>OU342584.1:16172372-17592872 GCA_910589645.1 Tinea semifulvella
ATGAAAGGACAAAGATAACTGCAAATCGTCGGCGTACAGATGGTAGGAACTGAAATTAATAACCTGAACAATCGTGTTTATGAAAACCGAGAAGAGTAGGGGAGATAATACGCCTCCTTGCGGGACACCAGCAGTCACCGGACACCAGTCAGAGTAGACATCGTCCATTCTGATGCGCTGCTTGCGCCCGCGAAGATAAGAATTAAACCATTGTGTCGCAGACTGTGAAACACCATGAGATTCCAAAATAGCCATCAGTATGTCGTGATCAACACAATTAAAGGCGTTGCTGAAGTCTAACAGCGTCAAAAGGGAAAGCTTTTTGTCGTTAATAGCCAGCCGGATGTCATCTGTGATCTTGACAAGAGCTGTAGCAGTACTGTGGGCCGGGCGGAACCCGGATTGAAAAGGATTTAAAAACTTATTTTGGTTAAGGAAAGCGGACAGTTGTTTTTGAACAACACGTTCTAATATTTTAGAGAGGAAAGGAAGAATAGATATAGGACGTAGCTGGTTATAATCAGTAGGGGTGGGTTTCTTAGGTAATGGGATAATATGAGCATTTTTCCACAATGAAGGGAAATGCCCAGAAGTAAGGGAGAAATTGATGATGTGGGTTACAACTGGAAGGATAATATTAAGAATAGGGATTAGAAGAACTCGACCCACGTTATCAAAACCCACAGCCTTGCTGGTCACTGATTGGATTATCTTATTTATTTCACAGCAGGACACAGGTATAAATTGAAGTGGAACATTACTAGGAACAGTTTTAGAATTAATCTGAGCGATACTAACAGCCTTAATTGCAGGGTCAATAGTAACCGGGGGAATGGAGAAATGCTGATTAAGACCGTTAATATCGACAGTGAGGATAGATTCGGGCTTGGTTTTACCGAGACCAAGCGTTCGCAGAAATTTCCAAATATTTTGAGGAGAACAAGTATCTATAGAGTTGTGAATATATCGGCGTTTGGCGTTCCTACACATCTGATTGACACGATTTCTAGCAAGTTTAAAGCTGTCCCATCGCTCGACACTGGGAGACTTCTTGTGCTTACGTTTCAGAGAGTCCCTCCACCTCATGGCTTTGCGAATTTTATCGTCCATCCAAGGCGCAGGGGGTCTCTTCATGCGGACCGGTCGGACGGGAGCATGTTTATCATAAAGTTTTAATAAAAGATCGTTGAAAACTGATATTTTCCCATCCACCGTATCCTCCAGTATAACATCGTGCCAGCTTGCCCCGGCTGCATCTTCCAGAAGCAGTTCCAGTCTCATTCTGGCGAAGCTACGTTGAAAAAATACCCTGGGCTTATACTTAGGAGCTTTAACTTTATAAGAAGAAAATATAATATCGTGATGAGAGAAACCAGGCGCTTGGTGTTGGCCATGTAAAGAAATTCGCCCAGGGTTAGAAGTAAGAATTAAATCGAGAAGACTGCTGCTGTCATTGACGTGAAAAGTAGTGTTTAGAGGAAGAAGAGAAATATCTACTGATGAGGTTATCTGTTTAAGCCTCCTACTGCGCGAATCATTCTTTAAGAGACACGTGTTGAAATCACCCATAATCAGATTATGACTATATAATGGTAAGTAGGTTTCCAAAAGTTCTTCAAATGCGCTAAAATAATCGACAGTAGGGGGCGAGTAAACAACGCCTAGCAAAAACTTTACAGAGTTCAGGTCCAATTCTAAGAAAATGTATTCATACGTACCTGTGTAGACAGAAGTTGACTGAGTTAACACTTTGAATTTAATGTTCGATCGCAAGTAAATTGCGACACCGCCACATCCTCGGCCAGTTCGATCATTGCGCAGAAGAATAAAACCGGGAAGGGAATAACTTGTAGAAGGGAGAGTAGGTTTAAGGAATGTTTCAGAAACAAGGACAGCATGAATATGATCGTTGTCGAACGTGGCAAGAAGATCAGAGTAATGACAAGGTATGCTTTGAGCGTTTATATGGCAGACATTCAGATTTTTTGTCAGTGGTAAGAAGGTATCCCGTAATACGTCGCCAAGGTGGTCAGCATCGTCACTGACATCAAACTTGTCAGAACTAGAAGAGCTACAGGAAAAGAAAATGTCAGATTCAGAACTAGATAAAATATCATCGGAAGTACGCATATGATAATAAAATAATATAATATACGATCTATATAATTAATATTAATATATAATATAATAAATACAATATAAACTCTGTTATATATATAAGTATTAAGAATTGCACAATAATTTGGTATCACACCTACTGCTGGTTAGCTGATTTACAAATTTAATTATTATTTATGAAAATATCAGGGCATGATCCTTCAATAGGCAACATAAAATGAAGTATTTCTAAATAAATATGATGGTAAAAAAGCTACTATTGAAAGATCGACCCATTTAAAAACAAAAAACCAATTAAAACTAAACTAAACACATTCGTAATAATAGATAATTTCGGAACGAATATACCGGCAGATGACAGTTCTATATTATGTCGTACATTACGTGTTATTATTAAGACACTACTACTTGATCTTTGTTAAGACAAAATAAATAAAATTAAAAAGAATCAATGTACGTCGCTCAAAAGCACAGACTATCTCAAAAGAAATGATAGCAGCGAAAGAAACCGGCGCATGCACACAAGCACACCGAGCTCGAAAGGTGTTACGCACACGGCTATATATTAATTACGCAATATCATAATAACATAATATGACGACGATAGCCATACGGTTAATTTGGAGATCTAATTAGAATACGACATGAAATTAAAACAGAAGTAAGTACTTATAAAACCATAATGAAAGCAAGGATTAATCTAATGTCTTTTGCAAGAGCGTGTGCGTAATCTTTTCGTCTCTGTTTCAGTGGCGGACGAGGCAGATGTTCCTGGAGGTTGTTTGGCCGCCAAATCCTTCAGCTGGTCTTCAGAGATCAACCTATGCTTAGCGCCATCGGGTAGCTTCAGATAGACTTGTCCCTCTTGCGACCAGCAGTTGCTCATGCCGTAGATCTTCCGGCCCTCCAGGAGAACTCGTCTACGGGTTGCTGTCAGGAACTCAGCAAGAGAGATGGGGGTGCCCTTGAGCTCCCTTTTAGCCTGCCACACATTACTCCGGGTGTCCCTGTCACGAAAACGGACCAGGATGGGCCGAGGCTTGTTGGAATCTGCATCACTCCTGCCCAGCCTATAGCAAATTGGAATATCCTTGGCTGTCACCTGTAGCTTCAGCTTGTCCGTTGCTATGTCACAAATGACCTGAGAGGGGTTTTCATTGGTAGACTCCTTAATACCCCGGAAAAGAAGAAACTTTCGTCGGCTACGGTTTTCTAAGTCATCCGTCATGAAACCAAGTTGCTGGATCTCAGCCCGAAGAATAGCCACAGTGTCCCTCATAAACTCTTTGAACATATCAAATTCCTTGACCAGCTGCTGCAGTGAAACAGATGAGCTAGCACTTGTGAGTCTAGCTTCAAATGACTCGACTTTCTTGGCTAGCCTGTCTTCCATACTTCTGATAGCACTTAGAGGATCTGACATTGAAGGGTTCATTTTGTTTGGTTTAGTGGTGAAAGTGAGAGGAAATAAGCAGTGGTGTGACAATTAGTGTGTCAACATAACCTAATATGTGCCAGTGTGTGTAAACAGTGTAATACAGTTAATGATCCAGAAAACACAAGGTACACAGCACTTTAGAGTTAATATTCTTAATAAAATCACCAACAATCACTTTAATTATTAGTTAATATTAATTAAATTAAATGATTTTTTCAAAAACAACTGTTGACTTTGCCTACCCACATAAAAATATTAATTTAAAATAATAAAAAAAAATTTGTCCCGACCAGGAATCGAACCCGGTACCTCCGAGTCTAAATCCACGTAGGCAGTTACTTGTAAACTTCTTTGTAAACCAGCCTAAAGTCGATCGCAAGCCCGAGACACCATTCTTCCCCTCTCCTTTTCCACACACGATGGAGCCGGAACTTGAATACCCTTTTAAAATACAACTAAAACCTATGTAGGTAGGTACATAAAAATATTTACCCATTTACTGGTCAATAATTTCTACAATTTAAATTAATTTGCGGGTATTAAAATACTTACATAATAGAACCGAGTATTGTCATATCTAGCCACTTTTTCACGTATAAGAACCTTGTATCGTTCCCTAGAATAAACAGTTAAGAATGTAAATAAAATGCTTAATTTAAATATAATCTGTATACAACCTTTTGATAATCCGTTCAGTACTCTGGACGTGAAGGCGAGACGAACACATCTACATACATACATACAAAGCTCATTTCTTATAACGATTGCTTACAATTGATCTTCAATTTCCTTGTCTTCTTGTTTTATAAGTTCCTTGTACTTTTCATTAATATTGACTTCGCATTGAACTGCCAATTCGAGTTCGTCACACTGTCTCTTTATTTCCAGGCGCTTAGCGGTCAGGTTTACTAAAATTTTATTAAATAAATTATTAAACTAAATTAACAAAAATAAATTATTATTTTTCGATAAGTCTGTTTGATGTTTTTTTTGGAGTGATTCTAGGCAATATCGCCAAAACACGTCCTGTAAGTATGTATTCGTGTATGTGAGTTTACAGCGCGGGAAAACCGCAAACCGCAACAAATAAATTGCAACTTGTCATCATCTTACAAAGCGTTGAAATATAAGATAGAGCGGGCATTAGTTGGTATTTAACAATTTTTTAATGCAATTATATTTAGAGAAAATGATGTGAGTCGGTCAGTCGTCGTAGTCAGAATGTAAAAAAGTCCTAGTCAAAAACAAAATACAATCTATTAATGTCAATAAAATCTTCTGTTTAAACGTCGTTCTATGTCATTGAGAAATGAGGTCTAAAGTCTTAAAATAATAAAAACTGCGCCGCAACAGCAATCTTCCTTCTTCTTTTGTCGAAGAAGCACGAGTTTTACACTTCCGCATACAGGCCGGTATATTGTCAGTAAAACAATAAAATCAATTTAAAAGTTCTTCGAACACGATTATAACCGTCGCGTCGTCGATGCACTGTCTGCCATAGACTAATTCTTCTGAGACGATTGTCCCCGCTTTGATTCTCATACCGTTTGGATTCTTGCCCCGTCTTGTTATATATTGAATGTCTTCACTTAAAATGGCTTGTAAAAGCAATTAATAAATATTAATAAACATATTACTCACGTCCTTCTCTTTTCAGTCGTTCCGACTCGTTATTCAAAAGTCGAACTTCTGCCAAAGTTTCCTGTATCTCTTTGGTTTGCTCTTCCACTTTTGCCGCTATCTCTTCGATATTGATTTTATATTTTGATATTTGCATTTGCTGTTTTTTTGGAGACATTTTGTAGATTTAATGGTGTATTTCCTTCTAACAAATAATTATCAACAACAACACTTTAAAAATGGCGGGACAAAGAATAATGAATAATCATTTTTTTTTTTTTTTTAATTGTCTTTAAAGGACATTGTACAGAATACATCAGTCCTAAACACGTAATTTATTTGCATAATATATGTTCATAACAAAGTTCATAACCGAGTTGGGGATCATCAAATTCCAGATGCTGCAGAATTTGATGCTTTACTTGGAGTCATTCGCGACACCATAGCTCAAACACGTCGGGTAAAATATGGGAGTTGAAAGCGCGGGAAAACCGCAAAAAAATAAATTGCAACTTGTGCCCCATATTTAAAGTCCAATTTATCGTTTGCCATAATTATTCACATTGTAGCACATTATTAAACCAAGCAACACCACTTTTGACCAATAATATCCACAGTAAATTAATTTACAAAACAAAAACTTGCACTTGACATGTCCACGCAAAATGGCGCGAAGAACTTCATAATGACTAATCACCACGTGAATACTGAAACGGCGAGATTTTTTTATTATGGCTAAATATTTTACCCACTACCTGTTTAATCCTGAGATGAATATATATATATTTTTACAACAATGTTTTTTTTTTATTGAATTATAAATTTAGTATTTATATATAAGTATATTTATTCTAAAATACAAATTAATAATTCCGCCAATAAAAAATATATCGGTATTTCGATAAAATTCATCTCTATTATTGAGAATCAGCATCCTGCACTTTAATAAATTAAAACTATTGTAACGATAAAAAAAAAATTAAAGAGGATGTTGTTCTAGCTTTTTGCACGGACATGTCAAGTGCAAGTTTTTTGTTTTGTAAATTACTTTAGTGTGGATATATTTAGTCAAAATAGGTGTTATTTTCTTTAATAATGTGCAACAGTGTGAATAATTTAATGTTAATTTTGACAGTATACGTGAGGCGTAAGGTATTTTTGCGATTTTTCTGCGTTGTAAACTCCCATATACTGTTTGGGCAATATTGCTGCGAACAACTTCAAGAAAAGCATCAAATTCTCCAATATTTGGAATTTGATGATAACTTCATTAACTCATGCAAATAAAGGTTATTACCACAGACATGGCTGTATAGGCTAAATTCCTTTGCCTTCCCTTTCATCACAGGAGAAAAAAAAACAAATATTTTCGTTAAAGGCAAGGATTTCAACCGCTCTGTACGCCATTACATTAATAAATGAATATCTTTGCAACGGGCCGGAAAAAACTCATCGAGTCCTTCGCGCCATTTTTCATGGACTTGTCGAGTGCAATTTTATGTTTTGTAATTTAATATAATCATATAACAACAAACATGGCTGTGTCGGCTAGATCTCTCTGCCTTCCCAATGATCTCATTCTTGTTTTGTAAGTTTGTTTAAAGAATAATAATAGACAAAAAAAAACTTTTTTTTTTTAATGCAAAGATTTAAACAACATTACCTTAATAATTTTAATACGATGACGAATAACCATATTTTAATGGCCACGATTATACAGCATTAGGCCTTTATTGGAGATTGGAGTTTAGTAAATAGGAATTAAACTCGGAGGTACCGGGTTTAATTCCTGGTCGAGACACAATAATTTATTTAATTTGTGATATTTCTCGATTTTAATGCAGTAGAGAGCTTGCTACTTGTCACGATGGCCCAAAGTAAACTTGGCTAAAAAGGGATCAGTTTCTTTCAGAAAAAAAAAATAGTATTTAGTTTCTGACCACCCCAAAAGGTCGTTATGATGATTTAATAACATCTTATACCTACCTTATAAAAAATATATATATATAAAATAACTTGTATACATACTATAAAACCTTCGTACATCCGAATCCCAGGTAGCAAGATGACGTCCGTGACGTAAAAATGACGTCAATTGTAAGTCAATTTAGGGTCGGTCCCATATTGGTTCATACTGACGTCTTTAATAACGTGATATTAGGGACAATGTTTGTACGTCATTATTATGGCTATTTGTGGACGTCATATTCACGTGATAATAAGGTCAGTTTTTGTACGTCACTACGCACAGGGTATAAAATACTACTACTATATAATACACTAAACACTATAATATTACACTTTTTAGAAGAACAAGATACAATCGCCATTTCTTAATTTCTTTTCGTAAATCGGAACCCACTTCCAATCGTGCTACGATTGACGACCGTTTCATTTACATAGACTTAATTTAAAAGATAATAATAGCTGCCAATTTTGCACCTCAACCTATTGTCACAACCATTTATTTTTTGCTTGTGCCGAATTTTCTCTTCAAAGACTTTTATTTATAGCAGAATGCAAAATTATTTTTAATTTCAATGATAATAATTGTATTTGTTTAATTTTATAAATCATACATTTGGTAAATTGTTAATATTTTGTTTTTGTTTCGTAAATTTTATATTCTTACTGCTTTTAAGTTATATTATAAACAAAGTTTGTTTTAAGTTGTGGTAAGTTAGCTTTTATACATGTTGATTTACTTTTGTACATAACTTTGTATTTGTGTTTAATTATTTAAATTTTGTTTCAAGTTTAGTTACCTACTTAAGTTAGTTAGGCTAGTTCTTACTTGTATTATTTTTAATATTATTTCAAAAAATGATTTCTGTAACTTTTAATACCCCACCTATATACTTTAATCTTAATTTAGTTTTAATATTGTATATTGTTTAGGACTTATGTATTCTGTACCATGTCCTTAACTAAATTTAAAAAAAAAAATTGACGATCGTTTGTTTGACATTTCTTTTCCCTCCATTTTTGGTGTCGTGTAAAGTGTTGGTGGCGTCTGCTGTGAATTTAATTGATTTTTTCTGGCTAAGCTAAGGTACTTAAAATAATGTACGCCGTAGTACAGTTCACCGACGCTGAAGGTGGAACTGTCTCCATAGTGAACTCCGTTTGGCTGACGCCTCGAAAATGTGAAGTGCACTGGCCTCCAATAAAAGTATCCAAAGAATTTGATCGGCTACTCACTAAACAGGCATCACCAGATGATAAATGGCATCTTTATGGTGTGCAAAGGGTGTTATATGAGACTGGTATGTACTTTCTTTGTTGGGTAATTGAATTACGAACTAATGTGGTCTATACAGATTAGAATCAGTGGTCTATGTGCATGAGGTGGACGTAAGCTTCATGAAGTTACAGTTCGGAAATGAGTTTTTGCGGGGCATGCATGATAGTGAAATGAGCGCCGGTGGCCCGTCGGATAAGACCTCGGAACTGCGATCAAGGAGTTTCGAGTTCGCTTCCGACCAAGTTTGTGCCATGTGCGAATGTGTTTTCGGATTTTCCGAGAGATGTTGATGATGAGACATTCACCAATGCTGGTACGGCAAAGGAAAACGTTGTGAGGAAACATGTTACTCCGTTGGTGCCGGTTATCACTAGATGGAAGTCATTAAGCTATGTCGAGAGATCTCATTGGTGGCTTGAACACTTCTGACGTCCACTAATCCGGACTGGCTCTGTGTGGAGTAAGGTCAAATATTGGCAGATAATAAAACCATTATTTCTTACTTTATGTTCTAATATTATATTGATATAGTAGGCACCTACACATACATTCATCCATCATAAATTATGATTATATTTCGATTCATAATGAGTAATGCTAATTATACTACAAACGACACCCCTGGGGGTGCCCTAAAAATGGAAATTTATGTCTTTATGTGTTATTTATTTGTAATATCTTTGTTGTCTTTTAGATAATGAACATACCAGCAGCATCTTCCAATCCAAGACGCTACTGCCGGAAAACAATGATTCTATTTTGTTAAACCCTGATAGAAGTCTTGTTACGTTGTCAGACAGTGTATTTCAAAAAAGTAAGCTATTTCTTTGGTAGTAAAGTATACCCCTTCACTTCCCCCCTTTATTTCTGAAGCTTACGGAGCTCAAAATTGAGTTTTTACGACTTGATCAACAAACATCATCATAGCTCAGTAAAATTGCTAGAAATATTAATAAATTGTATACCTTCTTCATGAATCAAACGGTCAATTAGTGAAAACCGTCAAAATCCCTAGTCATTTATGAGATTAGCCTATACAGACAGACAGGATGGATGTACGCATGGACGTCAGACAAAAACGATGGGAAACTTCAATTTATAATATTGTAGTGTTATAAAATATTATATATATAAAATATTTTCAGATTCAGATTAAGCATGTCCAGTTCAAATTAATGGTGATAGTCAACCGAAACAAGTATTGACAGGTAGTGAATGAAACTCTAATTTTTTACTTTGTTTTGTTGTGTTTAAAATATATATTTTTACATTTTATATTACGTATATTAACATGAATATAATATAAAAAATATACTTAGTATATATAAAATATTTAAAATTCTATTCTACATAATTCATATTCATTCACATTCATTACCTACATTTTAAATACATTACATAATTTACAGGTTTTGAAGAAATGGTGGTGTCATTGTTGTCAAAATTAAAAACACAAAATGACCAAATCTTATCCTTACTAAAACAAAACAAAGTTAAAAGGCATTTTAAAACCAGATTTAAAATTTCCATTAAAAATCTTGGATGAACTGAATGCCAACGAGAAATTATTACTAGTTCAAGAAAATTAAGAGAACTTGGTAGGTTATATGTTACCATTTATCAAATATTAGTAGTATAGCATGTTCTTATTTTTAATAAGTATATTTATTTATTTCAGGTTTCCTACATAACAACTCTTGGTGGAATAGATACGTCGAGCAAAGTGACCCGAACCATGAAACTTTTGATGTCTGACAGTTTGGCAAAAGGTTTCAACTTCTATGGAAAACGATCTGACTAAAAACCATTCTGTCAACTACGCCTTCGGGACTGTATTGTAGGTAAGTTAAACTGCTTGATGTTTAGGTCTACAAAGTCAAAATACAATTCCATCTAAGTAATCCTTGTTATGCCACAACTTACGGAGACATGACAGGTTTATCAGTAACAACTTTTAATCAGGAAGTAAAAGTAAAGTATCATCACAACCGGGTGGTCAGAAATCACGCTTTTTTTTAGGACTTTCAGGGTTCATAATAATTATGACTTTTTCACCAAGATCAGTTTTTTCAGTTTTTTGGCATGTTGAGAGGATCAATGAATGTAGAAGTACGAAAGAGATCTACAGTGCGAATGCGAAAGGAAGTATTAGAAGTGGACGCCCAAGAAGGACCTATAATTAAAGACCAAATTGGTTCTCGTGAAAGGTTCAGTGCGCAGTACTTATAACCGACAGGCATGTATGAGTGTTGACGAAAGAGGTGTGCAGGGATCGTATTAAGTGGCGTACCGTAGTCTCTGCCTACCCCAATGGGAAAACGGCGTGACGTTATGTATGTATGCAGTTTGTTTTACAAATAGTGGATTTAAATCACTAATTTGAATCAATTTGATTAAATGACTCAGCCGTGCTTTTTATATACAAGGCAATGCCTCGTGTTTAGACTAGTTTTAAAACTTGTTTCGCCACGGATTATATTTTCATATGTTTATTTGCAGATGGTGTTAAAACTTCTTCTCCATCATCAGTCACAGAAAAAAACATCGAAGATTGCATCAAGATTCGGCTAAAGCACGCTCCGGAATGAGTTAAAAACAAGTTGGTGAAGGATAAATCAAGTATTTCGTAGGCATTATATTGATAGAAAACCGCAAATCGATGTAGAGGATAGCCACTTTTTGGAGGGTTACGTATACAACACCATTACCTTTCGGCCACCTAATCTCGTTCGGCTATCCTCTACATCGATGTCCGTTTTTTTTTGCGTAGTCCGACCACTAATGTGAATGTTCAAATACTAATGTGAACGTTTTAGTATAAGATATTAACTGAACTTAATATACGTATTTTTTAAATAACTATGTTGTATCTCTTATTAGTTTTGTTTTATAAAAGAGCTAATGTGATCATGAAAAACACGCCTGTTATATTTATTAGCGTGTTTTAGGTGTCGGTTCACTTTAGCTCTTATTGATTTACCTCTAGACACGTCCTAAAACCTGACCTCCTAAACGTCCTGAAACAACGTCATCCTAGACGTCCTGAATAATCGTCACCTCGACGTCCAGAAACAACGTCATCCTAGACGTCCTGAATTATCGTCACCTCGACGTCCTGAAACAACGTCGTCCTAGACGTCCTGAATTATCGTCATCTCGACGTCCTTCAAAGACGTCTTAAGACTATGACAAATGTACGTCATTTACTGGACCTACCGACGTCATAATATGACGACATATACGTCGATAATGGCCTTAAATTGACGTCGGTATGACGTAAAATTGCTACCTGGGATAGGATATACGTTCTGTGTGTTCAGATTATCGAGGCTCTGCTGTATATTGATTTTCTGGTAATTATAATATATTTTGTTAACCTGTCTTTTTCTAACTTTGACACAGGCAATTGTTACTAATGCCATATATATAAATAAAATAAAAAATGTTGATTTGATACGCTCCATACGAATTTTCTTTAAATTTCAAACAATTGTAATTTTTTTATATAATTTAAGGATATTGCTGGGTTGTTACTACTTAATTTCTACTAAATGCAATCACAATACAGACTTTTCCCAAATATAATGAGCTAAACATATGGGTAATTAAATTTTGTTGATTGAAAAAAAGTTTGTAGGACAATCGTCGTAATACATGCTCTACAAAGTTATTACTAGAGATGAAACGGATATCCGGTAGCTATCCGATATCCGGCCTTATTTTTACTATCCGGCCGGATACCGGATAGTAACTCAGTATCCGGTCGAATGCCGGATAGTTATATTCAAAACATTCTCATTATTTTATACGAGAAAAATGATACCACACTACGTTATGGACACAGTTTATGTTAATAATCACTCGACAAAAATGATTATTTTATTGATTAGCCTAATACTCAAAATTAACAAGTGGCTAATTATGGTAAATTATTACCAAATTTTCTGTATTTGTTGGTAATAATAATTTCAAATCAAATTGGTCGCGTCATGTAACGCGATAAAGGGCCGAATATTCGGTTGCCGGATATCCGGCGCTCCGGCCTCGTAACTTACCGAATATTCGGTAACCGGTATCCGGCCACACCACTATCCGTTTCATCTTCAGTTATTACTATCTTTTTAATATAAGTTTTTTTACTTCGCCCCAATTAAATTTGTTAGTTTTTGGGATGAAGTTGCATTTTAAGTTAAAAATAATTAACTTGGCTTGAAAACGGGAACCGCCATGTTTTATATTACCAATAGCTTTTCTCGAGTTTCATTTTTATAAATGCATGATAGACATAATATACCAATAATTGTATCAATTATATGACTTTGAGATAATAAAATTAGCATTGATATTAGCGCGGCTTATAACTAACAAAATGACGTCGCAAATGGACAAATCGATGCTAATTTTAAAATTAACGTTATTTGACAACAAAAATAGATAATGATTATTCGCTTTATTATTTTATTTATATAATTTATTAAAAGGGGTTTTTAAGCTATGCATCCATCTTGCTCGCACATGTAATTAATTAACTGTCTATGAAATAAAATTTTACAAACATTAATTTGTTTTAGTAATTAACTATAGACATTTTGGAATATGAAAGTAAAAAATGACTAAAATGACAGATTTCTTTCAAACCTAATTGACAAAATAATAGTGTGCGAGCGAGATGCAAATCTTAACAACCTTCCTGATATAAATTTCATAGTGACAAATTTATTCTGAAGGTTACAATGACTACAGAAATATGTAAACTAACCTTGTAACGTCAGAAAAGTCGGTCTATATTTACAGAGCTATTCATAAAATATCGCTAAAATTCCTTCGGCCTAACATGTTTTTGTCACTTTAGTTCCATCCAGATGATAGATTATACTTGACCTTGTTAGGGGGATTAACGATTTTGCATCTCTCTCGCTCGCACAATCCATAATTTAAAAAAAAATCGAGTGTAGGTACCTTTAAATGTAGTCTACCTATTTTATTTTTGAAATCATTCATTGGTCATTTTGAACTTTCATATACCTAATTTTACAAAGAGAAATATAACAAGACTTTCATAAATGATTTACCTCCATTTAACTAAAATGAATATATGATGACAAATTTCTCAGCAGTCCATATTGTGTGGGTAAGAGATGAGAAGAATGGTGTCTCGGGCTTGCGACCGACAATAGGCTGGTTTAAAAATGAAGGCTTCATTTTTATGTTACTGCGCAATAATACTCTCACCATCCACAATTCTACTCCTCTCCCTACCTAACCAAACAGTATATGATTCCGTTAATATATATCCAAAATGTCTGTAATTTTATGCCCTGGTAAGTTGATAAACCTACATTTCTCATAAATACATCCAGATAAAAAATTAAAAATGTGCGAGCGATACAGCTGCAAAAACGTTCAATTCACTTACTAAGCGAAATGTTTGTGAGCTATTAGAGTCTAATGTATTAATATAATTCAAGTGTTGTAAATTCTTATAAATGTCTTGGTATAACTGGCCTCTATAGTCTAAGATACGTCTAAGAGCGACATTCACCGATCGGTTATCCGAATTAAATACACTTTTAATATTATAAAATACGCTAACAAAAAAAATAAGAAAATAAAAAACACTGACGTTCCTTTTTACCCGAATGCATGTGGGGTAATTGACAACAAGGGGAAATAGAAACGAAATGGGGTGACAATTATCTGATGTTTGAAAATTTATACGAGTATATGTCAATCCACTAATATGGGTAATTGGAAACGTTCCCATACGCATTCTTGTCGCCGTTCCCAATTACCTGAAGTAAGCAAAATAAATAAAAATAGCCGTGACTGCAATATAATTTTTGATGAACTTCAAACTATATGGAGTCTATATGATTCTATGAAGGCAGATAGTACAACTAACAAATGAATATGATGTCAATTAATACCAACATCTTAATATCGTACAATATCAATTACTACATACGAAGAAAATTATGATAAAAATACAAGATATCTTGTCGTATTTACCGTGAAGCTACCTCTAACTCACGTGTTTGCGGGTGTACTAAGTGACAATTGACGCTTCTATTAAAAGCATGTAGGAGATTGTAGTGCGGGAGGAAGTATCAGATACCTCACTGTTCCCAATTACCCGCCGTTCTTAATTATCCCACTCTCCCCTACATTATGTAAGAGAATGATTTTTAATTTATTAGTTTAAAATAATTTCTATAACCTCTAAAGCAAGCAAAATAAAACAATAGTTTGGATAAAAGTATTTAATTAAATCATGAATAAGACAACAAAATTTTCCCTAAAGTAACTAATTTGATGTCTTTTTCAATTCTTCGTATTCTTGGCACAGCTTTTCATATTCTTTAATCAACTCCCCTTTTCCACTGTAAAACAGTTAACTATCCTTTAACATTATTTTTTACATTTTTAAAAGACAACACCTCGTCTTGTCGACTCCTCCGGTGACAAGAGGACTGGCTCTTTCTTCGCCCAAAGAATCAGTATTGCAATTCAGCGGGAAAATGCAGCCAGCGTTCATGCCACCATTCTACGCGGACGGGACTTATATCTCTATCCTTAGTAATAATATTTATTTTAAATAATATTTTGCAAATATTTATTTCGTTAAAATTATATTACTTTACATTTTGCCTGTATAGAGGTCTATCATGACAAGTGGCAAGCTCGCCGATGTCGATGTAGTACCAGATGCGAGAAATTGGACCACAGAGACAGGGAAATAAATAAGTTTATTAAATTTATGAAATGTGATCTTGCTACCTTTAGGTAGGTAGATAATAGGGGAAGTTTATTTTAATAATAAATCAAATAAAGATGGCAACAAACTAATGAAAAGAAAATACTTATGAATAGGCTGTACCTTAGTCCCTTTGCCTTTAATGGGTATTTTTTTAGTTGGAAAACATGAAAAGATGGCACAGAAATATCTTCTGACAGATATTGTGAAGGAAAACTTACGAAGAGAATTATGCCAGTCGTCGTTAATTCTACTGTGGCCCTATTCTGTTCCTTTAACCGCATACGTAACCTTTTCTAGGTATAGGTTTTTTTCCCTCCTTTTGTATCCTTTGAGGGTTGTGTTTTTTTTTAAGAAGCGGATTCACATTTAGCCAACTTTACTATAGGCCCATCATGTCAAGTGGCAAGCTCGTCAATGACTCTAGCGTACCAAACACAAGAAATATTAGAAATAAATTATTGTGTTCCCGACCAGGAATCAAGCCCGGTACCTTCGCTCCTAAATCCACGGATCTAACCGCTAGATCACGGAGGCATACATCAAAATTAGTAAAGTATCATCACGACCGTTTCCCTTTTCGGGGTGGTCAGAAACCACGCTTATAAATAAGCGGATTCACATTTAGCCAACTTTACTATAGGCCAATCATGTGGCAAGCTCGTCGATGTCTGCAGCGTACCAAACTCGAGAAATATCACAAATAAATTAAATATTAATTAAATGTATTCATTTACATTAATAGATATTTTTGTGTCCCGACCAGGAATCGAACCCGGTACCTCCGAGTCTAAATCCACGGACTTAACCGCTAGACCACGGCGGCAGGTCATCATTAACTGCATCTTTGGAATAGATAGAATTTACATTCTTCGGGATATTCTCATCGCTTCTTCTTGAACGTGGCCACCCTGTTTGTTTAATCATCATCATCATCATTACAGCCCCTAGAACACAGCGTCCCAGACCTCCACTGCTGGAAATGGGCCTTCCAGAACATATATCTGGAGAATTTGGCCTACACTCGCCACGCTGGCCAGACGGCTTGGCGAGGAAGTTTGTTTAATATTCGTTGTCAATCCCGTTCTCGAACTTCTTGACCCAAGTTTTAATTAAATTAACATTTACACGGTGTTACCCGTATTTAAATAGGCTTTATGAAAAAAACATAGGAATCGTTGTTTTAATAAAATTGTTAAACACAAAAACCACGCGGTTGTCCAGTGAAGCGCTCCATCGCCCCGCCACCCGCTCGCCCCTACCTAACGCTTTTTGATAAATCTAGTGATACTGTTAACAAAAAAAATGGCCTAAAGTATAAGCTTAAATAAACAGAATTGGCTAAAAGTTCGCCTAGTAAATTCTGAAGATTATTGCCTTAGGGCTTACACTGACTACCGCACATTTAATCAAAAAATAAATAAGTCATAAATGCAATTTGAGCGTTAAGCTTACACTTGTACGAGTTGTAGTTTGTTTTTGTCTAGTTAATTATACCCTTTCATTTTTATATTTATGTTTTGCTTATGTGTTGTTTTTTGCTTCTATTATTTTCGTATTTTATTGTCATACATTGTGTAACTTTAACGAAGAGCACTTGTCTTCTGGAACACACTCTGTTTCATCAGACTAGTCCAGGAGACAGAGCAGGTAAAAGAAAAACATGTGTCAATATATATATTTTTTCTTATTAATTTTTATTATTATTAATAATAGTTATTTAAAGTCTACATAATTTTAACGTTAACGCAGTTACGCAAAAAGGATGAAGAATAGTAAGATTAAGAGAGAAAACCCACTAACCATGGCACATTTCTCCTGGCGTCCTTCGGCATATTCACTATTTGATTTCTCCACTAAATCCAAAGTATTTATGTTGGTTTTAGCATGGTAATTATTTGAGCACTGCACTTGGAGATATCGCCGCGAGATTTTACGTGATTCGCATTTTTAACGGCGGAGCGTGTTTTTTACGGACACGTCCAAGCGCGGTGGTTGAGCGACTGCGATGACAACTAGTGTTGGGCAAAGGAGTTAGAGGGAAACGGGGAAAGCAAATGAATAGTGATAGATACATAACAATAAATATATAATAATATATCGGCGTAGTCAGGATCCAATCCTCAATTTTTCAGAAATTTAATTAGAATTTAATCAGGTCCTTAGTCATTAGTCTTAGGTCTTAAATCAAAAACGATCTATATAAAAATACCGTTTTTGACATATCGCCGGGTTAGAGCGAAAACCAACTAACTATTTTTTTTAGTAAATTGGCTTTTTTACACCAGTAGTTTAAAAAACTTCTTTTTCCAGTGATAAAATCGACTAAGCACTGTGACGCTTACCCCGCGTTCGTTTCGTATTTCAACATCTCGTAGCAACTTCTTAAACCAGCGCGAAATGTCGTTTTTGTTAAGAAATACCACTTTGCAAATGCTTACATTTCTTAAATAAAACGAGCGATGAGGCTACTTTTTGACAAGTATTTTCATTCATGTTTTATCATACCATGGCATCCAACACACATAATATTATTATGGTCTTTGAATTTATTACATAAAATACCTTTTTAACAAATATAATAGAAAACTATAAAGTATATAACAATGTAAACAAACCATTTCATATGTTAATGACATCTGTCAAAAAGTAACATCAATAACCCTCCTTTCAACACGGTACTGACATACGAAATTAGCATCAAATATTAGAATTTTCATTAAACGAACGACTTGTGCTAAAAAAGTGGTATTTTCATGGTAACATTTCTTAAAACGAACGCCTTAGTTTTGAAGATAGTGGGTCTTAAAAGCAATTAAACGAACGGTTTTAGCCGAAAACGCAAATAATAATAAATTTAAATGTGCATAATATTTTTGTGCAAAAATGGCTAACTTAGGTGGTTTTTGTTCTAACACGGCGAATATTCTATATGTATACAATTTTGGACTAATCCATCGATGTATCGATGGACTAATCTAAATTCTAAGTTTAATGGCCCATAACTTAAAATTAACTTGATGTGGATTGGATTCTTTTAGCGTAACTATGTATAAGTACTACGGTTGAAATATCAAAATCAGCCATTTTTTTCTTGATTAAATGTGCGATAGACAAGCAAATACGAACAGCATGTACCAATGAAAAATCTAGCCATAGTATGTTATGGAACTCCATTAAGGTTATCAGGAGTAGAGGATCTAGGATGCTGTGTTCTTATATTAAATATGATATTATGATTAAAATAAATAATTAAAGATTGTTCTTACAGTATATTTAAAATATCTTCTGGAATGTTTGGTGTTATGTTTTCCAGCTGTTCTCCGAGGTTGTCTACACAGGCCTCGATGGTAGCAACTTCCTTCATCGCGGCCTCGGCCGAAACGTTCGCCTCTTGTATTTTAGTATTCATCACGGCGTTGTCCTAATAATCATGTTTTTTCGTTCTCTTTACGACTTAGACCTCATACATTTATGGTACGAGCTTCCAAGACGGCATTAACGGAATATTTTTTTGGGTAGGGAGAGGAGCAGTGGTGAATGGTGAGCGTTTTGTTACGAATTAAAAAAAGGAGGCCATCTTTGTAAAACCTATCATCACGACCATTTCCTTTTCGGGGTGGTCAGAAACAACGCTTATAAATAAGCGGAGTCACATTTAGCCAACTTTACTATAGGCCAATCATGACAAGTGGCAAGCTCGTCGATGTCTCCAGCGTACCAAACTCGAGAAATATCACAAATAAATTAAATGTATTAATTTAAAATAATAAAAAAAAATGTGTCCCGACCAGGAATCGAACCCGGTACCTCCGAGTCTAAATCCACGTAGGCAGTTACTTGTAAACTTCTTTGTAAACCAGCCTAAAGTCGATCGCAAGCCCGAGACACCATTCTTCCCCTCTCCTTTTCCACACACGATGGAGCCGGAACTTGAATACCCTTTTAAAATACAACTAAAACCTATGTAGGTAGGTACATAAAAATATTTACCCATTTACTGGTCAATAATTTCTACAATTTAAATTAATTTGCGGGTATTAAAATACTTACATAATAGAACCGAGTATTGTCATATCTAGCCACTTTTTCACGTATAAGAACCTTGTATCGTTCCCTAGAATAAACAGTTAAGAATGTAAATAAAATGCTTAATTTAAATATAATCTGTATACAACCTTTTGATAATCCGTTCAGTACTCTGGACGTGAAGGCGAGACGAACACATCTACATACATACATACAAAGCTCATTTCTTATAACGATTGCTTACAATTGATCTTCAATTTCCTTGTCTTCTTGTTTTATAAGTTCCTTGTACTTTTCATTAATATTGACTTCGCATTGAACTGCCAATTCGAGTTCGTCACACTGTCTCTTTATTTCCAGGCGCTTAGCGGTCAGGTTTACTAAAATTTTATTAAATAAATTATTAAACTAAATTAACAAAAATAAATTATTATTTTTCGATAAGTCTGTTTGATGTTTTTTTTGGAGTGATTCTAGGCAATATCGCCAAAACACGTCCTGTAAGTATGTATTCGTGTATGTGAGTTTACAGCGCGGGAAAACCGCAAACCGCAACAAATAAATTGCAACTTGTCATCATCTTACAAAGCGTTGAAATATAAGATAGAGCGGGCATTAGTTGGTATTTAACAATTTTTTAATGCAATTATATTTAGAGAAAATGATGTGAGTCGGTCAGTCGTCGTAGTCAGAATGTAAAAAAGTCCTAGTCAAAAACAAAATACAATCTATTAATGTCAATAAAATCTTCTGTTTAAACGTCGTTCTATGTCATTGAGAAATGAGGTCTAAAGTCTTAAAATAATAAAAACTGCGCCGCAACAGCAATCTTCCTTCTTCTTTTGTCGAAGAAGCACGAGTTTTACACTTCCGCATACAGGCCGGTATATTGTCAGTAAAACAATAAAATCAATTTAAAAGTTCTTCGAACACGATTATAACCGTCGCGTCGTCGATGCACTGTCTGCCATAGACTAATTCTTCTGAGACGATTGTCCCCGCTTTGATTCTCATACCGTTTGGATTCTTGCCCCGTCTTGTTATATATTGAATGTCTTCACTTAAAATGGCTTGTAAAAGCAATTAATAAATATTAATAAACATATTACTCACGTCCTTCTCTTTTCAGTCGTTCCGACTCGTTATTCAAAAGTCGAACTTCTGCCAAAGTTTCCTGTATCTCTTTGGTTTGCTCTTCCACTTTTGCCGCTATCTCTTCGATATTGATTTTATATTTTGATATTTGCATTTGCTGTTTTTTTGGAGACATTTTGTAGATTTAATGGTGTATTTCCTTCTAACAAATAATTATCAACAACAACACTTTAAAAATGGCGGGACAAAGAATAATGAATAATCATTTTTTTTTTTTTTTAATTGTCTTTAAAGGACATTGTACAGAATACATCAGTCCTAAACACGTAATTTATTTGCATAATATATGTTCATAACAAAGTTCATAACCGAGTTGGGGATCATCAAATTCCAGATGCTGCAGAATTTGATGCTTTACTTGGAGTCATTCGCGACACCATAGCTCAAACACGTCGGGTAAAATATGGGAGTTGAAAGCGCGGGAAAACCGCAAAAAAATAAATTGCAACTTGTGCCCCATATTTAAAGTCCAATTTATCGTTTGCCATAATTATTCACATTGTAGCACATTATTAAACCAAGCAACACCACTTTTGACCAATAATATCCACAGTAAATTAATTTACAAAACAAAAACTTGCACTTGACATGTCCACGCAAAATGGCGCGAAGAACTTCATAATGACTAATCACCACGTGAATACTGAAACGGCGAGATTTTTTTATTATGGCTAAATATTTTACCCACTACCTGTTTAATCCTGAGATGAATATATATATATTTTTACAACAATGTTTTTTTTTTATTGAATTATAAATTTAGTATTTATATATAAGTATATTTATTCTAAAATACAAATTAATAATTCCGCCAATAAAAAATATATCGGTATTTCGATAAAATTCATCTCTATTATTGAGAATCAGCATCCTGCACTTTAATAAATTAAAACTATTGTAACGATAAAAAAAAAATTAAAGAGGATGTTGTTCTAGCTTTTTGCACGGACATGTCAAGTGCAAGTTTTTTGTTTTGTAAATTACTTTAGTGTGGATATATTTAGTCAAAATAGGTGTTATTTTCTTTAATAATGTGCAACAGTGTGAATAATTTAATGTTAATTTTGACAGTATACGTGAGGCGTAAGGTATTTTTGCGATTTTTCTGCGTTGTAAACTCCCATATACTGTTTGGGCAATATTGCTGCGAACAACTTCAAGAAAAGCATCAAATTCTCCAATATTTGGAATTTGATGATAACTTCATTAACTCATGCAAATAAAGGTTATTACCACAGACATGGCTGTATAGGCTAAATTCCTTTGCCTTCCCTTTCATCACAGGAGAAAAAAAAACAAATATTTTCGTTAAAGGCAAGGATTTCAACCGCTCTGTACGCCATTACATTAATAAATGAATATCTTTGCAACGGGCCGGAAAAAACTCATCGAGTCCTTCGCGCCATTTTTCATGGACTTGTCGAGTGCAATTTTATGTTTTGTAATTTAATATAATCATATAACAACAAACATGGCTGTGTCGGCTAGATCTCTCTGCCTTCCCAATGATCTCATTCTTGTTTTGTAAGTTTGTTTAAAGAATAATAATAGACAAAAAAAAACTTTTTTTTTTTAATGCAAAGATTTAAACAACATTATGCCTTTACCTTAATAATTTTAATACGATGACGAATAACCATATTTTAATGGCCACGATTATACAGCATTAGGCCTTTATTGGAGATTGGAGTTTAGTAAATAGGAATTAAACTCGGAGGTACCGGGTTTAATTCCTGGTCGAGACACAATAATTTATTTAATTTGTGATATTTCTCGATTTTAATGCAGTAGAGAGCTTGCTACTTGTCACGATGGCCCAAAGTAAACTTGGCTAAAAAGGAATCAGTTTCTTTCAGAAAAAAAAAATAGTATTTAGTTTCTGACCACCCCAAAAGGTCGTTATGATGATTTAATAACATCTTATACCTACCTTATAAAAATATATATATATAAAATAACTTGTATACATACTATAAAACCTTCGTACATCCGAATCCCAGGTAGCAAGATGACGTCCGTGACGTAAAAATGACGTCAATTGTAAGTCAATTTAGGGTCGGTCCCATATTGGTTCATACTGACGTCTTTAATAACGTGATATTAGGGACAATGTTTGTACGTCATTATTATGGCTATTTGTGGACGTCATATTCACGTGATAATAAGGTCAGTTTTTGTACGTCACTACGCACAGGGTATAAAATACTACTACTATATAATACACTAAACACTATAATATTACACTTTTTAGAAGAACAAGATACAATCGCCATTTCTTAATTTCTTTTCGTAAATCGGAACCCACTTCCAATCGTGCTACGATTGACGACCGTTTCATTTACATAGACTTAATTTAAAAGATAATAATAGCTGCCAATTTTGCACCTCAACCTATTGTCACAACCATTTATTTTTTGCTTGTGCCGAATTTTCTCTTCAAAGACTTTTATTTATAGCAGAATGCAAAATTATTTTTAATTTCAATGATAATAATTGTATTTGTTTAATTTTATAAATCATACATTTGGTAAATTGTTAATATTTTGTTTTTGTTTCGTAAATTTTATATTCTTACTGCTTTTAAGTTATATTATAAACAAAGTTTGTTTTAAGTTGTGGTAAGTTAGCTTTTATACATGTTGATTTACTTTTGTACATAACTTTGTATTTGTGTTTAATTATTTAAATTTTGTTTCAAGTTTAGTTACCTACTTAAGTTAGTTAGGCTAGTTCTTACTTGTATTATTTTTAATATTATTTCAAAAAATGATTTCTGTAACTTTTAATACCCCACCTATATACTTTAATCTTAATTTAGTTTTAATATTGTATATTGTTTAGGACTTATGTATTCTGTACCATGTCCTTAACTAAATTTAAAAAAAAAATTGACGATCGTTTGTTTGACATTTCTTTTCCTCCATTTTTGGTGTCGTGTAAAGTGTTGGTGGCGTCTGCTGTGAATTTAATTGATTTTTTCTGGCTAAGCTAAGGTACTTAAAATAATGTACGCCGTAGTACAGTTCACCGACGCTGAAGGTGGAACTGTCTCCATAGTGAACTCCGTTTGGCTGACGCCTCGAAAATGTGAAGTGCACTGGCCTCCAATAAAAGTATCCAAAGAATTTGATCGGCTACTCACTAAACAGGCATCACCAGATGATAAATGGCATCTTTATGGTGTGCAAAGGGTGTTATATGAGACTGGTATGTACTTTCTTTGTTGGGTAATTGAATTACGAACTAATGTGGTCTATACAGATTAGAATCAGTGGTCTATGTGCATGAGGTGGACGTAAGCTTCATGAAGTTACAGTTCGGAAATGAGTTTTTGCGGGGCATGCATGATAGTGAAATGAGCGCCGGTGGCCCGTCGGATAAGACCTCGGAACTGCGATCAAGGAGTTTCGAGTTCGCTTCCGACCAAGTTTGTGCCATGTGCGAATGTGTTTTCGGATTTTCCGAGAGATGTTGATGATGAGACATTCACCAATGCTGGTACGGCAAAGGAAAACGTTGTGAGGAAACATGTTACTCCGTTGGTGCCGGTTATCACTAGATGGAAGTCATTAAGCTATGTCGAGAGATCTCATTGGTGGCTTGAACACTTCTGACGTCCACTAATCCGGACTGGCTCTGTGTGGAGTAAGGTCAAATATTGGCAGATAATAAAACCATTATTTCTTACTTTATGTTCTAATATTATATTGATATAGTAGGCACCTACACATACATTCATCCATCATAAATTATGATTATATTTCGATTCATAATGAGTAATGCTAATTATACTACAAACGACACCCCTGGGGGTGCCCTAAAAATGGAAATTTATGTCTTTATGTGTTATTTATTTGTAATATCTTTGTTGTCTTTTAGATAATGAACATACCAGCAGCATCTTCCAATCCAAGACGCTTACTGCCGGAAAACAATGATTCTATTTTGTTAAACCCTGATAGAAGTCTTGTTACGTTGTCAGACAGTGTATTTCAAAAAAGTAAGCTATTTCTTTGGTAGTAAAGTATACCCCCCTTCACTTCCCCCCTTTATTTCTGAAGCTTACGGAGCTCAAAATTGAGTTTTTACGACTTGATCAACAAACATCATCATAGCTCAGTAAAATTGCTAGAAATATTAATAAATTGTATACCTTCTTCATGAATCAAACGGTCAATTAGTGAAAACCGTCAAAATCCCTAGTCATTTATGAGATTAGCCTATACAGACAGACAGGATGGATGTACGCATGGACGTCAGACAAAAACGATGGGAAACTTCAATTTATAATATTGTAGTGTTATAAAATATTATATATATAAAATATTTTCAGATTCAGATTAAGCATGTCCAGTTCAAATTAATGGTGATAGTCAACCGAAACAAGTATTGACAGGTAGTGAATGAAACTCTAATTTTTTACTTTGTTTTGTTGTGTTTAAAATATATATTTTTACATTTTATATTACGTATATTAACATGAATATAATATAAAAAATATACTTAGTATATATAAAATATTTAAAATTCTATTCTACATAATTCATATTCATTCACATTCATTACCTACATTTTAAATACATTACATAATTTACAGGTTTTGAAGAAATGGTGGTGTCATTGTTGTCAAAATTAAAAACACAAAATGACCAAATCTTATCCTTACTAAAACAAAACAAAGTTAAAAGGCATTTTAAAACCAGATTTAAAATTTCCATTAAAAATCTTGGATGAACTGAATGCCAACGAGAAATTATTACTAGTTCAAGAAAATTAAGAGAACTTGGTAGGTTATATGTTACCATTTATCAAATATTAGTAGTATAGCATGTTCTTATTTTTAATAAGTATATTTATTTATTTCAGGTTTCCTACATAACAACTCTTGGTGGAATAGATACGTCGAGCAAAGTGACCCGAACCATGAAACTTTTGATGTCTGACAGTTTGGCAAAAGGTTTCAACTTCTATGGAAAACGATCTGACTAAAAACCATTCTGTCAACTACGCCTTCGGGACTGTATTGTAGGTAAGTTAAACTGCTTGATGTTTAGGTCTACAAAGTCAAAATACAATTCCATCTAAGTAATCCTTGTTATGCCACAACTTACGGAGACATGACAGGTTTATCAGTAACAACTTTTAATCAGGAAGTAAAAGTAAAGTATCATCACAACCGGGTGGTCAGAAATCACGCTTTTTTTTAGGACTTTCAGGGTTCATAATAATTATGACTTTTTCACCAAGATCAGTTTTTTCAGTTTTTTGGCATGTTGAGAGGATCAATGAATGTAGAAGTACGAAAGAGATCTACAGTGCGAATGCGAAAGGAAGTATTAGAAGTGGACGCCCAAGAAGGACCTATAATTAAAGACCAAATTGGTTCTCGTGAAAGGTTCAGTGCGCAGTACTTATAACCGACAGGCATGTATGAGTGTTGACGAAAGAGGTGTGCAGGGATCGTATTAAGTGGCGTACCGTAGTCTCTGCCTACCCCAATGGGAAAACGGCGTGACGTTATGTATGTATGCAGTTTGTTTTACAAATAGTGGATTTAAATCACTAATTTGAATCAATTTGATTAAATGACTCAGCCGTGCTTTTTATATACAAGGCAATGCCTCGTGTTTAGACTAGTTTTAAAACTTGTTTCGCCACGGATTATATTTTCATATGTTTATTTGCAGATGGTGTTAAAACTTCTTCTCCATCATCAGTCACAGAAAAAAACATCGAAGATTGCATCAAGATTCGGCTAAAGCACGCTCCGGAATGAGTTAAAAACAAGTTGGTGAAGGATAAATCAAGTATTTCGTAGGCATTATATTGATAGAAAACCGCAAATCGATGTAGAGGATAGCCACTTTTTGGAGGGTTACGTATACAACACCATTACCTTTCGGCCACCTAATCTCGTTCGGCTATCCTCTACATCGATGTCCGTTTTTTTTTGCGTAGTCCGACCACTAATGTGAATGTTCAAATACTAATGTGAACGTTTTAGTATAAGATATTAACTGAACTTAATATACGTATTTTTTAAATAACTATGTTGTATCTCTTATTAGTTTTGTTTTATAAAAGAGCTAATGTGATCATGAAAAACACGCCTGTTATATTTATTAGCGTGTTTTAGGTGTCGGTTCACTTTAGCTCTTATTGATTTACCTCTAGACACGTCCTAAAACCTGACCTCCTAAACGTCCTGAAACAACGTCATCCTAGACGTCCTGAATAATCGTCACCTCGACGTCCAGAAACAACGTCATCCTAGACGTCCTGAATTATCGTCACCTCGACGTCCTGAAACAACGTCGTCCTAGACGTCCTGAATTATCGTCATCTCGACGTCCTTCAAAGACGTCTTAAGACTATGACAAATGTACGTCATTTACTGGACCTACCGACGTCATAATATGACGACATATACGTCGATAATGGCCTTAAATTGACGTCGGTATGACGTAAAATTGCTACCTGGGATAGGATATACGTTCTGTGTGTTCAGATTATCGAGGCTCTGCTGTATATTGATTTTCTGGTAATTATAATATATTTTGTTAACCTGTCTTTTTCTAACTTTGACACAGGCAATTGTTACTAATGCCATATATATAAATAAAATAAAAAATGTTGATTTGATACGCTCCATACGAATTTTCTTTAAATTTCAAACAATTGTAATTTTTTTATATAATTTAAGGATATTGCTGGGTTGTTACTACTTAATTTCTACTAAATGCAATCACAATACAGACTTTTCCCAAATATAATGAGCTAAACATATGGGTAATTAAATTTTGTTGATTGAAAAAAAGTTTGTAGGACAATCGTCGTAATACATGCTCTACAAAGTTATTACTAGAGATGAAACGGATATCCGGTAGCTATCCGATATCCGGCCTTATTTTTACTATCCGGCCGGATACCGGATAGTAACTCAGTATCCGGTCGAATGCCGGATAGTTATATTCAAAACATTCTCATTATTTTATACGAGAAAAATGATACCACACTACGTTATGGACACAGTTTATGTTAATAATCACTCGACAAAAATGATTATTTTATTGATTAGCCTAATACTCAAAATTAACAAGTGGCTAATTATGGTAAATTATTACCAAATTTTCTGTATTTGTTGGTAATAATAATTTCAAATCAAATTGGTCGCGTCATGTAACGCGATAAAGGGCCGAATATTCGGTTGCCGGATATCCGGCGCTCCGGCCTCGTAACTTACCGAATATTCGGTAACCGGTATCCGGCCACACCACTATCCGTTTCATCTTCAGTTATTACTATCTTTTTAATATAAGTTTTTTTACTTCGCCCCAATTAAATTTGTTAGTTTTTGGGATGAAGTTGCATTTTAAGTTAAAAATAATTAACTTGGCTTGAAAACGGGAACCGCCATGTTTTATATTACCAATAGCTTTTCTCGAGTTTCATTTTTATAAATGCATGATAGACATAATATACCAATAATTGTATCAATTATATGACTTTGAGATAATAAAATTAGCATTGATATTAGCGCGGCTTATAACTAACAAAATGACGTCGCAAATGGACAAATCGATGCTAATTTTAAAATTAACGTTATTTGACAACAAAAATAGATAATGATTATTCGCTTTATTATTTTATTTATATAATTTATTAAAAGGGGTTTTTAAGCTATGCATCCATCTTGCTCGCACATGTAATTAATTAACTGTCTATGAAATAAAATTTTACAAACATTAATTTGTTTTAGTAATTAACTATAGACATTTTGGAATATGAAAGTAAAAAATGACTAAAATGACAGATTTCTTTCAAACCTAATTGACAAAATAATAGTGTGCGAGCGAGATGCAAATCTTAACAACCTTCCTGATATAAATTTCATAGTGACAAATTTATTCTGAAGGTTACAATGACTACAGAAATATGTAAACTAACCTTGTAACGTCAGAAAAGTCGGTCTATATTTACAGAGCTATTCATAAAATATCGCTAAAATTCCTTCGGCCTATGTTCGGAACGAACATTTTTTATCCAGAAAAACCTGGCAACACCTTTTTTCGTCTGGTCACTCTCTCTCTCTTGTCATTTCTCGACCGACGTATCTCGTTTAACAAAATTGGAAAAAATAAAGATTTTTGTATAAAATACAAAGTTGTTTTCTTGTGTCGAACCTGCAAGAGCTCTCCCCGACACAAGAAAATTGGTGCCGAAACCCAAATAGTATTGTTCGCGGATTCGCGAAGTTTTTGTGAAAAACACGTGCCGGCGCGGCGCGACGGCAGCGTGGCGACTCTTCGTGACGACTCTTCTGGCCGGAACGTGGAGGCAAGGTGCAATAGAATCCGTGAGCAATTCAATTCAACCTATTCGATATGGAAAAAGCAGATGACGCTAGAAAAATTGCTGCGAAAATATCGCAATGTAAAAGTGCGATAACAAAAGCGGGTACATTTTTACGAGAACAGGAGGCGCAGCCTTTATTGGATACTGATGCAATACACACCAGACTTGAACAACTGCAAAGTGTACTAGATACTTATTTGACGTGCAAGTTAGAATTGCAATTGGCAAAGGGCAAGTGTGAGGAGTCAGACTTCAACGAAGATGACGTCAGTGATAGGTGCTTGAGCACAATTTCTAGATTCAAGAAGCTGTTAAGAAACAAGCCTGTCGAAGCCAGCAAAAGCCATGTCAAGCTACCGGACATCGAGATACCTGTGTTTGACGGAGCCGAGATGACAAAGTTCCAGCCCTTCTTTGACTTGTTTAATGCGGTCATACACAATGATGAGCGACTTGGTGATATACAAAAACTCTTTTATCTTAGAAAATATTGTAAGGGGGAAGCGTTAGCATTAATAGAGTGCCTACCTTTGAGCAATAGTTCCTACAAGCAGGCCAGAGAGCTGCTAACTAATCGTTATGACAATAGGTGCCTATTAGTTATTAATCATGTGCATAGTATAATAGACTATCCCTCAACAGCCAAGGGGACTTCTGCCAGCCTGAGGAGTCTGGTATCTCATTCCCGACAACAAATAGCAGCATTAAAGAATTTGGGGCAACCAACAGATCATTGGGACATGATAATCTTACCTATTTTGCTTCGAAAAATTGACACATTTAGCTGCCGAGCGTTCCATACAGACAGAGAAACCACCAACCTGCCAACACTAGAGGACTTCTTCAAATTTATAGAAAAGAGGGCCTGCAGCTTCGAAGAGAGCAACAAAAGTGAAGGTAAAATATCATTTTTAAAAGTTAATAATACTAATTATTTTAAACCAAGTAACAGTAAAGTTGTCAACGTAATAAATCCAGTCAAACAGTCAATTTGCAAATTTTGTGACAATTCAGAACACAAACTGTTTAGTTGCCCAATGTTTGGGTCAAGTTCGGATGCCGACAAAATCAATTTTATTACAGCCAACAGCCTTTGCAAAATATGTTTAAACAAACATAGCCAAAAGTGCAAATTTCACTTTAAATGTTCAGTTTGCAAGAGCAAAGAACACAACACTCTCTTGCATACTGACAATGAAGGTTTGAGGGCCAATAACAATTCAATTACATTACAGAATAATAGTATTTGTAGTACAGCTGTGCTGCTACCAACATTAAAGGCTAAAATTGTAAAACAAGATAGCACTCATGTGCTAGCAAGATGCTTGTTAGACAGCGGAAGTCAAACTTCATTTATTACCTCCGAGCTTGTCCAAACATTAAACCTTAAACCATTTAATCATAATTTAATGGTAACAGCCCTTGGCAATGTACAAAAGTCTATATCCAAGGCTGTCAATATTAATTTAACTTCCTTGCTGAACAATTATACTTGTAGCATAACTTGTTTTGTCATTGACGAAATAACTACACAATTACCTCAGCAAAGATTTAATTTACAAAACTTAAAAATACCTAGGTATGTTCAATTAGCTGACCAAGACTTTAACAAACCAGGAAATATTTCATTACTATTGTCAGCTGATTTTGTTTTCAAAATTATATTACCGGATATAATATCATTAGATGGCAGTCAATTAAGATTATTAAATACTCAGTTTGGTTATGTTGTGGCCGGTGAGATGATTTTCAATGCTGGTTGTTATAACAGCCAGGTGTCCTTGCATGTGAATACAATCAATAATATTGACAATATTTTACAGAGATTTTGGGAAACAGAGTTTATCTCCGACACTACTGAAAATGTTACACAAAATTATTCTGACATCTGTGAAACAAATTTTAAAAATTCCATGCTACTGCTAAATAATAAATTCCAGGTTTCTCTGCCCTTATCAGTTCCTGTCGAAGAAATCAATTTGGGCAACACCTTTGGCATTTCGTTGCGAAGGCTGATGCATCTACAAAATAGGTTTGAGAAAGATAACAATTTAAAATTACAGTATAATAGCTTCATCAACGACTACATTAATTTGGGTCATGCAAAAATTCTTGAAATAAATCATTATAAATCATTAGGCATCACACCATACTTCTTGGCTCACCATCCTGTCATCAGGAACGATAAAAAGACAACTAGGCTTAGAGTAGTTTTTGATGGTAACACCAAGGCTTGTGGCAATAATAATAGTCTCAATGAGGTTTTATTATGTGGGCCAAACATTCAGAAGGACTTGTTTGACATCTTAATCTTGTTTCGTTGTCACAAGTATGTCATGTTATGTGACATAAAGCACATGTACAGATGCATAAACATCAGCTCCTCGCAGAAATTCCTACAAAATATATTATGGAAAGATATATACAGTGGTGATCTTAAAATTTTACAGCTGCAGACGGTCACATATGGCCTTAAAAGTTCAAGTTTCCTCGCAACGCGCTGCCTGCTGGAACTTGCTGACAGATTTGGAGATGAGTATCCCCTGGCGGCCAAGGTGATCCGGAACAGCATGTATGTAGATGATGCCTTATTTGGAACCGATACTATTAAAAATGGACTGGAGGTAAGAGAACAAATCATTAATTTACTAAATAAGGGAGGTTTTAGCTTGCACAAATGGGCATCGAATCACCCATCCTTGCTGGTTGATATACCTCTGGATAAACAACATTTTGATGACAAACAATTGTCTGATAATGAACTACATATGAAAGCACTAGGCTTATCATACAATATTAAATTTGATAAATTTATTATTAGCTGTCCTAAAAGGCACATCAAAACATGGAACAAACGAAACATTCTAAGTTTCATTGGATCATTTTATGACCCTCTTGGTCTGGCAGGCCCCTTGATTACAAAGGCAAAAGAATTCATGCAAAAATTATGGTTGGCTAAATTACAGTGGGACTCTCCTGTACCGGAATTGTTGCTCAAAGGCTGGTTACACTTTTATAATGGTTTAATAAATATGCCTATTATTTGTGTTGATAGATATATGAAAATTTCAAATTCATCTTATGTACAAATGTTTGGTTTTTGTGATGCATCTGCAATAGCTTATGGCTGTTGCATATACATCAGAATTAATAATAATAATAATATTACCACAACGCTACTTTGTTCTAAGTCTAGAGTAGCACCAATTAAAAACCAATTAACTATTCCTAAGTTGGAATTGAGTAGCGCTTTGTTGCTGGCTAAGCTATATTCAAGGGTCAAGTCTGTGTTACTTGAATTTAATATTAAGTCAATTCATATGTACTCTGACTCACAAATAGTATTATGTTGGATAAAAAATGGTAGTAATAAATTGTCTCCCTACATATCTAATCGCACAAATCAAATCAAGTTATTGACTGTTGAGTGTCAATGGCATCATATAGAAGGATCTGTGAATCCAGCTGATATAATATCACGGGGCTGTGAACCCGCAGAACTCAAAAATAGCCTTTTATGGTGGAATGGCCCGCCTACATTAGCTTCAGTTAATTTTAATCAAAATGACACCTTGTCATTTCATTGTAACCACACTTCGTGTGGCATGGCTCAAATTGATATTTGTTTAACAACAAAGGCAGTGCTGCCAGATTATATTGTTAAATTTTCAAGCTTAATAAAATTACAGAAAGTTGTGGCATGGCTCTTGCGCTTCATTAATAATTGTAAAATGAAAATTATTACTAATAAAAATCTCAATAAAAGCTTATCTGCGTTGGAGTTAAAATCAGCTATGCACCTAATAATTTATAAGGTCCAAATGTTCTACTTTTCCGAAGAAATTACTTGTATTAAAAATAATAAAATTATAAAAACAAATCTTAAAATGTTACATCCATTCATTGATAGTAACAATTTATTGAGAGTGAGTGGAAGATTAAAAAATGCAAACATTCCCTACTCACAGAAGTACCCAATCATCTTACCTGCAAAATGTCATTTGACAAAAATAATTATTACAAATGAACATTTATCCTTAATGCATTCTGGTTTTAAACTAACGCATAGTAGCCTGTCACAAAAATATTGGATTGTTAATGCTAACCGTGAAATTAAAAGTGTAATAAATAAGTGCGTAAAATGTTATCGCTTTAGAGCTGCTACAGCACAACAACTCATGGGATCCTTACCCTTTGATCGAGTCAATGAGGCCCACCCATTTATTAAGGTTGGAATAGATTATTGTGGACCATTTCAAATTAAGCAGTCCACATTACGGCGCTCTTTCACCAGCAAGGGGTATGTTGTTGTATTTGTGTGCTTCGTGGTCAAGGCTGTACACTTGGAACTCGTGTCAGATATGACGACTAACACGTTTTTAGCTGCTCTTAATAGATTTGTGGCAAGACGTGGTTTACCACAAAAAATTTACTGTGACAACGCAAAAACATTCAAGGGTGCCAACAATCGACTTAACGAGCTATATAAATTAGTAAATTCCCAAGCTCATCAAAACTCAACAATGAATTACGCTACATCAAAGGGAATCGAGTTTAACTTTATACCGGCCTACTCACCAACATTCGGCGGTCTTTGGGAAGCTGCCGTCAAGAGTACAAAATATCATTTTAAAAGAGTGGTTGGCGATGTACCACTTACTTATGAACAATTCACTACAATAATAACCCAAATAGAAGGAATACTGAACTCTCGACCTATTACTGAGTTAGTTAAAGATACTGAAAGTTTGGAAGTGCTTACACCTGCACATTTTTTGATTGGACGATCAATGAACATGGTTCCAGAAGACGATCTTACGCTGGTACCAACCAGCAGGCTGCGCTTCTGGCGGCGATGCGCACAGGTACAACAACACTTCTGGAACATCTGGCATAAACAATATCTCAATCAGCTAACCGTGCGAACTAAATGGAATAAAACTGCACCCAATATTGAAGAAGGTAACCTTGTACTTATTAAGGATCTCAACTGCTCGCCATTGCAATGGCCATTAGCTAGAGTCACGAGGGTGCTTCCTGGCGCTGATCAAAAGGTGAGGGTCGCAGAGGTTAAAACTGCTTCGGGTATTAAACGCCGAGCAGTGAACAAACTCATTTTGTTGCCTGTCAACATTTAATGATCTATTAACAAATTCCTTTTGTTAACAAATAATAAGAATTTTGTAAATGAAACACATGCTGTTTGTGTATATTTATAATTAAGTAAATTATAAGACTAGCATGCACACATTTTTTGTAAATTAGTTTTAGGTTGATACATATATGATTGTTTTAGGTGTACTTTCATTTAGATTTAAATTTAAAATTAAATCATCTTACACTACAATTGCTTATGACATAATAGATTACATTGTAAAAACCTCATTTTCAGTTTTGTTATTTCCAATCCTTGCCCCTTTCAGTTTAGATTCGTATATTTTAAGCGATATGTAGCAAACAAATTTTACAAAGTATACGGATTTGGGCTGGGGGGGGCGGGATACCATTGTGGCAATGACTTTCAGTCTAATATTGAATAATTGAACTGAAAGTGAGGCAAATAATTTGCAGTTTAATCTATCTGCCCTCGGCAGTGTGTTCGGAACGAACATTTTTTATCCAGAAAAACCTGGCAACACCTTTTTTCGTCTGGTCACTCTCTCTCTCTTGTCATTTCTCGACCGACGTATCTCGTTTAACAAAATTGGAAAAAATAAAGATTTTTGTATAAAATACAAAGTTGTTTTCTTGTGTCGAACCTGCAAGAGCTCTCCCCGACAGCCTAACATGTTTTTGTCACTTTAGTTCCATCCAGATGATAGATTATACTTGACCTTGTTAGGGGGATTAACGATTTTGCATCTCTCTCGCTCGCACAATCCATAATTTAAAAAAAAATCGAGTGTAGGTACCTTTAAATGTAGTCTACCTATTTTATTTTTGAAATCATTCATTGGTCATTTTGAACTTTCATATACCTAATTTTACAAAGAGAAATATAACAAGACTTTCATAAATGATTTACCTCCATTTAACTAAAATGAATATATGATGACAAATTTCTCAGCAGTCCATATTGTGTGGGTAAGAGATGAGAAGAATGGTGTCTCGGGCTTGCGACCGACAATAGGCTGGTTTAAAAATGAAGGCTTCATTTTTATGTTACTGCGCAATAATACTCTCACCATCCACAATTCTACTCCTCTCCCTACCTAACCAAACAGTATATGATTCCGTTAATATATATCCAAAATGTCTGTAATTTTATGCCCTGGTAAGTTGATAAACCTACATTTCTCATAAATACATCCAGATAAAAAATTAAAAATGTGCGAGCGATACAGCTGCAAAAACGTTCAATTCACTTACTAAGCGAAATGTTTGTGAGCTATTAGAGTCTAATGTATTAATATAATTCAAGTGTTGTAAATTCTTATAAATGTCTTGGTATAACTGGCCTCTATAGTCTAAGATACGTCTAAGAGCGACATTCACCGATCGGTTATCCGAATTAAATACACTTTTAATATTATAAAATACGCTAACAAAAAAAATAAGAAAATAAAAAACACTGACGTTCCTTTTTACCCGAATGCATGTGGGGTAATTGACAACAAGGGGAAATAGAAACGAAATGGGGTGACAATTATCTGATGTTTGAAAATTTATACGAGTATATGTCAATCCACTAATATGGGTAATTGGAAACGTTCCCATACGCATTCTTGTCGCCGTTCCCAATTACCTGAAGTAAGCAAAATAAATAAAAATAGCCGTGACTGCAATATAATTTTTGATGAACTTCAAACTATATGGAGTCTATATGATTCTATGAAGGCAGATAGTACAACTAACAAATGAATATGATGTCAATTAATACCAACATCTTAATATCGTACAATATCAATTACTACATACGAAGAAAATTATGATAAAAATACAAGATATCTTGTCGTATTTACCGTGAAGCTACCTCTAACTCACGTGTTTGCGGGTGTACTAAGTGACAATTGACGCTTCTATTAAAAGCATGTAGGAGATTGTAGTGCGGGAGGAAGTATCAGATACCTCACTGTTCCCAATTACCCGCCGTTCTTAATTATCCCACTCTCCCCTACATTATGTAAGAGAATGATTTTTAATTTATTAGTTTAAAATAATTTCTATAACCTCTAAAGCAAGCAAAATAAAACAATAGTTTGGATAAAAGTATTTAATTAAATCATGAATAAGACAACAAAATTTTCCCTAAAGTAACTAATTTGATGTCTTTTTCAATTCTTCGTATTCTTGGCACAGCTTTTCATATTCTTTAATCAACTCCCCTTTTCCACTGTAAAACAGTTAACTATCCTTTAACATTATTTTTTACATTTTTAAAAGACAACACCTCGTCTTGTCGACTCCTCCGGTGACAAGAGGACTGGCTCTTTCTTCGCCCAAAGAATCAGTATTGCAATTCAGCGGGAAAATGCAGCCAGCGTTCATGCCACCATTCTACGCGGACGGGACTTATATCTCTATCCTTAGTAATAATATTTATTTTAAATAATATTTTGCAAATATTTATTTCGTTAAAATTATATTACTTTACATTTTGCCTGTATAGAGGTCTATCATGACAAGTGGCAAGCTCGCCGATGTCGATGTAGTACCAGATGCGAGAAATTGGACCACAGAGACAGGGAAATAAATAAGTTTATTAAATTTATGAAATGTGATCTTGCTACCTTTAGGTAGGTAGATAATAGGGGAAGTTTATTTTAATAATAAATCAAATAAAGATGGCAACAAACTAATGAAAAGAAAATACTTATGAATAGGCTGTACCTTAGTCCCTTTGCCTTTAATGGGTATTTTTTTAGTTGGAAAACATGAAAAGATGGCACAGAAATATCTTCTGACAGATATTGTGAAGGAAAACTTACGAAGAGAATTATGCCAGTCGTCGTTAATTCTACTGTGGCCCTATTCTGTTCCTTTAACCGCATACGTAACCTTTTCTAGGTATAGGTTTTTTTCCCTCCTTTTGTATCCTTTGAGGGTTGTGTTTTTTTTTAAGAAGCGGATTCACATTTAGCCAACTTTACTATAGGCCCATCATGTCAAGTGGCAAGCTCGTCAATGACTCTAGCGTACCAAACACAAGAAATATTAGAAATAAATTATTGTGTTCCCGACCAGGAATCAAGCCCGGTACCTTCGCTCCTAAATCCACGGATCTAACCGCTAGATCACGGAGGCATACATCAAAATTAGTAAAGTATCATCACGACCGTTTCCCTTTTCGGGGTGGTCAGAAACCACGCTTATAAATAAGCGGATTCACATTTAGCCAACTTTACTATAGGCCAATCATGTGGCAAGCTCGTCGATGTCTGCAGCGTACCAAACTCGAGAAATATCACAAATAAATTAAATATTAATTAAATGTATTCATTTACATTAATAGATATTTTTGTGTCCCGACCAGGAATCGAACCCGGTACCTCCGAGTCTAAATCCACGGACTTAACCGCTAGACCACGGCGGCAGGTCATCATTAACTGCATCTTTGGAATAGATAGAATTTACATTCTTCGGGATATTCTCATCGCTTCTTCTTGAACGTGGCCACCCTGTTTGTTTAATCATCATCATCATCATTACAGCCCCTAGAACACAGCGTCCCAGACCTCCACTGCTGGAAATGGGCCTTCCAGAACATATATCTGGAGAATTTGGCCTACACTCGCCACGCTGGCCAGACGGCTTGGCGAGGAAGTTTGTTTAATATTCGTTGTCAATCCCGTTCTCGAACTTCTTGACCCAAGTTTTAATTAAATTAACATTTACACGGTGTTACCCGTATTTAAATAGGCTTTATGAAAAAAACATAGGAATCGTTGTTTTAATAAAATTGTTAAACACAAAAACCACGCGGTTGTCCAGTGAAGCGCTCCATCGCCCCGCCACCCGCTCGCCCCTACCTAACGCTTTTTGATAAATCTAGTGATACTGTTAACAAAAAAAATGGCCTAAAGTATAAGCTTAAATAAACAGAATTGGCTAAAAGTTCGCCTAGTAAATTCTGAAGATTATTGCCTTAGGGCTTACACTGACTACCGCACATTTAATCAAAAAATAAATAAGTCATAAATGCAATTTGAGCGTTAAGCTTACACTTGTACGAGTTGTAGTTTGTTTTTGTCTAGTTAATTATACCCTTTCATTTTTATATTTATGTTTTGCTTATGTGTTGTTTTTTGCTTCTATTATTTTCGTATTTTATTGTCATACATTGTGTAACTTTAACGAAGAGCACTTGTCTTCTGGAACACACTCTGTTTCATCAGACTAGTCCAGGAGACAGAGCAGGTAAAAGAAAAACATGTGTCAATATATATATTTTTTCTTATTAATTTTTATTATTATTAATAATAGTTATTTAAAGTCTACATAATTTTAACGTTAACGCAGTTACGCAAAAAGGATGAAGAATAGTAAGATTAAGAGAGAAAACCCACTAACCATGGCACATTTCTCCTGGCGTCCTTCGGCATATTCACTATTTGATTTCTCCACTAAATCCAAAGTATTTATGTTGGTTTTAGCATGGTAATTATTTGAGCACTGCACTTGGAGATATCGCCGCGAGATTTTACGTGATTCGCATTTTTAACGGCGGAGCGTGTTTTTTACGGACACGTCCAAGCGCGGTGGTTGAGCGACTGCGATGACAACTAGTGTTGGGCAAAGGAGTTAGAGGGAAACGGGGAAAGCAAATGAATAGTGATAGATACATAACAATAAATATATAATAATATATCGGCGTAGTCAGGATCCAATCCTCAATTTTTCAGAAATTTAATTAGAATTTAATCAGGTCCTTAGTCATTAGTCTTAGGTCTTAAATCAAAAACGATCTATATAAAAATACCGTTTTTGACATATCGCCGGGTTAGAGCGAAAACCAACTAACTATTTTTTTTAGTAAATTGGCTTTTTTACACCAGTAGTTTAAAAAACTTCTTTTTCCAGTGATAAAATCGACTAAGCACTGTGACGCTTACCCCGCGTTCGTTTCGTATTTCAACATCTCGTAGCAACTTCTTAAACCAGCGCGAAATGTCGTTTTTGTTAAGAAATACCACTTTGCAAATGCTTACATTTCTTAAATAAAACGAGCGATGAGGCTACTTTTTGACAAGTATTTTCATTCATGTTTTATCATACCATGGCATCCAACACACATAATATTATTATGGTCTTTGAATTTATTACATAAAATACCTTTTTAACAAATATAATAGAAAACTATAAAGTATATAACAATGTAAACAAACCATTTCATATGTTAATGACATCTGTCAAAAAGTAACATCAATAACCCTCCTTTCAACACGGTACTGACATACGAAATTAGCATCAAATATTAGAATTTTCATTAAACGAACGACTTGTGCTAAAAAAGTGGTATTTTCATGGTAACATTTCTTAAAACGAACGCCTTAGTTTTGAAGATAGTGGGTCTTAAAAGCAATTAAACGAACGGTTTTAGCCGAAAACGCAAATAATAATAAATTTAAATGTGCATAATATTTTTGTGCAAAAATGGCTAACTTAGGTGGTTTTTGTTCTAACACGGCGAATATTCTATATGTATACAATTTTGGACTAATCCATCGATGTATCGATGGACTAATCTAAATTCTAAGTTTAATGGCCCATAACTTAAAATTAACTTGATGTGGATTGGATTCTTTTAGCGTAACTATGTATAAGTACTACGGTTGAAATATCAAAATCAGCCATTTTTTTCTTGATTAAATGTGCGATAGACAAGCAAATACGAACAGCATGTACCAATGAAAAATCTAGCCATAGTATGTTATGGAACTCCATTAAGGTTATCAGGAGTAGAGGATCTAGGATGCTGTGTTCTTATATTAAATATGATATTATGATTAAAATAAATAATTAAAGATTGTTCTTACAGTATATTTAAAATATCTTCTGGAATGTTTGGTGTTATGTTTTCCAGCTGTTCTCCGAGGTTGTCTACACAGGCCTCGATGGTAGCAACTTCCTTCATCGCGGCCTCGGCCGAAACGTTCGCCTCTTGTATTTTAGTATTCATCACGGCGTTGTCCTAATAATCATGTTTTTTCGTTCTCTTTACGACTTAGACCTCATACATTTATGGTACGAGCTTCCAAGACGGCATTAACGGAATATTTTTTTGGGTAGGGAGAGGAGCAGTGGTGAATGGTGAGCGTTTTGTTACGAATTAAAAAAAGGAGGCCATCTTTGTAAAACCTATCATCACGACCATTTCCTTTTCGGGGTGGTCAGAAACAACGCTTATAAATAAGCGGAGTCACATTTAGCCAACTTTACTATAGGCCAATCATGACAAGTGGCAAGCTCGTCGATGTCTCCAGCGTACCAAACTCGAGAAATATCACAAATAAATTAAATGTATTATTATTATTAAATACTTTATTGCACTTTACTTAAAAGTATGTACAAAGGCGAACTTAAAGCCATTTCGGCTTTTTCTACCAGCTAACCTTTGGGAGAGTGAGACAGTATAAATATGTGGGGTGCAATTCTAACCAATAAACTACATAAATAGTATGAATACATAGACTACATAAATACTCATCTATATATAAGTATTATAGAAGATATACATATATGAGGATAATATATTATTAGGAAGTAGAAATTTATGGAGTTAAAATATATTGTTCTGCTTGTTTAAAAAGAAAGTATTAAGTAGTTTTTTAAAGATGTGAATGGAAGGAGCTTGTCTGATGGTCAGTGGAAGTTTGTTCCACTGGCGAGCAGACGATACGGTAAATGAATCTGAATATCTGCTGGAAGTGTGGGGTGGGATTTTAAGTTGGTTGTTATGAGAAGAACGAAGAGGGCGGTCGTGCGAATCACAAAGAAATTCAATGTGTGTTTTAAGATAAGAGGGAGCTATAGGGTTGTAAATAATATTGTATAGAAAATATAGAAGATGTGCTGACCTGCGAAAGCGGATATTGAGCCAATTTAACTGTGTACGAAAATGGGAGACGTGGTCATACTTACGCAAGCCGAAAACAAATCGGATACATAAGTTTAGAAGGCGATCCAGTTTATTTAGTAGCTCTTCAGTAAGATCAGGATAGCAGACGTCAGCATAATCTATAATAGGAAGCAGCAGAGATGTGACTAACATTAGCTTCGTCTTGATGGGAATAAAAAACTGTAACCGCTTCAACACGTGCATACTAGCGAATACTTTCCTACTAATCTCGGACACATGGCAACTCCACGACAGATCATTGGACATAAAAAGGCCGAGGTTCTTGACACTTTGACAGAAAGGAAGTGGTATGTTATTAAACAACAATGGAGAAAGAGAATCCAAATCCAATCTGTCCAGCATGTACCTCGAGCCTAGGATAATGACCTGCGTTTTACTGGGGTTTACCAAGAGCCCGAGACTATGTGAGCAAACACGCAAAGCCTCCAAGTCCGCGTTCATTTGAAGAATAGCTTCATCAATGGCGTTAAAATGAAAGGACAAAGATAACTGCAAATCGTCGGCGTACAGATGGTAGGAACTGAAATTAATAACCTGAACAATCGTGTTTATGAAAACCGAGAAGAGTAGGGGAGATAATACGCCTCCTTGCGGGACACCAGCAGTCACCGGACACCAGTCAGAGTAGACATCGTCCATTCTGATGCGCTGCTTGCGCCCGCGAAGATAAGAATTAAACCATTGTGTCGCAGACTGTGAAACACCATGAGATTCCAAAATAGCCATCAGTATGTCGTGATCAACACAATTAAAGGCGTTGCTGAAGTCTAACAGCGTCAAAAGGGAAAGCTTTTTGTCGTTAATAGCCAGCCGGATGTCATCTGTGATCTTGACAAGAGCTGTAGCAGTACTGTGGGCCGGGCGGAACCCGGATTGAAAAGGATTTAAAAACTTATTTTGGTTAAGGAAAGCGGACAGTTGTTTTTGAACAACACGTTCTAATATTTTAGAGAGGAAAGGAAGAATAGATATAGGACGTAGCTGGTTATAATCAGTAGGGGTGGGTTTCTTAGGTAATGGGATAATATGAGCATTTTTCCACAATGAAGGGAAATGCCCAGAAGTAAGGGAGAAATTGATGATGTGGGTTACAACTGGAAGGATAATATTAAGAATAGGGATTAGAAGAACTCGACCCACGTTATCAAAACCCACAGCCTTGCTGGTCACTGATTGGATTATCTTATTTATTTCACAGCAGGACACAGGTATAAATTGAAGTGGAACATTACTAGGAACAGTTTTAGAATTAATCTGAGCGATACTAACAGCCTTAATTGCAGGGTCAATAGTAACCGGGGGAATGGAGAAATGCTGATTAAGACCGTTAATATCGACAGTGAGGATAGATTCGGGCTTGGTTTTACCGAGACCAAGCGTTCGCAGAAATTTCCAAATATTTTGAGGAGAACAAGTATCTATAGAGTTGTGAATATATCGGCGTTTGGCGTTCCTACACATCTGATTGACACGATTTCTAGCAAGTTTAAAGCTGTCCCATCGCTCGACACTGGGAGACTTCTTGTGCTTACGTTTCAGAGAGTCCCTCCACCTCATGGCTTTGCGAATTTTATCGTCCATCCAAGGCGCAGGGGGTCTCTTCATGCGGACCGGTCGGACGGGAGCATGTTTATCATAAAGTTTTAATAAAAGATCGTTGAAAACTGATATTTTCCCATCCACCGTATCCTCCAGTATAACATCGTGCCAGCTTGCCCCGGCTGCATCTTCCAGAAGCAGTTCCAGTCTCATTCTGGCGAAGCTACGTTGAAAAAATACCCTGGGCTTATACTTAGGAGCTTTAACTTTATAAGAAGAAAATATAATATCGTGATGAGAGAAACCAGGCGCTTGGTGTTGGCCATGTAAAGAAATTCGCCCAGGGTTAGAAGTAAGAATTAAATCGAGAAGACTGCTGCTGTCATTGACGTGAAAAGTAGTGTTTAGAGGAAGAAGAGAAATATCTACTGATGAGGTTATCTGTTTAAGCCTCCTACTGCGCGAATCATTCTTTAAGAGACACGTGTTGAAATCACCCATAATCAGATTATGACTATATAATGGTAAGTAGGTTTCCAAAAGTTCTTCAAATGCGCTAAAATAATCGACAGTAGGGGGCGAGTAAACAACGCCTAGCAAAAACTTTACAGAGTTCAGGTCCAATTCTAAGAAAATGTATTCATACGTACCTGTGTAGACAGAAGTTGACTGAGTTAACACTTTGAATTTAATGTTCGATCGCAAGTAAATTGCGACACCGCCACATCCTCGGCCAGTTCGATCATTGCGCAGAAGAATAAAACCGGGAAGGGAATAACTTGTAGAAGGGAGAGTAGGTTTAAGGAATGTTTCAGAAACAAGGACAGCATGAATATGATCGTTGTCGAACGTGGCAAGAAGATCAGAGTAATGACAAGGTATGCTTTGAGCGTTTATATGGCAGACATTCAGATTTTTTGTCAGTGGTAAGAAGGTATCCCGTAATACGTCGCCAAGGTGGTCAGCATCGTCACTGACATCAAACTTGTCAGAACTAGAAGAGCTACAGGAAAAGAAAATGTCAGATTCAGAACTAGATAAAATATCATCGGAAGTACGCATATGATAATAAAATAATATAATATACGATCTATATAATTAATATTAATATATAATATAATAAATACAATATAAACTCTGTTATATATATAAGTATTAAGAATTGCACAATAATTTGGTATCACACCTACTGCTGGTTAGCTGATTTACAAATTTAATTATTATTTATGAAAATATCAGGGCATGATCCTTCAATAGGCAACATAAAATGAAGTATTTCTAAATAAATATGATGGTAAAAAAGCTACTATTGAAAGATCGACCCATTTAAAAACAAAAAACCAATTAAAACTAAACTAAACACATTCGTAATAATAGATAATTTCGGAACGAATATACCGGCAGATGACAGTTCTATATTATGTCGTACATTACGTGTTATTATTAAGACACTACTACTTGATCTTTGTTAAGACAAAATAAATAAAATTAAAAAGAATCAATGTACGTCGCTCAAAAGCACAGACTATCTCAAAAGAAATGATAGCAGCGAAAGAAACCGGCGCATGCACACAAGCACACCGAGCTCGAAAGGTGTTACGCACACGGCTATATATTAATTACGCAATATCATAATAACATAATATGACGACGATAGCCATACGGTTAATTTGGAGATCTAATTAGAATACGACATGAAATTAAAACAGAAGTAAGTACTTATAAAACCATAATGAAAGCAAGGATTAATCTAATGTCTTTTGCAAGAGCGTGTGCGTAATCTTTTCGTCTCTGTTTCAGTGGCGGACGAGGCAGATGTTCCTGGAGGTTGTTTGGCCGCCAAATCCTTCAGCTGGTCTTCAGAGATCAACCTATGCTTAGCGCCATCGGGTAGCTTCAGATAGACTTGTCCCTCTTGCGACCAGCAGTTGCTCATGCCGTAGATCTTCCGGCCCTCCAGGAGAACTCGTCTACGGGTTGCTGTCAGGAACTCAGCAAGAGAGATGGGGGTGCCCTTGAGCTCCCTTTTAGCCTGCCACACATTACTCCGGGTGTCCCTGTCACGAAAACGGACCAGGATGGGCCGAGGCTTGTTGGAATCTGCATCACTCCTGCCCAGCCTATAGCAAATTGGAATATCCTTGGCTGTCACCTGTAGCTTCAGCTTGTCCGTTGCTATGTCACAAATGACCTGAGAGGGGTTTTCATTGGTAGACTCCTTAATACCCCGGAAAAGAAGAAACTTTCGTCGGCTACGGTTTTCTAAGTCATCCGTCATGAAACCAAGTTGCTGGATCTCAGCCCGAAGAATAGCCACAGTGTCCCTCATAAACTCTTTGAACATATCAAATTCCTTGACCAGCTGCTGCAGTGAAACAGATGAGCTAGCACTTGTGAGTCTAGCTTCAAATGACTCGACTTTCTTGGCTAGCCTGTCTTCCATACTTCTGATAGCACTTAGAGGATCTGACATTGAAGGGTTCATTTTGTTTGGTTTAGTGGTGAAAGTGAGAGGAAATAAGCAGTGGTGTGACAATTAGTGTGTCAACATAACCTAATATGTGCCAGTGTGTGTAAACAGTGTAATACAGTTAATGATCCAGAAAACACAAGGTACACAGCACTTTAGAGTTAATATTCTTAATAAAATCACCAACAATCACTTTAATTATTAGTTAATATTAATTAAATTAAATGATTTTTTCAAAAACAACTGTTGACTTTGCCTACCCACATAAAAATATTAATTTAAAATAATAAAAAAAAATTTGTCCCGACCAGGAATCGAACCCGGTACCTCCGAGTCTAAATCCACGTAGGCAGTTACTTGTAAACTTCTTTGTAAACCAGCCTAAAGTCGATCGCAAGCCCGAGACACCATTCTTCCCCTCTCCTTTTCCACACACGATGGAGCCGGAACTTGAATACCCTTTTAAAATACAACTAAAACCTATGTAGGTAGGTACATAAAAATATTTACCCATTTACTGGTCAATAATTTCTACAATTTAAATTAATTTGCGGGTATTAAAATACTTACATAATAGAACCGAGTATTGTCATATCTAGCCACTTTTTCACGTATAAGAACCTTGTATCGTTCCCTAGAATAAACAGTTAAGAATGTAAATAAAATGCTTAATTTAAATATAATCTGTATACAACCTTTTGATAATCCGTTCAGTACTCTGGACGTGAAGGCGAGACGAACACATCTACATACATACATACAAAGCTCATTTCTTATAACGATTGCTTACAATTGATCTTCAATTTCCTTGTCTTCTTGTTTTATAAGTTCCTTGTACTTTTCATTAATATTGACTTCGCATTGAACTGCCAATTCGAGTTCGTCACACTGTCTCTTTATTTCCAGGCGCTTAGCGGTCAGGTTTACTAAAATTTTATTAAATAAATTATTAAACTAAATTAACAAAAATAAATTATTATTTTTCGATAAGTCTGTTTGATGTTTTTTTTGGAGTGATTCTAGGCAATATCGCCAAAACACGTCCTGTAAGTATGTATTCGTGTATGTGAGTTTACAGCGCGGGAAAACCGCAAACCGCAACAAATAAATTGCAACTTGTCATCATCTTACAAAGCGTTGAAATATAAGATAGAGCGGGCATTAGTTGGTATTTAACAATTTTTTAATGCAATTATATTTAGAGAAAATGATGTGAGTCGGTCAGTCGTCGTAGTCAGAATGTAAAAAAGTCCTAGTCAAAAACAAAATACAATCTATTAATGTCAATAAAATCTTCTGTTTAAACGTCGTTCTATGTCATTGAGAAATGAGGTCTAAAGTCTTAAAATAATAAAAACTGCGCCGCAACAGCAATCTTCCTTCTTCTTTTGTCGAAGAAGCACGAGTTTTACACTTCCGCATACAGGCCGGTATATTGTCAGTAAAACAATAAAATCAATTTAAAAGTTCTTCGAACACGATTATAACCGTCGCGTCGTCGATGCACTGTCTGCCATAGACTAATTCTTCTGAGACGATTGTCCCCGCTTTGATTCTCATACCGTTTGGATTCTTGCCCCGTCTTGTTATATATTGAATGTCTTCACTTAAAATGGCTTGTAAAAGCAATTAATAAATATTAATAAACATATTACTCACGTCCTTCTCTTTTCAGTCGTTCCGACTCGTTATTCAAAAGTCGAACTTCTGCCAAAGTTTCCTGTATCTCTTTGGTTTGCTCTTCCACTTTTGCCGCTATCTCTTCGATATTGATTTTATATTTTGATATTTGCATTTGCTGTTTTTTTGGAGACATTTTGTAGATTTAATGGTGTATTTCCTTCTAACAAATAATTATCAACAACAACACTTTAAAAATGGCGGGACAAAGAATAATGAATAATCATTTTTTTTTTTTTTTTAATTGTCTTTAAAGGACATTGTACAGAATACATCAGTCCTAAACACGTAATTTATTTGCATAATATATGTTCATAACAAAGTTCATAACCGAGTTGGGGATCATCAAATTCCAGATGCTGCAGAATTTGATGCTTTACTTGGAGTCATTCGCGACACCATAGCTCAAACACGTCGGGTAAAATATGGGAGTTGAAAGCGCGGGAAAACCGCAAAAAAATAAATTGCAACTTGTGCCCCATATTTAAAGTCCAATTTATCGTTTGCCATAATTATTCACATTGTAGCACATTATTAAACCAAGCAACACCACTTTTGACCAATAATATCCACAGTAAATTAATTTACAAAACAAAAACTTGCACTTGACATGTCCACGCAAAATGGCGCGAAGAACTTCATAATGACTAATCACCACGTGAATACTGAAACGGCGAGATTTTTTTATTATGGCTAAATATTTTACCCACTACCTGTTTAATCCTGAGATGAATATATATATATTTTTACAACAATGTTTTTTTTTTATTGAATTATAAATTTAGTATTTATATATAAGTATATTTATTCTAAAATACAAATTAATAATTCCGCCAATAAAAAATATATCGGTATTTCGATAAAATTCATCTCTATTATTGAGAATCAGCATCCTGCACTTTAATAAATTAAAACTATTGTAACGATAAAAAAAAAATTAAAGAGGATGTTGTTCTAGCTTTTTGCACGGACATGTCAAGTGCAAGTTTTTTGTTTTGTAAATTACTTTAGTGTGGATATATTTAGTCAAAATAGGTGTTATTTTCTTTAATAATGTGCAACAGTGTGAATAATTTAATGTTAATTTTGACAGTATACGTGAGGCGTAAGGTATTTTTGCGATTTTTCTGCGTTGTAAACTCCCATATACTGTTTGGGCAATATTGCTGCGAACAACTTCAAGAAAAGCATCAAATTCTCCAATATTTGGAATTTGATGATAACTTCATTAACTCATGCAAATAAAGGTTATTACCACAGACATGGCTGTATAGGCTAAATTCCTTTGCCTTCCCTTTCATCACAGGAGAAAAAAAAACAAATATTTTCGTTAAAGGCAAGGATTTCAACCGCTCTGTACGCCATTACATTAATAAATGAATATCTTTGCAACGGGCCGGAAAAAACTCATCGAGTCCTTCGCGCCATTTTTCATGGACTTGTCGAGTGCAATTTTATGTTTTGTAATTTAATATAATCATATAACAACAAACATGGCTGTGTCGGCTAGATCTCTCTGCCTTCCCAATGATCTCATTCTTGTTTTGTAAGTTTGTTTAAAGAATAATAATAGACAAAAAAAAACTTTTTTTTTTTAATGCAAAGATTTAAACAACATTACCTTAATAATTTTAATACGATGACGAATAACCATATTTTAATGGCCACGATTATACAGCATTAGGCCTTTATTGGAGATTGGAGTTTAGTAAATAGGAATTAAACTCGGAGGTACCGGGTTTAATTCCTGGTCGAGACACAATAATTTATTTAATTTGTGATATTTCTCGATTTTAATGCAGTAGAGAGCTTGCTACTTGTCACGATGGCCCAAAGTAAACTTGGCTAAAAAGGGATCAGTTTCTTTCAGAAAAAAAAAATAGTATTTAGTTTCTGACCACCCCAAAAGGTCGTTATGATGATTTAATAACATCTTATACCTACCTTATAAAAAATATATATATATAAAATAACTTGTATACATACTATAAAACCTTCGTACATCCGAATCCCAGGTAGCAAGATGACGTCCGTGACGTAAAAATGACGTCAATTGTAAGTCAATTTAGGGTCGGTCCCATATTGGTTCATACTGACGTCTTTAATAACGTGATATTAGGGACAATGTTTGTACGTCATTATTATGGCTATTTGTGGACGTCATATTCACGTGATAATAAGGTCAGTTTTTGTACGTCACTACGCACAGGGTATAAAATACTACTACTATATAATACACTAAACACTATAATATTACACTTTTTAGAAGAACAAGATACAATCGCCATTTCTTAATTTCTTTTCGTAAATCGGAACCCACTTCCAATCGTGCTACGATTGACGACCGTTTCATTTACATAGACTTAATTTAAAAGATAATAATAGCTGCCAATTTTGCACCTCAACCTATTGTCACAACCATTTATTTTTTGCTTGTGCCGAATTTTCTCTTCAAAGACTTTTATTTATAGCAGAATGCAAAATTATTTTTAATTTCAATGATAATAATTGTATTTGTTTAATTTTATAAATCATACATTTGGTAAATTGTTAATATTTTGTTTTTGTTTCGTAAATTTTATATTCTTACTGCTTTTAAGTTATATTATAAACAAAGTTTGTTTTAAGTTGTGGTAAGTTAGCTTTTATACATGTTGATTTACTTTTGTACATAACTTTGTATTTGTGTTTAATTATTTAAATTTTGTTTCAAGTTTAGTTACCTACTTAAGTTAGTTAGGCTAGTTCTTACTTGTATTATTTTTAATATTATTTCAAAAAATGATTTCTGTAACTTTTAATACCCCACCTATATACTTTAATCTTAATTTAGTTTTAATATTGTATATTGTTTAGGACTTATGTATTCTGTACCATGTCCTTAACTAAATTTAAAAAAAAAAATTGACGATCGTTTGTTTGACATTTCTTTTCCCTCCATTTTTGGTGTCGTGTAAAGTGTTGGTGGCGTCTGCTGTGAATTTAATTGATTTTTTCTGGCTAAGCTAAGGTACTTAAAATAATGTACGCCGTAGTACAGTTCACCGACGCTGAAGGTGGAACTGTCTCCATAGTGAACTCCGTTTGGCTGACGCCTCGAAAATGTGAAGTGCACTGGCCTCCAATAAAAGTATCCAAAGAATTTGATCGGCTACTCACTAAACAGGCATCACCAGATGATAAATGGCATCTTTATGGTGTGCAAAGGGTGTTATATGAGACTGGTATGTACTTTCTTTGTTGGGTAATTGAATTACGAACTAATGTGGTCTATACAGATTAGAATCAGTGGTCTATGTGCATGAGGTGGACGTAAGCTTCATGAAGTTACAGTTCGGAAATGAGTTTTTGCGGGGCATGCATGATAGTGAAATGAGCGCCGGTGGCCCGTCGGATAAGACCTCGGAACTGCGATCAAGGAGTTTCGAGTTCGCTTCCGACCAAGTTTGTGCCATGTGCGAATGTGTTTTCGGATTTTCCGAGAGATGTTGATGATGAGACATTCACCAATGCTGGTACGGCAAAGGAAAACGTTGTGAGGAAACATGTTACTCCGTTGGTGCCGGTTATCACTAGATGGAAGTCATTAAGCTATGTCGAGAGATCTCATTGGTGGCTTGAACACTTCTGACGTCCACTAATCCGGACTGGCTCTGTGTGGAGTAAGGTCAAATATTGGCAGATAATAAAACCATTATTTCTTACTTTATGTTCTAATATTATATTGATATAGTAGGCACCTACACATACATTCATCCATCATAAATTATGATTATATTTCGATTCATAATGAGTAATGCTAATTATACTACAAACGACACCCCTGGGGGTGCCCTAAAAATGGAAATTTATGTCTTTATGTGTTATTTATTTGTAATATCTTTGTTGTCTTTTAGATAATGAACATACCAGCAGCATCTTCCAATCCAAGACGCTACTGCCGGAAAACAATGATTCTATTTTGTTAAACCCTGATAGAAGTCTTGTTACGTTGTCAGACAGTGTATTTCAAAAAAGTAAGCTATTTCTTTGGTAGTAAAGTATACCCCTTCACTTCCCCCCTTTATTTCTGAAGCTTACGGAGCTCAAAATTGAGTTTTTACGACTTGATCAACAAACATCATCATAGCTCAGTAAAATTGCTAGAAATATTAATAAATTGTATACCTTCTTCATGAATCAAACGGTCAATTAGTGAAAACCGTCAAAATCCCTAGTCATTTATGAGATTAGCCTATACAGACAGACAGGATGGATGTACGCATGGACGTCAGACAAAAACGATGGGAAACTTCAATTTATAATATTGTAGTGTTATAAAATATTATATATATAAAATATTTTCAGATTCAGATTAAGCATGTCCAGTTCAAATTAATGGTGATAGTCAACCGAAACAAGTATTGACAGGTAGTGAATGAAACTCTAATTTTTTACTTTGTTTTGTTGTGTTTAAAATATATATTTTTACATTTTATATTACGTATATTAACATGAATATAATATAAAAAATATACTTAGTATATATAAAATATTTAAAATTCTATTCTACATAATTCATATTCATTCACATTCATTACCTACATTTTAAATACATTACATAATTTACAGGTTTTGAAGAAATGGTGGTGTCATTGTTGTCAAAATTAAAAACACAAAATGACCAAATCTTATCCTTACTAAAACAAAACAAAGTTAAAAGGCATTTTAAAACCAGATTTAAAATTTCCATTAAAAATCTTGGATGAACTGAATGCCAACGAGAAATTATTACTAGTTCAAGAAAATTAAGAGAACTTGGTAGGTTATATGTTACCATTTATCAAATATTAGTAGTATAGCATGTTCTTATTTTTAATAAGTATATTTATTTATTTCAGGTTTCCTACATAACAACTCTTGGTGGAATAGATACGTCGAGCAAAGTGACCCGAACCATGAAACTTTTGATGTCTGACAGTTTGGCAAAAGGTTTCAACTTCTATGGAAAACGATCTGACTAAAAACCATTCTGTCAACTACGCCTTCGGGACTGTATTGTAGGTAAGTTAAACTGCTTGATGTTTAGGTCTACAAAGTCAAAATACAATTCCATCTAAGTAATCCTTGTTATGCCACAACTTACGGAGACATGACAGGTTTATCAGTAACAACTTTTAATCAGGAAGTAAAAGTAAAGTATCATCACAACCGGGTGGTCAGAAATCACGCTTTTTTTTAGGACTTTCAGGGTTCATAATAATTATGACTTTTTCACCAAGATCAGTTTTTTCAGTTTTTTGGCATGTTGAGAGGATCAATGAATGTAGAAGTACGAAAGAGATCTACAGTGCGAATGCGAAAGGAAGTATTAGAAGTGGACGCCCAAGAAGGACCTATAATTAAAGACCAAATTGGTTCTCGTGAAAGGTTCAGTGCGCAGTACTTATAACCGACAGGCATGTATGAGTGTTGACGAAAGAGGTGTGCAGGGATCGTATTAAGTGGCGTACCGTAGTCTCTGCCTACCCCAATGGGAAAACGGCGTGACGTTATGTATGTATGCAGTTTGTTTTACAAATAGTGGATTTAAATCACTAATTTGAATCAATTTGATTAAATGACTCAGCCGTGCTTTTTATATACAAGGCAATGCCTCGTGTTTAGACTAGTTTTAAAACTTGTTTCGCCACGGATTATATTTTCATATGTTTATTTGCAGATGGTGTTAAAACTTCTTCTCCATCATCAGTCACAGAAAAAAACATCGAAGATTGCATCAAGATTCGGCTAAAGCACGCTCCGGAATGAGTTAAAAACAAGTTGGTGAAGGATAAATCAAGTATTTCGTAGGCATTATATTGATAGAAAACCGCAAATCGATGTAGAGGATAGCCACTTTTTGGAGGGTTACGTATACAACACCATTACCTTTCGGCCACCTAATCTCGTTCGGCTATCCTCTACATCGATGTCCGTTTTTTTTTGCGTAGTCCGACCACTAATGTGAATGTTCAAATACTAATGTGAACGTTTTAGTATAAGATATTAACTGAACTTAATATACGTATTTTTTAAATAACTATGTTGTATCTCTTATTAGTTTTGTTTTATAAAAGAGCTAATGTGATCATGAAAAACACGCCTGTTATATTTATTAGCGTGTTTTAGGTGTCGGTTCACTTTAGCTCTTATTGATTTACCTCTAGACACGTCCTAAAACCTGACCTCCTAAACGTCCTGAAACAACGTCATCCTAGACGTCCTGAATAATCGTCACCTCGACGTCCAGAAACAACGTCATCCTAGACGTCCTGAATTATCGTCACCTCGACGTCCTGAAACAACGTCGTCCTAGACGTCCTGAATTATCGTCATCTCGACGTCCTTCAAAGACGTCTTAAGACTATGACAAATGTACGTCATTTACTGGACCTACCGACGTCATAATATGACGACATATACGTCGATAATGGCCTTAAATTGACGTCGGTATGACGTAAAATTGCTACCTGGGATAGGATATACGTTCTGTGTGTTCAGATTATCGAGGCTCTGCTGTATATTGATTTTCTGGTAATTATAATATATTTTGTTAACCTGTCTTTTTCTAACTTTGACACAGGCAATTGTTACTAATGCCATATATATAAATAAAATAAAAAATGTTGATTTGATACGCTCCATACGAATTTTCTTTAAATTTCAAACAATTGTAATTTTTTTATATAATTTAAGGATATTGCTGGGTTGTTACTACTTAATTTCTACTAAATGCAATCACAATACAGACTTTTCCCAAATATAATGAGCTAAACATATGGGTAATTAAATTTTGTTGATTGAAAAAAAGTTTGTAGGACAATCGTCGTAATACATGCTCTACAAAGTTATTACTAGAGATGAAACGGATATCCGGTAGCTATCCGATATCCGGCCTTATTTTTACTATCCGGCCGGATACCGGATAGTAACTCAGTATCCGGTCGAATGCCGGATAGTTATATTCAAAACATTCTCATTATTTTATACGAGAAAAATGATACCACACTACGTTATGGACACAGTTTATGTTAATAATCACTCGACAAAAATGATTATTTTATTGATTAGCCTAATACTCAAAATTAACAAGTGGCTAATTATGGTAAATTATTACCAAATTTTCTGTATTTGTTGGTAATAATAATTTCAAATCAAATTGGTCGCGTCATGTAACGCGATAAAGGGCCGAATATTCGGTTGCCGGATATCCGGCGCTCCGGCCTCGTAACTTACCGAATATTCGGTAACCGGTATCCGGCCACACCACTATCCGTTTCATCTTCAGTTATTACTATCTTTTTAATATAAGTTTTTTTACTTCGCCCCAATTAAATTTGTTAGTTTTTGGGATGAAGTTGCATTTTAAGTTAAAAATAATTAACTTGGCTTGAAAACGGGAACCGCCATGTTTTATATTACCAATAGCTTTTCTCGAGTTTCATTTTTATAAATGCATGATAGACATAATATACCAATAATTGTATCAATTATATGACTTTGAGATAATAAAATTAGCATTGATATTAGCGCGGCTTATAACTAACAAAATGACGTCGCAAATGGACAAATCGATGCTAATTTTAAAATTAACGTTATTTGACAACAAAAATAGATAATGATTATTCGCTTTATTATTTTATTTATATAATTTATTAAAAGGGGTTTTTAAGCTATGCATCCATCTTGCTCGCACATGTAATTAATTAACTGTCTATGAAATAAAATTTTACAAACATTAATTTGTTTTAGTAATTAACTATAGACATTTTGGAATATGAAAGTAAAAAATGACTAAAATGACAGATTTCTTTCAAACCTAATTGACAAAATAATAGTGTGCGAGCGAGATGCAAATCTTAACAACCTTCCTGATATAAATTTCATAGTGACAAATTTATTCTGAAGGTTACAATGACTACAGAAATATGTAAACTAACCTTGTAACGTCAGAAAAGTCGGTCTATATTTACAGAGCTATTCATAAAATATCGCTAAAATTCCTTCGGCCTAACATGTTTTTGTCACTTTAGTTCCATCCAGATGATAGATTATACTTGACCTTGTTAGGGGGATTAACGATTTTGCATCTCTCTCGCTCGCACAATCCATAATTTAAAAAAAAATCGAGTGTAGGTACCTTTAAATGTAGTCTACCTATTTTATTTTTGAAATCATTCATTGGTCATTTTGAACTTTCATATACCTAATTTTACAAAGAGAAATATAACAAGACTTTCATAAATGATTTACCTCCATTTAACTAAAATGAATATATGATGACAAATTTCTCAGCAGTCCATATTGTGTGGGTAAGAGATGAGAAGAATGGTGTCTCGGGCTTGCGACCGACAATAGGCTGGTTTAAAAATGAAGGCTTCATTTTTATGTTACTGCGCAATAATACTCTCACCATCCACAATTCTACTCCTCTCCCTACCTAACCAAACAGTATATGATTCCGTTAATATATATCCAAAATGTCTGTAATTTTATGCCCTGGTAAGTTGATAAACCTACATTTCTCATAAATACATCCAGATAAAAAATTAAAAATGTGCGAGCGATACAGCTGCAAAAACGTTCAATTCACTTACTAAGCGAAATGTTTGTGAGCTATTAGAGTCTAATGTATTAATATAATTCAAGTGTTGTAAATTCTTATAAATGTCTTGGTATAACTGGCCTCTATAGTCTAAGATACGTCTAAGAGCGACATTCACCGATCGGTTATCCGAATTAAATACACTTTTAATATTATAAAATACGCTAACAAAAAAAATAAGAAAATAAAAAACACTGACGTTCCTTTTTACCCGAATGCATGTGGGGTAATTGACAACAAGGGGAAATAGAAACGAAATGGGGTGACAATTATCTGATGTTTGAAAATTTATACGAGTATATGTCAATCCACTAATATGGGTAATTGGAAACGTTCCCATACGCATTCTTGTCGCCGTTCCCAATTACCTGAAGTAAGCAAAATAAATAAAAATAGCCGTGACTGCAATATAATTTTTGATGAACTTCAAACTATATGGAGTCTATATGATTCTATGAAGGCAGATAGTACAACTAACAAATGAATATGATGTCAATTAATACCAACATCTTAATATCGTACAATATCAATTACTACATACGAAGAAAATTATGATAAAAATACAAGATATCTTGTCGTATTTACCGTGAAGCTACCTCTAACTCACGTGTTTGCGGGTGTACTAAGTGACAATTGACGCTTCTATTAAAAGCATGTAGGAGATTGTAGTGCGGGAGGAAGTATCAGATACCTCACTGTTCCCAATTACCCGCCGTTCTTAATTATCCCACTCTCCCCTACATTATGTAAGAGAATGATTTTTAATTTATTAGTTTAAAATAATTTCTATAACCTCTAAAGCAAGCAAAATAAAACAATAGTTTGGATAAAAGTATTTAATTAAATCATGAATAAGACAACAAAATTTTCCCTAAAGTAACTAATTTGATGTCTTTTTCAATTCTTCGTATTCTTGGCACAGCTTTTCATATTCTTTAATCAACTCCCCTTTTCCACTGTAAAACAGTTAACTATCCTTTAACATTATTTTTTACATTTTTAAAAGACAACACCTCGTCTTGTCGACTCCTCCGGTGACAAGAGGACTGGCTCTTTCTTCGCCCAAAGAATCAGTATTGCAATTCAGCGGGAAAATGCAGCCAGCGTTCATGCCACCATTCTACGCGGACGGGACTTATATCTCTATCCTTAGTAATAATATTTATTTTAAATAATATTTTGCAAATATTTATTTCGTTAAAATTATATTACTTTACATTTTGCCTGTATAGAGGTCTATCATGACAAGTGGCAAGCTCGCCGATGTCGATGTAGTACCAGATGCGAGAAATTGGACCACAGAGACAGGGAAATAAATAAGTTTATTAAATTTATGAAATGTGATCTTGCTACCTTTAGGTAGGTAGATAATAGGGGAAGTTTATTTTAATAATAAATCAAATAAAGATGGCAACAAACTAATGAAAAGAAAATACTTATGAATAGGCTGTACCTTAGTCCCTTTGCCTTTAATGGGTATTTTTTTAGTTGGAAAACATGAAAAGATGGCACAGAAATATCTTCTGACAGATATTGTGAAGGAAAACTTACGAAGAGAATTATGCCAGTCGTCGTTAATTCTACTGTGGCCCTATTCTGTTCCTTTAACCGCATACGTAACCTTTTCTAGGTATAGGTTTTTTTCCCTCCTTTTGTATCCTTTGAGGGTTGTGTTTTTTTTTAAGAAGCGGATTCACATTTAGCCAACTTTACTATAGGCCCATCATGTCAAGTGGCAAGCTCGTCAATGACTCTAGCGTACCAAACACAAGAAATATTAGAAATAAATTATTGTGTTCCCGACCAGGAATCAAGCCCGGTACCTTCGCTCCTAAATCCACGGATCTAACCGCTAGATCACGGAGGCATACATCAAAATTAGTAAAGTATCATCACGACCGTTTCCCTTTTCGGGGTGGTCAGAAACCACGCTTATAAATAAGCGGATTCACATTTAGCCAACTTTACTATAGGCCAATCATGTGGCAAGCTCGTCGATGTCTGCAGCGTACCAAACTCGAGAAATATCACAAATAAATTAAATATTAATTAAATGTATTCATTTACATTAATAGATATTTTTGTGTCCCGACCAGGAATCGAACCCGGTACCTCCGAGTCTAAATCCACGGACTTAACCGCTAGACCACGGCGGCAGGTCATCATTAACTGCATCTTTGGAATAGATAGAATTTACATTCTTCGGGATATTCTCATCGCTTCTTCTTGAACGTGGCCACCCTGTTTGTTTAATCATCATCATCATCATTACAGCCCCTAGAACACAGCGTCCCAGACCTCCACTGCTGGAAATGGGCCTTCCAGAACATATATCTGGAGAATTTGGCCTACACTCGCCACGCTGGCCAGACGGCTTGGCGAGGAAGTTTGTTTAATATTCGTTGTCAATCCCGTTCTCGAACTTCTTGACCCAAGTTTTAATTAAATTAACATTTACACGGTGTTACCCGTATTTAAATAGGCTTTATGAAAAAAACATAGGAATCGTTGTTTTAATAAAATTGTTAAACACAAAAACCACGCGGTTGTCCAGTGAAGCGCTCCATCGCCCCGCCACCCGCTCGCCCCTACCTAACGCTTTTTGATAAATCTAGTGATACTGTTAACAAAAAAAATGGCCTAAAGTATAAGCTTAAATAAACAGAATTGGCTAAAAGTTCGCCTAGTAAATTCTGAAGATTATTGCCTTAGGGCTTACACTGACTACCGCACATTTAATCAAAAAATAAATAAGTCATAAATGCAATTTGAGCGTTAAGCTTACAATTGTACGAGTTGTAGTTTGTTTTTGTCTAGTTAATTATACCCTTTCATTTTTATATTTATGTTTTGCTTATGTGTTGTTTTTTGCTTCTATTATTTTCGTATTTTATTGTCATACATTGTGTAACTTTAACGAAGAGCACTTGTCTTCTGGAACACACTCTGTTTCATCAGACTAGTCCAGGAGACAGAGCAGGTAAAAGAAAAACATGTGTCAATATATATATTTTTTCTTATTAATTTTTATTATTATTAATAATAGTTATTTAAAGTCTACATAATTTTAACGTTAACGCAGTTACGCAAAAAGGATGAAGAATAGTAAGATTAAGAGAGAAAACCCACTAACCATGGCACATTTCTCCTGGCGTCCTTCGGCATATTCACTATTTGATTTCTCCACTAAATCCAAAGTATTTATGTTGGTTTTAGCATGGTAATTATTTGAGCACTGCACTTGGAGATATCGCCGCGAGATTTTACGTGATTCGCATTTTTAACGGCGGAGCGTGTTTTTTACGGACACGTCCAAGCGCGGTGGTTGAGCGACTGCGATGACAACTAGTGTTGGGCAAAGGAGTTAGAGGGAAACGGGGAAAGCAAATGAATAGTGATAGATACATAACAATAAATATATAATAATATATCGGCGTAGTCAGGATCCAATCCTCAATTTTTCAGAAATTTAATTAGAATTTAATCAGGTCCTTAGTCATTAGTCTTAGGTCTTAAATCAAAAACGATCTATATAAAAATACCGTTTTTGACATATCGCCGGGTTAGAGCGAAAACCAACTAACTATTTTTTTTAGTAAATTGGCTTTTTTACACCAGTAGTTTAAAAAACTTCTTTTTCCAGTGATAAAATCGACTAAGCACTGTGACGCTTACCCCGCGTTCGTTTCGTATTTCAACATCTCGTAGCAACTTCTTAAACCAGCGCGAAATGTCGTTTTTGTTAAGAAATACCACTTTGCAAATGCTTACATTTCTTAAATAAAACGAGCGATGAGGCTACTTTTTGACAAGTATTTTCATTCATGTTTTATCATACCATGGCATCCAACACACATAATATTATTATGGTCTTTGAATTTATTACATAAAATACCTTTTTAACAAATATAATAGAAAACTATAAAGTATATAACAATGTAAACAAACCATTTCATATGTTAATGACATCTGTCAAAAAGTAACATCAATAACCCTCCTTTCAACACGGTACTGACATACGAAATTAGCATCAAATATTAGAATTTTCATTAAACGAACGACTTGTGCTAAAAAAGTGGTATTTTCATGGTAACATTTCTTAAAACGAACGCCTTAGTTTTGAAGATAGTGGGTCTTAAAAGCAATTAAACGAACGGTTTTAGCCGAAAACGCAAATAATAATAAATTTAAATGTGCATAATATTTTTGTGCAAAAATGGCTAACTTAGGTGGTTTTTGTTCTAACACGGCGAATATTCTATATGTATACAATTTTGGACTAATCCATCGATGTATCGATGGACTAATCTAAATTCTAAGTTTAATGGCCCATAACTTAAAATTAACTTGATGTGGATTGGATTCTTTTAGCGTAACTATGTATAAGTACTACGGTTGAAATATCAAAATCAGCCATTTTTTTCTTGATTAAATGTGCGATAGACAAGCAAATACGAACAGCATGTACCAATGAAAAATCTAGCCATAGTATGTTATGGAACTCCATTAAGGTTATCAGGAGTAGAGGATCTAGGATGCTGTGTTCTTATATTAAATATGATATTATGATTAAAATAAATAATTAAAGATTGTTCTTACAGTATATTTAAAATATCTTCTGGAATGTTTGGTGTTATGTTTTCCAGCTGTTCTCCGAGGTTGTCTACACAGGCCTCGATGGTAGCAACTTCCTTCATCGCGGCCTCGGCCGAAACGTTCGCCTCTTGTATTTTAGTATTCATCACGGCGTTGTCCTAATAATCATGTTTTTTCGTTCTCTTTACGACTTAGACCTCATACATTTATGGTACGAGCTTCCAAGACGGCATTAACGGAATATTTTTTTGGGTAGGGAGAGGAGCAGTGGTGAATGGTGAGCGTTTTGTTACGAATTAAAAAAAGGAGGCCATCTTTGTAAAACCTATCATCACGACCATTTCCTTTTCGGGGTGGTCAGAAACAACGCTTATAAATAAGCGGAGTCACATTTAGCCAACTTTACTATAGGCCAATCATGACAAGTGGCAAGCTCGTCGATGTCTCCAGCGTACCAAACTCGAGAAATATCACAAATAAATTAAATGTATTAATTTAAAATAATAAAAAAAAATGTGTCCCGACCAGGAATCGAACCCGGTACCTCCGAGTCTAAATCCACGTAGGCAGTTACTTGTAAACTTCTTTGTAAACCAGCCTAAAGTCGATCGCAAGCCCGAGACACCATTCTTCCCCTCTCCTTTTCCACACACGATGGAGCCGGAACTTGAATACCCTTTTAAAATACAACTAAAACCTATGTAGGTAGGTACATAAAAATATTTACCCATTTACTGGTCAATAATTTCTACAATTTAAATTAATTTGCGGGTATTAAAATACTTACATAATAGAACCGAGTATTGTCATATCTAGCCACTTTTTCACGTATAAGAACCTTGTATCGTTCCCTAGAATAAACAGTTAAGAATGTAAATAAAATGCTTAATTTAAATATAATCTGTATACAACCTTTTGATAATCCGTTCAGTACTCTGGACGTGAAGGCGAGACGAACACATCTACATACATACATACAAAGCTCATTTCTTATAACGATTGCTTACAATTGATCTTCAATTTCCTTGTCTTCTTGTTTTATAAGTTCCTTGTACTTTTCATTAATATTGACTTCGCATTGAACTGCCAATTCGAGTTCGTCACACTGTCTCTTTATTTCCAGGCGCTTAGCGGTCAGGTTTACTAAAATTTTATTAAATAAATTATTAAACTAAATTAACAAAAATAAATTATTATTTTTCGATAAGTCTGTTTGATGTTTTTTTTGGAGTGATTCTAGGCAATATCGCCAAAACACGTCCTGTAAGTATGTATTCGTGTATGTGAGTTTACAGCGCGGGAAAACCGCAAACCGCAACAAATAAATTGCAACTTGTCATCATCTTACAAAGCGTTGAAATATAAGATAGAGCGGGCATTAGTTGGTATTTAACAATTTTTTAATGCAATTATATTTAGAGAAAATGATGTGAGTCGGTCAGTCGTCGTAGTCAGAATGTAAAAAAGTCCTAGTCAAAAACAAAATACAATCTATTAATGTCAATAAAATCTTCTGTTTAAACGTCGTTCTATGTCATTGAGAAATGAGGTCTAAAGTCTTAAAATAATAAAAACTGCGCCGCAACAGCAATCTTCCTTCTTCTTTTGTCGAAGAAGCACGAGTTTTACACTTCCGCATACAGGCCGGTATATTGTCAGTAAAACAATAAAATCAATTTAAAAGTTCTTCGAACACGATTATAACCGTCGCGTCGTCGATGCACTGTCTGCCATAGACTAATTCTTCTGAGACGATTGTCCCCGCTTTGATTCTCATACCGTTTGGATTCTTGCCCCGTCTTGTTATATATTGAATGTCTTCACTTAAAATGGCTTGTAAAAGCAATTAATAAATATTAATAAACATATTACTCACGTCCTTCTCTTTTCAGTCGTTCCGACTCGTTATTCAAAAGTCGAACTTCTGCCAAAGTTTCCTGTATCTCTTTGGTTTGCTCTTCCACTTTTGCCGCTATCTCTTCGATATTGATTTTATATTTTGATATTTGCATTTGCTGTTTTTTTGGAGACATTTTGTAGATTTAATGGTGTATTTCCTTCTAACAAATAATTATCAACAACAACACTTTAAAAATGGCGGGACAAAGAATAATGAATAATCATTTTTTTTTTTTTTTAATTGTCTTTAAAGGACATTGTACAGAATACATCAGTCCTAAACACGTAATTTATTTGCATAATATATGTTCATAACAAAGTTCATAACCGAGTTGGGGATCATCAAATTCCAGATGCTGCAGAATTTGATGCTTTACTTGGAGTCATTCGCGACACCATAGCTCAAACACGTCGGGTAAAATATGGGAGTTGAAAGCGCGGGAAAACCGCAAAAAAATAAATTGCAACTTGTGCCCCATATTTAAAGTCCAATTTATCGTTTGCCATAATTATTCACATTGTAGCACATTATTAAACCAAGCAACACCACTTTTGACCAATAATATCCACAGTAAATTAATTTACAAAACAAAAACTTGCACTTGACATGTCCACGCAAAATGGCGCGAAGAACTTCATAATGACTAATCACCACGTGAATACTGAAACGGCGAGATTTTTTTATTATGGCTAAATATTTTACCCACTACCTGTTTAATCCTGAGATGAATATATATATATTTTTACAACAATGTTTTTTTTTTATTGAATTATAAATTTAGTATTTATATATAAGTATATTTATTCTAAAATACAAATTAATAATTCCGCCAATAAAAAATATATCGGTATTTCGATAAAATTCATCTCTATTATTGAGAATCAGCATCCTGCACTTTAATAAATTAAAACTATTGTAACGATAAAAAAAAAATTAAAGAGGATGTTGTTCTAGCTTTTTGCACGGACATGTCAAGTGCAAGTTTTTTGTTTTGTAAATTACTTTAGTGTGGATATATTTAGTCAAAATAGGTGTTATTTTCTTTAATAATGTGCAACAGTGTGAATAATTTAATGTTAATTTTGACAGTATACGTGAGGCGTAAGGTATTTTTGCGATTTTTCTGCGTTGTAAACTCCCATATACTGTTTGGGCAATATTGCTGCGAACAACTTCAAGAAAAGCATCAAATTCTCCAATATTTGGAATTTGATGATAACTTCATTAACTCATGCAAATAAAGGTTATTACCACAGACATGGCTGTATAGGCTAAATTCCTTTGCCTTCCCTTTCATCACAGGAGAAAAAAAAACAAATATTTTCGTTAAAGGCAAGGATTTCAACCGCTCTGTACGCCATTACATTAATAAATGAATATCTTTGCAACGGGCCGGAAAAAACTCATCGAGTCCTTCGCGCCATTTTTCATGGACTTGTCGAGTGCAATTTTATGTTTTGTAATTTAATATAATCATATAACAACAAACATGGCTGTGTCGGCTAGATCTCTCTGCCTTCCCAATGATCTCATTCTTGTTTTGTAAGTTTGTTTAAAGAATAATAATAGACAAAAAAAAACTTTTTTTTTTTAATGCAAAGATTTAAACAACATTATGCCTTTACCTTAATAATTTTAATACGATGACGAATAACCATATTTTAATGGCCACGATTATACAGCATTAGGCCTTTATTGGAGATTGGAGTTTAGTAAATAGGAATTAAACTCGGAGGTACCGGGTTTAATTCCTGGTCGAGACACAATAATTTATTTAATTTGTGATATTTCTCGATTTTAATGCAGTAGAGAGCTTGCTACTTGTCACGATGGCCCAAAGTAAACTTGGCTAAAAAGGAATCAGTTTCTTTCAGAAAAAAAAAATAGTATTTAGTTTCTGACCACCCCAAAAGGTCGTTATGATGATTTAATAACATCTTATACCTACCTTATAAAAAATATATATATATAAAATAACTTGTATACATACTATAAAACCTTCGTACATCCGAATCCCAGGTAGCAAGATGACGTCCGTGACGTAAAAATGACGTCAATTGTAAGTCAATTTAGGGTCGGTCCCATATTGGTTCATACTGACGTCTTTAATAACGTGATATTAGGGACAATGTTTGTACGTCATTATTATGGCTATTTGTGGACGTCATATTCACGTGATAATAAGGTCAGTTTTTGTACGTCACTACGCACAGGGTATAAAATACTACTACTATATAATACACTAAACACTATAATATTACACTTTTTAGAAGAACAAGATACAATCGCCATTTCTTAATTTCTTTTCGTAAATCGGAACCCACTTCCAATCGTGCTACGATTGACGACCGTTTCATTTACATAGACTTAATTTAAAAGATAATAATAGCTGCCAATTTTGCACCTCAACCTATTGTCACAACCATTTATTTTTTGCTTGTGCCGAATTTTCTCTTCAAAGACTTTTATTTATAGCAGAATGCAAAATTATTTTTAATTTCAATGATAATAATTGTATTTGTTTAATTTTATAAATCATACATTTGGTAAATTGTTAATATTTTGTTTTTGTTTCGTAAATTTTATATTCTTACTGCTTTTAAGTTATATTATAAACAAAGTTTGTTTTAAGTTGTGGTAAGTTAGCTTTTATACATGTTGATTTACTTTTGTACATAACTTTGTATTTGTGTTTAATTATTTAAATTTTGTTTCAAGTTTAGTTACCTACTTAAGTTAGTTAGGCTAGTTCTTACTTGTATTATTTTTAATATTATTTCAAAAAATGATTTCTGTAACTTTTAATACCCCACCTATATACTTTAATCTTAATTTAGTTTTAATATTGTATATTGTTTAGGACTTATGTATTCTGTACCATGTCCTTAACTAAATTTAAAAAAAAAAATTGACGATCGTTTGTTTGACATTTCTTTTCCCTCCATTTTTGGTGTCGTGTAAAGTGTTGGTGGCGTCTGCTGTGAATTTAATTGATTTTTTCTGGCTAAGCTAAGGTACTTAAAATAATGTACGCCGTAGTACAGTTCACCGACGCTGAAGGTGGAACTGTCTCCATAGTGAACTCCGTTTGGCTGACGCCTCGAAAATGTGAAGTGCACTGGCCTCCAATAAAAGTATCCAAAGAATTTGATCGGCTACTCACTAAACAGGCATCACCAGATGATAAATGGCATCTTTATGGTGTGCAAAGGGTGTTATATGAGACTGGTATGTACTTTCTTTGTTGGGTAATTGAATTACGAACTAATGTGGTCTATACAGATTAGAATCAGTGGTCTATGTGCATGAGGTGGACGTAAGCTTCATGAAGTTACAGTTCGGAAATGAGTTTTTGCGGGGCATGCATGATAGTGAAATGAGCGCCGGTGGCCCGTCGGATAAGACCTCGGAACTGCGATCAAGGAGTTTCGAGTTCGCTTCCGACCAAGTTTGTGCCATGTGCGAATGTGTTTTCGGATTTTCCGAGAGATGTTGATGATGAGACATTCACCAATGCTGGTACGGCAAAGGAAAACGTTGTGAGGAAACATGTTACTCCGTTGGTGCCGGTTATCACTAGATGGAAGTCATTAAGCTATGTCGAGAGATCTCATTGGTGGCTTGAACACTTCTGATGTCCACTAATCCGGACTGGCTCTGTGTGGAGTAAGGTCAAATATTGGCAGATAATAAAACCATTATTTCTTACTTTATGTTCTAATATTATATTGATATAGTAGGCACCTACACATACATTCATCCATCATAAATTATGATTATATTTCGATTCATAATGAGTAATGCTAATTATACTACAAACGACACCCCTGGGGGTGCCCTAAAAATGGAAATTTATGTCTTTATGTGTTATTTATTTGTAATATCTTTGTTGTCTTTTAGATAATGAACATACCAGCAGCATCTTCCAATCCAAGACGCTACTGCCGGAAAACAATGATTCTATTTTGTTAAACCCTGATAGAAGTCTTGTTACGTTGTCAGACAGTGTATTTCAAAAAAGTAAGCTATTTCTTTGGTAGTAAAGTATACCCCTTCACTTCCCCCCTTTATTTCTGAAGCTTACGGAGCTCAAAATTGAGTTTTTACGACTTGATCAACAAACATCATCATAGCTCAGTAAAATTGCTAGAAATATTAATAAATTGTATACCTTCTTCATGAATCAAACGGTCAATTAGTGAAAACCGTCAAAATCCCTAGTCATTTATGAGATTAGCCTATACAGACAGACAGGATGGATGTACGCATGGACGTCAGACAAAAACGATGGGAAACTTCAATTTATAATATTGTAGTGTTATAAAATATTATATATATAAAATATTTTCAGATTCAGATTAAGCATGTCCAGTTCAAATTAATGGTGATAGTCAACCGAAACAAGTATTGACAGGTAGTGAATGAAACTCTAATTTTTTACTTTGTTTTGTTGTGTTTAAAATATATATTTTTACATTTTATATTACGTATATTAACATGAATATAATATAAAAAATATACTTAGTATATATAAAATATTTAAAATTCTATTCTACATAATTCATATTCATTCACATTCATTACCTACATTTTAAATACATTACATAATTTACAGGTTTTGAAGAAATGGTGGTGTCATTGTTGTCAAAATTAAAAACACAAAATGACCAAATCTTATCCTTACTAAAACAAAACAAAGTTAAAAGGCATTTTAAAACCAGATTTAAAATTTCCATTAAAAATCTTGGATGAACTGAATGCCAACGAGAAATTATTACTAGTTCAAGAAAATTAAGAGAACTTGGTAGGTTATATGTTACCATTTATCAAATATTAGTAGTATAGCATGTTCTTATTTTTAATAAGTATATTTATTTATTTCAGGTTTCCTACATAACAACTCTTGGTGGAATAGATACGTCGAGCAAAGTGACCCGAACCATGAAACTTTTGATGTCTGACAGTTTGGCAAAAGGTTTCAACTTCTATGGAAAACGATCTGACTAAAAACCATTCTGTCAACTACGCCTTCGGGACTGTATTGTAGGTAAGTTAAACTGCTTGATGTTTAGGTCTACAAAGTCAAAATACAATTCCATCTAAGTAATCCTTGTTATGCCACAACTTACGGAGACATGACAGGTTTATCAGTAACAACTTTTAATCAGGAAGTAAAAGTAAAGTATCATCACAACCGGGTGGTCAGAAATCACGCTTTTTTTTAGGACTTTCAGGGTTCATAATAATTATGACTTTTTCACCAAGATCAGTTTTTTCAGTTTTTTGGCATGTTGAGAGGATCAATGAATGTAGAAGTACGAAAGAGATCTACAGTGCGAATGCGAAAGGAAGTATTAGAAGTGGACGCCCAAGAAGGACCTATAATTAAAGACCAAATTGGTTCTCGTGAAAGGTTCAGTGCGCAGTACTTATAACCGACAGGCATGTATGAGTGTTGACGAAAGAGGTGTGCAGGGATCGTATTAAGTGGCGTACCGTAGTCTCTGCCTACCCCAATGGGAAAACGGCGTGACGTTATGTATGTATGCAGTTTGTTTTACAAATAGTGGATTTAAATCACTAATTTGAATCAATTTGATTAAATGACTCAGCCGTGCTTTTTATATACAAGGCAATGCCTCGTGTTTAGACTAGTTTTAAAACTTGTTTCGCCACGGATTATATTTTCATATGTTTATTTGCAGATGGTGTTAAAACTTCTTCTCCATCATCAGTCACAGAAAAAAACATCGAAGATTGCATCAAGATTCGACTAAAGCACGCTCCGGAATGAGTTAAAAACAAGTTGGTGAAGGATAAATCAAGTATTTCGTAGGCATTATATTGATAGAAAACCGCAAATCGATGTAGAGGATAGCCACTTTTTGGAGGGTTACGTATACAACACCATTACCTTTCGGCCACCTAATCTCGTTCGGCTATCCTCTACATCGATGTCCGTTTTTTTTTGCGTAGTCCGACCACTAATGTGAATGTTCAAATACTAATGTGAACGTTTTAGTATAAGATATTAACTGAACTTAATATACGTATTTTTTAAATAACTATGTTGTATCTCTTATTAGTTTTGTTTTATAAAAGAGCTAATGTGATCATGAAAAACACGCCTGTTATATTTATTAGCGTGTTTTAGGTGTCGGTTCACTTTAGCTCTTATTGATTTACCTCTAGACACGTCCTAAAACCTGACCTCCTAAACGTCCTGAAACAACGTCATCCTAGACGTCCTGAATAATCGTCACCTCGACGTCCAGAAACAACGTCATCCTAGACGTCCTGAATTATCGTCACCTCGACGTCCTGAAACAACGTCGTCCTAGACGTCCTGAATTATCGTCATCTCGACGTCCTTCAAAGACGTCTTAAGACTATGACAAATGTACGTCATTTACTGGACCTACCGACGTCATAATATGACGACATATACGTCGATAATGGCCTTAAATTGACGTCGGTATGACGTAAAATTGCTACCTGGGATAGGATATACGTTCTGTGTGTTCAGATTATCGAGGCTCTGCTGTATATTGATTTTCTGGTAATTATAATATATTTTGTTAACCTGTCTTTTTCTAACTTTGACACAGGCAATTGTTACTAATGCCATATATATAAATAAAATAAAAAATGTTGATTTGATACGCTCCATACGAATTTTCTTTAAATTTCAAACAATTGTAATTTTTTTATATAATTTAAGGATATTGCTGGGTTGTTACTACTTAATTTCTACTAAATGCAATCACAATACAGACTTTTCCCAAATATAATGAGCTAAACATATGGGTAATTAAATTTTGTTGATTGAAAAAAAGTTTGTAGGACAATCGTCGTAATACATGCTCTACAAAGTTATTACTAGAGATGAAACGGATATCCGGTAGCTATCCGATATCCGGCCTTATTTTTACTATCCGGCCGGATACCGGATAGTAACTCAGTATCCGGTCGAATGCCGGATAGTTATATTCAAAACATTCTCATTATTTTATACGAGAAAAATGATACCACACTACGTTATGGACACAGTTTATGTTAATAATCACTCGACAAAAATGATTATTTTATTGATTAGCCTAATACTCAAAATTAACAAGTGGCTAATTATGGTAAATTATTACCAAATTTTCTGTATTTGTTGGTAATAATAATTTCAAATCAAATTGGTCGCGTCATGTAACGCGATAAAGGGCCGAATATTCGGTTGCCGGATATCCGGCGCTCCGGCCTCGTAACTTACCGAATATTCGGTAACCGGTATCCGGCCACACCACTATCCGTTTCATCTTCAGTTATTACTATCTTTTTAATATAAGTTTTTTTACTTCGCCCCAATTAAATTTGTTAGTTTTTGGGATGAAGTTGCATTTTAAGTTAAAAATAATTAACTTGGCTTGAAAACGGGAACCGCCATGTTTTATATTACCAATAGCTTTTCTCGAGTTTCATTTTTATAAATGCATGATAGACATAATATACCAATAATTGTATCAATTATATGACTTTGAGATAATAAAATTAGCATTGATATTAGCGCGGCTTATAACTAACAAAATGACGTCGCAAATGGACAAATCGATGCTAATTTTAAAATTAACGTTATTTGACAACAAAAATAGATAATGATTATTCGCTTTATTATTTTATTTATATAATTTATTAAAAGGGGTTTTTAAGCTATGCATCCATCTTGCTCGCACATGTAATTAATTAACTGTCTATGAAATAAAATTTTACAAACATTAATTTGTTTTAGTAATTAACTATAGACATTTTGGAATATGAAAGTAAAAAATGACTAAAATGACAGATTTCTTTCAAACCTAATTGACAAAATAATAGTGTGCGAGCGAGATGCAAATCTTAACAACCTTCCTGATATAAATTTCATAGTGACAAATTTATTCTGAAGGTTACAATGACTACAGAAATATGTAAACTAACCTTGTAACGTCAGAAAAGTCGGTCTATATTTACAGAGCTATTCATAAAATATCGCTAAAATTCCTTCGGCCTATGTTCGGAACGAACATTTTTTATCCAGAAAAACCTGGCAACACCTTTTTTCGTCTGGTCACTCTCTCTCTCTTGTCATTTCTCGACCGACGTATCTCGTTTAACAAAATTGGAAAAAATAAAGATTTTTGTATAAAATACAAAGTTGTTTTCTTGTGTCGAACCTGCAAGAGCTCTCCCCGACACAAGAAAATTGGTGCCGAAACCCAAATAGTATTGTTCGCGGATTCGCGAAGTTTTTGTGAAAAACACGTGCCGGCGCGGCGCGACGGCAGCGTGGCGACTCTTCGTGACGACTCTTCTGGCCGGAACGTGGAGGCAAGGTGCAATAGAATCCGTGAGCAATTCAATTCAACCTATTCGATATGGAAAAAGCAGATGACGCTAGAAAAATTGCTGCGAAAATATCGCAATGTAAAAGTGCGATAACAAAAGCGGGTACATTTTTACGAGAACAGGAGGCGCAGCCTTTATTGGATACTGATGCAATACACACCAGACTTGAACAACTGCAAAGTGTACTAGATACTTATTTGACGTGCAAGTTAGAATTGCAATTGGCAAAGGGCAAGTGTGAGGAGTCAGACTTCAACGAAGATGACGTCAGTGATAGGTGCTTGAGCACAATTTCTAGATTCAAGAAGCTGTTAAGAAACAAGCCTGTCGAAGCCAGCAAAAGCCATGTCAAGCTACCGGACATCGAGATACCTGTGTTTGACGGAGCCGAGATGACAAAGTTCCAGCCCTTCTTTGACTTGTTTAATGCGGTCATACACAATGATGAGCGACTTGGTGATATACAAAAACTCTTTTATCTTAGAAAATATTGTAAGGGGGAAGCGTTAGCATTAATAGAGTGCCTACCTTTGAGCAATAGTTCCTACAAGCAGGCCAGAGAGCTGCTAACTAATCGTTATGACAATAGGTGCCTATTAGTTATTAATCATGTGCATAGTATAATAGACTATCCCTCAACAGCCAAGGGGACTTCTGCCAGCCTGAGGAGTCTGGTATCTCATTCCCGACAACAAATAGCAGCATTAAAGAATTTGGGGCAACCAACAGATCATTGGGACATGATAATCTTACCTATTTTGCTTCGAAAAATTGACACATTTAGCTGCCGAGCGTTCCATACAGACAGAGAAACCACCAACCTGCCAACACTAGAGGACTTCTTCAAATTTATAGAAAAGAGGGCCTGCAGCTTCGAAGAGAGCAACAAAAGTGAAGGTAAAATATCATTTTTAAAAGTTAATAATACTAATTATTTTAAACCAAGTAACAGTAAAGTTGTCAACGTAATAAATCCAGTCAAACAGTCAATTTGCAAATTTTGTGACAATTCAGAACACAAACTGTTTAGTTGCCCAATGTTTGGGTCAAGTTCGGATGCCGACAAAATCAATTTTATTACAGCCAACAGCCTTTGCAAAATATGTTTAAACAAACATAGCCAAAAGTGCAAATTTCACTTTAAATGTTCAGTTTGCAAGAGCAAAGAACACAACACTCTCTTGCATACTGACAATGAAGGTTTGAGGGCCAATAACAATTCAATTACATTACAGAATAATAGTATTTGTAGTACAGCTGTGCTGCTACCAACATTAAAGGCTAAAATTGTAAAACAAGATAGCACTCATGTGCTAGCAAGATGCTTGTTAGACAGCGGAAGTCAAACTTCATTTATTACCTCCGAGCTTGTCCAAACATTAAACCTTAAACCATTTAATCATAATTTAATGGTAACAGCCCTTGGCAATGTACAAAAGTCTATATCCAAGGCTGTCAATATTAATTTAACTTCCTTGCTGAACAATTATACTTGTAGCATAACTTGTTTTGTCATTGACGAAATAACTACACAATTACCTCAGCAAAGATTTAATTTACAAAACTTAAAAATACCTAGGTATGTTCAATTAGCTGACCAAGACTTTAACAAACCAGGAAATATTTCATTACTATTGTCAGCTGATTTTGTTTTCAAAATTATATTACCGGATATAATATCATTAGATGGCAGTCAATTAAGATTATTAAATACTCAGTTTGGTTATGTTGTGGCCGGTGAGATGATTTTCAATGCTGGTTGTTATAACAGCCAGGTGTCCTTGCATGTGAATACAATCAATAATATTGACAATATTTTACAGAGATTTTGGGAAACAGAGTTTATCTCCGACACTACTGAAAATGTTACACAAAATTATTCTGACATCTGTGAAACAAATTTTAAAAATTCCATGCTACTGCTAAATAATAAATTCCAGGTTTCTCTGCCCTTATCAGTTCCTGTCGAAGAAATCAATTTGGGCAACACCTTTGGCATTTCGTTGCGAAGGCTGATGCATCTACAAAATAGGTTTGAGAAAGATAACAATTTAAAATTACAGTATAATAGCTTCATCAACGACTACATTAATTTGGGTCATGCAAAAATTCTTGAAATAAATCATTATAAATCATTAGGCATCACACCATACTTCTTGGCTCACCATCCTGTCATCAGGAACGATAAAAAGACAACTAGGCTTAGAGTAGTTTTTGATGGTAACACCAAGGCTTGTGGCAATAATAATAGTCTCAATGAGGTTTTATTATGTGGGCCAAACATTCAGAAGGACTTGTTTGACATCTTAATCTTGTTTCGTTGTCACAAGTATGTCATGTTATGTGACATAAAGCACATGTACAGATGCATAAACATCAGCTCCTCGCAGAAATTCCTACAAAATATATTATGGAAAGATATATACAGTGGTGATCTTAAAATTTTACAGCTGCAGACGGTCACATATGGCCTTAAAAGTTCAAGTTTCCTCGCAACGCGCTGCCTGCTGGAACTTGCTGACAGATTTGGAGATGAGTATCCCCTGGCGGCCAAGGTGATCCGGAACAGCATGTATGTAGATGATGCCTTATTTGGAACCGATACTATTAAAAATGGACTGGAGGTAAGAGAACAAATCATTAATTTACTAAATAAGGGAGGTTTTAGCTTGCACAAATGGGCATCGAATCACCCATCCTTGCTGGTTGATATACCTCTGGATAAACAACATTTTGATGACAAACAATTGTCTGATAATGAACTACATATGAAAGCACTAGGCTTATCATACAATATTAAATTTGATAAATTTATTATTAGCTGTCCTAAAAGGCACATCAAAACATGGAACAAACGAAACATTCTAAGTTTCATTGGATCATTTTATGACCCTCTTGGTCTGGCAGGCCCCTTGATTACAAAGGCAAAAGAATTCATGCAAAAATTATGGTTGGCTAAATTACAGTGGGACTCTCCTGTACCGGAATTGTTGCTCAAAGGCTGGTTACACTTTTATAATGGTTTAATAAATATGCCTATTATTTGTGTTGATAGATATATGAAAATTTCAAATTCATCTTATGTACAAATGTTTGGTTTTTGTGATGCATCTGCAATAGCTTATGGCTGTTGCATATACATCAGAATTAATAATAATAATAATATTACCACAACGCTACTTTGTTCTAAGTCTAGAGTAGCACCAATTAAAAACCAATTAACTATTCCTAAGTTGGAATTGAGTAGCGCTTTGTTGCTGGCTAAGCTATATTCAAGGGTCAAGTCTGTGTTACTTGAATTTAATATTAAGTCAATTCATATGTACTCTGACTCACAAATAGTATTATGTTGGATAAAAAATGGTAGTAATAAATTGTCTCCCTACATATCTAATCGCACAAATCAAATCAAGTTATTGACTGTTGAGTGTCAATGGCATCATATAGAAGGATCTGTGAATCCAGCTGATATAATATCACGGGGCTGTGAACCCGCAGAACTCAAAAATAGCCTTTTATGGTGGAATGGCCCGCCTACATTAGCTTCAGTTAATTTTAATCAAAATGACACCTTGTCATTTCATTGTAACCACACTTCGTGTGGCATGGCTCAAATTGATATTTGTTTAACAACAAAGGCAGTGCTGCCAGATTATATTGTTAAATTTTCAAGCTTAATAAAATTACAGAAAGTTGTGGCATGGCTCTTGCGCTTCATTAATAATTGTAAAATGAAAATTATTACTAATAAAAATCTCAATAAAAGCTTATCTGCGTTGGAGTTAAAATCAGCTATGCACCTAATAATTTATAAGGTCCAAATGTTCTACTTTTCCGAAGAAATTACTTGTATTAAAAATAATAAAATTATAAAAACAAATCTTAAAATGTTACATCCATTCATTGATAGTAACAATTTATTGAGAGTGAGTGGAAGATTAAAAAATGCAAACATTCCCTACTCACAGAAGTACCCAATCATCTTACCTGCAAAATGTCATTTGACAAAAATAATTATTACAAATGAACATTTATCCTTAATGCATTCTGGTTTTAAACTAACGCATAGTAGCCTGTCACAAAAATATTGGATTGTTAATGCTAACCGTGAAATTAAAAGTGTAATAAATAAGTGCGTAAAATGTTATCGCTTTAGAGCTGCTACAGCACAACAACTCATGGGATCCTTACCCTTTGATCGAGTCAATGAGGCCCACCCATTTATTAAGGTTGGAATAGATTATTGTGGACCATTTCAAATTAAGCAGTCCACATTACGGCGCTCTTTCACCAGCAAGGGGTATGTTGTTGTATTTGTGTGCTTCGTGGTCAAGGCTGTACACTTGGAACTCTTAAAAAATAAATTTAGCTGCTCTTAATAGATTTGTGGCAAGACGTGGTTTACCACAAAAAATTTACTGTGACAACGCAAAAACATTCAAGGGTGCCAACAATCGACTTAACGAGCTATATAAATTAGTAAATTCCCAAGCTCATCAAAACTCAACAATGAATTACGCTACATCAAAGGGAATCGAGTTTAACTTTATACCGGCCTACTCACCAACATTCGGCGGTCTTTGGGAAGCTGCCGTCAAGAGTACAAAATATCATTTTAAAAGAGTGGTTGGCGATGTACCACTTACTTATGAACAATTCACTACAATAATAACCCAAATAGAAGGAATACTGAACTCTCGACCTATTACTGAGTTAGTTAAAGATACTGAAAGTTTGGAAGTGCTTACACCTGCACATTTTTTGATTGGACGATCAATGAACATGGTTCCAGAAGACGATCTTACGCTGGTACCAACCAGCAGGCTGCGCTTCTGGCGGCGATGCGCACAGGTACAACAACACTTCTGGAACATCTGGCATAAACAATATCTCAATCAGCTAACCGTGCGAACTAAATGGAATAAAACTGCACCCAATATTGAAGAAGGTAACCTTGTACTTATTAAGGATCTCAACTGCTCGCCATTGCAATGGCCATTAGCTAGAGTCACGAGGGTGCTTCCTGGCGCTGATCAAAAGGTGAGGGTCGCAGAGGTTAAAACTGCTTCGGGTATTAAACGCCGAGCAGTGAACAAACTCATTTTGTTGCCTGTCAACATTTAATGATCTATTAACAAATTCCTTTTGTTAACAAATAATAAGAATTTTGTAAATGAAACACATGCTGTTTGTGTATATTTATAATTAAGTAAATTATAAGACTAGCATGCACACATTTTTTGTAAATTAGTTTTAGGTTGATACATATATGATTGTTTTAGGTGTACTTTCATTTAGATTTAAATTTAAAATTAAATCATCTTACACTACAATTGCTTATGACATAATAGATTACATTGTAAAAACCTCATTTTCAGTTTTGTTATTTCCAATCCTTGCCCCTTTCAGTTTAGATTCGTATATTTTAAGCGATATGTAGCAAACAAATTTTACAAAGTATACGGATTTGGGCTGGGGGGGGCGGGATACCATTGTGGCAATGACTTTCAGTCTAATATTGAATAATTGAACTGAAAGTGAGGCAAATAATTTGCAGTTTAATCTATCTGCCCTCGGCAGTGTGTTCGGAACGAACATTTTTTATCCAGAAAAACCTGGCAACACCTTTTTTCGTCTGGTCACTCTCTCTCTCTTGTCATTTCTCGACCGACGTATCTCGTTTAACAAAATTGGAAAAAATAAAGATTTTTGTATAAAATACAAAGTTGTTTTCTTGTGACGAACCTGCAAGAGCTCTCCCCGACAGCCTAACATGTTTTTGTCACTTTAGTTCCATCCAGATGATAGATTATACTTGACCTTGTTAGGGGGATTAACGATTTTGCATCTCTCTCGCTCGCACAATCCATAATTTAAAAAAAAATCGAGTGTAGGTACCTTTAAATGTAGTCTACCTATTTTATTTTTGAAATCATTCATTGGTCATTTTGAACTTTCATATACCTAATTTTACAAAGAGAAATATAACAAGACTTTCATAAATGATTTACCTCCATTTAACTAAAATGAATATATGATGACAAATTTCTCAGCAGTCCATATTGTGTGGGTAAGAGATGAGAAGAATGGTGTCTCGGGCTTGCGACCGACAATAGGCTGGTTTAAAAATGAAGGCTTCATTTTTATGTTACTGCGCAATAATACTCTCACCATCCACAATTCTACTCCTCTCCCTACCTAACCAAACAGTATATGATTCCGTTAATATATATCCAAAATGTCTGTAATTTTATGCCCTGGTAAGTTGATAAACCTACATTTCTCATAAATACATCCAGATAAAAAATTAAAAATGTGCGAGCGATACAGCTGCAAAAACGTTCAATTCACTTACTAAGCGAAATGTTTGTGAGCTATTAGAGTCTAATGTATTAATATAATTCAAGTGTTGTAAATTCTTATAAATGTCTTGGTATAACTGGCCTCTATAGTCTAAGATACGTCTAAGAGCGACATTCACCGATCGGTTATCCGAATTAAATACACTTTTAATATTATAAAATACGCTAACAAAAAAAATAAGAAAATAAAAAACACTGACGTTCCTTTTTACCCGAATGCATGTGGGGTAATTGACAACAAGGGGAAATAGAAACGAAATGGGGTGACAATTATCTGATGTTTGAAAATTTATACGAGTATATGTCAATCCACTAATATGGGTAATTGGAAACGTTCCCATACGCATTCTTGTCGCCGTTCCCAATTACCTGAAGTAAGCAAAATAAATAAAAATAGCCGTGACTGCAATATAATTTTTGATGAACTTCAAACTATATGGAGTCTATATGATTCTATGAAGGCAGATAGTACAACTAACAAATGAATATGATGTCAATTAATACCAACATCTTAATATCGTACAATATCAATTACTACATACGAAGAAAATTATGATAAAAATACAAGATATCTTGTCGTATTTACCGTGAAGCTACCTCTAACTCACGTGTTTGCGGGTGTACTAAGTGACAATTGACGCTTCTATTAAAAGCATGTAGGAGATTGTAGTGCGGGAGGAAGTATCAGATACCTCACTGTTCCCAATTACCCGCCGTTCTTAATTATCCCACTCTCCCCTACATTATGTAAGAGAATGATTTTTAATTTATTAGTTTAAAATAATTTCTATAACCTCTAAAGCAAGCAAAATAAAACAATAGTTTGGATAAAAGTATTTAATTAAATCATGAATAAGACAACAAAATTTTCCCTAAAGTAACTAATTTGATGTCTTTTTCAATTCTTCGTATTCTTGGCACAGCTTTTCATATTCTTTAATCAACTCCCCTTTTCCACTGTAAAACAGTTAACTATCCTTTAACATTATTTTTTACATTTTTAAAAGACAACACCTCGTCTTGTCGACTCCTCCGGTGACAAGAGGACTGGCTCTTTCTTCGCCCAAAGAATCAGTATTGCAATTCAGCGGGAAAATGCAGCCAGCGTTCATGCCACCATTCTACGCGGACGGGACTTATATCTCTATCCTTAGTAATAATATTTATTTTAAATAATATTTTGCAAATATTTATTTCGTTAAAATTATATTACTTTACATTTTGCCTGTATAGAGGTCTATCATGACAAGTGGCAAGCTCGCCGATGTCGATGTAGTACCAGATGCGAGAAATTGGACCACAGAGACAGGGAAATAAATAAGTTTATTAAATTTATGAAATGTGATCTTGCTACCTTTAGGTAGGTAGATAATAGGGGAAGTTTATTTTAATAATAAATCAAATAAAGATGGCAACAAACTAATGAAAAGAAAATACTTATGAATAGGCTGTACCTTAGTCCCTTTGCCTTTAATGGGTATTTTTTTAGTTGGAAAACATGAAAAGATGGCACAGAAATATCTTCTGACAGATATTGTGAAGGAAAACTTACGAAGAGAATTATGCCAGTCGTCGTTAATTCTACTGTGGCCCTATTCTGTTCCTTTAACCGCATACGTAACCTTTTCTAGGTATAGGTTTTTTTCCCTCCTTTTGTATCCTTTGAGGGTTGTGTTTTTTTTTAAGAAGCGGATTCACATTTAGCCAACTTTACTATAGGCCCATCATGTCAAGTGGCAAGCTCGTCAATGACTCTAGCGTACCAAACACAAGAAATATTAGAAATAAATTATTGTGTTCCCGACCAGGAATCAAGCCCGGTACCTTCGCTCCTAAATCCACGGATCTAACCGCTAGATCACGGAGGCATACATCAAAATTAGTAAAGTATCATCACGACCGTTTCCCTTTTCGGGGTGGTCAGAAACCACGCTTATAAATAAGCGGATTCACATTTAGCCAACTTTACTATAGGCCAATCATGTGGCAAGCTCGTCGATGTCTGCAGCGTACCAAACTCGAGAAATATCACAAATAAATTAAATATTAATTAAATGTATTCATTTACATTAATAGATATTTTTGTGTCCCGACCAGGAATCGAACCCGGTACCTCCGAGTCTAAATCCACGGACTTAACCGCTAGACCACGGCGGCAGGTCATCATTAACTGCATCTTTGGAATAGATAGAATTTACATTCTTCGGGATATTCTCATCGCTTCTTCTTGAACGTGGCCACCCTGTTTGTTTAATCATCATCATCATCATTACAGCCCCTAGAACACAGCGTCCCAGACCTCCACTGCTGGAAATGGGCCTTCCAGAACATATATCTGGAGAATTTGGCCTACACTCGCCACGCTGGCCAGACGGCTTGGCGAGGAAGTTTGTTTAATATTCGTTGTCAATCCCGTTCTCGAACTTCTTGACCCAAGTTTTAATTAAATTAACATTTACACGGTGTTACCCGTATTTAAATAGGCTTTATGAAAAAAACATAGGAATCGTTGTTTTAATAAAATTGTTAAACACAAAAACCACGCGGTTGTCCAGTGAAGCGCTCCATCGCCCCGCCACCCGCTCGCCCCTACCTAACGCTTTTTGATAAATCTAGTGATACTGTTAACAAAAAAAATGGCCTAAAGTATAAGCTTAAATAAACAGAATTGGCTAAAAGTTCGCCTAGTAAATTCTGAAGATTATTGCCTTAGGGCTTACACTGACTACCGCACATTTAATCAAAAAATAAATAAGTCATAAATGCAATTTGAGCGTTAAGCTTACACTTGTACGAGTTGTAGTTTGTTTTTGTCTAGTTAATTATACCCTTTCATTTTTATATTTATGTTTTGCTTATGTGTTGTTTTTTGCTTCTATTATTTTCGTATTTTATTGTCATACATTGTGTAACTTTAACGAAGAGCACTTGTCTTCTGGAACACACTCTGTTTCATCAGACTAGTCCAGGAGACAGAGCAGGTAAAAGAAAAACATGTGTCAATATATATATTTTTTCTTATTAATTTTTATTATTATTAATAATAGTTATTTAAAGTCTACATAATTTTAACGTTAACGCAGTTACGCAAAAAGGATGAAGAATAGTAAGATTAAGAGAGAAAACCCACTAACCATGGCACATTTCTCCTGGCGTCCTTCGGCATATTCACTATTTGATTTCTCCACTAAATCCAAAGTATTTATGTTGGTTTTAGCATGGTAATTATTTGAGCACTGCACTTGGAGATATCGCCGCGAGATTTTACGTGATTCGCATTTTTAACGGCGGAGCGTGTTTTTTACGGACACGTCCAAGCGCGGTGGTTGAGCGACTGCGATGACAACTAGTGTTGGGCAAAGGAGTTAGAGGGAAACGGGGAAAGCAAATGAATAGTGATAGATACATAACAATAAATATATAATAATATATCGGCGTAGTCAGGATCCAATCCTCAATTTTTCAGAAATTTAATTAGAATTTAATCAGGTCCTTAGTCATTAGTCTTAGGTCTTAAATCAAAAACGATCTATATAAAAATACCGTTTTTGACATATCGCCGGGTTAGAGCGAAAACCAACTAACTATTTTTTTTAGTAAATTGGCTTTTTTACACCAGTAGTTTAAAAAACTTCTTTTTCCAGTGATAAAATCGACTAAGCACTGTGACGCTTACCCCGCGTTCGTTTCGTATTTCAACATCTCGTAGCAACTTCTTAAACCAGCGCGAAATGTCGTTTTTGTTAAGAAATACCACTTTGCAAATGCTTACATTTCTTAAATAAAACGAGCGATGAGGCTACTTTTTGACAAGTATTTTCATTCATGTTTTATCATACCATGGCATCCAACACACATAATATTATTATGGTCTTTGAATTTATTACATAAAATACCTTTTTAACAAATATAATAGAAAACTATAAAGTATATAACAATGTAAACAAACCATTTCATATGTTAATGACATCTGTCAAAAAGTAACATCAATAACCCTCCTTTCAACACGGTACTGACATACGAAATTAGCATCAAATATTAGAATTTTCATTAAACGAACGACTTGTGCTAAAAAAGTGGTATTTTCATGGTAACATTTCTTAAAACGAACGCCTTAGTTTTGAAGATAGTGGGTCTTAAAAGCAATTAAACGAACGGTTTTAGCCGAAAACGCAAATAATAATAAATTTAAATGTGCATAATATTTTTGTGCAAAAATGGCTAACTTAGGTGGTTTTTGTTCTAACACGGCGAATATTCTATATGTATACAATTTTGGACTAATCCATCGATGTATCGATGGACTAATCTAAATTCTAAGTTTAATGGCCCATAACTTAAAATTAACTTGATGTGGATTGGATTCTTTTAGCGTAACTATGTATAAGTACTACGGTTGAAATATCAAAATCAGCCATTTTTTTCTTGATTAAATGTGCGATAGACAAGCAAATACGAACAGCATGTACCAATGAAAAATCTAGCCATAGTATGTTATGGAACTCCATTAAGGTTATCAGGAGTAGAGGATCTAGGATGCTGTGTTCTTATATTAAATATGATATTATGATTAAAATAAATAATTAAAGATTGTTCTTACAGTATATTTAAAATATCTTCTGGAATGTTTGGTGTTATGTTTTCCAGCTGTTCTCCGAGGTTGTCTACACAGGCCTCGATGGTAGCAACTTCCTTCATCGCGGCCTCGGCCGAAACGTTCGCCTCTTGTATTTTAGTATTCATCACGGCGTTGTCCTAATAATCATGTTTTTTCGTTCTCTTTACGACTTAGACCTCATACATTTATGGTACGAGCTTCCAAGACGGCATTAACGGAATATTTTTTTGGGTAGGGAGAGGAGCAGTGGTGAATGGTGAGCGTTTTGTTACGAATTAAAAAAAGGAGGCCATCTTTGTAAAACCTATCATCACGACCATTTCCTTTTCGGGGTGGTCAGAAACAACGCTTATAAATAAGCGGAGTCACATTTAGCCAACTTTACTATAGGCCAATCATGACAAGTGGCAAGCTCGTCGATGTCTCCAGCGTACCAAACTCGAGAAATATCACAAATAAATTAAATGTATTATTATTATTAAATACTTTATTGCACTTTACTTAAAAGTATGTACAAAGGCGAACTTAAAGCCATTTCGGCTTTTTCTACCAGCTAACCTTTGGGAGAGTGAGACAGTATAAATATGTGGGGTGCAATTCTAACCAATAAACTACATAAATAGTATGAATACATAGACTACATAAATACTCATCTATATATAAGTATTATAGAAGATATACATATATGAGGATAATATATTATTAGGAAGTAGAAATTTATGGAGTTAAAATATATTGTTCTGCTTGTTTAAAAAGAAAGTATTAAGTAGTTTTTTAAAGATGTGAATGGAAGGAGCTTGTCTGATGGTCAGTGGAAGTTTGTTCCACTGGCGAGCAGACGATACGGTAAATGAATCTGAATATCTGCTGGAAGTGTGGGGTGGGATTTTAAGTTGGTTGTTATGAGAAGAACGAAGAGGGCGGTCGTGCGAATCACAAAGAAATTCAATGTGTGTTTTAAGATAAGAGGGAGCTATAGGGTTGTAAATAATATTGTATAGAAAATATAGAAGATGTGCTGACCTGCGAAAGCGGATATTGAGCCAATTTAACTGTGTACGAAAATGGGAGACGTGGTCATACTTACGCAAGCCGAAAACAAATCGGATACATAAGTTTAGAAGGCGATCCAGTTTATTTAGTAGCTCTTCAGTAAGATCAGGATAGCAGACGTCAGCATAATCTATAATAGGAAGCAGCAGAGATGTGACTAACATTAGCTTCGTCTTGATGGGAATAAAAAACTGTAACCGCTTCAACACGTGCATACTAGCGAATACTTTCCTACTAATCTCGGACACATGGCAACTCCACGACAGATCATTGGACATAAAAAGGCCGAGGTTCTTGACACTTTGACAGAAAGGAAGTGGTATGTTATTAAACAACAATGGAGAAAGAGAATCCAAATCCAATCTGTCCAGCATGTACCTCGAGCCTAGGATAATGACCTGCGTTTTACTGGGGTTTACCAAGAGCCCGAGACTATGTGAGCAAACACGCAAAGCCTCCAAGTCCGCGTTCATTTGAAGAATAGCTTCATCAATGGCGTTAAAATGAAAGGACAAAGATAACTGCAAATCGTCGGCGTACAGATGGTAGGAACTGAAATTAATAACCTGAACAATCGTGTTTATGAAAACCGAGAAGAGTAGGGGAGATAATACGCCTCCTTGCGGGACACCAGCAGTCACCGGACACCAGTCAGAGTAGACATCGTCCATTCTGATGCGCTGCTTGCGCCCGCGAAGATAAGAATTAAACCATTGTGTCGCAGACTGTGAAACACCATGAGATTCCAAAATAGCCATCAGTATGTCGTGATCAACACAATTAAAGGCGTTGCTGAAGTCTAACAGCGTCAAAAGGGAAAGCTTTTTGTCGTTAATAGCCAGCCGGATGTCATCTGTGATCTTGACAAGAGCTGTAGCAGTACTGTGGGCCGGGCGGAACCCGGATTGAAAAGGATTTAAAAACTTATTTTGGTTAAGGAAAGCGGACAGTTGTTTTTGAACAACACGTTCTAATATTTTAGAGAGGAAAGGAAGAATAGATATAGGACGTAGCTGGTTATAATCAGTAGGGGTGGGTTTCTTAGGTAATGGGATAATATGAGCATTTTTCCACAATGAAGGGAAATGCCCAGAAGTAAGGGAGAAATTGATGATGTGGGTTACAACTGGAAGGATAATATTAAGAATAGGGATTAGAAGAACTCGACCCACGTTATCAAAACCCACAGCCTTGCTGGTCACTGATTGGATTATCTTATTTATTTCACAGCAGGACACAGGTATAAATTGAAGTGGAACATTACTAGGAACAGTTTTAGAATTAATCTGAGCGATACTAACAGCCTTAATTGCAGGGTCAATAGTAACCGGGGGAATGGAGAAATGCTGATTAAGACCGTTAATATCGACAGTGAGGATAGATTCGGGCTTGGTTTTACCGAGACCAAGCGTTCGCAGAAATTTCCAAATATTTTGAGGAGAACAAGTATCTATAGAGTTGTGAATATATCGGCGTTTGGCGTTCCTACACATCTGATTGACACGATTTCTAGCAAGTTTAAAGCTGTCCCATCGCTCGACACTGGGAGACTTCTTGTGCTTACGTTTCAGAGAGTCCCTCCACCTCATGGCTTTGCGAATTTTATCGTCCATCCAAGGCGCAGGGGGTCTCTTCATGCGGACCGGTCGGACGGGAGCATGTTTATCATAAAGTTTTAATAAAAGATCGTTGAAAACTGATATTTTCCCATCCACCGTATCCTCCAGTATAACATCGTGCCAGCTTGCCCCGGCTGCATCTTCCAGAAGCAGTTCCAGTCTCATTCTGGCGAAGCTACGTTGAAAAAATACCCTGGGCTTATACTTAGGAGCTTTAACTTTATAAGAAGAAAATATAATATCGTGATGAGAGAAACCAGGCGCTTGGTGTTGGCCATGTAAAGAAATTCGCCCAGGGTTAGAAGTAAGAATTAAATCGAGAAGACTGCTGCTGTCATTGACGTGAAAAGTAGTGTTTAGAGGAAGAAGAGAAATATCTACTGATGAGGTTATCTGTTTAAGCCTCCTACTGCGCGAATCATTCTTTAAGAGACACGTGTTGAAATCACCCATAATCAGATTATGACTATATAATGGTAAGTAGGTTTCCAAAAGTTCTTCAAATGCGCTAAAATAATCGACAGTAGGGGGCGAGTAAACAACGCCTAGCAAAAACTTTACAGAGTTCAGGTCCAATTCTAAGAAAATGTATTCATACGTACCTGTGTAGACAGAAGTTGACTGAGTTAACACTTTGAATTTAATGTTCGATCGCAAGTAAATTGCGACACCGCCACATCCTCGGCCAGTTCGATCATTGCGCAGAAGAATAAAACCGGGAAGGGAATAACTTGTAGAAGGGAGAGTAGGTTTAAGGAATGTTTCAGAAACAAGGACAGCATGAATATGATCGTTGTCGAACGTGGCAAGAAGATCAGAGTAATGACAAGGTATGCTTTGAGCGTTTATATGGCAGACATTCAGATTTTTTGTCAGTGGTAAGAAGGTATCCCGTAATACGTCGCCAAGGTGGTCAGCATCGTCACTGACATCAAACTTGTCAGAACTAGAAGAGCTACAGGAAAAGAAAATGTCAGATTCAGAACTAGATAAAATATCATCGGAAGTACGCATATGATAATAAAATAATATAATATACGATCTATATAATTAATATTAATATATAATATAATAAATACAATATAAACTCTGTTATATATATAAGTATTAAGAATTGCACAATAATTTGGTATCACACCTACTGCTGGTTAGCTGATTTACAAATTTAATTATTATTTATGAAAATATCAGGGCATGATCCTTCAATAGGCAACATAAAATGAAGTATTTCTAAATAAATATGATGGTAAAAAAGCTACTATTGAAAGATCGACCCATTTAAAAACAAAAAACCAATTAAAACTAAACTAAACACATTCGTAATAATAGATAATTTCGGAACGAATATACCGGCAGATGACAGTTCTATATTATGTCGTACATTACGTGTTATTATTAAGACACTACTACTTGATCTTTGTTAAGACAAAATAAATAAAATTAAAAAGAATCAATGTACGTCGCTCAAAAGCACAGACTATCTCAAAAGAAATGATAGCAGCGAAAGAAACCGGCGCATGCACACAAGCACACCGAGCTCGAAAGGTGTTACGCACACGGCTATATATTAATTACGCAATATCATAATAACATAATATGACGACGATAGCCATACGGTTAATTTGGAGATCTAATTAGAATACGACATGAAATTAAAACAGAAGTAAGTACTTATAAAACCATAATGAAAGCAAGGATTAATCTAATGTCTTTTGCAAGAGCGTGTGCGTAATCTTTTCGTCTCTGTTTCAGTGGCGGACGAGGCAGATGTTCCTGGAGGTTGTTTGGCCGCCAAATCCTTCAGCTGGTCTTCAGAGATCAACCTATGCTTAGCGCCATCGGGTAGCTTCAGATAGACTTGTCCCTCTTGCGACCAGCAGTTGCTCATGCCGTAGATCTTCCGGCCCTCCAGGAGAACTCGTCTACGGGTTGCTGTCAGGAACTCAGCAAGAGAGATGGGGGTGCCCTTGAGCTCCCTTTTAGCCTGCCACACATTACTCCGGGTGTCCCTGTCACGAAAACGGACCAGGATGGGCCGAGGCTTGTTGGAATCTGCATCACTCCTGCCCAGCCTATAGCAAATTGGAATATCCTTGGCTGTCACCTGTAGCTTCAGCTTGTCCGTTGCTATGTCACAAATGACCTGAGAGGGGTTTTCATTGGTAGACTCCTTAATACCCCGGAAAAGAAGAAACTTTCGTCGGCTACGGTTTTCTAAGTCATCCGTCATGAAACCAAGTTGCTGGATCTCAGCCCGAAGAATAGCCACAGTGTCCCTCATAAACTCTTTGAACATATCAAATTCCTTGACCAGCTGCTGCAGTGAAACAGATGAGCTAGCACTTGTGAGTCTAGCTTCAAATGACTCGACTTTCTTGGCTAGCCTGTCTTCCATACTTCTGATAGCACTTAGAGGATCTGACATTGAAGGGTTCATTTTGTTTGGTTTAGTGGTGAAAGTGAGAGGAAATAAGCAGTGGTGTGACAATTAGTGTGTCAACATAACCTAATATGTGCCAGTGTGTGTAAACAGTGTAATACAGTTAATGATCCAGAAAACACAAGGTACACAGCACTTTAGAGTTAATATTCTTAATAAAATCACCAACAATCACTTTAATTATTAGTTAATATTAATTAAATTAAATGATTTTTTCAAAAACAACTGTTGACTTTGCCTACCCACATAAAAATATTAATTTAAAATAATAAAAAAAAATTTGTCCCGACCAGGAATCGAACCCGGTACCTCCGAGTCTAAATCCACGTAGGCAGTTACTTGTAAACTTCTTTGTAAACCAGCCTAAAGTCGATCGCAAGCCCGAGACACCATTCTTCCCCTCTCCTTTTCCACACACGATGGAGCCGGAACTTGAATACCCTTTTAAAATACAACTAAAACCTATGTAGGTAGGTACATAAAAATATTTACCCATTTACTGGTCAATAATTTCTACAATTTAAATTAATTTGCGGGTATTAAAATACTTACATAATAGAACCGAGTATTGTCATATCTAGCCACTTTTTCACGTATAAGAACCTTGTATCGTTCCCTAGAATAAACAGTTAAGAATGTAAATAAAATGCTTAATTTAAATATAATCTGTATACAACCTTTTGATAATCCGTTCAGTACTCTGGACGTGAAGGCGAGACGAACACATCTACATACATACATACAAAGCTCATTTCTTATAACGATTGCTTACAATTGATCTTCAATTTCCTTGTCTTCTTGTTTTATAAGTTCCTTGTACTTTTCATTAATATTGACTTCGCATTGAACTGCCAATTCGAGTTCGTCACACTGTCTCTTTATTTCCAGGCGCTTAGCGGTCAGGTTTACTAAAATTTTATTAAATAAATTATTAAACTAAATTAACAAAAATAAATTATTATTTTTCGATAAGTCTGTTTGATGTTTTTTTTGGAGTGATTCTAGGCAATATCGCCAAAACACGTCCTGTAAGTATGTATTCGTGTATGTGAGTTTACAGCGCGGGAAAACCGCAAACCGCAACAAATAAATTGCAACTTGTCATCATCTTACAAAGCGTTGAAATATAAGATAGAGCGGGCATTAGTTGGTATTTAACAATTTTTTAATGCAATTATATTTAGAGAAAATGATGTGAGTCGGTCAGTCGTCGTAGTCAGAATGTAAAAAAGTCCTAGTCAAAAACAAAATACAATCTATTAATGTCAATAAAATCTTCTGTTTAAACGTCGTTCTATGTCATTGAGAAATGAGGTCTAAAGTCTTAAAATAATAAAAACTGCGCCGCAACAGCAATCTTCCTTCTTCTTTTGTCGAAGAAGCACGAGTTTTACACTTCCGCATACAGGCCGGTATATTGTCAGTAAAACAATAAAATCAATTTAAAAGTTCTTCGAACACGATTATAACCGTCGCGTCGTCGATGCACTGTCTGCCATAGACTAATTCTTCTGAGACGATTGTCCCCGCTTTGATTCTCATACCGTTTGGATTCTTGCCCCGTCTTGTTATATATTGAATGTCTTCACTTAAAATGGCTTGTAAAAGCAATTAATAAATATTAATAAACATATTACTCACGTCCTTCTCTTTTCAGTCGTTCCGACTCGTTATTCAAAAGTCGAACTTCTGCCAAAGTTTCCTGTATCTCTTTGGTTTGCTCTTCCACTTTTGCCGCTATCTCTTCGATATTGATTTTATATTTTGATATTTGCATTTGCTGTTTTTTTGGAGACATTTTGTAGATTTAATGGTGTATTTCCTTCTAACAAATAATTATCAACAACAACACTTTAAAAATGGCGGGACAAAGAATAATGAATAATCATTTTTTTTTTTTTTTTAATTGTCTTTAAAGGACATTGTACAGAATACATCAGTCCTAAACACGTAATTTATTTGCATAATATATGTTCATAACAAAGTTCATAACCGAGTTGGGGATCATCAAATTCCAGATGCTGCAGAATTTGATGCTTTACTTGGAGTCATTCGCGACACCATAGCTCAAACACGTCGGGTAAAATATGGGAGTTGAAAGCGCGGGAAAACCGCAAAAAAATAAATTGCAACTTGTGCCCCATATTTAAAGTCCAATTTATCGTTTGCCATAATTATTCACATTGTAGCACATTATTAAACCAAGCAACACCACTTTTGACCAATAATATCCACAGTAAATTAATTTACAAAACAAAAACTTGCACTTGACATGTCCACGCAAAATGGCGCGAAGAACTTCATAATGACTAATCACCACGTGAATACTGAAACGGCGAGATTTTTTTATTATGGCTAAATATTTTACCCACTACCTGTTTAATCCTGAGATGAATATATATATATTTTTACAACAATGTTTTTTTTTTATTGAATTATAAATTTAGTATTTATATATAAGTATATTTATTCTAAAATACAAATTAATAATTCCGCCAATAAAAAATATATCGGTATTTCGATAAAATTCATCTCTATTATTGAGAATCAGCATCCTGCACTTTAATAAATTAAAACTATTGTAACGATAAAAAAAAAATTAAAGAGGATGTTGTTCTAGCTTTTTGCACGGACATGTCAAGTGCAAGTTTTTTGTTTTGTAAATTACTTTAGTGTGGATATATTTAGTCAAAATAGGTGTTATTTTCTTTAATAATGTGCAACAGTGTGAATAATTTAATGTTAATTTTGACAGTATACGTGAGGCGTAAGGTATTTTTGCGATTTTTCTGCGTTGTAAACTCCCATATACTGTTTGGGCAATATTGCTGCGAACAACTTCAAGAAAAGCATCAAATTCTCCAATATTTGGAATTTGATGATAACTTCATTAACTCATGCAAATAAAGGTTATTACCACAGACATGGCTGTATAGGCTAAATTCCTTTGCCTTCCCTTTCATCACAGGAGAAAAAAAAACAAATATTTTCGTTAAAGGCAAGGATTTCAACCGCTCTGTACGCCATTACATTAATAAATGAATATCTTTGCAACGGGCCGGAAAAAACTCATCGAGTCCTTCGCGCCATTTTTCATGGACTTGTCGAGTGCAATTTTATGTTTTGTAATTTAATATAATCATATAACAACAAACATGGCTGTGTCGGCTAGATCTCTCTGCCTTCCCAATGATCTCATTCTTGTTTTGTAAGTTTGTTTAAAGAATAATAATAGACAAAAAAAAACTTTTTTTTTTTAATGCAAAGATTTAAACAACATTACCTTAATAATTTTAATACGATGACGAATAACCATATTTTAATGGCCACGATTATACAGCATTAGGCCTTTATTGGAGATTGGAGTTTAGTAAATAGGAATTAAACTCGGAGGTACCGGGTTTAATTCCTGGTCGAGACACAATAATTTATTTAATTTGTGATATTTCTCGATTTTAATGCAGTAGAGAGCTTGCTACTTGTCACGATGGCCCAAAGTAAACTTGGCTAAAAAGGGATCAGTTTCTTTCAGAAAAAAAAAATAGTATTTAGTTTCTGACCACCCCAAAAGGTCGTTATGATGATTTAATAACATCTTATACCTACCTTATAAAAAATATATATATATAAAATAACTTGTATACATACTATAAAACCTTCGTACATCCGAATCCCAGGTAGCAAGATGACGTCCGTGACGTAAAAATGACGTCAATTGTAAGTCAATTTAGGGTCGGTCCCATATTGGTTCATACTGACGTCTTTAATAACGTGATATTAGGGACAATGTTTGTACGTCATTATTATGGCTATTTGTGGACGTCATATTCACGTGATAATAAGGTCAGTTTTTGTACGTCACTACGCACAGGGTATAAAATACTACTACTATATAATACACTAAACACTATAATATTACACTTTTTAGAAGAACAAGATACAATCGCCATTTCTTAATTTCTTTTCGTAAATCGGAACCCACTTCCAATCGTGCTACGATTGACGACCGTTTCATTTACATAGACTTAATTTAAAAGATAATAATAGCTGCCAATTTTGCACCTCAACCTATTGTCACAACCATTTATTTTTTGCTTGTGCCGAATTTTCTCTTCAAAGACTTTTATTTATAGCAGAATGCAAAATTATTTTTAATTTCAATGATAATAATTGTATTTGTTTAATTTTATAAATCATACATTTGGTAAATTGTTAATATTTTGTTTTTGTTTCGTAAATTTTATATTCTTACTGCTTTTAAGTTATATTATAAACAAAGTTTGTTTTAAGTTGTGGTAAGTTAGCTTTTATACATGTTGATTTACTTTTGTACATAACTTTGTATTTGTGTTTAATTATTTAAATTTTGTTTCAAGTTTAGTTACCTACTTAAGTTAGTTAGGCTAGTTCTTACTTGTATTATTTTTAATATTATTTCAAAAAATGATTTCTGTAACTTTTAATACCCCACCTATATACTTTAATCTTAATTTAGTTTTAATATTGTATATTGTTTAGGACTTATGTATTCTGTACCATGTCCTTAACTAAATTTAAAAAAAAAAATTGACGATCGTTTGTTTGACATTTCTTTTCCCTCCATTTTTGGTGTCGTGTAAAGTGTTGGTGGCGTCTGCTGTGAATTTAATTGATTTTTTCTGGCTAAGCTAAGGTACTTAAAATAATGTACGCCGTAGTACAGTTCACCGACGCTGAAGGTGGAACTGTCTCCATAGTGAACTCCGTTTGGCTGACGCCTCGAAAATGTGAAGTGCACTGGCCTCCAATAAAAGTATCCAAAGAATTTGATCGGCTACTCACTAAACAGGCATCACCAGATGATAAATGGCATCTTTATGGTGTGCAAAGGGTGTTATATGAGACTGGTATGTACTTTCTTTGTTGGGTAATTGAATTACGAACTAATGTGGTCTATACAGATTAGAATCAGTGGTCTATGTGCATGAGGTGGACGTAAGCTTCATGAAGTTACAGTTCGGAAATGAGTTTTTGCGGGGCATGCATGATAGTGAAATGAGCGCCGGTGGCCCGTCGGATAAGACCTCGGAACTGCGATCAAGGAGTTTCGAGTTCGCTTCCGACCAAGTTTGTGCCATGTGCGAATGTGTTTTCGGATTTTCCGAGAGATGTTGATGATGAGACATTCACCAATGCTGGTACGGCAAAGGAAAACGTTGTGAGGAAACATGTTACTCCGTTGGTGCCGGTTATCACTAGATGGAAGTCATTAAGCTATGTCGAGAGATCTCATTGGTGGCTTGAACACTTCTGACGTCCACTAATCCGGACTGGCTCTGTGTGGAGTAAGGTCAAATATTGGCAGATAATAAAACCATTATTTCTTACTTTATGTTCTAATATTATATTGATATAGTAGGCACCTACACATACATTCATCCATCATAAATTATGATTATATTTCGATTCATAATGAGTAATGCTAATTATACTACAAACGACACCCCTGGGGGTGCCCTAAAAATGGAAATTTATGTCTTTATGTGTTATTTATTTGTAATATCTTTGTTGTCTTTTAGATAATGAACATACCAGCAGCATCTTCCAATCCAAGACGCTACTGCCGGAAAACAATGATTCTATTTTGTTAAACCCTGATAGAAGTCTTGTTACGTTGTCAGACAGTGTATTTCAAAAAAGTAAGCTATTTCTTTGGTAGTAAAGTATACCCCTTCACTTCCCCCCTTTATTTCTGAAGCTTACGGAGCTCAAAATTGAGTTTTTACGACTTGATCAACAAACATCATCATAGCTCAGTAAAATTGCTAGAAATATTAATAAATTGTATACCTTCTTCATGAATCAAACGGTCAATTAGTGAAAACCGTCAAAATCCCTAGTCATTTATGAGATTAGCCTATACAGACAGACAGGATGGATGTACGCATGGACGTCAGACAAAAACGATGGGAAACTTCAATTTATAATATTGTAGTGTTATAAAATATTATATATATAAAATATTTTCAGATTCAGATTAAGCATGTCCAGTTCAAATTAATGGTGATAGTCAACCGAAACAAGTATTGACAGGTAGTGAATGAAACTCTAATTTTTTACTTTGTTTTGTTGTGTTTAAAATATATATTTTTACATTTTATATTACGTATATTAACATGAATATAATATAAAAAATATACTTAGTATATATAAAATATTTAAAATTCTATTCTACATAATTCATATTCATTCACATTCATTACCTACATTTTAAATACATTACATAATTTACAGGTTTTGAAGAAATGGTGGTGTCATTGTTGTCAAAATTAAAAACACAAAATGACCAAATCTTATCCTTACTAAAACAAAACAAAGTTAAAAGGCATTTTAAAACCAGATTTAAAATTTCCATTAAAAATCTTGGATGAACTGAATGCCAACGAGAAATTATTACTAGTTCAAGAAAATTAAGAGAACTTGGTAGGTTATATGTTACCATTTATCAAATATTAGTAGTATAGCATGTTCTTATTTTTAATAAGTATATTTATTTATTTCAGGTTTCCTACATAACAACTCTTGGTGGAATAGATACGTCGAGCAAAGTGACCCGAACCATGAAACTTTTGATGTCTGACAGTTTGGCAAAAGGTTTCAACTTCTATGGAAAACGATCTGACTAAAAACCATTCTGTCAACTACGCCTTCGGGACTGTATTGTAGGTAAGTTAAACTGCTTGATGTTTAGGTCTACAAAGTCAAAATACAATTCCATCTAAGTAATCCTTGTTATGCCACAACTTACGGAGACATGACAGGTTTATCAGTAACAACTTTTAATCAGGAAGTAAAAGTAAAGTATCATCACAACCGGGTGGTCAGAAATCACGCTTTTTTTTAGGACTTTCAGGGTTCATAATAATTATGACTTTTTCACCAAGATCAGTTTTTTCAGTTTTTTGGCATGTTGAGAGGATCAATGAATGTAGAAGTACGAAAGAGATCTACAGTGCGAATGCGAAAGGAAGTATTAGAAGTGGACGCCCAAGAAGGACCTATAATTAAAGACCAAATTGGTTCTCGTGAAAGGTTCAGTGCGCAGTACTTATAACCGACAGGCATGTATGAGTGTTGACGAAAGAGGTGTGCAGGGATCGTATTAAGTGGCGTACCGTAGTCTCTGCCTACCCCAATGGGAAAACGGCGTGACGTTATGTATGTATGCAGTTTGTTTTACAAATAGTGGATTTAAATCACTAATTTGAATCAATTTGATTAAATGACTCAGCCGTGCTTTTTATATACAAGGCAATGCCTCGTGTTTAGACTAGTTTTAAAACTTGTTTCGCCACGGATTATATTTTCATATGTTTATTTGCAGATGGTGTTAAAACTTCTTCTCCATCATCAGTCACAGAAAAAAACATCGAAGATTGCATCAAGATTCGGCTAAAGCACGCTCCGGAATGAGTTAAAAACAAGTTGGTGAAGGATAAATCAAGTATTTCGTAGGCATTATATTGATAGAAAACCGCAAATCGATGTAGAGGATAGCCACTTTTTGGAGGGTTACGTATACAACACCATTACCTTTCGGCCACCTAATCTCGTTCGGCTATCCTCTACATCGATGTCCGTTTTTTTTTGCGTAGTCCGACCACTAATGTGAATGTTCAAATACTAATGTGAACGTTTTAGTATAAGATATTAACTGAACTTAATATACGTATTTTTTAAATAACTATGTTGTATCTCTTATTAGTTTTGTTTTATAAAAGAGCTAATGTGATCATGAAAAACACGCCTGTTATATTTATTAGCGTGTTTTAGGTGTCGGTTCACTTTAGCTCTTATTGATTTACCTCTAGACACGTCCTAAAACCTGACCTCCTAAACGTCCTGAAACAACGTCATCCTAGACGTCCTGAATAATCGTCACCTCGACGTCCAGAAACAACGTCATCCTAGACGTCCTGAATTATCGTCACCTCGACGTCCTGAAACAACGTCGTCCTAGACGTCCTGAATTATCGTCATCTCGACGTCCTTCAAAGACGTCTTAAGACTATGACAAATGTACGTCATTTACTGGACCTACCGACGTCATAATATGACGACATATACGTCGATAATGGCCTTAAATTGACGTCGGTATGACGTAAAATTGCTACCTGGGATAGGATATACGTTCTGTGTGTTCAGATTATCGAGGCTCTGCTGTATATTGATTTTCTGGTAATTATAATATATTTTGTTAACCTGTCTTTTTCTAACTTTGACACAGGCAATTGTTACTAATGCCATATATATAAATAAAATAAAAAATGTTGATTTGATACGCTCCATACGAATTTTCTTTAAATTTCAAACAATTGTAATTTTTTTATATAATTTAAGGATATTGCTGGGTTGTTACTACTTAATTTCTACTAAATGCAATCACAATACAGACTTTTCCCAAATATAATGAGCTAAACATATGGGTAATTAAATTTTGTTGATTGAAAAAAAGTTTGTAGGACAATCGTCGTAATACATGCTCTACAAAGTTATTACTAGAGATGAAACGGATATCCGGTAGCTATCCGATATCCGGCCTTATTTTTACTATCCGGCCGGATACCGGATAGTAACTCAGTATCCGGTCGAATGCCGGATAGTTATATTCAAAACATTCTCATTATTTTATACGAGAAAAATGATACCACACTACGTTATGGACACAGTTTATGTTAATAATCACTCGACAAAAATGATTATTTTATTGATTAGCCTAATACTCAAAATTAACAAGTGGCTAATTATGGTAAATTATTACCAAATTTTCTGTATTTGTTGGTAATAATAATTTCAAATCAAATTGGTCGCGTCATGTAACGCGATAAAGGGCCGAATATTCGGTTGCCGGATATCCGGCGCTCCGGCCTCGTAACTTACCGAATATTCGGTAACCGGTATCCGGCCACACCACTATCCGTTTCATCTTCAGTTATTACTATCTTTTTAATATAAGTTTTTTTACTTCGCCCCAATTAAATTTGTTAGTTTTTGGGATGAAGTTGCATTTTAAGTTAAAAATAATTAACTTGGCTTGAAAACGGGAACCGCCATGTTTTATATTACCAATAGCTTTTCTCGAGTTTCATTTTTATAAATGCATGATAGACATAATATACCAATAATTGTATCAATTATATGACTTTGAGATAATAAAATTAGCATTGATATTAGCGCGGCTTATAACTAACAAAATGACGTCGCAAATGGACAAATCGATGCTAATTTTAAAATTAACGTTATTTGACAACAAAAATAGATAATGATTATTCGCTTTATTATTTTATTTATATAATTTATTAAAAGGGGTTTTTAAGCTATGCATCCATCTTGCTCGCACATGTAATTAATTAACTGTCTATGAAATAAAATTTTACAAACATTAATTTGTTTTAGTAATTAACTATAGACATTTTGGAATATGAAAGTAAAAAATGACTAAAATGACAGATTTCTTTCAAACCTAATTGACAAAATAATAGTGTGCGAGCGAGATGCAAATCTTAACAACCTTCCTGATATAAATTTCATAGTGACAAATTTATTCTGAAGGTTACAATGACTACAGAAATATGTAAACTAACCTTGTAACGTCAGAAAAGTCGGTCTATATTTACAGAGCTATTCATAAAATATCGCTAAAATTCCTTCGGCCTAACATGTTTTTGTCACTTTAGTTCCATCCAGATGATAGATTATACTTGACCTTGTTAGGGGGATTAACGATTTTGCATCTCTCTCGCTCGCACAATCCATAATTTAAAAAAAAATCGAGTGTAGGTACCTTTAAATGTAGTCTACCTATTTTATTTTTGAAATCATTCATTGGTCATTTTGAACTTTCATATACCTAATTTTACAAAGAGAAATATAACAAGACTTTCATAAATGATTTACCTCCATTTAACTAAAATGAATATATGATGACAAATTTCTCAGCAGTCCATATTGTGTGGGTAAGAGATGAGAAGAATGGTGTCTCGGGCTTGCGACCGACAATAGGCTGGTTTAAAAATGAAGGCTTCATTTTTATGTTACTGCGCAATAATACTCTCACCATCCACAATTCTACTCCTCTCCCTACCTAACCAAACAGTATATGATTCCGTTAATATATATCCAAAATGTCTGTAATTTTATGCCCTGGTAAGTTGATAAACCTACATTTCTCATAAATACATCCAGATAAAAAATTAAAAATGTGCGAGCGATACAGCTGCAAAAACGTTCAATTCACTTACTAAGCGAAATGTTTGTGAGCTATTAGAGTCTAATGTATTAATATAATTCAAGTGTTGTAAATTCTTATAAATGTCTTGGTATAACTGGCCTCTATAGTCTAAGATACGTCTAAGAGCGACATTCACCGATCGGTTATCCGAATTAAATACACTTTTAATATTATAAAATACGCTAACAAAAAAAATAAGAAAATAAAAAACACTGACGTTCCTTTTTACCCGAATGCATGTGGGGTAATTGACAACAAGGGGAAATAGAAACGAAATGGGGTGACAATTATCTGATGTTTGAAAATTTATACGAGTATATGTCAATCCACTAATATGGGTAATTGGAAACGTTCCCATACGCATTCTTGTCGCCGTTCCCAATTACCTGAAGTAAGCAAAATAAATAAAAATAGCCGTGACTGCAATATAATTTTTGATGAACTTCAAACTATATGGAGTCTATATGATTCTATGAAGGCAGATAGTACAACTAACAAATGAATATGATGTCAATTAATACCAACATCTTAATATCGTACAATATCAATTACTACATACGAAGAAAATTATGATAAAAATACAAGATATCTTGTCGTATTTACCGTGAAGCTACCTCTAACTCACGTGTTTGCGGGTGTACTAAGTGACAATTGACGCTTCTATTAAAAGCATGTAGGAGATTGTAGTGCGGGAGGAAGTATCAGATACCTCACTGTTCCCAATTACCCGCCGTTCTTAATTATCCCACTCTCCCCTACATTATGTAAGAGAATGATTTTTAATTTATTAGTTTAAAATAATTTCTATAACCTCTAAAGCAAGCAAAATAAAACAATAGTTTGGATAAAAGTATTTAATTAAATCATGAATAAGACAACAAAATTTTCCCTAAAGTAACTAATTTGATGTCTTTTTCAATTCTTCGTATTCTTGGCACAGCTTTTCATATTCTTTAATCAACTCCCCTTTTCCACTGTAAAACAGTTAACTATCCTTTAACATTATTTTTTACATTTTTAAAAGACAACACCTCGTCTTGTCGACTCCTCCGGTGACAAGAGGACTGGCTCTTTCTTCGCCCAAAGAATCAGTATTGCAATTCAGCGGGAAAATGCAGCCAGCGTTCATGCCACCATTCTACGCGGACGGGACTTATATCTCTATCCTTAGTAATAATATTTATTTTAAATAATATTTTGCAAATATTTATTTCGTTAAAATTATATTACTTTACATTTTGCCTGTATAGAGGTCTATCATGACAAGTGGCAAGCTCGCCGATGTCGATGTAGTACCAGATGCGAGAAATTGGACCACAGAGACAGGGAAATAAATAAGTTTATTAAATTTATGAAATGTGATCTTGCTACCTTTAGGTAGGTAGATAATAGGGGAAGTTTATTTTAATAATAAATCAAATAAAGATGGCAACAAACTAATGAAAAGAAAATACTTATGAATAGGCTGTACCTTAGTCCCTTTGCCTTTAATGGGTATTTTTTTAGTTGGAAAACATGAAAAGATGGCACAGAAATATCTTCTGACAGATATTGTGAAGGAAAACTTACGAAGAGAATTATGCCAGTCGTCGTTAATTCTACTGTGGCCCTATTCTGTTCCTTTAACCGCATACGTAACCTTTTCTAGGTATAGGTTTTTTTCCCTCCTTTTGTATCCTTTGAGGGTTGTGTTTTTTTTTAAGAAGCGGATTCACATTTAGCCAACTTTACTATAGGCCCATCATGTCAAGTGGCAAGCTCGTCAATGACTCTAGCGTACCAAACACAAGAAATATTAGAAATAAATTATTGTGTTCCCGACCAGGAATCAAGCCCGGTACCTTCGCTCCTAAATCCACGGATCTAACCGCTAGATCACGGAGGCATACATCAAAATTAGTAAAGTATCATCACGACCGTTTCCCTTTTCGGGGTGGTCAGAAACCACGCTTATAAATAAGCGGATTCACATTTAGCCAACTTTACTATAGGCCAATCATGTGGCAAGCTCGTCGATGTCTGCAGCGTACCAAACTCGAGAAATATCACAAATAAATTAAATATTAATTAAATGTATTCATTTACATTAATAGATATTTTTGTGTCCCGACCAGGAATCGAACCCGGTACCTCCGAGTCTAAATCCACGGACTTAACCGCTAGACCACGGCGGCAGGTCATCATTAACTGCATCTTTGGAATAGATAGAATTTACATTCTTCGGGATATTCTCATCGCTTCTTCTTGAACGTGGCCACCCTGTTTGTTTAATCATCATCATCATCATTACAGCCCCTAGAACACAGCGTCCCAGACCTCCACTGCTGGAAATGGGCCTTCCAGAACATATATCTGGAGAATTTGGCCTACACTCGCCACGCTGGCCAGACGGCTTGGCGAGGAAGTTTGTTTAATATTCGTTGTCAATCCCGTTCTCGAACTTCTTGACCCAAGTTTTAATTAAATTAACATTTACACGGTGTTACCCGTATTTAAATAGGCTTTATGAAAAAAACATAGGAATCGTTGTTTTAATAAAATTGTTAAACACAAAAACCACGCGGTTGTCCAGTGAAGCGCTCCATCGCCCCGCCACCCGCTCGCCCCTACCTAACGCTTTTTGATAAATCTAGTGATACTGTTAACAAAAAAAATGGCCTAAAGTATAAGCTTAAATAAACAGAATTGGCTAAAAGTTCGCCTAGTAAATTCTGAAGATTATTGCCTTAGGGCTTACACTGACTACCGCACATTTAATCAAAAAATAAATAAGTCATAAATGCAATTTGAGCGTTAAGCTTACAATTGTACGAGTTGTAGTTTGTTTTTGTCTAGTTAATTATACCCTTTCATTTTTATATTTATGTTTTGCTTATGTGTTGTTTTTTGCTTCTATTATTTTCGTATTTTATTGTCATACATTGTGTAACTTTAACGAAGAGCACTTGTCTTCTGGAACACACTCTGTTTCATCAGACTAGTCCAGGAGACAGAGCAGGTAAAAGAAAAACATGTGTCAATATATATATTTTTTCTTATTAATTTTTATTATTATTAATAATAGTTATTTAAAGTCTACATAATTTTAACGTTAACGCAGTTACGCAAAAAGGATGAAGAATAGTAAGATTAAGAGAGAAAACCCACTAACCATGGCACATTTCTCCTGGCGTCCTTCGGCATATTCACTATTTGATTTCTCCACTAAATCCAAAGTATTTATGTTGGTTTTAGCATGGTAATTATTTGAGCACTGCACTTGGAGATATCGCCGCGAGATTTTACGTGATTCGCATTTTTAACGGCGGAGCGTGTTTTTTACGGACACGTCCAAGCGCGGTGGTTGAGCGACTGCGATGACAACTAGTGTTGGGCAAAGGAGTTAGAGGGAAACGGGGAAAGCAAATGAATAGTGATAGATACATAACAATAAATATATAATAATATATCGGCGTAGTCAGGATCCAATCCTCAATTTTTCAGAAATTTAATTAGAATTTAATCAGGTCCTTAGTCATTAGTCTTAGGTCTTAAATCAAAAACGATCTATATAAAAATACCGTTTTTGACATATCGCCGGGTTAGAGCGAAAACCAACTAACTATTTTTTTTAGTAAATTGGCTTTTTTACACCAGTAGTTTAAAAAACTTCTTTTTCCAGTGATAAAATCGACTAAGCACTGTGACGCTTACCCCGCGTTCGTTTCGTATTTCAACATCTCGTAGCAACTTCTTAAACCAGCGCGAAATGTCGTTTTTGTTAAGAAATACCACTTTGCAAATGCTTACATTTCTTAAATAAAACGAGCGATGAGGCTACTTTTTGACAAGTATTTTCATTCATGTTTTATCATACCATGGCATCCAACACACATAATATTATTATGGTCTTTGAATTTATTACATAAAATACCTTTTTAACAAATATAATAGAAAACTATAAAGTATATAACAATGTAAACAAACCATTTCATATGTTAATGACATCTGTCAAAAAGTAACATCAATAACCCTCCTTTCAACACGGTACTGACATACGAAATTAGCATCAAATATTAGAATTTTCATTAAACGAACGACTTGTGCTAAAAAAGTGGTATTTTCATGGTAACATTTCTTAAAACGAACGCCTTAGTTTTGAAGATAGTGGGTCTTAAAAGCAATTAAACGAACGGTTTTAGCCGAAAACGCAAATAATAATAAATTTAAATGTGCATAATATTTTTGTGCAAAAATGGCTAACTTAGGTGGTTTTTGTTCTAACACGGCGAATATTCTATATGTATACAATTTTGGACTAATCCATCGATGTATCGATGGACTAATCTAAATTCTAAGTTTAATGGCCCATAACTTAAAATTAACTTGATGTGGATTGGATTCTTTTAGCGTAACTATGTATAAGTACTACGGTTGAAATATCAAAATCAGCCATTTTTTTCTTGATTAAATGTGCGATAGACAAGCAAATACGAACAGCATGTACCAATGAAAAATCTAGCCATAGTATGTTATGGAACTCCATTAAGGTTATCAGGAGTAGAGGATCTAGGATGCTGTGTTCTTATATTAAATATGATATTATGATTAAAATAAATAATTAAAGATTGTTCTTACAGTATATTTAAAATATCTTCTGGAATGTTTGGTGTTATGTTTTCCAGCTGTTCTCCGAGGTTGTCTACACAGGCCTCGATGGTAGCAACTTCCTTCATCGCGGCCTCGGCCGAAACGTTCGCCTCTTGTATTTTAGTATTCATCACGGCGTTGTCCTAATAATCATGTTTTTTCGTTCTCTTTACGACTTAGACCTCATACATTTATGGTACGAGCTTCCAAGACGGCATTAACGGAATATTTTTTTGGGTAGGGAGAGGAGCAGTGGTGAATGGTGAGCGTTTTGTTACGAATTAAAAAAAGGAGGCCATCTTTGTAAAACCTATCATCACGACCATTTCCTTTTCGGGGTGGTCAGAAACAACGCTTATAAATAAGCGGAGTCACATTTAGCCAACTTTACTATAGGCCAATCATGACAAGTGGCAAGCTCGTCGATGTCTCCAGCGTACCAAACTCGAGAAATATCACAAATAAATTAAATGTATTAATTTAAAATAATAAAAAAAAATGTGTCCCGACCAGGAATCGAACCCGGTACCTCCGAGTCTAAATCCACGTAGGCAGTTACTTGTAAACTTCTTTGTAAACCAGCCTAAAGTCGATCGCAAGCCCGAGACACCATTCTTCCCCTCTCCTTTTCCACACACGATGGAGCCGGAACTTGAATACCCTTTTAAAATACAACTAAAACCTATGTAGGTAGGTACATAAAAATATTTACCCATTTACTGGTCAATAATTTCTACAATTTAAATTAATTTGCGGGTATTAAAATACTTACATAATAGAACCGAGTATTGTCATATCTAGCCACTTTTTCACGTATAAGAACCTTGTATCGTTCCCTAGAATAAACAGTTAAGAATGTAAATAAAATGCTTAATTTAAATATAATCTGTATACAACCTTTTGATAATCCGTTCAGTACTCTGGACGTGAAGGCGAGACGAACACATCTACATACATACATACAAAGCTCATTTCTTATAACGATTGCTTACAATTGATCTTCAATTTCCTTGTCTTCTTGTTTTATAAGTTCCTTGTACTTTTCATTAATATTGACTTCGCATTGAACTGCCAATTCGAGTTCGTCACACTGTCTCTTTATTTCCAGGCGCTTAGCGGTCAGGTTTACTAAAATTTTATTAAATAAATTATTAAACTAAATTAACAAAAATAAATTATTATTTTTCGATAAGTCTGTTTGATGTTTTTTTTGGAGTGATTCTAGGCAATATCGCCAAAACACGTCCTGTAAGTATGTATTCGTGTATGTGAGTTTACAGCGCGGGAAAACCGCAAACCGCAACAAATAAATTGCAACTTGTCATCATCTTACAAAGCGTTGAAATATAAGATAGAGCGGGCATTAGTTGGTATTTAACAATTTTTTAATGCAATTATATTTAGAGAAAATGATGTGAGTCGGTCAGTCGTCGTAGTCAGAATGTAAAAAAGTCCTAGTCAAAAACAAAATACAATCTATTAATGTCAATAAAATCTTCTGTTTAAACGTCGTTCTATGTCATTGAGAAATGAGGTCTAAAGTCTTAAAATAATAAAAACTGCGCCGCAACAGCAATCTTCCTTCTTCTTTTGTCGAAGAAGCACGAGTTTTACACTTCCGCATACAGGCCGGTATATTGTCAGTAAAACAATAAAATCAATTTAAAAGTTCTTCGAACACGATTATAACCGTCGCGTCGTCGATGCACTGTCTGCCATAGACTAATTCTTCTGAGACGATTGTCCCCGCTTTGATTCTCATACCGTTTGGATTCTTGCCCCGTCTTGTTATATATTGAATGTCTTCACTTAAAATGGCTTGTAAAAGCAATTAATAAATATTAATAAACATATTACTCACGTCCTTCTCTTTTCAGTCGTTCCGACTCGTTATTCAAAAGTCGAACTTCTGCCAAAGTTTCCTGTATCTCTTTGGTTTGCTCTTCCACTTTTGCCGCTATCTCTTCGATATTGATTTTATATTTTGATATTTGCATTTGCTGTTTTTTTGGAGACATTTTGTAGATTTAATGGTGTATTTCCTTCTAACAAATAATTATCAACAACAACACTTTAAAAATGGCGGGACAAAGAATAATGAATAATCATTTTTTTTTTTTTTTAATTGTCTTTAAAGGACATTGTACAGAATACATCAGTCCTAAACACGTAATTTATTTGCATAATATATGTTCATAACAAAGTTCATAACCGAGTTGGGGATCATCAAATTCCAGATGCTGCAGAATTTGATGCTTTACTTGGAGTCATTCGCGACACCATAGCTCAAACACGTCGGGTAAAATATGGGAGTTGAAAGCGCGGGAAAACCGCAAAAAAATAAATTGCAACTTGTGCCCCATATTTAAAGTCCAATTTATCGTTTGCCATAATTATTCACATTGTAGCACATTATTAAACCAAGCAACACCACTTTTGACCAATAATATCCACAGTAAATTAATTTACAAAACAAAAACTTGCACTTGACATGTCCACGCAAAATGGCGCGAAGAACTTCATAATGACTAATCACCACGTGAATACTGAAACGGCGAGATTTTTTTATTATGGCTAAATATTTTACCCACTACCTGTTTAATCCTGAGATGAATATATATATATTTTTACAACAATGTTTTTTTTTTATTGAATTATAAATTTAGTATTTATATATAAGTATATTTATTCTAAAATACAAATTAATAATTCCGCCAATAAAAAATATATCGGTATTTCGATAAAATTCATCTCTATTATTGAGAATCAGCATCCTGCACTTTAATAAATTAAAACTATTGTAACGATAAAAAAAAAATTAAAGAGGATGTTGTTCTAGCTTTTTGCACGGACATGTCAAGTGCAAGTTTTTTGTTTTGTAAATTACTTTAGTGTGGATATATTTAGTCAAAATAGGTGTTATTTTCTTTAATAATGTGCAACAGTGTGAATAATTTAATGTTAATTTTGACAGTATACGTGAGGCGTAAGGTATTTTTGCGATTTTTCTGCGTTGTAAACTCCCATATACTGTTTGGGCAATATTGCTGCGAACAACTTCAAGAAAAGCATCAAATTCTCCAATATTTGGAATTTGATGATAACTTCATTAACTCATGCAAATAAAGGTTATTACCACAGACATGGCTGTATAGGCTAAATTCCTTTGCCTTCCCTTTCATCACAGGAGAAAAAAAAACAAATATTTTCGTTAAAGGCAAGGATTTCAACCGCTCTGTACGCCATTACATTAATAAATGAATATCTTTGCAACGGGCCGGAAAAAACTCATCGAGTCCTTCGCGCCATTTTTCATGGACTTGTCGAGTGCAATTTTATGTTTTGTAATTTAATATAATCATATAACAACAAACATGGCTGTGTCGGCTAGATCTCTCTGCCTTCCCAATGATCTCATTCTTGTTTTGTAAGTTTGTTTAAAGAATAATAATAGACAAAAAAAAACTTTTTTTTTTTAATGCAAAGATTTAAACAACATTATGCCTTTACCTTAATAATTTTAATACGATGACGAATAACCATATTTTAATGGCCACGATTATACAGCATTAGGCCTTTATTGGAGATTGGAGTTTAGTAAATAGGAATTAAACTCGGAGGTACCGGGTTTAATTCCTGGTCGAGACACAATAATTTATTTAATTTGTGATATTTCTCGATTTTAATGCAGTAGAGAGCTTGCTACTTGTCACGATGGCCCAAAGTAAACTTGGCTAAAAAGGAATCAGTTTCTTTCAGAAAAAAAAAATAGTATTTAGTTTCTGACCACCCCAAAAGGTCGTTATGATGATTTAATAACATCTTATACCTACCTTATAAAAAATATATATATATAAAATAACTTGTATACATACTATAAAACCTTCGTACATCCGAATCCCAGGTAGCAAGATGACGTCCGTGACGTAAAAATGACGTCAATTGTAAGTCAATTTAGGGTCGGTCCCATATTGGTTCATACTGACGTCTTTAATAACGTGATATTAGGGACAATGTTTGTACGTCATTATTATGGCTATTTGTGGACGTCATATTCACGTGATAATAAGGTCAGTTTTTGTACGTCACTACGCACAGGGTATAAAATACTACTACTATATAATACACTAAACACTATAATATTACACTTTTTAGAAGAACAAGATACAATCGCCATTTCTTAATTTCTTTTCGTAAATCGGAACCCACTTCCAATCGTGCTACGATTGACGACCGTTTCATTTACATAGACTTAATTTAAAAGATAATAATAGCTGCCAATTTTGCACCTCAACCTATTGTCACAACCATTTATTTTTTGCTTGTGCCGAATTTTCTCTTCAAAGACTTTTATTTATAGCAGAATGCAAAATTATTTTTAATTTCAATGATAATAATTGTATTTGTTTAATTTTATAAATCATACATTTGGTAAATTGTTAATATTTTGTTTTTGTTTCGTAAATTTTATATTCTTACTGCTTTTAAGTTATATTATAAACAAAGTTTGTTTTAAGTTGTGGTAAGTTAGCTTTTATACATGTTGATTTACTTTTGTACATAACTTTGTATTTGTGTTTAATTATTTAAATTTTGTTTCAAGTTTAGTTACCTACTTAAGTTAGTTAGGCTAGTTCTTACTTGTATTATTTTTAATATTATTTCAAAAAATGATTTCTGTAACTTTTAATACCCCACCTATATACTTTAATCTTAATTTAGTTTTAATATTGTATATTGTTTAGGACTTATGTATTCTGTACCATGTCCTTAACTAAATTTAAAAAAAAAAATTGACGATCGTTTGTTTGACATTTCTTTTCCCTCCATTTTTGGTGTCGTGTAAAGTGTTGGTGGCGTCTGCTGTGAATTTAATTGATTTTTTCTGGCTAAGCTAAGGTACTTAAAATAATGTACGCCGTAGTACAGTTCACCGACGCTGAAGGTGGAACTGTCTCCATAGTGAACTCCGTTTGGCTGACGCCTCGAAAATGTGAAGTGCACTGGCCTCCAATAAAAGTATCCAAAGAATTTGATCGGCTACTCACTAAACAGGCATCACCAGATGATAAATGGCATCTTTATGGTGTGCAAAGGGTGTTATATGAGACTGGTATGTACTTTCTTTGTTGGGTAATTGAATTACGAACTAATGTGGTCTATACAGATTAGAATCAGTGGTCTATGTGCATGAGGTGGACGTAAGCTTCATGAAGTTACAGTTCGGAAATGAGTTTTTGCGGGGCATGCATGATAGTGAAATGAGCGCCGGTGGCCCGTCGGATAAGACCTCGGAACTGCGATCAAGGAGTTTCGAGTTCGCTTCCGACCAAGTTTGTGCCATGTGCGAATGTGTTTTCGGATTTTCCGAGAGATGTTGATGATGAGACATTCACCAATGCTGGTACGGCAAAGGAAAACGTTGTGAGGAAACATGTTACTCCGTTGGTGCCGGTTATCACTAGATGGAAGTCATTAAGCTATGTCGAGAGATCTCATTGGTGGCTTGAACACTTCTGATGTCCACTAATCCGGACTGGCTCTGTGTGGAGTAAGGTCAAATATTGGCAGATAATAAAACCATTATTTCTTACTTTATGTTCTAATATTATATTGATATAGTAGGCACCTACACATACATTCATCCATCATAAATTATGATTATATTTCGATTCATAATGAGTAATGCTAATTATACTACAAACGACACCCCTGGGGGTGCCCTAAAAATGGAAATTTATGTCTTTATGTGTTATTTATTTGTAATATCTTTGTTGTCTTTTAGATAATGAACATACCAGCAGCATCTTCCAATCCAAGACGCTACTGCCGGAAAACAATGATTCTATTTTGTTAAACCCTGATAGAAGTCTTGTTACGTTGTCAGACAGTGTATTTCAAAAAAGTAAGCTATTTCTTTGGTAGTAAAGTATACCCCTTCACTTCCCCCCTTTATTTCTGAAGCTTACGGAGCTCAAAATTGAGTTTTTACGACTTGATCAACAAACATCATCATAGCTCAGTAAAATTGCTAGAAATATTAATAAATTGTATACCTTCTTCATGAATCAAACGGTCAATTAGTGAAAACCGTCAAAATCCCTAGTCATTTATGAGATTAGCCTATACAGACAGACAGGATGGATGTACGCATGGACGTCAGACAAAAACGATGGGAAACTTCAATTTATAATATTGTAGTGTTATAAAATATTATATATATAAAATATTTTCAGATTCAGATTAAGCATGTCCAGTTCAAATTAATGGTGATAGTCAACCGAAACAAGTATTGACAGGTAGTGAATGAAACTCTAATTTTTTACTTTGTTTTGTTGTGTTTAAAATATATATTTTTACATTTTATATTACGTATATTAACATGAATATAATATAAAAAATATACTTAGTATATATAAAATATTTAAAATTCTATTCTACATAATTCATATTCATTCACATTCATTACCTACATTTTAAATACATTACATAATTTACAGGTTTTGAAGAAATGGTGGTGTCATTGTTGTCAAAATTAAAAACACAAAATGACCAAATCTTATCCTTACTAAAACAAAACAAAGTTAAAAGGCATTTTAAAACCAGATTTAAAATTTCCATTAAAAATCTTGGATGAACTGAATGCCAACGAGAAATTATTACTAGTTCAAGAAAATTAAGAGAACTTGGTAGGTTATATGTTACCATTTATCAAATATTAGTAGTATAGCATGTTCTTATTTTTAATAAGTATATTTATTTATTTCAGGTTTCCTACATAACAACTCTTGGTGGAATAGATACGTCGAGCAAAGTGACCCGAACCATGAAACTTTTGATGTCTGACAGTTTGGCAAAAGGTTTCAACTTCTATGGAAAACGATCTGACTAAAAACCATTCTGTCAACTACGCCTTCGGGACTGTATTGTAGGTAAGTTAAACTGCTTGATGTTTAGGTCTACAAAGTCAAAATACAATTCCATCTAAGTAATCCTTGTTATGCCACAACTTACGGAGACATGACAGGTTTATCAGTAACAACTTTTAATCAGGAAGTAAAAGTAAAGTATCATCACAACCGGGTGGTCAGAAATCACGCTTTTTTTTAGGACTTTCAGGGTTCATAATAATTATGACTTTTTCACCAAGATCAGTTTTTTCAGTTTTTTGGCATGTTGAGAGGATCAATGAATGTAGAAGTACGAAAGAGATCTACAGTGCGAATGCGAAAGGAAGTATTAGAAGTGGACGCCCAAGAAGGACCTATAATTAAAGACCAAATTGGTTCTCGTGAAAGGTTCAGTGCGCAGTACTTATAACCGACAGGCATGTATGAGTGTTGACGAAAGAGGTGTGCAGGGATCGTATTAAGTGGCGTACCGTAGTCTCTGCCTACCCCAATGGGAAAACGGCGTGACGTTATGTATGTATGCAGTTTGTTTTACAAATAGTGGATTTAAATCACTAATTTGAATCAATTTGATTAAATGACTCAGCCGTGCTTTTTATATACAAGGCAATGCCTCGTGTTTAGACTAGTTTTAAAACTTGTTTCGCCACGGATTATATTTTCATATGTTTATTTGCAGATGGTGTTAAAACTTCTTCTCCATCATCAGTCACAGAAAAAAACATCGAAGATTGCATCAAGATTCGACTAAAGCACGCTCCGGAATGAGTTAAAAACAAGTTGGTGAAGGATAAATCAAGTATTTCGTAGGCATTATATTGATAGAAAACCGCAAATCGATGTAGAGGATAGCCACTTTTTGGAGGGTTACGTATACAACACCATTACCTTTCGGCCACCTAATCTCGTTCGGCTATCCTCTACATCGATGTCCGTTTTTTTTTGCGTAGTCCGACCACTAATGTGAATGTTCAAATACTAATGTGAACGTTTTAGTATAAGATATTAACTGAACTTAATATACGTATTTTTTAAATAACTATGTTGTATCTCTTATTAGTTTTGTTTTATAAAAGAGCTAATGTGATCATGAAAAACACGCCTGTTATATTTATTAGCGTGTTTTAGGTGTCGGTTCACTTTAGCTCTTATTGATTTACCTCTAGACACGTCCTAAAACCTGACCTCCTAAACGTCCTGAAACAACGTCATCCTAGACGTCCTGAATAATCGTCACCTCGACGTCCAGAAACAACGTCATCCTAGACGTCCTGAATTATCGTCACCTCGACGTCCTGAAACAACGTCGTCCTAGACGTCCTGAATTATCGTCATCTCGACGTCCTTCAAAGACGTCTTAAGACTATGACAAATGTACGTCATTTACTGGACCTACCGACGTCATAATATGACGACATATACGTCGATAATGGCCTTAAATTGACGTCGGTATGACGTAAAATTGCTACCTGGGATAGGATATACGTTCTGTGTGTTCAGATTATCGAGGCTCTGCTGTATATTGATTTTCTGGTAATTATAATATATTTTGTTAACCTGTCTTTTTCTAACTTTGACACAGGCAATTGTTACTAATGCCATATATATAAATAAAATAAAAAATGTTGATTTGATACGCTCCATACGAATTTTCTTTAAATTTCAAACAATTGTAATTTTTTTATATAATTTAAGGATATTGCTGGGTTGTTACTACTTAATTTCTACTAAATGCAATCACAATACAGACTTTTCCCAAATATAATGAGCTAAACATATGGGTAATTAAATTTTGTTGATTGAAAAAAAGTTTGTAGGACAATCGTCGTAATACATGCTCTACAAAGTTATTACTAGAGATGAAACGGATATCCGGTAGCTATCCGATATCCGGCCTTATTTTTACTATCCGGCCGGATACCGGATAGTAACTCAGTATCCGGTCGAATGCCGGATAGTTATATTCAAAACATTCTCATTATTTTATACGAGAAAAATGATACCACACTACGTTATGGACACAGTTTATGTTAATAATCACTCGACAAAAATGATTATTTTATTGATTAGCCTAATACTCAAAATTAACAAGTGGCTAATTATGGTAAATTATTACCAAATTTTCTGTATTTGTTGGTAATAATAATTTCAAATCAAATTGGTCGCGTCATGTAACGCGATAAAGGGCCGAATATTCGGTTGCCGGATATCCGGCGCTCCGGCCTCGTAACTTACCGAATATTCGGTAACCGGTATCCGGCCACACCACTATCCGTTTCATCTTCAGTTATTACTATCTTTTTAATATAAGTTTTTTTACTTCGCCCCAATTAAATTTGTTAGTTTTTGGGATGAAGTTGCATTTTAAGTTAAAAATAATTAACTTGGCTTGAAAACGGGAACCGCCATGTTTTATATTACCAATAGCTTTTCTCGAGTTTCATTTTTATAAATGCATGATAGACATAATATACCAATAATTGTATCAATTATATGACTTTGAGATAATAAAATTAGCATTGATATTAGCGCGGCTTATAACTAACAAAATGACGTCGCAAATGGACAAATCGATGCTAATTTTAAAATTAACGTTATTTGACAACAAAAATAGATAATGATTATTCGCTTTATTATTTTATTTATATAATTTATTAAAAGGGGTTTTTAAGCTATGCATCCATCTTGCTCGCACATGTAATTAATTAACTGTCTATGAAATAAAATTTTACAAACATTAATTTGTTTTAGTAATTAACTATAGACATTTTGGAATATGAAAGTAAAAAATGACTAAAATGACAGATTTCTTTCAAACCTAATTGACAAAATAATAGTGTGCGAGCGAGATGCAAATCTTAACAACCTTCCTGATATAAATTTCATAGTGACAAATTTATTCTGAAGGTTACAATGACTACAGAAATATGTAAACTAACCTTGTAACGTCAGAAAAGTCGGTCTATATTTACAGAGCTATTCATAAAATATCGCTAAAATTCCTTCGGCCTATGTTCGGAACGAACATTTTTTATCCAGAAAAACCTGGCAACACCTTTTTTCGTCTGGTCACTCTCTCTCTCTTGTCATTTCTCGACCGACGTATCTCGTTTAACAAAATTGGAAAAAATAAAGATTTTTGTATAAAATACAAAGTTGTTTTCTTGTGTCGAACCTGCAAGAGCTCTCCCCGACACAAGAAAATTGGTGCCGAAACCCAAATAGTATTGTTCGCGGATTCGCGAAGTTTTTGTGAAAAACACGTGCCGGCGCGGCGCGACGGCAGCGTGGCGACTCTTCGTGACGACTCTTCTGGCCGGAACGTGGAGGCAAGGTGCAATAGAATCCGTGAGCAATTCAATTCAACCTATTCGATATGGAAAAAGCAGATGACGCTAGAAAAATTGCTGCGAAAATATCGCAATGTAAAAGTGCGATAACAAAAGCGGGTACATTTTTACGAGAACAGGAGGCGCAGCCTTTATTGGATACTGATGCAATACACACCAGACTTGAACAACTGCAAAGTGTACTAGATACTTATTTGACGTGCAAGTTAGAATTGCAATTGGCAAAGGGCAAGTGTGAGGAGTCAGACTTCAACGAAGATGACGTCAGTGATAGGTGCTTGAGCACAATTTCTAGATTCAAGAAGCTGTTAAGAAACAAGCCTGTCGAAGCCAGCAAAAGCCATGTCAAGCTACCGGACATCGAGATACCTGTGTTTGACGGAGCCGAGATGACAAAGTTCCAGCCCTTCTTTGACTTGTTTAATGCGGTCATACACAATGATGAGCGACTTGGTGATATACAAAAACTCTTTTATCTTAGAAAATATTGTAAGGGGGAAGCGTTAGCATTAATAGAGTGCCTACCTTTGAGCAATAGTTCCTACAAGCAGGCCAGAGAGCTGCTAACTAATCGTTATGACAATAGGTGCCTATTAGTTATTAATCATGTGCATAGTATAATAGACTATCCCTCAACAGCCAAGGGGACTTCTGCCAGCCTGAGGAGTCTGGTATCTCATTCCCGACAACAAATAGCAGCATTAAAGAATTTGGGGCAACCAACAGATCATTGGGACATGATAATCTTACCTATTTTGCTTCGAAAAATTGACACATTTAGCTGCCGAGCGTTCCATACAGACAGAGAAACCACCAACCTGCCAACACTAGAGGACTTCTTCAAATTTATAGAAAAGAGGGCCTGCAGCTTCGAAGAGAGCAACAAAAGTGAAGGTAAAATATCATTTTTAAAAGTTAATAATACTAATTATTTTAAACCAAGTAACAGTAAAGTTGTCAACGTAATAAATCCAGTCAAACAGTCAATTTGCAAATTTTGTGACAATTCAGAACACAAACTGTTTAGTTGCCCAATGTTTGGGTCAAGTTCGGATGCCGACAAAATCAATTTTATTACAGCCAACAGCCTTTGCAAAATATGTTTAAACAAACATAGCCAAAAGTGCAAATTTCACTTTAAATGTTCAGTTTGCAAGAGCAAAGAACACAACACTCTCTTGCATACTGACAATGAAGGTTTGAGGGCCAATAACAATTCAATTACATTACAGAATAATAGTATTTGTAGTACAGCTGTGCTGCTACCAACATTAAAGGCTAAAATTGTAAAACAAGATAGCACTCATGTGCTAGCAAGATGCTTGTTAGACAGCGGAAGTCAAACTTCATTTATTACCTCCGAGCTTGTCCAAACATTAAACCTTAAACCATTTAATCATAATTTAATGGTAACAGCCCTTGGCAATGTACAAAAGTCTATATCCAAGGCTGTCAATATTAATTTAACTTCCTTGCTGAACAATTATACTTGTAGCATAACTTGTTTTGTCATTGACGAAATAACTACACAATTACCTCAGCAAAGATTTAATTTACAAAACTTAAAAATACCTAGGTATGTTCAATTAGCTGACCAAGACTTTAACAAACCAGGAAATATTTCATTACTATTGTCAGCTGATTTTGTTTTCAAAATTATATTACCGGATATAATATCATTAGATGGCAGTCAATTAAGATTATTAAATACTCAGTTTGGTTATGTTGTGGCCGGTGAGATGATTTTCAATGCTGGTTGTTATAACAGCCAGGTGTCCTTGCATGTGAATACAATCAATAATATTGACAATATTTTACAGAGATTTTGGGAAACAGAGTTTATCTCCGACACTACTGAAAATGTTACACAAAATTATTCTGACATCTGTGAAACAAATTTTAAAAATTCCATGCTACTGCTAAATAATAAATTCCAGGTTTCTCTGCCCTTATCAGTTCCTGTCGAAGAAATCAATTTGGGCAACACCTTTGGCATTTCGTTGCGAAGGCTGATGCATCTACAAAATAGGTTTGAGAAAGATAACAATTTAAAATTACAGTATAATAGCTTCATCAACGACTACATTAATTTGGGTCATGCAAAAATTCTTGAAATAAATCATTATAAATCATTAGGCATCACACCATACTTCTTGGCTCACCATCCTGTCATCAGGAACGATAAAAAGACAACTAGGCTTAGAGTAGTTTTTGATGGTAACACCAAGGCTTGTGGCAATAATAATAGTCTCAATGAGGTTTTATTATGTGGGCCAAACATTCAGAAGGACTTGTTTGACATCTTAATCTTGTTTCGTTGTCACAAGTATGTCATGTTATGTGACATAAAGCACATGTACAGATGCATAAACATCAGCTCCTCGCAGAAATTCCTACAAAATATATTATGGAAAGATATATACAGTGGTGATCTTAAAATTTTACAGCTGCAGACGGTCACATATGGCCTTAAAAGTTCAAGTTTCCTCGCAACGCGCTGCCTGCTGGAACTTGCTGACAGATTTGGAGATGAGTATCCCCTGGCGGCCAAGGTGATCCGGAACAGCATGTATGTAGATGATGCCTTATTTGGAACCGATACTATTAAAAATGGACTGGAGGTAAGAGAACAAATCATTAATTTACTAAATAAGGGAGGTTTTAGCTTGCACAAATGGGCATCGAATCACCCATCCTTGCTGGTTGATATACCTCTGGATAAACAACATTTTGATGACAAACAATTGTCTGATAATGAACTACATATGAAAGCACTAGGCTTATCATACAATATTAAATTTGATAAATTTATTATTAGCTGTCCTAAAAGGCACATCAAAACATGGAACAAACGAAACATTCTAAGTTTCATTGGATCATTTTATGACCCTCTTGGTCTGGCAGGCCCCTTGATTACAAAGGCAAAAGAATTCATGCAAAAATTATGGTTGGCTAAATTACAGTGGGACTCTCCTGTACCGGAATTGTTGCTCAAAGGCTGGTTACACTTTTATAATGGTTTAATAAATATGCCTATTATTTGTGTTGATAGATATATGAAAATTTCAAATTCATCTTATGTACAAATGTTTGGTTTTTGTGATGCATCTGCAATAGCTTATGGCTGTTGCATATACATCAGAATTAATAATAATAATAATATTACCACAACGCTACTTTGTTCTAAGTCTAGAGTAGCACCAATTAAAAACCAATTAACTATTCCTAAGTTGGAATTGAGTAGCGCTTTGTTGCTGGCTAAGCTATATTCAAGGGTCAAGTCTGTGTTACTTGAATTTAATATTAAGTCAATTCATATGTACTCTGACTCACAAATAGTATTATGTTGGATAAAAAATGGTAGTAATAAATTGTCTCCCTACATATCTAATCGCACAAATCAAATCAAGTTATTGACTGTTGAGTGTCAATGGCATCATATAGAAGGATCTGTGAATCCAGCTGATATAATATCACGGGGCTGTGAACCCGCAGAACTCAAAAATAGCCTTTTATGGTGGAATGGCCCGCCTACATTAGCTTCAGTTAATTTTAATCAAAATGACACCTTGTCATTTCATTGTAACCACACTTCGTGTGGCATGGCTCAAATTGATATTTGTTTAACAACAAAGGCAGTGCTGCCAGATTATATTGTTAAATTTTCAAGCTTAATAAAATTACAGAAAGTTGTGGCATGGCTCTTGCGCTTCATTAATAATTGTAAAATGAAAATTATTACTAATAAAAATCTCAATAAAAGCTTATCTGCGTTGGAGTTAAAATCAGCTATGCACCTAATAATTTATAAGGTCCAAATGTTCTACTTTTCCGAAGAAATTACTTGTATTAAAAATAATAAAATTATAAAAACAAATCTTAAAATGTTACATCCATTCATTGATAGTAACAATTTATTGAGAGTGAGTGGAAGATTAAAAAATGCAAACATTCCCTACTCACAGAAGTACCCAATCATCTTACCTGCAAAATGTCATTTGACAAAAATAATTATTACAAATGAACATTTATCCTTAATGCATTCTGGTTTTAAACTAACGCATAGTAGCCTGTCACAAAAATATTGGATTGTTAATGCTAACCGTGAAATTAAAAGTGTAATAAATAAGTGCGTAAAATGTTATCGCTTTAGAGCTGCTACAGCACAACAACTCATGGGATCCTTACCCTTTGATCGAGTCAATGAGGCCCACCCATTTATTAAGGTTGGAATAGATTATTGTGGACCATTTCAAATTAAGCAGTCCACATTACGGCGCTCTTTCACCAGCAAGGGGTATGTTGTTGTATTTGTGTGCTTCGTGGTCAAGGCTGTACACTTGGAACTCGTGTCAGATATGACGACTAACACGTTTTTAGCTGCTCTTAATAGATTTGTGGCAAGACGTGGTTTACCACAAAAAATTTACTGTGACAACGCAAAAACATTCAAGGGTGCCAACAATCGACTTAACGAGCTATATAAATTAGTAAATTCCCAAGCTCATCAAAACTCAACAATGAATTACGCTACATCAAAGGGAATCGAGTTTAACTTTATACCGGCCTACTCACCAACATTCGGCGGTCTTTGGGAAGCTGCCGTCAAGAGTACAAAATATCATTTTAAAAGAGTGGTTGGCGATGTACCACTTACTTATGAACAATTCACTACAATAATAACCCAAATAGAAGGAATACTGAACTCTCGACCTATTACTGAGTTAGTTAAAGATACTGAAAGTTTGGAAGTGCTTACACCTGCACATTTTTTGATTGGACGATCAATGAACATGGTTCCAGAAGACGATCTTACGCTGGTACCAACCAGCAGGCTGCGCTTCTGGCGGCGATGCGCACAGGTACAACAACACTTCTGGAACATCTGGCATAAACAATATCTCAATCAGCTAACCGTGCGAACTAAATGGAATAAAACTGCACCCAATATTGAAGAAGGTAACCTTGTACTTATTAAGGATCTCAACTGCTCGCCATTGCAATGGCCATTAGCTAGAGTCACGAGGGTGCTTCCTGGCGCTGATCAAAAGGTGAGGGTCGCAGAGGTTAAAACTGCTTCGGGTATTAAACGCCGAGCAGTGAACAAACTCATTTTGTTGCCTGTCAACATTTAATGATCTATTAACAAATTCCTTTTGTTAACAAATAATAAGAATTTTGTAAATGAAACACATGCTGTTTGTGTATATTTATAATTAAGTAAATTATAAGACTAGCATGCACACATTTTTTGTAAATTAGTTTTAGGTTGATACATATATGATTGTTTTAGGTGTACTTTCATTTAGATTTAAATTTAAAATTAAATCATCTTACACTACAATTGCTTATGACATAATAGATTACATTGTAAAAACCTCATTTTCAGTTTTGTTATTTCCAATCCTTGCCCCTTTCAGTTTAGATTCGTATATTTTAAGCGATATGTAGCAAACAAATTTTACAAAGTATACGGATTTGGGCTGGGGGGGGCGGGATACCATTGTGGCAATGACTTTCAGTCTAATATTGAATAATTGAACTGAAAGTGAGGCAAATAATTTGCAGTTTAATCTATCTGCCCTCGGCAGTGTGTTCGGAACGAACATTTTTTATCCAGAAAAACCTGGCAACACCTTTTTTCGTCTGGTCACTCTCTCTCTCTTGTCATTTCTCGACCGACGTATCTCGTTTAACAAAATTGGAAAAAATAAAGATTTTTGTATAAAATACAAAGTTGTTTTCTTGTGTCGAACCTGCAAGAGCTCTCCCCGACAGCCTAACATGTTTTTGTCACTTTAGTTCCATCCAGATGATAGATTATACTTGACCTTGTTAGGGGGATTAACGATTTTGCATCTCTCTCGCTCGCACAATCCATAATTTAAAAAAAAATCGAGTGTAGGTACCTTTAAATGTAGTCTACCTATTTTATTTTTGAAATCATTCATTGGTCATTTTGAACTTTCATATACCTAATTTTACAAAGAGAAATATAACAAGACTTTCATAAATGATTTACCTCCATTTAACTAAAATGAATATATGATGACAAATTTCTCAGCAGTCCATATTGTGTGGGTAAGAGATGAGAAGAATGGTGTCTCGGGCTTGCGACCGACAATAGGCTGGTTTAAAAATGAAGGCTTCATTTTTATGTTACTGCGCAATAATACTCTCACCATCCACAATTCTACTCCTCTCCCTACCTAACCAAACAGTATATGATTCCGTTAATATATATCCAAAATGTCTGTAATTTTATGCCCTGGTAAGTTGATAAACCTACATTTCTCATAAATACATCCAGATAAAAAATTAAAAATGTGCGAGCGATACAGCTGCAAAAACGTTCAATTCACTTACTAAGCGAAATGTTTGTGAGCTATTAGAGTCTAATGTATTAATATAATTCAAGTGTTGTAAATTCTTATAAATGTCTTGGTATAACTGGCCTCTATAGTCTAAGATACGTCTAAGAGCGACATTCACCGATCGGTTATCCGAATTAAATACACTTTTAATATTATAAAATACGCTAACAAAAAAAATAAGAAAATAAAAAACACTGACGTTCCTTTTTACCCGAATGCATGTGGGGTAATTGACAACAAGGGGAAATAGAAACGAAATGGGGTGACAATTATCTGATGTTTGAAAATTTATACGAGTATATGTCAATCCACTAATATGGGTAATTGGAAACGTTCCCATACGCATTCTTGTCGCCGTTCCCAATTACCTGAAGTAAGCAAAATAAATAAAAATAGCCGTGACTGCAATATAATTTTTGATGAACTTCAAACTATATGGAGTCTATATGATTCTATGAAGGCAGATAGTACAACTAACAAATGAATATGATGTCAATTAATACCAACATCTTAATATCGTACAATATCAATTACTACATACGAAGAAAATTATGATAAAAATACAAGATATCTTGTCGTATTTACCGTGAAGCTACCTCTAACTCACGTGTTTGCGGGTGTACTAAGTGACAATTGACGCTTCTATTAAAAGCATGTAGGAGATTGTAGTGCGGGAGGAAGTATCAGATACCTCACTGTTCCCAATTACCCGCCGTTCTTAATTATCCCACTCTCCCCTACATTATGTAAGAGAATGATTTTTAATTTATTAGTTTAAAATAATTTCTATAACCTCTAAAGCAAGCAAAATAAAACAATAGTTTGGATAAAAGTATTTAATTAAATCATGAATAAGACAACAAAATTTTCCCTAAAGTAACTAATTTGATGTCTTTTTCAATTCTTCGTATTCTTGGCACAGCTTTTCATATTCTTTAATCAACTCCCCTTTTCCACTGTAAAACAGTTAACTATCCTTTAACATTATTTTTTACATTTTTAAAAGACAACACCTCGTCTTGTCGACTCCTCCGGTGACAAGAGGACTGGCTCTTTCTTCGCCCAAAGAATCAGTATTGCAATTCAGCGGGAAAATGCAGCCAGCGTTCATGCCACCATTCTACGCGGACGGGACTTATATCTCTATCCTTAGTAATAATATTTATTTTAAATAATATTTTGCAAATATTTATTTCGTTAAAATTATATTACTTTACATTTTGCCTGTATAGAGGTCTATCATGACAAGTGGCAAGCTCGCCGATGTCGATGTAGTACCAGATGCGAGAAATTGGACCACAGAGACAGGGAAATAAATAAGTTTATTAAATTTATGAAATGTGATCTTGCTACCTTTAGGTAGGTAGATAATAGGGGAAGTTTATTTTAATAATAAATCAAATAAAGATGGCAACAAACTAATGAAAAGAAAATACTTATGAATAGGCTGTACCTTAGTCCCTTTGCCTTTAATGGGTATTTTTTTAGTTGGAAAACATGAAAAGATGGCACAGAAATATCTTCTGACAGATATTGTGAAGGAAAACTTACGAAGAGAATTATGCCAGTCGTCGTTAATTCTACTGTGGCCCTATTCTGTTCCTTTAACCGCATACGTAACCTTTTCTAGGTATAGGTTTTTTTCCCTCCTTTTGTATCCTTTGAGGGTTGTGTTTTTTTTTAAGAAGCGGATTCACATTTAGCCAACTTTACTATAGGCCCATCATGTCAAGTGGCAAGCTCGTCAATGACTCTAGCGTACCAAACACAAGAAATATTAGAAATAAATTATTGTGTTCCCGACCAGGAATCAAGCCCGGTACCTTCGCTCCTAAATCCACGGATCTAACCGCTAGATCACGGAGGCATACATCAAAATTAGTAAAGTATCATCACGACCGTTTCCCTTTTCGGGGTGGTCAGAAACCACGCTTATAAATAAGCGGATTCACATTTAGCCAACTTTACTATAGGCCAATCATGTGGCAAGCTCGTCGATGTCTGCAGCGTACCAAACTCGAGAAATATCACAAATAAATTAAATATTAATTAAATGTATTCATTTACATTAATAGATATTTTTGTGTCCCGACCAGGAATCGAACCCGGTACCTCCGAGTCTAAATCCACGGACTTAACCGCTAGACCACGGCGGCAGGTCATCATTAACTGCATCTTTGGAATAGATAGAATTTACATTCTTCGGGATATTCTCATCGCTTCTTCTTGAACGTGGCCACCCTGTTTGTTTAATCATCATCATCATCATTACAGCCCCTAGAACACAGCGTCCCAGACCTCCACTGCTGGAAATGGGCCTTCCAGAACATATATCTGGAGAATTTGGCCTACACTCGCCACGCTGGCCAGACGGCTTGGCGAGGAAGTTTGTTTAATATTCGTTGTCAATCCCGTTCTCGAACTTCTTGACCCAAGTTTTAATTAAATTAACATTTACACGGTGTTACCCGTATTTAAATAGGCTTTATGAAAAAAACATAGGAATCGTTGTTTTAATAAAATTGTTAAACACAAAAACCACGCGGTTGTCCAGTGAAGCGCTCCATCGCCCCGCCACCCGCTCGCCCCTACCTAACGCTTTTTGATAAATCTAGTGATACTGTTAACAAAAAAAATGGCCTAAAGTATAAGCTTAAATAAACAGAATTGGCTAAAAGTTCGCCTAGTAAATTCTGAAGATTATTGCCTTAGGGCTTACACTGACTACCGCACATTTAATCAAAAAATAAATAAGTCATAAATGCAATTTGAGCGTTAAGCTTACACTTGTACGAGTTGTAGTTTGTTTTTGTCTAGTTAATTATACCCTTTCATTTTTATATTTATGTTTTGCTTATGTGTTGTTTTTTGCTTCTATTATTTTCGTATTTTATTGTCATACATTGTGTAACTTTAACGAAGAGCACTTGTCTTCTGGAACACACTCTGTTTCATCAGACTAGTCCAGGAGACAGAGCAGGTAAAAGAAAAACATGTGTCAATATATATATTTTTTCTTATTAATTTTTATTATTATTAATAATAGTTATTTAAAGTCTACATAATTTTAACGTTAACGCAGTTACGCAAAAAGGATGAAGAATAGTAAGATTAAGAGAGAAAACCCACTAACCATGGCACATTTCTCCTGGCGTCCTTCGGCATATTCACTATTTGATTTCTCCACTAAATCCAAAGTATTTATGTTGGTTTTAGCATGGTAATTATTTGAGCACTGCACTTGGAGATATCGCCGCGAGATTTTACGTGATTCGCATTTTTAACGGCGGAGCGTGTTTTTTACGGACACGTCCAAGCGCGGTGGTTGAGCGACTGCGATGACAACTAGTGTTGGGCAAAGGAGTTAGAGGGAAACGGGGAAAGCAAATGAATAGTGATAGATACATAACAATAAATATATAATAATATATCGGCGTAGTCAGGATCCAATCCTCAATTTTTCAGAAATTTAATTAGAATTTAATCAGGTCCTTAGTCATTAGTCTTAGGTCTTAAATCAAAAACGATCTATATAAAAATACCGTTTTTGACATATCGCCGGGTTAGAGCGAAAACCAACTAACTATTTTTTTTAGTAAATTGGCTTTTTTACACCAGTAGTTTAAAAAACTTCTTTTTCCAGTGATAAAATCGACTAAGCACTGTGACGCTTACCCCGCGTTCGTTTCGTATTTCAACATCTCGTAGCAACTTCTTAAACCAGCGCGAAATGTCGTTTTTGTTAAGAAATACCACTTTGCAAATGCTTACATTTCTTAAATAAAACGAGCGATGAGGCTACTTTTTGACAAGTATTTTCATTCATGTTTTATCATACCATGGCATCCAACACACATAATATTATTATGGTCTTTGAATTTATTACATAAAATACCTTTTTAACAAATATAATAGAAAACTATAAAGTATATAACAATGTAAACAAACCATTTCATATGTTAATGACATCTGTCAAAAAGTAACATCAATAACCCTCCTTTCAACACGGTACTGACATACGAAATTAGCATCAAATATTAGAATTTTCATTAAACGAACGACTTGTGCTAAAAAAGTGGTATTTTCATGGTAACATTTCTTAAAACGAACGCCTTAGTTTTGAAGATAGTGGGTCTTAAAAGCAATTAAACGAACGGTTTTAGCCGAAAACGCAAATAATAATAAATTTAAATGTGCATAATATTTTTGTGCAAAAATGGCTAACTTAGGTGGTTTTTGTTCTAACACGGCGAATATTCTATATGTATACAATTTTGGACTAATCCATCGATGTATCGATGGACTAATCTAAATTCTAAGTTTAATGGCCCATAACTTAAAATTAACTTGATGTGGATTGGATTCTTTTAGCGTAACTATGTATAAGTACTACGGTTGAAATATCAAAATCAGCCATTTTTTTCTTGATTAAATGTGCGATAGACAAGCAAATACGAACAGCATGTACCAATGAAAAATCTAGCCATAGTATGTTATGGAACTCCATTAAGGTTATCAGGAGTAGAGGATCTAGGATGCTGTGTTCTTATATTAAATATGATATTATGATTAAAATAAATAATTAAAGATTGTTCTTACAGTATATTTAAAATATCTTCTGGAATGTTTGGTGTTATGTTTTCCAGCTGTTCTCCGAGGTTGTCTACACAGGCCTCGATGGTAGCAACTTCCTTCATCGCGGCCTCGGCCGAAACGTTCGCCTCTTGTATTTTAGTATTCATCACGGCGTTGTCCTAATAATCATGTTTTTTCGTTCTCTTTACGACTTAGACCTCATACATTTATGGTACGAGCTTCCAAGACGGCATTAACGGAATATTTTTTTGGGTAGGGAGAGGAGCAGTGGTGAATGGTGAGCGTTTTGTTACGAATTAAAAAAAGGAGGCTATCTTTGTAAAACCTATCATCACGACCATTTCCTTTTCGGGGTGGTCAGAAACAACGCTTATAAATAAGCGGAGTCACATTTAGCCAACTTTACTATAGGCCAATCATGACAAGTGGCAAGCTCGTCGATGTCTCCAGCGTACCAAACTCGAGAAATATCACAAATAAATTAAATGTATTATTATTATTAAATACTTTATTGCACTTTACTTAAAAGTATGTACAAAGGCGAACTTAAAGCCATTTCGGCTTTTTCTACCAGCTAACCTTTGGGAGAGTGAGACAGTATAAATATGTGGGGTGCAATTCTAACCAATAAACTACATAAATAGTATGAATACATAGACTACATAAATACTCATCTATATATAAGTATTATAGAAGATATACATATATGAGGATAATATATTATTAGGAAGTAGAAATTTATGGAGTTAAAATATATTGTTCTGCTTGTTTAAAAAGAAAGTATTAAGTAGTTTTTTAAAGATGTGAATGGAAGGAGCTTGTCTGATGGTCAGTGGAAGTTTGTTCCACTGGCGAGCAGACGATACGGTAAATGAATCTGAATATCTGCTGGAAGTGTGGGGTGGGATTTTAAGTTGGTTGTTATGAGAAGAACGAAGAGGGCGGTCGTGCGAATCACAAAGAAATTCAATGTGTGTTTTAAGATAAGAGGGAGCTATAGGGTTGTAAATAATATTGTATAGAAAATATAGAAGATGTGCTGACCTGCGAAAGCGGATATTGAGCCAATTTAACTGTGTACGAAAATGGGAGACGTGGTCATACTTACGCAAGCCGAAAACAAATCGGATACATAAGTTTAGAAGGCGATCCAGTTTATTTAGTAGCTCTTCAGTAAGATCAGGATAGCAGACGTCAGCATAATCTATAATAGGAAGCAGCAGAGATGTGACTAACATTAGCTTCGTCTTGATGGGAATAAAAAACTGTAACCGCTTCAACACGTGCATACTAGCGAATACTTTCCTACTAATCTCGGACACATGGCAACTCCACGACAGATCATTGGACATAAAAAGGCCGAGGTTCTTGACACTTTGACAGAAAGGAAGTGGTATGTTATTAAACAACAATGGAGAAAGAGAATCCAAATCCAATCTGTCCAGCATGTACCTCGAGCCTAGGATAATGACCTGCGTTTTACTGGGGTTTACCAAGAGCCCGAGACTATGTGAGCAAACACGCAAAGCCTCCAAGTCCGCGTTCATTTGAAGAATAGCTTCATCAATGGCGTTAAAATGAAAGGACAAAGATAACTGCAAATCGTCGGCGTACAGATGGTAGGAACTGAAATTAATAACCTGAACAATCGTGTTTATGAAAACCGAGAAGAGTAGGGGAGATAATACGCCTCCTTGCGGGACACCAGCAGTCACCGGACACCAGTCAGAGTAGACATCGTCCATTCTGATGCGCTGCTTGCGCCCGCGAAGATAAGAATTAAACCATTGTGTCGCAGACTGTGAAACACCATGAGATTCCAAAATAGCCATCAGTATGTCGTGATCAACACAATTAAAGGCGTTGCTGAAGTCTAACAGCGTCAAAAGGGAAAGCTTTTTGTCGTTAATAGCCAGCCGGATGTCATCTGTGATCTTGACAAGAGCTGTAGCAGTACTGTGGGCCGGGCGGAACCCGGATTGAAAAGGATTTAAAAACTTATTTTGGTTAAGGAAAGCGGACAGTTGTTTTTGAACAACACGTTCTAATATTTTAGAGAGGAAAGGAAGAATAGATATAGGACGTAGCTGGTTATAATCAGTAGGGGTGGGTTTCTTAGGTAATGGGATAATATGAGCATTTTTCCACAATGAAGGGAAATGCCCAGAAGTAAGGGAGAAATTGATGATGTGGGTTACAACTGGAAGGATAATATTAAGAATAGGGATTAGAAGAACTCGACCCACGTTATCAAAACCCACAGCCTTGCTGGTCACTGATTGGATTATCTTATTTATTTCACAGCAGGACACAGGTATAAATTGAAGTGGAACATTACTAGGAACAGTTTTAGAATTAATCTGAGCGATACTAACAGCCTTAATTGCAGGGTCAATAGTAACCGGGGGAATGGAGAAATGCTGATTAAGACCGTTAATATCGACAGTGAGGATAGATTCGGGCTTGGTTTTACCGAGACCAAGCGTTCGCAGAAATTTCCAAATATTTTGAGGAGAACAAGTATCTATAGAGTTGTGAATATATCGGCGTTTGGCGTTCCTACACATCTGATTGACACGATTTCTAGCAAGTTTAAAGCTGTCCCATCGCTCGACACTGGGAGACTTCTTGTGCTTACGTTTCAGAGAGTCCCTCCACCTCATGGCTTTGCGAATTTTATCGTCCATCCAAGGCGCAGGGGGTCTCTTCATGCGGACCGGTCGGACGGGAGCATGTTTATCATAAAGTTTTAATAAAAGATCGTTGAAAACTGATATTTTCCCATCCACCGTATCCTCCAGTATAACATCGTGCCAGCTTGCCCCGGCTGCATCTTCCAGAAGCAGTTCCAGTCTCATTCTGGCGAAGCTACGTTGAAAAAATACCCTGGGCTTATACTTAGGAGCTTTAACTTTATAAGAAGAAAATATAATATCGTGATGAGAGAAACCAGGCGCTTGGTGTTGGCCATGTAAAGAAATTCGCCCAGGGTTAGAAGTAAGAATTAAATCGAGAAGACTGCTGCTGTCATTGACGTGAAAAGTAGTGTTTAGAGGAAGAAGAGAAATATCTACTGATGAGGTTATCTGTTTAAGCCTCCTACTGCGCGAATCATTCTTTAAGAGACACGTGTTGAAATCACCCATAATCAGATTATGACTATATAATGGTAAGTAGGTTTCCAAAAGTTCTTCAAATGCGCTAAAATAATCGACAGTAGGGGGCGAGTAAACAACGCCTAGCAAAAACTTTACAGAGTTCAGGTCCAATTCTAAGAAAATGTATTCATACGTACCTGTGTAGACAGAAGTTGACTGAGTTAACACTTTGAATTTAATGTTCGATCGCAAGTAAATTGCGACACCGCCACATCCTCGGCCAGTTCGATCATTGCGCAGAAGAATAAAACCGGGAAGGGAATAACTTGTAGAAGGGAGAGTAGGTTTAAGGAATGTTTCAGAAACAAGGACAGCATGAATATGATCGTTGTCGAACGTGGCAAGAAGATCAGAGTAATGACAAGGTATGCTTTGAGCGTTTATATGGCAGACATTCAGATTTTTTGTCAGTGGTAAGAAGGTATCCCGTAATACGTCGCCAAGGTGGTCAGCATCGTCACTGACATCAAACTTGTCAGAACTAGAAGAGCTACAGGAAAAGAAAATGTCAGATTCAGAACTAGATAAAATATCATCGGAAGTACGCATATGATAATAAAATAATATAATATACGATCTATATAATTAATATTAATATATAATATAATAAATACAATATAAACTCTGTTATATATATAAGTATTAAGAATTGCACAATAATTTGGTATCACACCTACTGCTGGTTAGCTGATTTACAAATTTAATTATTATTTATGAAAATATCAGGGCATGATCCTTCAATAGGCAACATAAAATGAAGTATTTCTAAATAAATATGATGGTAAAAAAGCTACTATTGAAAGATCGACCCATTTAAAAACAAAAAACCAATTAAAACTAAACTAAACACATTCGTAATAATAGATAATTTCGGAACGAATATACCGGCAGATGACAGTTCTATATTATGTCGTACATTACGTGTTATTATTAAGACACTACTACTTGATCTTTGTTAAGACAAAATAAATAAAATTAAAAAGAATCAATGTACGTCGCTCAAAAGCACAGACTATCTCAAAAGAAATGATAGCAGCGAAAGAAACCGGCGCATGCACACAAGCACACCGAGCTCGAAAGGTGTTACGCACACGGCTATATATTAATTACGCAATATCATAATAACATAATATGACGACGATAGCCATACGGTTAATTTGGAGATCTAATTAGAATACGACATGAAATTAAAACAGAAGTAAGTACTTATAAAACCATAATGAAAGCAAGGATTAATCTAATGTCTTTTGCAAGAGCGTGTGCGTAATCTTTTCGTCTCTGTTTCAGTGGCGGACGAGGCAGATGTTCCTGGAGGTTGTTTGGCCGCCAAATCCTTCAGCTGGTCTTCAGAGATCAACCTATGCTTAGCGCCATCGGGTAGCTTCAGATAGACTTGTCCCTCTTGCGACCAGCAGTTGCTCATGCCGTAGATCTTCCGGCCCTCCAGGAGAACTCGTCTACGGGTTGCTGTCAGGAACTCAGCAAGAGAGATGGGGGTGCCCTTGAGCTCCCTTTTAGCCTGCCACACATTACTCCGGGTGTCCCTGTCACGAAAACGGACCAGGATGGGCCGAGGCTTGTTGGAATCTGCATCACTCCTGCCCAGCCTATAGCAAATTGGAATATCCTTGGCTGTCACCTGTAGCTTCAGCTTGTCCGTTGCTATGTCACAAATGACCTGAGAGGGGTTTTCATTGGTAGACTCCTTAATACCCCGGAAAAGAAGAAACTTTCGTCGGCTACGGTTTTCTAAGTCATCCGTCATGAAACCAAGTTGCTGGATCTCAGCCCGAAGAATAGCCACAGTGTCCCTCATAAACTCTTTGAACATATCAAATTCCTTGACCAGCTGCTGCAGTGAAACAGATGAGCTAGCACTTGTGAGTCTAGCTTCAAATGACTCGACTTTCTTGGCTAGCCTGTCTTCCATACTTCTGATAGCACTTAGAGGATCTGACATTGAAGGGTTCATTTTGTTTGGTTTAGTGGTGAAAGTGAGAGGAAATAAGCAGTGGTGTGACAATTAGTGTGTCAACATAACCTAATATGTGCCAGTGTGTGTAAACAGTGTAATACAGTTAATGATCCAGAAAACACAAGGTACACAGCACTTTAGAGTTAATATTCTTAATAAAATCACCAACAATCACTTTAATTATTAGTTAATATTAATTAAATTAAATGATTTTTTCAAAAACAACTGTTGACTTTGCCTACCCACATAAAAATATTAATTTAAAATAATAAAAAAAAATTTGTCCCGACCAGGAATCGAACCCGGTACCTCCGAGTCTAAATCCACGTAGGCAGTTACTTGTAAACTTCTTTGTAAACCAGCCTAAAGTCGATCGCAAGCCCGAGACACCATTCTTCCCCTCTCCTTTTCCACACACGATGGAGCCGGAACTTGAATACCCTTTTAAAATACAACTAAAACCTATGTAGGTAGGTACATAAAAATATTTACCCATTTACTGGTCAATAATTTCTACAATTTAAATTAATTTGCGGGTATTAAAATACTTACATAATAGAACCGAGTATTGTCATATCTAGCCACTTTTTCACGTATAAGAACCTTGTATCGTTCCCTAGAATAAACAGTTAAGAATGTAAATAAAATGCTTAATTTAAATATAATCTGTATACAACCTTTTGATAATCCGTTCAGTACTCTGGACGTGAAGGCGAGACGAACACATCTACATACATACATACAAAGCTCATTTCTTATAACGATTGCTTACAATTGATCTTCAATTTCCTTGTCTTCTTGTTTTATAAGTTCCTTGTACTTTTCATTAATATTGACTTCGCATTGAACTGCCAATTCGAGTTCGTCACACTGTCTCTTTATTTCCAGGCGCTTAGCGGTCAGGTTTACTAAAATTTTATTAAATAAATTATTAAACTAAATTAACAAAAATAAATTATTATTTTTCGATAAGTCTGTTTGATGTTTTTTTTGGAGTGATTCTAGGCAATATCGCCAAAACACGTCCTGTAAGTATGTATTCGTGTATGTGAGTTTACAGCGCGGGAAAACCGCAAACCGCAACAAATAAATTGCAACTTGTCATCATCTTACAAAGCGTTGAAATATAAGATAGAGCGGGCATTAGTTGGTATTTAACAATTTTTTAATGCAATTATATTTAGAGAAAATGATGTGAGTCGGTCAGTCGTCGTAGTCAGAATGTAAAAAAGTCCTAGTCAAAAACAAAATACAATCTATTAATGTCAATAAAATCTTCTGTTTAAACGTCGTTCTATGTCATTGAGAAATGAGGTCTAAAGTCTTAAAATAATAAAAACTGCGCCGCAACAGCAATCTTCCTTCTTCTTTTGTCGAAGAAGCACGAGTTTTACACTTCCGCATACAGGCCGGTATATTGTCAGTAAAACAATAAAATCAATTTAAAAGTTCTTCGAACACGATTATAACCGTCGCGTCGTCGATGCACTGTCTGCCATAGACTAATTCTTCTGAGACGATTGTCCCCGCTTTGATTCTCATACCGTTTGGATTCTTGCCCCGTCTTGTTATATATTGAATGTCTTCACTTAAAATGGCTTGTAAAAGCAATTAATAAATATTAATAAACATATTACTCACGTCCTTCTCTTTTCAGTCGTTCCGACTCGTTATTCAAAAGTCGAACTTCTGCCAAAGTTTCCTGTATCTCTTTGGTTTGCTCTTCCACTTTTGCCGCTATCTCTTCGATATTGATTTTATATTTTGATATTTGCATTTGCTGTTTTTTTGGAGACATTTTGTAGATTTAATGGTGTATTTCCTTCTAACAAATAATTATCAACAACAACACTTTAAAAATGGCGGGACAAAGAATAATGAATAATCATTTTTTTTTTTTTTTTAATTGTCTTTAAAGGACATTGTACAGAATACATCAGTCCTAAACACGTAATTTATTTGCATAATATATGTTCATAACAAAGTTCATAACCGAGTTGGGGATCATCAAATTCCAGATGCTGCAGAATTTGATGCTTTACTTGGAGTCATTCGCGACACCATAGCTCAAACACGTCGGGTAAAATATGGGAGTTGAAAGCGCGGGAAAACCGCAAAAAAATAAATTGCAACTTGTGCCCCATATTTAAAGTCCAATTTATCGTTTGCCATAATTATTCACATTGTAGCACATTATTAAACCAAGCAACACCACTTTTGACCAATAATATCCACAGTAAATTAATTTACAAAACAAAAACTTGCACTTGACATGTCCACGCAAAATGGCGCGAAGAACTTCATAATGACTAATCACCACGTGAATACTGAAACGGCGAGATTTTTTTATTATGGCTAAATATTTTACCCACTACCTGTTTAATCCTGAGATGAATATATATATATTTTTACAACAATGTTTTTTTTTTATTGAATTATAAATTTAGTATTTATATATAAGTATATTTATTCTAAAATACAAATTAATAATTCCGCCAATAAAAAATATATCGGTATTTCGATAAAATTCATCTCTATTATTGAGAATCAGCATCCTGCACTTTAATAAATTAAAACTATTGTAACGATAAAAAAAAAATTAAAGAGGATGTTGTTCTAGCTTTTTGCACGGACATGTCAAGTGCAAGTTTTTTGTTTTGTAAATTACTTTAGTGTGGATATATTTAGTCAAAATAGGTGTTATTTTCTTTAATAATGTGCAACAGTGTGAATAATTTAATGTTAATTTTGACAGTATACGTGAGGCGTAAGGTATTTTTGCGATTTTTCTGCGTTGTAAACTCCCATATACTGTTTGGGCAATATTGCTGCGAACAACTTCAAGAAAAGCATCAAATTCTCCAATATTTGGAATTTGATGATAACTTCATTAACTCATGCAAATAAAGGTTATTACCACAGACATGGCTGTATAGGCTAAATTCCTTTGCCTTCCCTTTCATCACAGGAGAAAAAAAAACAAATATTTTCGTTAAAGGCAAGGATTTCAACCGCTCTGTACGCCATTACATTAATAAATGAATATCTTTGCAACGGGCCGGAAAAAACTCATCGAGTCCTTCGCGCCATTTTTCATGGACTTGTCGAGTGCAATTTTATGTTTTGTAATTTAATATAATCATATAACAACAAACATGGCTGTGTCGGCTAGATCTCTCTGCCTTCCCAATGATCTCATTCTTGTTTTGTAAGTTTGTTTAAAGAATAATAATAGACAAAAAAAAACTTTTTTTTTTAAATGCAAAGATTTAAACAACATTACCTTAATAATTTTAATACGATGACGAATAACCATATTTTAATGGCCACGATTATACAGCATTAGGCCTTTATTGGAGATTGGAGTTTAGTAAATAGGAATTAAACTCGGAGGTACCGGGTTTAATTCCTGGTCGAGACACAATAATTTATTTAATTTGTGATATTTCTCGATTTTAATGCAGTAGAGAGCTTGCTACTTGTCACGATGGCCCAAAGTAAACTTGGCTAAAAAGGGATCAGTTTCTTTCAGAAAAAAAAAATAGTATTTAGTTTCTGACCACCCCAAAAGGTCGTTATGATGATTTAATAACATCTTATACCTACCTTATAAAAAATATATATATATAAAATAACTTGTATACATACTATAAAACCTTCGTACATCCGAATCCCAGGTAGCAAGATGACGTCCGTGACGTAAAAATGACGTCAATTGTAAGTCAATTTAGGGTCGGTCCCATATTGGTTCATACTGACGTCTTTAATAACGTGATATTAGGGACAATGTTTGTACGTCATTATTATGGCTATTTGTGGACGTCATATTCACGTGATAATAAGGTCAGTTTTTGTACGTCACTACGCACAGGGTATAAAATACTACTACTATATAATACACTAAACACTATAATATTACACTTTTTAGAAGAACAAGATACAATCGCCATTTCTTAATTTCTTTTCGTAAATCGGAACCCACTTCCAATCGTGCTACGATTGACGACCGTTTCATTTACATAGACTTAATTTAAAAGATAATAATAGCTGCCAATTTTGCACCTCAACCTATTGTCACAACCATTTATTTTTTGCTTGTGCCGAATTTTCTCTTCAAAGACTTTTATTTATAGCAGAATGCAAAATTATTTTTAATTTCAATGATAATAATTGTATTTGTTTAATTTTATAAATCATACATTTGGTAAATTGTTAATATTTTGTTTTTGTTTCGTAAATTTTATATTCTTACTGCTTTTAAGTTATATTATAAACAAAGTTTGTTTTAAGTTGTGGTAAGTTAGCTTTTATACATGTTGATTTACTTTTGTACATAACTTTGTATTTGTGTTTAATTATTTAAATTTTGTTTCAAGTTTAGTTACCTACTTAAGTTAGTTAGGCTAGTTCTTACTTGTATTATTTTTAATATTATTTCAAAAAATGATTTCTGTAACTTTTAATACCCCACCTATATACTTTAATCTTAATTTAGTTTTAATATTGTATATTGTTTAGGACTTATGTATTCTGTACCATGTCCTTAACTAAATTTAAAAAAAAAAATTGACGATCGTTTGTTTGACATTTCTTTTCCCTCCATTTTTGGTGTCGTGTAAAGTGTTGGTGGCGTCTGCTGTGAATTTAATTGATTTTTTCTGGCTAAGCTAAGGTACTTAAAATAATGTACGCCGTAGTACAGTTCACCGACGCTGAAGGTGGAACTGTCTCCATAGTGAACTCCGTTTGGCTGACGCCTCGAAAATGTGAAGTGCACTGGCCTCCAATAAAAGTATCCAAAGAATTTGATCGGCTACTCACTAAACAGGCATCACCAGATGATAAATGGCATCTTTATGGTGTGCAAAGGGTGTTATATGAGACTGGTATGTACTTTCTTTGTTGGGTAATTGAATTACGAACTAATGTGGTCTATACAGATTAGAATCAGTGGTCTATGTGCATGAGGTGGACGTAAGCTTCATGAAGTTACAGTTCGGAAATGAGTTTTTGCGGGGCATGCATGATAGTGAAATGAGCGCCGGTGGCCCGTCGGATAAGACCTCGGAACTGCGATCAAGGAGTTTCGAGTTCGCTTCCGACCAAGTTTGTGCCATGTGCGAATGTGTTTTCGGATTTTCCGAGAGATGTTGATGATGAGACATTCACCAATGCTGGTACGGCAAAGGAAAACGTTGTGAGGAAACATGTTACTCCGTTGGTGCCGGTTATCACTAGATGGAAGTCATTAAGCTATGTCGAGAGATCTCATTGGTGGCTTGAACACTTCTGACGTCCACTAATCCGGACTGGCTCTGTGTGGAGTAAGGTCAAATATTGGCAGATAATAAAACCATTATTTCTTACTTTATGTTCTAATATTATATTGATATAGTAGGCACCTACACATACATTCATCCATCATAAATTATGATTATATTTCGATTCATAATGAGTAATGCTAATTATACTACAAACGACACCCCTGGGGGTGCCCTAAAAATGGAAATTTATGTCTTTATGTGTTATTTATTTGTAATATCTTTGTTGTCTTTTAGATAATGAACATACCAGCAGCATCTTCCAATCCAAGACGCTACTGCCGGAAAACAATGATTCTATTTTGTTAAACCCTGATAGAAGTCTTGTTACGTTGTCAGACAGTGTATTTCAAAAAAGTAAGCTATTTCTTTGGTAGTAAAGTATACCCCTTCACTTCCCCCCTTTATTTCTGAAGCTTACGGAGCTCAAAATTGAGTTTTTACGACTTGATCAACAAACATCATCATAGCTCAGTAAAATTGCTAGAAATATTAATAAATTGTATACCTTCTTCATGAATCAAACGGTCAATTAGTGAAAACCGTCAAAATCCCTAGTCATTTATGAGATTAGCCTATACAGACAGACAGGATGGATGTACGCATGGACGTCAGACAAAAACGATGGGAAACTTCAATTTATAATATTGTAGTGTTATAAAATATTATATATATAAAATATTTTCAGATTCAGATTAAGCATGTCCAGTTCAAATTAATGGTGATAGTCAACCGAAACAAGTATTGACAGGTAGTGAATGAAACTCTAATTTTTTACTTTGTTTTGTTGTGTTTAAAATATATATTTTTACATTTTATATTACGTATATTAACATGAATATAATATAAAAAATATACTTAGTATATATAAAATATTTAAAATTCTATTCTACATAATTCATATTCATTCACATTCATTACCTACATTTTAAATACATTACATAATTTACAGGTTTTGAAGAAATGGTGGTGTCATTGTTGTCAAAATTAAAAACACAAAATGACCAAATCTTATCCTTACTAAAACAAAACAAAGTTAAAAGGCATTTTAAAACCAGATTTAAAATTTCCATTAAAAATCTTGGATGAACTGAATGCCAACGAGAAATTATTACTAGTTCAAGAAAATTAAGAGAACTTGGTAGGTTATATGTTACCATTTATCAAATATTAGTAGTATAGCATGTTCTTATTTTTAATAAGTATATTTATTTATTTCAGGTTTCCTACATAACAACTCTTGGTGGAATAGATACGTCGAGCAAAGTGACCCGAACCATGAAACTTTTGATGTCTGACAGTTTGGCAAAAGGTTTCAACTTCTATGGAAAACGATCTGACTAAAAACCATTCTGTCAACTACGCCTTCGGGACTGTATTGTAGGTAAGTTAAACTGCTTGATGTTTAGGTCTACAAAGTCAAAATACAATTCCATCTAAGTAATCCTTGTTATGCCACAACTTACGGAGACATGACAGGTTTATCAGTAACAACTTTTAATCAGGAAGTAAAAGTAAAGTATCATCACAACCGGGTGGTCAGAAATCACGCTTTTTTTTAGGACTTTCAGGGTTCATAATAATTATGACTTTTTCACCAAGATCAGTTTTTTCAGTTTTTTGGCATGTTGAGAGGATCAATGAATGTAGAAGTACGAAAGAGATCTACAGTGCGAATGCGAAAGGAAGTATTAGAAGTGGACGCCCAAGAAGGACCTATAATTAAAGACCAAATTGGTTCTCGTGAAAGGTTCAGTGCGCAGTACTTATAACCGACAGGCATGTATGAGTGTTGACGAAAGAGGTGTGCAGGGATCGTATTAAGTGGCGTACCGTAGTCTCTGCCTACCCCAATGGGAAAACGGCGTGACGTTATGTATGTATGCAGTTTGTTTTACAAATAGTGGATTTAAATCACTAATTTGAATCAATTTGATTAAATGACTCAGCCGTGCTTTTTATATACAAGGCAATGCCTCGTGTTTAGACTAGTTTTAAAACTTGTTTCGCCACGGATTATATTTTCATATGTTTATTTGCAGATGGTGTTAAAACTTCTTCTCCATCATCAGTCACAGAAAAAAACATCGAAGATTGCATCAAGATTCGGCTAAAGCACGCTCCGGAATGAGTTAAAAACAAGTTGGTGAAGGATAAATCAAGTATTTCGTAGGCATTATATTGATAGAAAACCGCAAATCGATGTAGAGGATAGCCACTTTTTGGAGGGTTACGTATACAACACCATTACCTTTCGGCCACCTAATCTCGTTCGGCTATCCTCTACATCGATGTCCGTTTTTTTTTGCGTAGTCCGACCACTAATGTGAATGTTCAAATACTAATGTGAACGTTTTAGTATAAGATATTAACTGAACTTAATATACGTATTTTTTAAATAACTATGTTGTATCTCTTATTAGTTTTGTTTTATAAAAGAGCTAATGTGATCATGAAAAACACGCCTGTTATATTTATTAGCGTGTTTTAGGTGTCGGTTCACTTTAGCTCTTATTGATTTACCTCTAGACACGTCCTAAAACCTGACCTCCTAAACGTCCTGAAACAACGTCATCCTAGACGTCCTGAATAATCGTCACCTCGACGTCCAGAAACAACGTCATCCTAGACGTCCTGAATTATCGTCACCTCGACGTCCTGAAACAACGTCGTCCTAGACGTCCTGAATTATCGTCATCTCGACGTCCTTCAAAGACGTCTTAAGACTATGACAAATGTACGTCATTTACTGGACCTACCGACGTCATAATATGACGACATATACGTCGATAATGGCCTTAAATTGACGTCGGTATGACGTAAAATTGCTACCTGGGATAGGATATACGTTCTGTGTGTTCAGATTATCGAGGCTCTGCTGTATATTGATTTTCTGGTAATTATAATATATTTTGTTAACCTGTCTTTTTCTAACTTTGACACAGGCAATTGTTACTAATGCCATATATATAAATAAAATAAAAAATGTTGATTTGATACGCTCCATACGAATTTTCTTTAAATTTCAAACAATTGTAATTTTTTTATATAATTTAAGGATATTGCTGGGTTGTTACTACTTAATTTCTACTAAATGCAATCACAATACAGACTTTTCCCAAATATAATGAGCTAAACATATGGGTAATTAAATTTTGTTGATTGAAAAAAAGTTTGTAGGACAATCGTCGTAATACATGCTCTACAAAGTTATTACTAGAGATGAAACGGATATCCGGTAGCTATCCGATATCCGGCCTTATTTTTACTATCCGGCCGGATACCGGATAGTAACTCAGTATCCGGTCGAATGCCGGATAGTTATATTCAAAACATTCTCATTATTTTATACGAGAAAAATGATACCACACTACGTTATGGACACAGTTTATGTTAATAATCACTCGACAAAAATGATTATTTTATTGATTAGCCTAATACTCAAAATTAACAAGTGGCTAATTATGGTAAATTATTACCAAATTTTCTGTATTTGTTGGTAATAATAATTTCAAATCAAATTGGTCGCGTCATGTAACGCGATAAAGGGCCGAATATTCGGTTGCCGGATATCCGGCGCTCCGGCCTCGTAACTTACCGAATATTCGGTAACCGGTATCCGGCCACACCACTATCCGTTTCATCTTCAGTTATTACTATCTTTTTAATATAAGTTTTTTTACTTCGCCCCAATTAAATTTGTTAGTTTTTGGGATGAAGTTGCATTTTAAGTTAAAAATAATTAACTTGGCTTGAAAACGGGAACCGCCATGTTTTATATTACCAATAGCTTTTCTCGAGTTTCATTTTTATAAATGCATGATAGACATAATATACCAATAATTGTATCAATTATATGACTTTGAGATAATAAAATTAGCATTGATATTAGCGCGGCTTATAACTAACAAAATGACGTCGCAAATGGACAAATCGATGCTAATTTTAAAATTAACGTTATTTGACAACAAAAATAGATAATGATTATTCGCTTTATTATTTTATTTATATAATTTATTAAAAGGGGTTTTTAAGCTATGCATCCATCTTGCTCGCACATGTAATTAATTAACTGTCTATGAAATAAAATTTTACAAACATTAATTTGTTTTAGTAATTAACTATAGACATTTTGGAATATGAAAGTAAAAAATGACTAAAATGACAGATTTCTTTCAAACCTAATTGACAAAATAATAGTGTGCGAGCGAGATGCAAATCTTAACAACCTTCCTGATATAAATTTCATAGTGACAAATTTATTCTGAAGGTTACAATGACTACAGAAATATGTAAACTAACCTTGTAACGTCAGAAAAGTCGGTCTATATTTACAGAGCTATTCATAAAATATCGCTAAAATTCCTTCGGCCTAACATGTTTTTGTCACTTTAGTTCCATCCAGATGATAGATTATACTTGACCTTGTTAGGGGGATTAACGATTTTGCATCTCTCTCGCTCGCACAATCCATAATTTAAAAAAAAATCGAGTGTAGGTACCTTTAAATGTAGTCTACCTATTTTATTTTTGAAATCATTCATTGGTCATTTTGAACTTTCATATACCTAATTTTACAAAGAGAAATATAACAAGACTTTCATAAATGATTTACCTCCATTTAACTAAAATGAATATATGATGACAAATTTCTCAGCAGTCCATATTGTGTGGGTAAGAGATGAGAAGAATGGTGTCTCGGGCTTGCGACCGACAATAGGCTGGTTTAAAAATGAAGGCTTCATTTTTATGTTACTGCGCAATAATACTCTCACCATCCACAATTCTACTCCTCTCCCTACCTAACCAAACAGTATATGATTCCGTTAATATATATCCAAAATGTCTGTAATTTTATGCCCTGGTAAGTTGATAAACCTACATTTCTCATAAATACATCCAGATAAAAAATTAAAAATGTGCGAGCGATACAGCTGCAAAAACGTTCAATTCACTTACTAAGCGAAATGTTTGTGAGCTATTAGAGTCTAATGTATTAATATAATTCAAGTGTTGTAAATTCTTATAAATGTCTTGGTATAACTGGCCTCTATAGTCTAAGATACGTCTAAGAGCGACATTCACCGATCGGTTATCCGAATTAAATACACTTTTAATATTATAAAATACGCTAACAAAAAAAATAAGAAAATAAAAAACACTGACGTTCCTTTTTACCCGAATGCATGTGGGGTAATTGACAACAAGGGGAAATAGAAACGAAATGGGGTGACAATTATCTGATGTTTGAAAATTTATACGAGTATATGTCAATCCACTAATATGGGTAATTGGAAACGTTCCCATACGCATTCTTGTCGCCGTTCCCAATTACCTGAAGTAAGCAAAATAAATAAAAATAGCCGTGACTGCAATATAATTTTTGATGAACTTCAAACTATATGGAGTCTATATGATTCTATGAAGGCAGATAGTACAACTAACAAATGAATATGATGTCAATTAATACCAACATCTTAATATCGTACAATATCAATTACTACATACGAAGAAAATTATGATAAAAATACAAGATATCTTGTCGTATTTACCGTGAAGCTACCTCTAACTCACGTGTTTGCGGGTGTACTAAGTGACAATTGACGCTTCTATTAAAAGCATGTAGGAGATTGTAGTGCGGGAGGAAGTATCAGATACCTCACTGTTCCCAATTACCCGCCGTTCTTAATTATCCCACTCTCCCCTACATTATGTAAGAGAATGATTTTTAATTTATTAGTTTAAAATAATTTCTATAACCTCTAAAGCAAGCAAAATAAAACAATAGTTTGGATAAAAGTATTTAATTAAATCATGAATAAGACAACAAAATTTTCCCTAAAGTAACTAATTTGATGTCTTTTTCAATTCTTCGTATTCTTGGCACAGCTTTTCATATTCTTTAATCAACTCCCCTTTTCCACTGTAAAACAGTTAACTATCCTTTAACATTATTTTTTACATTTTTAAAAGACAACACCTCGTCTTGTCGACTCCTCCGGTGACAAGAGGACTGGCTCTTTCTTCGCCCAAAGAATCAGTATTGCAATTCAGCGGGAAAATGCAGCCAGCGTTCATGCCACCATTCTACGCGGACGGGACTTATATCTCTATCCTTAGTAATAATATTTATTTTAAATAATATTTTGCAAATATTTATTTCGTTAAAATTATATTACTTTACATTTTGCCTGTATAGAGGTCTATCATGACAAGTGGCAAGCTCGCCGATGTCGATGTAGTACCAGATGCGAGAAATTGGACCACAGAGACAGGGAAATAAATAAGTTTATTAAATTTATGAAATGTGATCTTGCTACCTTTAGGTAGGTAGATAATAGGGGAAGTTTATTTTAATAATAAATCAAATAAAGATGGCAACAAACTAATGAAAAGAAAATACTTATGAATAGGCTGTACCTTAGTCCCTTTGCCTTTAATGGGTATTTTTTTAGTTGGAAAACATGAAAAGATGGCACAGAAATATCTTCTGACAGATATTGTGAAGGAAAACTTACGAAGAGAATTATGCCAGTCGTCGTTAATTCTACTGTGGCCCTATTCTGTTCCTTTAACCGCATACGTAACCTTTTCTAGGTATAGGTTTTTTTCCCTCCTTTTGTATCCTTTGAGGGTTGTGTTTTTTTTTAAGAAGCGGATTCACATTTAGCCAACTTTACTATAGGCCCATCATGTCAAGTGGCAAGCTCGTCAATGACTCTAGCGTACCAAACACAAGAAATATTAGAAATAAATTATTGTGTTCCCGACCAGGAATCAAGCCCGGTACCTTCGCTCCTAAATCCACGGATCTAACCGCTAGATCACGGAGGCATACATCAAAATTAGTAAAGTATCATCACGACCGTTTCCCTTTTCGGGGTGGTCAGAAACCACGCTTATAAATAAGCGGATTCACATTTAGCCAACTTTACTATAGGCCAATCATGTGGCAAGCTCGTCGATGTCTGCAGCGTACCAAACTCGAGAAATATCACAAATAAATTAAATATTAATTAAATGTATTCATTTACATTAATAGATATTTTTGTGTCCCGACCAGGAATCGAACCCGGTACCTCCGAGTCTAAATCCACGGACTTAACCGCTAGACCACGGCGGCAGGTCATCATTAACTGCATCTTTGGAATAGATAGAATTTACATTCTTCGGGATATTCTCATCGCTTCTTCTTGAACGTGGCCACCCTGTTTGTTTAATCATCATCATCATCATTACAGCCCCTAGAACACAGCGTCCCAGACCTCCACTGCTGGAAATGGGCCTTCCAGAACATATATCTGGAGAATTTGGCCTACACTCGCCACGCTGGCCAGACGGCTTGGCGAGGAAGTTTGTTTAATATTCGTTGTCAATCCCGTTCTCGAACTTCTTGACCCAAGTTTTAATTAAATTAACATTTACACGGTGTTACCCGTATTTAAATAGGCTTTATGAAAAAAACATAGGAATCGTTGTTTTAATAAAATTGTTAAACACAAAAACCACGCGGTTGTCCAGTGAAGCGCTCCATCGCCCCGCCACCCGCTCGCCCCTACCTAACGCTTTTTGATAAATCTAGTGATACTGTTAACAAAAAAAATGGCCTAAAGTATAAGCTTAAATAAACAGAATTGGCTAAAAGTTCGCCTAGTAAATTCTGAAGATTATTGCCTTAGGGCTTACACTGACTACCGCACATTTAATCAAAAAATAAATAAGTCATAAATGCAATTTGAGCGTTAAGCTTACACTTGTACGAGTTGTAGTTTGTTTTTGTCTAGTTAATTATACCCTTTCATTTTTATATTTATGTTTTGCTTATGTGTTGTTTTTTGCTTCTATTATTTTCGTATTTTATTGTCATACATTGTGTAACTTTAACGAAGAGCACTTGTCTTCTGGAACACACTCTGTTTCATCAGACTAGTCCAGGAGACAGAGCAGGTAAAAGAAAAACATGTGTCAATATCTATATTTTTTCTTATTAATTTTTATTATTATTAATAATAGTTATTTAAAGTCTACATAATTTTAACGTTAACGCAGTTACGCAAAAAGGATGAAGAATAGTAAGATTAAGAGAGAAAACCCACTAACCATGGCACATTTCTCCTGGCGTCCTTCGGCATATTCACTATTTGATTTCTCCACTAAATCCAAAGTATTTATGTTGGTTTTAGCATGGTAATTATTTGAGCACTGCACTTGGAGATATCGCCGCGAGATTTTACGTGATTCGCATTTTTAACGGCGGAGCGTGTTTTTTACGGACACGTCCAAGCGCGGTGGTTGAGCGACTGCGATGACAACTAGTGTTGGGCAAAGGAGTTAGAGGGAAACGGGGAAAGCAAATGAATAGTGATAGATACATAACAATAAATATATAATAATATATCGGCGTAGTCAGGATCCAATCCTCAATTTTTCAGAAATTTAATTAGAATTTAATCAGGTCCTTAGTCATTAGTCTTAGGTCTTAAATCAAAAACGATCTATATAAAAATACCGTTTTTGACATATCGCCGGGTTAGAGCGAAAACCAACTAACTATTTTTTTTAGTAAATTGGCTTTTTTACACCAGTAGTTTAAAAAACTTCTTTTTCCAGTGATAAAATCGACTAAGCACTGTGACGCTTACCCCGCGTTCGTTTCGTATTTCAACATCTCGTAGCAACTTCTTAAACCAGCGCGAAATGTCGTTTTTGTTAAGAAATACCACTTTGCAAATGCTTACATTTCTTAAATAAAACGAGCGATGAGGCTACTTTTTGACAAGTATTTTCATTCATGTTTTATCATACCATGGCATCCAACACACATAATATTATTATGGTCTTTGAATTTATTACATAAAATACCTTTTTAACAAATATAATAGAAAACTATAAAGTATATAACAATGTAAACAAACCATTTCATATGTTAATGACATCTGTCAAAAAGTAACATCAATAACCCTCCTTTCAACACGGTACTGACATACGAAATTAGCATCAAATATTAGAATTTTCATTAAACGAACGACTTGTGCTAAAAAAGTGGTATTTTCATGGTAACATTTCTTAAAACGAACGCCTTAGTTTTGAAGATAGTGGGTCTTAAAAGCAATTAAACGAACGGTTTTAGCCGAAAACGCAAATAATAATAAATTTAAATGTGCATAATATTTTTGTGCAAAAATGGCTAACTTAGGTGGTTTTTGTTCTAACACGGCGAATATTCTATATGTATACAATTTTGGACTAATCCATCGATGTATCGATGGACTAATCTAAATTCTAAGTTTAATGGCCCATAACTTAAAATTAACTTGATGTGGATTGGATTCTTTTAGCGTAACTATGTATAAGTACTACGGTTGAAATATCAAAATCAGCCATTTTTTTCTTGATTAAATGTGCGATAGACAAGCAAATACGAACAGCATGTACCAATGAAAAATCTAGCCATAGTATGTTATGGAACTCCATTAAGGTTATCAGGAGTAGAGGATCTAGGATGCTGTGTTCTTATATTAAATATGATATTATGATTAAAATAAATAATTAAAGATTGTTCTTACAGTATATTTAAAATATCTTCTGGAATGTTTGGTGTTATGTTTTCCAGCTGTTCTCCGAGGTTGTCTACACAGGCCTCGATGGTAGCAACTTCCTTCATCGCGGCCTCGGCCGAAACGTTCGCCTCTTGTATTTTAGTATTCATCACGGCGTTGTCCTAATAATCATGTTTTTTCGTTCTCTTTACGACTTAGACCTCATACATTTATGGTACGAGCTTCCAAGACGGCATTAACGGAATATTTTTTTGGGTAGGGAGAGGAGCAGTGGTGAATGGTGAGCGTTTTGTTACGAATTAAAAAAAGGAGGCCATCTTTGTAAAACCTATCATCACGACCATTTCCTTTTCGGGGTGGTCAGAAACAACGCTTATAAATAAGCGGAGTCACATTTAGCCAACTTTACTATAGGCCAATCATGACAAGTGGCAAGCTCGTCGATGTCTCCAGCGTACCAAACTCGAGAAATATCACAAATAAATTAAATGTATTAATTTAAAATAATAAAAAAAAATGTGTCCCGACCAGGAATCGAACCCGGTACCTCCGAGTCTAAATCCACGTAGGCAGTTACTTGTAAACTTCTTTGTAAACCAGCCTAAAGTCGATCGCAAGCCCGAGACACCATTCTTCCCCTCTCCTTTTCCACACACGATGGAGCCGGAACTTGAATACCCTTTTAAAATACAACTAAAACCTATGTAGGTAGGTACATAAAAATATTTACCCATTTACTGGTCAATAATTTCTACAATTTAAATTAATTTGCGGGTATTAAAATACTTACATAATAGAACCGAGTATTGTCATATCTAGCCACTTTTTCACGTATAAGAACCTTGTATCGTTCCCTAGAATAAACAGTTAAGAATGTAAATAAAATGCTTAATTTAAATATAATCTGTATACAACCTTTTGATAATCCGTTCAGTACTCTGGACGTGAAGGCGAGACGAACACATCTACATACATACATACAAAGCTCATTTCTTATAACGATTGCTTACAATTGATCTTCAATTTCCTTGTCTTCTTGTTTTATAAGTTCCTTGTACTTTTCATTAATATTGACTTCGCATTGAACTGCCAATTCGAGTTCGTCACACTGTCTCTTTATTTCCAGGCGCTTAGCGGTCAGGTTTACTAAAATTTTATTAAATAAATTATTAAACTAAATTAACAAAAATAAATTATTATTTTTCGATAAGTCTGTTTGATGTTTTTTTTGGAGTGATTCTAGGCAATATCGCCAAAACACGTCCTGTAAGTATGTATTCGTGTATGTGAGTTTACAGCGCGGGAAAACCGCAAACCGCAACAAATAAATTGCAACTTGTCATCATCTTACAAAGCGTTGAAATATAAGATAGAGCGGGCATTAGTTGGTATTTAACAATTTTTTAATGCAATTATATTTAGAGAAAATGATGTGAGTCGGTCAGTCGTCGTAGTCAGAATGTAAAAAAGTCCTAGTCAAAAACAAAATACAATCTATTAATGTCAATAAAATCTTCTGTTTAAACGTCGTTCTATGTCATTGAGAAATGAGGTCTAAAGTCTTAAAATAATAAAAACTGCGCCGCAACAGCAATCTTCCTTCTTCTTTTGTCGAAGAAGCACGAGTTTTACACTTCCGCATACAGGCCGGTATATTGTCAGTAAAACAATAAAATCAATTTAAAAGTTCTTCGAACACGATTATAACCGTCGCGTCGTCGATGCACTGTCTGCCATAGACTAATTCTTCTGAGACGATTGTCCCCGCTTTGATTCTCATACCGTTTGGATTCTTGCCCCTTCTTGTTATATATTGAATGTCTTCACTTAAAATGGCTTGTAAAAGCAATTAATAAATATTAATAAACATATTACTCACGTCCTTCTCTTTTCAGTCGTTCCGACTCGTTATTCAAAAGTCGAACTTCTGCCAAAGTTTCCTGTATCTCTTTGGTTTGCTCTTCCACTTTTGCCTCTATCTCTTCGATATTGATTTTATATTTTGATATTTGCATTTGCTGTTTTTTTGGAGACATTTTGTAGATTTAATGGTGTATTTCCTTCTAACAAATAATTATCAACAACAACACTTTAAAAATGGCGGGACAAAGAATAATGAATAATCATTTTTTTTTTTTTTTTAATTGTCTTTAAAGGACATTGTACAGAATACATCAGTCCTAAACACGTAATTTATTTGCATAATATATGTTCATAACAAAGTTCATAACCGAGTTGGGGATCATCAAATTCCAGATGCTGCAGAATTTGATGCTTTACTTGGAGTCATTCGCGACACCATAGCTCAAACACGTCGGGTAAAATATGGGAGTTGAAAGCGCGGGAAAACCGCAAAAAAATAAATTGCAACTTGTGCCCCATATTTAAAGTCCAATTTATCGTTTGCCATAATTATTCACATTGTAGCACATTATTAAACCAAGCAACACCACTTTTGACCAATAATATCCACAGTAAATTAATTTACAAAACAAAAACTTGCACTTGACATGTCCACGCAAAATGGCGCGAAGAACTTCATAATGACTAATCACCACGTGAATACTGAAACGGCGAGATTTTTTTATTATGGCTAAATATTTTACCCACTACCTGTTTAATCCTGAGATGAATATATATATATTTTTACAACAATGTTTTTTTTTTATTGAATTATAAATTTAGTATTTATATATAAGTATATTTATTCTAAAATACAAATTAATAATTCCGCCAATAAAAAATATATCGGTATTTCGATAAAATTCATCTCTATTATTGAGAATCAGCATCCTGCACTTTAATAAATTAAAACTATTGTAACGATAAAAAAAAAATTAAAGAGGATGTTGTTCTAGCTTTTTGCACGGACATGTCAAGTGCAAGTTTTTTGTTTTGTAAATTACTTTAGTGTGGATATATTTAGTCAAAATAGGTGTTATTTTCTTTAATAATGTGCAACAGTGTGAATAATTTAATGTTAATTTTGACAGTATACGTGAGGCGTAAGGTATTTTTGCGATTTTTCTGCGTTGTAAACTCCCATATACTGTTTGGGCAATATTGCTGCGAACAACTTCAAGAAAAGCATCAAATTCTCCAATATTTGGAATTTGATGATAACTTCATTAACTCATGCAAATAAAGGTTATTACCACAGACATGGCTGTATAGGCTAAATTCCTTTGCCTTCCCTTTCATCACAGGAGAAAAAAAAAACAAATATTTTCGTTAAAGGCAAGGATTTCAACCGCTCTGTACGCCATTACATTAATAAATGAATATCTTTGCAACGGGCCGGAAAAAACTCATCGAGTCCTTCGCGCCATTTTTCATGGACTTGTCGAGTGCAATTTTATGTTTTGTAATTTAATATAATCATATAACAACAAACATGGCTGTGTCGGCTAGATCTCTCTGCCTTCCCAATGATCTCATTCTTGTTTTGTAAGTTTGTTTAAAGAATAATAATAGACAAAAAAAAACTTTTTTTTTTTAATGCAAAGATTTAAACAACATTATGCCTTTACCTTAATAATTTTAATACGATGACGAATAACCATATTTTAATGGCCACGATTATACAGCATTAGGCCTTTATTGGAGATTGGAGTTTAGTAAATAGGAATTAAACTCGGAGGTACCGGGTTTAATTCCTGGTCGAGACACAATAATTTATTTAATTTGTGATATTTCTCGATTTTAATGCAGTAGAGAGCTTGCTACTTGTCACGATGGCCCAAAGTAAACTTGGCTAAAAAGGAATCAGTTTCTTTCAGAAAAAAAAAATAGTATTTAGTTTCTGACCACCCCAAAAGGTCGTTATGATGATTTAATAACATCTTATACCTACCTTATAAAAAATATATATATATAAAATAACTTGTATACATACTATAAAACCTTCGTACATCCGAATCCCAGGTAGCAAGATGACGTCCGTGACGTAAAAATGACGTCAATTGTAAGTCAATTTAGGGTCGGTCCCATATTGGTTCATACTGACGTCTTTAATAACGTGATATTAGGGACAATGTTTGTACGTCATTATTATGGCTATTTGTGGACGTCATATTCACGTGATAATAAGGTCAGTTTTTGTACGTCACTACGCACAGGGTATAAAATACTACTACTATATAATACACTAAACACTATAATATTACACTTTTTAGAAGAACAAGATACAATCGCCATTTCTTAATTTCTTTTCGTAAATCGGAACCCACTTCCAATCGTGCTACGATTGACGACCGTTTCATTTACATAGACTTAATTTAAAAGATAATAATAGCTGCCAATTTTGCACCTCAACCTATTGTCACAACCATTTATTTTTTGCTTGTGCCGAATTTTCTCTTCAAAGACTTTTATTTATAGCAGAATGCAAAATTATTTTTAATTTCAATGATAATAATTGTATTTGTTTAATTTTATAAATCATACATTTGGTAAATTGTTAATATTTTGTTTTTGTTTCGTAAATTTTATATTCTTACTGCTTTTAAGTTATATTATAAACAAAGTTTGTTTTAAGTTGTGGTAAGTTAGCTTTTATACATGTTGATTTACTTTTGTACATAACTTTGTATTTGTGTTTAATTATTTAAATTTTGTTTCAAGTTTAGTTACCTACTTAAGTTAGTTAGGCTAGTTCTTACTTGTATTATTTTTAATATTATTTCAAAAAATGATTTCTGTAACTTTTAATACCCCACCTATATACTTTAATCTTAATTTAGTTTTAATATTGTATATTGTTTAGGACTTATGTATTCTGTACCATGTCCTTAACTAAATTTAAAAAAAAAAATTGACGATCGTTTGTTTGACATTTCTTTTCCCTCCATTTTTGGTGTCGTGTAAAGTGTTGGTGGCGTCTGCTGTGAATTTAATTGATTTTTTCTGGCTAAGCTAAGGTACTTAAAATAATGTACGCCGTAGTACAGTTCACCGACGCTGAAGGTGGAACTGTCTCCATAGTGAACTCCGTTTGGCTGACGCCTCGAAAATGTGAAGTGCACTGGCCTCCAATAAAAGTATCCAAAGAATTTGATCGGCTACTCACTAAACAGGCATCACCAGATGATAAATGGCATCTTTATGGTGTGCAAAGGGTGTTATATGAGACTGGTATGTACTTTCTTTGTTGGGTAATTGAATTACGAACTAATGTGGTCTATACAGATTAGAATCAGTGGTCTATGTGCATGAGGTGGACGTAAGCTTCATGAAGTTACAGTTCGGAAATGAGTTTTTGCGGGGCATGCATGATAGTGAAATGAGCGCCGGTGGCCCGTCGGATAAGACCTCGGAACTGCGATCAAGGAGTTTCGAGTTCGCTTCCGACCAAGTTTGTGCCATGTGCGAATGTGTTTTCGGATTTTCCGAGAGATGTTGATGATGAGACATTCACCAATGCTGGTACGGCAAAGGAAAACGTTGTGAGGAAACATGTTACTCCGTTGGTGCCGGTTATCACTAGATGGAAGTCATTAAGCTATGTCGAGAGATCTCATTGGTGGCTTGAACACTTCTGATGTCCACTAATCCGGACTGGCTCTGTGTGGAGTAAGGTCAAATATTGGCAGATAATAAAACCATTATTTCTTACTTTATGTTCTAATATTATATTGATATAGTAGGCACCTACACATACATTCATCCATCATAAATTATGATTATATTTCGATTCATAATGAGTAATGCTAATTATACTACAAACGACACCCCTGGGGGTGCCCTAAAAATGGAAATTTATGTCTTTATGTGTTATTTATTTGTAATATCTTTGTTGTCTTTTAGATAATGAACATACCAGCAGCATCTTCCAATCCAAGACGCTACTGCCGGAAAACAATGATTCTATTTTGTTAAACCCTGATAGAAGTCTTGTTACGTTGTCAGACAGTGTATTTCAAAAAAGTAAGCTATTTCTTTGGTAGTAAAGTATACCCCTTCACTTCCCCCCTTTATTTCTGAAGCTTACGGAGCTCAAAATTGAGTTTTTACGACTTGATCAACAAACATCATCATAGCTCAGTAAAATTGCTAGAAATATTAATAAATTGTATACCTTCTTCATGAATCAAACGGTCAATTAGTGAAAACCGTCAAAATCCCTAGTCATTTATGAGATTAGCCTATACAGACAGACAGGATGGATGTACGCATGGACGTCAGACAAAAACGATGGGAAACTTCAATTTATAATATTGTAGTGTTATAAAATATTATATATATAAAATATTTTCAGATTCAGATTAAGCATGTCCAGTTCAAATTAATGGTGATAGTCAACCGAAACAAGTATTGACAGGTAGTGAATGAAACTCTAATTTTTTACTTTGTTTTGTTGTGTTTAAAATATATATTTTTACATTTTATATTACGTATATTAACATGAATATAATATAAAAAATATACTTAGTATATATAAAATATTTAAAATTCTATTCTACATAATTCATATTCATTCACATTCATTACCTACATTTTAAATACATTACATAATTTACAGGTTTTGAAGAAATGGTGGTGTCATTGTTGTCAAAATTAAAAACACAAAATGACCAAATCTTATCCTTACTAAAACAAAACAAAGTTAAAAGGCATTTTAAAACCAGATTTAAAATTTCCATTAAAAATCTTGGATGAACTGAATGCCAACGAGAAATTATTACTAGTTCAAGAAAATTAAGAGAACTTGGTAGGTTATATGTTACCATTTATCAAATATTAGTAGTATAGCATGTTCTTATTTTTAATAAGTATATTTATTTATTTCAGGTTTCCTACATAACAACTCTTGGTGGAATAGATACGTCGAGCAAAGTGACCCGAACCATGAAACTTTTGATGTCTGACAGTTTGGCAAAAGGTTTCAACTTCTATGGAAAACGATCTGACTAAAAACCATTCTGTCAACTACGCCTTCGGGACTGTATTGTAGGTAAGTTAAACTGCTTGATGTTTAGGTCTACAAAGTCAAAATACAATTCCATCTAAGTAATCCTTGTTATGCCACAACTTACGGAGACATGACAGGTTTATCAGTAACAACTTTTAATCAGGAAGTAAAAGTAAAGTATCATCACAACCGGGTGGTCAGAAATCACGCTTTTTTTTAGGACTTTCAGGGTTCATAATAATTATGACTTTTTCACCAAGATCAGTTTTTTCAGTTTTTTGGCATGTTGAGAGGATCAATGAATGTAGAAGTACGAAAGAGATCTACAGTGCGAATGCGAAAGGAAGTATTAGAAGTGGACGCCCAAGAAGGACCTATAATTAAAGACCAAATTGGTTCTCGTGAAAGGTTCAGTGCGCAGTACTTATAACCGACAGGCATGTATGAGTGTTGACGAAAGAGGTGTGCAGGGATCGTATTAAGTGGCGTACCGTAGTCTCTGCCTACCCCAATGGGAAAACGGCGTGACGTTATGTATGTATGCAGTTTGTTTTACAAATAGTGGATTTAAATCACTAATTTGAATCAATTTGATTAAATGACTCAGCCGTGCTTTTTATATACAAGGCAATGCCTCGTGTTTAGACTAGTTTTAAAACTTGTTTCGCCACGGATTATATTTTCATATGTTTATTTGCAGATGGTGTTAAAACTTCTTCTCCATCATCAGTCACAGAAAAAAACATCGAAGATTGCATCAAGATTCGGCTAAAGCACGCTCCGGAATGAGTTAAAAACAAGTTGGTGAAGGATAAATCAAGTATTTCGTAGGCATTATATTGATAGAAAACCGCAAATCGATGTAGAGGATAGCCACTTTTTGGAGGGTTACGTATACAACACCATTACCTTTCGGCCACCTAATCTCGTTCGGCTATCCTCTACATCGATGTCCGTTTTTTTTTGCGTAGTCCGACCACTAATGTGAATGTTCAAATACTAATGTGAACGTTTTAGTATAAGATATTAACTGAACTTAATATACGTATTTTTTTAATAACTATGTTGTATCTCTTATTAGTTTTGTTTTATAAAAGAGCTAATGTGATCATGAAAAACACGCCTGTTATATTTATTAGCGTGTTTTAGGTGTCGGTTCACTTTAGCTCTTATTGATTTACCTCTAGACACGTCCTAAAACCTGACCTCCTAAACGTCCTGAAACAACGTCATCCTAGACGTCCTGAATAATCGTCACCTCGACGTCCAGAAACAACGTCATCCTAGACGTCCTGAATTATCGTCACCTCGACGTCCTGAAACAACGTCGTCCTAGACGTCCTGAATTATCGTCATCTCGACGTCCTTCAAAGACGTCTTAAGACTATGACAAATGTACGTCATTTACTGGACCTACCGACGTCATAATATGACGACATATACGTCGATAATGGCCTTAAATTGACGTCGGTATGACGTAAAATTGCTACCTGGGATAGGATATACGTTCTGTGTGTTCAGATTATCGAGGCTCTGCTGTATATTGATTTTCTGGTAATTATAATATATTTTGTTAACCTGTCTTTTTCTAACTTTGACACAGGCAATTGTTACTAATGCCATATATATAAATAAAATAAAAAATGTTGATTTGATACGCTCCATACGAATTTTCTTTAAATTTCAAACAATTGTAATTTTTTTATATAATTTAAGGATATTGCTGGGTTGTTACTACTTAATTTCTACTAAATGCAATCACAATACAGACTTTTCCCAAATATAATGAGCTAAACATATGGGTAATTAAATTTTGTTGATTGAAAAAAAGTTTGTAGGACAATCGTCGTAATACATGCTCTACAAAGTTATTACTAGAGATGAAACGGATATCCGGTAGCTATCCGATATCCGGCCTTATTTTTACTATCCGGCCGGATACCGGATAGTAACTCAGTATCCGGTCGAATGCCGGATAGTTATATTCAAAACATTCTCATTATTTTATACGAGAAAAATGATACCACACTACGTTATGGACACAGTTTATGTTAATAATCACTCGACAAAAATGATTATTTTATTGATTAGCCTAATACTCAAAATTAACAAGTGGCTAATTATGGTAAATTATTACCAAATTTTCTGTATTTGTTGGTAATAATAATTTCAAATCAAATTGGTCGCGTCATGTAACGCGATAAAGGGCCGAATATTCGGTTGCCGGATATCCGGCGCTCCGGCCTCGTAACTTACCGAATATTCGGTAACCGGTATCCGGCCACACCACTATCCGTTTCATCTTCAGTTATTACTATCTTTTTAATATAAGTTTTTTTACTTCGCCCCAATTAAATTTGTTAGTTTTTGGGATGAAGTTGCATTTTAAGTTAAAAATAATTAACTTGGCTTGAAAACGGGAACCGCCATGTTTTATATTACCAATAGCTTTTCTCGAGTTTCATTTTTATAAATGCATGATAGACATAATATACCAATAATTGTATCAATTATATGACTTTGAGATAATAAAATTAGCATTGATATTAGCGCGGCTTATAACTAACAAAATGACGTCGCAAATGGACAAATCGATGCTAATTTTAAAATTAACGTTATTTGACAACAAAAATAGATAATGATTATTCGCTTTATTATTTTATTTATATAATTTATTAAAAGGGGTTTTTAAGCTATGCATCCATCTTGCTCGCACATGTAATTAATTAACTGTCTATGAAATAAAATTTTACAAACATTAATTTGTTTTAGTAATTAACTATAGACATTTTGGAATATGAAAGTAAAAAATGACTAAAATGACAGATTTCTTTCAAACCTAATTGACAAAATAATAGTGTGCGAGCGAGATGCAAATCTTAACAACCTTCCTGATATAAATTTCATAGTGACAAATTTATTCTGAAGGTTACAATGACTACAGAAATATGTAAACTAACCTTGTAACGTCAGAAAAGTCGGTCTATATTTACAGAGCTATTCATAAAATATCGCTAAAATTCCTTCGGCCTAACATGTTTTTGTCACTTTAGTTCCATCCAGATGATAGATTATACTTGACCTTGTTAGGGGGATTAACGATTTTGCATCTCTCTCGCTCGCACAATCCATAATTTAAAAAAAAATCGAGTGTAGGTACCTTTAAATGTAGTCTACCTATTTTATTTTTGAAATCATTCATTGGTCATTTTGAACTTTCATATACCTAATTTTACAAAGAGAAATATAACAAGACTTTCATAAATGATTTACCTCCATTTAACTAAAATGAATATATGATGACAAATTTCTCAGCAGTCCATATTGTGTGGGTAAGAGATGAGAAGAATGGTGTCTCGGGCTTGCGACCGACAATAGGCTGGTTTAAAAATGAAGGCTTCATTTTTATGTTACTGCGCAATAATACTCTCACCATCCACAATTCTACTCCTCTCCCTACCTAACCAAACAGTATATGATTCCGTTAATATATATCCAAAATGTCTGTAATTTTATGCCCTGGTAAGTTGATAAACCTACATTTCTCATAAATACATCCAGATAAAAAATTAAAAATGTGCGAGCGATACAGCTGCAAAAACGTTCAATTCACTTACTAAGCGAAATGTTTGTGAGCTATTAGAGTCTAATGTATTAATATAATTCAAGTGTTGTAAATTCTTATAAATGTCTTGGTATAACTGGCCTCTATAGTCTAAGATACGTCTAAGAGCGACATTCACCGATCGGTTATCCGAATTAAATACACTTTTAATATTATAAAATACGCTAACAAAAAAAATAAGAAAATAAAAAACACTGACGTTCCTTTTTACCCGAATGCATGTGGGGTAATTGACAACAAGGGGAAATAGAAACGAAATGGGGTGACAATTATCTGATGTTTGAAAATTTATATATGTCAATCCACTAATATGGGTAATTGGAAACGTTCCCATACGCATTCTTGTCGCCGTTCCCAATTACCTGAAGTAAGCAAAATAAATAAAAATAGCCGTGACTGCAATATAATTTTTGATGAACTTCAAACTATATGGAGTCTATATGATTCTATGAAGGCAGATAGTACAACTAACAAATGAATATGATGTCAATTAATACCAACATCTTAATATCGTACAATATCAATTACTACATACGAAGAAAATTATGATAAAAATACAAGATATCTTGTCGTATTTACCGTGAAGCTACCTCTAACTCACGTGTTTGCGGGTGTACTAAGTGACAATTGACGCTTCTATTAAAAGCATGTAGGAGATTGTAGTGCGGGAGGAAGTATCAGATACCTCACTGTTCCCAATTACCCGCCGTTCTTAATTATCCCACTCTCCCCTACATTATGTAAGAGAATGATTTTTAATTTATTAGTTTAAAATAATTTCTATAACCTCTAAAGCAAGCAAAATAAAACAATAGTTTGGATAAAAGTATTTAATTAAATCATGAATAAGACAACAAAATTTTCCCTAAAGTAACTAATTTGATGTCTTTTTCAATTCTTCGTATTCTTGGCACAGCTTTTCATATTCTTTAATCAACTCCCCTTTTCCACTGTAAAACAGTTAACTATCCTTTAACATTATTTTTTACATTTTTAAAAGACAACACCTCGTCTTGTCGACTCCTCCGGTGACAAGAGGACTGGCTCTTTCTTCGCCCAAAGAATCAGTATTGCAATTCAGCGGGAAAATGCAGCCAGCGTTCATGCCACCATTCTACGCGGACGGGACTTATATCTCTATCCTTAGTAATAATATTTATTTTAAATAATATTTTGCAAATATTTATTTCGTTAAAATTATATTACTTTACATTTTGCCTGTATAGAGGTCTATCATGACAAGTGGCAAGCTCGCCGATGTCGATGTAGTACCAGATGCGAGAAATTGGACCACAGAGACAGGGAAATAAATAAGTTTATTAAATTTATGAAATGTGATCTTGCTACCTTTAGGTAGGTAGATAATAGGGGAAGTTTATTTTAATAATAAATCAAATAAAGATGGCAACAAACTAATGAAAAGAAAATACTTATGAATAGGCTGTACCTTAGTCCCTTTGCCTTTAATGGGTATTTTTTTAGTTGGAAAACATGAAAAGATGGCACAGAAATATCTTCTGACAGATATTGTGAAGGAAAACTTACGAAGAGAATTATGCCAGTCGTCGTTAATTCTACTGTGGCCCTATTCTGTTCCTTTAACCGCATACGTAACCTTTTCTAGGTATAGGTTTTTTTCCCTCCTTTTGTATCCTTTGAGGGTTGTGTTTTTTTTTAAGAAGCGGATTCACATTTAGCCAACTTTACTATAGGCCCATCATGTCAAGTGGCAAGCTCGTCAATGACTCTAGCGTACCAAACACAAGAAATATTAGAAATAAATTATTGTGTTCCCGACCAGGAATCAAGCCCGGTACCTTCGCTCCTAAATCCACGGATCTAACCGCTAGATCACGGAGGCATACATCAAAATTAGTAAAGTATCATCACGACCGTTTCCCTTTTCGGGGTGGTCAGAAACCACGCTTATAAATAAGCGGATTCACATTTAGCCAACTTTACTATAGGCCAATCATGTGGCAAGCTCGTCGATGTCTGCAGCGTACCAAACTCGAGAAATATCACAAATAAATTAAATATTAATTAAATGTATTCATTTACATTAATAGATATTTTTGTGTCCCGACCAGGAATCGAACCCGGTACCTCCGAGTCTAAATCCACGGACTTAACCGCTAGACCACGGCGGCAGGTCATCATTAACTGCATCTTTGGAATAGATAGAATTTACATTCTTCGGGATATTCTCATCGCTTCTTCTTGAACGTGGCCACCCTGTTTGTTTAATCATCATCATCATCATTACAGCCCCTAGAACACAGCGTCCCAGACCTCTACTGCTGGAAATGGGCCTTCCAGAACATATATCTGGAGAATTTGGCCTACACTCGCCACGCTGGCCAGACGGCTTGGCGAGGAAGTTTGTTTAATATTCGTTGTCAATCCCGTTCTCGAACTTCTTGACCCAAGTTTTAATTAAATTAACATTTACACGGTGTTACCCGTATTTAAATAGGCTTTATGAAAAAAACATAGGAATCGTTGTTTTAATAAAATTGTTAAACACAAAAACCACGCGGTTGTCCAGTGAAGCGCTCCATCGCCCCGCCACCCGCTCGCCCCTACCTAACGCTTTTTGATAAATCTAGTGATACTGTTAACAAAAAAAATGGCCTAAAGTATAAGCTTAAATAAACAGAATTGGCTAAAAGTTCGCCTAGTAAATTCTGAAGATTATTGCCTTAGGGCTTACACTGACTACCGCACATTTAATCAAAAAATAAATAAGTCATAAATGCAATTTGAGCGTTAAGCTTACACTTGTACGAGTTGTAGTTTGTTTTTGTCTAGTTAATTATACCCTTTCATTTTTATATTTATGTTTTGCTTATGTGTTGTTTTTTGCTTCTATTATTTTCGTATTTTATTGTCATACATTGTGTAACTTTAACGAAGAGCACTTGTCTTCTGGAACACACTCTGTTTCATCAGACTAGTCCAGGAGACAGAGCAGGTAAAAGAAAAACATGTGTCAATATATATATTTTTTCTTATTAATTTTTATTATTATTAATAATAGTTATTTAAAGTCTACATAATTTTAACGTTAACGCAGTTACGCAAAAAGGATGAAGAATAGTAAGATTAAGAGAGAAAACCCACTAACCATGGCACATTTCTCCTGGCGTCCTTCGGCATATTCACTATTTGATTTCTCCACTAAATCCAAAGTATTTATGTTGGTTTTAGCATGGTAATTATTTGAGCACTGCACTTGGAGATATCGCCGCGAGATTTTACGTGATTCGCATTTTTAACGGCGGAGCGTGTTTTTTACGGACACGTCCAAGCGCGGTGGTTGAGCGACTGCGATGACAACTAGTGTTGGGCAAAGGAGTTAGAGGGAAACGGGGAAAGCAAATGAATAGTGATAGATACATAACAATAAATATATAATAATATATCGGCGTAGTCAGGATCCAATCCTCAATTTTTCAGAAATTTAATTAGAATTTAATCAGGTCCTTAGTCATTAGTCTTAGGTCTTAAATCAAAAACGATCTATATAAAAATACCGTTTTTGACATATCGCCGGGTTAGAGCGAAAACCAACTAACTATTTTTTTTAGTAAATTGGCTTTTTTACACCAGTAGTTTAAAAAACTTCTTTTTCCAGTGATAAAATCGACTAAGCACTGTGACGCTTACCCCGCGTTCGTTTCGTATTTCAACATCTCGTAGCAACTTCTTAAACCAGCGCGAAATGTCGTTTTTGTTAAGAAATACCACTTTGCAAATGCTTACATTTCTTAAATAAAACGAGCGATGAGGCTACTTTTTGACAAGTATTTTCATTCATGTTTTATCATACCATGGCATCCAACACACATAATATTATTATGGTCTTTGAATTTATTACATAAAATACCTTTTTAACAAATATAATAGAAAACTATAAAGTATATAACAATGTAAACAAACCATTTCATATGTTAATGACATCTGTCAAAAAGTAACATCAATAACCCTCCTTTCAACACGGTACTGACATACGAAATTAGCATCAAATATTAGAATTTTCATTAAACGAACGACTTGTGCTAAAAAAGTGGTATTTTCATGGTAACATTTCTTAAAACGAACGCCTTAGTTTTGAAGATAGTGGGTCTTAAAAGCAATTAAACGAACGGTTTTAGCCGAAAACGCAAATAATAATAAATTTAAATGTGCATAATATTTTTGTGCAAAAATGGCTAACTTAGGTGGTTTTTGTTCTAACACGGCGAATATTCTATATGTATACAATTTTGGACTAATCCATCGATGTATCGATGGACTAATCTAAATTCTAAGTTTAATGGCCCATAACTTAAAATTAACTTGATGTGGATTGGATTCTTTTAGCGTAACTATGTATAAGTACTACGGTTGAAATATCAAAATCAGCCATTTTTTTCTTGATTAAATGTGCGATAGACAAGCAAATACGAACAGCATGTACCAATGAAAAATCTAGCCATAGTATGTTATGGAACTCCATTAAGGTTATCAGGAGTAGAGGATCTAGGATGCTGTGTTCTTATATTAAATATGATATTATGATTAAAATAAATAATTAAAGATTGTTCTTACAGTATATTTAAAATATCTTCTGGAATGTTTGGTGTTATGTTTTCCAGCTGTTCTCCGAGGTTGTCTACACAGGCCTCGATGGTAGCAACTTCCTTCATCGCGGCCTCGGCCGAAACGTTCGCCTCTTGTATTTTAGTATTCATCACGGCGTTGTCCTAATAATCATGTTTTTTCGTTCTCTTTACGACTTAGACCTCATACATTTATGGTACGAGCTTCCAAGACGGCATTAACGGAATATTTTTTTGGGTAGGGAGAGGAGCAGTGGTGAATGGTGAGCGTTTTGTTACGAATTAAAAAAAGGAGGCCATCTTTGTAAAACCTATCATCACGACCATTTCCTTTTCGGGGTGGTCAGAAACAACGCTTATAAATAAGCGGAGTCACATTTAGCCAACTTTACTATAGGCCAATCATGACAAGTGGCAAGCTCGTCGATGTCTCCAGCGTACCAAACTCGAGAAATATCACAAATAAATTAAATGTATTAATTTAAAATAATAAAAAAAAATGTGTCCCGACCAGGAATCGAACCCGGTACCTCCGAGTCTAAATCCACGTAGGCAGTTACTTGTAAACTTCTTTGTAAACCAGCCTAAAGTCGATCGCAAGCCCGAGACACCATTCTTCCCCTCTCCTTTTCCACACACGATGGAGCCGGAACTTGAATACCCTTTTAAAATACAACTAAAACCTATGTAGGTAGGTACATAAAAATATTTACCCATTTACTGGTCAATAATTTCTACAATTTAAATTAATTTGCGGGTATTAAAATACTTACATAATAGAACCGAGTATTGTCATATCTAGCCACTTTTTCACGTATAAGAACCTTGTATCGTTCCCTAGAATAAACAGTTAAGAATGTAAATAAAATGCTTAATTTAAATATAATCTGTATACAACCTTTTGATAATCCGTTCAGTACTCTGGACGTGAAGGCGAGACGAACACATCTACATACATACATACAAAGCTCATTTCTTATAACGATTGCTTACAATTGATCTTCAATTTCCTTGTCTTCTTGTTTTATAAGTTCCTTGTACTTTTCATTAATATTGACTTCGCATTGAACTGCCAATTCGAGTTCGTCACACTGTCTCTTTATTTCCAGGCGCTTAGCGGTCAGGTTTACTAAAATTTTATTAAATAAATTATTAAACTAAATTAACAAAAATAAATTATTATTTTTCGATAAGTCTGTTTGATGTTTTTTTTGGAGTGATTCTAGGCAATATCGCCAAAACACGTCCTGTAAGTATGTATTCGTGTATGTGAGTTTACAGCGCGGGAAAACCGCAAACCGCAACAAATAAATTGCAACTTGTCATCATCTTACAAAGCGTTGAAATATAAGATAGAGCGGGCATTAGTTGGTATTTAACAATTTTTTAATGCAATTATATTTAGAGAAAATGATGTGAGTCGGTCAGTCGTCGTAGTCAGAATGTAAAAAAGTCCTAGTCAAAAACAAAATACAATCTATTAATGTCAATAAAATCTTCTGTTTAAACGTCGTTCTATGTCATTGAGAAATGAGGTCTAAAGTCTTAAAATAATAAAAACTGCGCCGCAACAGCAATCTTCCTTCTTCTTTTGTCGAAGAAGCACGAGTTTTACACTTCCGCATACAGGCCGGTATATTGTCAGTAAAACAATAAAATCAATTTAAAAGTTCTTCGAACACGATTATAACCGTCGCGTCGTCGATGCACTGTCTGCCATAGACTAATTCTTCTGAGACGATTGTCCCCGCTTTGATTCTCATACCGTTTGGATTCTTGCCCCGTCTTGTTATATATTGAATGTCTTCACTTAAAATGGCTTGTAAAAGCAATTAATAAATATTAATAAACATATTACTCACGTCCTTCTCTTTTCAGTCGTTCCGACTCGTTATTCAAAAGTCGAACTTCTGCCAAAGTTTCCTGTATCTCTTTGGTTTGCTCTTCCACTTTTGCCGCTATCTCTTCGATATTGATTTTATATTTTGATATTTGCATTTGCTGTTTTTTTGGAGACATTTTGTAGATTTAATGGTGTATTTCCTTCTAACAAATAATTATCAACAACAACACTTTAAAAATGGCGGGACAAAGAATAATGAATAATCATTTTTTTTTTTTTTTAATTGTCTTTAAAGGACATTGTACAGAATACATCAGTCCTAAACACGTAATTTATTTGCATAATATATGTTCATAACAAAGTTCATAACCGAGTTGGGGATCATCAAATTCCAGATGCTGCAGAATTTGATGCTTTACTTGGAGTCATTCGCGACACCATAGCTCAAACACGTCGGGTAAAATATGGGAGTTGAAAGCGCGGGAAAACCGCAAAAAAATAAATTGCAACTTGTGCCCCATATTTAAAGTCCAATTTATCGTTTGCCATAATTATTCACATTGTAGCACATTATTAAACCAAGCAACACCACTTTTGACCAATAATATCCACAGTAAATTAATTTACAAAACAAAAACTTGCACTTGACATGTCCACGCAAAATGGCGCGAAGAACTTCATAATGACTAATCACCACGTGAATACTGAAACGGCGAGATTTTTTTATTATGGCTAAATATTTTACCCACTACCTGTTTAATCCTGAGATGAATATATATATATTTTTACAACAATGTTTTTTTTTTATTGAATTATAAATTTAGTATTTATATATAAGTATATTTATTCTAAAATACAAATTAATAATTCCGCCAATAAAAAATATATCGGTATTTCGATAAAATTCATCTCTATTATTGAGAATCAGCATCCTGCACTTTAATAAATTAAAACTATTGTAACGATAAAAAAAAAATTAAAGAGGATGTTGTTCTAGCTTTTTGCACGGACATGTCAAGTGCAAGTTTTTTGTTTTGTAAATTACTTTAGTGTGGATATATTTAGTCAAAATAGGTGTTATTTTCTTTAATAATGTGCAACAGTGTGAATAATTTAATGTTAATTTTGACAGTATACGTGAGGCGTAAGGTATTTTTGCGATTTTTCTGCGTTGTAAACTCCCATATACTGTTTGGGCAATATTGCTGCGAACAACTTCAAGAAAAGCATCAAATTCTCCAATATTTGGAATTTGATGATAACTTCATTAACTCATGCAAATAAAGGTTATTACCACAGACATGGCTGTATAGGCTAAATTCCTTTGCCTTCCCTTTCATCACAGGAGAAAAAAAAACAAATATTTTCGTTAAAGGCAAGGATTTCAACCGCTCTGTACGCCATTACATTAATAAATGAATATCTTTGCAACGGGCCGGAAAAAACTCATCGAGTCCTTCGCGCCATTTTTCATGGACTTGTCGAGTGCAATTTTATGTTTTGTAATTTAATATAATCATATAACAACAAACATGGCTGTGTCGGCTAGATCTCTCTGCCTTCCCAATGATCTCATTCTTGTTTTGTAAGTTTGTTTAAAGAATAATAATAGACAAAAAAAAACTTTTTTTTTTTAATGCAAAGATTTAAACAACATTATGCCTTTACCTTAATAATTTTAATACGATGACGAATAACCATATTTTAATGGCCACGATTATACAGCATTAGGCCTTTATTGGAGATTGGAGTTTAGTAAATAGGAATTAAACTCGGAGGTACCGGGTTTAATTCCTGGTCGAGACACAATAATTTATTTAATTTGTGATATTTCTCGATTTTAATGCAGTAGAGAGCTTGCTACTTGTCACGATGGCCCAAAGTAAACTTGGCTAAAAAGGAATCAGTTTCTTTCAGAAAAAAAAAATAGTATTTAGTTTCTGACCACCCCAAAAGGTCGTTATGATGATTTAATAACATCTTATACCTACCTTATAAAAAATATATATATATAAAATAACTTGTATACATACTATAAAACCTTCGTACATCCGAATCCCAGGTAGCAAGATGACGTCCGTGACGTAAAAATGACGTCAATTGTAAGTCAATTTAGGGTCGGTCCCATATTGGTTCATACTGACGTCTTTAATAACGTGATATTAGGGACAATGTTTGTACGTCATTATTATGGCTATTTGTGGACGTCATATTCACGTGATAATAAGGTCAGTTTTTGTACGTCACTACGCACAGGGTATAAAATACTACTACTATATAATACACTAAACACTATAATATTACACTTTTTAGAAGAACAAGATACAATCGCCATTTCTTAATTTCTTTTCGTAAATCGGAACCCACTTCCAATCGTGCTACGATTGACGACCGTTTCATTTACATAGACTTAATTTAAAAGATAATAATAGCTGCCAATTTTGCACCTCAACCTATTGTCACAACCATTTATTTTTTGCTTGTGCCGAATTTTCTCTTCAAAGACTTTTATTTATAGCAGAATGCAAAATTATTTTTAATTTCAATGATAATAATTGTATTTGTTTAATTTTATAAATCATACATTTGGTAAATTGTTAATATTTTGTTTTTGTTTCGTAAATTTTATATTCTTACTGCTTTTAAGTTATATTATAAACAAAGTTTGTTTTAAGTTGTGGTAAGTTAGCTTTTATACATGTTGATTTACTTTTGTACATAACTTTGTATTTGTGTTTAATTATTTAAATTTTGTTTCAAGTTTAGTTACCTACTTAAGTTAGTTAGGCTAGTTCTTACTTGTATTATTTTTAATATTATTTCAAAAAATGATTTCTGTAACTTTTAATACCCCACCTATATACTTTAATCTTAATTTAGTTTTAATATTGTATATTGTTTAGGACTTATGTATTCTGTACCATGTCCTTAACTAAATTTAAAAAAAAAAATTGACGATCGTTTGTTTGACATTTCTTTTCCCTCCATTTTTGGTGTCGTGTAAAGTGTTGGTGGCGTCTGCTGTGAATTTAATTGATTTTTTCTGGCTAAGCTAAGGTACTTAAAATAATGTACGCCGTAGTACAGTTCACCGACGCTGAAGGTGGAACTGTCTCCATAGTGAACTCCGTTTGGCTGACGCCTCGAAAATGTGAAGTGCACTGGCCTCCAATAAAAGTATCCAAAGAATTTGATCGGCTACTCACTAAACAGGCATCACCAGATGATAAATGGCATCTTTATGGTGTGCAAAGGGTGTTATATGAGACTGGTATGTACTTTCTTTGTTGGGTAATTGAATTACGAACTAATGTGGTCTATACAGATTAGAATCAGTGGTCTATGTGCATGAGGTGGACGTAAGCTTCATGAAGTTACAGTTCGGAAATGAGTTTTTGCGGGGCATGCATGATAGTGAAATGAGCGCCGGTGGCCCGTCGGATAAGACCTCGGAACTGCGATCAAGGAGTTTCGAGTTCGCTTCCGACCAAGTTTGTGCCATGTGCGAATGTGTTTTCGGATTTTCCGAGAGATGTTGATGATGAGACATTCACCAATGCTGGTACGGCAAAGGAAAACGTTGTGAGGAAACATGTTACTCCGTTGGTGCCGGTTATCACTAGATGGAAGTCATTAAGCTATGTCGAGAGATCTCATTGGTGGCTTGAACACTTCTGATGTCCACTAATCCGGACTGGCTCTGTGTGGAGTAAGGTCAAATATTGGCAGATAATAAAACCATTATTTCTTACTTTATGTTCTAATATTATATTGATATAGTAGGCACCTACACATACATTCATCCATCATAAATTATGATTATATTTCGATTCATAATGAGTAATGCTAATTATACTACAAACGACACCCCTGGGGGTGCCCTAAAAATGGAAATTTATGTCTTTATGTGTTATTTATTTGTAATATCTTTGTTGTCTTTTAGATAATGAACATACCAGCAGCATCTTCCAATCCAAGACGCTACTGCCGGAAAACAATGATTCTATTTTGTTAAACCCTGATAGAAGTCTTGTTACGTTGTCAGACAGTGTATTTCAAAAAAGTAAGCTATTTCTTTGGTAGTAAAGTATACCCCTTCACTTCCCCCCTTTATTTCTGAAGCTTACGGAGCTCAAAATTGAGTTTTTACGACTTGATCAACAAACATCATCATAGCTCAGTAAAATTGCTAGAAATATTAATAAATTGTATACCTTCTTCATGAATCAAACGGTCAATTAGTGAAAACCGTCAAAATCCCTAGTCATTTATGAGATTAGCCTATACAGACAGACAGGATGGATGTACGCATGGACGTCAGACAAAAACGATGGGAAACTTCAATTTATAATATTGTAGTGTTATAAAATATTATATATATAAAATATTTTCAGATTCAGATTAAGCATGTCCAGTTCAAATTAATGGTGATAGTCAACCGAAACAAGTATTGACAGGTAGTGAATGAAACTCTAATTTTTTACTTTGTTTTGTTGTGTTTAAAATATATATTTTTACATTTTATATTACGTATATTAACATGAATATAATATAAAAAATATACTTAGTATATATAAAATATTTAAAATTCTATTCTACATAATTCATATTCATTCACATTCATTACCTACATTTTAAATACATTACATAATTTACAGGTTTTGAAGAAATGGTGGTGTCATTGTTGTCAAAATTAAAAACACAAAATGACCAAATCTTATCCTTACTAAAACAAAACAAAGTTAAAAGGCATTTTAAAACCAGATTTAAAATTTCCATTAAAAATCTTGGATGAACTGAATGCCAACGAGAAATTATTACTAGTTCAAGAAAATTAAGAGAACTTGGTAGGTTATATGTTACCATTTATCAAATATTAGTAGTATAGCATGTTCTTATTTTTAATAAGTATATTTATTTATTTCAGGTTTCCTACATAACAACTCTTGGTGGAATAGATACGTCGAGCAAAGTGACCCGAACCATGAAACTTTTGATGTCTGACAGTTTGGCAAAAGGTTTCAACTTCTATGGAAAACGATCTGACTAAAAACCATTCTGTCAACTACGCCTTCGGGACTGTATTGTAGGTAAGTTAAACTGCTTGATGTTTAGGTCTACAAAGTCAAAATACAATTCCATCTAAGTAATCCTTGTTATGCCACAACTTACGGAGACATGACAGGTTTATCAGTAACAACTTTTAATCAGGAAGTAAAAGTAAAGTATCATCACAACCGGGTGGTCAGAAATCACGCTTTTTTTTAGGACTTTCAGGGTTCATAATAATTATGACTTTTTCACCAAGATCAGTTTTTTCAGTTTTTTGGCATGTTGAGAGGATCAATGAATGTAGAAGTACGAAAGAGATCTACAGTGCGAATGCGAAAGGAAGTATTAGAAGTGGACGCCCAAGAAGGACCTATAATTAAAGACCAAATTGGTTCTCGTGAAAGGTTCAGTGCGCAGTACTTATAACCGACAGGCATGTATGAGTGTTGACGAAAGAGGTGTGCAGGGATCGTATTAAGTGGCGTACCGTAGTCTCTGCCTACCCCAATGGGAAAACGGCGTGACGTTATGTATGTATGCAGTTTGTTTTACAAATAGTGGATTTAAATCACTAATTTGAATCAATTTGATTAAATGACTCAGCCGTGCTTTTTATATACAAGGCAATGCCTCGTGTTTAGACTAGTTTTAAAACTTGTTTCGCCACGGATTATATTTTCATATGTTTATTTGCAGATGGTGTTAAAACTTCTTCTCCATCATCAGTCACAGAAAAAAACATCGAAGATTGCATCAAGATTCGGCTAAAGCACGCTCCGGAATGAGTTAAAAACAAGTTGGTGAAGGATAAATCAAGTATTTCGTAGGCATTATATTGATAGAAAACCGCAAATCGATGTAGAGGATAGCCACTTTTTGGAGGGTTACGTATACAACACCATTACCTTTCGGCCACCTAATCTCGTTCGGCTATCCTCTACATCGATGTCCGTTTTTTTTTGCGTAGTCCGACCACTAATGTGAATGTTCAAATACTAATGTGAACGTTTTAGTATAAGATATTAACTGAACTTAATATACGTATTTTTTAAATAACTATGTTGTATCTCTTATTAGTTTTGTTTTATAAAAGAGCTAATGTGATCATGAAAAACACGCCTGTTATATTTATTAGCGTGTTTTAGGTGTCGGTTCACTTTAGCTCTTATTGATTTACCTCTAGACACGTCCTAAAACCTGACCTCCTAAACGTCCTGAAACAACGTCATCCTAGACGTCCTGAATAATCGTCACCTCGACGTCCAGAAACAACGTCATCCTAGACGTCCTGAATTATCGTCACCTCGACGTCCTGAAACAACGTCGTCCTAGACGTCCTGAATTATCGTCATCTCGACGTCCTTCAAAGACGTCTTAAGACTATGACAAATGTACGTCATTTACTGGACCTACCGACGTCATAATATGACGACATATACGTCGATAATGGCCTTAAATTGACGTCGGTATGACGTAAAATTGCTACCTGGGATAGGATATACGTTCTGTGTGTTCAGATTATCGAGGCTCTGCTGTATATTGATTTTCTGGTAATTATAATATATTTTGTTAACCTGTCTTTTTCTAACTTTGACACAGGCAATTGTTACTAATGCCATATATATAAATAAAATAAAAAATGTTGATTTGATACGCTCCATACGAATTTTCTTTAAATTTCAAACAATTGTAATTTTTTTATATAATTTAAGGATATTGCTGGGTTGTTACTACTTAATTTCTACTAAATGCAATCACAATACAGACTTTTCCCAAATATAATGAGCTAAACATATGGGTAATTAAATTTTGTTGATTGAAAAAAAGTTTGTAGGACAATCGTCGTAATACATGCTCTACAAAGTTATTACTAGAGATGAAACGGATATCCGGTAGCTATCCGATATCCGGCCTTATTTTTACTATCCGGCCGGATACCGGATAGTAACTCAGTATCCGGTCGAATGCCGGATAGTTATATTCAAAACATTCTCATTATTTTATACGAGAAAAATGATACCACACTACGTTATGGACACAGTTTATGTTAATAATCACTCGACAAAAATGATTATTTTATTGATTAGCCTAATACTCAAAATTAACAAGTGGCTAATTATGGTAAATTATTACCAAATTTTCTGTATTTGTTGGTAATAATAATTTCAAATCAAATTGGTCGCGTCATGTAACGCGATAAAGGGCCGAATATTCGGTTGCCGGATATCCGGCGCTCCGGCCTCGTAACTTACCGAATATTCGGTAACCGGTATCCGGCCACACCACTATCCGTTTCATCTTCAGTTATTACTATCTTTTTAATATAAGTTTTTTTACTTCGCCCCAATTAAATTTGTTAGTTTTTGGGATGAAGTTGCATTTTAAGTTAAAAATAATTAACTTGGCTTGAAAACGGGAACCGCCATGTTTTATATTACCAATAGCTTTTCTCGAGTTTCATTTTTATAAATGCATGATAGACATAATATACCAATAATTGTATCAATTATATGACTTTGAGATAATAAAATTAGCATTGATATTAGCGCGGCTTATAACTAACAAAATGACGTCGCAAATGGACAAATCGATGCTAATTTTAAAATTAACGTTATTTGACAACAAAAATAGATAATGATTATTCGCTTTATTATTTTATTTATATAATTTATTAAAAGGGGTTTTTAAGCTATGCATCCATCTTGCTCGCACATGTAATTAATTAACTGTCTATGAAATAAAATTTTACAAACATTAATTTGTTTTAGTAATTAACTATAGACATTTTGGAATATGAAAGTAAAAAATGACTAAAATGACAGATTTCTTTCAAACCTAATTGACAAAATAATAGTGTGCGAGCGAGATGCAAATCTTAACAACCTTCCTGATATAAATTTCATAGTGACAAATTTATTCTGAAGGTTACAATGACTACAGAAATATGTAAACTAACCTTGTAACGTCAGAAAAGTCGGTCTATATTTACAGAGCTATTCATAAAATATCGCTAAAATTCCTTCGGCCTAACATGTTTTTGTCACTTTAGTTCCATCCAGATGATAGATTATACTTGACCTTGTTAGGGGGATTAACGATTTTGCATCTCTCTCGCTCGCACAATCCATAATTTAAAAAAAAATCGAGTGTAGGTACCTTTAAATGTAGTCTACCTATTTTATTTTTGAAATCATTCATTGGTCATTTTGAACTTTCATATACCTAATTTTACAAAGAGAAATATAACAAGACTTTCATAAATGATTTACCTCCATTTAACTAAAATGAATATATGATGACAAATTTCTCAGCAGTCCATATTGTGTGGGTAAGAGATGAGAAGAATGGTGTCTCGGGCTTGCGACCGACAATAGGCTGGTTTAAAAATGAAGGCTTCATTTTTATGTTACTGCGCAATAATACTCTCACCATCCACAATTCTACTCCTCTCCCTACCTAACCAAACAGTATATGATTCCGTTAATATATATCCAAAATGTCTGTAATTTTATGCCCTGGTAAGTTGATAAACCTACATTTCTCATAAATACATCCAGATAAAAAATTAAAAATGTGCGAGCGATACAGCTGCAAAAACGTTCAATTCACTTACTAAGCGAAATGTTTGTGAGCTATTAGAGTCTAATGTATTAATATAATTCAAGTGTTGTAAATTCTTATAAATGTCTTGGTATAACTGGCCTCTATAGTCTAAGATACGTCTAAGAGCGACATTCACCGATCGGTTATCCGAATTAAATACACTTTTAATATTATAAAATACGCTAACAAAAAAAATAAGAAAATAAAAAACACTGACGTTCCTTTTTACCCGAATGCATGTGGGGTAATTGACAACAAGGGGAAATAGAAACGAAATGGGGTGACAATTATCTGATGTTTGAAAATTTATACGAGTATATGTCAATCCACTAATATGGGTAATTGGAAACGTTCCCATACGCATTCTTGTCGCCGTTCCCAATTACCTGAAGTAAGCAAAATAAATAAAAATAGCCGTGACTGCAATATAATTTTTGATGAACTTCAAACTATATGGAGTCTATATGATTCTATGAAGGCAGATAGTACAACTAACAAATGAATATGATGTCAATTAATACCAACATCTTAATATCGTACAATATCAATTACTACATACGAAGAAAATTATGATAAAAATACAAGATATCTTGTCGTATTTACCGTGAAGCTACCTCTAACTCACGTGTTTGCGGGTGTACTAAGTGACAATTGACGCTTCTATTAAAAGCATGTAGGAGATTGTAGTGCGGGAGGAAGTATCAGATACCTCACTGTTCCCAATTACCCGCCGTTCTTAATTATCCCACTCTCCCCTACATTATGTAAGAGAATGATTTTTAATTTATTAGTTTAAAATAATTTCTATAACCTCTAAAGCAAGCAAAATAAAACAATAGTTTGGATAAAAGTATTTAATTAAATCATGAATAAGACAACAAAATTTTCCCTAAAGTAACTAATTTGATGTCTTTTTCAATTCTTCGTATTCTTGGCACAGCTTTTCATATTCTTTAATCAACTCCCCTTTTCCACTGTAAAACAGTTAACTATCCTTTAACATTATTTTTTACATTTTTAAAAGACAACACCTCGTCTTGTCGACTCCTCCGGTGACAAGAGGACTGGCTCTTTCTTCGCCCAAAGAATCAGTATTGCAATTCAGCGGGAAAATGCAGCCAGCGTTCATGCCACCATTCTACGCGGACGGGACTTATATCTCTATCCTTAGTAATAATATTTATTTTAAATAATATTTTGCAAATATTTATTTCGTTAAAATTATATTACTTTACATTTTGCCTGTATAGAGGTCTATCATGACAAGTGGCAAGCTCGCCGATGTCGATGTAGTACCAGATGCGAGAAATTGGACCACAGAGACAGGGAAATAAATAAGTTTATTAAATTTATGAAATGTGATCTTGCTACCTTTAGGTAGGTAGATAATAGGGGAAGTTTATTTTAATAATAAATCAAATAAAGATGGCAACAAACTAATGAAAAGAAAATACTTATGAATAGGCTGTACCTTAGTCCCTTTGCCTTTAATGGGTATTTTTTTAGTTGGAAAACATGAAAAGATGGCACAGAAATATCTTCTGACAGATATTGTGAAGGAAAACTTACGAAGAGAATTATGCCAGTCGTCGTTAATTCTACTGTGGCCCTATTCTGTTCCTTTAACCGCATACGTAACCTTTTCTAGGTATAGGTTTTTTTCCCTCCTTTTGTATCCTTTGAGGGTTGTGTTTTTTTTTAAGAAGCGGATTCACATTTAGCCAACTTTACTATAGGCCCATCATGTCAAGTGGCAAGCTCGTCAATGACTCTAGCGTACCAAACACAAGAAATATTAGAAATAAATTATTGTGTTCCCGACCAGGAATCAAGCCCGGTACCTTCGCTCCTAAATCCACGGATCTAACCGCTAGATCACGGAGGCATACATCAAAATTAGTAAAGTATCATCACGACCGTTTCCCTTTTCGGGGTGGTCAGAAACCACGCTTATAAATAAGCGGATTCACATTTAGCCAACTTTACTATAGGCCAATCATGTGGCAAGCTCGTCGATGTCTGCAGCGTACCAAACTCGAGAAATATCACAAATAAATTAAATATTAATTAAATGTATTCATTTACATTAATAGATATTTTTGTGTCCCGACCAGGAATCGAACCCGGTACCTCCGAGTCTAAATCCACGGACTTAACCGCTAGACCACGGCGGCAGGTCATCATTAACTGCATCTTTGGAATAGATAGAATTTACATTCTTCGGGATATTCTCATCGCTTCTTCTTGAACGTGGCCACCCTGTTTGTTTAATCATCATCATCATCATTACAGCCCCTAGAACACAGCGTACCAGACCTCCACTGCTGGAAATGGGCCTTCCAGAACATATATCTGGAGAATTTGGCCTACACTCGCCACGCTGGCCAGACGGCTTGGCGAGGAAGTTTGTTTAATATTCGTTGTCAATCCCGTTCTCGAACTTCTTGACCCAAGTTTTAATTAAATTAACATTTACACGGTGTTACCCGTATTTAAATAGGCTTTATGAAAAAAACATAGGAATCGTTGTTTTAATAAAATTGTTAAACACAAAAACCACGCGGTTGTCCAGTGAAGCGCTCCATCGCCCCGCCACCCGCTCGCCCCTACCTAACGCTTTTTGATAAATCTAGTGATACTGTTAACAAAAAAAATGGCCTAAAGTATAAGCTTAAATAAACAGAATTGGCTAAAAGTTCGCCTAGTAAATTCTGAAGATTATTGCCTTAGGGCTTACACTGACTACCGCACATTTAATCAAAAAATAAATAAGTCATAAATGCAATTTGAGCGTTAAGCTTACACTTGTACGAGTTGTAGTTTGTTTTTGTCTAGTTAATTATACCCTTTCATTTTTATATTTATGTTTTGCTTATGTGTTGTTTTTTGCTTCTATTATTTTCGTATTTTATTGTCATACATTGTGTAACTTTAACGAAGAGCACTTGTCTTCTGGAACACACTCTGTTTCATCAGACTAGTCCAGGAGACAGAGCAGGTAAAAGAAAAACATGTGTCAATATATATATTTTTTCTTATTAATTTTTATTATTATTAATAATAGTTATTTAAAGTCTACATAATTTTAACGTTAACGCAGTTACGCAAAAAGGATGAAGAATAGTAAGATTAAGAGAGAAAACCCACTAACCATGGCACATTTCTCCTGGCGTCCTTCGGCATATTCACTATTTGATTTCTCCACTAAATCCAAAGTATTTATGTTGGTTTTAGCATGGTAATTATTTGAGCACTGCACTTGGAGATATCGCCGCGAGATTTTACGTGATTCGCATTTTTAACGGCGGAGCGTGTTTTTTACGGACACGTCCAAGCGCGGTGGTTGAGCGACTGCGATGACAACTAGTGTTGGGCAAAGGAGTTAGAGGGAAACGGGGAAAGCAAATGAATAGTGATAGATACATAACAATAAATATATAATAATATATCGGCGTAGTCAGGATCCAATCCTCAATTTTTCAGAAATTTAATTAGAATTTAATCAGGTCCTTAGTCATTAGTCTTAGGTCTTAAATCAAAAACGATCTATATAAAAATACCGTTTTTGACATATCGCCGGGTTAGAGCGAAAACCAACTAACTATTTTTTTTAGTAAATTGGCTTTTTTACACCAGTAGTTTAAAAAACTTCTTTTTCCAGTGATAAAATCGACTAAGCACTGTGACGCTTACCCCGCGTTCGTTTCGTATTTCAACATCTCGTAGCAACTTCTTAAACCAGCGCGAAATGTCGTTTTTGTTAAGAAATACCACTTTGCAAATGCTTACATTTCTTAAATAAAACGAGCGATGAGGCTACTTTTTGACAAGTATTTTCATTCATGTTTTATCATACCATGGCATCCAACACACATAATATTATTATGGTCTTTGAATTTATTACATAAAATACCTTTTTAACAAATATAATAGAAAACTATAAAGTATATAACAATGTAAACAAACCATTTCATATGTTAATGACATCTGTCAAAAAGTAACATCAATAACCCTCCTTTCAACACGGTACTGACATACGAAATTAGCATCAAATATTAGAATTTTCATTAAACGAACGACTTGTGCTAAAAAAGTGGTATTTTCATGGTAACATTTCTTAAAACGAACGCCTTAGTTTTGAAGATAGTGGGTCTTAAAAGCAATTAAACGAACGGTTTTAGCCGAAAACGCAAATAATAATAAATTTAAATGTGCATAATATTTTTGTGCAAAAATGGCTAACTTAGGTGGTTTTTGTTCTAACACGGCGAATATTCTATATGTATACAATTTTGGACTAATCCATCGATGTATCGATGGACTAATCTAAATTCTAAGTTTAATGGCCCATAACTTAAAATTAACTTGATGTGGATTGGATTCTTTTAGCGTAACTATGTATAAGTACTACGGTTGAAATATCAAAATCAGCCATTTTTTTCTTGATTAAATGTGCGATAGACAAGCAAATACGAACAGCATGTACCAATGAAAAATCTAGCCATAGTATGTTATGGAACTCCATTAAGGTTATCAGGAGTAGAGGATCTAGGATGCTGTGTTCTTATATTAAATATGATATTATGATTAAAATAAATAATTAAAGATTGTTCTTACAGTATATTTAAAATATCTTCTGGAATGTTTGGTGTTATGTTTTCCAGCTGTTCTCCGAGGTTGTCTACACAGGCCTCGATGGTAGCAACTTCCTTCATCGCGGCCTCGGCCGAAACGTTCGCCTCTTGTATTTTAGTATTCATCACGGCGTTGTCCTAATAATCATGTTTTTTCGTTCTCTTTACGACTTAGACCTCATACATTTATGGTACGAGCTTCCAAGACGGCATTAACGGAATATTTTTTTGGGTAGGGAGAGGAGCAGTGGTGAATGGTGAGCGTTTTGTTACGAATTAAAAAAAGGAGGCCATCTTTGTAAAACCTATCATCACGACCATTTCCTTTTCGGGGTGGTCAGAAACAACGCTTATAAATAAGCGGAGTCACATTTAGCCAACTTTACTATAGGCCAATCATGACAAGTGGCAAGCTCGTCGATGTCTCCAGCGTACCAAACTCGAGAAATATCACAAATAAATTAAATGTATTAATTTAAAATAATAAAAAAAAATGTGTCCCGACCAGGAATCGAACCCGGTACCTCCGAGTCTAAATCCACGTAGGCAGTTACTTGTAAACTTCTTTGTAAACCAGCCTAAAGTCGATCGCAAGCCCGAGACACCATTCTTCCCCTCTCCTTTTCCACACACGATGGAGCCGGAACTTGAATACCCTTTTAAAATACAACTAAAACCTATGTAGGTAGGTACATAAAAATATTTACCCATTTACTGGTCAATAATTTCTACAATTTAAATTAATTTGCGGGTATTAAAATACTTACATAATAGAACCGAGTATTGTCATATCTAGCCACTTTTTCACGTATAAGAACCTTGTATCGTTCCCTAGAATAAACAGTTAAGAATGTAAATAAAATGCTTAATTTAAATATAATCTGTATACAACCTTTTGATAATCCGTTCAGTACTCTGGACGTGAAGGCGAGACGAACACATCTACATACATACATACAAAGCTCATTTCTTATAACGATTGCTTACAATTGATCTTCAATTTCCTTGTCTTCTTGTTTTATAAGTTCCTTGTACTTTTCATTAATATTGACTTCGCATTGAACTGCCAATTCGAGTTCGTCACACTGTCTCTTTATTTCCAGGCGCTTAGCGGTCAGGTTTACTAAAATTTTATTAAATAAATTATTAAACTAAATTAACAAAAATAAATTATTATTTTTCGATAAGTCTGTTTGATGTTTTTTTTGGAGTGATTCTAGGCAATATCGCCAAAACACGTCCTGTAAGTATGTATTCGTGTATGTGAGTTTACAGCGCGGGAAAACCGCAAACCGCAACAAATAAATTGCAACTTGTCATCATCTTACAAAGCGTTGAAATATAAGATAGAGCGGGCATTAGTTGGTATTTAACAATTTTTTAATGCAATTATATTTAGAGAAAATGATGTGAGTCGGTCAGTCGTCGTAGTCAGAATGTAAAAAAGTCCTAGTCAAAAACAAAATACAATCTATTAATGTCAATAAAATCTTCTGTTTAAACGTCGTTCTATGTCATTGAGAAATGAGGTCTAAAGTCTTAAAATAATAAAAACTGCGCCGCAACAGCAATCTTCCTTCTTCTTTTGTCGAAGAAGCACGAGTTTTACACTTCCGCATACAGGCCGGTATATTGTCAGTAAAACAATAAAATCAATTTAAAAGTTCTTCGAACACGATTATAACCGTCGCGTCGTCGATGCACTGTCTGCCATAGACTAATTCTTCTGAGACGATTGTCCCCGCTTTGATTCTCATACCGTTTGGATTCTTGCCCCGTCTTGTTATATATTGAATGTCTTCACTTAAAATGGCTTGTAAAAGCAATTAATAAATATTAATAAACATATTACTCACGTCCTTCTCTTTTCAGTCGTTCCGACTCGTTATTCAAAAGTCGAACTTCTGCCAAAGTTTCCTGTATCTCTTTGGTTTGCTCTTCCACTTTTGCCGCTATCTCTTCGATATTGATTTTATATTTTGATATTTGCATTTGCTGTTTTTTTGGAGACATTTTGTAGATTTAATGGTGTATTTCCTTCTAACAAATAATTATCAACAACAACACTTTAAAAATGGCGGGACAAAGAATAATGAATAATCATTTTTTTTTTTTTTTTAATTGTCTTTAAAGGACATTGTACAGAATACATCAGTCCTAAACACGTAATTTATTTGCATAATATATGTTCATAACAAAGTTCATAACCGAGTTGGGGATCATCAAATTCCAGATGCTGCAGAATTTGATGCTTTACTTGGAGTCATTCGCGACACCATAGCTCAAACACGTCGGGTAAAATATGGGAGTTGAAAGCGCGGGAAAACCGCAAAAAAATAAATTGCAACTTGTGCCCCATATTTAAAGTCCAATTTATCGTTTGCCATAATTATTCACATTGTAGCACATTATTAAACCAAGCAACACCACTTTTGACCAATAATATCCACAGTAAATTAATTTACAAAACAAAAACTTGCACTTGACATGTCCACGCAAAATGGCGCGAAGAACTTCATAATGACTAATCACCACGTGAATACTGAAACGGCGAGATTTTTTTATTATGGCTAAATATTTTACCCACTACCTGTTTAATCCTGAGATGAATATATATATATTTTTACAACAATGTTTTTTTTTTATTGAATTATAAATTTAGTATTTATATATAAGTATATTTATTCTAAAATACAAATTAATAATTCCGCCAATAAAAAATATATCGGTATTTCGATAAAATTCATCTCTATTATTGAGAATCAGCATCCTGCACTTTAATAAATTAAAACTATTGTAACGATAAAAAAAAAATTAAAGAGGATGTTGTTCTAGCTTTTTGCACGGACATGTCAAGTGCAAGTTTTTTGTTTTGTAAATTACTTTAGTGTGGATATATTTAGTCAAAATAGGTGTTATTTTCTTTAATAATGTGCAACAGTGTGAATAATTTAATGTTAATTTTGACAGTATACGTGAGGCGTAAGGTATTTTTGCGATTTTTCTGCGTTGTAAACTCCCATATACTGTTTGGGCAATATTGCTGCGAACAACTTCAAGAAAAGCATCAAATTCTCCAATATTTGGAATTTGATGATAACTTCATTAACTCATGCAAATAAAGGTTATTACCACAGACATGGCTGTATAGGCTAAATTCCTTTGCCTTCCCTTTCATCACAGGAGAAAAAAAAACAAATATTTTCGTTAAAGGCAAGGATTTCAACCGCTCTGTACGCCATTACATTAATAAATGAATATCTTTGCAACGGGCCGGAAAAAACTCATCGAGTCCTTCGCGCCATTTTTCATGGACTTGTCGAGTGCAATTTTATGTTTTGTAATTTAATATAATCATATAACAACAAACATGGCTGTGTCGGCTAGATCTCTCTGCCTTCCCAATGATCTCATTCTTGTTTTGTAAGTTTGTTTAAAGAATAATAATAGACAAAAAAAAACTTTTTTTTTTTAATGCAAAGATTTAAACAACATTATGCCTTTACCTTAATAATTTTAATACGATGACGAATAACCATATTTTAATGGCCACGATTATACAGCATTAGGCCTTTATTGGAGATTGGAGTTTAGTAAATAGGAATTAAACTCGGAGGTACCGGGTTTAATTCCTGGTCGAGACACAATAATTTATTTAATTTGTGATATTTCTCGATTTTAATGCAGTAGAGAGCTTGCTACTTGTCACGATGGCCCAAAGTAAACTTGGCTAAAAAGGAATCAGTTTCTTTCAGAAAAAAAAAATAGTATTTAGTTTCTGACCACCCCAAAAGGTCGTTATGATGATTTAATAACATCTTATACCTACCTTATAAAAAATATATATATATAAAATAACTTGTATACATACTATAAAACCTTCGTACATCCGAATCCCAGGTAGCAAGATGACGTCCGTGACGTAAAAATGACGTCAATTGTAAGTCAATTTAGGGTCGGTCCCATATTGGTTCATACTGACGTCTTTAATAACGTGATATTAGGGACAATGTTTGTACGTCATTATTATGGCTATTTGTGGACGTCATATTCACGTGATAATAAGGTCAGTTTTTGTACGTCACTACGCACAGGGTATAAAATACTACTACTATATAATACACTAAACACTATAATATTACACTTTTTAGAAGAACAAGATACAATCGCCATTTCTTAATTTCTTTTCGTAAATCGGAACCCACTTCCAATCGTGCTACGATTGACGACCGTTTCATTTACATAGACTTAATTTAAAAGATAATAATAGCTGCCAATTTTGCACCTCAACCTATTGTCACAACCATTTATTTTTTGCTTGTGCCGAATTTTCTCTTCAAAGACTTTTATTTATAGCAGAATGCAAAATTATTTTTAATTTCAATGATAATAATTGTATTTGTTTAATTTTATAAATCATACATTTGGTAAATTGTTAATATTTTGTTTTTGTTTCGTAAATTTTATATTCTTACTGCTTTTAAGTTATATTATAAACAAAGTTTGTTTTAAGTTGTGGTAAGTTAGCTTTTATACATGTTGATTTACTTTTGTACATAACTTTGTATTTGTGTTTAATTATTTAAATTTTGTTTCAAGTTTAGTTACCTACTTAAGTTAGTTAGGCTAGTTCTTACTTGTATTATTTTTAATATTATTTCAAAAAATGATTTCTGTAACTTTTAATACCCCACCTATATACTTTAATCTTAATTTAGTTTTAATATTGTATATTGTTTAGGACTTATGTATTCTGTACCATGTCCTTAACTAAATTTAAAAAAAAAAATTGACGATCGTTTGTTTGACATTTCTTTTCCCTCCATTTTTGGTGTCGTGTAAAGTGTTGGTGGCGTCTGCTGTGAATTTAATTGATTTTTTCTGGCTAAGCTAAGGTACTTAAAATAATGTACGCCGTAGTACAGTTCACCGACGCTGAAGGTGGAACTGTCTCCATAGTGAACTCCGTTTGGCTGACGCCTCGAAAATGTGAAGTGCACTGGCCTCCAATAAAAGTATCCAAAGAATTTGATCGGCTACTCACTAAACAGGCATCACCAGATGATAAATGGCATCTTTATGGTGTGCAAAGGGTGTTATATGAGACTGGTATGTACTTTCTTTGTTGGGTAATTGAATTACGAACTAATGTGGTCTATACAGATTAGAATCAGTGGTCTATGTGCATGAGGTGGACGTAAGCTTCATGAAGTTACAGTTCGGAAATGAGTTTTTGCGGGGCATGCATGATAGTGAAATGAGCGCCGGTGGCCCGTCGGATAAGACCTCGGAACTGCGATCAAGGAGTTTCGAGTTCGCTTCCGACCAAGTTTGTGCCATGTGCGAATGTGTTTTCGGATTTTCCGAGAGATGTTGATGATGAGACATTCACCAATGCTGGTACGGCAAAGGAAAACGTTGTGAGGAAACATGTTACTCCGTTGGTGCCGGTTATCACTAGATGGAAGTCATTAAGCTATGTCGAGAGATCTCATTGGTGGCTTGAACACTTCTGACGTCCACTAATCCGGACTGGCTCTGTGTGGAGTAAGGTCAAATATTGGCAGATAATAAAACCATTATTTCTTACTTTATGTTCTAATATTATATTGATATAGTAGGCACCTACACATACATTCATCCATCATAAATTATGATTATATTTCGATTCATAATGAGTAATGCTAATTATACTACAAACGACACCCCTGGGGGTGCCCTAAAAATGGAAATTTATGTCTTTATGTGTTATTTATTTGTAATATCTTTGTTGTCTTTTAGATAATGAACATACCAGCAGCATCTTCCAATCCAAGACGCTACTGCCGGAAAACAATGATTCTATTTTGTTAAACCCTGATAGAAGTCTTGTTACGTTGTCAGACAGTGTATTTCAAAAAAGTAAGCTATTTCTTTGGTAGTAAAGTATACCCCTTCACTTCCCCCCTTTATTTCTGAAGCTTACGGAGCTCAAAATTGAGTTTTTACGACTTGATCAACAAACATCATCATAGCTCAGTAAAATTGCTAGAAATATTAATAAATTGTATACCTTCTTCATGAATCAAACGGTCAATTAGTGAAAACCGTCAAAATCCCTAGTCATTTATGAGATTAGCCTATACAGACAGACAGGATGGATGTACGCATGGACGTCAGACAAAAACGATGGGAAACTTCAATTTATAATATTGTAGTGTTATAAAATATTATATATATAAAATATTTTCAGATTCAGATTAAGCATGTCCAGTTCAAATTAATGGTGATAGTCAACCGAAACAAGTATTGACAGGTAGTGAATGAAACTCTAATTTTTTACTTTGTTTTGTTGTGTTTAAAATATATATTTTTACATTTTATATTACGTATATTAACATGAATATAATATAAAAAATATACTTAGTATATATAAAATATTTAAAATTCTATTCTACATAATTCATATTCATTCACATTCATTACCTACATTTTAAATACATTACATAATTTACAGGTTTTGAAGAAATGGTGGTGTCATTGTTGTCAAAATTAAAAACACAAAATGACCAAATCTTATCCTTACTAAAACAAAACAAAGTTAAAAGGCATTTTAAAACCAGATTTAAAATTTCCATTAAAAATCTTGGATGAACTGAATGCCAACGAGAAATTATTACTAGTTCAAGAAAATTAAGAGAACTTGGTAGGTTATATGTTACCATTTATCAAATATTAGTAGTATAGCATGTTCTTATTTTTAATAAGTATATTTATTTATTTCAGGTTTCCTACATAACAACTCTTGGTGGAATAGATACGTCGAGCAAAGTGACCCGAACCATGAAACTTTTGATGTCTGACAGTTTGGCAAAAGGTTTCAACTTCTATGGAAAACGATCTGACTAAAAACCATTCTGTCAACTACGCCTTCGGGACTGTATTGTAGGTAAGTTAAACTGCTTGATGTTTAGGTCTACAAAGTCAAAATACAATTCCATCTAAGTAATCCTTGTTATGCCACAACTTACGGAGACATGACAGGTTTATCAGTAACAACTTTTAATCAGGAAGTAAAAGTAAAGTATCATCACAACCGGGTGGTCAGAAATCACGCTTTTTTTTAGGACTTTCAGGGTTCATAATAATTATGACTTTTTCACCAAGATCAGTTTTTTCAGTTTTTTGGCATGTTGAGAGGATCAATGAATGTAGAAGTACGAAAGAGATCTACAGTGCGAATGCGAAAGGAAGTATTAGAAGTGGACGCCCAAGAAGGACCTATAATTAAAGACCAAATTGGTTCTCGTGAAAGGTTCAGTGCGCAGTACTTATAACCGACAGGCATGTATGAGTGTTGACGAAAGAGGTGTGCAGGGATCGTATTAAGTGGCGTACCGTAGTCTCTGCCTACCCCAATGGGAAAACGGCGTGACGTTATGTATGTATGCAGTTTGTTTTACAAATAGTGGATTTAAATCACTAATTTGAATCAATTTGATTAAATGACTCAGCCGTGCTTTTTATATACAAGGCAATGCCTCGTGTTTAGACTAGTTTTAAAACTTGTTTCGCCACGGATTATATTTTCATATGTTTATTTGCAGATGGTGTTAAAACTTCTTCTCCATCATCAGTCACAGAAAAAAACATCGAAGATTGCATCAAGATTCGGCTAAAGCACGCTCCGGAATGAGTTAAAAACAAGTTGGTGAAGGATAAATCAAGTATTTCGTAGGCATTATATTGATAGAAAACCGCAAATCGATGTAGAGGATAGCCACTTTTTGGAGGGTTACGTATACAACACCATTACCTTTCGGCCACCTAATCTCGTTCGGCTATCCTCTACATCGATGTCCGTTTTTTTTTGCGTAGTCCGACCACTAATGTGAATGTTCAAATACTAATGTGAACGTTTTAGTATAAGATATTAACTGAACTTAATATACGTATTTTTTAAATAACTATGTTGTATCTCTTATTAGTTTTGTTTTATAAAAGAGCTAATGTGATCATGAAAAACACGCCTGTTATATTTATTAGCGTGTTTTAGGTGTCGGTTCACTTTAGCTCTTATTGATTTACCTCTAGACACGTCCTAAAACCTGACCTCCTAAACGTCCTGAAACAACGTCATCCTAGACGTCCTGAATAATCGTCACCTCGACGTCCAGAAACAACGTCATCCTAGACGTCCTGAATTATCGTCACCTCGACGTCCTGAAACAACGTCGTCCTAGACGTCCTGAATTATCGTCATCTCGACGTCCTTCAAAGACGTCTTAAGACTATGACAAATGTACGTCATTTACTGGACCTACCGACGTCATAATATGACGACATATACGTCGATAATGGCCTTAAATTGACGTCGGTATGACGTAAAATTGCTACCTGGGATAGGATATACGTTCTGTGTGTTCAGATTATCGAGGCTCTGCTGTATATTGATTTTCTGGTAATTATAATATATTTTGTTAACCTGTCTTTTTCTAACTTTGACACAGGCAATTGTTACTAATGCCATATATATAAATAAAATAAAAAATGTTGATTTGATACGCTCCATACGAATTTTCTTTAAATTTCAAACAATTGTAATTTTTTTATATAATTTAAGGATATTGCTGGGTTGTTACTACTTAATTTCTACTAAATGCAATCACAATACAGACTTTTCCCAAATATAATGAGCTAAACATATGGGTAATTAAATTTTGTTGATTGAAAAAAAGTTTGTAGGACAATCGTCGTAATACATGCTCTACAAAGTTATTACTAGAGATGAAACGGATATCCGGTAGCTATCCGATATCCGGCCTTATTTTTACTATCCGGCCGGATACCGGATAGTAACTCAGTATCCGGTCGAATGCCGGATAGTTATATTCAAAACATTCTCATTATTTTATACGAGAAAAATGATACCACACTACGTTATGGACACAGTTTATGTTAATAATCACTCGACAAAAATGATTATTTTATTGATTAGCCTAATACTCAAAATTAACAAGTGGCTAATTATGGTAAATTATTACCAAATTTTCTGTATTTGTTGGTAATAATAATTTCAAATCAAATTGGTCGCGTCATGTAACGCGATAAAGGGCCGAATATTCGGTTGCCGGATATCCGGCGCTCCGGCCTCGTAACTTACCGAATATTCGGTAACCGGTATCCGGCCACACCACTATCCGTTTCATCTTCAGTTATTACTATCTTTTTAATATAAGTTTTTTTACTTCGCCCCAATTAAATTTGTTAGTTTTTGGGATGAAGTTGCATTTTAAGTTAAAAATAATTAACTTGGCTTGAAAACGGGAACCGCCATGTTTTATATTACCAATAGCTTTTCTCGAGTTTCATTTTTATAAATGCATGATAGACATAATATACCAATAATTGTATCAATTATATGACTTTGAGATAATAAAATTAGCATTGATATTAGCGCGGCTTATAACTAACAAAATGACGTCGCAAATGGACAAATCGATGCTAATTTTAAAATTAACGTTATTTGACAACAAAAATAGATAATGATTATTCGCTTTATTATTTTATTTATATAATTTATTAAAAGGGGTTTTTAAGCTATGCATCCATCTTGCTCGCACATGTAATTAATTAACTGTCTATGAAATAAAATTTTACAAACATTAATTTGTTTTAGTAATTAACTATAGACATTTTGGAATATGAAAGTAAAAAATGACTAAAATGACAGATTTCTTTCAAACCTAATTGACAAAATAATAGTGTGCGAGCGAGATGCAAATCTTAACAACCTTCCTGATATAAATTTCATAGTGACAAATTTATTCTGAAGGTTACAATGACTACAGAAATATGTAAACTAACCTTGTAACGTCAGAAAAGTCGGTCTATATTTACAGAGCTATTCATAAAATATCGCTAAAATTCCTTCGGCCTAACATGTTTTTGTCACTTTAGTTCCATCCAGATGATAGATTATACTTGACCTTGTTAGGGGGATTAACGATTTTGCATCTCTCTCGCTCGCACAATCCATAATTTAAAAAAAAATCGAGTGTAGGTACCTTTAAATGTAGTCTACCTATTTTATTTTTGAAATCATTCATTGGTCATTTTGAACTTTCATATACCTAATTTTACAAAGAGAAATATAACAAGACTTTCATAAATGATTTACCTCCATTTAACTAAAATGAATATATGATGACAAATTTCTCAGCAGTCCATATTGTGTGGGTAAGAGATGAGAAGAATGGTGTCTCGGGCTTGCGACCGACAATAGGCTGGTTTAAAAATGAAGGCTTCATTTTTATGTTACTGCGCAATAATACTCTCACCATCCACAATTCTACTCCTCTCCCTACCTAACCAAACAGTATATGATTCCGTTAATATATATCCAAAATGTCTGTAATTTTATGCCCTGGTAAGTTGATAAACCTACATTTCTCATAAATACATCCAGATAAAAAATTAAAAATGTGCGAGCGATACAGCTGCAAAAACGTTCAATTCACTTACTAAGCGAAATGTTTGTGAGCTATTAGAGTCTAATGTATTAATATAATTCAAGTGTTGTAAATTCTTATAAATGTCTTGGTATAACTGGCCTCTATAGTCTAAGATACGTCTAAGAGCGACATTCACCGATCGGTTATCCGAATTAAATACACTTTTAATATTATAAAATACGCTAACAAAAAAAATAAGAAAATAAAAAACACTGACGTTCCTTTTTACCCGAATGCATGTGGGGTAATTGACAACAAGGGGAAATAGAAACGAAATGGGGTGACAATTATCTGATGTTTGAAAATTTATATATGTCAATCCACTAATATGGGTAATTGGAAACGTTCCCATACGCATTCTTGTCGCCGTTCCCAATTACCTGAAGTAAGCAAAATAAATAAAAATAGCCGTGACTGCAATATAATTTTTGATGAACTTCAAACTATATGGAGTCTATATGATTCTATGAAGGCAGATAGTACAACTAACAAATGAATATGATGTCAATTAATACCAACATCTTAATATCGTACAATATCAATTACTACATACGAAGAAAATTATGATAAAAATACAAGATATCTTGTCGTATTTACCGTGAAGCTACCTCTAACTCACGTGTTTGCGGGTGTACTAAGTGACAATTGACGCTTCTATTAAAAGCATGTAGGAGATTGTAGTGCGGGAGGAAGTATCAGATACCTCACTGTTCCCAATTACCCGCCGTTCTTAATTATCCCACTCTCCCCTACATTATGTAAGAGAATGATTTTTAATTTATTAGTTTAAAATAATTTCTATAACCTCTAAAGCAAGCAAAATAAAACAATAGTTTGGATAAAAGTATTTAATTAAATCATAAATAAGACAACAAAATTTTCCCTAAAGTAACTAATTTGATGTCTTTTTCAATTCTTCGTATTCTTGGCACAGCTTTTCATATTCTTTAATCAACTCCCCTTTTCCACTGTAAAACAGTTAACTATCCTTTAACATTATTTTTTACATTTTTAAAAGACAACACCTCGTCTTGTCGACTCCTCCGGTGACAAGAGGACTGGCTCTTTCTTCGCCCAAAGAATCAGTATTGCAATTCAGCGGGAAAATTCAGCCAGCGTTCATGCCACCATTCTACGCGGACGGGACTTATATCTCTATCCTTAGTAATAATATTTATTTTAAATAATATTTTGCAAATATTTATTTCGTTAAAATTATATTACTTTACATTTTGCCTGTATAGAGGTCTATCATGACAAGTGGCAAGCTCGCCGATGTCGATGTAGTACCAGATGCGAGAAATTGGACCACAGAGACAGGGAAATAAATAAGTTTATTAAATTTATGAAATGTGATCTTGCTACCTTTAGGTAGGTAGATAATAGGGGAAGTTTATTTTAATAATAAATCAAATAAAGATGGCAACAAACTAATGAAAAGAAAATACTTATGAATAGGCTGTACCTTAGTCCCTTTGCCTTTAATGGGTATTTTTTTAGTTGGAAAACATGAAAAGATGGCACAGAAATATCTTCTGACAGATATTGTGAAGGAAAACTTACGAAGAGAATTATGCCAGTCGTCGTTAATTCTACTGTGGCCCTATTCTGTTCCTTTAACCGCATACGTAACCTTTTCTAGGTATAGGTTTTTTTCCCTCCTTTTGTATCCTTTGAGGGTTGTGTTTTTTTTTAAGAAGCGGATTCACATTTAGCCAACTTTACTATAGGCCCATCATGTCAAGTGGCAAGCTCGTCAATGACTCTAGCGTACCAAACACAAGAAATATTAGAAATAAATTATTGTGTTCCCGACCAGGAATCAAGCCCGGTACCTTCGCTCCTAAATCCACGGATCTAACCGCTAGATCACGGAGGCATACATCAAAATTAGTAAAGTATCATCACGACCGTTTCCCTTTTCGGGGTGGTCAGAAACCACGCTTATAAATAAGCGGATTCACATTTAGCCAACTTTACTATAGGCCAATCATGTGGCAAGCTCGTCGATGTCTGCAGCGTACCAAACTCGAGAAATATCACAAATAAATTAAATATTAATTAAATGTATTCATTTACATTAATAGATATTTTTGTGTCCCGACCAGGAATCGAACCCGGTACCTCCGAGTCTAAATCCACGGACTTAACCGCTAGACCACGGCGGCAGGTCATCATTAACTGCATCTTTGGAATAGATAGAATTTACATTCTTCGGGATATTCTCATCGCTTCTTCTTGAACGTGGCCACCCTGTTTGTTTAATCATCATCATCATCATTACAGCCCCTAGAACACAGCGTCCCAGACCTCCACTGCTGGAAATGGGCCTTCCAGAACATATATCTGGAGAATTTGGCCTACACTCGCCACGCTGGCCAGACGGCTTGGCGAGGAAGTTTGTTTAATATTCGTTGTCAATCCCGTTCTCGAACTTCTTGACCCAAGTTTTAATTAAATTAACATTTACACGGTGTTACCCGTATTTAAATAGGCTTTATGAAAAAAACATAGGAATCGTTGTTTTAATAAAATTGTTAAACACAAAAACCACGCGGTTGTCCAGTGAAGCGCTCCATCGCCCCGCCACCCGCTCGCCCCTACCTAACGCTTTTTGATAAATCTAGTGATACTGTTAACAAAAAAAATGGCCTAAAGTATAAGCTTAAATAAACAGAATTGGCTAAAAGTTCGCCTAGTAAATTCTGAAGATTATTGCCTTAGGGCTTACACTGACTACCGCACATTTAATCAAAAAATAAATAAGTCATAAATGCAATTTGAGCGTTAAGCTTACACTTGTACGAGTTGTAGTTTGTTTTTGTCTAGTTAATTATACCCTTTCATTTTTATATTTATGTTTTGCTTATGTGTTGTTTTTTGCTTCTATTATTTTCGTATTTTATTGTCATACATTGTGTAACTTTAACGAAGAGCACTTGTCTTCTGGAACACACTCTGTTTCATCAGACTAGTCCAGGAGACAGAGCAGGTAAAAGAAAAACATGTGTCAATATATATATTTTTTCTTATTAATTTTTATTATTATTAATAATAGTTATTTAAAGTCTACATAATTTTAACGTTAACGCAGTTACGCAAAAAGGATGAAGAATAGTAAGATTAAGAGAGAAAACCCACTAACCATGGCACATTTCTCCTGGCGTCCTTCGGCATATTCACTATTTGATTTCTCCACTAAATCCAAAGTATTTATGTTGGTTTTAGCATGGTAATTATTTGAGCACTGCACTTGGAGATATCGCCGCGAGATTTTACGTGATTCGCATTTTTAACGGCGGAGCGTGTTTTTTACGGACACGTCCAAGCGCGGTGGTTGAGCGACTGCGATGACAACTAGTGTTGGGCAAAGGAGTTAGAGGGAAACGGGGAAAGCAAATGAATAGTGATAGATACATAACAATAAATATATAATAATATATCGGCGTAGTCAGGATCCAATCCTCAATTTTTCAGAAATTTAATTAGAATTTAATCAGGTCCTTAGTCATTAGTCTTAGGTCTTAAATCAAAAACGATCTATATAAAAATACCGTTTTTGACATATCGCCGGGTTAGAGCGAAAACCAACTAACTATTTTTTTTAGTAAATTGGCTTTTTTACACCAGTAGTTTAAAAAACTTCTTTTTCCAGTGATAAAATCGACTAAGCACTGTGACGCTTACCCCGCGTTCGTTTCGTATTTCAACATCTCGTAGCAACTTCTTAAACCAGCGCGAAATGTCGTTTTTGTTAAGAAATACCACTTTGCAAATGCTTACATTTCTTAAATAAAACGAGCGATGAGGCTACTTTTTGACAAGTATTTTCATTCATGTTTTATCATACCATGGCATCCAACACACATAATATTATTATGGTCTTTGAATTTATTACATAAAATACCTTTTTAACAAATATAATAGAAAACTATAAAGTATATAACAATGTAAACAAACCATTTCATATGTTAATGACATCTGTCAAAAAGTAACATCAATAACCCTCCTTTCAACACGGTACTGACATACGAAATTAGCATCAAATATTAGAATTTTCATTAAACGAACGACTTGTGCTAAAAAAGTGGTATTTTCATGGTAACATTTCTTAAAACGAACGCCTTAGTTTTGAAGATAGTGGGTCTTAAAAGCAATTAAACGAACGGTTTTAGCCGAAAACGCAAATAATAATAAATTTAAATGTGCATAATATTTTTGTGCAAAAATGGCTAACTTAGGTGGTTTTTGTTCTAACACGGCGAATATTCTATATGTATACAATTTTGGACTAATCCATCGATGTATCGATGGACTAATCTAAATTCTAAGTTTAATGGCCCATAACTTAAAATTAACTTGATGTGGATTGGATTCTTTTAGCGTAACTATGTATAAGTACTACGGTTGAAATATCAAAATCAGCCATTTTTTTCTTGATTAAATGTGCGATAGACAAGCAAATACGAACAGCATGTACCAATGAAAAATCTAGCCATAGTATGTTATGGAACTCCATTAAGGTTATCAGGAGTAGAGGATCTAGGATGCTGTGTTCTTATATTAAATATGATATTATGATTAAAATAAATAATTAAAGATTGTTCTTACAGTATATTTAAAATATCTTCTGGAATGTTTGGTGTTATGTTTTCCAGCTGTTCTCCGAGGTTGTCTACACAGGCCTCGATGGTAGCAACTTCCTTCATCGCGGCCTCGGCCGAAACGTTCGCCTCTTGTATTTTAGTATTCATCACGGCGTTGTCCTAATAATCATGTTTTTTCGTTCTCTTTACGACTTAGACCTCATACATTTATGGTACGAGCTTCCAAGACGGCATTAACGGAATATTTTTTTGGGTAGGGAGAGGAGCAGTGGTGAATGGTGAGCGTTTTGTTACGAATTAAAAAAAGGAGGCCATCTTTGTAAAACCTATCATCACGACCATTTCCTTTTCGGGGTGGTCAGAAACAACGCTTATAAATAAGCGGAGTCACATTTAGCCAACTTTACTATAGGCCAATCATGACAAGTGGCAAGCTCGTCGATGTCTCCAGCGTACCAAACTCGAGAAATATCACAAATAAATTAAATGTATTAATTTAAAATAATAAAAAAAAATGTGTCCCGACCAGGAATCGAACCCGGTACCTCCGAGTCTAAATCCACGTAGGCAGTTACTTGTAAACTTCTTTGTAAACCAGCCTAAAGTCGATCGCAAGCCCGAGACACCATTCTTCCCCTCTCCTTTTCCACACACGATGGAGCCGGAACTTGAATACCCTTTTAAAATACAACTAAAACCTATGTAGGTAGGTACATAAAAATATTTACCCATTTACTGGTCAATAATTTCTACAATTTAAATTAATTTGCGGGTATTAAAATACTTACATAATAGAACCGAGTATTGTCATATCTAGCCACTTTTTCACGTATAAGAACCTTGTATCGTTCCCTAGAATAAACAGTTAAGAATGTAAATAAAATGCTTAATTTAAATATAATCTGTATACAACCTTTTGATAATCCGTTCAGTACTCTGGACGTGAAGGCGAGACGAACACATCTACATACATACATACAAAGCTCATTTCTTATAACGATTGCTTACAATTGATCTTCAATTTCCTTGTCTTCTTGTTTTATAAGTTCCTTGTACTTTTCATTAATATTGACTTCGCATTGAACTGCCAATTCGAGTTCGTCACACTGTCTCTTTATTTCCAGGCGCTTAGCGGTCAGGTTTACTAAAATTTTATTAAATAAATTATTAAACTAAATTAACAAAAATAAATTATTATTTTTCGATAAGTCTGTTTGATGTTTTTTTTGGAGTGATTCTAGGCAATATCGCCAAAACACGTCCTGTAAGTATGTATTCGTGTATGTGAGTTTACAGCGCGGGAAAACCGCAAACCGCAACAAATAAATTGCAACTTGTCATCATCTTACAAAGCGTTGAAATATAAGATAGAGCGGGCATTAGTTGGTATTTAACAATTTTTTAATGCAATTATATTTAGAGAAAATGATGTGAGTCGGTCAGTCGTCGTAGTCAGAATGTAAAAAAGTCCTAGTCAAAAACAAAATACAATCTATTAATGTCAATAAAATCTTCTGTTTAAACGTCGTTCTATGTCATTGAGAAATGAGGTCTAAAGTCTTAAAATAATAAAAACTGCGCCGCAACAGCAATCTTCCTTCTTCTTTTGTCGAAGAAGCACGAGTTTTACACTTCCGCATACAGGCCGGTATATTGTCAGTAAAACAATAAAATCAATTTAAAAGTTCTTCGAACACGATTATAACCGTCGCGTCGTCGATGCACTGTCTGCCATAGACTAATTCTTCTGAGACGATTGTCCCCGCTTTGATTCTCATACCGTTTGGATTCTTGCCCCGTCTTGTTATATATTGAATGTCTTCACTTAAAATGGCTTGTAAAAGCAATTAATAAATATTAATAAACATATTACTCACGTCCTTCTCTTTTCAGTCGTTCCGACTCGTTATTCAAAAGTCGAACTTCTGCCAAAGTTTCCTGTATCTCTTTGGTTTGCTCTTCCACTTTTGCCGCTATCTCTTCGATATTGATTTTATATTTTGATATTTGCATTTGCTGTTTTTTTGGAGACATTTTGTAGATTTAATGGTGTATTTCCTTCTAACAAATAATTATCAACAACAACACTTTAAAAATGGCGGGACAAAGAATAATGAATAATCATTTTTTTTTTTTTTTTAATTGTCTTTAAAGGACATTGTACAGAATACATCAGTCCTAAACACGTAATTTATTTGCATAATATATGTTCATAACAAAGTTCATAACCGAGTTGGGGATCATCAAATTCCAGATGCTGCAGAATTTGATGCTTTACTTGGAGTCATTCGCGACACCATAGCTCAAACACGTCGGGTAAAATATGGGAGTTGAAAGCGCGGGAAAACCGCAAAAAAATAAATTGCAACTTGTGCCCCATATTTAAAGTCCAATTTATCGTTTGCCATAATTATTCACATTGTAGCACATTATTAAACCAAGCAACACCACTTTTGACCAATAATATCCACAGTAAATTAATTTACAAAACAAAAACTTGCACTTGACATGTCCACGCAAAATGGCGCGAAGAACTTCATAATGACTAATCACCACGTGAATACTGAAACGGCGAGATTTTTTTATTATGGCTAAATATTTTACCCACTACCTGTTTAATCCTGAGATGAATATATATATATTTTTACAACAATGTTTTTTTTTTATTGAATTATAAATTTAGTATTTATATATAAGTATATTTATTCTAAAATACAAATTAATAATTCCGCCAATAAAAAATATATCGGTATTTCGATAAAATTCATCTCTATTATTGAGAATCAGCATCCTGCACTTTAATAAATTAAAACTATTGTAACGATAAAAAAAAAATTAAAGAGGATGTTGTTCTAGCTTTTTGCACGGACATGTCAAGTGCAAGTTTTTTGTTTTGTAAATTACTTTAGTGTGGATATATTTAGTCAAAATAGGTGTTATTTTCTTTAATAATGTGCAACAGTGTGAATAATTTAATGTTAATTTTGACAGTATACGTGAGGCGTAAGGTATTTTTGCGATTTTTCTGCGTTGTAAACTCCCATATACTGTTTGGGCAATATTGCTGCGAACAACTTCAAGAAAAGCATCAAATTCTCCAATATTTGGAATTTGATGATAACTTCATTAACTCATGCAAATAAAGGTTATTACCACAGACATGGCTGTATAGGCTAAATTCCTTTGCCTTCCCTTTCATCACAGGAGAAAAAAAAACAAATATTTTCGTTAAAGGCAAGGATTTCAACCGCTCTGTACGCCATTACATTAATAAATGAATATCTTTGCAACGGGCCGGAAAAAACTCATCGAGTCCTTCGCGCCATTTTTCATGGACTTGTCGAGTGCAATTTTATGTTTTGTAATTTAATATAATCATATAACAACAAACATGGCTGTGTCGGCTAGATCTCTCTGCCTTCCCAATGATCTCATTCTTGTTTTGTAAGTTTGTTTAAAGAATAATAATAGACAAAAAAAAACTTTTTTTTTTTAATGCAAAGATTTAAACAACATTATGCCTTTACCTTAATAATTTTAATACGATGACGAATAACCATATTTTAATGGCCACGATTATACAGCATTAGGCCTTTATTGGAGATTGGAGTTTAGTAAATAGGAATTAAACTCGGAGGTACCGGGTTTAATTCCTGGTCGAGACACAATAATTTATTTAATTTGTGATATTTCTCGATTTTAATGCAGTAGAGAGCTTGCTACTTGTCACGATGGCCCAAAGTAAACTTGGCTAAAAAGGAATCAGTTTCTTTCAGAAAAAAAAAATAGTATTTAGTTTCTGACCACCCCAAAAGGTCGTTATGATGATTTAATAACATCTTATACCTACCTTATAAAAAATATATATATATAAAATAACTTGTATACATACTATAAAACCTTCGTACATCCGAATCCCAGGTAGCAAGATGACGTCCGTGACGTAAAAATGACGTCAATTGTAAGTCAATTTAGGGTCGGTCCCATATTGGTTCATACTGACGTCTTTAATAACGTGATATTAGGGACAATGTTTGTACGTCATTATTATGGCTATTTGTGGACGTCATATTCACGTGATAATAAGGTCAGTTTTTGTACGTCACTACGCACAGGGTATAAAATACTACTACTATATAATACACTAAACACTATAATATTACACTTTTTAGAAGAACAAGATACAATCGCCATTTCTTAATTTCTTTTCGTAAATCGGAACCCACTTCCAATCGTGCTACGATTGACGACCGTTTCATTTACATAGACTTAATTTAAAAGATAATAATAGCTGCCAATTTTGCACCTCAACCTATTGTCACAACCATTTATTTTTTGCTTGTGCCGAATTTTCTCTTCAAAGACTTTTATTTATAGCAGAATGCAAAATTATTTTTAATTTCAATGATAATAATTGTATTTGTTTAATTTTATAAATCATACATTTGGTAAATTGTTAATATTTTGTTTTTGTTTCGTAAATTTTATATTCTTACTGCTTTTAAGTTATATTATAAACAAAGTTTGTTTTAAGTTGTGGTAAGTTAGCTTTTATACATGTTGATTTACTTTTGTACATAACTTTGTATTTGTGTTTAATTATTTAAATTTTGTTTCAAGTTTAGTTACCTACTTAAGTTAGTTAGGCTAGTTCTTACTTGTATTATTTTTAATATTATTTCAAAAAATGATTTCTGTAACTTTTAATACCCCACCTATATACTTTAATCTTAATTTAGTTTTAATATTGTATATTGTTTAGGACTTATGTATTCTGTACCATGTCCTTAACTAAATTTAAAAAAAAAAATTGACGATCGTTTGTTTGACATTTCTTTTCCCTCCATTTTTGGTGTCGTGTAAAGTGTTGGTGGCGTCTGCTGTGAATTTAATTGATTTTTTCTGGCTAAGCTAAGGTACTTAAAATAATGTACGCCGTAGTACAGTTCACCGACGCTGAAGGTGGAACTGTCTCCATAGTGAACTCCGTTTGGCTGACGCCTCGAAAATGTGAAGTGCACTGGCCTCCAATAAAAGTATCCAAAGAATTTGATCGGCTACTCACTAAACAGGCATCACCAGATGATAAATGGCATCTTTATGGTGTGCAAAGGGTGTTATATGAGACTGGTATGTACTTTCTTTGTTGGGTAATTGAATTACGAACTAATGTGGTCTATACAGATTAGAATCAGTGGTCTATGTGCATGAGGTGGACGTAAGCTTCATGAAGTTACAGTTCGGAAATGAGTTTTTGCGGGGCATGCATGATAGTGAAATGAGCGCCGGTGGCCCGTCGGATAAGACCTCGGAACTGCGATCAAGGAGTTTCGAGTTCGCTTCCGACCAAGTTTGTGCCATGTGCGAATGTGTTTTCGGATTTTCCGAGAGATGTTGATGATGAGACATTCACCAATGCTGGTACGGCAAAGGAAAACGTTGTGAGGAAACATGTTACTCCGTTGGTGCCGGTTATCACTAGATGGAAGTCATTAAGCTATGTCGAGAGATCTCATTGGTGGCTTGAACACTTCTGACGTCCACTAATCCGGACTGGCTCTGTGTGGAGTAAGGTCAAATATTGGCAGATAATAAAACCATTATTTCTTACTTTATGTTCTAATATTATATTGATATAGTAGGCACCTACACATACATTCATCCATCATAAATTATGATTATATTTCGATTCATAATGAGTAATGCTAATTATACTACAAACGACACCCCTGGGGGTGCCCTAAAAATGGAAATTTATGTCTTTATGTGTTATTTATTTGTAATATCTTTGTTGTCTTTTAGATAATGAACATACCAGCAGCATCTTCCAATCCAAGACGCTACTGCCGGAAAACAATGATTCTATTTTGTTAAACCCTGATAGAAGTCTTGTTACGTTGTCAGACAGTGTATTTCAAAAAAGTAAGCTATTTCTTTGGTAGTAAAGTATACCCCTTCACTTCCCCCCTTTATTTCTGAAGCTTACGGAGCTCAAAATTGAGTTTTTACGACTTGATCAACAAACATCATCATAGCTCAGTAAAATTGCTAGAAATATTAATAAATTGTATACCTTCTTCATGAATCAAACGGTCAATTAGTGAAAACCGTCAAAATCCCTAGTCATTTATGAGATTAGCCTATACAGACAGACAGGATGGATGTACGCATGGACGTCAGACAAAAACGATGGGAAACTTCAATTTATAATATTGTAGTGTTATAAAATATTATATATATAAAATATTTTCAGATTCAGATTAAGCATGTCCAGTTCAAATTAATGGTGATAGTCAACCGAAACAAGTATTGACAGGTAGTGAATGAAACTCTAATTTTTTACTTTGTTTTGTTGTGTTTAAAATATATATTTTTACATTTTATATTACGTATATTAACATGAATATAATATAAAAAATATACTTAGTATATATAAAATATTTAAAATTCTATTCTACATAATTCATATTCATTCACATTCATTACCTACATTTTAAATACATTACATAATTTACAGGTTTTGAAGAAATGGTGGTGTCATTGTTGTCAAAATTAAAAACACAAAATGACCAAATCTTATCCTTACTAAAACAAAACAAAGTTAAAAGGCATTTTAAAACCAGATTTAAAATTTCCATTAAAAATCTTGGATGAACTGAATGCCAACGAGAAATTATTACTAGTTCAAGAAAATTAAGAGAACTTGGTAGGTTATATGTTACCATTTATCAAATATTAGTAGTATAGCATGTTCTTATTTTTAATAAGTATATTTATTTATTTCAGGTTTCCTACATAACAACTCTTGGTGGAATAGATACGTCGAGCAAAGTGACCCGAACCATGAAACTTTTGATGTCTGACAGTTTGGCAAAAGGTTTCAACTTCTATGGAAAACGATCTGACTAAAAACCATTCTGTCAACTACGCCTTCGGGACTGTATTGTAGGTAAGTTAAACTGCTTGATGTTTAGGTCTACAAAGTCAAAATACAATTCCATCTAAGTAATCCTTGTTATGCCACAACTTACGGAGACATGACAGGTTTATCAGTAACAACTTTTAATCAGGAAGTAAAAGTAAAGTATCATCACAACCGGGTGGTCAGAAATCACGCTTTTTTTTAGGACTTTCAGGGTTCATAATAATTATGACTTTTTCACCAAGATCAGTTTTTTCAGTTTTTTGGCATGTTGAGAGGATCAATGAATGTAGAAGTACGAAAGAGATCTACAGTGCGAATGCGAAAGGAAGTATTAGAAGTGGACGCCCAAGAAGGACCTATAATTAAAGACCAAATTGGTTCTCGTGAAAGGTTCAGTGCGCAGTACTTATAACCGACAGGCATGTATGAGTGTTGACGAAAGAGGTGTGCAGGGATCGTATTAAGTGGCGTACCGTAGTCTCTGCCTACCCCAATGGGAAAACGGCGTGACGTTATGTATGTATGCAGTTTGTTTTACAAATAGTGGATTTAAATCACTAATTTGAATCAATTTGATTAAATGACTCAGCCGTGCTTTTTATATACAAGGCAATGCCTCGTGTTTAGACTAGTTTTAAAACTTGTTTCGCCACGGATTATATTTTCATATGTTTATTTGCAGATGGTGTTAAAACTTCTTCTCCATCATCAGTCACAGAAAAAAACATCGAAGATTGCATCAAGATTCGGCTAAAGCACGCTCCGGAATGAGTTAAAAACAAGTTGGTGAAGGATAAATCAAGTATTTCGTAGGCATTATATTGATAGAAAACCGCAAATCGATGTAGAGGATAGCCACTTTTTGGAGGGTTACGTATACAACACCATTACCTTTCGGCCACCTAATCTCGTTCGGCTATCCTCTACATCGATGTCCGTTTTTTTTTGCGTAGTCCGACCACTAATGTGAATGTTCAAATACTAATGTGAACGTTTTAGTATAAGATATTAACTGAACTTAATATACGTATTTTTTTAATAACTATGTTGTATCTCTTATTAGTTTTGTTTTATAAAAGAGCTAATGTGATCATGAAAAACACGCCTGTTATATTTATTAGCGTGTTTTAGGTGTCGGTTCACTTTAGCTCTTATTGATTTACCTCTAGACACGTCCTAAAACCTGACCTCCTAAACGTCCTGAAACAACGTCATCCTAGACGTCCTGAATAATCGTCACCTCGACGTCCAGAAACAACGTCATCCTAGACGTCCTGAATTATCGTCACCTCGACGTCCTGAAACAACGTCGTCCTAGACGTCCTGAATTATCGTCATCTCGACGTCCTTCAAAGACGTCTTAAGACTATGACAAATGTACGTCATTTACTGGACCTACCGACGTCATAATATGACGACATATACGTCGATAATGGCCTTAAATTGACGTCGGTATGACGTAAAATTGCTACCTGGGATAGGATATACGTTCTGTGTGTTCAGATTATCGAGGCTCTGCTGTATATTGATTTTCTGGTAATTATAATATATTTTGTTAACCTGTCTTTTTCTAACTTTGACACAGGCAATTGTTACTAATGCCATATATATAAATAAAATAAAAAATGTTGATTTGATACGCTCCATACGAATTTTCTTTAAATTTCAAACAATTGTAATTTTTTTATATAATTTAAGGATATTGCTGGGTTGTTACTACTTAATTTCTACTAAATGCAATCACAATACAGACTTTTCCCAAATATAATGAGCTAAACATATGGGTAATTAAATTTTGTTGATTGAAAAAAAGTTTGTAGGACAATCGTCGTAATACATGCTCTACAAAGTTATTACTAGAGATGAAACGGATATCCGGTAGCTATCCGATATCCGGCCTTATTTTTACTATCCGGCCGGATACCGGATAGTAACTCAGTATCCGGTCGAATGCCGGATAGTTATATTCAAAACATTCTCATTATTTTATACGAGAAAAATGATACCACACTACGTTATGGACACAGTTTATGTTAATAATCACTCGACAAAAATGATTATTTTATTGATTAGCCTAATACTCAAAATTAACAAGTGGCTAATTATGGTAAATTATTACCAAATTTTCTGTATTTGTTGGTAATAATAATTTCAAATCAAATTGGTCGCGTCATGTAACGCGATAAAGGGCCGAATATTCGGTTGCCGGATATCCGGCGCTCCGGCCTCGTAACTTACCGAATATTCGGTAACCGGTATCCGGCCACACCACTATCCGTTTCATCTTCAGTTATTACTATCTTTTTAATATAAGTTTTTTTACTTCGCCCCAATTAAATTTGTTAGTTTTTGGGATGAAGTTGCATTTTAAGTTAAAAATAATTAACTTGGCTTGAAAACGGGAACCGCCATGTTTTATATTACCAATAGCTTTTCTCGAGTTTCATTTTTATAAATGCATGATAGACATAATATACCAATAATTGTATCAATTATATGACTTTGAGATAATAAAATTAGCATTGATATTAGCGCGGCTTATAACTAACAAAATGACGTCGCAAATGGACAAATCGATGCTAATTTTAAAATTAACGTTATTTGACAACAAAAATAGATAATGATTATTCGCTTTATTATTTTATTTATATAATTTATTAAAAGGGGTTTTTAAGCTATGCATCCATCTTGCTCGCACATGTAATTAATTAACTGTCTATGAAATAAAATTTTACAAACATTAATTTGTTTTAGTAATTAACTATAGACATTTTGGAATATGAAAGTAAAAAATGACTAAAATGACAGATTTCTTTCAAACCTAATTGACAAAATAATAGTGTGCGAGCGAGATGCAAATCTTAACAACCTTCCTGATATAAATTTCATAGTGACAAATTTATTCTGAAGGTTACAATGACTACAGAAATATGTAAACTAACCTTGTAACGTCAGAAAAGTCGGTCTATATTTACAGAGCTATTCATAAAATATCGCTAAAATTCCTTCGGCCTAACATGTTTTTGTCACTTTAGTTCCATCCAGATGATAGATTATACTTGACCTTGTTAGGGGGATTAACGATTTTGCATCTCTCTCGCTCGCACAATCCATAATTTAAAAAAAAATCGAGTGTAGGTACCTTTAAATGTAGTCTACCTATTTTATTTTTGAAATCATTCATTGGTCATTTTGAACTTTCATATACCTAATTTTACAAAGAGAAATATAACAAGACTTTCATAAATGATTTACCTCCATTTAACTAAAATGAATATATGATGACAAATTTCTCAGCAGTCCATATTGTGTGGGTAAGAGATGAGAAGAATGGTGTCTCGGGCTTGCGACCGACAATAGGCTGGTTTAAAAATGAAGGCTTCATTTTTATGTTACTGCGCAATAATACTCTCACCATCCACAATTCTACTCCTCTCCCTACCTAACCAAACAGTATATGATTCCGTTAATATATATCCAAAATGTCTGTAATTTTATGCCCTGGTAAGTTGATAAACCTACATTTCTCATAAATACATCCAGATAAAAAATTAAAAATGTGCGAGCGATACAGCTGCAAAAACGTTCAATTCACTTACTAAGCGAAATGTTTGTGAGCTATTAGAGTCTAATGTATTAATATAATTCAAGTGTTGTAAATTCTTATAAATGTCTTGGTATAACTGGCCTCTATAGTCTAAGATACGTCTAAGAGCGACATTCACCGATCGGTTATCCGAATTAAATACACTTTTAATATTATAAAATACGCTAACAAAAAAAATAAGAAAATAAAAAACACTGACGTTCCTTTTTACCCGAATGCATGTGGGGTAATTGACAACAAGGGGAAATAGAAACGAAATGGGGTGACAATTATCTGATGTTTGAAAATTTATATATGTCAATCCACTAATATGGGTAATTGGAAACGTTCCCATACGCATTCTTGTCGCCGTTCCCAATTACCTGAAGTAAGCAAAATAAATAAAAATAGCCGTGACTGCAATATAATTTTTGATGAACTTCAAACTATATGGAGTCTATATGATTCTATGAAGGCAGATAGTACAACTAACAAATGAATATGATGTCAATTAATACCAACATCTTAATATCGTACAATATCAATTACTACATACGAAGAAAATTATGATAAAAATACAAGATATCTTGTCGTATTTACCGTGAAGCTACCTCTAACTCACGTGTTTGCGGGTGTACTAAGTGACAATTGACGCTTCTATTAAAAGCATGTAGGAGATTGTAGTGCGGGAGGAAGTATCAGATACCTCACTGTTCCCAATTACCCGCCGTTCTTAATTATCCCACTCTCCCCTACATTATGTAAGAGAATGATTTTTAATTTATTAGTTTAAAATAATTTCTATAACCTCTAAAGCAAGCAAAATAAAACAATAGTTTGGATAAAAGTATTTAATTAAATCATGAATAAGACAACAAAATTTTCCCTAAAGTAACTAATTTGATGTCTTTTTCAATTCTTCGTATTCTTGGCACAGCTTTTCATATTCTTTAATCAACTCCCCTTTTCCACTGTAAAACAGTTAACTATCCTTTAACATTATTTTTTACATTTTTAAAAGACAACACCTCGTCTTGTCGACTCCTCCGGTGACAAGAGGACTGGCTCTTTCTTCGCCCAAAGAATCAGTATTGCAATTCAGCGGGAAAATGCAGCCAGCGTTCATGCCACCATTCTACGCGGACGGGACTTATATCTCTATCCTTAGTAATAATATTTATTTTAAATAATATTTTGCAAATATTTATTTCGTTAAAATTATATTACTTTACATTTTGCCTGTATAGAGGTCTATCATGACAAGTGGCAAGCTCGCCGATGTCGATGTAGTACCAGATGCGAGAAATTGGACCACAGAGACAGGGAAATAAATAAGTTTATTAAATTTATGAAATGTGATCTTGCTACCTTTAGGTAGGTAGATAATAGGGGAAGTTTATTTTAATAATAAATCAAATAAAGATGGCAACAAACTAATGAAAAGAAAATACTTATGAATAGGCTGTACCTTAGTCCCTTTGCCTTTAATGGGTATTTTTTTAGTTGGAAAACATGAAAAGATGGCACAGAAATATCTTCTGACAGATATTGTGAAGGAAAACTTACGAAGAGAATTATGCCAGTCGTCGTTAATTCTACTGTGGCCCTATTCTGTTCCTTTAACCGCATACGTAACCTTTTCTAGGTATAGGTTTTTTTCCCTCCTTTTGTATCCTTTGAGGGTTGTGTTTTTTTTTAAGAAGCGGATTCACATTTAGCCAACTTTACTATAGGCCCATCATGTCAAGTGGCAAGCTCGTCAATGACTCTAGCGTACCAAACACAAGAAATATTAGAAATAAATTATTGTGTTCCCGACCAGGAATCAAGCCCGGTACCTTCGCTCCTAAATCCACGGATCTAACCGCTAAATCACGGAGGCATACATCAAAATTAGTAAAGTATCATCACGACCGTTTCCCTTTTCGGGGTGGTCAGAAACCACGCTTATAAATAAGCGGATTCACATTTAGCCAACTTTACTATAGGCCAATCATGTGGCAAGCTCGTCGATGTCTGCAGCGTACCAAACTCGAGAAATATCACAAATAAATTAAATATTAATTAAATGTATTCATTTACATTAATAGATATTTTTGTGTCCCGACCAGGAATCGAACCCGGTACCTCCGAGTCTAAATCCACGGACTTAACCGCTAGACCACGGCGGCAGGTCATCATTAACTGCATCTTTGGAATAGATAGAATTTACATTCTTCGGGATATTCTCATCGCTTCTTCTTGAACGTGGCCACCCTGTTTGTTTAATCATCATCATCATCATTACAGCCCCTAGAACACAGCGTCCCAGACCTCCACTGCTGGAAATGGGCCTTCCAGAACATATATCTGGAGAATTTGGCCTACACTCGCCACGCTGGCCAGACGGCTTGGCGAGGAAGTTTGTTTAATATTCGTTGTCAATCCCGTTCTCGAACTTCTTGACCCAAGTTTTAATTAAATTAACATTTACACGGTGTTACCCGTATTTAAATAGGCTTTATGAAAAAAACATAGGAATCGTTGTTTTAATAAAATTGTTAAACACAAAAACCACGCGGTTGTCCAGTGAAGCGCTCCATCGCCCCGCCACCCGCTCGCCCCTACCTAACGCTTTTTGATAAATCTAGTGATACTGTTAACAAAAAAAATGGCCTAAAGTATAAGCTTAAATAAACAGAATTGGCTAAAAGTTCGCCTAGTAAATTCTGAAGATTATTGCCTTAGGGCTTACACTGACTACCGCACATTTAATCAAAAAATAAATAAGTCATAAATGCAATTTGAGCGTTAAGCTTACACTTGTACGAGTTGTAGTTTGTTTTTGTCTAGTTAATTATACCCTTTCATTTTTATATTTATGTTTTGCTTATGTGTTGTTTTTTGCTTCTATTATTTTCGTATTTTATTGTCATACATTGTGTAACTTTAACGAAGAGCACTTGTCTTCTGGAACACACTCTGTTTCATCAGACTAGTCCAGGAGACAGAGCAGGTAAAAGAAAAACATGTGTCAATATATATATTTTTTCTTATTAATTTTTATTATTATTAATAATAGTTATTTAAAGTCTACATAATTTTAACGTTAACGCAGTTACGCAAAAAGGATGAAGAATAGTAAGATTAAGAGAGAAAACCCACTAACCATGGCACATTTCTCCTGGCGTCCTTCGGCATATTCACTATTTGATTTCTCCACTAAATCCAAAGTATTTATGTTGGTTTTAGCATGGTAATTATTTGAGCACTGCACTTGGAGATATCGCCGCGAGATTTTACGTGATTCGCATTTTTAACGGCGGAGCGTGTTTTTTACGGACACGTCCAAGCGCGGTGGTTGAGCGACTGCGATGACAACTAGTGTTGGGCAAAGGAGTTAGAGGGAAACGGGGAAAGCAAATGAATAGTGATAGATACATAACAATAAATATATAATAATATATCGGCGTAGTCAGGATCCAATCCTCAATTTTTCAGAAATTTAATTAGAATTTAATCAGGTCCTTAGTCATTAGTCTTAGGTCTTAAATCAAAAACGATCTATATAAAAATACCGTTTTTGACATATCGCCGGGTTAGAGCGAAAACCAACTAACTATTTTTTTTTAGTAAATTGGCTTTTTTACACCAGTAGTTTAAAAAACTTCTTTTTCCAGTGATAAAATCGACTAAGCACTGTGACGCTTACCCCGCGTTCGTTTCGTATTTCAACATCTCGTAGCAACTTCTTAAACCAGCGCGAAATGTCGTTTTTGTTAAGAAATACCACTTTGCAAATGCTTACATTTCTTAAATAAAACGAGCGATGAGGCTACTTTTTGACAAGTATTTTCATTCATGTTTTATCATACCATGGCATCCAACACACATAATATTATTATGGTCTTTGAATTTATTACATAAAATACCTTTTTAACAAATATAATAGAAAACTATAAAGTATATAACAATGTAAACAAACCATTTCATATGTTAATGACATCTGTCAAAAAGTAACATCAATAACCCTCCTTTCAACACGGTACTGACATACGAAATTAGCATCAAATATTAGAATTTTCATTAAACGAACGACTTGTGCTAAAAAAGTGGTATTTTCATGGTAACATTTCTTAAAACGAACGCCTTAGTTTTGAAGATAGTGGGTCTTAAAAGCAATTAAACGAACGGTTTTAGCCGAAAACGCAAATAATAATAAATTTAAATGTGCATAATATTTTTGTGCAAAAATGGCTAACTTAGGTGGTTTTTGTTCTAACACGGCGAATATTCTATATGTATACAATTTTGGACTAATCCATCGATGTATCGATGGACTAATCTAAATTCTAAGTTTAATGGCCCATAACTTAAAATTAACTTGATGTGGATTGGATTCTTTTAGCGTAACTATGTATAAGTACTACGGTTGAAATATCAAAATCAGCCATTTTTTTCTTGATTAAATGTGCGATAGACAAGCAAATACGAACAGCATGTACCAATGAAAAATCTAGCCATAGTATGTTATGGAACTCCATTAAGGTTATCAGGAGTAGAGGATCTAGGATGCTGTGTTCTTATATTAAATATGATATTATGATTAAAATAAATAATTAAAGATTGTTCTTACAGTATATTTAAAATATCTTCTGGAATGTTTGGTGTTATGTTTTCCAGCTGTTCTCCGAGGTTGTCTACACAGGCCTCGATGGTAGCAACTTCCTTCATCGCGGCCTCGGCCGAAACGTTCGCCTCTTGTATTTTAGTATTCATCACGGCGTTGTCCTAATAATCATGTTTTTTCGTTCTCTTTACGACTTAGACCTCATACATTTATGGTACGAGCTTCCAAGACGGCATTAACGGAATATTTTTTTGGGTAGGGAGAGGAGCAGTGGTGAATGGTGAGCGTTTTGTTACGAATTAAAAAAAGGAGGCCATCTTTGTAAAACCTATCATCACGACCATTTCCTTTTCGGGGTGGTCAGAAACAACGCTTATAAATAAGCGGAGTCACATTTAGCCAACTTTACTATAGGCCAATCATGACAAGTGGCAAGCTCGTCGATGTCTCCAGCGTACCAAACTCGAGAAATATCACAAATAAATTAAATGTATTAATTTAAAATAATAAAAAAAAATGTGTCCCGACCAGGAATCGAACCCGGTACCTCCGAGTCTAAATCCACGTAGGCAGTTACTTGTAAACTTCTTTGTAAACCAGCCTAAAGTCGATCGCAAGCCCGAGACACCATTCTTCCCCTCTCCTTTTCCACACACGATGGAGCCGGAACTTGAATACCCTTTTAAAATACAACTAAAACCTATGTAGGTAGGTACATAAAAATATTTACCCATTTACTGGTCAATAATTTCTACAATTTAAATTAATTTGCGGGTATTAAAATACTTACATAATAGAACCGAGTATTGTCATATCTAGCCACTTTTTCACGTATAAGAACCTTGTATCGTTCCCTAGAATAAACAGTTAAGAATGTAAATAAAATGCTTAATTTAAATATAATCTGTATACAACCTTTTGATAATCCGTTCAGTACTCTGGACGTGAAGGCGAGACGAACACATCTACATACATACATACAAAGCTCATTTCTTATAACGATTGCTTACAATTGATCTTCAATTTCCTTGTCTTCTTGTTTTATAAGTTCCTTGTACTTTTCATTAATATTGACTTCGCATTGAACTGCCAATTCGAGTTCGTCACACTGTCTCTTTATTTCCAGGCGCTTAGCGGTCAGGTTTACTAAAATTTTATTAAATAAATTATTAAACTAAATTAACAAAAATAAATTATTATTTTTCGATAAGTCTGTTTGATGTTTTTTTTGGAGTGATTCTAGGCAATATCGCCAAAACACGTCCTGTAAGTATGTATTCGTGTATGTGAGTTTACAGCGCGGGAAAACCGCAAACCGCAACAAATAAATTGCAACTTGTCATCATCTTACAAAGCGTTGAAATATAAGATAGAGCGGGCATTAGTTGGTATTTAACAATTTTTTAATGCAATTATATTTAGAGAAAATGATGTGAGTCGGTCAGTCGTCGTAGTCAGAATGTAAAAAAGTCCTAGTCAAAAACAAAATACAATCTATTAATGTCAATAAAATCTTCTGTTTAAACGTCGTTCTATGTCATTGAGAAATGAGGTCTAAAGTCTTAAAATAATAAAAACTGCGCCGCAACAGCAATCTTCCTTCTTCTTTTGTCGAAGAAGCACGAGTTTTACACTTCCGCATACAGGCCGGTATATTGTCAGTAAAACAATAAAATCAATTTAAAAGTTCTTCGAACACGATTATAACCGTCGCGTCGTCGATGCACTGTCTGCCATAGACTAATTCTTCTGAGACGATTGTCCCCGCTTTGATTCTCATACCGTTTGGATTCTTGCCCCGTCTTGTTATATATTGAATGTCTTCACTTAAAATGGCTTGTAAAAGCAATTAATAAATATTAATAAACATATTACTCACGTCCTTCTCTTTTCAGTCGTTCCGACTCGTTATTCAAAAGTCGAACTTCTGCCAAAGTTTCCTGTATCTCTTTGGTTTGCTCTTCCACTTTTGCCGCTATCTCTTCGATATTGATTTTATATTTTGATATTTGCATTTGCTGTTTTTTTGGAGACATTTTGTAGATTTAATGGTGTATTTCCTTCTAACAAATAATTATCAACAACAACACTTTAAAAATGGCGGGACAAAGAATAATGAATAATCATTTTTTTTTTTTTTTTAATTGTCTTTAAAGGACATTGTACAGAATACATCAGTCCTAAACACGTAATTTATTTGCATAATATATGTTCATAACAAAGTTCATAACCGAGTTGGGGATCATCAAATTCCAGATGCTGCAGAATTTGATGCTTTACTTGGAGTCATTCGCGACACCATAGCTCAAACACGTCGGGTAAAATATGGGAGTTGAAAGCGCGGGAAAACCGCAAAAAAATAAATTGCAACTTGTGCCCCATATTTAAAGTCCAATTTATCGTTTGCCATAATTATTCACATTGTAGCACATTATTAAACCAAGCAACACCACTTTTGACCAATAATATCCACAGTAAATTAATTTACAAAACAAAAACTTGCACTTGACATGTCCACGCAAAATGGCGCGAAGAACTTCATAATGACTAATCACCACGTGAATACTGAAACGGCGAGATTTTTTTATTATGGCTAAATATTTTACCCACTACCTGTTTAATCCTGAGATGAATATATATATATTTTTACAACAATGTTTTTTTTTTATTGAATTATAAATTTAGTATTTATATATAAGTATATTTATTCTAAAATACAAATTAATAATTCCGCCAATAAAAAATATATCGGTATTTCGATAAAATTCATCTCTATTATTGAGAATCAGCATCCTGCACTTTAATAAATTAAAACTATTGTAACGATAAAAAAAAAATTAAAGAGGATGTTGTTCTAGCTTTTTGCACGGACATGTCAAGTGCAAGTTTTTTGTTTTGTAAATTACTTTAGTGTGGATATATTTAGTCAAAATAGGTGTTATTTTCTTTAATAATGTGCAACAGTGTGAATAATTTAATGTTAATTTTGACAGTATACGTGAGGCGTAAGGTATTTTTGCGATTTTTCTGCGTTGTAAACTCCCATATACTGTTTGGGCAATATTGCTGCGAACAACTTCAAGAAAAGCATCAAATTCTCCAATATTTGGAATTTGATGATAACTTCATTAACTCATGCAAATAAAGGTTATTACCACAGACATGGCTGTATAGGCTAAATTCCTTTGCCTTCCCTTTCATCACAGGAGAAAAAAAAACAAATATTTTCGTTAAAGGCAAGGATTTCAACCGCTCTGTACGCCATTACATTAATAAATGAATATCTTTGCAACGGGCCGGAAAAAACTCATCGAGTCCTTCGCGCCATTTTTCATGGACTTGTCGAGTGCAATTTTATGTTTTGTAATTTAATATAATCATATAACAACAAACATGGCTGTGTCGGCTAGATCTCTCTGCCTTCCCAATGATCTCATTCTTGTTTTGTAAGTTTGTTTAAAGAATAATAATAGACAAAAAAAAACTTTTTTTTTTTAATGCAAAGATTTAAACAACATTATGCCTTTACCTTAATAATTTTAATACGATGACGAATAACCATATTTTAATGGCCACGATTATACAGCATTAGGCCTTTATTGGAGATTGGAGTTTAGTAAATAGGAATTAAACTCGGAGGTACCGGGTTTAATTCCTGGTCGAGACACAATAATTTATTTAATTTGTGATATTTCTCGATTTTAATGCAGTAGAGAGCTTGCTACTTGTCACGATGGCCCAAAGTAAACTTGGCTAAAAAGGAATCAGTTTCTTTCAGAAAAAAAAAATAGTATTTAGTTTCTGACCACCCCAAAAGGTCGTTATGATGATTTAATAACATCTTATACCTACCTTATAAAAAATATATATATATAAAATAACTTGTATACATACTATAAAACCTTCGTACATCCGAATCCCAGGTAGCAAGATGACGTCCGTGACGTAAAAATGACGTCAATTGTAAGTCAATTTAGGGTCGGTCCCATATTGGTTCATACTGACGTCTTTAATAACGTGATATTAGGGACAATGTTTGTACGTCATTATTATGGCTATTTGTGGACGTCATATTCACGTGATAATAAGGTCAGTTTTTGTACGTCACTACGCACAGGGTATAAAATACTACTACTATATAATACACTAAACACTATAATATTACACTTTTTAGAAGAACAAGATACAATCGCCATTTCTTAATTTCTTTTCGTAAATCGGAACCCACTTCCAATCGTGCTACGATTGACGACCGTTTCATTTACATAGACTTAATTTAAAAGATAATAATAGCTGCCAATTTTGCACCTCAACCTATTGTCACAACCATTTATTTTTTGCTTGTGCCGAATTTTCTCTTCAAAGACTTTTATTTATAGCAGAATGCAAAATTATTTTTAATTTCAATGATAATAATTGTATTTGTTTAATTTTATAAATCATACATTTGGTAAATTGTTAATATTTTGTTTTTGTTTCGTAAATTTTATATTCTTACTGCTTTTAAGTTATATTATAAACAAAGTTTGTTTTAAGTTGTGGTAAGTTAGCTTTTATACATGTTGATTTACTTTTGTACATAACTTTGTATTTGTGTTTAATTATTTAAATTTTGTTTCAAGTTTAGTTACCTACTTAAGTTAGTTAGGCTAGTTCTTACTTGTATTATTTTTAATATTATTTCAAAAAATGATTTCTGTAACTTTTAATACCCCACCTATATACTTTAATCTTAATTTAGTTTTAATATTGTATATTGTTTAGGACTTATGTATTCTGTACCATGTCCTTAACTAAATTTAAAAAAAAAAATTGACGATCGTTTGTTTGACATTTCTTTTCCCTCCATTTTTGGTGTCGTGTAAAGTGTTGGTGGCGTCTGCTGTGAATTTAATTGATTTTTTCTGGCTAAGCTAAGGTACTTAAAATAATGTACGCCGTAGTACAGTTCACCGACGCTGAAGGTGGAACTGTCTCCATAGTGAACTCCGTTTGGCTGACGCCTCGAAAATGTGAAGTGCACTGGCCTCCAATAAAAGTATCCAAAGAATTTGATCGGCTACTCACTAAACAGGCATCACCAGATGATAAATGGCATCTTTATGGTGTGCAAAGGGTGTTATATGAGACTGGTATGTACTTTCTTTGTTGGGTAATTGAATTACGAACTAATGTGGTCTATACAGATTAGAATCAGTGGTCTATGTGCATGAGGTGGACGTAAGCTTCATGAAGTTACAGTTCGGAAATGAGTTTTTGCGGGGCATGCATGATAGTGAAATGAGCGCCGGTGGCCCGTCGGATAAGACCTCGGAACTGCGATCAAGGAGTTTCGAGTTCGCTTCCGACCAAGTTTGTGCCATGTGCGAATGTGTTTTCGGATTTTCCGAGAGATGTTGATGATGAGACATTCACCAATGCTGGTACGGCAAAGGAAAACGTTGTGAGGAAACATGTTACTCCGTTGGTGCCGGTTATCACTAGATGGAAGTCATTAAGCTATGTCGAGAGATCTCATTGGTGGCTTGAACACTTCTGACGTCCACTAATCCGGACTGGCTCTGTGTGGAGTAAGGTCAAATATTGGCAGATAATAAAACCATTATTTCTTACTTTATGTTCTAATATTATATTGATATAGTAGGCACCTACACATACATTCATCCATCATAAATTATGATTATATTTCGATTCATAATGAGTAATGCTAATTATACTACAAACGACACCCCTGGGGGTGCCCTAAAAATGGAAATTTATGTCTTTATGTGTTATTTATTTGTAATATCTTTGTTGTCTTTTAGATAATGAACATACCAGCAGCATCTTCCAATCCAAGACGCTACTGCCGGAAAACAATGATTCTATTTTGTTAAACCCTGATAGAAGTCTTGTTACGTTGTCAGACAGTGTATTTCAAAAAAGTAAGCTATTTCTTTGGTAGTAAAGTATACCCCTTCACTTCCCCCCTTTATTTCTGAAGCTTACGGAGCTCAAAATTGAGTTTTTACGACTTGATCAACAAACATCATCATAGCTCAGTAAAATTGCTAGAAATATTAATAAATTGTATACCTTCTTCATGAATCAAACGGTCAATTAGTGAAAACCGTCAAAATCCCTAGTCATTTATGAGATTAGCCTATACAGACAGACAGGATGGATGTACGCATGGACGTCAGACAAAAACGATGGGAAACTTCAATTTATAATATTGTAGTGTTATAAAATATTATATATATAAAATATTTTCAGATTCAGATTAAGCATGTCCAGTTCAAATTAATGGTGATAGTCAACCGAAACAAGTATTGACAGGTAGTGAATGAAACTCTAATTTTTTACTTTGTTTTGTTGTGTTTAAAATATATATTTTTACATTTTATATTACGTATATTAACATGAATATAATATAAAAAATATACTTAGTATATATAAAATATTTAAAATTCTATTCTACATAATTCATATTCATTCACATTCATTACCTACATTTTAAATACATTACATAATTTACAGGTTTTGAAGAAATGGTGGTGTCATTGTTGTCAAAATTAAAAACACAAAATGACCAAATCTTATCCTTACTAAAACAAAACAAAGTTAAAAGGCATTTTAAAACCAGATTTAAAATTTCCATTAAAAATCTTGGATGAACTGAATGCCAACGAGAAATTATTACTAGTTCAAGAAAATTAAGAGAACTTGGTAGGTTATATGTTACCATTTATCAAATATTAGTAGTATAGCATGTTCTTATTTTTAATAAGTATATTTATTTATTTCAGGTTTCCTACATAACAACTCTTGGTGGAATAGATACGTCGAGCAAAGTGACCCGAACCATGAAACTTTTGATGTCTGACAGTTTGGCAAAAGGTTTCAACTTCTATGGAAAACGATCTGACTAAAAACCATTCTGTCAACTACGCCTTCGGGACTGTATTGTAGGTAAGTTAAACTGCTTGATGTTTAGGTCTACAAAGTCAAAATACAATTCCATCTAAGTAATCCTTGTTATGCCACAACTTACGGAGACATGACAGGTTTATCAGTAACAACTTTTAATCAGGAAGTAAAAGTAAAGTATCATCACAACCGGGTGGTCAGAAATCACGCTTTTTTTTAGGACTTTCAGGGTTCATAATAATTATGACTTTTTCACCAAGATCAGTTTTTTCAGTTTTTTGGCATGTTGAGAGGATCAATGAATGTAGAAGTACGAAAGAGATCTACAGTGCGAATGCGAAAGGAAGTATTAGAAGTGGACGCCCAAGAAGGACCTATAATTAAAGACCAAATTGGTTCTCGTGAAAGGTTCAGTGCGCAGTACTTATAACCGACAGGCATGTATGAGTGTTGACGAAAGAGGTGTGCAGGGATCGTATTAAGTGGCGTACCGTAGTCTCTGCCTACCCCAATGGGAAAACGGCGTGACGTTATGTATGTATGCAGTTTGTTTTACAAATAGTGGATTTAAATCACTAATTTGAATCAATTTGATTAAATGACTCAGCCGTGCTTTTTATATACAAGGCAATGCCTCGTGTTTAGACTAGTTTTAAAACTTGTTTCGCCACGGATTATATTTTCATATGTTTATTTGCAGATGGTGTTAAAACTTCTTCTCCATCATCAGTCACAGAAAAAAACATCGAAGATTGCATCAAGATTCGGCTAAAGCACGCTCCGGAATGAGTTAAAAACAAGTTGGTGAAGGATAAATCAAGTATTTCGTAGGCATTATATTGATAGAAAACCGCAAATCGATGTAGAGGATAGCCACTTTTTGGAGGGTTACGTATACAACACCATTACCTTTCGGCCACCTAATCTCGTTCGGCTATCCTCTACATCGATGTCCGTTTTTTTTTGCGTAGTCCGACCACTAATGTGAATGTTCAAATACTAATGTGAACGTTTTAGTATAAGATATTAACTGAACTTAATATACGTATTTTTTAAATAACTATGTTGTATCTCTTATTAGTTTTGTTTTATAAAAGAGCTAATGTGATCATGAAAAACACGCCTGTTATATTTATTAGCGTGTTTTAGGTGTCGGTTCACTTTAGCTCTTATTGATTTACCTCTAGACACGTCCTAAAACCTGACCTCCTAAACGTCCTGAAACAACGTCATCCTAGACGTCCTGAATAATCGTCACCTCGACGTCCAGAAACAACGTCATCCTAGACGTCCTGAATTATCGTCACCTCGACGTCCTGAAACAACGTCGTCCTAGACGTCCTGAATTATCGTCATCTCGACGTCCTTCAAAGACGTCTTAAGACTATGACAAATGTACGTCATTTACTGGACCTACCGACGTCATAATATGACGACATATACGTCGATAATGGCCTTAAATTGACGTCGGTATGACGTAAAATTGCTACCTGGGATAGGATATACGTTCTGTGTGTTCAGATTATCGAGGCTCTGCTGTATATTGATTTTCTGGTAATTATAATATATTTTGTTAACCTGTCTTTTTCTAACTTTGACACAGGCAATTGTTACTAATGCCATATATATAAATAAAATAAAAAATGTTGATTTGATACGCTCCATACGAATTTTCTTTAAATTTCAAACAATTGTAATTTTTTTATATAATTTAAGGATATTGCTGGGTTGTTACTACTTAATTTCTACTAAATGCAATCACAATACAGACTTTTCCCAAATATAATGAGCTAAACATATGGGTAATTAAATTTTGTTGATTGAAAAAAAGTTTGTAGGACAATCGTCGTAATACATGCTCTACAAAGTTATTACTAGAGATGAAACGGATATCCGGTAGCTATCCGATATCCGGCCTTATTTTTACTATCCGGCCGGATACCGGATAGTAACTCAGTATCCGGTCGAATGCCGGATAGTTATATTCAAAACATTCTCATTATTTTATACGAGAAAAATGATACCACACTACGTTATGGACACAGTTTATGTTAATAATCACTCGACAAAAATGATTATTTTATTGATTAGCCTAATACTCAAAATTAACAAGTGGCTAATTATGGTAAATTATTACCAAATTTTCTGTATTTGTTGGTAATAATAATTTCAAATCAAATTGGTCGCGTCATGTAACGCGATAAAGGGCCGAATATTCGGTTGCCGGATATCCGGCGCTCCGGCCTCGTAACTTACCGAATATTCGGTAACCGGTATCCGGCCACACCACTATCCGTTTCATCTTCAGTTATTACTATCTTTTTAATATAAGTTTTTTTACTTCGCCCCAATTAAATTTGTTAGTTTTTGGGATGAAGTTGCATTTTAAGTTAAAAATAATTAACTTGGCTTGAAAACGGGAACCGCCATGTTTTATATTACCAATAGCTTTTCTCGAGTTTCATTTTTATAAATGCATGATAGACATAATATACCAATAATTGTATCAATTATATGACTTTGAGATAATAAAATTAGCATTGATATTAGCGCGGCTTATAACTAACAAAATGACGTCGCAAATGGACAAATCGATGCTAATTTTAAAATTAACGTTATTTGACAACAAAAATAGATAATGATTATTCGCTTTATTATTTTATTTATATAATTTATTAAAAGGGGTTTTTAAGCTATGCATCCATCTTGCTCGCACATGTAATTAATTAACTGTCTATGAAATAAAATTTTACAAACATTAATTTGTTTTAGTAATTAACTATAGACATTTTGGAATATGAAAGTAAAAAATGACTAAAATGACAGATTTCTTTCAAACCTAATTGACAAAATAATAGTGTGCGAGCGAGATGCAAATCTTAACAACCTTCCTGATATAAATTTCATAGTGACAAATTTATTCTGAAGGTTACAATGACTACAGAAATATGTAAACTAACCTTGTAACGTCAGAAAAGTCGGTCTATATTTACAGAGCTATTCATAAAATATCGCTAAAATTCCTTCGGCCTAACATGTTTTTGTCACTTTAGTTCCATCCAGATGATAGATTATACTTGACCTTGTTAGGGGGATTAACGATTTTGCATCTCTCTCGCTCGCACAATCCATAATTTAAAAAAAAATCGAGTGTAGGTACCTTTAAATGTAGTCTACCTATTTTATTTTTGAAATCATTCATTGGTCATTTTGAACTTTCATATACCTAATTTTACAAAGAGAAATATAACAAGACTTTCATAAATGATTTACCTCCATTTAACTAAAATGAATATATGATGACAAATTTCTCAGCAGTCCATATTGTGTGGGTAAGAGATGAGAAGAATGGTGTCTCGGGCTTGCGACCGACAATAGGCTGGTTTAAAAATGAAGGCTTCATTTTTATGTTACTGCGCAATAATACTCTCACCATCCACAATTCTACTCCTCTCCCTACCTAACCAAACAGTATATGATTCCGTTAATATATATCCAAAATGTCTGTAATTTTATGCCCTGGTAAGTTGATAAACCTACATTTCTCATAAATACATCCAGATAAAAAATTAAAAATGTGCGAGCGATACAGCTGCAAAAACGTTCAATTCACTTACTAAGCGAAATGTTTGTGAGCTATTAGAGTCTAATGTATTAATATAATTCAAGTGTTGTAAATTCTTATAAATGTCTTGGTATAACTGGCCTCTATAGTCTAAGATACGTCTAAGAGCGACATTCACCGATCGGTTATCCGAATTAAATACACTTTTAATATTATAAAATACGCTAACAAAAAAAATAAGAAAATAAAAAACACTGACGTTCCTTTTTACCCGAATGCATGTGGGGTAATTGACAACAAGGGGAAATAGAAACGAAATGGGGTGACAATTATCTGATGTTTGAAAATTTATACGAGTATATGTCAATCCACTAATATGGGTAATTGGAAACGTTCCCATACGCATTCTTGTCGCCGTTCCCAATTACCTGAAGTAAGCAAAATAAATAAAAATAGCCGTGACTGCAATATAATTTTTGATGAACTTCAAACTATATGGAGTCTATATGATTCTATGAAGGCAGATAGTACAACTAACAAATGAATATGATGTCAATTAATACCAACATCTTAATATCGTACAATATCAATTACTACATACGAAGAAAATTATGATAAAAATACAAGATATCTTGTCGTATTTACCGTGAAGCTACCTCTAACTCACGTGTTTGCGGGTGTACTAAGTGACAATTGACGCTTCTATTAAAAGCATGTAGGAGATTGTAGTGCGGGAGGAAGTATCAGATACCTCACTGTTCCCAATTACCCGCCGTTCTTAATTATCCCACTCTCCCCTACATTATGTAAGAGAATGATTTTTAATTTATTAGTTTAAAATAATTTCTATAACCTCTAAAGCAAGCAAAATAAAACAATAGTTTGGATAAAAGTATTTAATTAAATCATGAATAAGACAACAAAATTTTCCCTAAAGTAACTAATTTGATGTCTTTTTCAATTCTTCGTATTCTTGGCACAGCTTTTCATATTCTTTAATCAACTCCCCTTTTCCACTGTAAAACAGTTAACTATCCTTTAACATTATTTTTTACATTTTTAAAAGACAACACCTCGTCTTGTCGACTCCTCCGGTGACAAGAGGACTGGCTCTTTCTTCGCCCAAAGAATCAGTATTGCAATTCAGCGGGAAAATGCAGCCAGCGTTCATGCCACCATTCTACGCGGACGGGACTTATATCTCTATCCTTAGTAATAATATTTATTTTAAATAATATTTTGCAAATATTTATTTCGTTAAAATTATATTACTTTACATTTTGCCTGTATAGAGGTCTATCATGACAAGTGGCAAGCTCGCCGATGTCGATGTAGTACCAGATGCGAGAAATTGGACCACAGAGACAGGGAAATAAATAAGTTTATTAAATTTATGAAATGTGATCTTGCTACCTTTAGGTAGGTAGATAATAGGGGAAGTTTATTTTAATAATAAATCAAATAAAGATGGCAACAAACTAATGAAAAGAAAATACTTATGAATAGGCTGTACCTTAGTCCCTTTGCCTTTAATGGGTATTTTTTTAGTTGGAAAACATGAAAAGATGGCACAGAAATATCTTCTGACAGATATTGTGAAGGAAAACTTACGAAGAGAATTATGCCAGTCGTCGTTAATTCTACTGTGGCCCTATTCTGTTCCTTTAACCGCATACGTAACCTTTTCTAGGTATAGGTTTTTTTCCCTCCTTTTGTATCCTTTGAGGGTTGTGTTTTTTTTTAAGAAGCGGATTCACATTTAGCCAACTTTACTATAGGCCCATCATGTCAAGTGGCAAGCTCGTCAATGACTCTAGCGTACCAAACACAAGAAATATTAGAAATAAATTATTGTGTTCCCGACCAGGAATCAAGCCCGGTACCTTCGCTCCTAAATCCACGGATCTAACCGCTAGATCACGGAGGCATACATCAAAATTAGTAAAGTATCATCACGACCGTTTCCCTTTTCGGGGTGGTCAGAAACCACGCTTATAAATAAGCGGATTCACATTTAGCCAACTTTACTATAGGCCAATCATGTGGCAAGCTCGTCGATGTCTGCAGCGTACCAAACTCGAGAAATATCACAAATAAATTAAATATTAATTAAATGTATTCATTTACATTAATAGATATTTTTGTGTCCCGACCAGGAATCGAACCCGGTACCTCCGAGTCTAAATCCACGGACTTAACCGCTAGACCACGGCGGCAGGTCATCATTAACTGCATCTTTGGAATAGATAGAATTTACATTCTTCGGGATATTCTCATCGCTTCTTCTTGAACGTGGCCACCCTGTTTGTTTAATCATCATCATCATCATTACAGCCCCTAGAACACAGCGTACCAGACCTCCACTGCTGGAAATGGGCCTTCCAGAACATATATCTGGAGAATTTGGCCTACACTCGCCACGCTGGCCAGACGGCTTGGCGAGGAAGTTTGTTTAATATTCGTTGTCAATCCCGTTCTCGAACTTCTTGACCCAAGTTTTAATTAAATTAACATTTACACGGTGTTACCCGTATTTAAATAGGCTTTATGAAAAAAACATAGGAATCGTTGTTTTAATAAAATTGTTAAACACAAAAACCACGCGGTTGTCCAGTGAAGCGCTCCATCGCCCCGCCACCCGCTCGCCCCTACCTAACGCTTTTTGATAAATCTAGTGATACTGTTAACAAAAAAAATGGCCTAAAGTATAAGCTTAAATAAACAGAATTGGCTAAAAGTTCGCCTAGTAAATTCTGAAGATTATTGCCTTAGGGCTTACACTGACTACCGCACATTTAATCAAAAAATAAATAAGTCATAAATGCAATTTGAGCGTTAAGCTTACACTTGTACGAGTTGTAGTTTGTTTTTGTCTAGTTAATTATACCCTTTCATTTTTATATTTATGTTTTGCTTATGTGTTGTTTTTTGCTTCTATTATTTTCGTATTTTATTGTCATACATTGTGTAACTTTAACGAAGAGCACTTGTCTTCTGGAACACACTCTGTTTCATCAGACTAGTCCAGGAGACAGAGCAGGTAAAAGAAAAACATGTGTCAATATATATATTTTTTCTTATTAATTTTTATTATTATTAATAATAGTTATTTAAAGTCTACATAATTTTAACGTTAACGCAGTTACGCAAAAAGGATGAAGAATAGTAAGATTAAGAGAGAAAACCCACTAACCATGGCACATTTCTCCTGGCGTCCTTCGGCATATTCACTATTTGATTTCTCCACTAAATCCAAAGTATTTATGTTGGTTTTAGCATGGTAATTATTTGAGCACTGCACTTGGAGATATCGCCGCGAGATTTTACGTGATTCGCATTTTTAACGGCGGAGCGTGTTTTTTACGGACACGTCCAAGCGCGGTGGTTGAGCGACTGCGATGACAACTAGTGTTGGGCAAAGGAGTTAGAGGGAAACGGGGAAAGCAAATGAATAGTGATAGATACATAACAATAAATATATAATAATATATCGGCGTAGTCAGGATCCAATCCTCAATTTTTCAGAAATTTAATTAGAATTTAATCAGGTCCTTAGTCATTAGTCTTAGGTCTTAAATCAAAAACGATCTATATAAAAATACCGTTTTTGACATATCGCCGGGTTAGAGCGAAAACCAACTAACTATTTTTTTTAGTAAATTGGCTTTTTTACACCAGTAGTTTAAAAAACTTCTTTTTCCAGTGATAAAATCGACTAAGCACTGTGACGCTTACCCCGCGTTCGTTTCGTATTTCAACATCTCGTAGCAACTTCTTAAACCAGCGCGAAATGTCGTTTTTGTTAAGAAATACCACTTTGCAAATGCTTACATTTCTTAAATAAAACGAGCGATGAGGCTACTTTTTGACAAGTATTTTCATTCATGTTTTATCATACCATGGCATCCAACACACATAATATTATTATGGTCTTTGAATTTATTACATAAAATACCTTTTTAACAAATATAATAGAAAACTATAAAGTATATAACAATGTAAACAAACCATTTCATATGTTAATGACATCTGTCAAAAAGTAACATCAATAACCCTCCTTTCAACACGGTACTGACATACGAAATTAGCATCAAATATTAGAATTTTCATTAAACGAACGACTTGTGCTAAAAAAGTGGTATTTTCATGGTAACATTTCTTAAAACGAACGCCTTAGTTTTGAAGATAGTGGGTCTTAAAAGCAATTAAACGAACGGTTTTAGCCGAAAACGCAAATAATAATAAATTTAAATGTGCATAATATTTTTGTGCAAAAATGGCTAACTTAGGTGGTTTTTGTTCTAACACGGCGAATATTCTATATGTATACAATTTTGGACTAATCCATCGATGTATCGATGGACTAATCTAAATTCTAAGTTTAATGGCCCATAACTTAAAATTAACTTGATGTGGATTGGATTCTTTTAGCGTAACTATGTATAAGTACTACGGTTGAAATATCAAAATCAGCCATTTTTTTCTTGATTAAATGTGCGATAGACAAGCAAATACGAACAGCATGTACCAATGAAAAATCTAGCCATAGTATGTTATGGAACTCCATTAAGGTTATCAGGAGTAGAGGATCTAGGATGCTGTGTTCTTATATTAAATATGATATTATGATTAAAATAAATAATTAAAGATTGTTCTTACAGTATATTTAAAATATCTTCTGGAATGTTTGGTGTTATGTTTTCCAGCTGTTCTCCGAGGTTGTCTACACAGGCCTCGATGGTAGCAACTTCCTTCATCGCGGCCTCGGCCGAAACGTTCGCCTCTTGTATTTTAGTATTCATCACGGCGTTGTCCTAATAATCATGTTTTTTCGTTCTCTTTACGACTTAGACCTCATACATTTATGGTACGAGCTTCCAAGACGGCATTAACGGAATATTTTTTTGGGTAGGGAGAGGAGCAGTGGTGAATGGTGAGCGTTTTGTTACGAATTAAAAAAAGGAGGCCATCTTTGTAAAACCTATCATCACGACCATTTCCTTTTCGGGGTGGTCAGAAACAACGCTTATAAATAAGCGGAGTCACATTTAGCCAACTTTACTATAGGCCAATCATGACAAGTGGCAAGCTCGTCGATGTCTCCAGCGTACCAAACTCGAGAAATATCACAAATAAATTAAATGTATTAATTTAAAATAATAAAAAAAAATGTGTCCCGACCAGGAATCGAACCCGGTACCTCCGAGTCTAAATCCACGTAGGCAGTTACTTGTAAACTTCTTTGTAAACCAGCCTAAAGTCGATCGCAAGCCCGAGACACCATTCTTCCCCTCTCCTTTTCCACACACGATGGAGCCGGAACTTGAATACCCTTTTAAAATACAACTAAAACCTATGTAGGTAGGTACATAAAAATATTTACCCATTTACTGGTCAATAATTTCTACAATTTAAATTAATTTGCGGGTATTAAAATACTTACATAATAGAACCGAGTATTGTCATATCTAGCCACTTTTTCACGTATAAGAACCTTGTATCGTTCCCTAGAATAAACAGTTAAGAATGTAAATAAAATGCTTAATTTAAATATAATCTGTATACAACCTTTTGATAATCCGTTCAGTACTCTGGACGTGAAGGCGAGACGAACACATCTACATACATACATACAAAGCTCATTTCTTATAACGATTGCTTACAATTGATCTTCAATTTCCTTGTCTTCTTGTTTTATAAGTTCCTTGTACTTTTCATTAATATTGACTTCGCATTGAACTGCCAATTCGAGTTCGTCACACTGTCTCTTTATTTCCAGGCGCTTAGCGGTCAGGTTTACTAAAATTTTATTAAATAAATTATTAAACTAAATTAACAAAAATAAATTATTATTTTTCGATAAGTCTGTTTGATGTTTTTTTTGGAGTGATTCTAGGCAATATCGCCAAAACACGTCCTGTAAGTATGTATTCGTGTATGTGAGTTTACAGCGCGGGAAAACCGCAAACCGCAACAAATAAATTGCAACTTGTCATCATCTTACAAAGCGTTGAAATATAAGATAGAGCGGGCATTAGTTGGTATTTAACAATTTTTTAATGCAATTATATTTAGAGAAAATGATGTGAGTCGGTCAGTCGTCGTAGTCAGAATGTAAAAAAGTCCTAGTCAAAAACAAAATACAATCTATTAATGTCAATAAAATCTTCTGTTTAAACGTCGTTCTATGTCATTGAGAAATGAGGTCTAAAGTCTTAAAATAATAAAAACTGCGCCGCAACAGCAATCTTCCTTCTTCTTTTGTCGAAGAAGCACGAGTTTTACACTTCCGCATACAGGCCGGTATATTGTCAGTAAAACAATAAAATCAATTTAAAAGTTCTTCGAACACGATTATAACCGTCGCGTCGTCGATGCACTGTCTGCCATAGACTAATTCTTCTGAGACGATTGTCCCCGCTTTGATTCTCATACCGTTTGGATTCTTGCCCCGTCTTGTTATATATTGAATGTCTTCACTTAAAATGGCTTGTAAAAGCAATTAATAAATATTAATAAACATATTACTCACGTCCTTCTCTTTTCAGTCGTTCCGACTCGTTATTCAAAAGTCGAACTTCTGCCAAAGTTTCCTGTATCTCTTTGGTTTGCTCTTCCACTTTTGCCGCTATCTCTTCGATATTGATTTTATATTTTGATATTTGCATTTGCTGTTTTTTTGGAGACATTTTGTAGATTTAATGGTGTATTTCCTTCTAACAAATAATTATCAACAACAACACTTTAAAAATGGCGGGACAAAGAATAATGAATAATCATTTTTTTTTTTTTTTTAATTGTCTTTAAAGGACATTGTACAGAATACATCAGTCCTAAACACGTAATTTATTTGCATAATATATGTTCATAACAAAGTTCATAACCGAGTTGGGGATCATCAAATTCCAGATGCTGCAGAATTTGATGCTTTACTTGGAGTCATTCGCGACACCATAGCTCAAACACGTCGGGTAAAATATGGGAGTTGAAAGCGCGGGAAAACCGCAAAAAAATAAATTGCAACTTGTGCCCCATATTTAAAGTCCAATTTATCGTTTGCCATAATTATTCACATTGTAGCACATTATTAAACCAAGCAACACCACTTTTGACCAATAATATCCACAGTAAATTAATTTACAAAACAAAAACTTGCACTTGACATGTCCACGCAAAATGGCGCGAAGAACTTCATAATGACTAATCACCACGTGAATACTGAAACGGCGAGATTTTTTTATTATGGCTAAATATTTTACCCACTACCTGTTTAATCCTGAGATGAATATATATATATTTTTACAACAATGTTTTTTTTTTATTGAATTATAAATTTAGTATTTATATATAAGTATATTTATTCTAAAATACAAATTAATAATTCCGCCAATAAAAAATATATCGGTATTTCGATAAAATTCATCTCTATTATTGAGAATCAGCATCCTGCACTTTAATAAATTAAAACTATTGTAACGATAAAAAAAAAATTAAAGAGGATGTTGTTCTAGCTTTTTGCACGGACATGTCAAGTGCAAGTTTTTTGTTTTGTAAATTACTTTAGTGTGGATATATTTAGTCAAAATAGGTGTTATTTTCTTTAATAATGTGCAACAGTGTGAATAATTTAATGTTAATTTTGACAGTATACGTGAGGCGTAAGGTATTTTTGCGATTTTTCTGCGTTGTAAACTCCCATATACTGTTTGGGCAATATTGCTGCGAACAACTTCAAGAAAAGCATCAAATTCTCCAATATTTGGAATTTGATGATAACTTCATTAACTCATGCAAATAAAGGTTATTACCACAGACATGGCTGTATAGGCTAAATTCCTTTGCCTTCCCTTTCATCACAGGAGAAAAAAAAACAAATATTTTCGTTAAAGGCAAGGATTTCAACCGCTCTGTACGCCATTACATTAATAAATGAATATCTTTGCAACGGGCCGGAAAAAACTCATCGAGTCCTTCGCGCCATTTTTCATGGACTTGTCGAGTGCAATTTTATGTTTTGTAATTTAATATAATCATATAACAACAAACATGGCTGTGTCGGCTAGATCTCTCTGCCTTCCCAATGATCTCATTCTTGTTTTGTAAGTTTGTTTAAAGAATAATAATAGACAAAAAAAATCATTTTTTTTTTAATGCAAAGATTTAAACAACATTATGCCTTTACCTTAATAATTTTAATACGATGACGAATAACCATATTTTAATGGCCACGATTATACAGCATTAGGCCTTTATTGGAGATTGGAGTTTAGTAAATAGGAATTAAACTCGGAGGTACCGGGTTTAATTCCTGGTCGAGACACAATAATTTATTTAATTTGTGATATTTCTCGATTTTAATGCAGTAGAGAGCTTGCTACTTGTCACGATGGCCCAAAGTAAACTTGGCTAAAAAGGAATCAGTTTCTTTCAGAAAAAAAAAATAGTATTTAGTTTCTGACCACCCCAAAAGGTCGTTATGATGATTTAATAACATCTTATACCTACCTTATAAAAAATATATATATATAAAATAACTTGTATACATACTATAAAACCTTCGTACATCCGAATCCCAGGTAGCAAGATGACGTCCGTGACGTAAAAATGACGTCAATTGTAAGTCAATTTAGGGTCGGTCCCATATTGGTTCATACTGACGTCTTTAATAACGTGATATTAGGGACAATGTTTGTACGTCATTATTATGGCTATTTGTGGACGTCATATTCACGTGATAATAAGGTCAGTTTTTGTACGTCACTACGCACAGGGTATAAAATACTACTACTATATAATACACTAAACACTATAATATTACACTTTTTAGAAGAACAAGATACAATCGCCATTTCTTAATTTCTTTTCGTAAATCGGAACCCACTTCCAATCGTGCTACGATTGACGACCGTTTCATTTACATAGACTTAATTTAAAAGATAATAATTGCTGCCAATTTTGCACCTCAACCTATTGTCACAACCATTTATTTTTTGCTTGTGCCGAATTTTCTCTTCAAAGACTTTTATTTATAGCAGAATGCAAAATTATTTTTAATTTCAATGATAATAATTGTATTTGTTTAATTTTATAAATCATACATTTGGTAAATTGTTAATATTTTGTTTTTGTTTCGTAAATTTTATATTCTTACTGCTTTTAAGTTATATTATAAACAAAGTTTGTTTTAAGTTGTGGTAAGTTAGCTTTTATACATGTTGATTTACTTTTGTACATAACTTTGTATTTGTGTTTAATTATTTAAATTTTGTTTCAAGTTTAGTTACCTACTTAAGTTAGTTAGGCTAGTTCTTACTTGTATTATTTTTAATATTATTTCAAAAAATGATTTCTGTAACTTTTAATACCTACCTATATACTTTAATCTTAATTTAGTTTTAATATTGTATATTGTTTAGGACTTATGTATTCTGTACCATGTCCTTAACTAAATTTAAAAAAAAAAATTGACGATCGTTTGTTTGACATTTCTTTTCCCTCCATTTTTGGTGTCGTGTAAAGTGTTGGTGGCGTCTGCTGTGAATTTAATTGATTTTTTCTGGCTAAGCTAAGGTACTTAAAATAATGTACGCCGTAGTACAGTTCACCGACGCTGAAGGTGGAACTGTCTCCATAGTGAACTCCGTTTGGCTGACGCCTCGAAAATGTGAAGTGCACTGGCCTCCAATAAAAGTATCCAAAGAATTTGATCGGCTACTCACTAAACAGGCATCACCAGATGATAAATGGCATCTTTATGGTGTGCAAAGGGTGTTATATGAGACTGGTATGTACTTTCTTTGTTGGGTAATTGAATTACGAACTAATGTGGTCTATACAGATTAGAATCAGTGGTCTATGTGCATGAGGTGGACGTAAGCTTCATGAAGTTACAGTTCGGAAATGAGTTTTTGCGGGGCATGCATGATAGTGAAATGAGCGCCGGTGGCCCGTCGGATAAGACCTCGGAACTGCGATCAAGGAGTTTCGAGTTCGCTTCCGACCAAGTTTGTGCCATGTGCGAATGTGTTTTCGGATTTTCCGAGAGATGTTGATGATGAGACATTCACCAATGCTGGTACGGCAAAGGAAAACGTTGTGAGGAAACATGTTACTCCGTTGGTGCCGGTTATCACTAGATGGAAGTCATTAAGCTATGTCGAGAGATCTCATTGGTGGCTTGAACACTTCTGACGTCCACTAATCCGGACTGGCTCTGTGTGGAGTAAGGTCAAATATTGGCAGATAATAAAACCATTATTTCTTACTTTATGTTCTAATATTATATTGATATAGTAGGCACCTACACATACATTCATCCATCATAAATTATGATTATATTTCGATTCATAATGAGTAATGCTAATTATACTACAAACGACACCCCTGGGGGTGCCCTAAAAATGGAAATTTATGTCTTTATGTGTTATTTATTTGTAATATCTTTGTTGTCTTTTAGATAATGAACATACCAGCAGCATCTTCCAATCCAAGACGCTACTGCCGGAAAACAATGATTCTATTTTGTTAAACCCTGATAGAAGTCTTGTTACGTTGTCAGACAGTGTATTTCAAAAAAGTAAGCTATTTCTTTGGTAGTAAAGTATACCCCTTCACTTCCCCCCTTTATTTCTGAAGCTTACGGAGCTCAAAATTGAGTTTTTACGACTTGATCAACAAACATCATCATAGCTCAGTAAAATTGCTAGAAATATTAATAAATTGTATACCTTCTTCATGAATCAAACGGTCAATTAGTGAAAACCGTCAAAATCCCTAGTCATTTATGAGATTAGCCTATACAGACAGACAGGATGGATGTACGCATGGACGTCAGACAAAAACGATGGGAAACTTCAATTTATAATATTGTAGTGTTATAAAATATTATATATATAAAATATTTTCAGATTCAGATTAAGCATGTCCAGTTCAAATTAATGGTGATAGTCAACCGAAACAAGTATTGACAGGTAGTGAATGAAACTCTAATTTTTTACTTTGTTTTGTTGTGTTTAAAATATATATTTTTACATTTTATATTACGTATATTAACATGAATATAATATAAAAAATATACTTAGTATATATAAAATATTTAAAATTCTATTCTACATAATTCATATTCATTCACATTCATTACCTACATTTTAAATACATTACATAATTTACAGGTTTTGAAGAAATGGTGGTGTCATTGTTGTCAAAATTAAAAACACAAAATGACCAAATCTTATCCTTACTAAAACAAAACAAAGTTAAAAGGCATTTTAAAACCAGATTTAAAATTTCCATTAAAAATCTTGGATGAACTGAATGCCAACGAGAAATTATTACTAGTTCAAGAAAATTAAGAGAACTTGGTAGGTTATATGTTACCATTTATCAAATATTAGTAGTATAGCATGTTCTTATTTTTAATAAGTATATTTATTTATTTCAGGTTTCCTACATAACAACTCTTGGTGGAATAGATACGTCGAGCAAAGTGACCCGAACCATGAAACTTTTGATGTCTGACAGTTTGGCAAAAGGTTTCAACTTCTATGGAAAACGATCTGACTAAAAACCATTCTGTCAACTACGCCTTCGGGACTGTATTGTAGGTAAGTTAAACTGCTTGATGTTTAGGTCTACAAAGTCAAAATACAATTCCATCTAAGTAATCCTTGTTATGCCACAACTTACGGAGACATGACAGGTTTATCAGTAACAACTTTTAATCAGGAAGTAAAAGTAAAGTATCATCACAACCGGGTGGTCAGAAATCACGCTTTTTTTTAGGACTTTCAGGGTTCATAATAATTATGACTTTTTCACCAAGATCAGTTTTTTCAGTTTTTTGGCATGTTGAGAGGATCAATGAATGTAGAAGTACGAAAGAGATCTACAGTGCGAATGCGAAAGGAAGTATTAGAAGTGGACGCCCAAGAAGGACCTATAATTAAAGACCAAATTGGTTCTCGTGAAAGGTTCAGTGCGCAGTACTTATAACCGACAGGCATGTATGAGTGTTGACGAAAGAGGTGTGCAGGGATCGTATTAAGTGGCGTACCGTAGTCTCTGCCTACCCCAATGGGAAAACGGCGTGACGTTATGTATGTATGCAGTTTGTTTTACAAATAGTGGATTTAAATCACTAATTTGAATCAATTTGATTAAATGACTCAGCCGTGCTTTTTATATACAAGGCAATGCCTCGTGTTTAGACTAGTTTTAAAACTTGTTTCGCCACGGATTATATTTTCATATGTTTATTTGCAGATGGTGTTAAAACTTCTTCTCCATCATCAGTCACAGAAAAAAACATCGAAGATTGCATCAAGATTCGGCTAAAGCACGCTCCGGAATGAGTTAAAAACAAGTTGGTGAAGGATAAATCAAGTATTTCGTAGGCATTATATTGATAGAAAACCGCAAATCGATGTAGAGGATAGCCACTTTTTGGAGGGTTACGTATACAACACCATTACCTTTCGGCCACCTAATCTCGTTCGGCTATCCTCTACATCGATGTCCGTTTTTTTTTGCGTAGTCCGACCACTAATGTGAATGTTCAAATACTAATGTGAACGTTTTAGTATAAGATATTAACTGAACTTAATATACGTATTTTTTAAATAACTATGTTGTATCTCTTATTAGTTTTGTTTTATAAAAGAGCTAATGTGATCATGAAAAACACGCCTGTTATATTTATTAGCGTGTTTTAGGTGTCGGTTCACTTTAGCTCTTATTGATTTACCTCTAGACACGTCCTAAAACCTGACCTCCTAAACGTCCTGAAACAACGTCATCCTAGACGTCCTGAATAATCGTCACCTCGACGTCCAGAAACAACGTCATCCTAGACGTCCTGAATTATCGTCACCTCGACGTCCTGAAACAACGTCGTCCTAGACGTCCTGAATTATCGTCATCTCGACGTCCTTCAAAGACGTCTTAAGACTATGACAAATGTACGTCATTTACTGGACCTACCGACGTCATAATATGACGACATATACGTCGATAATGGCCTTAAATTGACGTCGGTATGACGTAAAATTGCTACCTGGGATAGGATATACGTTCTGTGTGTTCAGATTATCGAGGCTCTGCTGTATATTGATTTTCTGGTAATTATAATATATTTTGTTAACCTGTCTTTTTCTAACTTTGACACAGGCAATTGTTACTAATGCCATATATATAAATAAAATAAAAAATGTTGATTTGATACGCTCCATACGAATTTTCTTTAAATTTCAAACAATTGTAATTTTTTTATATAATTTAAGGATATTGCTGGGTTGTTACTACTTAATTTCTACTAAATGCAATCACAATACAGACTTTTCCCAAATATAATGAGCTAAACATATGGGTAATTAAATTTTGTTGATTGAAAAAAAGTTTGTAGGACAATCGTCGTAATACATGCTCTACAAAGTTATTACTAGAGATGAAACGGATATCCGGTAGCTATCCGATATCCGGCCTTATTTTTACTATCCGGCCGGATACCGGATAGTAACTCAGTATCCGGTCGAATGCCGGATAGTTATATTCAAAACATTCTCATTATTTTATACGAGAAAAATGATACCACACTACGTTATGGACACAGTTTATGTTAATAATCACTCGACAAAAATGATTATTTTATTGATTAGCCTAATACTCAAAATTAACAAGTGGCTAATTATGGTAAATTATTACCAAATTTTCTGTATTTGTTGGTAATAATAATTTCAAATCAAATTGGTCGCGTCATGTAACGCGATAAAGGGCCGAATATTCGGTTGCCGGATATCCGGCGCTCCGGCCTCGTAACTTACCGAATATTCGGTAACCGGTATCCGGCCACACCACTATCCGTTTCATCTTCAGTTATTACTATCTTTTTAATATAAGTTTTTTTACTTCGCCCCAATTAAATTTGTTAGTTTTTGGGATGAAGTTGCATTTTAAGTTAAAAATAATTAACTTGGCTTGAAAACGGGAACCGCCATGTTTTATATTACCAATAGCTTTTCTCGAGTTTCATTTTTATAAATGCATGATAGACATAATATACCAATAATTGTATCAATTATATGACTTTGAGATAATAAAATTAGCATTGATATTAGCGCGGCTTATAACTAACAAAATGACGTCGCAAATGGACAAATCGATGCTAATTTTAAAATTAACGTTATTTGACAACAAAAATAGATAATGATTATTCGCTTTATTATTTTATTTATATAATTTATTAAAAGGGGTTTTTAAGCTATGCATCCATCTTGCTCGCACATGTAATTAATTAACTGTCTATGAAATAAAATTTTACAAACATTAATTTGTTTTAGTAATTAACTATAGACATTTTGGAATATGAAAGTAAAAAATGACTAAAATGACAGATTTCTTTCAAACCTAATTGACAAAATAATAGTGTGCGAGCGAGATGCAAATCTTAACAACCTTCCTGATATAAATTTCATAGTGACAAATTTATTCTGAAGGTTACAATGACTACAGAAATATGTAAACTAACCTTGTAACGTCAGAAAAGTCGGTCTATATTTACAGAGCTATTCATAAAATATCGCTAAAATTCCTTCGGCCTAACATGTTTTTGTCACTTTAGTTCCATCCAGATGATAGATTATACTTGACCTTGTTAGGGGGATTAACGATTTTGCATCTCTCTCGCTCGCACAATCCATAATTTAAAAAAAAATCGAGTGTAGGTACCTTTAAATGTAGTCTACCTATTTTATTTTTGAAATCATTCATTGGTCATTTTGAACTTTCATATACCTAATTTTACAAAGAGAAATATAACAAGACTTTCATAAATGATTTACCTCCATTTAACTAAAATGAATATATGATGACAAATTTCTCAGCAGTCCATATTGTGTGGGTAAGAGATGAGAAGAATGGTGTCTCGGGCTTGCGACCGACAATAGGCTGGTTTAAAAATGAAGGCTTCATTTTTATGTTACTGCGCAATAATACTCTCACCATCCACAATTCTACTCCTCTCCCTACCTAACCAAACAGTATATGATTCCGTTAATATATATCCAAAATGTCTGTAATTTTATGCCCTGGTAAGTTGATAAACCTACATTTCTCATAAATACATCCAGATAAAAAATTAAAAATGTGCGAGCGATACAGCTGCAAAAACGTTCAATTCACTTACTAAGCGAAATGTTTGTGAGCTATTAGAGTCTAATGTATTAATATAATTCAAGTGTTGTAAATTCTTATAAATGTCTTGGTATAACTGGCCTCTATAGTCTAAGATACGTCTAAGAGCGACATTCACCGATCGGTTATCCGAATTAAATACACTTTTAATATTATAAAATACGCTAACAAAAAAAATAAGAAAATAAAAAACACTGACGTTCCTTTTTACCCGAATGCATGTGGGGTAATTGACAACAAGGGGAAATAGAAACGAAATGGGGTGACAATTATCTGATGTTTGAAAATTTATACGAGTATATGTCAATCCACTAATATGGGTAATTGGAAACGTTCCCATACGCATTCTTGTCGCCGTTCCCAATTACCTGAAGTAAGCAAAATAAATAAAAATAGCCGTGACTGCAATATAATTTTTGATGAACTTCAAACTATATGGAGTCTATATGATTCTATGAAGGCAGATAGTACAACTAACAAATGAATATGATGTCAATTAATACCAACATCTTAATATCGTACAATATCAATTACTACATACGAAGAAAATTATGATAAAAATACAAGATATCTTGTCGTATTTACCGTGAAGCTACCTCTAACTCACGTGTTTGCGGGTGTACTAAGTGACAATTGACGCTTCTATTAAAAGCATGTAGGAGATTGTAGTGCGGGAGGAAGTATCAGATACCTCACTGTTCCCAATTACCCGCCGTTCTTAATTATCCCACTCTCCCCTACATTATGTAAGAGAATGATTTTTAATTTATTAGTTTAAAATAATTTCTATAACCTCTAAAGCAAGCAAAATAAAACAATAGTTTGGATAAAAGTATTTAATTAAATCATGAATAAGACAACAAAATTTTCCCTAAAGTAACTAATTTGATGTCTTTTTCAATTCTTCGTATTCTTGGCACAGCTTTTCATATTCTTTAATCAACTCCCCTTTTCCACTGTAAAACAGTTAACTATCCTTTAACATTATTTTTTACATTTTTAAAAGACAACACCTCGTCTTGTCGACTCCTCCGGTGACAAGAGGACTGGCTCTTTCTTCGCCCAAAGAATCAGTATTGCAATTCAGCGGGAAAATGCAGCCAGCGTTCATGCCACCATTCTACGCGGACGGGACTTATATCTCTATCCTTAGTAATAATATTTATTTTAAATAATATTTTGCAAATATTTATTTCGTTAAAATTATATTACTTTACATTTTGCCTGTATAGAGGTCTATCATGACAAGTGGCAAGCTCGCCGATGTCGATGTAGTACCAGATGCGAGAAATTGGACCACAGAGACAGGGAAATAAATAAGTTTATTAAATTTATGAAATGTGATCTTGCTACCTTTAGGTAGGTAGATAATAGGGGAAGTTTATTTTAATAATAAATCAAATAAAGATGGCAACAAACTAATGAAAAGAAAATACTTATGAATAGGCTGTACCTTAGTCCCTTTGCCTTTAATGGGTATTTTTTTAGTTGGAAAACATGAAAAGATGGCACAGAAATATCTTCTGACAGATATTGTGAAGGAAAACTTACGAAGAGAATTATGCCAGTCGTCGTTAATTCTACTGTGGCCCTATTCTGTTCCTTTAACCGCATACGTAACCTTTTCTAGGTATAGGTTTTTTTCCCTCCTTTTGTATCCTTTGAGGGTTGTGTTTTTTTTTAAGAAGCGGATTCACATTTAGCCAACTTTACTATAGGCCCATCATGTCAAGTGGCAAGCTCGTCAATGACTCTAGCGTACCAAACACAAGAAATATTAGAAATAAATTATTGTGTTCCCGACCAGGAATCAAGCCCGGTACCTTCGCTCCTAAATCCACGGATCTAACCGCTAGATCACGGAGGCATACATCAAAATTAGTAAAGTATCATCACGACCGTTTCCCTTTTCGGGGTGGTCAGAAACCACGCTTATAAATAAGCGGATTCACATTTAGCCAACTTTACTATAGGCCAATCATGTGGCAAGCTCGTCGATGTCTGCAGCGTACCAAACTCGAGAAATATCACAAATAAATTAAATATTAATTAAATGTATTCATTTACATTAATAGATATTTTTGTGTCCCGACCAGGAATCGAACCCGGTACCTCCGAGTCTAAATCCACGGACTTAACCGCTAGACCACGGCGGCAGGTCATCATTAACTGCATCTTTGGAATAGATAGAATTTACATTCTTCGGGATATTCTCATCGCTTCTTCTTGAACGTGGCCACCCTGTTTGTTTAATCATCATCATCATCATTACAGCCCCTAGAACACAGCGTACCAGACCTCCACTGCTGGAAATGGGCCTTCCAGAACATATATCTGGAGAATTTGGCCTACACTCGCCACGCTGGCCAGACGGCTTGGCGAGGAAGTTTGTTTAATATTCGTTGTCAATCCCGTTCTCGAACTTCTTGACCCAAGTTTTAATTAAATTAACATTTACACGGTGTTACCCGTATTTAAATAGGCTTTATGAAAAAAACATAGGAATCGTTGTTTTAATAAAATTGTTAAACACAAAAACCACGCGGTTGTCCAGTGAAGCGCTCCATCGCCCCGCCACCCGCTCGCCCCTACCTAACGCTTTTTGATAAATCTAGTGATACTGTTAACAAAAAAAATGGCCTAAAGTATAAGCTTAAATAAACAGAATTGGCTAAAAGTTCGCCTAGTAAATTCTGAAGATTATTGCCTTAGGGCTTACACTGACTACCGCACATTTAATCAAAAAATAAATAAGTCATAAATGCAATTTGAGCGTTAAGCTTACACTTGTACGAGTTGTAGTTTGTTTTTGTCTAGTTAATTATACCCTTTCATTTTTATATTTATGTTTTGCTTATGTGTTGTTTTTTGCTTCTATTATTTTCGTATTTTATTGTCATACATTGTGTAACTTTAACGAAGAGCACTTGTCTTCTGGAACACACTCTGTTTCATCAGACTAGTCCAGGAGACAGAGCAGGTAAAAGAAAAACATGTGTCAATATATATATTTTTTCTTATTAATTTTTATTATTATTAATAATAGTTATTTAAAGTCTACATAATTTTAACGTTAACGCAGTTACGCAAAAAGGATGAAGAATAGTAAGATTAAGAGAGAAAACCCACTAACCATGGCACATTTCTCCTGGCGTCCTTCGGCATATTCACTATTTGATTTCTCCACTAAATCCAAAGTATTTATGTTGGTTTTAGCATGGTAATTATTTGAGCACTGCACTTGGAGATATCGCCGCGAGATTTTACGTGATTCGCATTTTTAACGGCGGAGCGTGTTTTTTACGGACACGTCCAAGCGCGGTGGTTGAGCGACTGCGATGACAACTAGTGTTGGGCAAAGGAGTTAGAGGGAAACGGGGAAAGCAAATGAATAGTGATAGATACATAACAATAAATATATAATAATATATCGGCGTAGTCAGGATCCAATCCTCAATTTTTCAGAAATTTAATTAGAATTTAATCAGGTCCTTAGTCATTAGTCTTAGGTCTTAAATCAAAAACGATCTATATAAAAATACCGTTTTTGACATATCGCCGGGTTAGAGCGAAAACCAACTAACTATTTTTTTTAGTAAATTGGCTTTTTTACACCAGTAGTTTAAAAAACTTCTTTTTCCAGTGATAAAATCGACTAAGCACTGTGACGCTTACCCCGCGTTCGTTTCGTATTTCAACATCTCGTAGCAACTTCTTAAACCAGCGCGAAATGTCGTTTTTGTTAAGAAATACCACTTTGCAAATGCTTACATTTCTTAAATAAAACGAGCGATGAGGCTACTTTTTGACAAGTATTTTCATTCATGTTTTATCATACCATGGCATCCAACACACATAATATTATTATGGTCTTTGAATTTATTACATAAAATACCTTTTTAACAAATATAATAGAAAACTATAAAGTATATAACAATGTAAACAAACCATTTCATATGTTAATGACATCTGTCAAAAAGTAACATCAATAACCCTCCTTTCAACACGGTACTGACATACGAAATTAGCATCAAATATTAGAATTTTCATTAAACGAACGACTTGTGCTAAAAAAGTGGTATTTTCATGGTAACATTTCTTAAAACGAACGCCTTAGTTTTGAAGATAGTGGGTCTTAAAAGCAATTAAACGAACGGTTTTAGCCGAAAACGCAAATAATAATAAATTTAAATGTGCATAATATTTTTGTGCAAAAATGGCTAACTTAGGTGGTTTTTGTTCTAACACGGCGAATATTCTATATGTATACAATTTTGGACTAATCCATCGATGTATCGATGGACTAATCTAAATTCTAAGTTTAATGGCCCATAACTTAAAATTAACTTGATGTGGATTGGATTCTTTTAGCGTAACTATGTATAAGTACTACGGTTGAAATATCAAAATCAGCCATTTTTTTCTTGATTAAATGTGCGATAGACAAGCAAATACGAACAGCATGTACCAATGAAAAATCTAGCCATAGTATGTTATGGAACTCCATTAAGGTTATCAGGAGTAGAGGATCTAGGATGCTGTGTTCTTATATTAAATATGATATTATGATTAAAATAAATAATTAAAGATTGTTCTTACAGTATATTTAAAATATCTTCTGGAATGTTTGGTGTTATGTTTTCCAGCTGTTCTCCGAGGTTGTCTACACAGGCCTCGATGGTAGCAACTTCCTTCATCGCGGCCTCGGCCGAAACGTTCGCCTCTTGTATTTTAGTATTCATCACGGCGTTGTCCTAATAATCATGTTTTTTCGTTCTCTTTACGACTTAGACCTCATACATTTATGGTACGAGCTTCCAAGACGGCATTAACGGAATATTTTTTTGGGTAGGGAGAGGAGCAGTGGTGAATGGTGAGCGTTTTGTTACGAATTAAAAAAAGGAGGCCATCTTTGTAAAACCTATCATCACGACCATTTCCTTTTCGGGGTGGTCAGAAACAACGCTTATAAATAAGCGGAGTCACATTTAGCCAACTTTACTATAGGCCAATCATGACAAGTGGCAAGCTCGTCGATGTCTCCAGCGTACCAAACTCGAGAAATATCACAAATAAATTAAATGTATTAATTTAAAATAATAAAAAAAAATGTGTCCCGACCAGGAATCGAACCCGGTACCTCCGAGTCTAAATCCACGTAGGCAGTTACTTGTAAACTTCTTTGTAAACCAGCCTAAAGTCGATCGCAAGCCCGAGACACCATTCTTCCCCTCTCCTTTTCCACACACGATGGAGCCGGAACTTGAATACCCTTTTAAAATACAACTAAAACCTATGTAGGTAGGTACATAAAAATATTTACCCATTTACTGGTCAATAATTTCTACAATTTAAATTAATTTGCGGGTATTAAAATACTTACATAATAGAACCGAGTATTGTCATATCTAGCCACTTTTTCACGTATAAGAACCTTGTATCGTTCCCTAGAATAAACAGTTAAGAATGTAAATAAAATGCTTAATTTAAATATAATCTGTATACAACCTTTTGATAATCCGTTCAGTACTCTGGACGTGAAGGCGAGACGAACACATCTACATACATACATACAAAGCTCATTTCTTATAACGATTGCTTACAATTGATCTTCAATTTCCTTGTCTTCTTGTTTTATAAGTTCCTTGTACTTTTCATTAATATTGACTTCGCATTGAACTGCCAATTCGAGTTCGTCACACTGTCTCTTTATTTCCAGGCGCTTAGCGGTCAGGTTTACTAAAATTTTATTAAATAAATTATTAAACTAAATTAACAAAAATAAATTATTATTTTTCGATAAGTCTGTTTGATGTTTTTTTTGGAGTGATTCTAGGCAATATCGCCAAAACACGTCCTGTAAGTATGTATTCGTGTATGTGAGTTTACAGCGCGGGAAAACCGCAAACCGCAACAAATAAATTGCAACTTGTCATCATCTTACAAAGCGTTGAAATATAAGATAGAGCGGGCATTAGTTGGTATTTAACAATTTTTTAATGCAATTATATTTAGAGAAAATGATGTGAGTCGGTCAGTCGTCGTAGTCAGAATGTAAAAAAGTCCTAGTCAAAAACAAAATACAATCTATTAATGTCAATAAAATCTTCTGTTTAAACGTCGTTCTATGTCATTGAGAAATGAGGTCTAAAGTCTTAAAATAATAAAAACTGCGCCGCAACAGCAATCTTCCTTCTTCTTTTGTCGAAGAAGCACGAGTTTTACACTTCCGCATACAGGCCGGTATATTGTCAGTAAAACAATAAAATCAATTTAAAAGTTCTTCGAACACGATTATAACCGTCGCGTCGTCGATGCACTGTCTGCCATAGACTAATTCTTCTGAGACGATTGTCCCCGCTTTGATTCTCATACCGTTTGGATTCTTGCCCCGTCTTGTTATATATTGAATGTCTTCACTTAAAATGGCTTGTAAAAGCAATTAATAAATATTAATAAACATATTACTCACGTCCTTCTCTTTTCAGTCGTTCCGACTCGTTATTCAAAAGTCGAACTTCTGCCAAAGTTTCCTGTATCTCTTTGGTTTGCTCTTCCACTTTTGCCTCTATCTCTTCGATATTGATTTTACATTTTGATATTTGCATTTGCTGTTTTTTTGGAGACATTTTGTAGATTTAATGGTGTATTTCCTTCTAACAAATAATTATCAACAACAACACTTTAAAAATGGCGGGACAAAGAATAATGAATAATCATTTTTTTTTTTTTTTAATTGTCTTTAAAGGACATTGTACAGAATACATCAGTCCTAAACACGTAATTTATTTGCATAATATATGTTCATAACAAAGTTCATAACCGAGTTGGGGATCATCAAATTCCAGATGCTGCAGAATTTGATGCTTTACTTGGAGTCATTCGCGACACCATAGCTCAAACACGTCGGGTAAAATATGGGAGTTGAAAGCGCGGGAAAACCGCAAAAAAATAAATTGCAACTTGTGCCCCATATTTAAAGTCCAATTTATCGTTTGCCATAATTATTCACATTGTAGCACATTATTAAACCAAGCAACACCACTTTTGACCAATAATATCCACAGTAAATTAATTTACAAAACAAAAACTTGCACTTGACATGTCCACGCAAAATGGCGCGAAGAACTTCATAATGACTAATCACCACGTGAATACTGAAACGGCGAGATTTTTTTATTATGGCTAAATATTTTACCCACTACCTGTTTAATCCTGAGATGAATATATATATATTTTTACAACAATGTTTTTTTTTTATTGAATTATAAATTTAGTATTTATATATAAGTATATTTATTCTAAAATACAAATTAATAATTCCGCCAATAAAAAATATATCGGTATTTCGATAAAATTCATCTCTATTATTGAGAATCAGCATCCTGCACTTTAATAAATTAAAACTATTGTAACGATAAAAAAAAAATTAAAGAGGATGTTGTTCTAGCTTTTTGCACGGACATGTCAAGTGCAAGTTTTTTGTTTTGTAAATTACTTTAGTGTGGATATATTTAGTCAAAATAGGTGTTATTTTCTTTAATAATGTGCAACAGTGTGAATAATTTAATGTTAATTTTGACAGTATACGTGAGGCGTAAGGTATTTTTGCGATTTTTCTGCGTTGTAAACTCCCATATACTGTTTGGGCAATATTGCTGCGAACAACTTCAAGAAAAGCATCAAATTCTCCAATATTTGGAATTTGATGATAACTTCATTAACTCATGCAAATAAAGGTTATTACCACAGACATGGCTGTATAGGCTAAATTCCTTTGCCTTCCCTTTCATCACAGGAGAAAAAAAAACAAATATTTTCGTTAAAGGCAAGGATTTCAACCGCTCTGTACGCCATTACATTAATAAATGAATATCTTTGCAACGGGCCGGAAAAAACTCATCGAGTCCTTCGCGCCATTTTTCATGGACTTGTCGAGTGCAATTTTATGTTTTGTAATTTAATATAATCATATAACAACAAACATGGCTGTGTCGGCTAGATCTCTCTGCCTTCCCAATGATCTCATTCTTGTTTTGTAAGTTTGTTTAACAGGACCATAAATGACTGTCATACACTAACGTTTGGTCGAGCTTTGATTCTCATACCGTTTGGTTTCTTACCCTGTCTACTTATTTTATTTAATGTCTCTGTATGATATAATCTTGCCTTAGATACCCGCAAAAATAATTATGGCCAGCTTCAGCGATATGAATCTAAGTAACTTGATCTCGTGACTCGATATAAGTACCTATTATTTTGATTCACGCTTCCTCAACGCCTCCTCCATTCACATTTCCTCAAATTTCATTTTTTCAAACTTTAATTAAGTTTCTGTAATAGTTATGATTAAAGTTAAAAATAGAGCCGAGCCGACAGTTTTATTTTGAAGGACAGCCTTAACGACGCTATTTTTAATTTCAATCGTCTTAATTAAAGAGACTTAATTTTCGTTTGACAGCTGGAAGGAAATGTTGAGTGGAGGAGCCGTTGAGAAAATGTCTTAGAATACGGGTCGTAGTTAGTCTTAGATTTATTTATTATATTAAACTAATTACTTACCTAATGTTGTATTTATATTTTTAGGCTAGGAAACCATATGATACTAATGTCTATTACTTCTCCTTATTTTTTTTAAAAGGAGTTCTTCGCGCCCTTTTGCGTGGACATGTCAAGTGCAAGTTTTTGTTTTGTAAATTAATTTACTGTGGACATTATTGGTCAAAAGTAGTGTGTGTTGTTTTGTGAATAATTATGGAAAACGATAAATTGGACTTTAAATATGGGGCACAAGTTGCAGTTTATTTTTTGCGGTTTTCCCGAGCTCTGGACTCCCATATTTTACACGACGTGTTTGGGCTATAATGCCGCGAGTGACTCCAAGAAAAGCATCAAATTTAGCAGCATCTGGATTTTGATGATGACCCCATTAACTCATAAATAAGAAAGATATATTACGTCAGACTTGGCTGTATGGGCTAGACCCTTTGCCTTCCCTATCACCTCCTTCATCATCCATCGGAAGAGGAAACAAAAAAAAATACGTATATTTTTTAATTTTTACCTGCCTCCGTGGTCTAGCGGTTAAGTCCGTGGATCTAGACTCGGAGGTAACGGGTTCGATTCCTGGTCGGGACACAAAAATATTTATTAATGTATATAAATATATTTATTAAATTTAATTTATTTGTGATATTTCTCGAATTTGGTACGCTGGATACATCGATGAGCTTACCACTTGTCATGATTGGCCTATAGTAAAGTTGGCTAAATGTGAATCCGCTTATATATAAGCGTGGTTTCTGACCACCCCTCAAGGGAAATGGTCGTGATGATACTTTACTTTTATTTTACCTAAAAATAATTACAATACAAAAAAAAATTGGTTGCCTGTAAAGTCGGTATACGGGCGAAAGTTTTACGTGACAACGACTTTGAGTGGTAAAATAATTTTAATGTGAATATTCATTCGTATAGTAGGAAGAAGGATGAAATAATAGTAACAATTTAAAACATTTATTTATACAAAGAATTATATTTAAAACATTAATTTATACAAAGAATCTCGCACTGAATTTCATATTAACAAAATTTTATTTTTACCTTTACACATACATACGTATTTATATACAAATATACATACAATAACTTGCAATACATTTGCGTACAATGAAACAGCGTTTACTACAACTTAACTTGTTCCTATCTGAGTGATTTTGTTGAGGATAGGGCGATGATAGGAGAAATATGAAATGAAAGGAAGTGTTTCTGCTGTAATGTGGCTAGAAAATGTCAAGTCAATGTCTTTCACTTTTTATGTCTGTCTCTCTCGCTCTTAGGCGGGCTAACCATGCCCGAGTGGAAGGGACGCGTGCCTCTCACTCGCTCTCATTGTGAGCGCATAACGTGAGCGGAGCGTAACGCAGTTTCTTGAAGTGTCACCCGGCAAACCAATTTATAAGACGTTGTCACGTCAACAACGGTAATAGGTTGCTGAACGAAATTTGTTTAGGGCATTTTTTTTAAACTAAGGACATTATCAGCTTGTATTCACAGTTATTTATTTATTTTATATAGTTTAGGTATGCTAAATGTTTAAAATATCATTATGACACCTCTAGTACTAATGGACTTGATTGGAACACAAACTACATACATATTTTAACTGATTTGCTTAATTGCACAGTTTTATTAAAAATACCATTAGTCTTACCAATAATACTATCGCAACTACTATTTTTTTTTTATTATAGAGTATCAAGTAGTACAAAACTTGCTTAAAATGAATTTAATCAAATAAGTACATCTTTTATTAGTATTACACTATTATTTTATTACACTAGCTGATAGTGTCGCTTATATGGATTAAATTTCGGACAGTGATGTCAAACGACAAATTTAAGGAACTCCAGGAATCGAGTTACTGCCTCCGTGGTCTAGCGGTTAACTCCGTGGATTTAGATCCATCCGGGTTCGATTCCCGGTCGGGACATAATTAATATTTATAAATAAATACATTTAATTGATGATTGGCCTATAGTAAATTAGAATATAGAATCCGCATATATTTATAAGCGTGGTTTCTGACCACCCCGAAAGGTAAACGGTCGTGATGATACTTTACATTACTTTTTCCAGACATCGAACCCTTTTGTCGTATTTTTCGGGGCTAGCACAATTTTTATATAAAAAAATATATATGTTGCAGATATATTCTTTATTAACATCGTCCCGGATACTTCTTTCAGTATTGAAAAAAATAGCACCATTGAAATAATCCTGTATAAACTTGAACATATTTCGTTAGGTAACCCATCACTGCCGCTTTTGTTATCGTATTTTATTATATAAAAAGTGGATTTTATTTCGATAACTGATCGGTGAACGTCGCTCTTCTATAGATCTTGTAGGATATGCATTAATCATAACTTCTATTATATTGATTGTTAACAAATTTAGTCGCACATTTTCGCCTAAGTTATATAAACATTAGCAATATTATGCCTAACTCGTATACATTATAGTTTGTAAGGCATCATCATGTGCTGATTGGCGCTAATTACCTTAATATTTTTTTTGTTTGAACCATAATCCAATCGTCGCAAAAATGCTTTAAATATTTAGTTATGGATTTAAATAGTGGTGGGCGTTGCAATAAAGAACCGTTTTATATTCTGCGACAAAGGAACCGTTTTGAGGTTTTGACTAAAAAAGTCTTCGCAACTATCTTCCGTCAACTTGGCTGAAACTTGGGAAAAAATATGACCCGTTAATATTAATAAAACTGTTAGTGTAATTACTAACATTTTACTGGAAAAACGCATGTATATTTTAAAACCGTTTCCATGCCACTTATGTTATTTTCATTACAACCAGTTGCAACGAGAACTTTTTTTGCAACTAGTTTTCATCCTCCGAAAAACAGTTGAGTTTCGTTTTCAAAAAATTCTCCAACGACCCACCATTAGATTTATTATTGACGATGTAGTTGTAAGTATAGCATTACTCTCTAGAAGGGTAATATGAGTAGCTTGTGGAGTTATACATGTATAGGGTGTCTCAAATTTAAATCCATTAGAAGGATTACCTTAACCGTTGAAACTCGAAAATATTATTATTATTTTTTTTTTTTCTATCAATGAATAAAAGGACATTGACGTTTAGTTAATGCAATTTGTAGAGATTCAATGATTATGGTGCTATTTATAGTCCATCACTTTGAGATACTTTATACATACATATACCTCGTGTATTTGTCAAAAGAGCAAATATTTTTTTAGGCTTCAGGTGTCTTTGTAGAATTTCTATTTGAAATAAAATGGGTCAAATCTTTTTAAAGTTAAAAAATATTATCCGACAAACAAATCACTACTGCATGGTGGCAATAAGGCCGCGCCTGAAAGTCGCGATAAATACCTAGAGGCTGGGGAGTGTTTTTATTAATTGATCTCGCCCCCAACCGAGGGACCAAATGGGGAGAGAAAGAATTTTGTAAGTCAAACAAAATACCTCTGATTTGTTGATCTAGGTTAGGCTCTGTATGAGATGCAATATTTTTAGGAAAACTTCTCTGCACCGTAACTTAGGATTTTATTACTGAATAATGAAAAAAAAATCGTAGTACTTTATTTTCATTCTAGATTATAATTTAAAAAAATTTTTGCTCTTTAATAAATTCCACGCAGTATATGATCAAAGGTTCTGCCGCTCATTTCATGAATTTACTGTGGCTTACTAGTTACAATATGTGCTAACTCTGTTATATGTTTCGTTGCAAATCATATTTAGTAATTTATTCACAATTATTGTTATTTCATGCACAAATGTTTACATGGAAAAGGTTATTATTTATAATTTGTGTAAAACTTTCTAAATTATACTTTATTACTAAGTCATTATAATTTAAAAATAAACCAAAATACTATATATATGTGTTTTATTTGTTATTCACTAAGTATTATTACGACCTTTTCTCTTCTGTGGTGGTAGGAAACCACGCTTATAATAGGTTTCACATTTAGCCAACTTTCATTACTACCCCTAGAACACAGCGTCCTAGACCTCCACTATTGGAGATGGGCCTTCTAGAACTGGAGAATTTGGCCTACACTCGCCACGCTGGCCAGACAGCTTGGCGAGGATATGATGTCATTTTTTATGACAATTTATTAACGATTCCACAAGTTGGCATTAGTGGAACCGGGACCGACGGTTTAACGTGCTCTCCGAGGCACGGGAACGGTGGTGCTGTAAATGTTTGACAAAAAGTGTATTTATCATTTGTACATGCCGGGGGGTTTGAACCGACCTTTGTAGAATTTAAGGTACGCGTACTCACAACCGAGCCACCATCGCGCTTTTTTAGCCAACTTTACTATAGGCCAATCATGACAAGTGGCAAGCTTGTCGATGTCTCTAGCGTACCGCAATTACTATTAGAGAATAATATTTATATTAGCACCATATTATAGTGTGTTACGAAAATGTCAATCCAAAAATAGCGGATCATACGCATTCTTAGATTGCGTTCCAGTATGCAAAATATTTCATTATGACACAAATGGTACTAGTGCTTTGAAAGTCATTTCTTATATTATTCCTCGACGGCTCCTCCACTTAATTATTCCTTCCAGCTGTCAAAGTAGGCCTCCCCGGCCTCAGCACGTAACGCTCGATAAATATCAATGTTGCCAGAAACAACTCTTATATTGCCGGAAATATTCAAAATCGTAACATTTATGCCGTTCGAGGTTTGAAAACTTCACAACCGATTTCGAGGATCCCTTAAGGAAACTCATTTGACAGCTGGAAGGAATGGTTATGTAGTGGAGTCGTTGAGGAAACGTCTTAGTGATGAAATGGTGAATGCTCTATAACCTAATCCCTCCCTCTCCATTCCGCAACCGAACCACACGCATGTGTTATAATATGCAACCACATATCGTAGTCACGTACATATAAATTTGGGGACTCCTACATCTGTCGCACAATAAAGATGTGGAATGCTCTTCCAGCCTCTGTGTTTCCACTTTCCTATAACTTTTAGTCCTTCAAGCAAAGTGTGAAAAAGCATCTAATCAAGCCGGCATCGTGTTAGGGACTGTTGTTTGTCATGAGTGTCTGATTTCAGTAGCTAACAATCATGGACCTAGCAAGCCACTTACCATCAGGTGGGGGCAAGGACACATGTCGTGCTAGTAATAATAAATATATATATACTGTGAACAATAGTGCACCGTTTGTATTTACGAGTATAAATACGTTAGTAGCTACTTTGTATACCTTGGCCAGGTACATGTATATAGGATAATACGACTGCAGTATTCGAATTTATAGAACTATCAATGAACTCCGAAGCAAACCCCACACGACGAGCTAAACCGACAATAACACCTTCTGTATTTTGACCTTAAATGTGGCGCGAGAATTGCTAAATATATCGACGTCCAATAACCGCCTGTTGTACGTCTTGCATATTCGGCGTACTGGTGCGCGAGACCAGCCTGTGCGTGTGTGGGGGATATAGAAAAGATGTCCTGCTAGTAGAAGACTAAGCAGCAAAGTGGTTCAAAGAGTAAGCTGTTAGCAAAAGACGAGTTAACAGCTTAGCAGCAGTAGAAACCCGCGGTATGTCCCCAACCCAGGCACATTAGCCTTCCGAGCCTAGACGACCCCAGTGTGCTGGATAAAAGGGGTCATAGGATTGTGGTAGCAGCATTTATATTATCAAAAACTTCTTTAACGGCCAGTAGCAGAAAGGCTGATTATCTTTTGACATGTGTAACATTTGCCTATGAGGCACGTCGTTAATTGAAATATTCAAAGCGAAGTCAAACTACCAATCACGTGGCGTATACCAAAATATTAATCATATAGGTATTATTTTAATCAGAAAGGTCTGGATCAGGCCGTTAATGTTTAGGCCCAAATCTATAGGAGATAAATAAAACAACAGTTTATTCAAAACATTTAATACACATAATTCGAAAGCTGACAGTATTTTTTTTTTCAGAAATGCACAATGGGGTGTATCAGGCAAAGCTTTTTGTAGATGTCGCTAGCGGCACTGGTACCTTGTTTACACCTATTTTTGCATCATTTTAAAATATTTTTGGAGTTTTTTATTTTTATAACAGAAATATGTGTTTAAACTTAACGTTACCTACCTTAAAAGACGAATTAGTAAAGGGAACACCGTCTTTATAAATAAAAAAGGATTAATTAATAGAACGGCAATTTTGAGATCATCATATCTTTGATTTCGCTTGGAAATCTCGATTTGTATACTTAAAAGCTGCTTACTTCGGCATAATATCCAGAAAATAATAAATTACGTAATAAAAATACAAGTTTTCTATGCAACTGACAGTTCTATTAGGTACCATCTATCATGCGCCATCTATCGTGATAAAAAGTTAGTGATACACCCCATTCTTTTGTAAGGATAGTAAGAGTCAAAAATTTATATTGTGTAGGTACCATTAAGGTAATAGAATTTTACGACTATGCTGCAATCCATAAATCGTGTGCATGGTAAAACATGCATTGTTAGCGTTCATATACGTATTTATGACTCTAGTAGGTACTAGCAGTAGCTCCAGCATACACAAACACCGATACGTAACTTCCGAGCTGTCGAACGAAGAAGTATGCCAGATAGTGGTTGTAGATACGTCTTTACTATTCATGTGCCAAAAATATTATTCTGAATTTTGAAGACTGTGTTTTTTTTAACATTACAGGTTGTGAAGTTTAATAATAAAATTAATAGAGAACGATATTTGAATTGTTTCGCCAGCCAACCATAAGTTTGTTGTCAACTATTTTTTATATTATTTGCATGACATGTGGCCTTGCGCCTACCTGATGGTAAATGGCGTTCAAGATCCAACAAATGTTTGCAATCAGACACTTATGACTGACATAGGTCCCTAACACTATGCCGGCTTGACAGGGCATGACGGCAATTCAAGCCTGATCACGAAATGTGTGGATACACTTTATTGGGTTTATCGACACGAACGGTGAATACTTACTTCCCCGCCCCGGCAGACTGGGAAAAATTACCACCATCAGTACGCCCACCACATATTGAGGTAAATTTATATTTAAAATCGATATATCGATATACCTATGTCAAAAATATTTAATTAATTCGAATTTTATGTTGTCATCATTATCTCGAAATTTAAATTTATATAATAGTGTTTTCCCCTCCAGTCCATCTACGAGTAAGATAGGTTTATATACATTAAGTTGTAACCTAATGGTTGGTAACATTTATTTACACTAGCAACACGAACACTTCCCTCCCGCCCCACTCCACCCTCGCAGCTCGTGGTGACGACAAGCTCGGAGAAAAAGTATCCGCGAATTTAACAAGTGAATTAAACTAATAATTAAAACTGTGTGCACAGAGTGTTATAGACATTTAATGGTGAAAAACTGTGAGAAATTGTGCCAGGCCGCCTCCATATACAGTCCACTGCTCCTCGCCGCAACCGCCTAAAGGTTAGTTTCCTCATACCGCACACCTAACTTTTTTTAAATTACGATATTTCATATTCCCCATAAATCAACTATTTCTTTTTTTATAATAATTATTTGTACATTTCCTTTCTTTCGTCGATAATTTGGTTCAGACGCAAGTACAACCTAGCCTAACTTATCCACTTTTTTTAGATCCGTTACGTCGCTTGCGCTGTCTAAAATACTATACTTCATGTTCTTGATTTGATACGGAGTTTATGCGTGCTAGAGCTACGGGTCTACAGAGACTTACAAATATTGAAAAGAAAAAATATATATTTAATTATTTTTCTTCGTTAGTACCTACAAGAAATTTTGTATAGCAGTAAATTATGTATAAAAAAACTTTTAATTGAACGTCCGTCACAATGTAATTAAATCCTGACCAATTTCTACAACAAATTTGCCTCAAACGTACAAAACAACAAAGTCTAAATTAATTATGTAGGTATAATGAACTCGGATTTAAATTACTTTCGGTTGTATGGAAGTTCTCTTCGTGAAAGCAAAAAATATTATGTAAACAAAAAGGTAGTAAAAAATAAAATAGCTTTTTATCCTGTTGGATTTCTTATGAAAAATCAAAATGCTCCATGTATTAAATTTGAATTAATCAAATGTGTATTTAAAACCTTTATTCGAAGGAAATAAGGTACAATGATTTTAAAAAATAATAAAATATTAATTATACTAAAAACTTACATCTTAAAACATAAATTACTATTAATAAAAATAAACCTAATTAATAAAAAAAAATATAACTAAAAAATAAAATGAAGAAAACACAAAATAAAAATTATTATAAATAAAAAAAATGCTCCAAATCGCTGCCAATGGGCAAAGTGCCAAGAATACTGGCAGCATTGCCACGTTGAATGGAAATACTGATCCTTTGGCCCAAATATTGCCCAGCCCTTTTGTCTCCCGAGGTGTTGACGAGCTGTTTTGACAACAACGCCTTGAAAATTTCGTGTGCACTTAAATATATATTTAGGTTATAAATTATTTAGCCTCGCTATACAGAGGGGAAATGTTGCCAGTCTCCTTGGGACTATCTCGGATGGGACGTCTCTAGAGGACATTTTTTATTTATAGTTTAGTTTATTTTTAATTTTATTATTTAGGTAGCTTTTATATTGTAATTCTTTTATACTGGTTGTATTTTACTTCGAATAAAATGATTAATATTAATTATTTGTAATTATTATTTTATATAATGTAGATATTTTTTTCGAATAAATATCTACTGTAAATATTAAATTAGCTACATCTAGACATTAAATACAAGTACGATGGATATCTATGAAATGTTTGTAATAAAAGTGCTAATAGCAAAAATTACTTAAAAAACAATCCTTTTTCATCTTTTCATGTTATTGTTATGATAACAAATTGCGGTGAACTGAGTAATGTTTAAATAATCCGCTGCATTTTTTTTTTAAATTAGTCGGATATCTTTGCCATAAATATATACTCTCGAACTCTCGTTGGCACGCTGTTGATTTAACTCTGAACTCTAATTTTAAAATATTTCTTGCTATGGAATTATTGCTTCTAAATAGGTGTAATCACACATTAGTTCGAACCCCGGCATGTACCAATTAGAAATACACGTTTCTTACGTACATTTGTTATTTATTTACAACATCACCGTTTCCATCCTCATCCTCGGACAGCACGTCCCGGTTCCACTTATACCAACTTGTAGAATCTTTAATAAATTTTCATTAGGATAGTAGAACCTGTTCTAGGGGCTGTGATGAGGTGTGATCATATAGGTAAAGTTAAAATTATTTATCTCAGTTTAGACCTTATTCTCTAATATTAGAGGCGAAATTGCAATGACATAATATTTTAATACTTTAGTAAATACGTTATATAAGTAGAATAATAATAAGATTGGGAACCATTTGTTTACATAATATTTTTTGCTATCTTGAATAAGGACTTAATCAAAACACGTTCTACTGTAGGACATAAATAATCAATTAGCGTTAAATGTTGATTATTTATTATAGTAGAGGCTATTATACTGTTAATGACTATATAAACGATAAAAAAGCTTGGGTATAAAATTATAGCATTTTAATACGTCTCGTTGTTTGACAATGCCTCTGTACGGCAGCTAATAAGTATTATAATTCATTTATTACACAATTTGTATTTAGTTATAGTCTAGTTTAGTATGACAATGCCTTTATACAGCAGCTATAATTTTAAGTTACCTTTTTTTTCCGACATTTACATTTATATTTTTATTTTTATAATTGTGTCTGTCTTAGCTTATAGTATGACAATACCTATATACAGCAGCTAATATCTTAACTGACATTGACATTTATATTCTTATAATTGTGTCTGTCTTAGCTTTTAGTGTGACAATGCCTATCTACAGCAGCTATAATGTTAAGCGTTGTTCTGTGTTTATAATTTTGTTATTTTATTGTTTCTCTTTTCAAATGATGGTTATCATGTACTGCTCCAGATTCTCCAATATGTACTATAAAATTATATCGTTTTATATCAATATTGTAAAAATTGACGTGTAAAAGTGCAGAATACATATCTTTTGTCCTATGCCTACTTGCAAAATAAACGAATTGAATTGAATTGAGTTATTAAATGCAAAAAGTTTGAAGACGGATAAGTACCGACGGCTTTTAGAAATACATAGCGAAAGTCAATAGGTATTTATTTATTTAAAAAACTTTATTGCACAAAGTACAAAGGCGGACTTAATGCCCGAAGAAATTCTCTGACAGCCAAACCTTAGGGACAAATTTGAACAATTATAGGTGCAATCATAGAAATAATAATAATACTATAATTATAAAGGTTAATTTAATAGGATTGATATATACTTACATCATATATATCATAATATCAATATAATACATACTAATAATACACATTATTATACATAAACATACATAAGTACTACTTACTAACGCTGTCAGGAGCTATTTAAGAAGTGTGAATACACCAGTTTTTTAAAATATGACCTGGTAGTTGCTTGCCGTATGATGACAGGAAGATCGTTCCATAAATTAGTGGCAACTACTACGAAAGAGTTGGAGACAAATGCAGTGTGATGTGAGGGAACAGATAGAAGGGAGTTGTAAGAAGAGCGAAGAGATATGTCATGTCAGGTAGCTATTATAATTTATGCTAGATATTCATTATGATTATATGTATGTAACTATAACTTTCTACCCTACCCTACTCTACATACAGGGTTACTGGGTAATTCGACGTAGAAGCTGACAGGGTAGCAAATTTCAACAAATTGAACCCCCTATATGTATGGCCGAAATTAAATAGTTTCCAGATATTTAAATTTTATGAGATATTTAAACACGTGACTTCTTAAAAAATACGTATCTTTGAATTGATTTTTATACCTTTTTGAAAAGCTTATAGAATAGGCGAGTTATTTTAGTTATTTTTTTTACAGTAATGTAAATATTGTTAAGTAATTATTCTTAAACGCTCATCAATGTAAATATTTTGTTTAATTAAGTACGTTTAATTTTGTTCAAGCTTAATAGAAGTGTCAGCTTCAATTTATTTTTTAATGGTACCCACTAAGTATGTAATTTTATTAATTAGGAATTATATGTCAAATTTTATATGTATATATCGAAAAGCCCTTAAAATAAATTATAGAATTCGGCCATACATAATGCGTTTGAATTTGTTACATTCAGCTTCTAACGGATAAAGTATCATCACGACCGTTTCCCTTTCGGGGTGGTCAGAAACCATGCTTTTTTATTCCTGACGAATATATAAATCGTATTACCAGTAACCCTTTATATACCTACTATTATTACCTTAATTAAATGACTATAGGAGTTTACAAATATATGAATTACAATTGGCTGGCATAAAATGCTAACATCAGTCGTTCTATTACCAAAATAATGAACGAATCTGTCAGTTTAAGATAAAAATGTTAGCATGTAATGTTAGCGCGGTTATAACTGGAACACGGAGATAATAGTTTAACTAGTACATTAAATGTCGTATTATTTTTATGAATAATACAGAGTTCCCAATAAATAAATATTATTTACATAGATTATTTATTTATGCTTAAATTTACAAATACCCGTATCAGGTTATAATAATAAATTAATAAATAAAAGATAATAACAGCCTTTTAACTAAATTACAACAATTAGAATATTCAAAATTAACAAGTAGGTATATATTTGGAACTAAATATAATATCACTATTTAACTAGATTTTTTTAAATAATCATATTCATAATAAAAATGACTAGAAGTATCTTCTTAGGCTGGATTGCACCAAAAAGAAGTCTCTGTAATCGAATGCACCAGCTGGCGGCTGACCTTCAAAATAAATCTGGTACATACGACGCCAATTTTAACTTTAATCGTTTCAATCAACAGGAGAAGGCGAAGAAGCTGATTGTGGGTTACTCAATACACTTAAAATAAACCTAAAATAAGAACCCTTACTGGTCACTGCAAACTGAACTAGCACATGTTTACCATGTACTTGATAGAAAAAAGAACGAGTGCAGATGCTGCCGCGAGGTGTCTGAGATACCAGTCCATCTCCTCTGCGACTGCTATGTCCCTACATCACAAGCGCAGCACCATGGTGGGTGCTTACAGATTAAGCCCCGAGGAGGTGCGACTCCTCGCTCCTAAGCCGATACTAAGGTCCCTTATAACCGTAGGACTAGCAAACGAACTATAGTCTAGGGACGTCACAATAGATCATTACTGGTCGCAGTGACTTGGTGACTAGTAGTCACACCCTATTCACATAAATAATAATACAATTATTGACTTTGTTTTGGTGCAACCCAGGTTTAGGCACTTTGGGGTGAGGCGAAGTGCACAATCGTCCGAAAACGTGTCGTGTCATTTCTGACAGACGTAATTTCGGACGATTGTGCACTCCGCCTCACCCCGAAGTTTTTTTGCAACAGACTCGCTTTAATAAATAATATGTCTGCCGCTGTAAATAGTATACACAGCCTAAGATAACTGTAAAAAGACAAACTTACATCTATTGTTCTTAACACTACTTTTACGAGTACATTTTAAACATTTTAATCGATTACTATTATATTATTAAATTAAGATTTACGAGTATAAATGTTAAACAGACATACAGATATATTTTGGCGTAAGTATAATTAATTCCTATAAGTTATAATGGAATCCATTATGTTTTGTATGACACTCATTTTATATTTAACTACACGCGCGTGCGTATTTATGTATTCTATACTTAATCGTATTTTTTTTTATTAACAAAATTAACCATCCCAGCCCCTACAAGACATGCAAGGCAGAACCGGGATCGCCGCGGCGACGCACGGCTTGACGTGCTATACGAGTCACGAGAACGGTGGTGTTGTGAATTAATGACAAATGTACTTAATAAAAGTGTATTTCTCATTGGTACATGTCGGAGTTGGAACCAATTTTTTTGGAGTATAAGAAAAGCTTTCAACCGAGCCACCACCGTTATAAGCTGCCACTTGAGGCCACTAAATAATTATTTGCTCAAAATTTCGCACGTCATAATAAAATAAGTGCCAAACAAAATATGAAATAGCAGGAAAGAGAAATTAAAATAAATCTTAGACTGACCACCGGGATCGCGTTAATTACATCTTTTGTGGTATATATCGATTAGCAATGTACAAGTAGTAACTCGATCATCTAATTCATTAGTGGCACATTTCGAAAAAAAGAAAGATTTTATTATGTCCAATATTTATAGTTGAGGCAAGTTAAAACACAAAGCAATGTAAAAACAAAAAAACTTTTTTTCGAAATGTTCCACTAATGAATTGGATGATCGATGATGACAAACCACCATGTAAAGATTTAATTCCGGGAATCACGACCGATCTGCTGCCGTGGGTGATGCGACAATAGTCAGGGTATAAAAATGTAGTCGCACACTTCGGAAGCGGTGCCACACTTTTTGCTACATATACATACTCATTGTCATAGTTCCATCGCGATACACGGAATTGAAACGTAAGGGTATTTAATACTAGTCTTTAGGCTGGGGCTATAATTAGTCTATCGACAAAGTTTAGTAGTGAGAAACGTAGGTACCGTAACTTGGTGGCTCTTTGCTTCTATGACATATATTGATATAAGTTAACTCTGATTTTGCTAGATGAATAATAGTAAAAAAATTAAACTTTAAAAAGTACAATGAGATTATTATTTCGGATCTGAAGCATTGTTACTAGATCTTGCAATTGCCAGCAATACAGCTGGATTGAGCGCATTTTTCGGTCCTGCTGGATCCAGACCCGCGGCTAATCAAAAGGTAAAGTCATTACGACTATATAATATATCCTTTGCGGGGTGCTAAATAACCACGAATTTTAAAGAAGCGGATTTATATTTAGCTGACATTACTATATGACAATTGGCAAGCTCGTCGATGTCTCTAGCCTAACAGACTCAAAGATATCAGAAAAAAATTAAATACATTTTACGTGTCCCGACCAGGAATCGAACCCGGTATCTCAGCGTCTAACACCCGTATTCTTAGACGTTTTCTTAACGTCTCCTCCACTCAATTAGTCCTTCCAGCTGTCAAACGGAGAGACGCCTCGGAACGTCATTATGCTCGATAAATGGAACTGTCAAATTGAAGACCGTATCGAAGAATGTTAATGTTATTTTCGGCTAATCCATATAATATTTAAACTTGTATTTCTCATTAACTATTAATAATAATAATAATAATAAAATTCTTTATTGCACATTAAAATATACAAAATAAAATGAAGTAGGTACATAGGCGAGCTTAATACCTTGTAGGTATTCTCTAACAGCTAACCTTTGGGAGAATGACATAAGAAATTGTGGAGTGCAGAGTTAGAAGGAGAGAATAAATATTAAACTAAATGCAAAGGTTGCTATACCTTTCACTGGGTATATCACATGTCATATTAAAAAGTAATGAATATAAATAAATCTATAAATTAACATGTCAGTTACAAACATAAAATATACACATTACTTATAATAGTTACACATTTTTAAACAAAACAAATTGTTAAATTAATTTAAATCAGACTTCGTTTCAAAATTATAAATAATTTTCGTGACACATGAATATTCATAATATAAACGAGAGAGACTTATGAATGTCAAAAGTGCTAGAGCGAGAAGTAATTCTGACAAATTAATATTTATAGAAATAAACTTTACTTACCGGAATAATTTTAAATGGTAACATTTATGCCTTTCAGGTTTGGAGACAACTTTAGAATACCGAATTCAATGATCCGTTCGGGTTCAGTTTAACAGTCAGAACGAATAGTTGAGTGGAGAAAACGACTTGGAATAGTAATATAATTGTTTTAACCGCTAGACCACTGAGGCAGTAATTTACTTTCCAAATAATAAACCTAAGCTAAACCCTATATTTCTGGTAAATAAGAGTTTACACTGTAATAGTTTACAAGTTACGGTACCTACGAGTATTATTACCCTTCATGTATCGTCATTATCTATGCCAGCATCTAAACCCTTAAAATAATCAAACTTGTATCAGCGACCTACAAGTGTACCTACGTAATTTCCGCCAAATAGCGGTCAGCCCTGAAAGATAATTGGAAAATAGACTTTACCTCATAACACGCGTTTATTTTTAAATTAACATTCCTATCACACCCACCATCTTTCCAAGTCGTACAAAATGATGTTGTCAGTCATTTGTCTTTGCCATCGTTGCACTTTAAAAGTGCCGACACCCTGTACGCCAGATTTTTTCCATCAACCCTTCATATCAAATAGTCTACATATCAAATTCAGACGTAAACTTACAGTTTCGTACATATTAGGCTTTATATAATAATAAAAATATAAGTAAATAAGTTGGATAGTTACAAGATCGTTATAGAATGAGTAATGAATTTAAATATATCTTTACAGCTGAGGCATTGGTCCAAGTAAAATTTCATTTAAAGAAGTAGGGTATAGATTAGGTATAGATTCCATCGTTATATTTACTACAAAGCTACAACTTTATCATTTTAGAGTATTTTATATTTTGAATAATAATAATAAACATTGTTGATTATGTATTGTAACTACAAGTATATTTAACCTACAAAGATGACATCCTAATTGTACTTAATAATACTAATAATTAACGTTTAAGTAACATTACCATCCTTAGCATACTGCTGTAAACGCTAAACAAGCGGATCAAGCTTTTCATTATATTTTAAACAAAATCGGATATAAATTCTGTGGTGTCAAGGAAAAAGGAGATGAGTCGAAAAATTAAAAAAATAGTTTTGCAATAAGGAGATGAATCTATACACTGTACAGTATATTTTACACCCCTACATACAAATGCCAAATGGTACCAACACTTATGTATGGAAGCGAGACGTGGATATGTCAGAATATGCATGAAAGTAGGGTTAATGCAGTAGAAATGAGGTCGCTGCGTCGGTTATGCGGCGTCACTTTGGCGGACCACATACGTAACGTCGAAATACGAAAAATGGTAGGTATAAAAGAAAGCATAGGCACAAAAATAAGGAAAAGCATGCTACGATGGTTCGGGCATGTTGAAAGGATGAGCGAAGAAAGATTGACGAACCAGGTATATAATGCGAAAGTTGTGGGTAAAAGAGGCCCTGGCAGACCAAGACACACGTATCGCGATCAAATAAATAAAACACTAGCTGAAGGAGAATTAAAAAGCCTTCGTAACAAAAGGGCATGTATGAAGAGGTTGATGAATGTCGATGAAGCGAAAGTGGTATGTCGTGATCGTGTCAAGTGGCGCTCAATTGTCTCTACCTACCCCGTAAGGGATCTGGCGTGAAGATATGTATGTATGTACATACATACAGGGGCTAGTCGTAACATTAAAATGTATAAATAAGAGTTCAATCGAGTTATTTCAGTATCGCGCTTTTACCGCCAATAATTCAGTTATGCATAGTGAGATGAGTGGACTCGTACCTAAAGTATACGACTAATAAAATTTAACATTTACTAATTACAATTTTCTAATTATAAAAATGAGTTGTTTACTTATCCCCTTTTTCCTTGACACCACAGAATTAATCCCAGTCAAATTCGGTTTATCTAGTGTTCGTTTCTCGTCCGTTTTGCATAAGCGGCATTGTGCTAAAGACGTTAATCATAAGACTAGGAAAACTATTTTATATAATATAATTTAAAATATTTTATTAAAATAGTAAGATGAAGACGAATATAATAATTAGATTATTACAAGATATTAATTCGCTATCGCAATAAAATAGATTAAGCAATTGAAGAATTGAGCTTTATGATACTAAATGACAGAAATAGCATAATGTTATATAATTTAAACATACACGTATTATTATAAATATCTACTACAAATAGACACACAATTATCTAGTGGCATATTACAGTCCAGTTATTTGACACAAAATTGTTTTTGCACACGGCTGTATTAGTGTTCAAGATTAGGTCTTTAGGCATGTGACTTTATTGAATTCTCACGATGACAGAAGCCGGTCATCCATACTAAGGACGATTATCATCATAGATAACATTATTGAAATTTGGGTTTTGGCACCTAAATATCGATAGCAATCAAAGCTATAGCAATTGGGTAGTAAATATTTCTTAATGATATCATTAATGATTATTCGAAACGAGTCACAAGCCTTACTCCTAATCATCATCTGGTAGAGCAGATTTACTGCTCTGATCACCGAGAAGCACTCCAGCAGTGAGACATCTTGCACTATTCAAATTGGGCACGTGTGAAATTGGCCGGTAGTACCTCTAGATGCGAGACGCCTGGTGCAACAGCTTTACTGTTTCCAGCTGGTGCTACTCTAGTAACACACGTTTTACGTTGTTTAGCGCACAAGGGACGCCAGCCGGTAGTATATTTAGGTAGGACATTATGCGGCTCTCGGATCGTTTGCGAGCCACCGGTCGGTAATACCGCTCGCTGCAAACCACGCCCAGTAGAACAGCTTTACTGCTCGGGGAGGTCTGCGGGCGGTACACCAACGGTGCACATCTTGAGACGTTTAAGTAGCATGAGGAACACCGGCCGTTAGTACCGCCCGCTGCGACGTATGGTCGAAAAGCTTAATTGCTCATGAAGGGCATCGGGCAGTAGACCAACGGTGCACATATTGCGACGTTTAAGTAGCTCAAGGGATACCGGCCGGTTCTACCGCTCGCTGCGACGTCTGGTAGTAAAGCTTTACTGCTGAGGACAGGCAGCGGGTGGTACACCAGCGGCAGATATCTTGCGACGTTTAAGTAGCACGAGGGGTACCGGCCGGTTCTACCGCTCGCTGCGACGTCTGGTAGTAAAGCTTTACTGCTGAGGACAGGCAGCGGGTGGTACACCAGCGGCAGATATCTTGCGACGTTTAAGTAGCACGAGGGGTACCGGCCGGTTCTACCGCTCGCTGCGACGTCTGGTAGTAAAGCTTTACTGCTGAGGACAGGCAGCGGGTGGTACACCAGCGGCAGATATCTTGCGACGTTTAAGTAGCACGAGAGGTACCGGCCGGTTCTACCGCTCGCTGCGACGTCTGGTAGTAAAGCTTTACTGCTGAGGACAGGCAGCGGGTGGTACACCAGCGGCAGATATCTTGCGACGTTTAAGTAGCACGAGGGGTACCGGCCGGTTCTACCGCTCGCTGCGACGTCTGGTAGTAAAGCTTTACTGCTGAGGACAGGCAGCGGGTGGTACACCAGCGGCAGATATCTTGCGACGTTTAAGTAGCACGAGGGGTACCGGCCGGTTCTACCACTCGCTGCGACGTTTGGTAGTAAAGCTTTACTGCTGAGGACAGGCAGCGGGTGGTACACCAGCGGCAGATATCTTGCGACGTTTAAGTAGCACGAGGGGTACCGGCCGGTTCTACCGCTCGCTGCGACGTCTGGTAGTAAAGCTTTACTGCTGAGGACAGGCAGCGGGTGGTACACCAGCGGCAGATATCTTGCGACGTTTAAGTAGCACGAGGGGTACCGGCCGGTTCTACCGCTCGCTGCGACGTCTGGTAGTAAAGCTTTACTGCTGAGGACAGGCAGCGGGTGGTACACCAGCGGCAGATATCTTGCGACGTTTAAGTAGCACGAGGGGTACCGGCCGGTTCTACCGCTCGCTGCGACGTCTGGTAGTAAAGCTTTACTGCTGAGGACAGGCAGCGGGTGGTACACCAGCGGCAGATATCTTGCGACGTTTAAGTAGCACGAGGGGTACCGGCCGGTTCTACCGCTCGCTGCGACGTCTGGTAGTAAAGCTTTACTGCTGAGGACAGGCAGCGGGTGGTACACCAGCGGCAGATATCTTGCGACGTTTAAGTAGCACGAGGGGTACCGGCCGGTTCTACCGCTCGCTGCGACGTCTGGTAGTAAAGCTTTACTGCTGAGGACAGGCAGCGGGTGGTACACCAGCGGCAGATATCTTGCGACGTTTAAGTAGCACGAGGGGTACCGGCCGGTTCTACCACTCGCTGCGACGTCTGGTAGTAAAGCTTTACTGCTGAGGACAGGCAGCGGGTGGTACACCAGCGGCAGATATCTTGCGACGTTTAAGTAGCACGAGGGGTACCGGCCGGTTCTACCGCTCGCTGCGACGTCTGGTAGTAAAGCTTTACTGCTGAGGACAGACAGCGGGTGGTACACCAGCGGCAGATATCTTGCGACGTTTAATAGCACATGGGACACCGGCCGGTAGTACCTCTAGCTGCGACGTCTAGTAGAGCAGATTTACTGCTCGGGGAGGTCTGCGGGCGGTACACCAGCAGCGGACATCTTGCGGCGTTCAAGTCGCACGCGAGACACCGGCCGGTAGTACTGCTCGCTTCGACGCCGTCAGCGCTCCGGAGTAGGCACCTCACACTCCAGCTCCATCCACAAGGAACTGATCGCACGCGGTTCTAGGAACAAATATATAATTTAAACCAGGATTGAAACTCAGTCTCTCCGTTTCTAAATCTACGACTGCTGAGGCAATTAGACGCTAGATATATATATAGTAGATAGATAGATCATTGTATTAAAGTTGTGCAAGTTCATTTTCTTTGTTTAGTACCACAGAAACGTTATTATTGGTTAAACCAATAAAAACTAAATTGGTAATATCAATAAAGAAATTGCCGACGGAAATAGATTCTCCAATAACTGTGAACTATAGGAAGCCCGAACGGTGAAGATTGAAAAAAGCTTTATTGGAACTTCGATTGTACGTTTTATCGTAATTAGTCACAGTTTTCATCGCCAAATGCCTAAGCATGTTTTACACCTTGCTTGCCAGGTCAATTTTAGAACTCATTCGCAAAGCGCAATAGATCGCACGCTCTCAGAAATGTTGGGTAGATAAACGTATTTGCCACTGATTAAGTCTAAATATGTTTACATGATATAAAAAAAACAGTTAAGTGGAAATATCACACAACATACTATAAATAAATAAAAGGGTACCATTAAAGCTCCTTTATTTAATTATTAGTATACGGTCATGCGGTCAATAAGCATTATTTTTGTAATCGGGGGAATCTAATCTAGTAGCTAGTGATCTTATAGTAAATGTCAACTTGACATTTTGGGTAGTGACATTAAAAACACCCACAAGAAGCAAAAAGTGTGAATATAAAGCTTTTTCAGAGTTAAAGAGTAGGTAAAAAAGGTGGACTTTCGAAACAAGCGTCTGAGCGGTAATGACTGAAAACATAGGGACTACCAAACACATTAAATATAAGTAAGTATAACAAGACGGGGCAAGGAAATAAATGGTATAAGAATCAGAATTAGGTCAATTGTCACAAAATAAATTATTCTTACTTAAATTACTTTAATTATCCTTTCTGTATCCTTTCGTATACATTGGTTGCCATTGTCATATAAAATGTTTGTTATATTTATATTAAAATATTGTTTGACCGAATAGATTCTTTTGTTGATTGCAAAATATTCAATTTCAAAGTGCACGTCGATCACGACCATAACCGGTAGTCGCGATCACAGCGACATTATCGCCGCTCGGCCAATACCACCGTCGGATCGGTGGCCAGCGCTCCGAGCGGCGCCCACGAGAGTGGAATCAATCCGCGCACCGAGCGGTCACACGTTTTTTTTTTTTTCATAGCATTTTTACTCAAATAATAAAGTGGAATTTCTACTTCTGCAATAAACAATATACAGTCCGCTAAACACTCTTTAATTGAGCCATTGGAGTATCCCTAATTGGTTAACAGCACAGAATAGGGACTGACGACTTTACATATGGTCCTTCGAGCCGGATCTGAACCAGCGACCTATGGACAAACTAATTTATTTTGTGACGATTGGCCTAGTTTTGATTCTCATACCATTTGGTTTCTTGTCCCGTCTTGTTGCAATTGCTTTCAATTTCGTAGTGGGCTCATGTAAATGTAACTCTCTGGTTGACACAATATAAAGTTTAATCGTACTGACATCATCGTGTCAAATATTTTAAAGGTATTAAAGGCTATTGTTTTAATTTGTATTATTTATTTTAATTTATCAGCTAATGATTTATTCATTTAGCTGTAAAGTTCATGCAAATATAATAATCTAGCTAACGTGGTGGGCATTGTTAATAAGTACGAACGTAATAGTGCAATAAAGTGTTAAATAAACAAATAAATTAATACGTGAGAAACGATCCTCGGCGATATGAAAACACTGGACGAATTCGTGCGTCGTCTGGCCGAGGGAATGTTCGGACGGGCAGACAGGTTAAATTACCCACTTGTGAGAAATTTGACATCTTTGCACCCCAGACCTCCCGACGCTCCACGCCGCATGACACTTGATAGCGCTCGTACTTATAATAATGATAAATTGTATCTTATTATTGTTAACTGATAAAATTTGTGCGATGCTGTTCGTTAGCCCCAAATAAAGAATAATATAGACCTGTCTGGAAATATTTATATATTTATGTATGTATAAGTGTACCTATACAAATATGTTATTCGACTTAAACAGTTGTAGGTACAATAGATTTTCTTACCAGGCTTCTCAATAACGAGTGTGGGAATTTCGATGCCGCTTTCCAAACAACTTTGTTCATCAGGGAATTGGACGTGTTTCTTCACGGTCGATTTGTTCGTTTTGGCTAGGAGAGAGACTGTAAAGAAATTATATTATTCAGTACTAATACAATTAGTCTATTTTTCAATTGTTGTGGTTAGAGAGCAGGCTAGTGTGGGGAAGAAAGAAGAAAAAACGTTTTTTGGTTTGTGAACGAACAAACCTATTTTAGAAAGTAAAGTAAAGTATCATCACGACCGTTTCCCTTTCGGGGTGGTCAGAAACCACGCTTATAAATAAGCGGATTTACATTCGGCCAACTTTACTATAGGCCAATCATGACAAGTGGCAAGCTCGTCGATGTCTTCAGCGTGCCTAACTCGAGAAATATCACAAATAAATTAAATATTAATTAAATGTATTTATATACATTATTAAATATTTTTGTGTCCCGACCAGGAATCGAACCCGGTACCTTCGAGTCTAAATCCACGAACTTAACCGCTAGAGCACGGAGGCAGACAAACCTATTTTATCGCGTAATAATACTTCCAATACACTATTATTGTCTATTTCCTCTATCCAACCATATTACAGCAGCAGCCTCGATAATGCAGTCTATGTAGTATACGAGTATAAGTATATAATTATTTATGTATTAATTTGGCTTTTCCATAAAAACTGGCTTTTTTAAAATAACAGTTTGTATGAAGAAGCCATTTTTTATTGTCAGTTCCGACATATTGCTTCTTAGGAAAGGTTGTTTGTTTCCATCAATCAAATCAAATAAAAATAATTTATTTCCATTGGTTCCCTCAAAACAACTTGGATACAGTCAGAACTAATAAAATCAATACAATTATCAAAACATATGTAGGTACTTATCAAAGTGGTAATAATGGTTGGACCGTAAACAGGCAATAATCCATATTTATGTATGTTATGCTACAAGCAAGTAAAACTAACTAAAGAAACTACTTAAATAAGATCGTGTCTGTAAAGAGGCCGTGTCAGTTTACATTCTAAATACTTAATAATTATGATATACAGAAATTATATACATATGTCAGATAATTTATAAATTTATAAAACAAAAAATAATAATAATTTAAAAAAAAGAGTTGTCATCTTATAATCTAAATAATAATGTTTTTTTTTATCTTGCCATGCCTAAACTTAGATTTGTTGTCCCGAATTAGAAATTCGAACATTTAAAATGTATACCCTGGATCTACGGAGCGTTCAGATTATAGTATGTAGCAATTTTTAGAAACTGTTTTTTTAAGTATAAGAATATGTTTTAATTATGCAAAAAGATCAATTTCTCAAATCACACTAGTTATAGAATTCTAGCGATTAAGTCCGCTGTAAGTAAGTGGATTTAGACTGGGAGGTACCGGGTTTGATTCCTGGTCGGGACACAATAATATTTAATAATGTAAATAAATAAATTTAATTAATCTATTTGTGATATTTCCCGAGTTTGGTACGCTGGAGACATCGACGATCTTGCCACTTGTCATTATTGGCCTATAGTAAAGTTGGCTAAATGTGAATCCGCTTCTTTATAAGCGTGGTTTCTGACCACCCCGAAAGGGAAACGGTGGTGATGATACTACTTTTATAGAATTCTACAACTCGTATAGTGCTTTTCATCATCCGCAGACCACCGCTGTTGGAGTTTCCAGACACTTCTGGAGAATTCGGCCTACACTCGCCACGCTAGCCTGACGGGTTTGCTTAGTGATAATAGTTTTTATTAATGTAAAATGGTATACACAATACTGCGAGATTAAGAAACAGCATTTGCGGAGGTTTTTCGAATTATAGAGGCGTTCGGATTATCTGAAGTTCGAACTATCAAGTACCTCCTGTAATTCTAATTCTAAAGTCGTCTTGGATTTTACTCGCATCAACTTCTACGTGAGATCGTTTACAAAACTAAGAAATATGTACGAGTATTAACAAGGTTACGTGCCGGTTTTATAATGTGTCTTTAGGGGATTATGAGAGTTACGGCCTAGTTTAGCGACCCATAATGATAGATGAAAGCTCAGTGACCAAAATTTGTGGTTGGTTAAGACTGTAGATTTAGACGCGTATGTTCAGTGGACCAAGAAAGTGGTCTATCAGTTTTGGTAAACCTTCCTTTGTAATTAAATATTGCTAAGGTCAAATGACAGTACTATTTTGAAGGGATAATAAGCCTTATTGTAAATGACGTGCAAATAAATCTCAACCGTAAGGTGGTAGGCCACTATTTTTGTCAACTGTGACGGGTTCGATTTCTAGTCGTGAAAAACAACATGTTTAATTTATTTGTGACATTTGTTATGACGGGCCTACTATAGTAAAGTTGAATAAATGTGAACAAAAATAAAAAGTAAAGTATCATCACGACCGTATCCCTTGCCTGCGGTGTAGTCAGAAGCCACGCTTGTTCTTTTTTTTATCTAATAGCCCCCACAACTTTACTATAGGCCTATCATAAGTGGCAAGCGCGTCGATATCTTTAGCATACTAGATTCAAAAAACCAGGAATCGAACCACGTAAATTTACGGATTTACGGAGCCAGTGAAATAATTGGGCCTAAGCAGGTCTGTCGTCAATACATTTATGGAACGAGCTTCTATGACGGCATTAACGGAATCATACAGTATTTGGTTGGGTAGGGAGTAGAATAGTGGATGGTGAGCGTATTATCGCGCAATAAAATAAAAAAAGGGAGGCCTCCTTTTTAAAACCAGCCTATTGTCGGTCGCAAGCCAGAGACACCATTCTTCTCATCTCTTACCCACACACGAAGGACCCGGCATCCGCACGGTGAATCCATGGATTGCTTAAAAATTTGTCTTCTTCTAAACACAAACAAAATACATTGAAATGAATTGAACATATTTCACGACCAAATAAACAAAATATTGACTGAAGGTGCAGTAAAGAGTTTACGCAACAAAAAGTTGAATGAACCCTCCAATGTCAAAAAAGGTGTGGACGAGGTGAATAAGAACCCAACCTTGGACCTATAGCATAGTTTGATAGGTATACCTATAATAGATACGAGCAAGTAATAATATTAAATATTAGCTTAATGATGACTTATGTAAAAAAGATTACAGCCAGTTCCTCGAACGTATTTTTGGTACATAATTATTACTTAAGTAAAAAATAACAAGTTAATTTTTACTTAAGTAATAATTAAGTACCAAAAATACTTTAGAGAAACTGGCTGTTAGTCTGTTATTAAAATATTGATATTGAATATTTATTGACCTCTAAAACTTAAAGTTTTATCGGAAATAATAACTTTTTAGTCTTAAGTAAATATACCTACGAAAGATAACACAAACTTTTTTAAAGATAATATAAATTTTCAAATTTATTATAATCACAAATACATAGTACATAATGTCAGACCTCTACTGCAGAAGATGGGTTCTTCAGAACATATTTCTTGAAAATTTTACCTACTACGGATGGCCAGATTGATTGGCGTTGGGTCTGATGTTTTTTTTTTGTAAAATTCTTAATATTTCATTATTTGGCGAAACTGCGACCGAGAGCTTAACGTGCTCTTCGAGGCCCAGGAACGATGGTGTTGTAAATTTATGAGAACTGTACGTAATAAAAATATATTATTGGAGGGATATGTTACGTTATGTCAGGGTCTAAGGTAGTGCGCACAATAGGGTAGTAAAATATTGTAAAAATATTTATTTTATTATAATCTTTATTTTATCAGAGTACTTAAAATCACACTGATTTTATTTGTAATATTTTAATAAATTAAACACATATTTATAGAATTTATAACGTTACTTTTTTGTTCTCTTTTCCCGATGGATGACGAATGAGGTGATTGGGAAGGCAAAGGGTCTAGCCCATACAGCCAAGTCTGACGTAATATATCTTTGTTTTTCATGAATTAATGAGGTCATCATCAAATTCCAGATGCTGCAGAATTTGATGCTTTTCTTGGAGTCACTCGCGGAACCATCCACTGCTCAAACACGTCGGGTAAAATATGGGAGTTGACAGCGCGGGAAAACCGCAAAAAATAAACTACAACTTGTGCCCCATATTTAAAGTCCAATTTATCGTTTTCCATAATTATTCACATTGTAGCACATTATTAAACAAAACAACACCACTTTTGACCAATAATATCCACAGTAAATTAATTTACAAAACAAAAACTTGCACTTGACATGTCCACGCAAAATGGCGCGAAGAACTCCTTATACGTTACTTTAAAAACAATAGCGTGAGTGACGTCTTTTAATTTTTTTTTTAAATTTGAATAAGGACATGGTACAGAATACATAAGGCCTAAACAATGGCGTCTCTTAATAATACGAAGCCGTGTTCGACTTGAAAGCAAAGCAATGCGCGTTTATTTTACTGAATTTTGCTTAAAAAAAAATAAAAACGCTACTTGAACGACTTTCGAAGCGAAGCGAATAAAGTAAAAAAGCGATTACAGCGCCAATTCGAACATTAAGTACATGACATCATTCGGGAGCCATTTGCAATTCAACTATTTAAATGAATTCCCTCAAAGGCATGTCAATAAATTATGACGGGTTATCAAAAGCATTATTTAGAAAAATAATAATTTAGTTAACTCTCAGATAGTTAGTTGTATGTTATAATAGTTACAGTATTTCTAATAATAACTACCACTTCTTCTTTGGAAATTTATCTTGATTAATTCGATTTCAATTAGATAGAACAACGATTAGTCGACGCCCCGTACCCTTGTTAATTAATTAATTGGAAACTGACACTTGTTAGACAACGATGAGTTTACTCCTTTATTGAATAAATAGTTCGGTATTAGGAAATAATTATTATTTTAAACATAGCTATATAACTTTGTACGCGGCGATTGAATATTAAAAGAAAGATGCAGGGCTATTTGTTCCTTGAAATTACCCCAACTGTTTGGTTGATAAAAATACATTTTTTTTTCTTATATTTATAATGTAAAGTAAAGTATCATCACGACCGTTTCCCTTTCGGAGTAGTCAGAAACCACACTTATAAATAAGCAGATTCACATTTAGCCAACTTTACTATAGGCCAATCATGACAAGTGGCAAGCTCGTCGATGTCTCCAGCGTACCAAACTCGAGAAATATCACAGATAAATTAAATATTAATTAAATGTATTTATTGACATTAATGAATATTTATGAGTCCCGACCAGGAATCGAATCCGGTACCTCCGAGTCTAAATCCACGGACTTAACCGCTAGACCACGGAGGCAGTTATATGTATAATGGTTCTTGTTAAATTTAATATGCAATGTTTATAAACATTTTTTTCCTTATCACCGTTCTTTTATTAAAGATACGATCGGTATTAATATTTTTAACATTAATATCAGTGGTTTTAATTAAACGAATTTATTATACATCATACTGCGGGCCTACCCCTTGGCTCGCCACTTCATGTGATCTTTTGCAACTCTCATCCAACCTCCGCCAGCGACCTTCTTCAGGTCGTCTGTCATCTGGCGCGGGGTCGTCCCACTCTACATCATCCCGTACGTGGTCACCACTCAAGAACCCGTTTGCCCCATCAGTCGTCGGTTCTGCGGCAGATGTGTCCGGCCCACTGCCATTTCAGCTTGCAAATTTTTAAAGCTATGTAAGTTACTTAGGTTCTCTGACGTGTATCAACATTTCAAATTCTATCCATCAGAGAAATACTAAGATCTCTCCATAGCTCGCTAAGCGACCTTGAGTTTATGGACTCCACGTCCACGTCTCTGCTCCGTACGTCATTACCGGGAGAACGCACATAAACGTTGAGAGGTGTTCGGGATTTATATATATATATATCCTCTCGTGGATTTAGACTCGGAGGTACCGGGTTCGATTCCTGGTCGGGACACAAAAATATTTATTAATGTAAATAAATACATTTAATTAATATTTAATTTATTTGTAATATTTCTCGAGTTTGGTACGCTGGAGACATCGACGAGCTTGCCACTTGTCATGATTGGCCTATAGTAAAGTTGGCTAAATGTGAATCCGCTTATTTATAAGCGTGGTTTCCGACCACGCCGAAAGGGAAACGGTCGTGATGATACTTTACTACTACTACTACTATATATATATATGTATATTGTACGAACGAATTTAAGAAAAATATTGTTTACAAACGAACGTTTATTTCAGTAAAAATTGCTATCATAAATATTTAGGGTACTTTCTCTGTATATGCAAGAATTTTGTGTTATTTTTTATATAAATCCAACTAGTTTAAAATAAATGATGATATTATTACGATACTAATAGTCCATTGTTTCTGCAATTTCTGCTATATTTGCTATCGCCATCGAAAGACATTCCGTCATTTAGCCGCCAGAATAACCCCTTAAAACTATTGTGCTTACAAAACTTGGCTACAGTGAACTGTTTATGGGAACATCAACCCAATCCTATTACCTTTTCCAAACAACAGGTTCCAGTGCAACTTAAGTCGTTGCATGACGTCAATCTTGTGTAAATTGTTTGCTCAAAATCAGCTAATGGTTTTACTGTGGGCTTAGCACACATTATAGACAAAATGTACAAGCCACATCGACAGTGGAAAGTAGAAAATGATAAAGCGCTTTATCATTTTACAGAAGAATAGTTAAATAAAAGTTAAAAAAAAAACCATGGACGCAGAAAAAAAAAACAATCGAATAATATATATAAGTAATTTTTTCACCTTTCCACTATCGATATATACTTTCATTATGAGAATATTTCAGAAATGTTATGCATAATTAGCAATTTTTGTAACAGTAGGTAAGTACTACAATAACATGATTCTCGTACCTGAGTTAAGTAATTTTTCAGAAAAGACAACAAACTATTTAAAAGGGAGATTATTGTTTTTTTTATAGTAGCACGAAATGTGACCTTGCGCCCACCTCTGAAGGTAAGTGGCGCAAGTGACACTCATGAGTCCCCCTAGCAATATGCCGACTTCACTGGGCATGACGGCAATTCGAGCCTGATTCTGAAACTTTACTGGGTTTTTCGGCACAAACAGTGGATACTTGCCCGCCTACCATCAATTTGTTGTTCTCGTTGAAAGTATGTGCCATTTGCAATAATGTCAAATGCCAATTTTTACTTTCAAACAGAACTAATATTGTTGCCATGGTGATATTTATATAAAAATAACACCGCTTGAAACAAGACTTACACGAGTATCTACGTAAACTAAATTGTATTCTAAATGTAAATTATCGTAGATTCTAAACAATTATAATCATCTAATTATACATAAATATATAATACATTTTATATATTGCTTTTTATAGACCATAAATATTTTGTACAAGTACATACATATTCACAATTTCACATAGGGACTGTTTTATTTTTCACAATATGTATAAACATCTTTAATAGTATCTATACAATACAAAATAATATTATTTTTCATATGTTGGACGTTCGTTTATGTATATTTTTTCAAAATATTATTAAGCTCTTGTAGTATGTACCGAGAATGGATTTTCATATTTACGTATCTATCCAAAGGATTTGAGCCTATTTGCTTATATATATATATATATATATATATATATTTGCAAGATCCTAAACGATATGGCACACGATCCAGTCTCAAACTATTGTGTCTTCCCCGATACAAGACCTCAGCGTTCCGTGGGAGCTTTAGGTATGCTGCTACTAAAATATGGAACAACCTACCCCCACCACTGCACGACATGCAGTCGTCGGTTGCTTTTAAAAATAAATATAAAAACTCTCTTTTGACATACCAACAGCTACTGTAGCAGCATACCTTCTTTATATTTTATAGTTTGTTTTTAAGAAAAAATTGTTATACATATTTTATTTTTATTTAATGTATTAGTTATCTTTTTATGCGTGCATACATACATCACACTATATATTTGTGTATATTACCCATCAGCACCTCTCCTAACAAGGGATTAGCCGAAAATCAGCGCTGTGGCCCAGAGTCGCAGCTCCATGCTGAGCTGATTCCCTATTTGTCACCACACATCTTGTGTATACTACCAGTCTTTATTTGTTTAAGTTGTGTTTATTGATATGTGGCAAATAAAATATTTTTCTTTCTTTTTATATATTAACTTGAGCAAAAAATAAAATAAATAAAAGTAAAAATAAGGGCACCCATTTTTGCAAGTCTTATTGCAAATATGAACCATGAAAATATTAACAAAGTAAAATACACATAATTAATTGAAGCCATGTGTCTGGAATTTACCGCATTTGTATGTAAATATACATATGTAGGTCTATAATATATAGTCAAGTTTACCTAGTCATTAGAGCGGAAGTTGGCAACATTACAATGGAATGTATGTGCGGCTAGCGTGAATATTTGTGGTAAATTCTCGTAGCATGGGTGACATAGGTATAGGTAGGTTTGTCTTATCCAAAGATACTTTAACTACGGATACAGCATTAAGTACAAAAAATAACGTACGTAGTAGTTGTTGAGTAGAGGATATTTTTCTCCTATTCAATTATACAGTTGTAAATAATATATTTAGTTTATTTATCAACATTATGAATAATCAGCTTGACACACACCAACATTGACATTAGAGACAATACCATTCTTCTGTTGTAAAGGCATTGAACCCAATTCAACACCTCCACTTTAATGCATAACAACATAATTAAATTAAAATTAACCCCTCCACTCGAAATCATAAATATCTCATCCTTTAACTAGACCTATACAGTTCACTAGCTTTTCGAATTGCGGTCTCGCTAGTGGCTTTGTAAATATATCTGCCAACATGTCTTATGTGGGTAAATACTGTACATTAACAATCTTTGTATCTATTAAATCTCTTATAAAATGATGCCGTACATCTATATGCTTACTTTTAGTACTTATAACTTTGTTTTTAGATAAATGTATCGTTCCGACATTGTCACATAAAATTGTCATCGGTTCATCCACATCACCACGTAATTCTTTTATTAATTGTCTAAGCCAAAGAACTTCTTGTGCAGTAAATGATAGAGCCATGTACTCTGCTTCTACAGTTGACATCGCTACCGTTCTTTGCTTCTTACTAAACCAATTAATTAAACCACCTTGTAATAGTGTACAACTTCCAGTGATAGAACGTCTGTCTGGATTACTGCCCCAATCAGCATCAGAGTAAAATTCAAGATTTTTGTTTTTATCTTTACTGTATTCTAATTTGTAATTTATTGTTCCCTTTAAGTATCTAAATATTCTTTTTACGGCATACGGTACACTGGAAAGTGTACAACTTTGGGATTACTGTTGTATCTACTCAAAATGTTAACACTATATGCTATATCTGGTCTGCTCATTTGAGAAACATATAATAAACTTCCAATTGCTTCGAGATATGGAACATCTTCCAATATTTTACTGTTGTCTTCATTTAATTTAATTCCGACCTCCATTGGAGTAGAAACTGGTTTGGCATCATGCAAATTAAATCTCTTGAGTATATTTCTAATATAATCACTTTGATCAATCCAAATCTTCCCTTCTGCTTTCTCTCTCGTAACATTGATGTCAAGACATCTTTTTATTTCACCCATATCTTTCATCAAAAATACTGTTTTTAAATTATCCTTTAATTTCATAGCTAGTTCTTTCTTATCATAAAATATTAAAAAATCATCAACATATATAGCAACATATAGTACCCCAACATCAGATCTCTTGTAATATATACAAGGATCAGCTTGTGACTGTCTTAATTGAAATAATTTCAAAACATAATCCAACTTTTTGTTCCAACAACGCCCACTTTGTTTTAATCCGTATATAGATTTTTTTAACAACCATAGTGTATTATCATCGTTTGGATTAAGTAGCTCCTTAGGAGGCTTGACATAAATCTCCTCATCAATATCACCATATAAATATGCTGTGGTTACGTCCATTTGATCAATGAATAAATTATTTTCTGACGCCAGAGCAAATAAATATCGTAAACTAGCATACTTTACTACCGGAGAAAATGTTTCCTTGTAATCAATGCCATATTTCTGTGCAAAACCCTTTATTACCAAACGTGCTTTATATCTTAATTGATTTGTTTCGTTTTCTTTTATTTTATAAACCCATTTAGTCTTTAATAATCTTTTACCAGGTGAAATTTCATTTACAACTTCATAGGCTTCATTTCGTATTAAAGATTCTTGTTCTTCGCTCATCGCATATTTCCATTTTTCAGCATCAGGACCATTTAGAGCTTCTTCAGGACTTAGTGGTTCATTATATTCTATTCGTGTTTTTGAATAATATAGAATATAATCATCATAAACTTTTGGTTTAGGTTTTCTTTCAGAACGTCTTAACTCATGTATTTGTACATTATGTACTACATCATTATTTTCTTCTTCATGTTCATCATCACTCTTTTGGTTCATTATTTCATCATTATGTACTACTTCATTATTTTCGTGTACATGTTCATCATTACTTTTATTATCCATTATTTCATCATTATTACTTTCATAATCCATTATTTCATCGTATTCATTTTCTACGATTATCTCATTAGTAACTATCTTATTCTCATTTTGTGATACACAATTATTAACATTGCTTTCTTTATGCTCCTCGTTAAGTAAAACATTATTTTGTAAATCACTATCTCTTATAACATCATCTTTATTGTTTTTATTATTGAAAATAAAACTTTCCAAAAATACAGCATCTCTGCTTACAGAAATTCCCTTTGTTTTTTCATTAATAAATCGCCACCCCTTAACAAGTTTTTGAGCTGTCATTGTTATGTCATTAACATATTCTTCAATTGATTTATAATTTTGCAATTGCGTAGTTATTAATTTTCTTAAAAGACCGACTCTTCTCGTAAGACCTGAATCTTCAAATGTCTTTTGTAAAGTATTCCACGCTTCCTTAGCTGTCTTTACATTTTGAATGTGCGGGTAATTTATGGGGTCAATAAATAAAATAATTTTAGACAAAGCTTTTCTATTTTTAAAATCATCAACTTCCTCACCTTCAATGGAGTCCCACAAATCTTCATATTCTAATACAGCTCTCATTGCAAACTTCCATGATGAAAAATTTTCTCGTCCCTTTAATTTTTCAATGCCTATCCCACTAGTAGCTGTCATATTTTTAAAAAAATCAATATTTCCTTTTTAATTGGTAATTAAATTCTGGAGAAAAAATATGCTGGGCCCATAACCTGTTGAGTAGAGGATATTTTTCTCCTATTCAATTATACAGTTGTAAATAATATATTTAGTTTATTTATCAACATTATGAATAATCAGCTTGACACACACCAACATTGACATTAGAGACAATACCATTCTTCTGTTGTAAAGGCATTGAACCCAATTCAACAGTAGTAACTTCAGCAAAGAAGCCGAAAGACGCATTCAGGATGCTGCGCCACATCTTCTTATCAAACATACCCCAGTGTTTGAGGACGAGAGTTTTCAAGCAGTGCGTTCTTTAAGTACAGTCGTACGGAACAGAAACGTGGACACTGACAGTGGGCCTTGTCCATAAATTTAAGATCGCTCAGCGGGCTATGGAAATTGTGTAAAGTCTATATCCAGCAGTGGAAAGACACAGGCTGATGATGATGATGATAAAATATACCTACTATTGTTAGGATACCTAGAAGAAGACACCGGAAAAGAGAAGTAAATTTTTTAAGCATTCCATGGATTCAACGTGCGCCCGTGCGTAGAAAAAGAGATGAGAAGAGTAGTGTTTCAGGCTTGCGACCTACAATAGGCAGGTTTACAAAGGAGGCCTCCTTTTTTATTTTATTGAGGAAACAAGACACTTACTATCCACCATTCTGCTCCTCTTCCTACCCAACTAAATACTTTATGTTTGATATGGCCGATTTTTTTAATAAGTAGTTTTATTTTTTTGCTGGAAATCCTCTCGCACTAACTTCCTATGCGGAAAGCTGAACCCGTTCCTTATCATTACTTCTGTGAAATTATAATATTTGTTTAACTTCATGCTATGGTCTTTTGGAATATTTGATTCTCACAGAACGGTTAGTTTAATAACAATAACTGTTGTCTAGTTCCAGGAAAAAACTAAGATGTCTGGCCTATAGACTGATACAGATAGTTTGATTCATAAGGGATCTTGCGGATTCCATGCTGATACGCCGACAAGGATCGAGATGGGATTGCATTGAGTTTTCGTACTTTGCCTTTCTTTTACTAATGAGGTCAAAATTTTATTTGTAGTCAGTCACTTTCTGGCTCTTGCAATAGAAAGACTTACTTCACGGATAACACTAAGGGTTCTGTCATGTAAAAACATTATTTATTTCATTTTCCGAATGCATATTTGCCCGGGGTTCTCATGTCGTCGGTGCAGTCATTCAAGCGCAGTCAATTGGCAATAGAAGCAGAGGTCTGTTACCAACAGACCTACTGTATTGCGGGTGTGGTACATTTGTACAAGAAGACAATGCAATATACTTTTAATTTAAACAAAACTAAGGTACCTACTCGTATGTCAGATATTCGATTATAAATATTAAATAGTTAATGTCAATTAAATTTGAACGCCACTGTAACCTTTCATTATAATGAGGTTTTAGCATATTGCTATTATATTCACGCGCACGTTTATTATAAAGGGAACGTAATTTATACGTACGGTAACGAGATTCACCTGGTTCGAAATTTAATCACTTTTCCAAATCCAAATATCGCCCGCAGCAAAATACATATTCGACGTGGTGTTACTCTTTGGCCAGATAGATTATCTACGGGATGTGAAATTCCAGCATCAAATGTGTTATCTGATTTCTATCGTGTTCGGCGGGAAGGTAATCGGTTTAGGGGAAGCTCGAATGTTTCATTCAAATGTCCCATTCAGGTTGTTTATCCACCAGAAATGTGCTTTCGGAAAATGAGTGGTGAGTGAGAAAGTATCTACCAATAGTATTACTTCATGATTATAGATAAATAGACATTGCCTGTAGACATTAAGTTCGTTTTGTAATTTGTGCAATAAACTTTTTAAATAAATACCTAATATTTTCTGTCTCCTTAATTGACAGAAGTATGTACTCGTAGCTATTGTTACACAGAAGAAATTCATTTTATTATATTGTTCAATACATAGGCGTCGCCAAGGGGGTGCAGCGAGGTAGAGATTTAAAAAATATATATAATAAATGCAAATTAACAAAAATCTTAATCTGTGCACATTTACGAGTATCTTCGCCAGACAATTTGACTCAATTTTTCCCAAAATTATATATATATATATATATATATATTTCTAATAAATATTAAATAACTTGTTTACTTACAAGTTTAATTCATTCTATAATCAAAAAAGGTCTGGATAAAAGCATTTATGTACAAATTCTTGAAAGAAACTGACTCCTGAAAAACACACAAATAGTTCGGGAGTCAGAGCATGCTAAAATTGTATACATAGCATTGATTAATTTAACTGTTTTAAATGTATATTGTATAGTTTTTAAGACAATAAAGTGATTATTACTTATTTAAAGAAAAGCCTCCGTTAAGTCCGTGGATTTAGACTCGGAGGTACTGGGTTCGATTCCAGGTCGGGACACAAAAATATTTATTAATGTATATTAAATTAATATTTAATTTATTTGTGATATTTCTCGAGTTTGGTATGCTGGAGACATCGACGAGTTTGCCACTTGTCATGATTGGCCTATAGTAAAGTTGGTAAAATGTGAATCCGCTAATTTATAAGCGTGGTTTCTGACCACCCCAAAAGGGCAACGGTCGTGATGATACTTTACTATACTTTATCGTCTATCGGCTTATTTAATAGTTGACACGGCCTTTATACAGCCACGAAATTAATTTAAATTTATTATAATTATACATTATGTTATAATTATTTAGATTATAAGTTGACACGGCTATAATGCCTCGAATTTAGGTTAAGCTACAGTACTTGCTTATGGCAGCAATGTCACTTCCTTATTTCGGTCTATCCATAATTTAATTTAATCTTATTATTTATTATTTTAATAATATTGTAAAAAAATGACAATATCCGAGTGTTACATGTGAACCATATGGAAATAAATATTTTGAATTTGAATTGAATTTGAAGTGAAGCGATTTATAAATTATATAATTGGATTTAATATTTTTTATGATTTATTGGAGAGAGGAGCTGAAATATTATGTATTTAAAAATTGATTGTTATTAAGAACTATTACTAACAAGATCATAACGATTATTTAATTCAATTATAAAAATGTGTTTCGCTCCACTATTAAATAAATAAATAAAATAATTACTTACTTATTGACTTGCGCGGCATTGTTTGCCAAGCGACGATATTGGACTTTGTACCGTTATTATTAGAGTCGCGTAGGTTTTATTATTATTATAAGTGCTTTATGTGCTCCTGACTGTATAGTTCATTATTTTACCATCCTCTATATATCAACTTGCCCCCAGTCCCTAAGCCATCAGCTGGTGCCGCCCTTGTTTCAATCCCGAAACAAGAGCAAATGTAATTATTGATATGGAAATGAATTTTCCGCGTTTCGAACAAACGGAATGATTTGTTTTGCAAAAAAATCTGGTAAAGGTTTGCATATGCATAAAGGAATTCTTTTATATTGTGTATTCTACCATTAATACATTGTAAAAATAAAAAGGAAGAAGTAGTAAAATTATGCTAACAAACACATTTTCTTAAGCATTACGTACAATATTATATATATACTAAGTGCGTGTGTGCGGAGTATCATTTCGTTTCATACATGTTAAAGTACTTTACGGCGAGGGAATTAAATTCTTCGTCAATGTATGTAAATGTTCAATCAAAAAATTCAAAATTAATCAACGTGATTGTCTAAAATTACAGTGACATGCTAACTACCAATCGCTTTGCGTATTTCATAATTTTCTGCTGCAATCTTTTATTTTTCTAACATAATATTGATTAGCGACTAAGCTGAAGCTAATTTTCTATTTGTCGTTTTTGTTAAACAAAGCTCCATAAAGTCAGTCGTTTATAACCTACTACTACTAACCTGTAAGTTATATTACTAATCTTATTTTGTGTGTACTAAAACTTTAAGCATGGAATAAATTAATACGAAAACAGCCGATGAATATCAATTCATTAAAATATTATAAGACAATTTAAAAAATGTTTTTTTTTTTTTTGTATTTGGCATTAGTAACAGTTTGCTATGTCAAAGTTTGGGAAAAAAGGGCCTTCATATGATTATTTTAGTTTTTTATGTTTATACCTAATATGTATTTAGATATTAACTTTGATTTTGTGCCTAGTACCTATACTCCTCTGATCCTATTCGTAATTCGAATCCTATTTAATTCTACATTAATTTACTAAAAAGTCGCTGACAGAACTTAAAAAAAGGATTCTAACTTCTTAAAATTCTAAACTCAGTAATGGTTTTTATAATAGGTACCTACTATCCTTTTTTGACCTAGAATAATTAATATCATTATTATTGATCCAATTTTGACATATGAGTAATATAATATATATTTATTTAATTAAAACTTTTTGCACTATGTGCAATGCCGCTAGACATTCTTACTAATTACTTAATATATTATTAATTTGACATACAAATTTAGTAAGATAAGCTAGTTAGCTAGACACAGTGTTACTTTATCTCATTTTTTTATATATATATCTTGTATACCGTGTGATTTGTATTATTCATTTTAATTGTCATTCAAATTTACATCAGACAGACACTTTTGTTCTGGAAGGCTCATCTCCAACAGGACTCTGTGTTCTATGGACTGTCATGATGATGATGATTAGTCTAAAGTACGATCCTACAAAGTTACACATCTATATCTACATATATATATATATATATATACGATTATTTGTAAAATATGCATTCTGGAGACAGTAAAAATATTTAAGTATCAATTTCTGAATTTGTAGGTAAAAATGGTAAACGGGTAAAATCTATTTTCAAAACGAAATAAAGTATTATCTCGCTTTTGCCGGTTACACAGCCGACCGGTTTCATCAAAAATATAAATTTAAACGACTGACATTCAATTACCAGCAATGCAATATTGGAAAACCGCACGCATACTCGTAAATATTTGTTGGTAACCGGCCCGATGGAATGACGCTGGTACCAGAGAGGATAGGTCTACTATTAGTGTGGGATCTGGTGTATACTGTGGCGCCTTTCTACTTGTCCTCGACGTCCAAGGACTCGGGAGCTGTTGCACTACAAGCAGAGAAACAAACGGTGGAAATACTTATTCATTTCTTTTTGCGCCGTTTGGAATTGTAACTCTCGGTTAGTGTTGCTCCAAGCGAGACCAAGACCAAGAGGTCCGAGAGGATTTGATGATAGATCCCAACATTCTCTGTCAATAGAGAATCATATATACATATTACTTGCCGGGTAGGCAGAGACAATTGAGCGCCACTTGACACGATCACGACATACCCCTTTTTTTTTTCGTCGACATTCATCAACCTCTTCATACATGCCCTTTTGTTACGAAGGCTTTTTAATGCACCTTCAGTCAGTATTTTATTTTGTTTGATCGTGATATATGAGGCTCGCTCCTCTTTTACCCACTTTCGTATTATACGAGTGTATCTGGTTCGTTAACCTTTCTTGATCATCCTTTTAACATGTCCGAAGCATCGTATATCCTTTCCTTATTTTTCCCATGCTTTCTTTAATACCTGCCCATTTTCGTATTTCGGCGTTACGTATGTGGTCCGCCAAAGAATCAGTAACACCTATTAACTAAAAATATACATAATCTTACCCATTGGCCTGACTTGAGGTTGAGGGGGTGCTTCGGAAGCCTCCTCTGGGTCGATGCGGCTTGGCATGGGTCTCGCTCCCGAACGACGTCTGCCACTCGGAGCTGAACTGGTGGTCGTGTTAGGCTGCACAGTGGCCGTATATTGCACCGTACCAACCTACAAAATAAAAAGATTTACATGAGAACTCGTTCTAAGGTCGAAATCGATCGATCGATCGGTCCTGGGCTTTGCGGTAAAAAAAGGTTGTAGTTACTAGTACAAGTTGATAGCAACGTAACTTACCTAAGTACATAAATCGTACAGCGCGAAAGCGGTTGCGACGCAACGATACTACAAATTGGCCCGTTTGAAAGCTCAGTAATAAAAATTTACGTTTCGGAGTTTTTGCGTGCTGGAGGTAGACGTGAACATATAATTTTAACGTTTTGCATCCCTCTAGCTCGCACATTCCTACATTTTTTCAATATGAGTACACTTGAGGAATGTAGTCGTACAACTTTACAGAAAAAAAATACTGTCACCCTTTACTATTTACTCAGTCCAAGTAAATAGTAAAATTATTTATAACCTTTACTAAAACAAATCCATGGTTTCCATATCTCTAAAAACTCGATATTTTTATTTCCTATATGTCAATATAGGATAATATAATATACTTAATAATCGTACCTATTTAATTAATTCGATTTAAGATTCGAGAATAAATATTTACATAATATAAAGTGAAACACTTGATTATAAATTAAATAAACTACATTACAAATAAACCAAAAAACAATAATAATTATAACCGTCCGATGGGAGTAGTGTGCCGAGAACACCCGCTGCGTTTCCCCATTGAACGGCGAGGCTGACCCTTTGAGCAAAATATTCTCTACTCAAAGGGTCATCCGTGGCCAAGCGGAGCTTTTCCCCAAGCTCACGAGAGAACGCCAGAGCCTCCTCGGACCACGGACCCATCGTTTAGACTGCAAATGGGATCAAGTAGTGATTTACGATGATCTCCTAACTTTGCAGCGGCCTCGGGTTTCTTATGGCTGGATGTTACATGTCCTATGTCCGAGTGTGTCAACACATGTGGCATCTCAAACAAGTGCACGACATCCCATCCGGACGCCTACCATCAGACCTAACTATACCTGATGGTTCGAGGATATCAGCAGATGTAAGCGTCCTTGACAGGCTGTCATTAATTGCATGGTGTCTCGAGATCCTGCCGGCACTTTTTTGGCAGCATAATTTATTTATTTATTCTTTATTTGGCGCCTCCGTGGTCTAGTGGTAACAAACGTTGCCGTGAACTCGGGAGGTCGTGGGTTCGATTCCCACCGGGGGCAAGTTGTGCATTGTATAATTTGTCTCGGTCTGGGTGTTTATATGTATAATATGTATATATTTACAAAAAAAAAAAAAAGTATAATATGTAGTTTATCAACCATCTAGTTTCCGTAACACAAGCTTACCGCTTACCACGGTAATTAGATGGCGCTGTGTGACCTGTCTAAAATATTTATTTATTTATTATTTATTTATTTATTAATTAAAGATTAGTTATAGTTAAGAAAAAAACTATTGTAACGTATCTTTATTAAAATTTTAATTGTGATCAATCTGTAAATAATCAGTGCCGTAAATTTTTCTTCATTAAGTTTCATACTAAAACGCAAACGATTGTGTGACGTCTGGCATAGATTTACATTACAGATTGCATAGGCATTTAGGTATTCATAATTTGCATTAGAATCGCGTAGCAATCCACATTTTTTATTTTATTATTTAAGGTGACTACTCATTTATGCGCGTAGTCTTGTCAATATACGAGTAGCATCACGCAATAAGTAGCTTAAAACCTACGGGATTCCAGTTCGCTTAGTAAATATTCGCAATAAATGGACTTCAAAGACATGTATGCTTCGCTGTGTCCTTACAAAGGCATTACAACCAGATCGGACCTATTGTAAGTATACGCTTTGTAAAATATTATAATACCCTTTGTGCAAGGCATTTAATAATTTCATCGCATAGCGTACGCTTTTTAAACTAGCAGGTTGACCCGGCATTGCTCGCGTAGTAAGCTTGTAATTGTTAATAAATCAGTAGACAGAAAACATGTCGTGGTGAAATTGATGATGAAGTCACCGTTATACACCCTGGGTTTCAAAAACATATTTTATTTTAACCCTCTAGGACTGCGCGAAGCAATGACAAATTGGAAATTTGTCAGGGGTCTGGTGCGGGATGCGACACGTGTGGACACATTATAGCTAGTGCGGCGGTTTCTGCTGAGAACTTCAAACTGCGCAAATATGCCAATCTCGGTACAGGTTACGAGTTTTTGCCGTTTGGGGTCGAGATGATGAGACTATGTGGATCCTCAGCCAATCGCCTGGCCAAGGAGTTATCCAAACGGCTGACGGAGAAATCTGGAGACAGGAAGGCTGGCAATTATTTCTGCCAACAGCCTTGCTATACAGAGGGGAAATTTTGCCAGCGACCTTGGGACTATATCTGATAGGACGTCTCTGAGGACATACATACATACATATCTTCACGCCAGGTCCCTTGCGGGGTAGGCAGAGACAACTGAGCGCCATTTGTCACGATCTCGACATACCTCTTTCGCTTCTTCGACATTCATCAACCTTTTCATACATGCCCTTTTGTTTCGATGGCTTTTTATTGCACCGTCAGCTATTGTTTTATTTATTTGATCGTGATAAGTGAGTCTTGGTCTGCCAGGGCCTCTTTCACCCACAACTTTCGCATTATATATCTGGTTCGTCAATCGCTCTTCAGTCATCCTTTCAACATGCCCGAACCATCGGAGCATGCCTTTCCTTATTTTTGTCCCTATGCTTTCTTTCATACCCTTTTTGCGTATTTCGTCATTACGTATGCGGTCCGTTAAAGTAACACCGCATATCCGACGCAACGACCTCATTTCCACTGCATTAACTCTACTCTCATTCGTGTTCTGACATATCCACGTCTCACTTCCATACATAAGTGTTGGTACCAGCATGGCATTGTGTATGGCGAGTCGGGCTTTGTCACTGACATTTCGACTGGCGATCAGCGACCCCAGGGCACCGTTAACACTATTTCCCGCGTTCACTCTTCTTTCAACATCCCTATCATACTTCCCATCCGCAGTGAAAACACTACCCAGATATATAATTTCATTTACTTGTTCTAGAGTTTCATTATCAATCTTTGTCGTCCTTCTTCTTTCAAACACTAGTACCTTGGTTTTTATCGCATTCAAGCGGAGTCCTTTTTCTGCACATCCCTCTTTCATTTCCGTGACTAGTGATTGCAGTTGTTGTTCGGACGATGCCATTAGAACAGCATCATCTGCATAAATCAGGCAGTTCATCACTAGATCACTCATCTTTATCCCACAGTCACTCTCTCTCACTCTTTTTAGGCATTTGTCGAGATATAGAGTGAATAATCTGGCCGAAAGCACACAGCCCTGTTTGACGCCCATTTGGGATTCAAAGCAAGGCGACATACCTCCTTCCACCCGCACACAAGCTTTACAGCCCTTGTACAGGGACTGTATAGCCTGTAGCAGTTTGTCATTCACTCCATACTCCGGCAATATGTCCCAAAGCTTCTCTCTTACAACTCTATCAAAAGCCTTCTCCAAATCCACAAAAGCACAGAAAACCTTCTGGTTTAAGGCCAAAAACTTCTCTGTGATATTGCGGAGCGAGAAGACTTGATCAATACATCCTCTTCCAGGTGTAAAGCCTCCTTGTGCCTCCTATAAAAGATCTTCAGTCTTCTCTTGCAGTCGTTTCGTGAGAATCTTGCTGTACATCTTAATCGCCAAACTGATCAAACTAATTGCTCGGTAGTTGGCACAGTCCAATCTCTGAGGACATTTTCTACTTATAGGTAATTTTTATTAATAGGTTTAGTAAACTATGTATTTATATATTTAATTTTATTTATATTAAGTAGTTTTTAATATCTTGTTTATATATATTTCAAATAAATAATTTTATAAAAAAAAAACACCGATCTCTGATATAGATGTAGGCTTATGGCCAGTTGAACAAAGGATGATTAAAATAAGCTCTAATAAATATTTTGGTAAACGCCACGTTATTGGTAGTTAGGTTGTTACTTTGGAAATTTCGGCCAATGGCATGCCTAAGTCAAAGTCAATGTAGTCAATTAATATATTTATAAAATACAAACCTTAAATATAATCTTAACGCTTAAAATCTACCAAATATAATTTGAATTTATTATGAATACGAAATAGTTAAGATGCAATTAACAACCTTCCCTACAGCAACTCATTATGCAACAGTTAATATTTTTAATTATCTTACATTGTCTTAATAATTTCATGGGTCTGACTGACATCCTATGACATAAGACATAAGTTATCTTGGTTAGAAGCCAGGGATAGTAATTGAATTTAAAAAATAAATTTCCACAAATCAGTATTTATAACCCAAGCTCCAATGATTAATAAGTCAGTCACTACATATAAGCACAAAGATTTATAAAACATGCGACCTTCAAGCACTATTCACTTCAACCTTAAAGAACCCTATACTTTAACACATAAATATTGCTTCAAAGGGGTTTATTCCTTTGTGAATCTGGTTTCGATGTTATAGTAAGGACATCTCTTACCATCTCTTTATTTTGTAAATCTGTAATAAATAAGGTTTAAGGCAGGTAAGTTGAGCCCTTCCTAAAGCCCGGGTCTCAAACCTACCAGATGAGAAAGAATTCTGCTAACCTAAAATAATTAATAACATAACATATAATAAAATAAACATAACAAAAAAAGCTTGTAGTTCCTAAAAGGCCAATGTACGTTTTTCGTGAAACATATAGTTATTTTTTTTCCTAAGTAAACATGATCGTACTTGAGATCAAGTTGTATCTTTTATTCTTTATTGATTTAATAATTGGTAAAAAGGGACGCCATGATCTCAAGTTTGACATTGATCTTGAGATCTATTTATTAATACAGCCCACACATACATTGCGTGGTAGACAAAGACAATTGATGATTGTCACGATCGACACATACAGACAAATCAGCTTGAAGACATTTTCGCGTTTGTAGTAGTGTACCGTCAGTGTAATTATGAAAGAAATATGTTTAGGTATTTTTTATTTGTATTTTGTAGAATTTTTGTAAATGTTCATTAAATCTTTGTAGACATCCTCATCCTCGCTTTCGTACAAATAGGTCAACTATAATTTATTCTGATATTCATCATCATCATCATTACAACCCCTAGAACACAGCGTCCCCGACCTCCACTGCTAGAGATGGGCCTTCCAGAACATATATCTGGAGAATTTGGCCTACACTCGCCACGCTGGCCAGACGGCTTGGCGAGGATATGATGTTAATTTTTAATGACAATTTATTAACGATTCCACACGTTAGTATTAGTGGAACCGGGACCGACGGCTTAACGTGCTCTCCGAGGCACGGGAATGGTGGTTTTGTAAATCTATAACAAATGTACGTAAGAAAAGTGTATTTCTGATTGGTACATGCCGGGTGGGTTTGAACCGACCTTTGTAGGATTTAAGGAACGCGTTCTTACAACCGAGCCACCACCGCGTAATTCTGATATTACTATTTGATAATAATAATACATTCTTTACCAAAACCAACACAAGTGCAGGTACATAGGCGAGCTTAATGCCGTAAATGCATTTTCTACCAACTAACATTTGTGACTGAGATATGTAATAAGCGATTTCTTTAGCAACAAATACTATCTGTGCGATAGTAGGTCGGTTGTAAGAACGCTTTCCAATCCAAGAAGGTTACGCGGTTCGAACCCATACATGTACCAATGAGAAATAGTTTTCTTCCGTACATTTGTCATAGGTTTACAACACCATCATTACCTTGCCTCGGAGGGCATGTCAAGCAGCCAGTCACGGTTCCACTAATAGCAACTTATGGAAATGTTAATGAATTGTCATTAAAATTAATATCAGTTCCTGGCTAAGCCGTCTGGCCAGCGTGGCTAGTGTAGGCCATATTCTCCATATATATGTTCTGCAAGGTTCATCTCCATTAGTTGAAAAACAAATAAAATAATTTAATTAATTAGTAAACATCTTCAAGCTGATTTTTCCGTACCTCTTTCGCTTCGTTGACTTTCATCAACCTATTCAGACATGCCTTTTTGTTTCGTAGACTCTTTATCTTCAGCTAATGGTTTATTTATTTGATCGTGATAGGTGAGTCTTGATCTGACAGAGCCTCCTTTACCCACAATTTTTACGCATTATATATTCACACATTATTTATTCACCAATCTTTCTTCACTCATAATTTCACAATCGAGTAAATCTCTTAGACCTATTTAATTAGATACATAATTGTCGCAGCTAAGATTTGTTTAAAAAAATATTTGCCTTCTTATTTTAATGTCTTAGAGCGACATACGAATTAAAAGCTTTTAATGATATAAATAGATTCGAACTTGTTATTGACTCGGAATTTTTCTGGACCAATAAACATAATACAAGCGTATCTTCATACAGGAAAAATGTGCCAGTTATAGAATCGCTACTATGGTTCTCACCAAACTAGCATTGGCGGCACATTTTTTTTTTTTCGATTTGTAAATTACAGCATCCTTAATTTAATAGTTACTATTTAAAAAATCTATAAAAGTACAAATTTGTCGAGCAAAATTAATAGTAGATTATATATTATTGTTATAAAAAATCGCGGAATAGGTATCGTAACTAAAGTCTTGTAACTAAAATATATTTACATTTTTAAATACATATAATAGACATACTAAATATTAAATAATATCAATGACATAATAAATATAAACATCAAAATTGATTAAAGATGTAGAAATATTATTCGTAACCTTAATAAAAATAATTAATGGTAACCCTCGATATTTTCCAATGCACTTGTGCACAATGCAATTGCACTTGTTCCCAAGTGCAATGTATGGAAGAGAATGGCAACTGTTTTCTGCATACTGACTACGACGATTGACCAACACACATCTTTAAAAGAATAAAGTATATTTTATTTTCTCAAGACTTATATTAATCTGTATTCTACTTAATCAATGTTTTAGAAAATTATTTACATTGATATTTTCTAAGAAATTATCAATAAAACTATGATACCTTTGGTGCTATTTTAATAGTGGCGCCGAGGGGGAAGATTACAGCTCGGTGAACAGTGTTTAAACTTAGAAATTCCTGAGGTTGACCGGCTTGAAGGTGCCTACCCTTGTACACACCCAGGGTGGGGGCAAGCTAATAAAGCTTTATAACTTTATGGGATAGAATGCGGACACTTAATCAACTATCTTGAAGATTATAACCAAACAACTTCAACTAGTTATATAACTTTTATGTTGATATAACTTCAAAGGGCATTTATAACTTACACACACATTTGTGATCATTGTAAATATATTTAATTGGCCATTCGAATTCAAACATATGTAATATCGTTATATATAATAGAATATATGTAAATATTGAAGTAATATACAAACAGTATAAAATAATTACAATATAAATTAAAACTACTTATAAGTAAAAATTAAAATAAATATAAACTAAACCTAATAAAACATAAACTATCAGTAAAAAATGTCCTCTAGAGACGATCCTTCAGTGATAGTCCCAAGAAGACTGGCAACATTTCCCCCCTGTATAGCTAAGCTAATACGTTGGCAGAAATAATTGCCAGCCTTCCTGTCTCCAGACTTTTCCGTTAGCCGTTTGGACAACTCCTTGGCCAGACGCTTGGCTGAGTGTCCCCATGGGCCCATCGTCTCGACTCCAAACGGCGCAAATTCGTAACCTGTACTGAGGTTGGCGTATTTGCGCAGCTTGAGGTTTTCAGCAGAAACCGCCGCACTTCCCGCGCTTGACGAGGTCGCCTGGATGTGTGATGGGGCTAATGTGTATATATATGTAAATAGTATTTTTTTCGTTGTCTAATATTACATTTGTGTCATCTTATTGGAAAATTATTTAAAACTCTGGGGACGTGGAATCGTGAAACTATGGCTCATGGAAAGATTTATTAAATATTAAATACGAGTATGTTATACAGATGTTGTAAGACAAATTTCCAAGTATTCTATAGATTCACCGTGCGGGTGCCGGGTCAATCGTGTGTGGGTAAGAGATTAAAATAATAATGTGTCGGGCTTGCGACCGACAGTAGGCTGGTCTGAAACTGGTACTTATTAATAGCATACAATTATTATTATTATTATATACTAGATAATTTTCTGCGCTACGGATTCAGCATTCCGATTAGCTGACTTGTAAAAAAAGAAGTACACAGAGCTATTCAGAAGATGAAGATGACGAAATGTGTTTGTCCCACGTTAATGTAATAGGGACAGAAGCCTGATTCTCACGCTTTTGGCATGCATTGCGACTCGATTTGTTCGAATGAAATTGACAGTTTTCTATAACTGTCACTTTTCATTCGAATACTTCAAACCGATACCTAAGACGAGAGCGTCAGAATTAGGCCCCAGGTGAGAGATTTAAAACGTCTCTGAATAGCTATTTATAGTGTTTTGAGCTTGTCACTCCTTTCAAATTTGTTTTACTTTAAAAAATGCATAAATTTTTAAAGAAAGTTGTATGTAAGGATAAATTTTGCCTATCTTTTTTCGTTTCACGACAAATCCCTTCGTTCTTCTCACAACTCACTTCTTTCTGTCCCTTGCATCATTCTGGATTTGTTTCGAACTCTCTTACAGTTGTTGCCACAAATTTATGGAACAATCTCCCTGTAAACATAAGGCAAGCGTCTACCAGATCTTCGTTCAAAAAACTCGTCTATCTACACTTTCTAAATAGCTCCCAACAATATTAATAAGTGTATATTAAATATTTTTGTATATGTATTAGTATTTAGTATATTTATATTAAGTATATATAATTATGTTGAATTTATCCTACTAATAATATTTATTTCATTGCCCCTATAAATGTTCTAATTTGTCCCTAAGGTTTGGCTGTCAGAAAATGTCTACGGGCATTAAGTCCGCCTTTGTACTTTGTGCAATAAAGTTTTTAATAAACAAAGAAATATATAAAAATATGTTTTATACTTACCCGGTCGGAAGAGGCGTCGGCCGCTGTACCTCGGCCATCAAGAAATTCTTGAAATTGGGATATGACGCAAACCATCGAGTAGGCCTTAAAATTAAATTTCTATTATTAGTAACGATCTGGGTAAAATTATAATTATAGTTTAAACTTCAAGCCACGATCGGATGAATTAAAATAAGGCCCGTAATTCAATCCTCGTCTTTCATACAAAATTATGCAATGACTTTTAAATTATTAAAATAATGAAAAGGACAACTGTTATTTGAGTACAAATATAAAAGTCTGCTGCATATATATATTTTTTTTTAAACTTGTCTGTCTGAACATTTCTCATTATGGCTGTAGGATCATTATACGTAATTTATTTTTTTTGAATCGTAATATTTTTTTCCTTAAATTACATAATAAAAAATATATTAAACACGACAAAGCATGCTTAATATTAATAGTTACATAAAAAGGCATAAGAAGTTAAAAAAAAATATACTGTGTTTTACGACTCGCGTTTTGAAGCGTCTGCGTAATGAAGTATCTTGTCTAGAGGCAATTTGTAGCACGTCATTATTTAGGTACTTCTCGCAGGAAAGAGATTTAATTTGTCCACTATAAACTGTACTAACGCAAAGAAATAAATTGCTTTATAAAAACTTACTTACAATATTGAGCAGAAACATTGCCATAATAAATTTTATTAGTTAAATGCAATTTACAAAGATAGGCTTTGCGAATGCCCGCATTAATTATGAGGGGCGATTTCTTGACCGTATCCCAGTGTAACGATGTGAGTTTTGGCTCTTCCCCGCTAAATTAACTCACGTGAGATATTTTACAATATGTATTAATGTTATATATTATATATATAGATATATATAACATGTTATATATTATGTTAATCAGTGTTTAATTGCTCTGGGTTTATTTAAATTAGTGGAACCATATTACTATAAATTTGCCGAGACTCTCACGCTCTCCCATGTAAGAATGAGTAAGATTCGGCTCCCCCTTAAATGTGACACATAATTAATGAACACCCCTCTTTTTTATTTTACAAGAGTTCATGTCTTCTTATCCACTAAAACTGTGTCAAGAGGACATGAGTGGTTCTTAATAGTCATGCTCAGTTATGACTAAACCCAGTATTCTAAATATCTTAGGGTTTGGTTACTACGAGTAGTTATCAAGTTTCGTTCTCTAGTAACCACAATGAATATATTATAGTATTTTTAATAATTTTATTAGAATAATAAGTAGTGGTGGGCTTTGCAAGAAGAACCGTTTTTTGCTTTGCGACGATAGAACCGTTTTTAGGTTTTAATTAGAGCAGTCTTCGCGCGGGAAATAATATTTTTTGTAAATCAAATAGAACTCTATGATTTATTATAAAGAAAATATGGTTAGTTAAAAGCATTTATTCGAAAAAAATATTTACAAAATATAAAATAAAATTAATATTAATACTAAGGATAGGGATATAAGTCCCGTCCGCGTGGAATGGTGGCAAGAACGCTGGCTGCATTTCCCCGCTGAATTGAAATACTGATTCTCTGGGCGAAGAAAGAGCCAGCCCTCTTGTCACCGGAGGAGACGACAAGACGCGGTGTTATGTCTTTTAAAAACTTATTATTTATTTCTTTTATGGTTAGTTTATTTAATTTTTGAATTCTACGGTAGTCATTTACCCTAAAACAACTTCTGCATTTTAAACCCTATTAACTCGTGCCTTATTAAGGGTTAAGCTATACATAAATTTAACGAACCAAACAGTTTTATCCATTATCTCCCGTATATCTACGAATATAGCACACTCGTTCATTATACTCGAATAGTCTTTTTTTTAATGAGTATGTGTTTACTTTGATAACACGTTATTTTTATACGGCTGCGCCGCAACGTCGTTGTAGGAACGAGAACCGTTTCCGCAATTACTTTGCGTTGTCTGCAAAACGGTTATGTTTCATTTAAAAAAAAATTGGTAACTACCCACTATTATTAAGTTTGCTCGTTAATCAGCTCCAATTAAAATAATAATAAAAATAAACAAGCAATCATACAATAATAATAATAAAACTACAATCGTTTATTGTTTATTATTTTAACTACGATCAATTCACTTACATTCAAAACTATTATGAAGAAATCCAACGTAAACAGAAACGACGTTATGGGGTTGAAATTGAGCTGAAACAAATTGCATGGGTTTATTATACGGGTAGTAATATCACTGCAATAAATGGTTCGCAATACAACTCATTAACATTATAAAACAATATCTGTGATTGACAATAGTTGTACACGCGACAATGAGCTTGCAATAACACTTTATTATTTAAGTTAAATATCTAATTCAATTGTAACTGCCTCCGTGGTTTAGCGGTTAAGTCCGTGGAATTAGACAGGGAGGTACCGGGTTCGATTCCTGGTCGGGACACAAAAATATTTATTAATGTAAATAAAAATACATTTAATATTTAATTTATTTGTGATATTTCACGAGTTTGGTACGCTGAAGACATCGACGAGCTTGCCACTTGTCATGATTGGCCTATAGTAAAGTTGGCTAAATGTGAATCCGCTTATTCATAAGCGTGGTTTCTGACCGCCCCGAAAGGGAAACGGTCGTGGTGATACTTCTATTTAATTCAATCTTATAGCTACAAAATATACCTCAATATCATTATACTAGGTGGGAATGTTAAGGGCCAGTTGCACCATGTGATTTGATAAATAAATTAATATTTATTTAGACACTTCTTAGATGGGGCAACAAAAAATGTATATATAAGGGCAAGTCCAAAATCTTTTTCTGTGTCTATTACGTATATGCCTGTGATAATAATAAAATAAATATCTTCACGGCGGTTTCTGCTGAGAACCTCAAGGTACAGGTTACGAGTTTGCGCCTTTTGGGGTCGAGACGATGGTACCATAGGGACCCTCAGCCAAGCGTCTGGCCAAGGAGTTGTCGAAGCGGCTGACTGAGTAATCTGGAGACAGGAAGGCTGGCAATTATTTTTGCCAACGTGTATTAGCCTTGCTATACAGAGGGGAAACGTTGCCAGTCTTCTTGGGACTATCTCTGATAGATCGTCTTTTGAGGTTAATTTTGACGCCTACTTTAACGTATCGTGGTTCCTCCAAGTAAAAAGTTAAATATACTAATATAACTATGGGTAAAATATACAAAGTTACTGGAATAATTTCCGACCGACAACGGCAATGTTCATACTAATGGCCAGTTTTATCCCCTTCAGTAATATTGCGTTACCAAATTATTATAGGTGTAATGTGGCGAGATTTACAGTCAAGAAAATTACTAAAATAAAGTCGCGGCATTTTCCGCAAACAAATTACAATATTAAAATATATTTTGTTAATTTCAACTTAGACTTAAAATAATACATATTTTATAGCCAAATTACAAGATCAACTTACTTAAAAGTAGATTTGGTTTTATGATAACACTATTTGAATATACGCCGAAATATGCACCCCTATACCGTAGCCTTACGCAAAGATGTAAATTAGACTAATACATCTGTCGCATGTTGAAAATATGCAAAGCTGTCTCAGCTTGTGTGTTTCTCCATTCCTATAACCTCGTTACGTCGTACCTCATGGCGCTGTCTAACATCCCAAACTATATGTTCTTGATTTTAAAAGAATTTAAGCATGATAGCCCCTAGAACACGGAGTTCTATCCCTTCAATACTGAAGTAGGCCTTACAAAATTTTCTGAAGAATTTGGCCTACACTCGCCACGTTAGCCAGACGGGTTAGCGAGGAAAACAAGTAAATAGTAATACATACATACATACATACATATCTTCACGCCAGGTCCCTTGCGGGGTAGGCAGAGACAATTGAGCGCCATTTGTCACGATCTCGACATACCTCTTTCGCTTCTTCGACATTCATCAACCTCTTCATACATGCCCTTTTGTTTCGATGGCTTTTTATTGCACCGGCAGCTAAAGTTTTATTTATTTGATTGTGATAAGTGAGTCTTGGTCTGCCAGGGCCTCTTTCACCCACAACTTTCGCATTATATATCTGGTTCGTCAATCTCTCTTCAGTCATCCTTTCAACATGCCCGAACCATCGTAGCATGCCTTTCCTTATTTTTGTCCCTATGCTTTCTTTCATACCCACCTTTTTGCGTATTTCGTCATTACGTATGCGGTCCGTTAAAGTAACACCGCATATCCGACGCAACGACCTCATTTCCACTGCATTAACTCTACTCTCATGCGTGCTCTGACATATCCACGTATTAATAAGTTAATAATAATAGTGTTTATATTATTATTATTATCATATATATTTTTGAACATTCTCTCCATTTAGCTGGCCGACATAATGAATCTTACGGGACTAACAGTCGTTACTTTTTCTAATTTGTGTTGCGAATTAAGCTCTATTGCAAGGTCTCTTTCTAATATATATGATAATAGATAGATATATATAGAATATGATATCAGACGATTCGATTTCGGACGATTGTGCACTCCGCTTCACCCCGCTGGTCGGTTATAGTGTACTGTTTTGTCAGGTCAGTTATAATCGAACTGGGATAGAACTTAGAGTCAAATATTGTCATTTTTAAATGTAACTTGTAGTTTAAACAGTAGCCATCTTGAAAAAATCACTTCTAGAGTATTGAAAATATTTCGTTAGGCAACTGCATCACATCTCTGTTTCTGATTAACTTAAAGCAACCTTGTTCTGCTTACAGCAGATGGCTCGGATTTAAGAACGCTTTTCTTTTAAAAATACGAATAAGTTCGCAGTTTGAACACCGAAATTCACCAATGAGATATACACTTATCTTACGAAGATTCATAGATTTACAACACCACTGTTTATGTGCCTTTGAGTCAGTCCCGGTTCCACTAATACTAACTTGTAAAATCGTTAATGAATTGTCATTAAAATTGACATCAGACCCTCTTCTTGCCAGTGCGTGGTTAGTGTAGGAGAAATTCTACAGACGACCCGTCTCCAACACTGGATGTCAAGGACTCTGATGATAATGTACAAGTGATCTATTGTTAAAAATACTGCTGTCGCTCAATATATCTCTCATATTTGGATTGCGTCACTCGTTTAAAATTAATTGCTTAATAAGAGTATGCATGTATAGTTAACATATTTTTGCTGAAATATATATCTTCACGCCAGATCCCTTGCGGTGTAGGCAGAGACAATTGAGCGCCATTTGACACGATCACGACATACTTCTTTCGCTTCGTCGACATTCATTAACCTCTTTATACATGCGCTTTGGTTACGAAGACTTTTTAATGCACCTTCAGTCAGTGTTTTATTTATTTGATCGTGATATGTGAGTCTCGGTCTGCCAGGGCCTCTTTTACCCACAACTTTCGCATTATATATCTGGTTCGTCAATCTTTCATCGCTCATCCTTTCAACATGCCCGAACCATCGTAGCATGCCTTTCCTTATTTTTGTCCCTATGCTTTCCTTCATACCAACCCTTTTCCGTATTTCGACGTTACATATGCGGTCCGCCAAAGTGACGCCACATATCCGCCGCAACGACGGCATTTCTACTGCATTAACCCTACTCTCATGCGTATTCTGACGTATCCACGTCTCGCTTCCATACATCAGTGTTCGTACCAACATGGCATTGTGTATGGCGAGCCGAGCTTTGTCACTGACATTTCGACTGCCGATCAGTGAGCCCAGGGCACCGTTAACACTATTTCCCGCGTTCACTCTTCTTTCAACGTCCCTATCGTACTTCCCATCCGCAGTGAAAACACTGCCCAGATATATAATTTCATTTACTTGTTCTAGAGTTTCATCATCAATCTTTATCGTCACGGTTGTCATCCTTCTTCTTTCAAACACTAGTACCTTGGTTTTTCTCGCATTCAAACGGAGTCCTTTTTCTGCACATCCCTCCTTCATTCTTGTGACTAGTGATTGCAGTTGTTGTTCGGACGATGCCATAAGAACAGCATCATCTGCATAAAGCAGGCAGTTCACCACTAGATCACTCATCTTTATCCCACAGTCACTCTCTCTCACTCTTTTTAGGCATTTGTCGAGATATAGAGTGAATAATCTAGGAGAAAGCACACAACCCTGTTTGACGCCCATTTGGGATTCAAAGCAAGGCGACATACCTCCCTCCACCCGCACACAAGCTTTGCAGCCCTTGTACAGGGACTGTATAGCTTGTAGCAGTTTGTCATTCACTCCATACTCCGGCAATATGTCCCAAAGCTTCTTTCTTACAACTCTATCAAAAGCCTTTTCCAAATCCACAAAAGCACAGAAAACCTTCTGGTTTGAGGCCAAAAACTTCTCTGTGATATTGCGGAGCGAAAAGACTTGGTCAGTGCATCCTCTTCCAGGTCTAAAGCCTCCTTGTGCCTCCCATAAAAGACCTTCAGTCTTCTCTTGCAAGCGTTTCGTGAGAATCTTGCCATACATCTTGCTCGCCAAACTGATCAAACTAATCGCTCGGTAGTTGGCACAGTCCAATCTAGATCCCTTACCTTTGTATAAAGGAACGATGACTGATTGTCGCCAGTCCTCCGGCACTCTTCCCTCCTGCCAGCAAAGGTTGCACAGTAGGTGGAAAGCGTTCCAGACCGGTATACCTCCGTATTTGATCATTTCAGCGAGCACTCGATCTTTTCCCGCTGCTTTGCCACATTTCAGGCTTCTAATTGCCGATTGCAATTCTTGCACACTTATTTCCTCCTTAAAAGTGGACGTTATAGTTGTGGATAGCTCTGGAGGTAAAGTACCCGTCGTGACGTCGTTAGGAGTACCACTAGCATACATCTCGCTAAAATATTCATTCCATCGCTCCAACACCTCATTTGTGTTTGCAAGAATGTTACCGCTTTTTGATTTCACTCTGTTCATTCGATAAGATGACAAGCAACCTTTGGCCTTCCTAACTTCCCTCCAGAAAAGTTTGGAGTTCTCCTTAAAGTTGCTCGTCATCCTATTTTCACCTATTTCCTTACATCTTTCACGATTCTCCTTAACCAAAGATTTAGTCTCATTCTTGCAGCGATGGTACAACTCTTTTTTTTCTCTTTTTATACTTTCATTCATATTCAGCGAAGCAACGTAATCTATCCAAGCTTTCTTCTTTCTTTCTACCGAATCTTTGACCTCTTGATCCCACCACGCGTCACCCTTGGTTGCTCGCTTTTTTGCTACTCCACATACTTCTCTTGCCGATTCTACCATACCATTTTTTAGGTACTTCCAACACTCTTCTACATCTTTACTCACATCTTTCAAGTTGATAAGTTTATCTTTGACGCATTTCATATACTCCTCTTTCACACTATCATCTTGTAACTTTTCACTCTTTATTCTCTCTACTGCTGACATATTGCCACCTGATCGCCAGTGGCGCCATTTTGTGAACAGGCCACTAATCCTAGTGATTACTAGGTAGTGGTCTGTTCCCAATTCTGGCCCACGATACGCCCTGGTATCCAGAGTCTGTGTTCGCAGTCTTTCATCAACTATTATTAAATCAATCATACTCTTTTCACTATTCATCGTTCTTGTATACATGTGAATATCTTTGTGAGCAAACATTGTGTTGGACACAAAAATATTCTTTTCTAAACACACGTCAAGAATAAGCTTACCTGCATCATTTACTCTCCTATCTCCAAAATCACCTAGGACCGTTTCGTAATCTGCACGACGTGTCCCCACCCATCCATTCAAGTCGCCACATAATATTATATTTTCGTTCCCAACTGCCAAATCTAGAACTGTCCTGACCTGGTTCCAAAAATTCTCTAGTTCCAGCTGTGGTGCTGAGCTAACAGGTGCGTACACCACGACCACAAATAACTTTTTAAGGCCTATTTTAAGACGAACCCAGAGTATTCTTGGGCTTTCCAGGCAGTACTCGTACATACTGTCGGCCAAGCGACCGGATAGTAAGATGCCCACCCCCTGACTACCGCGATCGCTATCTCCCACTCCCGACCAGAGCGCGATCCCCCCTCCCGGCAAGTCCTGCATCTCACTACCCCTCCGCTTGGTCTCGGTCACGCCAATTACATCCAACTTCATTTCATTCATCGTATCTAGGAGTTCATTCATCTTATCATTCATCCCCCCTCGGACATTCCAGGTGCCAAAACGGCACTCATCTGCCCTCAATCCGCGCTTTTTAGGCCATGCGTGATGGGTTGCGGACCCCATCGCCGCTTCGGCTCATTCTACTGCCTACCCCGCATTACAAATTAGGCTGTGGCCAGTGGCTGAGACTGAATTATTATTATTGTAACTAGAGCCAAGTTTGTTTAAGTATGACATTATGCAATAATACAATTTATCACAAAAATTAAATTAAATTCTAATACTTTACAAAATAAATAAATGACGAATGGAATAAAAAAAAAACAAAAATTAAAATTAAAAATAAAGTCAATATCCGGGGAGATTTGAACCGGTCAAGGAAGCCGCGGTCCGCCCGCCGTCTTAACCGCCAGGCTACCGATGTTCACAGGCGAGCTCCGTAAATTGTGACTATACTCGTAGGCAGCAGGGCACACGTAGATGGTCCTTTTAAGTTATATTATGTTGTACTTTTACTTATTTTGGATCTCCCTTTACCTGTTGTTATACCTGTTTATGTATAACCTTATATAGATATATGTACATGTAAGGGGAAGTGTCAAAAATACTGCTGTCGCTCGCAATCAAAATATGAGTGATATATTTTGATTGCGTCACTCGTTAAAAATTATTTGCTTAATATAGATGTATAGTTAACATATTTTTGGTGAAATAGTTAGCTTTTAGTTATATAAGATCGCCTCCGTGGTCTAGTGGTAACTAACGTTGCCGTGAACTCGGGAGGTCGTGGGTTCGATTCCCACCGGGGGCAAGTTGTACATTGTATAATTGTCTCGGTCTGGGTGTTTATATGTATAATATGTATATATTTACAAAAAAAAAAGTATAATTTGTAGTTTATCAACCATCTAGTTTCCGTAACACAAGCCTCGTAGCTTACCACGGAAACTAGATGGCGCTGTGTGACCTGTCTGGAAATATTTATTTATATTTATTTATTTATATTATGTTGTATTTCTACTTATTTTGAATCTCCCTTTACCTGTTGTTATACCCGTTTATGTATAATCTTATATACATATATGTACATGTAGGGCGAAGTGTCAAAACTACTACTGTCTCTCGCAATCAAATCATGAGATATATATTTTGACTGTGTCACTCGTTTAAAATTATTTGCTTAATATAGACGTTTTTATAGTATTTTCACTTTTAATACATTAATTGTTTTTTGATAACTAAACGTATTTTATTTACAATGCCCAAGTGACTGCTATACTTTACATCTATTAACTCGACCAACACCTCCCTAAACACATGGAATATAATACAACAATAATAGTTTATCTTTAGAATTACTGTGATATCAGATGAGCTCGAAGCAACCTTGTCATTATAATAACTCTTGAATATCTTGAGGTAGTTACTGAAAAGTTTTACAGCGTCTTGTCACTTTGCATTTAAATAGAGTTTTCTTAAATAACTTAGAACCTCATTGTGGAAAATAAATTGGAAACTATAGCAGAAAGGTGACATTTTTATGCGATAAGATATTAACGTCATAAAATGTAATATGAGTTTCTTTGAGCTTTCTAGCACGCTTAAGATGTAAATTAAATAGGCAATTTATTTTTTAAAACTTTATAGCTCTTCTATTTATAAATTGCTTTGCTAAACCAGGGCTTGTTTCCTGGTTTAGACCGAGAAAAGGTTATTAAAAAGTTTATGAATAGCTCTATTAAAAAATACGAATATACGTCTGTATACTCACTCGTAGGTATATATATTTTTATTACAAGATACGTTATTAGATTTTAATTATTCATATTAAACAAAGTGGTTAAGTATTTAATTTCATTATTAAAAAAATAATTTATTAAAATATGTACCTACACAATCTTGAATACAGCATATCCCGTAAGTAGTGGATCTAAAAGTTTTTGGTAATAGGGTCATTAAAATAAATATTTAAAACTATCTAAGTCATGTAAATATTAAAATTGTAGATTTGAAATAATTATTTTTATGTTAAGGGGTAATTGCTTTTAATGAGAAAAATCACAGTTGAAACGAAAGCATGGCTTGATACTACTCGAAATTTGACCATTATTGACTGCTTCGCCAAATTTAAACATAGTCTAATAAAATAAAGTACTCAAAATTATTGACATATCGTATACTGAAGTTGTGGGAAATAGCGGATACTCTAAATATATAAAAGGAACTTGTACCTAAACTAACATAAACATATGTCAATGTATTTTTTTAGCTGTTGGCCGCATGTGACCATGTGGACCAAAGTGATCTTCCACCAAGATAATGCGTCGCGTCAAAAGTCTTTGGCTATGATGGCAAAATTGCACGAATTACCTTTTAAATTGCTTTCACACCCACCCTATTCTCCAGACCTAACAAAATGCTCGTTGAAAAGAGATTTGGCTTGAATGAGGAGGTAATTGTCAAAACGCCTATTTTGACGGCAAACATAAATCGTTAGTCATAAAAGGTATCGAAATGTTAAGAGAAGCGCTCGAATGATTGTATCAATTTTGAAGGAGACTACTTTAATGAATAAAATCAAATTTGACCGAAAATTTGTGTTATCTTTATTAGACCGGAAACTCATCAGCCGACGTAAAGCTTATTTTCAAATGGCAGATGTTTAAAAGATTTTGCGAAAATATAAGAACCCAAGTACTGAATATTTTATTTCATTGCGTAATAGGATTTAAGAGAACCATACTAATATTATAAATACGAAAGAAATTAGTTTTGTATATTTAGTTCCTATGTATGTTTTTGGCCACCTTCACGCTACACGCTACGCTACGATATAAATTGTATATGACAGCGCGGGCTTATGCTTGTTAAGCCTATTTGAGATAATACAGATTATAGATATTGGTTCAACCCCAGGAAGTAGGATAACCTAATAAAGTTTATCGAAGACAGAAAATTTAATCGTAAAATCGATTAATTATACTAGCTGTCTGACCCGGCTTTGACTGTTCAAAGCCGGGTCAGTGACGATAGAACAAAAAAATAGTCAAGGGGCTCAAATGATGACGTCATTTACGTTATGTTCATCACTGGATTCCAAAAAACATATACAAGAAGGTTTATGGCTACTATCCCTTTTTGTTACCCTACGTCATTCATACTCCACTACAACTCTTTAAAGGTTAGAAGAAAACACAAGAAGGTTGGATTATAAATATAATATAAAAAAGCCTAAAACGTAAAATATATCTACCTTTTTTATTTTTTATTTCCACTCTGTTAACAAGTAACTGCGCGCGCGTAACCATCAACTATTCGCAGAGGAGAGTGCTCGTATCTACTGTCCCCTGTGCTGTTTATACTTTTTTTATATGAATTATATTTATTATTATTCAAATAATTTATACAATCCATTTATTTTTATTTTGCTGCCAGTATCCATGGCACTTTGCCCATTGGCAGCTATTTGGAGCAATTTTTTTATTTACAATATTTTTTTTTCGTTTTTTTTCTTTTTTATTTTCTTAGTTTTTAGTTGTATTTTTATTTATTAAGTACGTTTATTTTTATTAATAGTAATTTATGTTTTAAAATGTAAGTTTTTAGTTTAATTAATAAATTTCGTTTTTTTTAAATCATTGTAGGTACCTTACTTCCTTCGAATAAAATACTGTCATTTATTTATTATATTTTTAATACCTACCCACCTGTTGTTTTGATTAAAATATTTTTATTGTAAACTGTTTTTACTGTTGTATCTTTTTTTAGACATAGTTTAGGAGTCAGTGTATTAATAAATTTGTTAATTGTTCTTTATTGAGCAATAAAATATTTTGTATTTGTGTTCTTTAAAAGCGTGGTTTTTGCTCACGCCTAAAGGAGTACGGGTGTGATGCTGATGGATTTATACTGATAACTCCATTCCAATTTAACCACTGTAGAAAAGGAAGTATAAGAAAAGCTTAAAACGTTTTACATACATACATATCTTCACGCCAGATCCCTTACGGGGTAGGCAGAGACAATTGAGCGCCACTTGACACGATCACGACATACCTCTTTCGCTTCATCGACATTCATCAACCTCTTCATACATGCCCTTTTGTTACGAAGGCTTTTTAATTCTCCTTCAGCTAGTGTTTTATTTATTTGATCGTGATACGTGTGTCTTGGTCTGCCAGGGCCTCTTTTACCCACAACTTTCGCATTATATACCTGGTTCGTCAATCTTTCTTCGCTCATCCTTTCAACATGCCCGAACCATCGTAGCATGCTTTTCCTTATTTTTGTCCCTATGCTTTCCTTCATACCAACCCTTTTCCGTATTTCGACGTTACGTATGCGGTCCGCCAAAGTGACGCCACATATCCGCCGCAACGACCGCATTTCTACTGCATTAACCCTACTCTCATGCGTATTCTGACATATCCACGTTTCGCTTCCATACATCAGTGTTGGTACCAACATGGCATTGTGTATGGCGAGCCGAGCTTTGTCACTGACATTTTATTCTCAGTAAATACTCTTTGTATTTCACTGCAATATTAATACTTGTATTTCCAATAATAATACCAATATGAAACGTATATTGTCTAACCAGAATGATCGCAAACCAATAAAAGCTCTATTCAGAAAAGTTACGCTAAAGCAAGGAAAGTTTAATATATGTCACTATCACATTGACATGGAAGTGACAATACCATTTAATACCTTGGTTAAGGCATTTTTAATACTGTACTTAGAGTACATGTGACATAACGCACACCTGATTGTAAGCAGCTGACACGAGCTACTGATGACTGACATCATCATTTCAGCACCTTTAACACTCTATTACTAGAGAATTTAGTAAAATATTTCAACTCGCCACGCTGGCCAGACGGGTTGGCAAGTGTTTCATGCCAATTTCAATAATAATTTATTAACAATTCTACCAGTTGCTATTAGTGGAAATGAGACCGACGGCTTACCAAGCTCTCCCATGGGAACGGTTGTATTGTAAATCTATGACAAATGCACGTTAGAAAAGTAAATTTCTTATTGGTACTTGCCGGGGTTCGAACCGCGTACCTTTTTGGATTTTAATAAAAGCATTTCTCTAGCCATTTCATTAGTCTAGCGGTTAAGTCCGTAGATTTAGACTTAGATCTACCGGGTTCGTTTTCTGATCGAGAATAAATTATTTAATTTATTAGTGATATTTCTCGAGTTGGTACGCTAGAGACATACGACAAGCTTGCCACTTGCCACGATGGGCCTAACTAAAGTAAAGTTGGCTAAATGGGAATCCGGTTCATAAAAAAAAAGCGATGTTTCGGACTACCCCTGAATTTGATCGTGATGTAGAAAGATATTCTGCTCAACTCTCTATTAAAAAATCTTATTATTAAATGTCTGACTCTTAATCCCGGCTTATTAAGCTGGTTCACATTTAACGACGAAACAAATTTATTTAACGTGGTGATAAATGTAAATCTTGAAATTTATAGTGGTATATGGGAGTACATATTTCGCTTATGCCTGCTTGATTTTTTATATTTCTACATCCCTTAATATTTGTTGGTTCGTATTATTTTTAACTTTCATTGAATATCTAAAACAGCATTCAGGGCTTTGTAAGCAGCCCGAAGCGGACCTTTTGTTATTTTTCAATGACCCTATTGTTTAGCCGAAGTACGGTGTCAAATAAAAGACTAATACTTTGTTGTTTGCCTTCAATTTTTATTATCATATTTTTTTTATTTTATTTTGTCGATAAATTTTGCACATAGTATGCAAATTTTCTAATACAAACATACAAAAACATTGATTTGTCGCCGTCTGCAATTCCAATCTGTGTATATTTTACCATAGCATTATCCTTTATTTAATTAGCATATGCGGAAACAAGGATAAATAGATTTGCATACGTAAGTGTACGAGTATGTCTATTGTATAAATAGAATATTAGAAAGATAATACATTTTTATTTTTATAGAAAATAAGTGTAACTGTCAAAAGAGCAAGTTTTTTAGGCTTCAGTTGTCATTGGTAGAACCTCTATTTGAAATAAAAAAGGTTGCTTTTTTTTTAATACAAAAAACATTATCCGAAAAATAAAATAATACAGCATGGTGAATAAGGCCGCGTCTAAAAAAAAATATATCCATCGTGGTAAATGTCTAAAGGCTGGGGAGTGATATTTTTAATTGATCTCGCCCGCAGCCAAAAGAAGAAATAGAAAGAATTACGTAAGTCAAAGTTCGCACGATCGTCGACCTAACGCTACTTGATTAGGCTCTGTATGAGTCGCGATATTTTTAGGAAAACTTCTCTGCACCGTGACTTAAGATTTTATTTCTGATTAATTAAAATAAAAAATACGTAATTATTTATTTTTATTACCGATTATAAAATAAAAAAATTTGATTTTTAAAAAAATCCATGCAGTATATAACTACTTTTTTATACGGTCTGGCCATAAATACTAGTACATAAAAAAAACTTTAATTTTGAATTCAAACCTCTAGATAGCATGATTTGGTGGGGTGTTAGCTATCAAGGAGTGTCTGAGCCATATTTTTCAAGGATATCAAAACATCCGCCCAGGTATACTAAGATATAATTCTTGGGAAGGTGGTTATGCATCTTAACAACACCATGTTTGTTTTGGAAATCAAGAACGGTCCTTTCAGCAAGACTTATCACCTGATCATCAAGCGAGGCAAAGTTTCTGACTTCATCACAGCTGAAGACTGGTCGTCATCTAGTCCTGATCTTAATGTACTTGATTATACATTATGACCTGCTTTAAACATCATCATAATTTGGAGTCTCTAAATCAATCCATAAGATTGATAGTGACGAATTTCCCCATGGAGTAAGTGTGTGTTTCAACATTTAAGTAAAAACAAATTCCTCGTTTATGGCAACAATGTTTTAGTTATAATTACTGTATTGATGTTAGGTTTGGTCCAGCCATGGTCAATGGTAATATTTTTTATTTGTTTTTATTATTATTTTTTATTTATTGGCTTGTATGTATGGACAATATCCAAGTGTTACGTGCTAACCATACGGAAATAAATTATTTTGATTTGATTTTGATTTAAAGAAGTGTGTTGTGAAGCCAATGAAAATCATTTTAAATAACCTTTTTCTTTGTTTTGAAAATTTGTTTATTGTAACAATACTTATGGCAAGACATAATCTATACTTAAATACATATTCTATACTTACCTATTTCACTTCGGAAAAAACACTAAATCTGTTCTGAAAAAAATATATGGTTCTAAAAGGGTTAACAAACTGGAGATAAATTTGTTGCCGTCAGAAGCTAAACATCGTACCTAGTTTGTATTTAACTATCAAGCTGGTAGAGCGTCCTTACTTAATCAACTTAGTCTCAATTAATCCAATCAAGTTGCACATTTTCTATACGGGGTTACTGGTAATTCGATGTATATCCATCAGGAGGGCCAAAGTGCAACAACTCATACGTGTATGTACGAAGATTTTGAAAAATGTGATTATAAAGAATTTTCGATATAATAATACTTTACCAATGTTTTCAAACACAGATGATTTATTTTCCCACGCTGACGATTCAAAAACATGCCATGCCACAAATTACGTATCAGTAAATTGTCATTTTTGTAAAGCTTCACTCATAGCTTAGGCAAGTTGGTTTAGTTGTTTGTATTAATCGTCATGGGATTGTTGTACTGAGACAAAATATTTGGAAGCATAAAATGAAAATACTGGTAAGACATTCTTCTTAAATCGCTTATATATATATATATATTTTTTTTTTAAATTATGTTCATAAATTAATTAAACTGCAAGCTACACTACTGTATGTACTCGTATGTATTTAAATAAATACAATATTAATTTGTAGTTAGTTTAATATGTAGTAATATTTTTAAATTTGGAATTATATGGCAATATTAAGGTGAATCATTAAAATTTTAAATCTTTAAAACCATTAAATTTCGACCATATAAATGGTGGTTCATTTTGTTGCATTCTATGCATATAAGCTTGTGACGGATATAAGTTAATCGAATTATCAGTAAGTCTGTATAAAAGATACGTCAACTTATTTTCTATATTCGTGTCCGCTAAAGTACGCGTTGTTTCGATTAAGAAGCTGTCGTACTTTCGTGTTTTCATTAAACTTACTAATTCAATAACCACAAGTATAAAGTTTCACGCAATGTACAGTAAATACAGAACGTGGGTCAAAACCCCGAGTAAAAGAACAGGTCTAGGTTGGCGTTCCCTATAAGACTGAAAATTGGGCCTGCCCACGAGCATCGTTTGTCTTTGCACTATTTTTTTTATATGAAATTGTTCGCACGTAGCGAGAAAACTTAGTTGCTCTTAAACATCATTAATAAATGTGACAATGACTATGATTTATCTTTTCCATGTTATTTATTGTCGCGAAGTCAACCTTAGCAATTATAGCTCATAGCAATTTATTATTTTAATAGGAAATTCTGTAATGTCAAATCAAATAGGTACTTACCGTTTGAAGGTACAACAAATACCCCATGTTCACCAAATCGACGACAGTTTCGGTTGCCATTGTTATCATCCATGGTAGGAGCATATACTTTTTGTCCTAAACAGAAAAATTAATTTTAATATTTTGAGTATTAAAACAGGAAGTGACCTAGATTGATGGGCAATGTGACTTAGCCCTCCGGATGTCGGTTCCTTCGTGTTAGGAGGGCGGAGAAGAGGGAGGGGGGGGGGGGGGGGGGCAATAGAAGATCTCTCGTCTCGGGCTTAATAATAAATAATAATAATCTTTATTGCAAAAATAAATGTACATTATTATCTACTTATGTAAGGTTAGGGGATATAGTGAATCGGACATAGTGACATATACAGTTTAGCTGTGACATCTGAAATAGATGTCCAGATATCATTGTAGGCTAATACGAGTACCTACTTACTTACCACATTTTATAGTACTCAAGACAATATTTATTTATATTTCTTAAAGGTAAGACTTAAATAATCGTTTGTTTGTATATATGTGTGGATGTGTTGGGGTATTTTTTTACGTGTATATGACTTATTTCATTATGGCTTGTATTATAGGGCGAGTTGAAGAGTCCCTTTTATTGCGCATGACACACTATTCTTACGTACCATTGGCCCTAAACAGTGTTGGCCAAATGAAACTGTATTTTCATTCGGTATAATCTGTCAAGTTAATGTATAAACCTACAAACTTATTTATATTTATTTTAAGACAAGATAAAATAATTGTGTTGTTCTGTGCTCGAAATGCGGTTACATTTAATTGCAATTACTCCTCAAGCATAATGAAGACACATTCGTCTACACAATTCTCGGGAAAGTGTAAAATTAATAACATGCACGTAGAGAACAAATGAAATATTTTTAATTATTCAATTATACGAGTAAATGTAGCTGTGGAAATCCGACGTAACACAGAACTAATTACTTGCCAACGCATCTGCTGCCATATTTTAAATCCTTCCACAAACTTTAAATACTGTGGCTCTCCAATTTAAAAACCTAGTAACTTTAAATAAGCTCATTGCTCCGGTTTGCAGCCTCCGTGGTTTAGTGGTTAAGACCGTAGAGTTAAACAGGGAGGTGCCTACTGATATTAATTTATATAATTTATTTGAGATACAAATCAAATACGGAAGCACACTGGCGGTTAGCGTTCTGTGGTTGAGTTCTGCAGTTCTCCTTCACACTTGCTCACATCGCGAACAGTCTAGAAAGAGTTTAGTAATCTTTACCACTAATAACAAGTCACTTGCTCTTTTCATTTAACTCTCTCGTGTGTTCAATACGCGGATCCACGTTCGTAACATCACTGTTCTTGTGTGTCCAAACAAAATAGACTTTGTAACCTACATTTGAAATTTTATGTTATATTATTTGGGAGTTTAGGACTTTTTTTTTGCATTAAAAGTTTACTGTGTAAATCGGCAGCAATTAATTGAAGATTTTATCTACAAGCAAAATAAAAAGATGCATATTACTGATTTATTTATTTGTTAGCACGCGACTGTACTACCGGCACAGGCCAAGCACACAAAAGAAAAAAAAATGTCACTTGTTTAATTTGATAGTAATAGTTAATCATCAAAAGATGTAGACAGTGTAGTAGTATTAATGGGATAGTAGTCTTTGTGTCTCAAATCGTAAAATAGTAGACGAATTCAATATAATTTGCAATATGTCCGATGGACATCGTCGCCTTCCAGCATATTGACAAAAAATCGATATCCGACAGAACGCGCATTTACTTTGACCATCGTGGTCCGGTAAGTAGGTTTTTAAGCCACCCGATAGTTTGTAGTGAATGGCCATAGAACTCGACAGCAAAACGCAGACCGCGGAGCTGTGTCTCCGGTACCTAATGCTAAAAGAAGACACATTTCTAAACATTCCATGGATTCAAGGAGAGAGGAAAATAATGGTGTCTCGGTCTTGCGATCGACTATAGGCTGGTTTAAAAAGGAGGCCTCTTTTTTGCGCAATAATATTATTGACGTATAAGTACGCAAATAGATACAAGTCTTCAAATCAGTGTTTATTTTTTCTAGTGTCAGTGTTAGGTTTTTAATTTGCACAGCCGACTTGGATCCACGTAACATTTTGACTACACGAAGTTTTGCTACAAAAATAAACTTTTAATAAAGTACGGTCCATCGAATGCGAACTGTACTGCGATACCTGGATCCGCGTTGGATTGAGTTTTAAACTTTTGCATACCTATTTCGTGACTTTTAAACTTCCAAGTATCAATCACCTGACGTATTTTTTTAATACTGTACACGTAGTGATACATTGCGCCTACCCGATACGTGAGGTCCAAGAATGGGAGCATCTGACAGCCGATATCAGTCCCTACCATTATGCTGGCCTAATAAGATGCTTTTCCACAGTTTAATTTTGCAGTTTGCAGTCCTGGTTATAGGAATGAGGACATATACTACACATACAAGGCTATATATGGCTACGGTATGGAGGTGCATATATTGGCCTGTAGAATAGAGAAGAAGGGATAAAGTTGTGGAGTTCTTCAGAACAATCATCGTAGAACACGCTCAGGGTGGCACATCTCAGCGACACTGCAGCGATTTGAGAGTTTTAGACACTGTAGTATTCGAACTATCCGAATCGCTCGCCTTGCAGGGCACTGAGAGCATCTGTAAGGTACTTAGCGGAATCATGCCAGAGGTGAAAACAGTATTCCACGCATCACCTTACTTGTGCTTTATATGGCATAAGTAAGGGCGGGAAAAACTGTTTCACCTTGTTCTGTATCCTCAGTTTCTGGACGCTGTTTTGGTGATGCTCTTAATATAGTTTTAGCTGAGCGTATTTCAACTTGTACGTTGAAGCTGGGTTGTAGTTCCAGCACAGCGTCCTGAAGAGTAGGAAAAGGAGTTACTTCTTGGCCCTCAGCGCGCATGGGTTTTATTGGCATTAAACTGAATTAGGTTTTGAGCACAGAAATTTGACGTAGGGTGTCGTCAAGTTCAGCCGTCAGAGAACGACGCATCTCTTCTTCTTGGTCACGAGGTTACACGTTCGAAATATTTCTAAACATTTTTCAGATAGTTGTAGGTTTAAATAATCATTTTCGGCAAGAAACGTATTAAGTATTTGTCAAATTCTGTAGCCAATTTTTATAAGTATTAAACCGTTAAAGATTTGACAAGAACGCAAGGATTTAAAATGTGTTATCAAAGAAATAATGTAATAAAAAAGTAATTATTACTTAACAATTTCATTTCGCGCGCGTCCAGCAATAGATAAAAATAGACCGTGGGATAAGTAATTTAATTTTCTAGTAAAAGCCACAAAGAGAAAAATAATAACTGTCCATTAAAGCTCACAGACAACAATGTTCACGGATAATGGAAACAATAAAATTGTTGACATATCAAAGGAAAACGTTTCATGCGTCTATTGTAAGAGCCCGTCGTATGGTTTTTAGACATCACCACTTCTCTATTCCGTCTTTTTTATTTCTTTTTAGTTCCTTAATTAGACTAAATGGTAAGAGACAAATTAAACTGTTATGCGTTGATCAGTTTGGCCATCACCGCCCATTATGTCAGGCAAGAGCCGTTCGTCGCTTCCGCCACGGTTCTGTCAACAGTGTATTCCGCCGGCCTTTGGTTACTGCCCCATCAGTTCTGGAACCATCTGGGATTTCTCGCAGTGATGGTGTATTAGCCTTGGTATCTTCGACTATTGGTGAAAGGAGGCGAGCATTGGTGTGAGACGCAACTTGTGTCAACTCCCATGGTCGGTCCCATCTGTCAGGGCAGACTCGAAAAGGCCAAAAGTCGCAAATACGAGGTTATTAGCAATGACTACGTATTTGTGCTGTTTGGTCTTAATACTTTGGTTCCGTGGGGGCCAATTGCTAGGAAGATTTTTTAAAGAACTGTCTAAGCAGCAGGTTAATGCTGTATGTGATTGGCAGATTTCTCGCGCAGCAAATCGGCATCGCTGTGCAGCGGAGGAATGCTGCAAGTGTTCTTGGCACATTGCCCCATAAACAAATGATAGGTAAATATTTTTATTTATATGTACTTTAGTTTATAGTGTTATTTTTAATATTTGTATAAAGTATTTAAAATAAATAAGTGTATAAATATAATAACAAATAAAGTGTTATTATATTTATAATTAAACAATATTACCTTATAGACGCCATACATCATGATGAAGCATGAGAAGAAGCCGAAAGCGCTGCAGGACAACAGGGTGATGTTCAACGACACGGTAACTGGAGATAAAAAATACATAAAGTATTTCCAAAATAAGAATTGTATAGGCTTTAGTATATTTCCATTGGACTTTACGACCTCAATCTATTCTTACTTCAAGATAATATTACCTACAAAAACTTTAACAATAAAAATAAAAAAATTACGCTCACGTGGCTTTAAATTGCGGCCGTAGTCTATTTCTTTAAGCGACAAAGTTATCCGAGTACCTATAATGGATGTCTCAAAATAATTTTTGTTTTTAATCTTTAAATAAAATATACCAGTATTAATTCTAATTCGGTTTATTTAATACTAAATAAAAGATCGATTTAAAATTTTATATGTAATTGAAAATGCATTCACTTCTTTACACTCGTTTAACCTAGAACTAATAAACTCAATGATACGCCTGGAGCGTCGACCTAGGAATAGCTTTAATTTCGGCTGTGTTTTTTAGTATTAAATAAGGCGAATTATAATTATATGGATGTTTTTTTTAAATATCTAAAACTTAAAACTTTATACAATATAACAATAATAATCCAATGAGCTTTACAGCCGAATATACTCGTATATTGATGGATATTATTTTCTACTAGTTAATGTAGGTATTTATAACATGAGTACCTATTTTAGTTATTCTGTTGAAGTTCCTATGCTACTATACTACCCTCCAGTTTAGTTCCTTCCCTTTACATTGCACTCTCCAGGCAAGACATATATTTTAAGGTTACGTCATTTATCATGACCAAAAATTATTTACTGTAATAATTTAAATTTATAGGTATTGTCTAGCTTTATATAAATGATTGACTTAAGAGGTCTTTTTAACTCTTTTGCATCCTTCACGTTCGCACAATTCAACAATTTAAATGTTTTTCAAATTTAAGTAGGTACATTTAAAAAAAATGTAGACAATCAACTTTCTAAAAAAAAAAAAAAATACATTTTAGATACATATATTATTAATAGATAGTTTTAATAAACAAAAATCCTGACAAAATGTACGGTGATATACAAAGAATAAACTAACGTATGCTGTCAATCTCAACTGCTCGGCATGCTCGGCTAAAATGACGCTGAAACTGTAGATAAATAATATAATCCATTATTTAGACAACGTTTGCGCCTAAATATATAGACTACGGCTGCTCTGGCATCATAAGGACAATCCAAAAACCATTATACAAATTATAATAAGTTCATCGTTTCATCAAAAAACATATTAGGCTTTTATAATAAATATGCGTTGATCAGAGCGGTGATGACTCAGATGTAAGAAAGTTTTCGCTAAAATCATACAAAGGTCGGCTGAAACCTCCGCCATGTGCCAATGAGAAATACACTTTTCTTACGTACATTTGTCATAGATTTACAACATCAACGTTCTTGTACCGAGGAGGAGACGTTAAGCCGTCAGTCCCGGTTCCACTAATGCCAACTACTGGAATCGTTAATACATTGTCATGAAAAATGCCCTACCAACCCGTTTGGCCAGGCAGCGTGGCGAGTGTAGGCCACATTCTCTTGATACTGGTATATGCTCTCCAACAGTGAAGGTTTAGGACGCTAATTCTAGGAGCTAATGATGCTAAGGTAATGATAAGTTGGTCAGCTTGGACATCAATCAAATCAAATCAAAATCATTTATTTCCGTATGGTTAGTACGTAACACTTGGATATTTTTCAATACATGATTTACATTTTTTTTTAAAATTACTACCATTGACCATGGCTCGACCGAACCCAACATCAATACAATAATTATATCTATCACGACCTATCATCAGAAAATGACTATTATGAATAGTAAGTATCAATATTGTCTGTGAATTGGCAAGTAGTACCTACTATCTTAACTTATGAGAATAAAATATTATAGGCGTAAATTGTTATTAATAAAAATAAACATAGTATACTCAATAATTGAGCGGTGATGGCTAGGTGGTAAGAACGCTTTCCTTTAATCGATAAAGTACACGTTTCGGACCCCAGCATGTACCAATGAAAAATGCTTACGTGTATATGACATATACAATACCACTGTTACCGTGCGTCGGAGAGCACGTAAAGTCGTCGGCCCCGGTTTCACACCTACCAACTTGTGGAATCGTTAATAAATTATCATCAGATCTTAGGCGTCTTGCCAGCGTGTGTAGGCCAAATTTTCCAGAATATGTTATGAAAGGCCCATTTCAGCAAGGACTCCGTCTTCTAAGGGCTGTAAAACAATGATGATGAATAAAAAATAGGTCAAACGGAATTAAAAAGGACATACTCTTTTCATCATTACAGCCCCTAGACGCAGGACCGACGGCTTAACGTGCTCTCCGAGGCACGAGAACGGTAGTGTTGTAAATCTATGACAAATTTACGTAAGAAAAGTGTATTTCTCATTGGTACATGCCGGTGGGTTTGAACCGACCTTTGTGGGATTTAAGGAACGCGTTCTTACAACCGAGCCACCACCGGACCGCACCGGAGTCTATTGTATTATTACCTAATACATAAAAAATATTAGGTTTATCTTTATCTTGAAAAGTTAGCACTTAACAGTTTAGAAGAATGTCCAGTTCACAGATGATATGAAAGTCAAATATAGTAATTGATATTATTGTTATTGCGAAAACTATATAAATCAAATACCTTTTGTTGCAAACTCTTGATAATAGTTAATGCACTTTACAAATTGTCGAAGTGAATAAATAAAAATGTTATAAGTTAAAATCTACTGTAACAAGGTGAGTATTATAATAATAATAATAAAGTTCTTTATTGCACATTAAAATATACAGAATAAAATGAAGTCCATAAGCAGCTTAATACCTTGTAGGTATTCTCTCACAGCTAACCTTTGGGAGAACGACATGAAAAAATGTGGGGTGCAGAGTTAGGAGAGAATAAATATTAAACTAAATGCAAAGGTTGCTATACCTTTCACTGGGTATATCATATGTCATATTAAAAAGTAATGAAAATAAATAAATATATAAATTAACATATCAGTTATAAACATAAAATATACATTTATAAACATACATAATTATTTACATAAATAATAATCTAAATATAAATACATACACTAATATTAATAATCCATATTATAACTAAAAATTTAATATAATTGGATTATAAATAAAATTGTTTTAGGCTAACTAAAACATTTAAACAACCTCATTTACCAAAATAATTAAGATGTCAATTTCACGCAATGTACTCGTAGTACAGCGTGTTTATTATTAATGTAAAAGCCCTCGTCGCGTCTCAGACATGAATTATTAAATATAAATGTGAAATAAGATTTGTCAAGCTTCAAGCTTATACTATTGGAGATTATTATTCTGTAAACTTCGCAAATCGTCGGTTACGAGTGAAAACCTTGTAAGCAGCCATGTCTTTGATTTCCCTTGTTTTATTTGCAATTACCGTGTAATACAATTTTACTGAATTTGTTTTAAATTACGAGAAACGAGCTTTCTTAACTATATAAAAAAATAATTATGTTTTGCTAAAAAAAAATCTATAGCAGGGGTGGCCAACCGGTCGATCGCGACTATTAATCCAGTCGATCGTGGTTACAAAAAATATAAATATGTAGAACAGATTGCGCAACGTAATCACTAACTGCTGCACGCATCATCTTGTATAATTTCTGGGCATTGGTTTACAACGAGAAATATTAAAATTTTGAAGAAATCTGCAACAAGCATTTATATGTTGGTTCAACATATTTATATGAGTAAGCATTTTCCTACGTAAAACAAACAAAAAATTAACACCTTTCTTTAGGGTTGCCAATTTCCAACTACAAATCTGATTTTGCTAGAAGTTCAGACGCAATGCTCCCACTAATATAAATAATTAGTTGCTAAAAATATTATTCAGTTTTATGTATCCCTCCTAATAAAAAAAAAATACTACAATACTACATAATAATGTATTAATTCAGAATAAAAAACAGTACAATAATTTCAATAAAAATTAAGCTAATAAAAATATATAAACTAAATTAAAAATAAAACTATAATCTAAATTATATATAAAAAAAAACACTCATGACTTGATCATGTGGCAGTGTGCCAAGAACACTCGCTGCATTCCCCCGCTGCACAGCGATGCTGATTTGCTGCGCAAAAAAACTGCCAGCCCTCTTTGGCAGCAGCGGTTGGTTAACGCAACCGCTTAGACATTTCTTTAAAGAACTTCTTAGCGCTTGGCCCCCACGGTCCCATTGTTTCAAGACAAATACATAGTCATTAGCAACAGACTCGTATTTGCGACATTTTCAGCCGAGTTTATACTACATAATTGTGTGCTGAACTATAGATAGATAGATAGATAAATTCTTTATTGCACAAAAAAATAAAAAAAACATTCCAATGTACATAGGCGAGCTTAATGTCTAGGCATTTTCTAACAGCTAACCTTTGGGAGAGTGAGAAGAGAGTGTGGGTGCATGTGTATAAGAATATTTAGAAACTATGATTTAAAATTACTAACTAAAATACTTATCAACTAAATAAACAATAAATATATATCATACAACAATAAAATACATATAGAAATAATAATATATGTTATACCTATATAATATAACTATGCTGTTTCATTTGAGATTTCAAGAAGATCGCACAGGGTATCATCAGTAAACAGTAGATCTTGGGTCTAGTCAAGTCGACCACTCCTGATAGATAAGGTCTACACTCGTCGCTAACTAAATATTTCTTTCAGCATTAAACTAGATGATTACGACATACGACTATTATGCCCTATACTTAAGTTTATTTGCAAATATAATTTTCATTACACATATTTATTAATATTCTCTATTCATCTCTTTTTAACAAACGGTTCTTATGATGATTTTATACCTAGCAAGTTATTTTTACTCGACCTATTTTAGGAAGTCGTTATTTATTCGAGAGTATTTCGTACCTCTACCTTTGAGGTTGAGATGTTTGAAGCGTGCTTGGACTTTGTCTTTAACTAGATTGTGCTTACATTAAATCAAATATTTAGCCCCGTAATCATCTTATTTATCTTGTTTTATTGATTGACATTGATAACTATATTTTTTTATAACAAAGTTGTAATTTGAATTTGCCCCATTTGGGGTCGAGACGGCTCAACGTATTAGATAGATACATTTTAGAACCGAGCCACCATACCACCGCGTATTTTTATATTTTAATTATTTTATAACAAATTAATAAATAAAATAAGTAAAAAAACTGGCATCACACCTTTGATAATTCGTGGCTAGTCTAGCAAAAGTGTGCCTAATTATAAAAAAAAAAAAAATCACTTTAAAAGCTCTAGCAACACAAACTCCGTTATCGAGAATATATTTGGAAGAAAAACTTTATTTTTAAATGATAGATCTACATGTCTGCTCTAGGGGTTGTGATGATGGGATATTTTGGGCAAACTGTAAGGACGCTTTATAGATCTCAGCCTTAGTACCTACTACATAAATCTACCTACACCTACTCGTCTGTACCGCAATGGCGGTTTGAACATGGGAACCTGCAGCCGAAAGTGCAGTTTCTGGTAAGCAACGTTAATACCTAATAATGTGTAGTTTACCTAAGATACTTTAACCTGTATTCTTAGACGTTTTCTCAACGGATTGTGCACTCAATTATTCCTTCCTGTCAAACCTATTACAAATATTATTTAAACTAGTATTTCCTATTAATTAATAAAAAACAAACCAATTTATTGAACTATTTCAAATAAGATTTCAGATTTCGTTTAAAAAGTATAAATATTTTTTTGTTCACATGAATATTCATAACATGAAAGAGTTAGGCGTATAGATGTCAAGAGTGCTAGAGCGTGGTAGTAAATCTGCCAAAATATATATTTAGAATACGGAAGTTTTGTTTAAAGAAATGTTAAGTGGGGGAGATGTTGAGGTAACCTCTTAGAATACGGGTGTAAGAATACAGATTTCGAGGATCCCTTGAGGAACTTATTTAATAGCTGAAAGGAACTTTATTTTTGCTTGACAGCTGTAAGGAAATTCTCAGTGAAGGACGCGTTGAGGAAACGTCTTAGAATACGGGTGTAAGAATACAGATTTCGAGGATCCCTTGAGGAACTCATTTAATGGCTGAAAGGAACTTTATTTTTGCTTGACAGCTGTAAGGAAATTCTCAGTGAAGGACGCGTTGAGGAAACGTCTTAGAATACGGGTGTAAGTATACAGATTTCGATATCCCTTGAGGAACTCATTTAATGGCTGAAAGGAACTTTATTTTTGCTTGACAGCTGTAAGGAAATTCTCAGTGAAGGACGCGTTGAGGAAACGTCTTAGAATACGGGTGTAAGAATACAGATTTCGAGGATCCCTTGAGAAACTCATTTTATAGCTGAAAGGAACTGTATTTTTGCTTGACAGCTGTAAGGAAATTCTCAGTGAAGGACGCGTTGAGGAAACGTCTTAAAATACGGGTGTAAGAATACAGATTTCGAGGATCCCTTGAGGAACTCATTTTATAGCTGAAAGGAACTGTATTTTTGCTTGACAGCTGTAAGGAAATTCTCAGTGAAGGACGCGTTGAGGAAACGTCTTAAAATACGGGTGTAAGAATACAGATTTCGAGGATCCCTTGAGGAACTCATTTTATAGCTGAAAGGAACTTTACTTTTGTTTGACAGCTGTAAGGAAATGTTAAGTGGAGGATCCGTTGAGGAAACCTTTTAGAATACGGGTGTTAATCTTGCTCAATGACACAATTTCACCTACAGGAAGTTGTGCCGAGCTTTGTAATCAACAGTTAGTCGTTGTTAGTTAAGACTTTAATTCATAAACGTTTTGGTAAACCAAGATTAGTTTAAATGTTACTATCACATTTACAAGAAACAAAAGTGACAAGACGAATTTATTTCCTGCTCCAGGCAACTTTACCGAAACTTTTATTAATAGCTTAGTAACGGTCCATTAGCATTTTAACAAGATATTACTTATTTAACAATCATTGGATAAACTTTTGACCCTTTTTGTGAAATCTAATTGTTTCGATTCTGAGAGCTCACTGGGGTAAAAATGTCTTCTGGAGTATAAGGTCTGTTTTGGTTAAAGGTTTGTTTGGCTAAATAGGTTAAAGTAAGTAAAATATCTTTATGGGTAAGGTCTTTTCGGGTAATAAGGTATTCTGTTGTAAAAATACCTTTTGGGATTTTTAACTTGTTTCCTTGACAAGATGTGAATTTTAAGGTATTCCACAGTCCGTGCTATAGCCGCGGTGGAATACCCAATGTTTGTTATTGAATAGGCGCCTTATGTCAATCATCAAATAATAATAATAATAATAAGCATACGATTTATTTATGCTTTAGAAATAAAAAACGAAGTTTTAAGAAATATGTGCACACTACCTATAATAAATTTTCATGCCAAGGACACTCATATGCAAACTATTAAACGAACATTGCCCTGCTCATAAATTCCACTCACTTTCACGGTTAATAGGGTCGTCATATAAAGCACGTTTACGTTTTTGTCGTTTGTTAACCACAATCAAAATTCTGCACAAATAAAAATAGCATACTCGTATGAATATATAGTTTACGCAATTATTTTACTTAATAATTTATTTGTGGCTTGATTACCATAAATAGCTAAAAAAAAATATTTGTACAATAAATACTATATATAAATAGCTTAAAATATCACTGTTCTTAAAATATATAAATTCCTTTAAGCGTTTCTATTTTATAATATTTTTACTATCAGACTGACAGGCAACTGTCTTAATCTTGTATGATGTTCCTTGGTCTTAATATAAATAAATACGTCACTTGAAAATTAATAAAACATTTCTAAACTCTTATCAAAACTACTCATAAAATAAAATAAATTCTTTTTTTAATGTAGCTTAATGTTTATAGTAAGTATAAAATGAAAAAAAAGGTATTATTATTATAAGGATTTTTTAAAATTTACATATCATTATTATTATTTAGATTATAAAATGACACGGCCTCTTTACAGCCACAAAATTAATATTATTATTTTATTTATTATATGACATACAATAATTATGTATTTAGAATGTGAGCTGACACGCCCTTTTTACATTACAGCCACAAAATTAATATTATAAATTTATTTATTATCTGACATACAGTAATTATAATTATGAAGTATTTAGAATATAAGCTGACACGGCGTCTTTACAGCCACAAAATTAATATTATAAATTTATTTATTATCTGACATACAGTAATTATAATTATGAAGTATTTAGAATATAAGCTGACACGGCGTCTTTACAGCCACAAAATTAATATTATAAATTTATTTATTATCTGACATACAGTAATTATAATTATTAAGTATATAGAATGTAAGCTGACACGGGCTGTTTACAGCCACTATCGTATTTAAGTAGTTTCTAAGTTATTTAGTTTTACTTGCTTATAACAGTAATGCTATACCTAACATAAATTAATATGGATTAATACGTGTTACGGTCCAACCATTATTACCACTTTGTTTAGTACATCTATTTTTTATAGATTTTATTAGTATCCAAGTTGTTACTAGCGAACATAAGGAAATAAAATATTTGATTTAGATTTTGATATTGTAATATAAAATATAATTGCCTCCGTGGTCTAGTGGTAACAAACGTTGCCGTGAACTCAGAAGGTCGTGGGTTCGATTCCCACCGGGGGCAAGTTGTACATTGTATAATTTGTCTCGGTCTGGGTGTTTATATGTATAATATGTATATATTTACAAAAAAAAAAGTATAATATGTAGTTTATCAACCATCTAATTTCCGTAACACAAGCCTCGTAGCTTACCACGGAAACTAGATGGCGCTGTGTGACCGGTCTGGAAATATTTATTATATTTATTTATATATTATATAACTTAGCCAAGTATAAAATAAACACAATTATGGCCAATAGCATTACTATTACTGAAGAATAATAGTAATGAACAGGATAAAATCTACAATTAATTAAGATCGGAAAAGTGAAATGAAATATATGACCTACACGTAAATAAGTTCAGATAAAAGAACAAAGTTCGTCATATATTATTCTATGTAAGAAAAATAGTCAGCAAGTTGGAAGAATGGCTCTAACAAGGTATAAAATTTCCCCTTCGTGGCCTAATTCCATGGTCACTTACTTGGCGTTATTTGTTCAGTCTCCAGATAGCTCTCCGATTCTGGCATACTCATCTCTCCATTCAGATACTTGCGTTCCATGTCCACGAAGTGCGCCATTGCCACAATGGTCACGACGAAGTACATCTGAAAAAACTTGTTATTATATTTTATTGTTTTCTTAGGGCTAAATCAGAAAGGCGTCTAAGTGGGTTTCTAATTTTCCCCTATATCTTTAAATTATCCCCTAGAACACAGCGTCCTAGACCTCCACTACTGGAGATGGGCCTTCCAGAACTGGCCTACACTCGCCACGCTGGCCAGACGGCTTGGCGCGGATATGATGCCAATTTTTATGACCATTTATTAACAATTCTACAAGTTGGCATTAATGTGCCCTCCGAGGCACGGGAACGGTGGTGTTATAAATCTAAGACAAATTAATGTAAGAAAAGTGTATTTCTTATTGGTACATGCCGGAGGGGTTTGAACCGACCTTTGTAGGATTTAAGGTACGCGTTCTTACAACCGAGCCACCACCGCTCTAGATTTATAATGCTGTTTTTAAATTGAAAGCATAACAAAGCGCGCTTTTTTACTGAATTTTGCTTATAGTATATACAAAAGTGTATAAAGCAACGGCAATTTGACATTAAAAGAAAGTCTTATCGGAGTAAAACAAAAATAAAATTATTTTCAATTGAATTAAATAAATACATTTAATTAATATTAAATTTATTTGTGATATTTCTCGAGTTTGGTACGCTGGAGACATCGACGAGCTTGCCACTGGTCATGATTGGCATATAGTAAAGTTTGGCTAAATGTGAATCCGCTTCTTTATAAGCGTGGTTTCTAATCACCCCGAAAGGGAAACGGTTGTGATGATACTTCTGAATTAAATATCCATTTTTCTCAGTGCGGACAAGCAGCCTTAAACGCCGCCCTATGGATTTGTCCTTTTTTTTTATTCTCTCTATTTAATATTTATTTTAATATTTTACAATATAATGAGTACCTAGTGTTAATTCGTTGAGTTTTGTAAACTATACAATGTCGGAAGAATAAATGTTGTTTTATTTTCACAAAGAATTTGGCAAACCGCACTTCCGCTTTAATTTTGTGGTTTGCGAGTCAGACAATTTCGTTTCTACTTGGAGCAACGAGTTGTTATACTTGTACTTTACCTAAATGTAAAGAAGAAATGTTTAAACTTTTCTTGTATCTGCGAGTTTACAAACATTTTGTAGAATTTACATTGTTATAAATTTTATCTCAAAAATTAAAGTTTCATTACGTAGTGGTCAGAAACCGCTCATTTATTTTGAAGCGAGTTCACATCATAGATAGTATTCAATTTTCTTGTCCAGGGGCAGCAGTCTCGATATTTGATAACGATCCCTATCTTAGCAATTTTGGTCGATAAGTCATGAAAAAAAGTTGTATATAAAATCTAAATTGCTTATTTAGTCAATATCATTAATTCAATAATATTAATTGTTGGTTTTGTTGTTTTTGCTTCTTTAGGAATTATACAACCATATTTTTAATATTAAATATAAATTGTATTATTATTATTATTTTTCTCGATATAATTGTTTGTTATTGTTTAATGGTTGTACTAGCTTGTTCTCTTAATTGTATTGATGGTGGCTTTGTATTTGAATTGTGTTATTTTAATACGTTTTGTCTGCTGTGTTTACTACAAACTCAATACTATCAGTGAAAATTTGTAAGGCTTCAAGTTACTATATTCCTATTGTATTATTGTAAACGCTGTAAATTTTCCTAAAAATAATAAATAAATTCGAAAGTACCGGGCCAATATTAAATGAGAATTTATGTCATCAAGAACTTAGGCAGCTCCATATTAACTCATTTTATGCCCACATATGATATAATACATATATTACTGTGTATTGTTAAACTGCCTCCGCGGTCTAGCGGTTAAGTCCGTGGATTTAGACTCGGAGGTACCGGGTTCGATTCCTGGTCGGGACACAAAAATATTTAATAATGTAAATAAATACATTTAATTATTATTTAATTTATTTATGATATTTCTCGAGTTTGGTACGCTGGAGACATCGACGAGCTTGCCACTTGTCATGATTGGTCTATAGTAAAGTTGGCTAAATGTGAATCCGCTTATTTATAAGCGTGGTTTCTGACCACCCCGAAAGGGAAACGGTCGTGATGATACTTTACTTTACTTTACTATTAATGTGTATTATATTAGTTGACAATAATATTTATTCTTTTGCAACACTAGAACTGAATGCCAAAATATTTGCCGGCTGCTGTCCAAAGGTAAAGTGTATCGTTAATATTAGATAACTTTGCGGGCTGTCAAATTCCGTTCTTAAATTGTTTGCGAAGATCGCTAAGTTTTCTATACTAATATTTATGACTAAAGTAGTAGGCACTAACCATAGATCCAAACAAATACCGTTTTAATCAAACTATCCGAATGGACGTGCGTCCAATTATTTAGCAGACAGATGATTAATTATCGCATCCACCGTTCGCGAAGCTAATTTCAACAAGATTATCAAGCTGAGGTCGTTACTAGCGACGGCGTAACGTAGAATCAACTAAAAATATACGTAGACTTAATCCAAGGCAGTGACGTCTTTTAAGAAACAATATACGTTTTCGATAATAATGAACAAATTATGGAATGTGACCTTGCCATTTACTTAGTTGGAAGGCTCGTCAATTGCAAACCTTAAATCGCAAGGAGCGATCGCTATGTGTGTGTATGTCAAAACTGATGCCCTGTAGCCCTATTCTGTTACTTAGTCGCAAATGTTATTAGCATAGCTGGGCATTAACTCGTTAATCCGTTAATCGTTAATTAACGAAGTTAACATTTTGATTAACGGATTAACTTTTAAGTTAACTTTTAAAAATGTTAACGGACACGTTAACTTCCGTTAATATGCAGAAGTCCGTTAATCGTTAATCCAATGCCACTATTTACCGCACCGCACCGCGGTGTGGCGCGAAAAACAGGTTCAGACAAGTATGAAACAACAAGGCGCGGCGGCGCGTGAGACAAAAACAAAACTAGATATATTTTGCCGGCGCGTGCGAGTAAGAAAACTGCGAAGTACTAGCGCCAGTGCTTAGAGTGATGAGTGTTGTGTTTGTTGTTATTATAAATTATATTGATAATTTGCGTGTTAATAAAGAAGAGTGCAGTGTAATTAGTTAGATAGAAAAGTGTACTGTGCAGTGTAGTAATTAAAACTATATCATGGAAGACATGGAATCGGATTTCAGCGGTCCTGATCCCTCCTCACACTTCCAGCAGATATTCAGATTCTTTTACGGTCTCCGCTGCTCGTGAGTGGAACAAACTTCCTCTGGTCATCAGACGGGCGCCGTCGATAAATATATTTAAAAATCTCCTCATTGCCCATTTCCTAAATAAACAAAATAATCCGACTACCTGATATCTATTTCTGTCTCTTTTTATTTGTTGTGTAAATAATACGTATTTTTTTCCTTCATTTTCTTATGTATTTTCTTACATAAATTTAGTTAAATGTATATATTATTATTATATTTTTTTTTATAGGTATTTATGTATTAGTATGTAAATTATTGTTATGTATGTTTAAGTATTTGTTTTTATTTCTAATGCACCCGCAATCGTCTACCACACTCCCAAAGGTTAGCTAGTATAAAATGCCGAGAGGCATTAAGTTCGCCCTTGTACTCAACTGTTAAGTTTTTAAGTGCAATAAAGAATTTATAAATAAATAAATAATCCTTGGCCACATTCGACTGAGTATGTGGAATTTGTATCCAGATCGGGCCAGCAAATACTTTTTGCTAGTAAGCGTTGCCTGCCGAAAGACACCAAAATAAAAGTTCATGTTTGATACATGAATAATTTGAAACAACATGTAAGAAGGGTACATGAGTCACAATACGTACAGTTTGAAGAGATTGTTAAGGCGGGCTCTAACCGAGGCAAGACAAAAAAAAACTCATTCTGACAATATTATATATTAACCTGTTAACTTCCAGAACCTAAACCAACAGGTTTTATTAGTTCACTAACGCAACGATATAAAAATGCAATTTTACACATATTAACGGATTAACGATTAACAAAGTTAACTATTTGATTAACGGTGCCCAGCTATGGTTATTAGTTGATTTCGTTATTTACGTCAGATCTTGCTCCATAATTACAACAAACTGTCCTTTTTGTACCCCACATTATTTATATTAGGTATGCTGCGTTATAACTCCTTAAAAGTTAGACGCAATAAAGCATTAGTCTTATATATATTAAATATTCTTAGAGGTAAAATATATCTACCTGCTATATTAAAATTAATTTCATTGTTTGTACCTAACAAGTACCTGCGCGCGCGCGGCCATCGACTATTTGCTGAGGAGAGTGCTCGTACACACCTACTCCAGAGTACCCCCGTTCCCCGTGCAATCGTTTTATTGAACAAAATCGTGCAGTCCTATGAGAATTTTGATGTGTTCGCATCAACGGATGTGGAAAGTAAAAACATTGTCCTAAAGTACTTGGAGCCATATTAATACACACATCTAGTCACTTGTGTTTTAATTTTGTTATGAAATATGTATTGTTTAGACGTATAATCTGTTATGTATTTAAATTTATTTCAACAAAATAACAATAATAACTAAAAAAAACATAAAACTAAATATATAAAATCATCTAACATTCATTCGTTCCTTCAAACATACCTGCTCCATCCTCACATCCTGTCTATCTCACTCGCTTTCTGGTTCCTCTGATCCTTAAGCTTATAGCCCTTATTACAGAAATTTGTATTTTTGTTTTTAGCGAGCCTGCAACTTGTGAGAATAATCTGTTATGTACATTTTCATGGAAATAAATAAATAACATATTATTCAATTCTCAACTCTATAAGCGCTCGACATTGACAGTGGCCGTGCAAATATCAACTTTAATCTCGTGATATATACGTATATAGTCAACGGATTCCATTATATAACGTTTGCGACTAAGTAACAGAATAGGGCTACTAGACCCGATACCGTAACGTCTAACTCTACAGTCTTAACTGCTAAACCACGAAGGTAGTTAAATTAACTATGACTCTAGTCTTATTCTTAATGCGCAAAGAAATCGTTCAAATTCGTATAATAATTTGTATTTTTAATGTTTAACGCCTAGGCTCGCACATTTCTAATGATAAAACTGTCAGTAAATATCCACTATTAACGATTGCGGTTAAATAAACAGAATAGGGAGCTGCTTTGAATATACAATGTAATTAATAACAAGGTTTAAGCAGTTTATAAACAAAGTTCTGATAGGTTTTCGTATGACAGATCAGCGTACGTGCCATCACTAACGTAATCGGCAGTAAGCAATTTGTTTAGCAACGAAGCAGCCATATACATCGATTTATCAGTAACATTTTTCACATATACTTTTTCTAGTTTTGGTACTCTAGATAAATCGACTAGCTTGCCGATTGTGATGTTGAGTCTATGTTAATATTGGCTTAATGTAAATCCACTTCTTTTATTAACGATTCTTTACATAAATCTTGTTTGGCACGATAGGAATATCGACGAGCTTGGCCCTTGTCATGTTAGGTCTATATTAATGTTGGCTAAATGTGAATCCACTTCTTTTTTAACGATTTTTTACATAATATTTCTCGAGTTTAGTATGTCAGTGACATCGACGAGCTTGCCCCTTGTCATGTTAGGTCTATATTAATGTTGACTAAATGTGAATCCACTTCTTTTTTAACTATTCTTCATCCAAAATTTATCAAGTTTGGTACTCTAGAGACTAGAGACATCGTCAAGATTGCCACTTGTAAAGTTGGCTAAATGTGAATCCGAATCTGTACTAAGAAGGCCAAATTCTCCAGAAATACATATATTCTAATAGGCCCATCTTAAGCATTGAAGGTCTAGGACTTGTGTTATGGTATGCATTTAAAACGTTAATTGCATTTTATAAAATTTGGGATTGGTTCTCAAATTCAAGGAGCAAGCTATGGAGAGAGCTATGCTTGTTATTTCTCTGATGGATAGAATTCGAATAGTTGATATTTGTCAGAGAACCAAAGTTACTGTCATATCTTTGATAATTAGCAAGCCGAAGTGGCAATGAGCCGGAGATCGCGTGTAGTGGCGAGCCTTCCGGGAGGCTTATATCCAGCAGTGATGATGATGAGGTTGGTATTGATTCAACTATTAGTAGGTATAGATAATAATAATAATATACTCGTATATAATAGATTGGACATAATCTTTTCCTAATAAACGTAGTCGACTTTAAAGGAAACTAAATGAGGCAGAAATTTCGATTACTAAGAGCTGAATTTTAACTTATAATTCCTTACTTAACACCTGGGAGCTTTAAATCATACAGCTATTAGATTAATAGGTACCCAGCCAGGCAGAAATAAAATTTATCTTCTTTGCACGATCTCTGGAAAACTTGAAGTAACTAATGTTCGGAGATAATAATATAATTGTCATAATGGTATTTCAACTACTTTTGGAAAACTTTAAAAAGCGTAAATATATCTTAATTGATTTTAAATAAGTCCATTTTACTGAAATATTACTATTTAAGAATTAGGTACTACAGTACCTTACTGTTCAGTTATAATTATTATAAATGATAGAATTAACTTAACTAAATCTATTATAATCGTTGCTTTTCTTATAGATCGTTATATTATGTAATACATTATATTGCATCTTTGCTTCCAACCCAGTTTTGTTCCTCTAACGTTTTGATATACTAATTACATCCACCTTTTGCTCTTGTGGAATTAAAAGCTAAATTTTAATCTCTAAACTTATATTAAAAATAAGTCATTACTAGCAGCGGGGAGAACACTCATACCAGTATGACAGTTAACTGGTATAAGTATCAGTGAAAAAAACCAACAATTGAGTACCTAATGTAATGGAGCTTTTTATATCTAGGATGGAACACTTATTTAATTTTATTATTATTTTAAACACTTTTTATTTTATTATTTATTTTATTTTGACTACAAAAAGAATAAAAAATAAATTACTAAAAAATCAACAGTATAAGGCCGTTGTCCATCGCCACTGTCACCGTCGACGAAATAGCGATTCGTATAAAAGTGATTGCCCAAAACCAGGCCCCAACTTTATTGGATCGTGCCTCAACAAAATATAATTCAATAATCTATTCTATTTATTGTGTTTTTTTATATTTAATTTCAACATCTAATTATATAATTTAATTAAATAGTCAATTGCTTAGGATTTACGAGTATGTATGAAATAGTTATAAAACACTATATTAGGTTCTTTATTATGATCAGGTATTTTGTTACAGATAAAACACCGGATTTTAGATTGGCGGGATCGAATGTAATTATTAAGGTAAAAAAAAATTTTGTCAATTGTCATTATGCTAGAGTAAAATAAATAAAATTAATTACCGATTATGAAAACACAATATGAAATAAAAAATAAATTTATTGTTCATATGGTAAAAAAATATAACATTTTCAGCACACGACCCAGTTCGGCCATTACAATATTGTTTCCTAAAATCTAGGTGTTTTACATATAATGTTTCTTACTAGGAGATCAATTTACTAAAATTAGTTACATACATACATATCTTCACGCCAGATCCCTTGCGGGGTAGGCAGAGACAATTGAGCGCCATTTGACACGATCACGACATACCTCTTTCGCTTCGTCGACATTCATTAACCTCTTCATACATGCGCTTTGGTTACGAAGACTTTTTAATGCACCTTCAGTCAGTGTTTTATTTATTTGATCGTGATATGTGAGTCTCGGTCTGCCAGGGCCTCTTTTACCCACAACTTTCGCATTATATATCTGGCTCGTCAATCTTTCATCGCTCATCCTTTCAACATACCCGAACCAACGTCGCATGCTTTTCCTTATTTTTGTCCCTATGCTTTCCTTCATACCAACCCTTTTCCGTATTTCGACGTTACGTATGCGGTCCGCCAAAGTGACGCCACAAATCCGCCGCAACGACCGCATTTCTACTGCATTAACCCTACTCTCATGCGTATTCTGACATATCCACGTTTCGCTTCCATACATCAGTGTTGGTACCAACATGGCATTGTGTATGGCGAGCCGAGCTTTGTCACTGACATTTCGACTGCCGATCAGTGACCCCAGGGCACCGTTAACACTATTTCCCGCGTTCACTCTTCTTTCAACGTCCCTATCGTACTTCCCATCCGCAGTGAAAACACTGCCCAGATATATAATTTCATTTACTTGTTCTAGAGTTTCATCATCAATCTTTATCGTCACGGTTGTCATCCTTCTTCTTTCAAACACTAGTACCTTGGTTTTTCTCGCATTCAAACGGAGTCCTTTTTCTGCACATCCCTCCTTCATTCTTGTGACTAGTGATTGCAGTTGTTGTTCGGACGATGCCAAAAGAACAGCATCATCTGCATAAAGCAGGCAGTTCACCACTAGATCACTCATCTTTATCCCACAGTCACTCTCTCTCACTCTTTTTAGGCATTTGTCGAGATATAGAGTGAATAATCTAGGAGAAAGCACACAACCCTGTTTGACGCCCATTTGGGATTCAAAGCAAGGCGACATACCCCCCTCCACCCGCACACAAGCTTTGCAGCCCTTGTACAGGGACTGTATAGCTTGTAGCAGTTTGTCATTCACTCCATACTCCGGCAATATGTCCCAAAGCTTCTTTCTTACAACTCTATCAAAAGCCTTTTCCAAATCCACAAAAGCACAGAAAACCTTTTGGTTTAAGGCCAAAAACTTCTCTGTGATATTGCGGAGCGAAAAGACTTGGTCAGTGCATCCTCTTCCAGGTCTAAAGCCTCCTTGTGCCTCCCATAAAAGACCTTCAGTCTTCTCTTGCAAGCGTTTCGTGAGAATCTTGCCATACATCTTGCTCGCCAAACTGATCAAACTAATCGCTCGGTAGTTGGCACAGTCCAATCTAGATCCCTTACCTTTGTATAAAGGAACGATGACTGATTGCCGCCAGTCCTCTGGTACTCTTCCCTCCTGCGAGCAAAGGTTGCACAGTAGGTGGAAAGCGTTCCAGACCGGTATACCTCCGTATTTGATCATTTCAGCGAGCACTCGATCTTTTCCCGCTGCTTTGCCACATTTCAGGCTTCTAATTGCCGATTGCAATTCTTGCACACTTATTTCCTCCTTAAAAGTGGACGTTATAGTTGTGGATAGCTCTGGAGGTAAAGTACCCGTCGTAACGTCGTTAGGAGTACTACTAGCATACATCTCGCTAAAATATTCATTCCATCGCTGCAACACCTCATTTGTGTTTGCAAGAATGTTACCGCTTTTTGACTTCACTCTGTTCATTCGACAAGATGACAAGCTACCTTTGGCCTTCCTAACTTCCCTCCAGAAAAGTTTGGAGTTCTCCTTAAAGTTGCTCGTCATCCTATTTTCACCTATTTCCTTACATCTTTCACGCTTCTCCTTAACCAAAACTTTTGTCTCATTCTTGCAGCGATGGTACAACTCTTTTTTTTCTCTTTTTATACTTTCATTCATATTCAGCGAAGCAACGTAATCTATCCAAGCTTTCTTCTTTCTTTCTACCGAATCTTTGACCTCTTGATCCCACCACGCGTCACCCTTGGTTGCTCGCTTTTTTGCTACTCCTTATTAATACTCTTATATTAATAATGAAATTAAAACAATTAAAATCTTACAAACTAAATAAGATAGAAATTATGACACGAGAACAATTATTTGGGACTATTTCTCTAAGAAAAATGGGCATTCTCATTTACTATGGCCGACCGAAACTCTAGCGCCGCGCGTCCCGTTCGCCAAACAAAACTCCCACCAAAATAATCTCGTGACGGTGTCGGTGGACAAACGGCCTTACGCTAGTTATACTCGTATTTCCCAACGCGATAGAATCAGGTAATGCAATACGGGCTCTATCATTGCATTTTGTTCTTTAGGGAAATCAGGGATCGCTGATTTTGTTTATTATTAACTTACAAAGTACAAAGGCGGGTTTTATATAATTAATACCGTTAGATACATTATATACTGGCAAAACTATTGAATAATAAAAGCAGTTATAACAAGATAAGGTAACACATGATTATTAAATAGTTACAAAACCAAATTAAAACTAACTTTGGAAAATGAGATAAAAAACTTTATTGTCTATGCACTAAGATTGTATTTTAATATTAGATAAGGTATGCGCTCGATTGTAAGAACGCGTTCCTTAAATCCTACAAAGGTCGGTTCAAACCCACCCGGCATGTACCAATGAGAAATACACTTTTCTTAGATTTACAACATCATCGTTCCCGTGCCTCGGAGAGCACGTTAGCCGTCTGTCCCGGTTCCACTAATACCAACTTGTTGAATCGTTAATAAATTGTCATTAAAAAAGTTGACATCATATCCTCGCCAAGCCGTCTGGCCAGCGTGGCGAGTGTAGGCCAAATTCTCCAGATATATGTTCTGGAAGGCCCATCTCCAGCAGTGGAGGTCTAGGACGCTGTGTTCTAGGGGCTGTAATGATGATATGCGATCAAAACTAATTGTTATGTAAGTTTGAGCATTCTAAAAACTAAACTAAAAGTAAATATAGGAATCCACTATTATGACAAAATAACGGTTGCGGTATAAAAAAATATGCTGATAAATTCAGCGAACGGTTTATTTATTTGGATTTGTCGGGATTTAAAGTACAGTATTTATTTAGTGCCTGAATCCTTTGGTATATAAAAGGTAGCAAAATAAATTGAATATGACATTTATTCTAGTTTTTCCTTTAAGCCATTTTGTCAACCTCCATTACTTCAATCATAGGTATTCTTACCGCCAGTCGCAAAAAGGATGATTAAAATAATATCTGATCAATATTTTGATATACGCCACGTGATTGATAGTTATTTTTGTTATATTTGGTTATTTTGAACAATTACGTGCATGAAGCACGTTTAACATGTCAAAAGATTATCAACCTTTCTGCAACTGGTTAATCTACCGCGTTCCGTTTATAGAAATTACCAGCGGCGCTAACATAACTGTTTCATTATTTAAAAAACTGACATTTAAGATTAACAAAAGCGTTCTATGAACAAAAAACGGAATTCTTAACATCAGAAAATTACATTTTTAGCAGTGTTACGGGATGAGGTTCTCTTTTTGGTAGGCAACTGTCAAATCTAAACAATGCAGAGTGGTTGTTATTATCAAAATAAATGCCAAAAACGGTTTATTTATCGAAGCTAACGAAGCTAAAAAAAAGTAACACAGCTTAAATGAAACGGTTGGTAGCGCTGGTTTGTGATTGTTAGCTTAGCTTATAATTGGAACGCAGTAGAGTGACGATCGAGTAACAGGAATATTTCCATGTGAACCAACGATCATTTTCCCAACTGTACCTTTAGTTTTGTAATTTTAACTAAATCCACGGCTGAGTGGCTACAGGTTGATACAACAAAAAGAGGCCATTATTATGTTGACATTGCACGGCCGTACCTACACTCGTGCGAGGCAATTTCTCCGATATATCCGCCAGCATAGATATATTACAGATACTGCTGTTTCACAGTACCTACGTCAATATTTAAAGTACCCAAAAAAAATACGTTAAAGCCTTTCTGACTATATTGCCGTTTAACAGCAATAACTCTAGAACTAAGACACTTTCTTACATATCCACTGACCTGCCTTCCTAAGCTACACTGCTGCACAAGGAATTTTATTGTAAGTTGCATGTTTAGTTTAGCCTTAATTTCTGTAGGTTTAAGACGCTTTGTTACTGATTTTAATTCTTGACAATTTATTAATGGTTCCACTAGAGTTGGGCTCCCTCTTGAAAATCCAACCCTAACTAGGTAGTATTCTGTAGCTTTTATCCGCGCCCTCAACCGATCACGATCATGATGTTTTTTAGACGTGTTTCATATTTTTTATTAAGCTTTTTGTATGTTTAAACTTAAAATTTAATTTAATTTGATTTTATTTTAATTATTCATTATTACCTACCACTTGTATTTTGTGCATGTTGTGGCACCTTAAGGTGGTACATTTATCGTCGAATCTATGTCCAAGTTTTTAAGTAAGTAATAATGTAACCGACCACTGGTTGTCCTTAGATAAATAAATCACAATTTTCTGATGTGGGCGCGAGGATCTTGGCGCTATTTCGACCAGAAACCGGACTCTCGAGTCTCTGGCTTTTAATGTCTTACAACAGGGTGTAAGTATTGTTAGACTTTCCTCAAAGGCTCCTCCACTCAATTATTCCTTCCAGTTGTCAAACGGAGGGACGCCTCGACACGTCACAACGCTTGCGGATTGGAACTGTTAAATACAAAGTACATCGCGACGTACGCACACCTTGAAACGTGAAATATATTATTTTGCTACTATTTATTTTATTTAAACTTGTATTTCTTATTTTCTTATTAATCATTAGTTAAAATCCATATTTTAGTTAAATAACATATTTATAATATTTTTAAACAATACAAATTGTCAAACGCATTTAAATTAGATTTAGATCCAAAATTATAAAACAAATTTTAACACATGAATATTCATAATATGAAAGACTAATGGATAAATATGAAAGAGATAAACTTAAAGCCTTTTATAAATAAATTGTTCCAAGGCTCATTACCGTCTCTGGTGACAATAGGGCTGGCAGTTTTTTCTCCCAAAAATTTAGTATCATCATTCAAAGGGGAAATGCTGCTAGTGTATTGGGCACCATGCCACAAGACAGCGATTTGGAGGAGCTATTTTTTTGCAAGTATTAATTTTTATATTTTCTATGTATTATTATTATTTTTTTAGGTTTGATTTTGTTGTAATATAGTTTATTTAATATTGTAATTCTCTTAGAATATTAGAAAAAAACTGATCTTATCCGAAATATTTAAAACCTTTCTACGTTTCAAGAGTTGACAACTAAGAATTCCGATTTTGAGAATCTCTTGACACGTTTGACAGCTGGGAAGAATGGTTGAGTGGAGGAGCCGTTGAGATAAAGTTTTAGAATACGGTTGTACGTCTCCACGCATGATCGCTTAAACAGGCGAAATGTTCGAAAGAAGGAAGATAGGCGCGACCCGCCGCCCGCTTGTACGTACCCGCGCGTAGGAGCCTGGGCTCCGATTCTCGCGCCTCGACATGCATGGCACATTTTCTATGATGATCTGTCGCTTTTCATTCGAATATTTCGAACCGACACGCAAGTCGAAAGCGCCAGAATTAGACCCCTGGGTAAGTGTGTGTCGTTAATGCATTTAGAGTCAACAAATAAGAAGTATAATAGTTACCATAGTGTATACTGCTGCAGCGTAACATCCCTTCCGCAGGCTCCTCCAGCAGCAGCATGATCGGATGATCGGCATCTTGACACCTGAGCAAATAACTATTGTTATACAAAACATAAATATATAAAATTATAAATAATTAAGAATAATAATTATTGTTTTCTTTTATTTATTGGATATATGTTTAAGTATCTGGGACAACCGTTATAGGGTAAGGTGGGTTAAACGTAGATATGGGAAAAGTGTAAACATTGCTTAAAGCTCCCAAAACAGTAGTAATTTGATGACATGGCAATATTTTTTCGATAATATAGATAAACGACATGACCTAGATGGTTCTCTCAAAACAATTGTCTACTTTGTAAAATACATTTGTATATATTGATATTCTTAAGAGGGTTTCACGCTTTTATATCTCACTCGCACAATCCCTTATTTTCAAAGATTATTCAAGTCTAAGTATACTTTTTGTAATATCCTTGCCTCTCAGGACACAGGCTCTGCTGCATTACAAGCAGAGAACCTCAATCGGCGGAAATATACCCCGCTTATTGAAAGATGTGTTTTTGCGCCGTTTGGAGTTGAAACTCTCGGGCCGCTCGGCCGTGGGGACTAAGTGGACAGGATATTTTCAAGGCGCAGTCAAAACAGCTCGTCAACACCTCGGGAGACAAGAGGGCTGGACAATGTTTGGACCAAAGAATCAGAATTTTCTTTATTTTGTAATTTTATTTCCTAGAAAGTTAATAGACTATATTTCTCATAATAACAATCAGATTTTAAAAATAAAAAAAAATATTGGATTATGTGAGCCAGAGGTATGCAAAAGCAATAAACCTCGTAAGAATGATCTAGAATTCGAATGCGTTGTCGTAATCTGCATGAAATTACGACAAAAGTATATTAAAATTACAACTCGTTACAATAAGTAACAATGAGTGGTTATCATTTAAAGTTTATTTCTCGTATTTATGTGATACGAGTACAATAAACCCCAACTCTCCTTAAGTTTTTAAGTTAAATTAATTGTACACTGTATATAAAAAAAATGTTATTTAAAGTTGGTAGAGAACAGAGTTGATAACCTGCCGCATTAAAGTAGATTGTTTACTTGATTCCGTCAGGCAACTCCGCTTTAAATGGACAAGCAATAAAATAGATAATACATTTTGCGACGGATTTACTAAAACACTAGTGTTTGAAAGAGGAAGTATGACAAACTTGACGATAAAGATTGATGATAAAACTCTAGAACAAGTAAATTAATTTATATATCTGGGCAGTGATATTAATGCAAATGGGAACTACGATAGGGATGTTAAAAGAAAAATTAACGCGAGAAATCGTGTTAATGGTGCCCTGGATCAGCAGTCGAAATATCAGTGACAAAACTCGGCTCGCCATACACAAAGCCATGTTGGTACCAACACTGATGTATGGAAGCGAGACGTGGATGTGTCAGGATACGCATGATTGTAGAGTTAATGCAGTAGAAATGAGATCACTACGACGGATATGCGTATGTTACATCGAAATACGGAAAAAGGTAGGTATAGTAGAAATCATAGGCTCAAAAATAAGGAAAGACCTGCTCCGATGATTCGGACATGTTGAAAGAAAGAGTGAGTGACGAAAGACTGATGAACCAGATATTAAATACGAAAAGAGGCCATGGCAAACCCTAATCAATCTATCAAGACGAAATAAATAAAACACTGGCTTCAGCCAAATGCAGCAAAGTGCCTACGAAACACAATGTTGATAAAAGTCGACGAAGTGAAAGAGGTATGTATAGATCGTGACAAATAACGCTCAATTGTCTCTGTCTACCACGCAAGGGAGCTGGCATGAAGATGTATCTATGTTACTAAAACAACTTAGAAAAGAAGACTTAATAAGGCAGAACATCTACTAAGCTTTTTATAAAGAAATTATTTCAAGGCTCATTGACATCTCAGGTGACAATAGGGATGGCAGTTATTTCACTCAAAATTTAAGATTTTAATTCAGATGGGAATGCTGCCCAAGGAACATAATACAAGATGCTGCCAATGTATTGGGCACGATGCCACAGGGCAGTTAATTTATTTTATTCATATATTTTTTACGTTCACATTATATTTCATTTAGTATATTAATAATTTAATTTATTTCGTTTTAAGTTTTTTTTCTATATTGCCAATTTATTTTAAGTTATTCTGTTTTTTAGGTAATGTTTGTTGTTAAATTTAATTAATCATTTATTTGGTCATCTACTATATTTATTACTAATACAATGCGATATATTAGTAAATTTTTGTTATCCAAAGTTAAAGTCAAAACATCTTTATTCACGTAAACCTATTATTTGTTATTAAATATCACAGGCATTTGTGTCACGTCATTATTTAAATTATTATGAATACTTCTACTTCTACAGCAAAGTGGTCCAAAGGCTGTTAGCAGGAGACCAGCAGCTAATAGCTTTTTACCTTTAGCTTACCCAACAAATATATGATACCAATATATACAAGTACAACAGAGATATGTTGCGGGCCGTACTCGTATCTATTAAACAAATGCTTAAACCGTTATAAATAGGTTAAGTAAATCTCAGTAAGCTTTTGGTCATAATTTGTATTCATGCTTCATATGAAATTGTATTGTATTTATCATTCGTGCTTGTAATATAAATACACCTTCATCACGTTTCATTCACGTACAAACATGCGAAACAAACAATAAACAACTCATGCAGCATTTATTAACGATATAAATGTAACATATTGAAACTAAATATACAATTATTATTATCTGAAGTGATAGTTGGACAGACACAGGCCGTAGAACCGAAGAGGAATAGAGTAGATGAAATCTAAAATACCATACATCATATTCTCGATTTGATAACGGAGTTTTTGCGTGCTGGAGTTAATAGCTTAGACAAAATACAATACAAACAAAATTATTATTATTTTGACAGATAAACAGATGGCCTGAAGAATATCGCTGGTGGGGGTCGGATGAGCAAAATAATCCCGTGCAATAGCGAGCTTTAGGGGAGGCCTATATTTAGCTGCAGAGATTTATTTTTACATAGAACATTTTAGCTCTTAAGAATAAAAATATTATTACTTTAACAGATAAACAAATGGCCTAAAGAAAATCGCTGGTGGGGTTTAGGGGATGGTAGCAAAAAGATCGCGTGCAATGGCGAGCTTTAGGGAAGGCCTATACTTAGCAGCAGAGAGACATTTTTACATAGAACAATTTTGCTCTTAAGAATAAAAATATTATTACTTTAATAGATAAACAAATGGCCTGAAGAAGATCGCTGGTGGGGTTCGAATGATGGTGCAAAATGATCGGCCGTAGAACCAACGAGTGATGGAGTAGACGAATTCGAAAATACCATACTTCATATTCTCGATTCGATAACGGAGTTTGTGCGTGCTGGAGCTGATAGCTTTATACAAACAAAATTATTAATACTTTGACATATAAACAAATGGCCTGAATAAGATCACTGGTGGGGTTCGGATGATGGTGCAAAATGATCGGCCGTAGAACCAACGAGTGATGGAGTAGACGAATTCGAAAATACCATACGCACACACATATTCTCGATTCGATAACGGAGTTTGTGCGTGCTGGAGCTGATAGCTTTATACAAACAAAATTATTAATACTTTGACAGATAAACAAATGGCCTGAAGAAGATCGCTGGTGGGGGTCGGATGATGATAGCAAAATGTTCCCGTGCAATGGCGAGCTTTAGGAGAGGCCTATATTTATCAACGAATAGACATATGTACACATAATATTTAAGCTCCTATGAACAATTATTGCTTTGACAGATACAAACAAACAAATAGCCTGAAAAAGCTTGCTGGTGGGGGTTGGATGATGATAACAAAAGATCGCGTGCAATGTTGATATTATTATATTGTTTTTTTTATATCGCTTTTATAGTAAAAAAACATTGCAAATTAATACTTTAGCTAATATAATATCGCATAACTCTACACTTGCTATTCCCTCTCATCACACTAGTTTTATGTCCGACTCCTTTGCAGTTGTTTCCGCAAATCTGTGGAACAACCTACCCTTAGATATCCGACAGGCGCCAAATTGAACATTGTTTAAAAAGATGGTTTTCACACACTTCCTAAATAGATCCCAACAACTGTAAGTATGTATATGTTGTATACTCGTATATTAAGTATTATAAGTATAATAGTATATTATTATTATTTACTGGTAAGTAGTTTAGTTTAGCATTATTTTAATTTCTCCCTTATATTATGTTCTTAAATTTGCGCGAACCTTCCACATACAATGTTCGTAATGTCACTAAGGTTGACCGAGTAAGAATGTCTAGCGTCATTAGGTCCGCCTTTGTACATAGTGCAAAAAGTTTTAAATAAATAAATAAATGAATAAATATCAATATAAATAATTGTAAATATCAAATTAAGAGTATCATTCGAATAACATCGGTACTAAAATTGGAATATCCAGTTCACATTATGAATAAACCAATTATAAGCAATAATAATTGCTGAATTTCCGAACCGATTTCTGTATTAAGTATTAAGCATTCCGAAATTCCAATAAAATTAATATTTGTATTATTAGCAAGTATAATTATTATACTGTAAGCTTTTTATCGAATATGCAATAACATATAAAAAAGTAAAGTAAAGATCATCACGACCGTTTCCCTTTCGGGGTGGTCAGAAACCACGCTTATAAATAAGCGGATTCACATTTACCCAACTTTACTATAGACCAATCATGACAAGTGGCAAGCTCGTCGATGTCTCCAGCGTACCAAACTGGAGAAATATCACAAATAAATTAAATATTAATTAAATGTATTTATTTACATTAATAAATATTTTTGTGTCCTGACCGAATCGAACGCGGTATATCCGAGTCTAAATCCACGGACTTAACAGCTAGACCACGGCAATAACATATATTTTCTAGGAATTAAAATTTCTATTATAATGTTCGACCCAGCAAATTTATTCAATATTATAATCAATCGAAATTCGATCTTTAAAAATGTACGTAAAAACAGTGTATTTATCATGGTCTTAAAAAAAGCGTTTTACATCCGATCAACCACCGCACATTTGTCATAGATTTACAATATTTATTTACCTAAGGTAGGTAGATATTTATATTTAACATAGGTACCTATATTTTTGGTTATTTATTGTTATTGTGTTGTTGTTCCTATGACACTACCAGTTCTGTTCCTTGTCTTCACATTGCACTCTCCAGGTAAGACAGATATTTTAACGTTAAATATATATTGTGTACAATTTCGTTTAAATCATTTTGACTTAACCAAATTCCAGTGGAAATGTACGGAGAATAAATAATAAAATAACACTTTTCCCGTGCTTCGGATAGCACGTTAAGCCGACGTCCGTCGGTCCCGATTCCACTAATACATAATAGTAATAAAATAACATTAAAATAGTCATCAGTTTAATCATTCTGGCCAGCGCGAGCGTGGCGAGCATAGTCCAAATTCTTCAGAAATATAATGTGATGTGGTAATTTTCCCAGTCTGCTGAGGCGGGACGTATCCACCGTTCGTGCCGATAAACCCAGTAAAGTGTATCTACACGTTTCGGGATCAGGCTCGAATTGCCGTCATGCCCAGTCAAGCCGGCATAGTGTTAGAGACTGATGTCAGTCATGAGTGTCCGATAACAGTTGCTAAGATTGATGGACCTCGCGTGCCACTTACTAACAGGTAGGCGCAACGTCACATGTTGTGCTAGTATAAAAAGTGTGTTTTAGGGGCTGTCATGATGAATTAAAAAGTATTATCACGACCGTAATGTTATAATTAAAAAAATAAGTTTCATTTAGCTAAATAAATTATTACGAGTACCTACCAAAGGTTAGTTGTCAGAGAATACCTAATAGGCATTAAACTCGCCTATGTACCTAATTTAAAATAAAAAATAAATATTTCCCATCATGACAAGTAAGCGCCAAGCTTGTCGATGTATCAAACTTGATCAAAGTTTACATAATTAATCACCTATCCTAAATCTTTAGCCACCAGAGAGCAAAAGAAAAGATTGACTAATTGTACTCCGTAATTAATTAATACTTGATTAATTAGGTATAATTAAAGTGGCAGATAAAAATAATTAGGTAATAGTATATAAGTACCTATATCTCTAAAATAATTTTCCAAGTACACAGAGAGGACCTAAAATCAGAAAATCATAATTCATGACAGCTAGCCCCTAGTATATAGAGTCCTAGACCTCCACTGTTGGAGGCCTTCTACTCGTAGATAGTTGGGCAGACAAGTTGGCAAGGGTCTGATGTCAATTTATTAATGATCCCACAAATTGGTATTAGTGAAACCGGGTGCGACGGCTTAACGTGCTCTCCGAGGCACTAGTGTTGTAAATATATGACAAATGTACGTAAGGAAAGTTTATTTCTCATTGGTACATGGCGGGGTACGAACCAAATGTATTAATGTAAATAAATACATTTAATAGGTGGTAGGCAGACTGATAGTGGTAATTTGTCCAGTCTGCTGGGGCGGGGAAGTATCCACCGTTCATGCTGATAAACCCAGTAAAGTGTATCCACACATTTCGGGATCAAGCTCGAATTGCCGTCATGTCCAGTCAAGCCAGCATAGTGTGAGGGACTAATATCAGTTATGAGTGTCTGATTCCAGTTGCTAACATTCATGGATCTCGCTCCCCACTTACCATCAGGTGGGTGCAAGGTCACATGTCGTGCTAGTATAAAAAAAAAAAAAACATTTTTAGGATGTTAAGGAAAGCGTTCTTACAACCGAGCCACAACCATACACCATTTCAATTATAATAAACTACTTGGTAGACGCGTCTTTTCTATATAGTTTAAGGGCCGGTAACTGAATCCTTCCCATACAAAATCGTATATTGATCTAAATTTATATAACGGCCCTCAGATACAAAGGGATGCAAAGCGTAAAACCCTCTTCAGATCCTTTGAGAAACTAGGGGCAAGACGTCGTCGAGTATCGTCGACATTTACTTCATGATGAGTAAACCTAGTCTTTCTTTATTATTATGGAGGAATAAGGTTTTTTTTTGTACAATTTTCTCTTTGTGGGAAGGCAAAAGGCAGAGCCCATACAGCCATCGTCTTCGGTGGATTTCTTATTTAAATTTTGGTCTTAAGGCATAGCCAAGTCATAATCATATATATTTTATTTGTATTTCCAGTATTAAGGCATAGCCTAGTCATTCGTAAAATGTTTCAAATCCTTGTTTTCTTTTCTTTTGGTACAGTGGACTGAGCATGAATGTTTGTCATAATCCTTGTAGTTTCTTAGGGATATGAAAAACATATTAATCTTATCATCAACTTCCAGATGTTGCAGAATTTAATGCTTTTCTTGGAGTCACTCGTGGCATTATAGCCCAAACATGTCAGGTAAAATATGGCAGTTAACAGCGCGAAAAACCGCAAAAAATAAACCGCGACTTGTGCCCCGCCCCATATTTAAAGTGCAATTTATCGATTTCCATAATTATTCTCGTTGTAGATTCTTTTACTGTTTTCGCTGCTCGAGAGTGGAACAAGCTTCCACTAGTCATTAGACGGGCGCATTCAATAAATGTGTTTAAAAATCCACTTGTTGCTCACTTTTTAAATAAACAAAATAATTTGATAACTACGAGTACCTATACATTATAATATTTATTTATTTTCTTCTGATTAACAATATCCACAGTAAATTAATTTACAAAACAAAAACTTGCACTTGACATGTCCGCGCAAAATGCGGCGATGAAATCCGATAGTATTTTTTTATAATTCGGCACAACACAGTTGTCCATTCAAGTTATTCCAATAGCTCAACGAACTCACTTCAAAAGAACCCAATATTCTCCAAATAGAATTTCATAAATGCAGACAAATCCCATTCACAGTGCTCATTTATTTTATAGCTTCATTCGAAGACATATCTTTTCTATTCTGCGACAAAGAGAGACATACCTATGCGTTTAATGTGAATGTCTACAAGGATACGAAGACATTTAATTCTTGATTTCTTATCTTATTTTTTATACTGAGCAGGAAATGTGACAAGACCAAGGATTTGAGTAACTGACGACGATTTACATCAGTACCTACTATTATGCTGGCCTATCAAGATGCTGTTTCACACTTCGCTTTAAGGACTTCAATAGCTTTATTCTGTTACCTAAGCGCAAACGTTATTTAATGGAATCCGTTAACTATATATATATATATATATATATATATATATATATATATATATATATATAGCTATTAAAGTTCATATTTGCACGGACGCCGACGAGGTCGAGCGCTTATAGAGTTGAGAATTGAATAATATTTTGTAATTATGACTAGTAACATTTGCGACTAAGTAACATAATACAGAGGTAATATAATACATAATACAGGGGTACAGATTATAGGAGTTTAGTCTCTAAATTTATATGTGCTTGTCGGGATAGTGACTATGGTATGGGGGTTCATATATTGGAATGTGCGTGTGGTTTGGTTGCAAAATAGAGAAAAATAAATAAGGTTAAGAGCTCTATCTTCAGAACGAATATTGGCAACTGGAATCAGACATTCATGACTGCCATCAGACCCTAACACTATGCCGGCTTGACTGGGCATGGCGGCAATTCGAACCGTTTGTCACTAGATGCAAAAAGCCGCTAGACATTAAGGTATGTCTATGGCTATCCAACTTGGCTAGAACAGCGGCAGACTGGGTAAATTACCACCATTCCACCAGTCTGCCTCATCTGTTTTCATCATTACAGTTCCTGGAACACAGCGTCCTAGACCTCCACTGCTGTAGATGGGCCTTCCTGAACATATATCTGGAGAATTTGGCTATTTGGCCTACACTCGCCACGCTGGCCAGACGGCTTGGCGAGCATATAATGTCAATATTTTTTTCCGTATATTTCCGCCTACTACCTATTAAAAGGCGCCTGCCGGTAATTCATGCCCTTTTGGTAATGGGCAGCGTTATTATTATTCTTGAAGAAAGCATTGTCTTCTTCTGACGAAGAAGAACACGTTTTACACTTTCCTAAAAATGCAGGTCGGCATAGTCTCAATGAAACAACAAAAATAATTTTAATGCAAGATATAACACGAACATAACTGCCAATGCTTATACGAGTATACTAGCACTAAATAATTCTGACGCTGCAGGGCCTGCAATCTTGTTATTTGTTAAAAGCTATTTCAACTAGGACGTCGAACATAATATTCAATACTGTCTTAATGAAATTACTCCAGCATTGATGTGTAAACCGCAGTCTGAGAACATTCCGCCCATGTCGACGTTACCCTTAACCTAGCTTATCGGCGTCGTCAATGTTCATTATGTTCCAATTGAATCCCTCTGGGAAATGACATGTTTTATAGCAATCTGCTGCTGGAGCCAAATCTGTTTTATTAAGCGCGACCGTTAAATTGATAGAATTCCTTTAGCTTTGTTGAGCTAAAATCATTATTATCATCGCATCTTCTACAACACACGTTCTGCTTTCAACAATCAACTCAAAATACCATCCCACTCCTCTAGCAGATATTTAGATTCCTTCACTGTGTCTGCAGCCCGCCAGTGGAACAAACTACCACTGGCCATTAGACGGGCACCATCTGTCAATGTTTTTAAACAATTAGTCACTAACTTGTTTCTTGATAAGCAGGAGCACTCTGCATCTAGTACACATTGAATATTTGGCACGCAATATGTTTATGTATGTTTATTTGTATATATATATATATATATATGTGTATTATATGTTCATAATACTTGCATGTAGTTTATGTAATTGCTTGGTATGTAGTGTATTTCTAAATTAGACTAATATTATTAGATTGTTGCACCCTGCCCATAATCTCTCACCATCCCAAAGGTTAGTTGTCAGAGAATGCCTAACAGGAATTAAACTCGCCTATGTACCTAATTTAAAGTTTTGGTGCAATAAAGAATTTAAAATAAAAATAAACACAGAGTCCTCCACTGTTGAACAATTTCGTCATGATCGTAGAACAGTGACGGAACTGCTATATTTAAAATTTTCATGGCGGCCATTCAAAGTTATTTTAATTGTTTTTTGTCACTTCTTTTTTAAGTTAATACTAGTTTCATAATAAGTGCAAACCTTCTAGATTTCATTTTGGAACCCTTTCTAACATTTGCACAATAAATTACAGACCACAAACAATATAATATTTCAAAACTATATATGTATTTTTTTAAATCCGACACTGTTCTACGATCATAAGCCTATATGTATAGGTCTGTCCGTCGGCAGTCAACGCCCAGACACCCTTTTAAATATATTATTACATCAAAATAAGAAACAAAATGTATATAAAAAGGAAAATAAAATAAAATTTGTTAGGTTGAGATCGTCTTTTTGTGTATGATGTAAGTGTGTGAGTGTGTGTAAGAGGGTGTGTAAACTTTACATACTTTGTTATTATCGCATTCCTATTTTACTATTGACAGTAATTCCTCCGTTATATTATAGTCAAGAGACTGTAGCCATTGTGTGACATTCTTTCTACATATCACTTTAGTGCATTGATATACTACCTCTTTATTAATTTTATTATATAAATATGGACCCAGAAAACATAATTTAAAAGAAAACAGAATTTTAGAATTTAGAATTACTAATTAATAGAAACATACAAGTAGAATGTGTTTTAAATTAAAACTACGTTAATATTTAATATGAAGTAAAATTTAATTAATCATAACTTTTGACTAGTGGCAACTGTGTATCACCGCGCTTCCTAAACTCTGTTCCGCTCGCCACGTTTGCGCTGTAGTTGTAAATCTAATACATATGTATATGTTCTTATTATGACCCATAACGTATTGGAATAGAGTATAATTTTCATTATATTAATAATGCATAATTGATTATGTTTGTAAGTTACTCATTGCGCTATCCTGATTATAATGGATATCCATGACTTTAGTACATACGAGAGTTTTATTTACTTTGCGTTATGAAAGGAGCCCACAAAGAATACGTATACCATTATTTATTTAACGCTAAAGTAACAAAGCCAATTTCATTATTATAAATGATTAATTATATATTCTGTAAGTTTTACGTACGAGTATGTCTGAAACTTGGTAGGACAATTTTTTTTTTTAGTTTTACCGCCTTTACGTTTAAGATAAAATATTTGTTTATTCGAAAAGTAATATGTAAAAAATTAAATAACGTATATATTTTAATTTATAATAATTTATATTTATATTTATAATTATTAAGTAGTGTTATTATACAAAAGGGCTGGGCAATATTTGGGCCTAAGGATCAGCATTGCCATTCAACGTGGCAATGCTGGCAGTATCCTTGGCACTCTGCCCATTGGCAGCGATTTGGAGCAATTTTTTTATTTATAAAAAAAAAAAAAATAATCTACATTTTAGTTTTTAGATGTATTTTTATTTATTAATTAGGTTTATTTTTATTAATAGTCATTTATGATTTAAAATGTAAGTTTTTAGTTTATTGATTTTTTTTTTTAAATCAATTGTTCCTTAATTCCTTCGAATAAATGTAAATTAGTAGTGTTATTGTTATTTTTATTTATATAACTTTATGTTTTAAAATGTTATTTTTTAGTTTAAATTAAATAACTATAAACTAAACCTTGTAAAAAAAAATATAAATAAAAAAGTTCTCAAGAGACGTCCCAAGAGTGATAGTCCCTAGAAGACTGGCAACATTTCCCCTCTGTATACAAGGCTAACACGTTGGCAAAAATAATTTCCAGCCTGCCTGTCTCCAGATTTCTTCGTCAGTCGTTTGGACAACTCCTTGGCCAAACTCGTAACCTGTACCGAGATTGGCGTATTTGGTGTATCGGCAGAAACCGCTGCACTTCCCTTGCTGGACGAAGTTGCACATGGAGAGATGGGATGCACATTATTAAAAGCTCTAAAGTAATGGAATAAATAATGTTTGTATCTGTGATACGAAAATAAATCCAAAGAGTATCTTTAATGATTTTAGTACAGTCAGTTAATTAAGATTTATAACGTTATCGTCGGGGGAGCGAACCTAGAAGGCATCAGGTTTAGGCGTCTACTTGAGATTTAATCGCGTAACGACATATATTTTCACAGCCAGTTTAATTTCCGTGACAGCGCAGCCCCCCTCGATAAATCTATTGGTGCTACCGAGGACATATTGTTTTCCTATAACTCTAATGCTTTAAGCTTAAACACTCGATTGTCCAAATGGTGGTTTATTTTATTATAGGTCAAAAGAGCTGTTCTAGCTAAGTATAGCTAAGATAGATACATAGATACATTATTTATTACCCAATTAACCAAAAACACATTTAAATTAAAAAACTGCCTCCGTGGTCTAGCTGCTAGACCAAATAGTGACACTAGACTAGACTCTAGCAGTTAAGTGGATTTAGACTTCGAGGTACCGGGTTCGATTCCTGGTCGGGACACAAAAATAGCTAAAGTACTTGTACAATGGGTGTAAAAATATATTCGAAAAAAAATATATTTTCAAAATATAAAATAAAATTAATATTAATACTAAGGATAGGGATATAAGTCCCGTCCGCGTGGAATGGTGGCAAGAACGCTGGCTGCATTTCCCCGCTGAATTGCAATACTGATTATTTGGGCGATGAAAGAGCCAGCCCTCTTGTCACCGGAGGAGACGACAAGACGCCGTGTTGTCTTTTAAATACTTTTTTGCGCTTGGACTCCATGGGCCCAGAGTTTCTACAGCAAACGGCACGAATACGTAATCTTTTAATATACAATAATAATAATAATACATACAATAGTTATCTACACTAATATATAATTATAAAGTACCGACATATAGAAAATAAATATAAAGACATACAATATTATACCAATTTAGAGGGGATATGTCGACTTGTCTTACTTTTTGTGAACGTCTGAGTAAATTTAAGTGTGTTTCGAAGGTTAAGTGGAAGCTGTTTTTACTGGCGAGCTACTGATACTGTCGAAGAATATGAACATCTGCTGGAGGAATGTTTCGGAATTTGTAATTAATTGTATTAACAATTATTAATTTAAATTAATAACAAATTCATAAAAGAGCTGGGTAAACGAATTTTTCAAGAGTGTGGCGATTCCAAATGCAATAACTACCTAAAACAGAATATTTCCATTATAATTCAACGAGGAAATGCGGCGAGCGTTTTAGGTAGTAGGGAGGGTCCTGGTGGTAAGCTGTTAGTTTATTTTGTAGAATAGTTTTAATTTCATAGGTATTTTTAGTTTAGTTTTATTTATAATTAGTTTTTTAATCTATTTTAATTTACTATTTTTGTATCTACTTCGAATAAATATATTAACTGTTGGAACATAAGCGAAGTAAACAAACTATGTGTGTCGCATAGAACTTAGAAACGATCTTTACATATATGTATATCTATAATGATTGATTCCAATTTCTATGTGACACACATAGTTGTTCAGTTTCCATATACAAGTCTATAATATATAGAGAGAGCAGACAAATTTCTAAGCATTCCATGGATTCACCGTGCCGGGTTCATTGTGTGTGGGTAAGAGATGGGAAGAATGGTGTCGGCCGTGCGACCGACAATGGGCTGGTTTGAAAAGGAGGAGGAGGCTCCCTTTTTATTTTATTGCGCGATAATACGGTCACCGTTCACGATTGTACTTCTCTATTAATAGCGGTGACACTGTCCTCTGGGGGTGCGGAGGACACTCGCTGCGTTACACCGCTGACCCTTTGAGCAAAATATTATCTACTTAAAGGGTCACTCGTCGCCAAGCGGAGTATTCCCAAGCTCACGAGAGAACGCCAGAGCCTCCTCAGACCACAGAGCCATCGTTCGACGGCGAATGGGATGTAGTGGTGATTAACGATGATCTCCGCGTACTTGTTGAGTTATTATTATTATTTTAAATTATTAGAGAAATGGTAATATTGTACTAAATATTTTTCAGCTAAGTATTTCTATCTTTTACCTTACATTTAGGGATTTAAACATATTTTATAAATCGTGTGACTTTGATTGCCCAGACAGACGGACTATATAGAAAATATTTTTCTGACAAAGAGATTTACAATTTACAAGCTATTTTAATCTAGATATTTTAGTTTTTATTGTCTCGAATGTTAGAATTTCTTAAATGAGACAAGTCCCAGACCGTTACGTCATTTTCAAAGCTTTTAATGTTTCTTCTCGATTCCAAGTTCTCCCATCGTCTCAGTATTAAGAATCTATTCATATTGATATGAAAGCAGGAGTCTAAATAAATTTATATTATGACTGGTAGATTTGTTGGTCTCAATAGTCCAGGTTTTTTTGAGAATGGATTGTTTTTACAGCCCATAATATGTGCGGTCATGGATGAGTCGGGATGAGGGATCCTTCAATCCAAAGTTTGAAACCAGGCATGTACTAATGAGAAATACAACTTTAAGTAAGGACTATCGAACATACTCGTACCACAGTGTTTGACGACAAAAGTTTTCAACCAGTACATTCTTCCAGTAATGTCGTATGGTGCAGAAGCAAGAAGGTCCCTCAGCGAGCTATGGAGAGAGATATGGTCGGAATTTCTCTAAAAGATAAAGTCAGAAACGTTAACGTTAAGTCAGATGCGTTAGAGAACCAAAGTTACCGACGTAGCTTTCAAAATTAGAAAGCTGAAGTGGCCATGGGCTGGACTCATGTGTCGCAGAACATGGTTCTGGGTTCTGGAGTGGAGACCACATATTACAAGACGCAGAGTGGGACGACCCTCTGCCAGATGGACAGATGATAGGTCGCTGGCCCCAATGGATGAGGGTGGCAGAAGTTCGTGTGAAGTGGTGGGCCTTGGGGAAAGCCTATACCCAGCAGTGGAAAGACACAGGTTAATGATGAAAGACCTCCACTCCTCTTTTCGAAAGATATAGATCTAAAGAATTTGAGCTTTTCTCGCTTTGCAGACTAGTAATATTCGGCTCTGGTATTAATGAAACCAGGACCGAGACAGCTTAACATGCTATCTGTTTGTTCATGTGACACCGCGCCCACCTAATGGTACGCGGTATCGGGATGTCTACATATTCAGCGAGAGATGTAATATTTTACAAATTTATGTGTACGGTGTGTTAATGTAACTTGACCGAAACGTCGGGAGAAGTTGGTCTCTGAGGTGAATCGCGTAATCACCCGTTTATAAAACTATTGTATGAAAGCGTAGGAATTGCGTCTGCTTATAAGAAAGCTTTTCAATCCAAAATACTTCGCGGTTCGAAAACCATTTGTACATATAAGAAATACTTTTATATGTATGTATGTAACATTTGCCTGTCTCCTTAGTCTAAAGGTTAAGTTCGTGGATTTAGTAGGTACCAGGTTCGATTCCTGGCCGGAACACAATAAATTATTTGTGATATTTCACGAGTTTAGTATGCTAGAGACAACGACGAACTTGCCACTTGTCACAATGGGCCTATAGTAAAGTTGGCTTAATGTAAATTCGCTTCATTAAAAAAAGCATGGTTTCTGATCACCCCGCAAGGGTTACGGTCGTGATGATACTTTTACTTTTTGGCCAAAACAGATTTTCAGATTTATTTAACAATTAGTGTACGATTGAAAATCGATATACATATTTTGTAGAAATGTGAAATAAAACTGATACGAAATTTTAGTTGTGTAAATCAAATGAAAGTTTTTACGGATTCGGCTCGATTTTTGACGAGTATAAAATAGTACATTAATAAAAATATAATAAACGTAAAAAATAAAATTGGTTAAACGACGACCGACCATTAATGCATTATGCATTAGGTACTAATGGATATAATCGCTAATGGACATTCAATATTGAAGACCTAGGTGTGGTGCTGACCACACAGTGTCGGTACTTCATGCACCTGATTGGAAACACATACGCGTTCATAAACATATTTTATATAGGTCTAATTCTAGAGTTTAAAATAAGAGTATTATATTTTATTGTTTATTTATTTATTAAAAACTTTATTGTTTAATACAAAAGGCGTATGTAATGCCGCTTGGCATTTTCGTACCATCAACCTTTGGGACAAGAAATCGAAGTTTAGGCATGGCAAAATAAAAAAACACAAAAAATAAAATAAAAATAATTAAATCACTTATTAGTACTACTTAAATTAAATATACGATAAAAATCATAAAAATAATAATACTTAAACTACATAAATAATTATATTCTTACATAGACTACATAACTGATTATATACATACACTACGTAAACGGGAAATATATACTTATATACACAAAAATAATACACATATTATAACGAATAATTAAAAATATAACATTATTCGAGTAATAAATAAATCGAGTAATTCTTATTGCAATTTTAAAAAGTTACTTTGTTTGGCGCTTGCTGAATATTTAAAGGTAGGTTTTATACCATAGTGACACAGCTAACACTGAAAAAGAGTTGAAAACAGGATTAGTACGGTGCGAAGGAATAGCCAGTAAAGAGTAATGTGCAGAGCGAAGGATCCTATCATGAAATGAACTTAGAAATAAAAAGTTATCTTTTCAATATTTAGGTGACAAAGGTTCATAAAGAACAGAAAAAAGAAGAGAGAGAATTCGGAGATTACGACGGAATCGTATAGGTAACCATTTTAATTTTGCGCGAAACTCCGAAACGTAATGACAGCTCTAGTACTAAAGGATTTAATTAATACAAAAACTCATATTGTATTTTCCATATAACTTATTTGCACAGTAATATATAGTACAAAAATATCCCAAAATGAATGATGTCATTTTATTATTGTCTTGTAGTACATAAAGAAAATATCTATTTATAGAATTCGACTTCGTTCATATGTCCACCACGAGCACGTTTACAGCGGTCGATACGTTGAACCTAATTTTCGATGACTCGACCACATATTTCGACGGAAATGGCCTAATGATACCACCGGCATCAAAACCACACCATACAATTATGTATTTTATGACTAAAGTGGTGTTTCTTGAAACGCTTGAGTATTTATAGATAATAATAGAGTATTAATCCAGATTTATTTAGTGATTTAATGCACCCTGGTAGAATATGTCATTAGACATTGGGCAATAAATAATTCATCTATCTATCTATCCATCCATCCATCCATCCATCCATCCATCCATCCATCCATCCATCCATCCATCCATCCATCCATCCATCCATCCATCCATCCATCCATCATATTCTGTTTGTTGTCATTGTTATCATAACTGGCCCCTAGAAAACAGAGTTCGTGACTTCCACTGTTGGTCTCCCAGAAATTTCTATAAAAATTGGCCTGAACTCGCCACGCTGCGCTGGCCAGACGGGTTGGGGAGTTGGTATTGTGGAACCGGGACCGACGGCGTAACGTGCTCTCCGAGGTCGAACACGGGGGAAGGCAGAAGCTATTTTACGATAATTAGGTATTGGAAATTTACACTAGAATCCGGCGACACTATAAAAACATCATCATGAGTGGGTATCGATATCGGCCTCGCTTTGTAAGCGGCAGAGTCTATCCATGCGTGCATCGTTCTACTCGCTGACATTTCGAACGATTATAAATAAGCGAACGGCTGAGCATACTCGTACAAAAATCGCTTTAGATAGTCAGTCATCTGTTCAGACATCGGTGAACTCGGATTGATGTTGATTCAAGGCCAAACCAAATACATAGTTCTATCTATCTATATATGATTTGGCCATTCATTAATCATCAATCTTATAATGAATGATAGTATCATGGCGGAGGAGGAGACGGCCGCGCATGTGCTCATGGAGTGCGACAGTGTGACTGCGCATAGACTAAGGTTCCTCCAGACTGCGAGGACTCTTCCGGAGGTCTGCAGGAACGCAACGGGTCTCCTGGCCTTTCTGGAGGAGATCGGATGGCTCCGCTAAAGGAGTAAAGGTCACGCACAATGATCCAATGGAGACTAAGTGAGAAAAAGCCACAGTAATCACAATCACAATAGTATCATCTATAAGCATACCAAGCCGGCATTCCATGGTGCGTTATTCTGCGGATTTTATGATGCACCACCGACGATCACACTCGATAGATTCCACTTGCGGCGGATCCGAATGCACCGTTACGGACGCCTGCATTTATAAGGTGTCGGTCCGCATTTGAAAAAAATGTTCTCATATGTAACGGTCATATGTCATGTGCTATCCTTTTACAGTAAGTTATAGGCCTGTATTTATAAATCAAGCTCAAAATTCGACACTCCCTTAAGTATGGCTTGTCTCTTTTTACCATACGTCAAATGAAGAAAGAATGAAAGAGGCATAAATTACATGAGTTAATATCGAATCTTGAGATCGGTTATTTAATACGAACCTTAGCTTAGTATTATATTAGCTGTTTAAATAGGTGACATTCTGACATTCAGTGGTCTAGCGGTTAAGTCCGTGGACTTAGACTCGGAGGTACCGGGTTCGATTCCTGGTCGGGACACAAAAATATTTATTAATGTAAATAAATACATTTAATTAATATTTAATTTATTTGTGATATTTCTCGAGTTTGGTACGCTGGAGACATCGACGAGCTTGCCACTTGTCATGATTGGCCTATAGTAAAGTTGGCTAAATGTGAATCCGCTTATTTATAAGCGTGGTTTCTGACCACCCCGAAAGGGAAACGGTCGTGATGATGCTTTTACATTCTGACAGAAAACGACGTAGGATTTAGTAATGTTTTGCAGTTTGAGCAAGTTGAGAACGCTTTATCATTTTCAAACTCAGTTGAAATTAGTTATATGACGTTTATTCCATGTTTCATTATAGCTACGAGCATCATGTTCCAGGCTTTTACAGCGACAATGTTATATTAACTAAAACTTTTGTTAATTAGCATTTTGACACTCGGGCGTGTTCTCTGTGTATTGTTTAAGCATTGCATGGAAGCTTCAGTATCAAAGGAAGTAAGGCGTAGTTTTTTGTACAATATATTTTTACTTTTACTCGCATTTTTATATGTAAATACCCTCTACACGGTTATTTTTTTTATATTTACAGATAAAATTTTGTTTATAGGCACTGTACATTAAAGAATAATATACTCGTATAATGTTTTTGTTTTATCGCATACTTATTTATAATAGCTATTTTATTTAAATCGTTAAACTGGCTCCACACGTTAATTTGGTTAGGCGTCCACATATTGGCAATTACACTGCTTTTGTCCCGTTAGAGCCAATCATAAGATGTCCAAAACAGAATTTAACAATAATATAAGCTTAGTAATTACACTGCTCTAGTATATAACCGTTATCGAATCGCGATCGAATCAAGAACATGAAGTATAGGATTTTAGACAGCGCCACGAGGTATAACGGAACTATAAAATTGGCAGAAAGAACGTTTTTTTTTCGTTTCGTTCTTGATTCTCATGGATACATTTGAACACCATTATAGGATCCCAGATGAACTAGCTGTATCAGCCTATAGGCCAGACATCTTAGTGTTTTCTCGGAACTTGAAAAAAGTTATCCTTATTGAACTTACCGTTCCGTGGGAATCAAATATTCCAAAAGACCACAACATGAAGTCGAATAAATATTATGATCTCACAGAAGAAATGATCAGGAACGGGTTTAAGACTCAGCTTTACGCAGTGGAAGTTGGTGCAAGAGGAGTTCGCGCAATAGAAAAAAAGGAGGCCCCCTTTTCTTAAACCAGCCTATTGTCGGTCGCAAGCCCGAGACACCATCCTTCTCATCTCTTACCCACACACGATGGACCCGGCACCCGCACGGTGAATCCATGGAATGCTTAGAAATTTGTCTTCTTTGTCTTCTAAATTATTATTACCTTAGAATAATAACAAGTGCCTAAGTAATTACTAAAAGAAAGAAACAGCCAGCGATTTTATGGATGACAGTCATGCTCAATGTTTAGACTTGATGAGTATTTAAACAAAACTGAGCAAATCATCATTTGTTATTATGAGAACTATGTAGATGTCACTTGTTTGAAACAGAAGGCGAAGTCACTGACAAAGTGGTCTACTCGTACCTTTATTACCTACTATATTGAATAATAACAACTTTCTACTAAACTTCTCTGTATTTTTTATATTTTGTGGCGACATATACAATTTTTTTTTAAGTTAGGAATAAATTTATTCGAAGTTAATTACATTACAAGTATATTAAATATAAATTAAAAGCTACCTAAAGAATAAAAATAAACTAACCTATATATAAAAAAAAAAGAAAATATACGCCAACCTTGGTATCGGTTACGAATTTGCGCCGTTTGGGGTCAAGACGATGGGCCCATGGGGACCGCAAAGAAAGGTCTGGAGACAGGAAGGCTGGCAATTATTTCTGCCAACGTATTAGCCTCGCTATACAGAGGGGAAATATTGTCGTCTCCTTGGGACTGTCTCGGATGGGACGTCTCTAGAGAACATTTTTCATATACAAATTTAAATAAAAATAAAACTGTGGTACGTTATATTTTAGTGGTTTAAAACAAAACAAATAAATATACCTATTCTCGTAGCTGCTACGTGTCGTAGCAACAGTAAAAGCAATTGAGCTTTAAATATATAAAACTCGCTCAACTATGCCTTATCAAAGAAGCTATGTCAATTTTATGAGGGTTATAATAAAATAATATTACTAAAGTTGTACATAAGAGAAGCATCAAGTTTGTGTTATGTATGTCGTCATTTCGTTTAATGTTCATAGACGTGATTTTTTATGTCGATGAAGGCCATTACTACAAAATTATAATATTCATATACTTATAGGTAGTGTAAGGGAGCGAGTAGTGGTGGCTCGGATGTAAGAACGCTTTCCTTATAACCTAAAAAACGTTGATTCGACCCCCAGCATGTATGATTTACAACACCACGTTCACGTGTATTGGAGAGCACGTTAAGCGGAGAGTTCGACTAATAACAAACTTGTGGAATCGGCAACTCGTCTGGCAAGCATGGCGAAGTAGGCCGAATTCTCCAGTAAATTCTGAAAGGTCTATGTGATGATTGTGAGTGAAAAGTAAAGTATCATCACGACCGTTTCCCTTTCGGAGTAGGCAAAAACCACGCTTATAAATAAGCGGATTCACATTTAGCCAACTTTATTATAGGCCAATCATGACAAGTGGCAAGCTCGTCGATGTCTCCAGCGTACCAAACTCGAGAAATATCACAAATAAATCAAATATTAATTAAATGTACATATTTATTTACATTAATAAATATTTTTGTGTCCCGACCAGGAATCGAACCCGGTACCTCTAGTCTAAATCTACGGACTTAACCGCTAGACCACGGAGGCAGTCAGTGTTAGGGAATTGTGAGTGTTAGGGAATATACTGCTTATTGTAAAAATGCGGCCTGATTTAGGTCTGCGTGCAGTACATTATTGGAACGAGATTCTGACGGAGTTATCAGAATAATATAAAATTTGATTGGGTAAAGATTGGATCAGAATGATGAATAGGCAGTATGTCATAGCACAATGAAAAAAGGGGACCTTCCAAACCCAACTTATGTCAGTAACAAGGATTAAAGTTACATTCATTATATTTTTTATGAACTGCCTCCGCAGCGTGTTCTTGCAACAAAGACAATTGATTTCGACTCGGAAGACATCAGGTTCTATTTCTGGTCGAGAACATATAAAAATATGTACATTATTCGAGCCTGTTAGCCAGATACAAGGATGCTTCTTGTCGTGATGGGAATATAGCAAAGATGATTAAATGTGATCCTTTAACCCTAGAAATATAAACTTATTTTATAGCACTGAAAACATAAACATGCGCCTCAAAGGCGCACAATTATTAAATTGATTAATTTTACAAATTAAAATGTTACAAACGATTAAAATTTAGTTTATTATAAAAATGTTACGTTTTATAAATTTTTAACAAAAAGTAGAAGTCTTCTTAATTAGTAAAAATTTATAAAAAAATTTTTTTTATAGTATTTTACTAACGAATATTATCAGTTTTAAATATACTAAATAAAAATAATATTTAGAGATAATTGTTCAAAAAAAAGGCACCTCTCGAGCGCAGCACATCGTCATAGCAACAAAACTGTAGTACTTACCGAACAAAGCGGAAGTATTAGCAACAACAGAGTTGGTTAGGAAACACAATCTTGTACGCGCTTCGGTTAGGAAATGGCAGCGATATAATCCGTTTCGCGAGCGCCTCTGAGGCGTACCTTATCTTTTTAGGGTTAACGAAAGAGATTTCTAGAATTACGGCCGTGATTATGTTAAATTATTTTCTTATCTATTTAGTTACAATCATGTTTAAATTTTATTCATTATGTACAGAGAAATGAATAGGTAATTGCAGATTGAGATATAGAAATGATTTCTTCATTGAGATGAGAGCTAATTTGGCATCTATATTACTGATTGGCTATTCATGGCTTTATTAAAGTAATAACATTATTAGCCTAATATATTATATTTTTCATATAGAATACAGGTAATAGCACGACATGTGACTTTGCGCTCATTATAATTGGGACGTGGGTTCCATGTCTGTGGGACAAATCTGCCGCGCTATTCAAAAATGCAGTAAATACAGCGTTAGTCGATTTTATGATATCGGTGAATTCCAAGCCCAATAAACGTGATCATTTTTTTTAAAATTTTATTTTTATCTATTTTAACCCGACCGTGCAACGCAAAGAAGGGTTGTGTTTATTAGCCGTAAGTATGTATGTATGTTTGTTCTTAATGATGCGAGTGTCACTAAAGATATTATTATTAAAAATTTTGTAAGGCGACAACCAGACGACATTTTGTGGAAAAAAAATATCGACGAACTATATTTAGTGGTATCATCGAATAGGTAATTGAAAATCATGTTAAGGTTTTTCTTATGATATTTCATATTAAGTGACCATTGAGGATTTACAACGATTTAAAGTTGGTAAGCAACCATTTTTATGTCTTTTTAGTTTTTATTTAAAGTTGATTTTTAACGCAGGCGGCTTTTTAATTTTATAAATTACCTTCTTTTTTTCTACGAGAATAAGTTGTTATGAATGTAAAAAAAATAAGGTTCGCTAGTTTCTAGCAAAACGTAAAGCACAATGAGTGCACTATTGTTTATAGTTATGAAATCATACAGCGGGTAATATTTTAATTATAATGCTTCTACTCTATTTCTTTATTCTTGTTCTTATATTGTTTGTCTGTATTTTCTCTTGGATATTTTACTTGCCTTATTAAGCCTGATTTTCTCTATACAATTAAAATTAAAAATAAATTTGACTGAAAACCTTTATACTTTAAAAAAATATCTCAATTAGCAATATTGATACGGCGGTGATGGCATACCATGGCCATAATCATCATCATATAGTGCATCCTGGGTGTATGTAGACTTAAGTCCCCGATATATGGAGACCTATTTTTAAATACTTACGAATACTCACTGTTCTATGTCTCTATAGTCTGAAACTAGCTGATTTTATTAGAAATAATAAATTACTTTTCCCAAATAAGGCTAAAAACACATTCACACTCTCCGGTACCAAAATAAACTAATAATACCGATAGCCAAGACAACACACGTGCAGAAAACAATACGACCACCTCCGTGGTCTAGTGGTAACAAACGTTGCCGTGAACTCGGGAGGTCGTGGGTTCGATTCCCACCGGGGGCAAGTTGTACATTGTATAATTTGTCTCGGTCTGGGTGTTTATATGTATAATATGTATATATTACAAAAAAAAAGTATAATATGTAGTTTATCAACCATCTAGTTTCCGTAACACAAGCCTCGTAGCTTACCACGGAAACTAGATGGCGCTGTGTGACCTGTCTGGAAATATTTATTTATTTATTTATAATATTAAGTATAGCCCCTAAAATATATAACAAAATAAATAATAAAATTGAGTAACTTCAGAAACATACATTAAAAAAATAACTTACTGACATGCTGATAGACAAATAATTGGTTTAATTATTAAATATTTATAGTATTTAAAAAATTATGTACTTAAATATATTACTGTATCGGTTCTATTTGTTACTTTTAGAGTACCAAAACTTCACTGTATACCTTTACAGAAATGTAAAACCTTATAATAAATAAATAAATTTAAATTACTTCTGTATTTTAAAATAGCGCGGCAGATTCGACTTAACTACCTACAACCATAATAAACCATATTGTTGTGTGTTTTATGTGCTTAATTATTTAAAGTTTATATACGCTCATTTCGGCTATTTGTAGACTTGTCAAATAACGAAAATTTAATTGCTTCGCATATTTTTTTAACCTCCCAGGGGCTGCTACCTACTCGTATTTCACCAGCAGCCGGATTCTCGGTGTTTTATTCGCAAACGTTATATCTAGCAAATACTCCTTCTATCTAATCTTTATCAAATTCTTTTTGTGTAAGAAGAGATTCTTTTGTTGTTCTACCCTCACTCGCAATTATTATAAGGAATATTCTTACAATCTCTCTCGCTTGATGTGCCTTGCGAACAGTTGTATGGCACGGTGGAAAAATAAGGCTATTTATGTACTACTTGTGCTGTACTGTTCAATTATAAAAAATATATATAATACTAGCGTTATTTTTACTATTACTGTGCAATTAAGTTATTTGCCTACCTCCGTGGTCTAGCGGTTAAGTCCGTGGATTTAGACTCGGAGGTACCGGGTTCAATTCCTGGTCGGGGCACAAAAAAATTAAAATAAATATATTTAATTTATTTGTGGTATTTCTCGAATTTGGTACGCTAATAATCGACGAGCTTGCCACTTGTCATGATTGGCCTATAGTAAAGTTGGCTAAATGTGAACCGCTTATTTATAAGCGTGGTTTCTTACCACCCCGAAAGGAAAACGGTCGTAATGATACTTAACTATTTTTTAAAAAGTTATTTGGAAAATAAAATATGTAGGTAGTTTTCATATTAATCAAGGCATAGTAAAAAATATTAATATGAACAGGCACATGACTGATGAAAGTATTTGACACTGACAGTATTTTTTTGTACCATTTTGTTTAAAACTTTCACTATAGTTATACTATACATTTAGTACCTACCTACTAGAATTGTCATGATGATAGACTTAGACATTTTGCACACCTAAACTACACACATCAAAAAAGTCTAGGGATCAAGCATGTTTATGCGGATTTCTTGTGATTGAGATGTGGCTTTGTAATAAATTTATGATTTTATAAATTTATATGGATCCTTTTTGGTGCATTTCATAATTTAAAACAGGAACTGTCAATCAAATTCGAGTAAAAGATGAAAATCAGCTGTCAATATTTTCCCTATAAAAACATAAGACGCATTGAAGACATTATTAGTGCTACTGTTTCCCTACTACTGATTAAAACCAACGTTATTATGGAGCGGCGACGTCATTTAAGCAGGGAAGAAATGATCAGAGCCGTGGGAATGATAGAAGCTGGTTCCCGGCAACGTACTGTGGCTTTAGCTCTGAATACAAGTCAGAGTGTTATCAGTCGACTTTGGACACGTTACCGAACCACTGGTACCGTGGCTGAGCGCCATGGAGGACGGTATCGCTGCACCACACGGAGACAAGACCGATACATTCAAATCACAGCTCGAAGAACTCCAACAATAACCGCCATGATGTTAGCCGTGAGCCTTCATCGCTCTTCAGGGAACTTAATTAGCGACCAAACAGTCAGAAACCGCTTGCATGAAGTGAACCTTCATTCCCGAAGACCGCTACGGGTACCACCTATAGCAATGCACAATCGTAGGACTCGATATCAATGGGCTCTTGAACACAGAAATTGGACAGAAGAACAATGGCGTTTCGTGTGCTTTTCTGATGAGTCTCGTTTTGGTATGAGGCCGGATACAAGACGTATACGACACTGGAGAACCCCTGGACGCCAACAGCGATTAAAATCCTGCCAGGAAGTCCATCCTTATAGTGGTGGAACCATCATGGTATGGGCGGGTATTTCGATCGGCGGAAGAACTGAGTTGATTTGGATCAGAGGCAACCTCAACGCTCAAATTTATGCTGAGACGGTTGTATCAGACGTCATCGTTCCTCTACAAGTGCATATCGGTCCCTTATTTCAGTTAATGCATGATAATGCACGACCGCACACCGCAAGAGTTGTAAGACAGACTCTCACCGCAGCTAACATCAATGTCCTGCCCTGGCCTGCTCAGTCGCCAGACTTGAACCCGATTGAGCATGCATGGGATATTCTTCAGAGAAGAGCTCTGCCGAATATGGAGGGTATCCAGTCGCAAGAAGACCTTTTTTTGTTGTTGCAACGAACATGGGCGGCCATTCCACAGCGTGATTTGGATGAACTCATTTTGAGTATGCCAAACCGATGTTCTTGTGTTGTTAGTGTTCGCGGTAGAAACACGGATTATTAATTGTTTAAGTTACCCAATAAAATTAAAAAAAAAAACTGTTATTTCAGTCTTTTTTTCGAACTTTAATGTTAGTGGTTCAAATGTCAAAAATCCCTTTATTAGGAAAATGGCAATTTTTTTTACTAATGCAAAGGTGACTTGGTTTATCGTTACTGTAGACAAATGAAAACATTTTATTTGATCAATCCTTAAAGAAAATTTTAATGAATATCAATCAGGAGAAAAGTTATTGCAAAAATATATGTTGATCCCTAGACACTTTTGATGTGTGTATATAAAATTAAGGTATTTATTTCTTTTCTCAATTTACGCTAATTCCCATACAAGATTAATCCTTTAGAACTACAAAATGGCATTGCCAGTAAAAAAAATTGGACGAATTAAAAAAAAAATGGACATATTCTCGATGCGGATTTTTTAAAGCATTGTAGTGTTCTAGTTTACAAATGAACATGAAGCGTTTGCGTGATCTATACATATTTCGAGCATGTGAAGAATTCTAGTTTTTGTTGAGGTCATTGGTGTTTTTACGTATACTTGTAAATGATAAAAACAAGTTTTCGTATACAACAAAAAAAACGACTGATCTTCTTGTTCTGGCTCTTTATTCATACATACACATACATATCTTCACGCCAGATCCCTTGCGGGGTAGGCAGAGACAATTGAGCGCCATTTGACACGATCACGACAAACTTCTTTCGCTTCGTCGACATTCATTAACCTCTTCATACATGCCCTTTGGTTACGAAGACTTTTTAAAGCACCTTCAGTCAGTGTTTTATTTATTTGATCGTGATATGTGAGTCTCGGTCTGCCAGGGCCTCTTTTACCTACAACTTTCGCATTATATATCTGGTTCGTCAATCTTTCATCGCTCATCCTTTCAACATGCCCGAACCATCGTAGCATGCCTTTCCTTATTTTTGTCCCTATGCTTTCCTTCATACCAACCCTTTTCCGTATTTCGACGTTATGTATGCGGTCCGCCAAAGTGACGCCACATATCCGCCGCAACGACCGCATTTCTACTGCATTAACCCTACTCTCATGCGTATTCTGACGTATCCACGTCTCGCTTCCATACATCAGTGTTGGTGGCTCTTTATTCGTTTGGTCTAAACTATGTTTTATATTTTTGACTTGAACTCATCTATGCTCGGCTTAACTCATGCTAATAAATGATAAAATCCACTATTTTAACATTCTATATATTCTATAATATTGTAGTTATAATATTTTTTTTATGTATATTTAGATTGTAAGCTGACACAGCCTCTTTAGAGCCACGAATTAATTATTAACTTGACATGTGTAATTTATTTTAGTCTATAAGCTGACACGGCCTTTTGACCTAGTTTTAAGCAAGAACTTGCTTATGACAACAGTGTTTTAGTCGAAGATGATGGTATAGCTAATATGATGGTCCACCCATAGTAGCTTATGGTTATTTTTTAATCGAAATAATAGTAATCTATGGAGAATAAATGTATTAACAAAATCCGAGTGTTGTTGTGACAACCAAAGGAAATAAATGATTTGATTTGATCCAACATTTGCGCTTAAAGAGACATACTGCATACCGCAGTAAAGTCTCTTGTTTATAAAATTACGTACCTATAGGTTAATACGAGAATATAATCATGCTGTAACATTAAATAGGTATAATACATTTCAAGAATGATTAAAAAAATATAACAAAGCGTTCCGTGGCATGATTGATGGCTCATTTTCATTGAACTACAAGACGGGCTCCTGAACAGACCATGTTGGGACACAAAAAGATATCGATAGTTTGTGGTATCTTACGATCCCGATACTTTTGTACTCGTTACTTTTTTGTTCCAAGTGATTTATTGCGCTGTACATAGTCGCATAGGTCGTCACGAACCGCTAACTTGACAGCGTTTAATACATATGGAATCATTACAGCCCCTAGAACACAGAGTTCTAGACCACCAATGTTTGGAGATGGACCTTCCAGAACATATATCTGGAGAATTTGTTAACGAATCCACATGTTGGTATTGATGGAACTGGGACCGACGGCTTACCATGCTCGCCGAGGCACGGGAATGATGGTATTGTAAATCAAAAACAAATGTACGTAAGTAACCGCTAACCTTTTAACCATTTTTTTTGTTCGATCTTACAACCGAGCCACCACCGCTCTATGGAGTACCTAATACGAATTCTGCATTTACTATCACGTGTATAAATCGAAACGTGACAGCAAATGCGGCGTTCGGTGCTGTCCACATTAAAAACGTACGCGACCGAGGCTTAGGAATAACTTACTATCTCACCAAACACAAAAAAAAAATACTTGCTGAGCAGGTTCTAATAAGATAAATAGTGCAGACGGTGATACGGAAAAATATCGATACTTCTTGATATCGAGTAGATACTTATTATCCGATACTATACGTACATGAGTATACTCGTACATATCGATTCTTTTTATTCGATACTGTTTCCATATAAGTACGTAAATACGCTTTTTGATTCTGTATTAAAGTCGGCTTATCTTCAGGATATTGATAATTCGTAATCACTTTTCATGTCATATAAAGTGTTTACATATTGATACGTAGGATAACGTCAAACAAAACATCTACGAGTTTTACCAAGGAATTTCTAAATATTAATACAATTATTACAGCTTGCGTCACTTGTATTGTCAAGACGGTATTTTTTTATTGTTGTTTGGTCACAATTTCGGCGCGCGGTAGTAATGAGCGTAGGCGAGTGATGATTTATGATTTTGATGCCGCGGCATCAACGTATGTCGCAAACATCTGCTTCATGGTGTCGGTTTTAGTAATATCAGTTCACTCACTGATACCCAGCTATTTATAATGTAATGTTTAGCGGTCCTTAGAATGCTTTCCTTCAATCATAAAGGTTGCAGTTCAACCCCTTTTTGTCACTGCTGGAGTACTCGCGATCCTAGAACCCTCTGCGATTGCGCGGAGCGATAGCAAAAGACCCGACGGCATAACCGTTGGGCTGTGAAAACTTGGAAGATCGCTGGTGTGGGATGCAAGCTGCGCAAATACGCAAAGTGTCGGTACAGATTACGAATTTGCGCCGTTTGGGGTCGAGACAATGGGCCCGTAGGGACCCTCCGCGAAGCTGACGGAAAAGTTTAGGGACAGGAAGCTGGCAATTATTTCTGCCAACATTTTAGCCTCACTATAGAGAGGGAAAATATTGCCAGTCTTCTTAAGACTATCCCTAAAGGGTCTTCTCTAGAGGACATTTGTTTATAGTCTATCTTATATTCATTACAGCCCCTAGAACAGAACGTCCTAGACTTCCACTATTGGAGATGGGCCTTCCAGAACATATATCTTGAGAATTTAGCCTACACTCGCCACGCTGGCCAGACGGCTTGGCGAGGATATAATGTCAATTTATTAACGATTCCACAAGTTGGTATTAGTGAAACCGGGACCGACGGCTTAACGTGCTCTTCGAGGCACGGGAACGGTGGTGTTGTAAATCTATGACAAATGTACGTAAGAAAATTGTATCTGATTGGTACATGCCGGGTGGGTTTGAACCGACCTTTGTAGGATTTAAGGAACGCTTTCTTACAACCGAGCCACCACCGCGCACTTTTTTTATATTAGGTTTGGTTTATATTTAGTTAAATTATTACTATTTATAATTATATAAAAATAAATCTATGATTAATATATATCAAAATCGTATAAATACCTAATGAATACAAAATAAAATACTTCATGTTGGATTATAATAATACTCGCGAGCTTTTAGTTAATGGTTTCATCATAATTTTGCATAAAATGCGGGTTCGGTTGATAAATTGAATTATTTTACACTTAGGCTTTAATTATGCTTTTAGTAATATTTTCAATATCCATATTTCCATTAATATTACCTATATTTAAAAGAAAATTTGTCTGGGTATATGAATGTGTGTTTGTCTCGCATTTACGCTTTTATTCCACCTCCTTGCGTCGTTCTCCTTACTGCTGAGGGTCGTGACCCCCTCCACGGATCACTTTGTCCCAGACGATGCTGCGCTATCCGGGTCTGTTTACGGCTGCATGTAGGGCATCGTGCATTTGGGTACTTAGGGAGGTGCGTATTTGGTCAGACCAGCGTATGGGGCTTCGGCCACGCGGTCTTTTGCCTTCGACTTTCCCTGTGATAACAAGCCTTTCCAGGTTACCAGGTATTTTACGGGCTATATGGCCGAAATACTCAAGGACTCGTTTTAGGTAGATAGAAGACAGCCTAGTAAAGATTTTGAGCCTTTATTTCTGAGCCAATTTTAATGATATTTAGCACATTTATTTGTTCGTTATCATTCGACCACGACAAACTACTGCAATTTATTTGTGTGTCTGTTTAATTTACCTTTATGTATTTTGATTAAATTTGTCTGAGATGATCCTCGACATCCAAGGACTGACATAGGTCAAGGACACGGGCAACGCCGGGTCAAACAGCTAGTAGATTATAAAATCAGACAAAAGGATATCGATTGACCTAAAATTATTGTTGTATAAGCTTGTAATTCGCAGCTGAACCAGCGCAGGCAGACTATTACTTAGCAGACATGGACTTAGTGACAGCTTTAACCTAGAGCGTACAGCTTAAACTTCCCCGTTCAACTAACTAATAAAGTTAAACTCGGCTTAAAACGTGGTTGCTGCCTTTGTTCCATGCATCGATGTACTCGTAAGCCATTTTAATATAAAACACAGTCTAACAAGGGGCTGCTTGTTACGTACGATATTGGAGCCGCAGGACGACTCGACCACTTAGGTGGAGGTGAAGATCAACCAAGATCATATAATCCTGACGTACTAGCCTAATTTTGTGCGATATTAATCATAAATTTGAGGTTAGAATCGTTTCTGACTATCTGATCTATAATTATAATCAGACAGACAGATAAATAGCCGTAGGGATTGATGTCATCATACAGCCTATGTATTTTTCTGATGTATAAAGTCTCATAAAAATCCGTTTAGTAGTTTTTTCTAAGAAAGAGCAATAAACATCAATACATCATCACAAACTTTCCCGTTAATAATAGACATAATGTTCTTTTCATTTCATTATCGTTGAATATTAAGAGAATATTTGAGATTAACTCGTAACTTTTACGTATTGTGAATGAAAGTGCCCTAAGTTAGACTATTTCGTGTCACGGACAAACCTATCGAAGACGAGGTTGCACGTACGAGTATGTTGCTTAACCTTAACTTTTAGTGTTCAATTCAATTATCTCCACTGCTTACTCAATCACAATAATTTTCCTATTTTTTCATTACTTAATTTCACTACTGAGTGAAGAACCGTAAAATCTTGGTCAGAAATATGAAAAGTAAAAAGTTAAGTAAAGTATCATCACGACCGTTTCCCTTTCGGGGTGGTCAGGAACCACACTTATAAATAAACAGATTCACATTTAGCCAACTTACTATAGGCCAATCATGACAAATGGCAAGCTCGTCGATGTCTCCAGCGTACCAAACTCGAGAAATATCACAAATAAATTAAATATTAATTAAATGTATTTATTTACATTAATAAATATTTTTGTGTCACGACCAGGAATCGAACCCGGTACCTCCGAGTCTAAATCCACAGATTTAACTGCTAGACCACGGAGGCAGTCCAGAGCTTTTTATGAAGTCGGTTTTAACTTTATTAAAGGCCCCTCGCAAATCGGGAAAAAAATTTACGAAATTGAAAAAAAAAAAACAATATCAATAGGTCCGTATCGTGAACGGCTTGTATTGTACTCAGACATCCACCAGCGTGGTTACTTTCTCTTTACATTGTTTTTATTATAAAACATTATACAAAAGCCGCAGTCGAAGCTGTAGCGTTACATTCATTTTCACGTTGCAATTTGAAATGTCAAAATGACTTTGAAAACCCACCCAGACCGCCACGCACCATGCAGGTGCGCAGTGCGTGGCTGTCCGTAGTCGACGGCGGTGCGTGTAAAATCCGCAGAATCACGTACCGTGGAATACCTGCTTTCGTGTTATAACGGACGCATGTCAAAACTTGTTCATTTCGCTTGAAGGAGCGCACGTGTGGGATTTATTTTGTTTACTACTACTATAAAAACTGGAGTGGACAAACGAGCAGATGTTGTTCGCGAAAACTGGTAGCATTAACAATTAATAATCTTATAGTTGCCTTGCATGAACATAACATAAAATCTGTAGAATCACGCACCATGGAATGCCTGCATTACTCTCGAGGATATAATTAGAAAAGTAGGTAAATGAGCTTATTATGTTTTTGAACATAAACACCTTTCTGTATAAATATGGTTGCGACAAAGCTAATTGCGAATATGGAGAGGACAACTCAAACAAACCTTCACATTAATTATGGTGAATCATTTTAGGTACCTAGTCGCAGTTTATGTTTTTAGTTTAATAAATGTGACCTATTTACACATAATTAAAATAGTAACATAGATGTAGGTACTAAAATGAGCTATGTTGTATATTGAAAAAGTGAACGATAAGGAGATTTTAAAATATAATAATAGACGGCGCTCGTCTGATAACCAGAGGAAGTTTGTTTCACTTTCGAGAAACTGTAAAAGAATCTGAATATCTGATGGAAGAGTGGGTAAGGATTTTGAGCTGATTTCAGAGCGAAGATGAAGATTATGACTATCTCCAAGAAACTGGAAACGAGACTTAACGTATAAAGGTGTTTAGAGATTGCAAAGAATGCCGTAAAGTGAAGTCAAGAGATGTGCAGATCTGCGGAAGCGGATATTGAGTCACTTTGATTGAATACGATATTAGGACACATGGTCATGCTTACGCAATAATAAGGCATTAAAGATGTACAAAAAGACATGCAGACATACAGACACAAAATATTTAAACATTTGCAGACAACACACATTACAAATATTACTTTGGGAGTATGGATTTATTATTATTTTAATAATATTTTTTCTATTATCAAATTTCTAAACCTTCTCGAATTAAACATTTCGCATCCGAATGCGAATGACGGAAAAACCTTCTAAAAACTAGAAACTTAAAAAAGTTTATAAAGTTTCAAAGAACAAGTTGGATGAAAGTAGATGGAATGCTCGGACACGTCGCAATTTGGTTGAGCATGAATATAGACGAGAAAGAAAACCTCAAAGATCTTACAACCATGGATAACGCATCACGTACAAAATTTAATTAAAACTCGATAACTCGGCGCTTTTACGAATATACATGTAGATTAAGATATTATTTGCTTATACTTCTGTTACATTTTTTCCATCATTGCCCCTGTGTATAGCCCTATTCACTATGTTAGACGGCACGAGCAACTTATGTCCCTGAAACTAATGTGTCTCTCACTCAAGTCTACAGGTTTGTATAAAAGTTTGCACACGTAGCTACGTGACTTTTTTTTGCCTTTTTTTAATGTATTTTGAAGAGACAGCGACGAAGATAGAAACATACATTACATTGATGTGGGACAATACTGACAAATCTTATTTGTTTCTTGGTTTAGGCCAAAAAAACGAGAATAATGTTTTGATATTTCTTATATGTGAAAACCTTTAATAGTTCTTAGGGAATTTACTGTTTAATATCTATATACAATAGTCAACTGTTGATTTTTAAAAATGAATAATAAATAAATAAATGAAGTAATAAATATAACAATCATATATTATATAGTCATAGTTATAACAGTTAATATGCTAAAATGTGAACTTCGTATTAATTTCATACTTATAACTCCAAACTTAGTAATATTTTTTTTATTAACTTATATTATAGTATTTATTATACTACTAGTCCTAACTCTAAACTAGATTAAAATTAATAATGGCGCTAGTACCTATTTCATAAATATGCGACTGGTCAGACCTCTTGTTTTCCCTATTTTCCTGCATGCTGCAGAGACTTGGACCATGCGCGAAACAGAAATAAAACTCTACTTTAGAAATGTGGTGTTGGCGGAAAATGTTAGGCATATCATATATACGAGTAGGTATATATAATTAGTGTTTACAAGTATGTATTGTTATTTATTATATTATATATGTATATATAGTTAGCTATAAAATATTACTCTTAATTTTTATTTCAATATGTACTACTTGGCTATGATAGAATGTCTTGCGGCATTAAAGCCCGCATTTGTCTTTGTACATTGAAGTGTTATATAAATAAATATCATAGACGGAGTTCCAGACCAACAAGTCCATCCTGGAGAAACTAAAAATAAGACAGCGCCTTTTCTCAATCGCACAATCACGCATTCTTACTTTCTTCAGACACGTGCACGTAGAGATACATCCATAGAGCGCCTGGTAGTTCAGGGAAAAGTCGTTGGCGTGGTAGGTTTCCGATGGGGTAGATTGACCAGGTTAAAGCAGCAATGAATCACGCCCTACATGAGTGTTCTAGGAAGGCTGCAGTTCAAAAGGAATGGCGACTGCTTGTTAAGCGTGCCACTGATACTCGACCACGACCACTCGGCCAAGAGTGAAACGACTCAAAAGACCTATTCTTAAAGTATTTATGAAACAATGCTGCTTACGATCGATGTAATTATCTCTGGGAAACCTTTGCTGTATCTACTTAATTTCGTGATCATTGTCTATCTCTGTAAAAACTGTTGGCATTAGACAAACATTTCCGTAGTAAGGAAGGACCAATTAGGTATTGTGACTTGCAAACACATCGTTATAATATGCTTTAAAACTTGTTACGAGTTATATAACATAATAACATACTCGTACCCGCTCACGACGAGGCTCAATCTACTGATTGAGGCCTCCGCCAATTCCTCTGGCCGCCAACCTAAGGACCCCCCGACCCTACCACCACCGTTCCAGTCGCCGATCCAGCCGCCGCTGTCTTCGTCCCCCATTTCCCCTTCGATGGCTCCACGGCAGACCCCTACCCCTCAGGGGTCTGCTGCCGTTGAGTAGACTTTTGCTTCGCATGCTTGCATGAACGCGGCGAACGAATGCCTTCAGTCCGTAGCCACGACTCAGACTTAGCTGTAAAGGCACGCAGGGCCAACAGTGAAAGAGAGACGGTTTATAGGGTTTTAGTCCGTAGGCGCCTTGGTAGAGGCCTCACGGTGAGTCGGGCATGCGTTGACCCTTCAGGCTGGGGGCGTATCATTGATGTTTTATCGATTCACCGTCTTTTAAAAAAAAACATACTCGTAACTAGTGTTGCCCGATCTTGGGTTTTTGCAAGACCTCCGTTATGTTAGCAAGACCAAAACCAAAACTTACCCTAGTCTTGGTATTGGGCTTGCGCAAGAATCTCGCAAGACCTTTGCTCAGTCTTTTTTTTCTAACTTTACTTAGAAATGTTTATATTTGGATTAAGTATTTTTTCAATTGTAACTGCGTCGTGTCGCTTGTTCACGTACAAACACTGTCTTTTAAAATATCTCCAAAACTGTTTTGATTTGAAACAAACGATTTAATGCGCGATAATGATAAAATTGTTCGTATGGATGAATATAACGTTATGCGACTATATAGTATTTTTGTCCTATACATTTTACTTTGAATACATGTGTGTCAACAATATAACTATTTCAAATTTCAAGTAAATCAAACCAGTAGTTCTTGAGATAGTAGTTTGCGGGCATACACTAAAGAGTCTTACAAGGTACAAATTAGATACAGATAAGTATTTTGATTCAGACCGAGACTCTTGCGCAAGAGTAATACGAGACCAGCTGTTCTAATACAAGACGAAATTGGCCAAGTCTTGGTCTTGGATGTTCTTTGTGCAACACTAAACATAACATTATTAACTGCCTTATAATGGGCACCTAACACAAAAATACGAACTAAAGTATTCTGTATATTTAATGTACCTAATAGGTTCAAATATATGTGTGATTTGATGTGTATAAGTACTAATTGTATGCCTATTAGCTAAATAAAGTATTATGTGGCACCTAATATCGGGGTATGCCAAATTATAAGTCAAGGATTCATAAATGTTAAATTAATATTTTAAAAAACAAGATAATTTTAAATCATATTAAACGAGTACTGTGGTTTTCAACTTCTCGTATAAGCAAAAAACTACATTTAAAAATACCTTTTTAAGCTTCTCGATAATAATTTTAAGACCGTTACGTTATATTGTTAGCAAACTTTTTTTTGTGGTGTTTTAAGATCAAACCAATTGGTTTATTTAATGAGTACAAAAAAAAAATAAGCCGTATCAAAATATTTAGGTATCTAAATGGCAATCGGAACATATCTGATATCCTTTATATATATTAATTAAAAAACTTTATTGCACAATGAACAAAAGTCAAAGCGAAATGGCGTTAGGCATCTCTGACACAATAATATTATTATACTCTGACATTGACCTTAGGGACAAAAGAGAAATCAAATATAAAACGTCGCAGGAATCTCAGAATCCTCAGCCTACTTTTTTCTATTCTTAACAAGCCTGCGACACCGAAATACCTCAAGGACAAATTTGCCTATCTTTTCTCGTTTTACGACAAGTCTCTTCGCTCCTCACACAACTATGTTCTGTCTATTCCTATTCATATTAAATACATACAGTGAAAGTTATAGCAATTTGCATTTAGTTTAATATTTATTCTCTCCTTCTAACTCTGCACCCCACAATTTCTTATGTCGTGCTCCCAAAGGTTAGCTGTTAGAGAATACCTACAAGGTTTTAAGCTCGCCTATATAATTATTTTGTATATTTAATGTGCAAAAAAGAATTTTATTATTATTATTATACCTATACTACTTAATATACACTATATATGAACCTATATACGAGTGTTTATATACTATTACATTTAACGACTTAATATTAAGAAAGCCAAGCTTTGCTAAGCTGTTTGTCTTCTGCTAACAGCTTACTCCTTGGACCACTTCGCTGCTTAGTCTTCCACTAACAGGAGTAGAATCATTCTAAATCATTTAAATAATGACGTGTCACAAATGCCTGTAATAGGTTTATGTTAATAAAGATATTTTGACTTTGAAAGATAAAAATCAGCAATGATGTGATCGGTGGTGGCTCGGTTGTAAAACGATTTCCTTAACATAAACCTCGGCATGTACCAATGATAACTACACTTTTATTAAGTACATTTGTCATAGATTTACAACACCACCATTCCCGTGCCTCGAAGAGCACGTTAAGCCGTCGGTCCCAGTTCCTCTAATAAATTGTCATTAAAAAAAAATCTGGCCAGCGTGGCGAGTATAGGCCAAATTCTCCAGACATGTTCTGAAAGGCCCATCTCGAACAGTGGAGATGTAGGACGCTGTATTATAAGAGGCTGTAATAAAAAAAGAAAAAATCTTCAATGAGTGGTGAGATATCTACACATATTAAAACGTTTATTTATTTATTAGTGTTAGTTATTTAATTTTTTTCGAAGTTAATTAGTACATTAAATATAAATTAAAAGCTACATAAATAATAGAATAAAAAAAAAACTAAACTATAAATAAAAAATGTCCTCTGGAGACCTCCCATCCGAGATAGTCCCAAGGAGACTGGCAACATTTCCCCTCTGTATAGCGAGGCTAATACGTTGGCAGAAATAATTGCCAGCCTTCCTGTCTCCAGACCTTTCTATCAGCCGCTTTGACAACTCCTTGGCCAAGCGCCTAGCGTGCGGTCCCCATGGGCCCATCGTCTCGACCCCAAACAGCGGAAATTCGTAACCGAAGGTTGGCGTATTTGCGCAATTTGAGGTTCTCCGCAGAAAACGCCGCACATCCCGCAACGGACGAGGTCGCCTGGATGTTTGGATGAAAAACGTTTATTTAATGGGACATAATTACTCGTAGATGTGTGAACACAAGCCTCTTAAAGGTTCTGTGCTTGACGGATATAGTGTCTGGAAGGCTACTTCAAAGGATTGACTCTGCGACTACGAAAGACTTTAAGACAAAGTGATAGAAAGGACGGAGTTTTGTGAGGATTGAAGAGTTCTGTCATGAAAGGAGCTGAGGAATGAAAAGTATTGGTAAAGTAAATTTAGGTACCTAAATGAAGACAAATTTCTAAGCATTCCATGGATTTACCGTGCGGGTGCCGGGTCCATCGTGTGTGGGTAAGAGATGAAAAGAATGGTGTCTCGGGCTTGCGACCGACAATTGGCTGGTTTAAGAAAAGGAGGCCTCCTTTTTTTTCTATTGCGCGATAATAGCTCACCATCCACCATTCTACTTCTCTCCCTACCCAACCAAATACTGTATGATTCCGTTAATGCCGTCTTGGAAGCTCGTTCCATAAATGTATTGACGGCAGACCTGCTTAGGCCCAATTCTTTCAGTAAGTGATGCAAAGATTTTGCTGGAACTCCTCTTGCACCAACTTCCACTGCGTAAAGCTGAGTCTTAAACCCGTTCCTGATCATTTCTTCTGTGAGATCATAATATTTATTCGACTTCTTGTTGTGGTCTTTTGGAATATTTCATTCCCACGGAACGGTAAGTTCAATAAGGATAACTTTTTTCAAGTTCCGAGAAAACACTAAGATGTCTGGCCTATAGGCTGATACAGCTAGTTCATCTGGGATCCTATAATGGTGTTCAAATGTATCCATCGGAATTTTCCAGTCTGATGCGGCGCCAAGGATCGAGGTGGGCTTTAAAGCAATGATGCGTAATTTCAGTCTGGAAAAAGCAACCGGATGACTCTTGGTATTTAAGTTTCTGAGGCAATTTGGAAACTTTTTTGTGAATAAAAACATATCCCAAAATTGATGTAATCGGAGAAAATGTAAAATAAATGTTTAGCAAAAAAAAAAAGGATAGGAGGTAGCATTAAAATACGCGTACACTCTATTGTTTAAAAAAAATGTCATCCGAAACGTACGGACTGCGCATACGGATAGGGTACAATATTATCAACCCCTTCAGGCGTTGAAAAATAAGGTTTTAATGTTATATAAATAGATGTAATATTTTTTTTTATTTATTTAAATACTTTATTGCACTATGTAAAAAGGCGGACTTAATGCCGCTAGGCATTCTCTGACAGCCAAACCTTTAGGACATTTAGACAGTATAGATGGTAGGTGCAATATTAAGTAAGTCCATATATATCAATATATACATACCAATATTACATAACACGTAATATACTATATATACATAATAAATATACAAATAAACCACTTAAACTTAAATATATATCATAGTTGGACTACATACATACATACATATCTTCACGCCAAATCCCTTGCGGGGTAGGCAGAGACAATTGAGCGCCACTTGTCACGATCACGACATACCTCTTTCGCTTCTTCGACATTCATCAACCTCTTCATACATGCCCTCTTGTTTCGATGGCTTTTTAATTCACCTTCAGCTAATGTTTTATTTATTTGATCATGATAGGCAAGTCTTGGTCTGCCAGGGCCTCTTTTACCCACAACTTTCGCATTATATATCTGGTTCGTCAATCTCTCTTCGCTCATCCTTTCGACATGCCCGAACCATCGGAGCATGCCTTTCTTTATTTTTGTACCTATGCTTTCTTTTATACCTACCCTTTTGCGTATTTCGTTATTACGTATAGTTGGACTCTCTGGGAATATGTATTAAAAACGCCATCCGTTTAATTTCTCAAAAACTGTCTAGCAACAACGGATGACAGAATTTTTATAGCATCTCTACAGGAAAACAAGAATTTGCCTCAAAGGCGCAAATAGTGAATACGAGTACTTTAATGCTACCGCCTTTCCATTCGGTTGCTAAACATTTTTTTACATTTCAACTTATTTAAGTAGATAATTAGAAAGTGTAGATAGACGAGTTTTTTCTCGAGATCTGGTAGACGCTTGCCTTATGTTTACAGGGACATTGTTCCACGAATTTGTGGCATCATCTAATAAGTATTTGAAACAAATCCAGAATGATGCAAGGGGACAGAAAGAAGTGAGTTGTGAGAAGAACGAAATTTGTCGTTAAGAATGGGCACTACTGTAAGTAATCGAAATCGGTTTGCAAATTTATTTATTTATTCGGAGAAAAAAACAGAAATGATACATACAAATAGGCAAAGGATACAAAAACAAAAATGAATTAGAACTAAATAAATAATAAATAAATATTTCCAGACAGGTCACACAGCGCCAACTAATTTCCATGGTAAGCTACGAGGCTTGTGTTACGGAAACAAGATGGTTGATAAACTACATATTATACTTTTTTTTTGTAAATATATACTTATTATACATATAAACACCCAGACCGAGACAAATTATACAATGTACAACTTGACCCCGGTGGGAATCAAACCCACGACCTCCCGAGTTCGCGGCAACTTTTGTTACCACTAGACCACGGAGGCTGTCAAACTATAACTCGCTTAAACAGATTACAGATGAAATATGTAATAAAGTAGAATGTTCTCTCTACCCCTGTAGCTGTATCAGTCTTGATGATAATGACTTTACTGCAAAAACAACAAAATGTTATAGGAATAAATGAAAATATCTAGACACTTTATGTATTTTGTAAAGTGCTAACACAATTGAACAAAAACACCACTCGGTATCAATAACAATGATTAAATTTTAGTAGAGAAAAGCTGTATCGTGTTTGTAAACAGCTCGTCAGTCCAATTTAAAAACCTAGCAACTCATATTCTATAAAATATTATTATTGTTTTTTTTGCTAGATTATTATTTAAAAAGTATCATCACGACCGTTTCCCTTTCGGGGTGGTCAGAAACCACGCTTATAAATAAGCGGATTCACATTTAGCCAACTTTACTATAAGCCAATCATGACAAGTGGCAAGCTCGTCGAAGTCTCCAGCGTACCAAACTCGAGAAATATCACAAATAAATTAAATATTATGTAAATAAATACATTTTTTACATAAATAAATTTTTTTTTGTTTCCCGACCCGGAATCGAACCCAGTACCTCCGAGTCTAAATCCACGGACTTAACCGCTAGACCACGGAGGCAGTCAATTATTTATTCAAATTATATTACAAAAGGTTATGTTTTTTTATTGTTTAGGCCCAATAAATGGATATTTATTTATGTAAGATTTTATATAATTTTTTTCAGGATTACAAACAATTATACAGAGAAAAAATATACATGAGTTTTACAAACAATAATAATATCTGCACAACAAGCTTCAGTAATCCAAATGTTAAAATAAGTAAATTTAACCCATGAGTTGTTTTAAATCAATAATAAAAAAAACCGTTTGGTACCATAATATCTACCGTTCCAATCCTTTCAGCACAACTACTAGATATATACTATTTTAATTATCTCTTGCTTCTAAGGTTAATATTTGCAAGACCTGGTTTTTTAAGAGACAGGCGACAATGCAAAGAGATCGATACAATGAAAGAGATCATTATAGGATTAAAGAATCGCTTTAGTGGCGTACGTTAACCTGCGTTAGTTCGGCAATATTTAACTATAGGTATAGTTCACGAATACGCACGGAACTACTGGGAATGAGGTAATTGATTTGATTTGCTATCTGATTTATTGCAAATAGTATAGTAACTAATTGGGTAAAAGTAGCAGCCTACGCAAAAAACTCTTGCTCACCCGAACCTAGTGTGGATGGTAGGATACTTAAAGTGCCATACATACCCATTAAAGTTATAAATTCTATATAGGAAGAGTATTATATTCGAAATTCGATTTTTGATTCCGAAACTAACCTGTGCCATCAAATATTGTGGAACAAGGAACATAATACAAGAAGAAGTGTAACTCCATGCAATAAAAGTGTGTCAGTTGTACCCACCGAACTAGCATTGGCGGCAATTTTTTTTTTACTTTTTGTTAATTAGAGAATCCCTAATAATTGATCAATTTATTAATTTCGATGGCTACTATAGGTTCAAAATTTCGAACAAAATTAATAGTTATCATTATTCTACCCATTATATTCTTCGACCAATCTCAATCCTTCCCTTTCTTTCCAAAGTCCTCGAACGTGTAGTCCATCGCCAATTTTCTTCTTTCTTACACCTTAATAAACTACTAAATCCTTTTCAATCTGGCTTTCGTCCGTCTCATAGCACCACAACAGCTCTCGTCAAAATCACCGATGATATCAGGTCTGCTATGGACGAACGAAGGCTCTCTCTCCTTACTCTCCTGGATTTTAGTAATGCTTTTAATTGTGTAGATCATGAAATCCTCACGGCAGTGCTTCAATCGCTCAATATCTCACCGACTGTACAACTCTGGTTTCAATCGTATCTTCACGGGCGCCAGCAACGCATTCGTATCGATGAAGTTTTTTCTGACTGGTGTCCTGTGGCAGCTGGCGTCCCGCAGGGAGGCGTACTATCTCCATTACTTTTTTCTATCTTTATCAACACCTTGACTTTCTCTATTCAATTTCTGTTCCTACCATCTGTATGCCGATGACCTGCAGCTATACCAGAACTTCGACGTTAACGACATTCAAGATGCTTTCGCTAGAATGAATAAGGACCTGGAGGCAATTCGAGTGCGATCTGAAAATCTTGGGCTACTAGTCAATCCAGCAAAAACGCAGGTGATCATTGTTGGCACAAAACAAGCAGTGGGCAGGCTGGACCATGGGTCCTTGCCGACATTGTATTTCAACAACATGCCTCTTCCCCTGTGCAAAAATGTAAAAAATCTCGGTCTCCACATCAGTAGTGACATGTCCTGGAACTTACATGTATCTGAGGTTAGCAGAAAGATCTTTGGATCTATGCATACCCTGAAGCGATTTCAAAACTTCATTCCGTGCTCAGCAAAGCTTACGTTAGTTACCTCATTGTTACTTCCTATTATTGATTATGCCGATATATGCTATCCCGATCTCACCGAGGAGCTACTGAATAAACTCGATCGTCTTCTCAACTTATGCATTCGCTATGTATTTGGCCTGCGTAAGTATGATCATGTCTCTCAATTTCGTATTCAATTAAAGTGGCTAAATATCCGTTTTCGTAGATCAGTACATATTCTTATCTTCTTATACGGCATTCTTCATAATCCTAATACACCCCGCTACTTGAGCGACCGTTTCGAATATCTGTGCGACTCACACACCCGTTCTCTTCGTTCTTCACAGAACAACCAACTTTCTATCCCTCTTCACTCTTCTAGCAGATATTCAGATTCTCTCACCGTGTCAGCAGCTCGTCAATGGAACAGGCTACCATTGTTTATCAGACAGGCACAGTCTTTAAATATATTCAAAAAACTTCTTCTCTCTTATTTCCTTAAAAAGCAAAACGAATCCTAATCACCTGACATATTATTAGTACCTATATATGTATATATAATTATTTATGTATTTATCTTAATTATGTATTATTATTTTTCTGTTAGGTATTATAGTATTATAAATGTATATATTGTATTTATTTACATATTTTAATTCTGGTTTTTACTATATTATTTCCATTTTCACACCCTGCACCCATAATATTAATCTCTCACTCTCCCAAAGGTTAGCTGGTAGAGAATACCTTCATGGTATTATGCTCGCCTATGTACAACACTTTATATTGTATATTTTGTGTGCAATAAAGAATTTTATTATTATTATTATTATTATCATTATTAAAAATATATTTAAAAATTAATAAAAAATTATTTAGCAGCGCATTGCTCGCAGTCTGATTTTGAAAAAGGAAGAATAATTCTTGATTTATTAAAATTGAAACACTTTTTACTCCATCAAAAACAAACAACATTTAAATACGACATTTGGAGCACTTATTGTATTATATTCTTTGATCACACATATCACACACATTTCTCAATTTACTTTGCACAATTTAAAAACATAAATTTATCATTTAATTACTGTATACAGACAATAAAATAAATAACAAAACGGCTTCGCAACAGCCAAGACTCCATTTTGTTTTAATTCGGTTTTGTTTGACAATTTAGGGTTACCAGTTTTTTTATTTTAATTTTACTAAAATATATTATTATAATCATTTGAGTATAAAACTACGTAACAATCTTAATAATTTAAATTAGGATACTAAATATTAAATAATATCGATGAAATAATAAATATAAAAACAACGAAACTGATTAAGTACGCAGAAATATTATTCGTAACCTTCAAAAAATAATTAATGGCAACCCCCGATAGTTTCCAATGCTTCCTGCAGTGCAATGTATGGAAGTGAATAGCCCTTATCGTGGATTTTTTTCCTACTCGTAGTTTGCCATACGATACATAGGCTGGTACTAAAAGTTGCACAACACATTTAAATTTAATTTTTACTAAGGTTTTATTACTATTGTTCGCTTGCTGGCAACAATGGCCGGCATGTTAAATGAATTGATTGAATTAACGAATGAATAAATGAACATTAAATTTAGTACTCTACTTAGTAGTCTACTAGGCGTCGCCACTTTCTATGTGAACCGAAATTTGCTTATTCTAAGTTTCCACCCCCTGCTTTATTGCACGAAGTACAAAGGCGGACTTAATGCCCGTAGACATTGCCTGACAGCCAAACCTTGTGGACAAAATTGAACAGTTAAAGTTGGTAATGAAAGAAATGTTAACTTAGGATACTGTAATAGCATGTAATGATTGTCATGTACTGAAACAATTGAAGCAGTAATAAGAACGCTTTTTTAAAATCCTAAAAAGGTCGAATCGTCTTTTACCAATGACAAATACAAATTCTTAAATTTGTCATAGATTTACAACACCACCGTTTCTGTACCTCGGAAATCACGTTAATCACGTCACGACAATCCCAGTTTGCAAATTGACATTAGACCCTCTTTAGACTTGTCTGGTCAGTGTGGTGTGTGTAGGCCAAATTATCTATAAAATTATGGAAGGCCCATCACCAAACCGTGTTGACCAAGACAAAATACTACCAAGATCTGATTGAGCCAAGCTATAGCACTATTGAGTGTATCGATGTCTGTCCGCACATAAAGTTGTAAGTCATCAGCGTAAAGGCGGTAGTGACAGTGAAGAGATGAAGTGATACCATTAATAAATAATGAGAAGAGTAATGGAGAAAGAATTCCACCCTATGGAACGCCCGTATTTAAATCACACCAGCTCGACGACGAAGTTTCATTAATACGAACTTGTTGTTGACGGCCACAAAGGTATTTCGAAAACTACGCAAGAGCTTCCGACAAAATCCCAAGACGAGACAAAGTAGCGATATCCCCGTATATCGCTTATACGAGTATGCACCGATAGTATTACTTCACTATAAAATCAAATCATCATAAATGATAATTTGTAAATATTATATTTGTACATCGCTAATCGTCCCCAACATTTCTGGTGTAAAACAGCATTATAAACTTGTCATATTTAAATCATTTATTATTTTATATATAAATAATATTTACAAAATATAAAATAATAATTACAAACTTTTGGGGTAAGTATTGGGGTTCATGGTAATCTATACGAATATATATAATAAACGAAAATAATAAAATTAATTAACTATAAAGTAAACAAATGGAAAAAACTATAAATAAAAAATATCCTCAAGAGACGTCCCATCAGATATAGTCCCAAGAAGACTGGCAACATTTCTTCTCTGTATAGCGAGGCTGATACGTTGGCAGAAATAATTGCCAGTCTCCAGATTTCTCCGTCAGCCGTTTGGACAACACAATGTTTTTATTTTTTTAATATACTAATTTGCTAGGTTTTTAAATTGGGGAGCTGATTCTGCTGGCTTTTTGTCGCCAATTTATTCTATATCCAATGTTTATCAATACTATTAAATCGAGATAATTACCATTGATTTTAATGAAATTTCGTTTTATGGTCACGAATATCTTTACTAATTTTAAAAATGCAAAAGTAGCTTTGTCTGTATTTTATCAAAATCGGTCTAGCAATATAGCAGTGTAAGTCGGATAAAAATACATACAGACAGAGCTTCTTTCACCTATAATATTAGTATGAATAGAAAGAAGATTTACTTCACCATAAAACTAATGCATAATGTAATTTTGTAGCACGTCCTCGCAACATATCCACCCAATTGCGGACTGATCCCGATAAGCTTCTCGTAATTTAGTCGCTTGGCATTTTTTGCGTCTACTAACGGGGAACTTTTCCAAGGCTTATTGTCTTATAACTCAATCTTGTATGGTATTATATTACTTTATTTTATTTTATTTTATATCCCTCAATAGTGCAATAGTTTGACTGAACACAGATCTTTGAGATCTTTGTAATAAATGATGTCTTAAAATCTACTTGAATTTAATCTTTTAATTAAAGTTAAATTGCAATTGAATTTTGAATGTGTTTTATTTTCAATTAACCGAAGTACTTGCACATACGCATAGGTACACCGTACGGTTTCACTAGAAATAATTGTTTTTTTATATTGCGCCGACCGCCATAAGAAAAGTGTATTTCTCACAGCTGTAAATTTTGTTTAATGCTCTTTTTGGATTCGGATATATGAGCAGCCAAACCGGTATTTTTTTGATTGACAGCATAAGTCCCTAGATATTAGATAGATAGATAGTCAGGCTTAGTTAAAGATCATAACGAATTTCTGTGCTCTTTCCTTTTGTTATTCAGATAATGAAGCCGGGTTAATGCGTATAGGGAGAGCCCATTGAAACTAAAATATGGGCTTTAAGATAAGCCGAGCGCTCTTATTAGGATGTCAGTCGCCGCAACATCCTTCCTGACAACGGAATTAGACAGTATAATTAGACAGTATAAATGAAACATTGTTATGAACGTTAGCCTGTCAAAACACTAAAATTAAAGGGCAATTCCTGTAACTCTAGCACGGAAAATATCTTATTACGTAAAGCTTAACATCTGAGTTGCCAATTTGTAGTTTTGTTACGTTGCATTTCAGCAGCCCAATTCTATCAATAGTTATACTTCCATTCTATTTTATTTTAACGTTAAATGCTGTTAAAACATGTTTTGGTATTTACCTACCGATTCAGTTTCAATAATTTGGATTAAAATAGAACTTTTGACAAATCCAGATCGGATTCTATGCAGTTTAGTTATTATTATCTTGTAATAGTTTTAAAATAAAACTAATGACGTGGCAAGCGTTATAATATCGTTATTTATTTGTAGTTATTATAATAATAGTATTTAAACAATTGTTTTCTTTAATGTACGATTTAATTAGATATTTGTATTATATTTATTATTACATAAACAGTGATAAGTTTTTTTTTTATAGTTTAGGCTTTAAGATAATTTGTAACGTATGGGAGATAGTCTGAGCCTCATTTTTTTTCACAATTATTCCCTTGTATTATGTACCTTGATTAATCAATTTATTTTGTTTTTTTTTTACACTTTAGATCCTCTTTGTAGGTAAGTAGAATACCGTACGGGGACAATAACTAATGTGGGATCGGAAAATAACGTAACTTAACTTTAATCGACACAAAATTAGTAGAATTGGGCTGTATGGCGCTGCAGCGCTGTCTAAAATCCCATACATCATGTTCTCGATTCGATGACAGTGATTGGGCGTGCTAGAGCTACAGGAATCGACCTCGCAATTAAAATGCCACTGAAGATATTTGAAATGTTTCTTTTAATTTCTAGCATAAATTGTGTCGCGCTCACTTAATGGTAACTTCCAAGAATGTGAGTAACTGAAAGTATTGTGTCGTTTATAATAGTTCTATTATTATAGGTAAAGTATCATCACGACCGTGGTGGTCAGAAACTACGCTTTAAAGAAACGGATTCACATTTAGCTAACTTTACTATAGGCCCATCATGACAAGTGGCAAGCTAGTCGATGTCTCCAGCGTACCAAACTCGAGAAATATTTCAAATTAATTAACAAAAAAGTAAGGTAAAGTATTATTACGACCGTATGCCTTGCGGGGTAGTCAGAAACCCGGTTTTAATTTGGTAAATTTTTAGCATACTTAACTATAACTGCCTCCGTAGTCTAGCAGTTAAGTCCGTGGATTTAGATTCGTAGGTATCAAGTTCGATTCCTGGTCGAGACACAATAATATTTATTAACTTAAATAAATACATTTAATTATTATTTAATTTATTTGTGATATTTCTCGAGTTTGGTTTGCTGGAGACATCGATGAGCTTGCCACTTGTCATGATTGGCCTATAGTAAAGTTGGCTAAATGTGAATTCGCTTCTTTATAAGCGTGGTTTATGACCACCTCGGAAGGGAAACGGTCGTGAAATACTTTTTTTTTTATATATACTATATAGTAAAGTATCATCACGACCGTTTCACTTTCGGGGTAGCCAGAAACCACGCATATGAATAAGCGGATTCACATTTAGCCAACTTTACTATAGGCCAATCATGACATGTGGCAAGCTCGTCGATGTCTCCAGCGTACCTAACTCGAGAAATCTCACAATATATTAAATAATAATTCAATGTATTTATTTACATTAATACATATTATTATGTCCCGACCAGGAATCGAACCTGGTACCTACAATTCTAAATCCACGGACTTAACCGCTAAACTACGGAGGCAGTTATAGTAAAGTATGCTAAAAATTACCCATCATCTTTAATTGACAAGCTCGTCGATGCGTCTAACGTACCAAACTCGAGAACTATCATTATATATACCTTGCTGGGTGGTTTGAAGGATTCAGGTTATAGGAATAGGGAGCACGTAGGCTCGGAAAAAGAAATTTATATGTAGCTTAGCTATATGTATGGGGGTACATAATTTGACGGCAATTTGTATATATATTTTCCCTAAGTTTAGGTAGAATTAAAATTATAAATATGTTACAAACTTTATTTTAATAATCCGCTTGTGCGTGTGTTTTGGTTGCGGAATGAAGAAATAAAATTGTAGACACTAGTCTTCTGAAGCAATTTTAATTATTGTAAACTGTATGTAAATTACCTATTGATTTTACAAATTTTCTGTTGTATATTATTATAAGTGTATATAATATAGTATTTCTGTATTTAGTAAATCTTGTTTCAAGCGGTGTTATTTTCATATGAATATCACCATGGGAAGCTTACAATATTAGTATTCCTTAAGAGTAAAAATTGGCATTTGACATGATTGCAATTGTCACACACTTTCAACGAGAACAACAAATAGGTGGTAGGTAGACTGAGGGTGATAATTTGCCCAGTCTGCTGGAGCGGGGAAGTATTCACCGTTCGTGCCGATAAACCCAGTAAAGTGTATCCACACGTTTCGGGATCAGGCTCGAATTGCCGTCATGCCCAGTTAAGCCGGCATAGTGTTAGGGACTGATGTCAGTCAGAAGTTGCGAACATTCATGGACCTCGCGCGCCACTTACTATTAAATGGGCGCAAGGGCACATGTCATGACAAAATTATAAAGCGTTTTTCGTCGTTACAAAGGTTACAGCGAATGGTGACCGTATTTTCGCGCAACGTCAGCGTCAAACACTTCACAACTTTCCGGGAAAGGTAATAAATCAAAATGAGAATGTTGCTAAAGCTCTCTTCCGTTACATCAATATAATTAGTACCTAACCTGCATACATTTAAAAGCCTTTTTTTGATAAATGTATCGTAACACCGAAAAACCTCAAGGACAAATTTGTCTATCTTTTTTCGTTTCACGACAGATCCCTTCGTTCTTCTAACAACTCACTTCTTTCTGTTCCCTTGCATCATACTGGATTCGTTTCAAATTCTTTTGAAGTCGTCGTCACTAATTTATGAAACAATCTCCCTGTTAACGCAAGACAAGCGTCTACCAGATCTTCCTTAAAAAAAACTCCATCTAAATAACTCCCAACAATACTAATAAGTATATATACTCATATGTATGATTTTTGTGTATGTATCAGTATTTAGTATATTGATATTATAGTATATGTAAAGGTATTTTAAATAAATAAACCTATAACAGGAATTTGTAACAACACGTCATTATTAAAATTTTATATGGAATGATTTTATTCCTGTTAGTGAAAGCTAAACAGTAATGCTTTCCAAGGAGTAATCTTTTAGCAGAAGACCAGCAGCTTATCAGATTCCGATCACCTGTTAATGTTTAATCTGACTGAGAAGGAAAACTCAGCTATATCAAATTTACAAGTTAAAACAAATAGAGAGAATTACACAACAAATATTAAAAAATATTTTTTTTTCCTTGCGAAATATGATTTAATAATATTAACAATCGTCCCTTTTATCACTTACCTTAATATCACCTTCCCGCCTATAATCTCGCGATGGAATTGGAGGCCGGATATTCACGAAACATTTTCTTTAAATTACTAACAATTGTTTTATACGTGAAATCATTTTTAAAAAATTAGGAAAGCTTTACTTATTTTTTTCGTAAGTTTTTGTAAGAGTTTTCTGTTATAAGATGATTTTTTAAAAACGAAAGAATTTTGGTTTGTGAGATACGAGTGGATAAGGCTCGCGCGCGTAGAGCTCTGGCCGTAGCACGACCTCCCGCGTGTTCCCTTACAGCTCACTGCCGGCTAGGGACGCGCCTGCCTACTCGATCACGCCTCGACACCATCTAACAAGCATTTGCCCTATACACATTATTTTTAATTACGATTTTCGTTATTTAATTTTTTATAAAAGAAAAGTAATGAGTAAAATAATATAAGCTATAGAGAATAGGGTCTACTGGAAAACATATGTGTTTTTTGATATATAATATTTATATTAATTGACTAAATGATTTATATTTTAATAAAATAAATACATTCTTTTTGATATATTAAAACGTCACTTTAAAACATTAGTCAGCGTGAGTGACATCATTTAATGGTAAATATTGTAAATTGCCAGACAAATAAATTGGGTTAAGTTTTTTCCGAGTATTTTAGCACAAATTAAGAGAAAAATAAATCAATTAGAACCTACTTTTATAAAAGCAATTAGTTATGTTAGTGTCGTAATTTTTTTGTTTATTTACTATTACGTGACGTCATCCGGCAGCCATTTGCAAGCCGTTTCCAAACTAAAGTTAAAACACGATATTGAAAAGTAGATTTTAGTCGATTTGTACCCCAAACAAGTAAATATAAACAATTTAAAATACATTTAGAAAAAATATAATTTAAAATAAAGAAATAATTGTTTTACACCGATTTTTGATTCATATTATGCAGATCACATAATACCTTATATTACCTAATATTATTCACAACAATCAGACTATTTTCATTTTTTATTTTTAATAAAATACATACTTATATAAATTTATATAGGTATTTAGTTTATAATATTAAAAAACGTTTAGCTGTATGTACTCGTATATTTATATATACGTGTACTATCAATTCAACTCAGGTCATATATACTAAATATGCATCTTTATTAAATTAATTAAAATACTAATGTATTTAAAAAAACTAAATATAATCTAAGAAAAATAAATTTGATTTAAAGAAATATAGGCACATCACTACCCCCAAAACGGCCCCCACCCTTACAATGCCCACCGTAGCGCTACGCTTAACTACCTACCTACTACGTTGGTTATATCTAAAAGTATATGTTTTTATATCATAGATACTGTTATTTGGAAATTTAATTCAGGTCAATGTCAATGGTGAATTTTTTGTAATGATAGAAGTAACTGAGATCCTAAATGACATATCTAACTTGGGCTTAGTTTAGGAGTCAGCGTTTTTAATTGTTAATATTACTTTTATTAACAAAAGATTTTTATTTTATTTGTTTTTATAATAAAAGGTATCATAACGACCTTGCGGGGTCAAAAATCACCCTTATTTTATAGGCTAATTATGACAAGTTCGTCGATGTAGAGAAAAAATAATAAATAAATTATAGTGTTTTGACCACAAATTGAACCCAGCACCGCGTCCAAATCCACGGACTTAACCACTAGACCACAGAGGCAGTTAAATAAATTAATAAATTAAATATTAATATATTATTGTAGTAATTATTTTTAATCATTAGCCTTAATGTCTGTGCCAGAGGAACAAAAATAATCGCTTATAGTAAATAAAAATGTTCGCTACTCGTAGTTTATAAATAAATCAGTGTAAGTTTTAGCGGAATACAATTTCAAGAAAAAGTTTTATGGGCGAAGATAATTAACTTTACGTTGGCATGCAAAAGCGCAACAAGTAGGGTATAGTTGCGGCCAACACAGACTGGAAGCAGGAACAAAAAAACTAAAACGCTTTCAAACGAGTGTTCATGTGCGACCAGACTCGGTGAATATCGTACCGCCTAAATTTGATTTCATTGTAACTCTTCATATGCGGTTTAGTAGTAAAGTCGTCAAAGCAAAACAAACAAAGTACCAACAAAATAACTGGGAAAACAAAGCATACAATAAAAAATATCTCACAAGCCATTGTCGAGTTTTAACCAGACCCACGCACTATTGATTGTATACGATCGTATACAAGTACACCTATATGGATAAGAGCGGTGGGGGCTCGGTTGTAAGAAAGCTTTCCAATCGGAATAAAAAGGTTAGCGGTTCGAACCTCGGCATGTACCAATAAGAAAAACTTTTCTGACGTACATTTGTCATAGATATACAAGACAACAGTTCTCGTGCCTCGGAGAGCACGTTAATACTAACTTATGGATGGAATCGTTAATAAATTGTCATTAAAGACGGGTTGCCGAGGGTCAGTGGCGTCAGTGGCGTAGAGAGTGTAGACCAAGTTATCTATATACTCGTATATGTTCTGGAAGGCCCATCTCTAACAGTAGAGATCTAGGATTCTATGTTCTAGGGGCTGTAATGAAGACGATATTATAAATAAATGTAGTATAGACATTTTAAATGGTTGTTAATATTTTAAAATAGAATACGACAGTAATCATTTGACCAGAGACCGGAGCTCAGAAATCTAAGCTTAATAACTTAGATACTCGTAGACAGCAGCCGATTAATATTTACCCATATTAATCAGACCCAAATGGCAACCGATGTCACGGCGCGCACTGGAACCTTTACTAGAAAAAATATAATCGAAGCTCTTCGCGCCATTTTGCACGGATTTGTCAAGGGCTAGTTTTTGTTTTGTAAATTACTTTGCTGGGGATGCAGTAATTATTTTGCAGTTTTTTCGCTTTTAATTGCCATATATCGGACGTGTTTGGGGGATAATGCGGCGAGCAACTTCAAGGAAAGCCTCTAATTTTGCAACATCTGGAATTTGATGATAAAGGTTTAAACCCATAAAAAGAAAGATTTATTACGACGATTAGACTTGGCTGTATGGGCTAGAGGCTCTATCATCTCATTCATCATCCGGCGGAAAAAGATAAAAAAGTATTTTTAAAAAACTGAAACTGTGACGTTTAATCTCAGTAAGCAAAACCTACCTACCTACCTAGACCACAAAGAATATATGTATTTATTAAATAATATAACAACATAAATTCACATAAAAAGGAAGCTTGTAGTCTCGTTATAGTAGAAAAGTAGGTAAGTAAAAGAATAAAAAAAAAGTTTTCCGAGAATAGAATAAAGAAGCTTTCACAATAATAAAAATCCGATAAATAAATTATGATAGAAAATACAGAAGAAACACAACCGGCGACTTCAAGTACTAGATCCGCTGTCGTGCACTTAAGATGATTCCATAAACATTAAAGTGTTTTAAAATAAAGTCGTCCTCTTACAAAGTAATACAGAAGCAGGATTCTGTTTCTTTAAAAGATGCTCAACTAACAAATACTATCAATATCAAGAGTTGATAACATAACATGACTCCTCCGATGGCAAGACAGCCTTGACTGGCTCTGTCTTCGCCCAAAGAATCAGTATTGCAATTTAGCGGGGAAATTTAACCAGCGCTTTTGCCACCATTCCACGCGGACGGAGCTTATATCCCTATCCGTAGTATTAATTTTATTTTATATTAAGTATTTTTTTTAAATGCTTAGAAAAAAACTACACTACTAAGAAAAATAAAAAATAAATTATAATCTTCCGAAGGGCGTAGTGTGCCGAGGACACTCGCTGCGTCCCCCCGTTTAATGCGAAGCTGACCCTTTGAACAAAATATTCTCTACTCAAGGGGTCACCCGTCGCAATGCGAAGTTTTTCCCCAAGCTACCGAGAGAACGCCAGAGCCTCCTCGGTCCAAGGGCGGTGGGTGGGTTTCGACTGCAAATGCGATGAAGTGGTGCAGATTTATGATGATCTCCGAGTACTTGTTGCGTTGCTGAGTTTCTTATGGCTGGATGTCTCTGTGGCATCCCAAACCAGTGTACGGCCTCGTTTGTATGGAATTATATATTTTTGTATCTTTGACTGGTAATGGAATTTATAATTTCGACAACCTATCCTTAACGCTTACAAAAATATAATTCCGCTGCAGTAAATAATAAATATAGCTTTGCACAAACGGTTGCCTCAACTTTCAATATTCTAAAGCTGGTAAGAAAATGTTTTACTGCTTTACAATGACATAGGTACGACCTATAATAAAATATTTACATAAATAAAATAAAATTAATATTAATACTACGGATACGGATATAAGTCCCCTCCGCGTGGAAAGGTAGCAAAAACGCTGGCTACATATCCGCGCTGAATTGCAATACAATTTTTTTGGACGAAGAAAATGTCTCTTGTCACCACAGGATGTCGTTTCCCTGAGGAAACACACCTGAGTGACCAAGACGCGGTGTTATGTCTTTTAAATACTGTTTGGCGCTTGGACTCCATGAGCCCAGAGTTTCAACAGCAAACGGCACAAATGAGTAATCTTTTAATATGGATGCATACGAGTACATGTGCCGCTTGCCGTGCTCCGCATTTTCCGCCGCGGCTCCCGCTTTATGTGCTATACCCCTGAGGTGCGACGCGGCGAGGGTGTCGACGCACGTGGTGTCCCACAACAGAGCACGTTCTCGTTCTCGGATATCTCCAGAAGAGCTGGAACCTTGAAGATGGCTAGATCCTATTTAATACTATTTAAGGGAGCAGCGGCAGGAAACAATCATTGTTTAAAATATAATATACGTTTTAAATTAAAGCAGTGGTGGCTCGGTTGTAAAAGCACTTTCCAAGATTATAAAAAATGAGAAATACTTTTCTTAAGTACATTTATTTTTTTGCACTATGTACAAAGGCGGATTTAATGCCGCCAGGCATTCTCCCTGATAGCCAAACCTTTAGGACATTTAGACAGGATAGGTGGTAGGTGCAATTAGCAATTAGGTGAAATAGGAACAAAATAACAATATATAATATATTTATTAATACCAATATGTACAAACAATTTATACATAAAAGGCGCGGTTGTGGCTCGATTGTAACAACACGCGTTTCTTAAATCGTTAGAGTGAGAGTGCGTTAAAATTAGCGAAAGAAGAAAAAAAAGAATTAAGAAATGAATACATATCATCTCGCCAAATCCCTTGCGGGGTAGGCAGATACAATTGAGCGCCAAATGCCGAAATACCTCTTTCGCTTCGTCGACATCCATTACTTTTTTGTTACGAAGGTTTTTTAATGCACCATCAGTTAGTGTTTTATTTATTTCATCGTGATGACTCTCGGTTTGCCAATCTGAAATGGAAGGTTAACATTTATTTATATAGTGAATAAATGTTTGTATACCTGGTTTTAAAATATTGCACGACATTGTAGCTAAAGCAAAGGTGCGTAATTTCAGCTGGAAAAGGCAATCGGATGACGCTTCGTATTTGAGTTCCTGAGGCAATTTGGAAACCGGATAGCGTACGACATTAGCAACCCCTTTAGGGATAAAACAATTGGATTTAATGTTATATAATATCGGATAACATTGATATACATTATAGTTGGAATCTGAGAATAAGTATAATAGAAAAACGTCATTGGTTTTTAATAATTTTATATATTTTTTATGATATTTGAAATAAGCTAGTAAAAATCGAAAAGTTAGACCATTGTAAACATTAATTTCTCAAAAACAGTCCAGCAGAAACGGTTTTTTTTATAGCATCTCTACATAAAAACAAGGATAGATTTACCTCAAAGGCGCAACCGTTCGTACGTTTCGGATGTTATTTTTTTAAACAATAGTTGATACGCGTATATTAATGCTATCACCATTTTATTCAGTTACTAAACATTTTTTTTACATTTTGACCACATCCTTTTTCTCGGATTCTGTCCATTTGGGGACTCAAATACATAAGAGTCGTCCGGTAGCTTTATCCACACTGAAATTACGCACCATTGCATTTGTTATAGATCACCAACACCAACGTTCCTGTGCATCGGAGATCACGTTAAGACGTCTGTCCCTTGTGGAATCGTTAAAATTGAGATCAGAACCTCGCTAAGCCGTATGGCCAGCGTGACGAGTGTAGGCCAAATTTTCCAGATATTGTTCTGGAGGGCCCATCTCCAACAAGGTCTATAACACTGTGTTCTAAGGGCTGTTATATCAGAAAAATAGTGAAAAGTAAAGTATCATCAAAACCGTATCCCTTGCCTGATCAGAAACGACACCTTTTAAAGAAGCAGTATCACGTTCTGTCAACTTTACTATGTATGACCATCAAGACAAGCTCGTAGATCTCCTGAGCGTAAAAAAAACGGGTGCGTCGCGGGACGTACCGCAAATGTGAAAACTAAACTTGCAGGTTATTGATTTGGTAGTTGGGAGGAATATGGAGATTAAATGAATGCTTCGTATGATAAATGTAAATTATTTTAATAGTACATTACTGCAGCGGTCTATATTGACTACTTTGCTGGTCGCGCTGATAATGGCCGACAGCGCAGCTCCAGGCCGACACAGCGCGGTCAGCGTGCAGCACTTGATGGACGAGCTGAGATAAAGCCTTTACAGCGAGGACAGCAAGGGCTGCAATGATGGCCAAGCTGGAAGGCCTAGAGCGTAGCTAGGCTAGCTCGAGGCAATCATAGCGTGACCAGCGAAGCAGTCATAGTGGGCCAAGGCTTGTATAGTGCTTTACTTAAAAATGAAAGTACCTAATCTAAATGAAACCAGCAAGTAATTTAAATAAAATATTTTTGTACCTATCACTATAAATACAAACAGCTGCGTTTTAAATAAAATCTTTTTGCATTTGATTTTTTAAAACATTGATACGTCAAAATAGCAAAACTTTGCCGGCCGCTCCTTGAAACAGAACGGCAAGGTCGACTTTGCTCAAACAAGGTTGTCAAAAAAATTACCACATTACATGCATTTTTGAGTAAAATTGTATAAATGTAATGTATCTCTTCTACTTCCCCGCCGCGCTGTTTGCTGTACGGGCATACGTTCAACGAAATAGGTCCCCAACCAAGCGCGCGCATTAAGGTTCTCACTTTAACTAGAGAAATATAAAATTCAATAAATTATTGTCTCCGGACCAGAAGTCGAACATGTACCTTCACGTCTAAATTTACTATCTATATATATATGTAAAAGTAGTATCATCACGACCGTTTCCCTTTCGGGGTGGTCAGAAGCCACGCTTATAAATAAGCGGATTCACATTTAGCCAACTTTACTATAGGCCAATCATGACAAGTGGCAACCTCGTCGATGTCTCCAGCGTCCTAAATTCGGGAAATATCACAAATAAATTAAATACTAATAAGTCTAAATTCACAGACTTAACCGCTAGACCACGGAGGCAGTCGCATAAATAGGTATATGAATTTATTATTTTCTTCAGTTTGTTAAATAATTTGGCTAATAATTGCTACTTATACTAGAGAAATTGACTTGCTTACTCGTACTTCACTTGACTCAATGGGCCTAGTAAAGTTAGCGCTATCAAGCGCTTATTACTGACCACTTGATATTTTAATTGGAAAAGTTACTATTCTATTCGCAAATATTATTATTGTTGAGCATTATTACTTTACGGTTTTCACGTAACTGAACTGTAATAAAAATACGAAAATATTAATAAAACTAAAAAAATATATTCTATAACGGACTAAAAAGTATCTACGAGTATATACAAACTACCTTCGTGGTCTAGCGGTTAAGTCCGTGGATTTAGACTCGGAGGTACCGAGTTCGATTCCATTTAATTAATATTTAATAAACGATATTATTAAAGGGGCTCTAGCCATCATCGAGGTTCCAGCTTTTCTAGAGCCTGTTGGAGCTATCCGAGATGATGGCAAGAGATCCGTTGGTATGACGTTGGTCCCCTGGGAACGGGGGCGTGCTCGCCGCGTCGCATCTCAGGGGGACAGCGCATAAAGCGGGAGCCGCGGCGGAAAATTCGGAGTCCAGCAAGCGGCGCAAGTATGTAAGTATATTAAAAGATTACATATTTATGCCGTTTGCTGTAGAAACTCTGGGCCCATGGAGTCCAAGCGCAAAAAAGTTTTTAAAAGACATAACACCGCGTCTTGTCGTCTCCTCCGGTGACAAGAGGGCTGACTCTTTCTTCGCCCAGAGAATCAGTATTGCAATTCAGCGGGGAAATGCAGGCAGCGTTCTTGCCACCATTCCACGCGGACGGTACTTATATCCCTATCTTTAGTATTAATATTATTTTTATTTTATATGTTGTAAATATATTTTTTTTACATAATATTTAATTTATTTATGATATTTCTCGAATTTGGTACGCTGGAGACATCGACGAGCTTACCACTTGTCATGATTGGCCTATAGTAAAGTTGGCTAAATGTGAATCCTCTTATTTATAAGCGTGGTTTCTGACCACCCCGTCGTGATGATACTTTTACTTTTTAACTAAGAAGAAGTATAAAATTAATTCCTTAATCTAATTATGAAGGATTAAGCAGAATTAAGCTTTTTTTCTAAATTATCCTGAAAAAAATAACTTTGTAAATTTTGATAACTATTTAAATACCTACTTGTAATATTGGAAACGAAAAACATGGGGTCCCTGCAGCAGATATTCGTAATTGATGCTTAAATTGTCTCTTGTATTATGGACGGAGGGAAGATTCCTTGTTTGGAATGCCACTTGCCACATTTCCTCTACATCGAAAATGGCGGGTTCGGCTGCTCATACAGCTCATAAAAAGCACAACAAATATATAAGCATTTAACAAAGTTATAACTTTGTGGCATTTGGGGTTGAAACAATGGAGGGTAAATTCTCTTGATACCCACAAATTCATAAAAGAGCTGGGTAAACGAATTTTGGCAGAGTTTAAGGAGGAAATATGTGTGCAAGAATTGCAATCGGCAATTAAAAGCCTGAAATGTGGCAAAGCAGCGGGAAAAGATCGAGTGCTCGCCGAAATGATCAAATACGGAGGTGTACCGGTCTGGAACGCTTTCCACCTGCTGTGCAACCTTTGCTGGCAGGAGGGAAGAGTACCGGAAGACTGGCAGCAATCAGTCATCGTTCCTTTATACAAAGGCAAAGGATCTAGATTGGACTGTGCCAACTACCGAGCGATTAGTTTGATCAGTTTGGCGAGCAAGATGTATGGCAAGATTCTCACGAAACGCCTGCAAGAGAAGACTGAAGGTTTTTTATGGGAGGCGCAGGGAAGCTTTAGACCTGGAAGAGGATGCACTGACCAAGTCTTCTCGCTCCGCAATATCACAGAGAAGTTTTTGGCCTTAAACCAGAAAGTTTTCTGTGCTTTTGTGGATTTGGAGAAGGCTTTTGATAGAGTTGTAAGAAAGAAGCTTTGGGACATACTGCCGGAGTATGGAGTAGATGACAAACTGCTGCAAGCTGGACAGTCTTTGTACAAGGACTGTAAAGCTTGTGTGCGGGTGGACAGAGTTATGTCGCCTTGCTTTGAATCCCGAATGGGCGTCAAACAGGGCTGTGTGCTTTCGGCCAGATTATTCACTCTATATCTCGACAAATGCCTAAAAAGAGTGAGAGAGAGTAACTGTGGGGTGAATATGAGTGATCTAGTGGTAAACTGCCTGCTTTATGCAGATGATGCTGTTCTTATAGCATCATCCGAACAACAACTGCAATCACTAGTCACAGAAATGAAAGAAGGATGTGCAGAAAAAGGACTCCGTTTGAATGCGAGAAAAACCAAGGTACTAGTGTTTGAAAGAAGAAGGATGACAAACTTGACGATAAAGATTGACGATGAAACTCTAGAACAAGTAAATGAAATTATATATCTGGGCAGTGTTTTCACTGCGAATGGGAAGTATGATAGGGATGTTGAAAGAAGAGTGAACGCGGGAAATAGCGTTAACGGTGCCCTGGGGTCACTGATCGGCAGTCGAAATGTCAGTGACAAAGCTCGGCTCGCCATACACAATGCAATGTTAGTACCAACACTGATGTATGGAAGCGAGACGTGGATATGTCAGAATACGCATGAGAGTAGGGTTAATGCAGTAGAAATGAGGTCGTTGCGTCGGATATGTGGCGTCACTTTGGCGGACCGCATACGAACGTCGAAATACGGAAAATGGTGGGTATAAAAGAAAGCATAGGGACAAAAATAAGGAAAGGCATGCTACGATGGTTCGGGCATGTCGAGAGGATGAGCGAAGTAAGATTGACGAACCAGATATATAATGCGAAAGTTGTGGGTAAAAGAGGCCCTGGCAGACCGAGACTCACATATCACGATCAAATAAATAAAACACTGGCTGAAGGCACATTAAAAAGCTTTCGTAACAAAAGGATGTATGAAGAGGTTGATGAATGTCGACGAAGCGAAAGAAGTATGTCGTGATCGTGTCAAATGGCGCTCAATTGTCTCTGCCTACCCCGCAAGGGATCTGGCGTGAAGATATGTATGTATGTATGTGGCGATCCCAAATGCCATAACTACCTAAAACAGAATATTTCCATTATAATTCAATGTACTCTTAGGTACCCTCCCTTATTCTACAAAATAATATAATATTTTTAATTTTATAGGTATTTTTAGTTTAATTTAGCAGTTAAATTGGCAGTTTGAGAGCTCGGAAGTAAAACGTTACGTAAAGGAGTTTGTGTGTGCTAGAGTGACTGTAATTAAGATGCATTCAGAAATTTGAGCTTTGAGTCTCATCAAATACGCATAGCAGGTTTGTAGATTTCGACTAGCATTGATAATTTGCTTTTCGTTAGAGAATATCTAGATATCGCAATCATTTGAATGGGTAATACGGTGAATAAGGTACGCGTCTATTGTCGATCCACTCGTATCTATTTCCGAGGCCTCTAAATGTACGTATATTAACTGCAAAACCTGATATTCTATCTATTAAATTAGATTTGCTTTCTGTAATATACATTTTAAACGTTAAAGTTTGATGTCTACATTTATGCTTCGTAAACGAAATCAAAGATTGATAGAGTAATAGATTTTGCTGTTAATACCTACTAGTAGTTAAGAAGACTAATTAGGCTGGGTTGCACCTAAACGATGTCTCTATAACTTTAAAATGGCGTAAACTGAACCAGCTGATCTTTAACATTAAAACTGATACATTTGACATTATTTTTAACTTCCAAGTCCGTATTAATCCGTCGTCAATAAAGATGGGTCATATTGACAAGAAGCTATTTAAATCAAACATAATACATTAATCTTCGCATTTTCATCATAAGTTTATGTAGCTGGAGATTCAGACACCTTCTGCCCAAACATATAGTGCACTCATACATATGTGCCCACATAATTAATAATTGCAGTAGCTCCATCGATCATTCAATACATTAGTGGAACATTAATATATATATATATATATATTTCTTTGCTTTGTGTTTTAACTTGTCCAAGCAATAAATTAAAAAAAAAACTATATTTTAAGAAATGTTCTACTAACGAATTGGATGATCGATATAGTTTAATTAAAAATACTATTTACAAAAAAATAATCAAAACTAAGAAAACGTCAGTGACTGGCGTCAGTATTCTTGGACCTCGCGTATACTGATTACCATCAGGTAGACGCGTCCTCACATGTCGTGTTCAGTAGAAAAACAACTAAATTGAGTTTCTTAAGTTGTTTATGGCAATCATAACAATTATTATTATTACCTAATTTTTAAATAACCCTTTATTTATTAAATAATATTTAAAATTAAGACAACTCAAGTTTGTGAAAATCAGAATGTTATATAAAATTCGAGACGCAATGACGCGGTGTCATCGTCTGCGTAATTATTTACACGTCATCTGCGCCGGTTTAATAAATAGATCTCGAAATCGATATCGAACTTTTAAGATCGTTGTCCCTTTTTAACAAATGACTAATTAAGATAGAATAAAAGGGACAACTTGATCTCAAGTTTGACATCGCTATTGTGATCTATTTATTAACACTTATATGCGAAAAAACAAAAGAAATCGTGTGATTCGTTCAAACAACACGAAGCTAATTCAACGTGAAACCCTTATTAATGAAACAATAATTAAAATAAAGAGTTTAGGTTTGTGAAACATCGGGTCGTAATGACCCAGTGTCATCGTATGCGTAATTTATTTTGCACGTCATCTGCGCCGGTTTTTATAAATAGATATTAAATTCGATGTCGAACTCAAGATCTAGTTGCCTCTTTTTACCAAATGTCAAATCAAGAAAGAATAAAAGAGACAACTTGATCGCAATTTTAACATCTCTATTTATTAATACGGGTATTATATGCGAAAAATCTTAAAAGTTATCGTGTAATTCGTATGCAGAGTTCAAACAAAGCAAAGGTAATTCAACATGCGTAAGTGTATCAGTGAGCTGCAATTGTATACCGCCATTATTTTATTAATATCGTCATTGATTTTTTACTTTTTATATTTGTCTCCTAAACTATAGAAAAAATACGTTGGTAATAGTAGTCCAAAGGATAGGGGGTTAATAATAGGAGCTGTAACCGTACTTACTAATGGAAGCTTTGACTTTTCGATAACCAACGCTATGCTAAGTTACATTTATCATCGTCAATCCATCACTCCACTCGCGGAGTCCAAGGTTTACTGATCAGATGGTAGCATCAAATAATCTGAAAGGAATCTAATTGGTATTGATACTTCTTTTATTATTTATTACGTATTTTTCGTCTTGTTACAAGCGGTGTAATTTTTATATAAATATCACCATGGCAAGTATAACATTTGTTCTCATTAAAAGACAAAAATGGCATCATTTCAAATAGCACATACTTTCAATGACAATAAGAAATAGGTGGTAGGCGAACTGATTGTGGTAATTTGCCGTCTGCCGGGGCGGGGAAGTATCCACGTTCGTGCCGATAAACCCAGTAAAGTGTATCCACACGTTTCGGGATCAATTCGAATTTGCCGTCATGCCGGCTGGCATAGTGTTAGGGACTGATGTCAGTCATGAGTGTCTGATTCCAGTTGCTAACATTCGTGCGCCACTTACCATAAGGTAGGTACAAGATCACATGTGCTAAAAACATTATTGTTTATGGTGGTAGTTCAGCTGTAAGAACGCTTTTTTTAATATTCCCAAAAGGTAGATCAAACATTAACAATATTTGTCATAAATTTACAACACCACCGTTCTTGAGCCTCGGAAAGCACCTTAAGTCGTCGGTCCCGGTTTCACGTATACCAACTTGTGGAATCTTTCATAAAATGTTATTAAAAATTTACTTAATCAGCCCTCGCCAACCCGTCTGGCCAGTGTGGCGAGTGTAGTCCAAATTCCACGGAAAATTCTGGAAGCTCCATCTCAAACTGTGGAGGTCTAGGACTCTGTGTTGTAGGGGGGACGGCTCAGTTACTAAACAGTCCGCGTCAATCTCAATCTATCGGGATTTTTATTTAATGATGACGGTTTTTGTCGAATTATTATAAATTACCTATTTTTTTTTTAACTTTTACAAGTAATATTAGTAGCCTACACACTACACACAAACTATTAATTGCCTCAAAATTGACAGTTATCGTTCTATGCGTCACTTTCTAAACTTAAAGAAATGAAATCAATTAAACAAACATATCCAGCAAGATCAATGGGAATTTTCTATGTAGTGAATATGAGACGAAGTGGAGGATAGCCATTGAAGTACGCTTGAGTGTGTGGTGGCAAATGGAGTGTATAGAGCAGGGATATGAAAAGGGCCTGCTAGCTTAGAATGAAAGCTTACGTTTGTCGCTTGATAGACGTAATTGTCATGCCATTTTTCATGACGCTCATGTTTCTGGTAATATCTCTAACATTAGTATTTATAGTTGTTTGCTCAACGGCCCCTCCACTCAATTATTCCTTTCAGCTGTCAAAAAGAGGGGTGCCTCGGCACGTCACTGCGCTCGAAGAATAAAACTGTCAAAATCAAGGTACACCGCAACGTACCTTGAAACCTCCTTGAAGCGTGTTTGTTTTATTTTCAAATAATATTAATTTTAATTAAACTTTTCCTTATTAATAATTAGTTATATTACTAAAGCGCAGTGGGGAAACATACTGGCTGGGAAAGCATTCCTATATAAATACTTAAAAGTGGTTAGTATTTAATTTGACTTTTGACAGGTTACCTAATAAAAGCAGCCAGCAAATTTAAAAAACGCATATTTATTTTACTCAATAAATTTATTAATGAAGTTTGGACTCTTATTTAACATAAATTAAAAGAATTTAAACATTTTTTTTTAAATAAAACATAAGTTTTAGCCCTCTACAATAAAAAAATATATTTTTTTAACAAAAAAACATATTATAACTTAAACAACAACATATAAAAGAAGTACTTAAACTACTTACTATAAAGTAATCAAAATAGTAACGAAACATAAATTTCAAACAAAATAAGAAAATAATAATAATAAACCTTTCTACAGTGGATTATTTCTGGCCTTTGGGAAGGAGTAATTTGCTGTGGACGGCGAGAAGACTGAAACTAAATTAATATTTATGAACTATACTCACTGCGGGGGGTATTGTATTGTTATTTTAATTTTTAAATATATATGTAAATGTTTTATAATTGCATGCTGTGTGCACATGCTTTTGGAGATGGTACTGAAACTGTATTGTAAAGATTTGAAATTTAAAAAATGTTTTGTATCCATTTCTGTTGTGTGTACCTAATAAATAAATAAATAAAAAAACCAACGGATCAAATGACCGTTGATCAAATGGTACGCTTGAGACATCGACGAGCATGCCACTCGTCACGATGAGCCTATAGTAAAGTTAGCTAAATTTAAATCAGCTTCCTTAAAAGCATGGTCTCTGATCACCCCGAAACGGTCGTGAACATAAGCTTCTTAAAAGTCAAATTTATCTAATTGATAAATAAGTAATTAAGGATTTCGTTCTACAAGTAGCTCTCTGAAAGATAAACTTAACATTTCCGGGTGAAATTAGCGCTAATAAATATCTTCCACTCAATTTTTGACTATTGTTGTAATTTAATAATAATTCTCACAGATAAAACAATACATTACAATAGACCAGATATTACATTAGTAGACAAAATTAACAAAACGACACACATTATTGATATTGCTATCCCTAATACACACAACTTACAAAGTACAATAGTAGAAAAAATAAGAAAATATACCGATCTTAAAGACGAAATATCCCGCATGTGGCACAATAGTACCAATAGTCCTGTCATCTACAGGTGTCATCCCTAAAAACCTACAACAATCACTTCAATTACTAGATTTATCCCCATACACATACATCTCATTACAGAAAGCCACAATACTTAACACATGCAGAATCGACAGGAAATTCCTACAAACAGAACCAGATCATAATTAAAAGTATTCACTCACTTCCATAAATAATGCTCCCTTAGCTAAGGCTCGCGAGCATTATTAAAATCCGGCCTAAAAACCGAGAGTTTGTCATATAAACCTAAATAATAATGATAATAATAAAAATATTTATAGCACACAAAATATAAAAACATTTACATAGCCAAGTAAAGTTTTCTTAATATAAACATGATACTTTAAAAGGGAATTCGGTCGTGATGCTGGCTAAGTAGACCTTTCGTAGTATGGGGGTTTACAGGCTGAAGTCGTAAATACAAATAAGAATCATGCGAAACTCGGGAGTGTTTCAGACATCTAAACACTATTTAAGAAACTTACGACCTAGCTAAACCTCGTTGTTTGGATATTCAAGTCCTAGTCAGAGCATTGGTGATATTCCAAATTGTGTTAAAACAACATGCAGAAACTAAATATAATAAAAACTTAAAACGTCCTCCGTAGTCTATCGGTTAAGTCCGTGGATTTAGACTCGGAGGTACCGGGTTCGATTCCTGGTCGGGACACAAAAATATTTATTAATGTAAATAAATACATTTAATTAATACCTCCGTGGTCTAGTGGTAACAAACGTTGCCGTGAACTCGGGAGGCCGTGGGTTCGATTCCCACCGGGGGCAAGTTGTACATTGTATAATTTGTCTCGGTCTGGGTGTTTATATGTATAATATGTATATATTTACAAAAAAAAAAAGTATAATATGTAGTTTATCAACCATCTAGTTTCCGTAACACAAGCCTCGTAGCTTACCACGAAAACTAGATGGCGCTGAGTGACCTATCTTGAAATATAAAAAAAAAAAATGTGATATTTCTCGAGTTTGGTACGCTGGGGACATCGACGAGCTTGCCACTTGTCATGATTGGCCCATAGTAAAGTTGGTTAAACGTGGATCCGCTTATTTATAAGCGTGGTTTCTGACCACCCCGAAAGGGAAACGGTCGTGATGATACTTTACTTTACTTAAAACGTCTTTTTATCTTACATAATTCTTATAATATTAAAACTTCCTTCTGTAAACTATTTTATAAATTTCTAGGGCTTCTATTATATAATAAAACCAATAAAATATGTAATATATATCATATACGTAAAACTAACTGCAAAAGGGTGGTTCAGCTGGTTACAAACATTAAATTATAATGATCTGGAAAATCTTTTGTGGGTAGTTGAATAATAATGTATATTTTGGAATGAGTAAATAGACAAAGGTTTTATTGCAATAACAGTATATTGGCAAATATATTAGGTCTGGATAAAAGCATTGTACAAATTCATGGAAGACACTGACTCCTGAAACACACACAAATAGTTCGTGAGTCAGAGGATGCTATAATTGTATACAAAGCATTGGTCAATTTAACTGTTCCAAATGTATAGTTTTTTAAAACAATAAAGTTTATTATTATTATTATTATTTGAGCTAGAACTTGAGCATTTTATTGAAAGGTAGGTGCAAAATTGTATTAAATTCTACGGTTTTACTATATTATTATACACTAATACACATATACATATACTACATATACCCATACATACATACGGATCTTGTATTATAACAAAATTAAATATATTTTGTGTTCTCAACCAATAATCATATCGTGTCAAAATTTATACGGTATTAACCGCCAGACGACGGAGGCTGTATTAACGAATAAACTAATTTAAAATTGACAATACAGGTTAGACATATTTTTACTTAACTATATTTGACGAAAATAAATATCAATTTAATATATACATATTAATTTTTCAAGTATGAAAAATGAAGCACAAACCTTGGGACGTCGAATTAAGCTATGTATATTGTATATTTTGGTTTTTATCAAAATCGGCCCCGTGACTCCTTTGAGCATTTTTCGATATTCCTTGTAGTTTAGAATTCGGCCTTAAAAAATCATTCCGTATATAAATATATTTATAATTATTCAATGCATCTTAACAAATAGCAGTAGAGGCGCGCTAAAATTCCAGTAGACATTCTCTACTTGGGGATTGAGTTAGGCAGGATGAAATATGGGAAATTATAGTCATACGTTAAGTTACTTATATAATTATAATATACGATACATATATACATAAACTATACATACAATACACAAATATATATACGAGTATATCATACACATTATAACTTAAATAAATACAAAGTTATATAGATAGTATTATTTACATTAATAATAATGATGAATCATCAACATCATCCCTTTACTCCAAAACTAACTCTACTTTAACGGTCATCGGTTCGATCCGGTCCATTGCCACTTCAGCTCACTAGTTTTGAAAGCTGACCGACATAGCTTTGTTTCTCAAACGGATTTCAACGTTTCGAACTCCATCTATCAAAGAAATACCGAGCATAGCAAAACAATAGTTCACTGAGCATAGTTAGAGATAGAGTTAAATAATAGGTACATACCTATTTATTATTTATTTAAATCTTTGTTGCACAAAGTACAAAGGCGGACTTAATACCGCTAGGCATTCTATGGCAGTCAAACCTTCGGGACAACAAAAGCAATTAAACAACGAAAGGTAGGTGCAATTACAGGCTTAATTAGACAATATAATAATATATAAATATTAATACATACTTAGATACCTAAATAAATAATATTTACATATCTACATACTAATACTACATGCAAATACATACATATAAAATAAAATGTAATACTATCTATAACCTATATAAGTATAAACTATAAAAGTTTGTTACCACTAGACCACGGAGGCGGTCGAATGTCGAAGAATGGTAAGTGAGAATGGACAGAGTGGAATTAGAGGATGAACGGAGAGTTTTGTCTTGGGTAGCGCCAAGATAAGTGAAGATTTTTTAAAGTAATTAGTGGTAGCGGGCTCCTACCTCCTATTACCCGATTCTATGATAAACAGAACTGTAACAATACAATACCACCGTTTCCGTGTCATTAAAAAAAAACATTAGACCCTCACTAATCCATCTGGTACGCATGGCGAGTATGGGCCAAGTATGGGCTGTAATAAAAGTCGCTCCCATACCCTGATTTTTAGTAGTATTTCTATGATTAGCATTTAGTATTTATCTCAAAAAAAATTGCCTACAGTGAACTAGGGATTACCATAGTAACATTTAATTACAAAATTTTAATTGTTCTCCCACTTAAAGCTAGAGATTAGTGTTTCGGAAAGATAATCGTTTAGAAGAATAAACAAGATTGTGTTTCCCTAAAGCTGTTTTTCTACCAGAGATTTATTTCTTTATTTATAAACTCTTTATTGCACAAAATAATTTATGTACAAAAATAGTGCGAACTTAATCCCATTCCGGCAGTATATCAGCTAACCTGACAGTGATGTGACAGTAACTAAGGAGTGTGACACATAATAATAATAATATATTTATTCAGTAAAATTTACTAGATATGAAAACAATAACATATGTATATCATCATGCATTATGGTACAGGAAAGCAGACATTTGATTGCACATACTCGTAGATGATATAGATAGATATAAAAATAATTAAATAGATACTATTACATAAATAATAATAATAAAAATGCTTTATTGCACGAAAACTAAAATAACTTAAAATTAATGTGCACAGGCGAGGTTTATGCCTTTATAAATACTTACATGAACTTCAATAAAAATAGAGATGTGAGAACAAGCTCAAGGAGATCATGTTTTAGACAGTGCGGTGTCGTCCACTATGCGAACCGCTCGCCTATGCAGGACATTGATCACATACTATTTTTTCGTATGACCTTATTTGTGCTTTATTAAGTGCAAGTCTAACTGATGACGTGAATAACCGTTTCATCTCGCGTCCCTCGTGCTCGCGTCCTACGCACACTTTCCTAGCTCGCGTCCCTCCCACACGTACTTTATTCGCGCATCTCTTGTGGAAAAGTAGCTGAGTCGAGTACAAAACGATATCTATTATGTTTTCATGAAAACCTTTTAAAGCTGCTCACCAATTTTAGCGTTAACGTCTGCTGCTAAATAATTATGATTGAGCGTTAGTTGGGAGCGTAGGTGTTTGCATAATCATGTAGCTACTAGGCTCATTGAATTACGTCAAGGACCGAGTATGTAGGATTATTTTCAAATTAAAATTCATAATGAAATAATTTTTTTTCATTTAATTATTATTATCCAAAATCATTGCATATTTTTAAATACCTATATAATATATTAAATCTTTTACTACTATTATTTTTATATAATAATTATCTTTATTACCTGCCAATATTCATAACTATCTTGTTCACAAAGTTTTCCTATTTTCCACCAGTACTGCAATCCAGTGTTGCGCAATAGGACGCTCCACGCTGGCCGCAACCACCCTCAGGATGCTATTGGGACTCATACCCATCAGGGATGATACTTTCTTACGCATGATGGAAGCCATCCGTGCGCATCTTAGAAAACATTCTAAAGGCACTGCAGAATCTAGGGAGTCCCAACAGCATCATAAAACCTTTATTATATTGCACGCGCAGAGTGTTGTAGGCCTTCTGCGTATAATAATAATAATAATTTGTTTCTTTCGGATTCGAAAATATGTTATAAAACATATTATCCGAAATATATATGTTAGTAACAATTAAACTTAGATCTATGTTAATAGAAATACACATTAGTCAAAAATTAAAACAATGTAAAAATATAAAAAAATGGTCGTTCACATCGTGTGTGACATTAAGTCACAGCCGTGCCCCCATAACATTGGGTAACGCAAATGCTGTACAGATTTACACGTTCCCGGTTATTTCTATATCCGCATCGTCAGTCTCGCCCTCTGTTACGACTTGACCCAGGTACCTAAACTGTTTCACTCTTTTCAGAGGAGAACAAATTTCTTCGAAAGTGGTTAACGTTATAAATCAGTATTACAGTTATCAAAAGATTCCTTTTGATATGTTTATAGCCTTTGATCACTAGTCTCATCTCCACTGAATTTGCTAGAATAACCTACGTATATACAGATATACAGTCATATACAGTCGATTCAGATCTGTTAAGAATCAAAAAAATAAAAGTCACAATTTTATTTTTCCTATGAGTTAGTATGAGAAATGTGCTCTGTTTTCTGGCCTAGTCTGAATCAACATATGTTTCACGAGACAAGTGCTCTATGTTTAAATTAAACAATAATATATATATAAATAATAATAATTTGGAAGGCAGCAAAACAAGAGACGGTTGCAGAAAGAATGATTAAAATAATCTATGATCAACATTTGAATACTTACTTAGTTACTTTTATTATTTCAGCCAACTACGTGCCTCAAGGACATACTCGTACATGTTAGTTTAACCTGTTAAAAAACAACCAGCCCTTCTGCAACAGTCCATGAAGATGGTAAGACTGGTAAGTTATAGCACTCAATGGCTAGCTTGAGGGATACCTATATCCAGCTGGAGGTGATTTTAATCATGCCTCTAAATATCAGATTATTTAGAACGCAATAAAGTACGATTATGGATAATAATATATGGATATATTTTGTAAACGAAGCGAGATAAATCAATTCAATCAATTTCTTACCTACTCATGACACATCGATAGAGAAAAATAAATGACAGATTAGATTTAGTTTTTAGCAGAAAAAAAAACAACTTTATATAAGTCTAATTACTTTTCTCTCAAAAAAATATAATAATGAAATAATTATTAGAAATACTGTCATTTTCGTTGACAAAATCAACGCCACACGTTGTTTTTTTTTTTTTTAAATACCTTTTATAATATTATCGACATCGCCTACATCACTATTTACTTCATAAGCTGGTCTCGCGGATTATGGTTTTAACTATAGTGAGGATTTAAAGTTTGCAAAACGGGATTATTTATTACATTTCAATTCTATAGTACTCCGGTCCCTACATAATATTATAAGTCAATAATCACAGCAGTAATATAAGAGTAGATAATTAGGTAACGGCTACATAACGACGTTAAACGACGACGCTGAAAAAATGGTTTTGCAGAAGCTAATAGGATTTAATAGGACTTTAGGATTTATAATTCAGTGACAAATTTATAAGGAATAAAAAATATAAATAAATAATATATAAATTAAAGATTAAACTAAAATATAAACTATATATAAAAATATTCACCCATGACTTGATCATGTGGCAGCCCTCTTGTCATACAGCGTTAACCAGCCGCTTAGACAGTAAATAGCTTCTTAGCACTTGACCCCCATGGTCCTATTGTCTAAAGACCAAAAGGCACAAACATTCATTAGTAATAAACTAGTATTTGGCTCATTTAGCCTTTAACACTAGTGTGGGGGCCAACAAATGTCATTATTGTTAATTGTTTTTTATCTGCCTAAATAAATATTTCAAATTTCAAAAATATTTCAAATAATAATAATATTTCCAGACAGGTCACACAGCGCCATCTAATTTCGGTGGTAAGCTACGAGGCTTGTGTTACGGAAACTAGATGGTTGATAAACTACATATTATACTTTTTTTTTTAAATATATACTATTATACATATAAACACCCAGACCGAGACAAATTATACAATGTACAACTTGCCCCCGGTGGGAATCGAACCCACGACCTCCCGAGTTCACGGCAACGTTTGTTACCACTAGACCACGGAGGCGGTCAATGTTCAGCCGAGTCCGCTGCCGCCCCAGCCCTGGCAGATGTGACTGGACATTATACCGAGCAAGTGTATCGACACAAGTAGCGTCCCATACCAATGCTAGACCCATGAGCCATGGCACCAAAGTCAATCCATCGGGTCTTTTACCATCACTTTTAATTCAGTTGGTTATAAATTGGAGTTTAGAATTCATGATCAGAGACGATTATATAAAAAAGCACCTAAAGATACATAAATCAAAAAGTTATAAAATTATACCGCAATCTTGTTTTACAATTTAAAACTTATAATTACGTACAATGGCTAGATTATTGCCTCGGGCTGGATTAAGTGATGAAATCTATTGGAAAACAGAATTTTCATGGCAAAAATAGCTTTGAAATTCCAGATACCGTCTGGGTTTATAATAAAAGGAATCGTATATTGCCGCATATAAATTCCAGTCACCAGTCCAATTGTTAGCTCCAACTGCATTCAAAGTATGCAATCTAAAAAAGAAAAAGAAAAGTAATCCTTGTAGAATTTTAAAATATCCTATTTCACATTTAACCTCTTATTTTTATTATTAGTATTTTATTAATAATTATTATACTGGGTGATTTTGTATGGTCTTACGTTAGACTAATATGTGACTCTATTTTTTTTTTATTTTTATTTTTATGCATAATACATAAATTGTCACACTTCCACCTGTAAAGCCACAATCAGCCAATGTAGGTACCTACATGTTTAGTGCAATACTATTTTAATTAAATTTAAATATATAAACTCTTAGTGAGGTTTTGTCAAGTTTTATCGATCTCAGCCGAAGTACTAAATACGAGTCACAATTGGACGCAGCTACGCAAAAAGGATCCAATCCACATTTTTTCAGAAATTTAATTATAAATGACATTGATTATATCTTCACGATTATATCAAAAATAAACCAGATAAAAAATACCGGCATGACCGTTGAGCCGTGGAAATTTGTTAGGGTCCCTGGTGTGGGATGCGACATGTGTAGCCCCATCACACACCCAGGCGACCTCGTCAAGCGCGGGAAGTGCGGCGGTTTCTGTTGAGAACCTCAAGCTGCGCACATAAGCCAAAACGACGTATATGTTACGAATTTGCGCCGTTTGGGGTCGAGACGATGCCAAGCGTCTGGCCAAGAAGGTGTCCAAATATAAAATTTATTTTAATTTTTACTTTTAAGTAGTTTTAATTATTTATACTTTTTACTCCAATAAATATTGTAATTCATCCAATAACAATTAAAACAGACTTAGTAAAAATTAGGAATACAATATCTCAGCAAGAGACTAAGATTAGTCTTGGTATTGGGCTAATATATCACGGTCTTGCTCTTATTCTTACGCAAAAGCAAGATTAAGACCAATGCTGCAAAACCAAAATTAGGTAACACAAGTATCAATGCATACTCGTTAGTTCGAACTTGGATGATAAAGCAGTAAATGAAAACAGGAAAACGAAAATCCCACTAATTGGCGTTAACTACCAATCAGAACTAGGTCGTTGTTTTGGATTATATCTGGACGTAGCCGGATTGGTAGTACAGTGTCGGCAAAAAAGTGATAATCATATTATTAAATTAATTATTTGACGTCAACAGTATCATGGCGATCCCGAATTCAGTCTGCTGTTTTGGTACACAAATGGTAAAGACGCATTGCTGATGCTCACTATTTGTATATTTTTTTAAAGACGGTGTTCGAGTTTCGAATATATAGTTACGACGCCTTGAACGGTCACCGCTCGCGAGGTGTGAAATCAAAAAGTCTACTCGATGGCAGCAGACCCAACATGAGGGGTAGGGATCTGCGGTGGAGCCATCGAGGGGGAAATGGGGGACGGAGACAGCGGTAGCTGGATTGCAAACTGGATCGGTGACTGAATCAGTTGGGGGGTCCTTAGGTTGACGGCCAGAAGTTTGATGCCTCAATCAGAAGATTGAGCCTCGTCGTGACATCGTGGTCCTCGGTGTCTTGAAGGACACTTTTGGGGCGACTTCTCTTCCAAAATGATTTAAGGTCGTATGAGCAAGCCTCTACTATCAGAGGGTTTAAGTGAGTACTTTATAATAGTAAGCATGTTGCGCGCTGACATCTTGCTCCTCCTGCCGATTATTGCTGACAGGCGGTGGAGGTAGAATAGACACAGACACGAGTTATGTGCAGTTAGAAGGACAACTTACTGTCAGTGGTACGTGCTCACTATTTGGCATTCTCCTTTATGGTGGTAGATAATGTTTGTTGCTGACTGTACACGAATAGGAGCGTTTGGACAACCCCTTGGCTATTTAACTGATCCCATCGACTTGTCCTCAAACGGCACAAAATTGTAACCCGTACCTACCGAGGTTGGCGTATTAGCGCAGTGAAATTTATTGATTGTAGGCATTTGTTAATCCCGCAGCGTTGTCCAAATACGAGTACTATCGCCAACCAAACGAAGTAAAAAATAAACATGGGCAAAGTGGTGATGTGATGAATTATGAAAAACCTTTCAAATGTTTTCAAAGAAATAAATATACTCTTGGATACTGCATTTATGATTCATATTTACACAGCGTCCAAAACTGTTATAAATATTATATTATTATTAGTTTAGCTGTTTGTGTTGGGTCCAAGGCGAATATTCAAAAAAAAAAAAAACAAACAATCAATAAATGTAAGTAAGTACCATCACGATCTTTTCCCATGCGTGGTAGTCATAAACCACGCATTTTGTAAGGAGCGTTTTTACATTTTGCCAACTTTACTATAGGCCCATCATACAAGTGACTCGAGAAATTTCACATCTCAGCTCATACAAGGTCCTCCATAACCATTGAGATTTTAGTAGTATATACTAAAAGACAGGCTAATCCAAACAAAAACCGTGTCGCAACTTAATGACAATGTGTGTGGAAATTTCTGCGCGCGACCGCCTATGATTCCGCGTCATCAAAACATAGCGCAAACATCTGGATAATAGTATCGTTTCTAGAAATACCTATCAGTTCACTGTACACAAAAATGTTTTTTTTTTTTAGACGGTGAATCGATCAATGTTACAACCCCAGCCTGAAGGGCCACCGCGGGAGGACGCATGCACGAGTCACCGTGAGGCCTCCTAAGGAGACCCCCAGGGCGTCTACGGACTAAAACCTTACAAACCGTCTCTCTCTCACTGTTGGCCCTGCGTGCCTTAACAGCTAAGTCTGAGTCGTGGCTACGGAGTGAAGGCACTAATTCGCCGCGTTCATGCAAGCATGCGAAGCAAAAGTCTACTCGACGGCAGCAGACCCAACCTGAGGGGTGTAGGGGTCTGCCGTGGAGCCATTGAGGGGGAAATGGTGGACGAAGACAGCGGCGGCTGGATCGGCGACTGGAACGGTGGTGGTAGGGTAGGGGGGTCCTTAGGTTGGCGGCCAGAGGACTTGGCGGAGGCCTCAATCAGTAGATTTAGAGCAGTAGACAGGGTGAACACAAAACAGGTATTGTTCTCTTATGAAGTAGACATGTTTGACTTACGTACTGTTAGAACCTAAGAAATTTTCGATTCAATTCGTTTATTTTCTGAAATTAGGCATAGGACAAAAAAGTATTTTTATTCACTTTTACATGTCAATTTTACAATAAGAATACAATATAATATTAGACAATATAATTTTACAGCTTTCTAATATGTAGGTAGTAGCGGACAAACGGTAAATTGCCCAGTCTGCCGGGGCGGGGAAGTATCCACCGTTTGTACCGATAAACCCAGTTAAATGTAACCAAACATTTAGGGATCAGGCTCGAATTGTCGTCATGTCCAGTCAAGCCGGCATAGTGTTAGGGATTGATGCTAACATTTATGGACCTCGCGCGCCACTTACCACAGGTGGGCGCAAGGTCACATGTCGTCCTAGTATAAAAAAAAATGTTGAAAGCCATGAAACTACAACACTTTACTGGAATATTCCAGCGCATTACAATACAAACATAATGTACACACAAAACTACACTTAAAATTGCATGCTGTAAAAAGGCATTGTCATACAATGAATCTAATTTAATCGAATCGAAGACCCGACCGGGTACTACTCATAGGTACATGCCGGGCCAAGAACCTAATATTGCGACCTTTAAATTAAAGGTCAGCGTTCTAATCACTCTGCAACCACCGTCGCTGTGAGACTGTGACCAGAATTCGTAATTTCGATAGAGCGAATGGTATTCCACTAAACAAATCAAGAAATGTATTTTATTTTACCAATATTCTATTTATTTCTACACGTGTTATAGGTAAAACTCATAAAACTCCGTGTAATAGGGTCGGATAAATTGGAATGAAATATAAAATAAGTAATAAAGTCTAATAAGTAATCTAAAATCTTTTTGATGCTATATTTCTTCTTAGGTTTTTTTTTTTTTGATATACGAGTATTTTTCTTTAATGCTATTGATTTATCTAAAAATTATATAATTTATTTATAACATATTATTTTTGTAGTTTTGTGGTTTCTGACCACCCCTAAAGGAAAACGTTCGTGATGATAATTTACTTTACTTATATATTTTTTTTGTTCGCACCATTCGCGGTATATTGACCAATTTTAGATGATTAGGCGTTATTGTGATCCGTCGGTGCATAAACAGTTATTAATAATTTGTTAGCCATATACCTTGTCCTATCTCTTTCCCGTCATATCCATTCTATATTATCCATCCCACTCACGCTAGTCCAACGGCCGGCGCTTGCTCACAGAAGAGAAGCAGCGGATCTACTGTGTGTAATTGTCACAAGAGCAAATATTTTGTTTAGGCTTCAGGTATCATTGGTAGAACCTCTAATAAAAATAAAATAGGTCATTCTTTAAAAGTTAAAAATTATTATCCTAAAAACAAAACACTAATGCATGGTAAATAAGGCCGCGATTTAAAATAGCGAAATCCATCGTGATAAATATCTAAAAACTGGGGAGTGTTATTATTAATTGATCTCGCCCATAGCCGAGAGACTAAATAGAGAGAGAAAGAATTACGTAAGTGAATCGTCGACCTCGGATTTGTTGATCTTGGTTAGGCTTAGTATGAGTGGCGATATTTTTAGGATAACTTCTCTGCACCGTAACTTAAGATTTTAGTACTAAATAATTACAATAAAATAAGTATTTCTTTATTTTTATTCCAGATTTTAATATAAAAATATTAGCTTTTTAATAAATTCCACCCAGTATAACCAACCGCGGAGCGTGCTAGAATCTCGCAGTGTCGTCGAGTCTAAAAATTGTTGTCCTAGAAGATGCTGTAGAAATCACCGCAATCATTATTGTAACCTGCATTTGTAAAACTCGCAAAATTGATAAGTGATAAAAACTCCAAGTGCTGGTGCCAAGGACATTAGGTTTTACTTTACCAGTTTCCTTTCTTGTTTGTTTATTGCACCGATTATCATAGTATCGTCTATGTATGTAATTTAAAGATTATCACAACCCCGCGCCACAATACAGTCCACTAAAAATTGTACTCGTACATGGCGGGCCTAATGGCCAGGCATTTTTTTTCAACCAAATTCTTGCTATTTTTTTTTAATATTTTATAAACTCGCTTCGCTTTCGTGTATGTGGAATTAATTTTCAACTAAGATGTGCTAGAGACTTAAAATTTGGACCATAGCTCAGAAGTGGATAACAATGCATGAAAATGTGAAAAATAATAATAGAATAAGTATATTTTTTTTATTTACTATGTTTTTATGATCGACTTCTTGATTCTTAATGTATTATATATATTATTATTTTCTGCTTTTTAACGTTATTTGAATGGAACTGATCAAGATTTTTTTTATAACGGACTAATAACAATTTAATATTTTTTCTAATCCTTTAAAGAAAAAAACCTTTTTATAGATTTATAACTTTTTCTGAATTTTCCCTGAAAATTCATACTTGGTAACTTTGTAAGATTGGAAATTAAAAACTTGAGGCGCATGCAATGCAGTATATATACATCACTATAAAGAGTGTGGAGAGTAGCTATCAATAAAAGAACTTAATAATCGGTTCACATTATTTGCGATACATTAAATTGTTATATTTCAATATTTGCTATGTTAAATATAGATTCAATAAATTATATAGAGCTACCAAATTACTCACATAATTTACCCGTAAGAATATATTTAAACCATAAATTGATAACGTGCATGTTAAACGAGCGAGCCGAAGCTTTTACGCAATTGAGCAAAACAACACGGGTTTCTTACAAACTGGGGATGTTGAAGTTCATAAAATATGTAAGCCGAGAAACCCGTCGTTTCCACACGAAGATTTGTAAAACTTTAAAAACCAACTTTTATGATTTCGAAATGGTTTAGCGAAATGTAATCTCATCTTCCCCTCGTGTTGGTAGATGCTTATAATACAGTATATAGTTTTACTTATGATATGTAACATATTTAGGTATATAAGCCTAAGCTGTTTAAGTTATGCAACACCACCGATACCGTGCCTCGAATAGCGGTCCCGGTTCCACTAATACCAACTTGTGGAATCATTAATACATTGTCAAAAAAAAAACCGTCTGGCCAGTCCGCCACGGGTGTAGGCCAAATTCTCCAGATATATGTTCTGGAAGGCCCATCTACAACAGTGCAGTTCTAGAACGCTGTGTTCTAGGGGCTGTAATATTGAATGAATGATGAAATAGTAATTTAAACGTTTAAAAGCTTAACTTTCATCAATAAAAGTAGAAATTGTTATTTTACAGTATTTTCAATAAAAAATATATCAAATGTATTCAATATGTTATATTTATTTTTTTAATTGCTCGAGTTATAAAAGCATGTCAGGCTAGAAACAAAACCGAAACAGGGTGTCACGTAGTAAACGAGCTCCACGAGTTATAGGCGGGAAACGGTAAAACTTTTAATACAATTCAAAACAGAGTTTTTTGTACTGCAATAACATTTGAAAAGTATATTTTCAATAAGGAAATGTATTTTTGTATAAACATATGTACTAATTTAAAATATTTAACCTTTCATAAACTTAATATATTAACAATATTTTTAGCTTTTGACGACTTTTTTGAAATGCTCTAATTTATTTCAAAGATGACTAAATAAAAAGAATATGATTATCATCATCATCATCAGTGCCTGTGTCTCTCCACTGCTGATATAGGCCTCCCCCAAAGCTCACCACTGCACTCGGTCATTTTGCAACCCTCATCTACTCCCCGCCAGGGACCTTCTTAGGTCATCTTTCCATCTGGTGAGGGGTCGTCCACTATGCGTCGTCCACTCTGCGTCATCCAATATGCTGTCTTCACTCTAGAACCCGTTTGCCCCATCGGACGTCGGTGCTGCGGCAGATGTATCCAGCCCATTGTTACTCAAATTGCAAATTTTGAAAGCTATGTCAGTACCAAGTAAATACCAAGGCTAGCTTCTTCATAGCTCGTTGTTCAACCTTAAAGATGTGGACTAGACCAAATGTCAGTGTTGAAGACTTTTGTCTTTAGAAATTGTGGTGAACGATCAAAAGATGATTTTCCTGAATGCTGCCCATCCTAACTGAATGCGTCTGTCGTGTTCTTTGCAGAAGTTGGCTGCACCTAACTGAATGGTCTGTCCTAGGTAGACGTATTCAAGCACAACTTCGAAAGTTGGGTTTTACGCGCAGATTGGTCTCGGCTTAACATGGTCGTTGAACATGACTTTCGTCTTGGCCAAGTTCATTCCGAGACCAACTCACTCGGAAACTATCCTTGAGCTAGCGGTCATGATGACTATGTCATCCGCGAATCGTGTCGGCGACGGCGACCGTTGAGCCGTGGAAACTTGGCAGGTAACCGGTGTGGAATACGACATAGGTATTAGCCCTATCACATCCAGGCGACCTCGTCAGTAAAGTGCGGAAGCTGCAACCTTGGTACAGGTTACGAATATGCGCCGTTTGGGGTCGAAACAATTGGCCCAAGGGACTGGCTCCAAGCGCCTGGCCAAGTTGTCCAAATGGCTGACGGAAAAGTCTGGAGAAGGGAGGGGAAATGCTGCCAATCTCCTTGGGACCAACCCTGATGAATCGTCTCTAGAGGACATTTTTTATTAATTTTTTTATTAGGTTGTGTTAATAGTTAATTTATTTTTTACTATTTAGGTAGTTTTTAGTTATACAAGTACTATATTGGAATCCTAATGGGAGGATATTTTATAGTACAACTTTATATATAGAAAAAGCTAATCGTAGTTTTTTTTAATTTAGAAATAAAGTTGTAGCTAATCCAAATAGTGCCATTACTTTGCACCACCCATATAACCACTATTTTATTGCTGTGGGTTAAAAAGTATTTTTATCTGTGTAAGCAGCAGTAAATAAACTTGTTTATTGATCATAAACAACACCGACAGCTTGTCCCGACTGCGAACTAAATGCAAATTTTCGTATTCACTCAATCAGTGCAATCGTTTCAGTAAATAATACATGGAAAACATTTTAATGGTTCGCAGTTAAATCTTATGTTATTGCTTCGTTTTCATTAGTCATTCTCTAAAATAAATACACTGACAAGCTAACTACAAATCATGTGACGTCTTTTAAAATGTAGAACATGGATTATTTTAATCATCCTTTCTGCAACTGGTCATTAGGGTCGTACTAATAGTCGGATCTAAAGTAGGCCAAAAAGGCTACGGTCTACCAAAGAGGTTACCTGTGCAAATTTGCCTGTGCAGGTCAACTAGACGTCGTCGATAGGGACTTTCCGGTGTACCGGAGCGGTCTGCAGTATCACTCGAAATAATTGATTTTTAATCTTGCGCTGGCCGCGGTTAAAAAAACTGCACATACCTGCATAGGCAGACCTCTCCGGTGGTATGTATTCCTGACGTAAGCATAAGTTAAAAGTTGTTAATAAAAATACTTTTGACATTTGAAAGTACGAGCTCATATGTACTTAGATCTGACTATGTGTCCTTTTTGCAAGTCATGATTTAAATATATATTCCCAACATCTTCTGCCGATTCGTTTATTTTGCTATTGATTTTTGGCGTCGCATCACAACTCTTACCTGCCGAATATAGATAGCCTAAAATACTCTAGAATAAATAAGTAACTTGTCTTGAATAGCGCCGCCAGAAGTCTATACCAACCAAAGACATTAAATGACAAGAGAGGACAAGAGGCCAAACGGAATTAAAGCTAGAAAAATCTTCTCAGAATTAATTAGTCAATGACAGTGTATTGCCGTTTATTTCACGGACAATATGCCGACCTGTATGCTACGAAAGTGAACAAGGTGTAGCGGTTTTTTCGCCTTTAATCAGACACAAAGCACGGATCAGATCATGCGTAGAATACTGTTCTCACCTTCCGCCAAGTACCTCACAGAAGCTCTCAATGTCCTACAGAGGCGAACTGTCCAATTTTGAACGATGCCACTATATCTGTAATTTTTGAATTCCTGCAGCTTTGCCGAGTTGTAGTTTCTCTGAGCGTGTTCTACCGGGTTTACTATGGTGAGTGCTTGGAAGAGCTCTATAACCTAATCCCTTCCTTTCCACTCCACAACAGAACCACACGCACAGGTCAGAATATGCACCCACATACCTTAGTCATCTTCCCTTCGCGTACGTATAAATTTGGGGATTTGGACATCTGTCGCACAATAAGGACGTGAAATGCTCTTCCAGCCTGTGTTTCCACTTTGCTATAACCTGGAGTATTTCAAGCGAAGTGTGTAAAAGTATCTATAGTCAAGCCGGCATAGTGTTGTGAACTGATGTAAGTCATGAGTGGGCGCAATGTTACATGTAATGCTAGTATATATAAAAAAACGTATAACACGTTCTTCTTCGATAATAAAAAAAGAACAAAGTATAGGCAAGGCATAAAATATGATATTTTTTTTATATAAAATTGAATGTCCGCCCCATCTTATATTTGATCTCTTTGTTACCTACCTAATACCACTTTCATTTTGTTACACTGTCCCAGCGTCTTGTCCTCTTTGTCTTCAACTTTTATTTTATGAATGCTTTCGGTACCGTACATTAATAATGACGCTGTTCTCACTAAGTGCTAACAGGCGGTTCGCAAAGACTATATAGTTTAGGTATACCTACCGGCAACCCACTGTTAGGACCTTTTCACATGCATACGGTGCCGTGACAGTTTGTCGCCCGTCTTTATCGACTATAAAATCGGTCTCAGCCACCTCGACTCTTGAGTATTTATGTATTAAGACTCAAACAACAGTATATATGTACTTAACATTAGATTAATATACAATTTATAAAAACTTATCTAGTACATAAACTCTTTACAGTTGAGCACAGCATTTGTCAATTTGTATTATTCGACTTAAAGTGCTAATAAGAAAGCAAATAATAAAAAAGAAGCGAACAAATTTAAGCTAATAAACTTATAACTATATATTTACAATTTAAATTAAAAATGTATTATGTGAGTATGTGAGGGACGCTCCCAAAGAAGCACTATTTTGACGTAATGATAGTATATATATACTCATATATTATTGTTATTCTTAGTAAATATTTTAGTCGTAAGCACAGAGATAGGGAAGCAGAGGTGATCTAACTGCGGTCAAAGCGTGGCATTTCTCACACACATTTAATGTTCGCACACTAATACAGAAGACAGGACCGCACTCATTTGCGAAATGTCAAAATATTATTATATAAGTATAATTATGCATATCGCTCACAAATCTGTCCCGAATCAGTGTATAAAGCCCACTTCGAAAAGATAGGTTTTGTGTTCTACGATAAAAATAATGAAATGAGTATTTTTAGCTATATGGTTTTTAAAAAAATACAACATAATATAATAAAATCGTTTATTTATATTTTCTTACATATATTATTCAAAGCAATGACACGCCAATTTTGGGCCGGATGGCGAGTGGTATCTGGGTCTTGAAGAGATACCGAACTCCTCTGTACTTAACCCCTCTCATATTATTCTGAAAAAGTAATCATAATTATTGTTTTATAACTTAACTTCCATAAATGTTTTGTAAGTATGAAATAAATCTAAGTATTGTATCTATACTGGGTGGATTTTTGAGACGGGACAGTAAGGGCAGGCCTTAACCGTTAAAGTTACAGGAAAACGTTCCTAGGAGACCATCCATAACTTATTGAGATATTCTGAACTTCATTCACAGATTTTGGAAAAATGTACAGTCAGCAAAAAACTTTTGTTTTTATGCCGATCGATCCTGTTTCTTATATGGATCAAAAGTCTCTACCGGAGCAACTGAGGTTTGAGTACTAGAAATAACAGAAACCAAACCAAAAAGGTAGCTCGGTTGATAGAATGCATTCCCTAAAATCCAAAAAAGATCGGTTCGAACCCCGGCATGTACCAATAAGAAATACACTTTTCTTGCATACATTAGTCAGATTTACAACACCACCGTTCCCGTGCCTTGGAGAGCACGTTAAGCCGTAGGTCCCAGTCCACTAATACCAACTTGTGAAATCGTTAAGAAATTGTCACTAAAAATTACATGAGACCCTCGCCAACCCGTCTGGCCAGCGTGGCGTGTGTAGGCCGAATTCTCCAGAAATATTTCTGGAAAACCCATCTCCAATAGTGGAGGTCAAGGTCTCTGTATTCTAGGGGCTGTGATGATGAATAGAGGCGTGAAAGACGGATAAACAGACATACACACACACATACATAAAAAGCTTCTTTCACATTTATAATATTAGTATGGACACCCAGACCACCTAAGCGAAAAACGTATAAATATTTTTTGCCTTGGGTAAGAATCGAATCTACGCACTGCGGGCACTCTGTGGATACAATTCCATAGGATTTACCACTAGACCACGGAGGCGGTCACAACAATAAAACGGTAAAAAAATTAAATAAAAATTATTAATTTTACAAATCCGACCCTGTGTTGATGGAACTGTCAATGTTGTTGTTTTGCAACAATTTCTACGTTTTTCTCTAATAAAGCAACGAAAATTGTAAGATTATTATTTTTATTTCGTTAGAATACAATGAAATATATCTTCTGTCTCTCACATATTTCGAAATTACAAGAATAATCACTAATTTTATTGAATTTTGTGTTTGAATGCATGGTGTGAACATTTAAAACTTACTTGTGGAAGGTTATTCCTAGCACTTTTTTATGTTTTGCACTGTCGCACATATAAGCACTACACTTGACCATGATTTAGTAAAATTTTTAAGATGTAATTTTAGTTAAATAATGAATATTCACAATAATAAGTCGAGATGGTTGAGTTGGCTGTTGTTGGCTATTGTCTATGAATATGGCTAATGTCTATGGTTTCAATGAATAAAATGCCACGGTTGCTCGTTTATGCAGTGTGTATGTGAACTGAGGAAGTGAGATAGCTATATGATCTTTGCGATGAGAGTGAGTAAGCGCAACTTATATGGTTATACGACTAAATTATATGTTATCTCTGCTTCCTTAACTCTGTGGTCGTAATTATAATTTATTTAGGTTCCACGACTCCGAATATTCGTCGAGTTGCATCTCTATCTCATATGAAATAATTATTAGATTGTATCTCATTAGAGAGGCATCTAGGAGATGCAAAAAAAAAACGATTTTTAAGTGTAAGAATCATTAAAAAAGGAAAATCCATTAATATTATTTGTATTTATTCACCGGGTCCCAAACCGGGTCAGTCGCCGTAAACATATTTGCAAAAATATATTGTTTTTTTTATTTTAACTATTATTTATTTAATATAAAACCAACATAATTAATTAAAATACTTAATAAGTAAAAATAAAATATATACCTAATAACAAATAAACTATAAATAAAAAATGACCTCCAGAGACGCCCCTTCGGGGAAAGTTGCAAGGAGGCTGGCAACATTTCCCCTCTATATAGCGAGACTAATACGTTGGCAGAAATAAGTCCCCGCTACCACCGTTTCCGTGCCTCGGTCGGAAGCCGTCGATTCCAGTTCGACTAATACCAACTTGTGGAACCGTTAATAAATTGTCATTAAAATAGACATTAGACCCTCGCCAACCTGTCTGGCCAGCTCATTTTTTAGCTCAGAACCAATTTACTTCGCGCGAAAATTTAAAAATATAAATGACACACATTATATTATTTTTATTTTTTTATAATAATATATTTAATTTAAAAGATAATTACAATTATTATTTTTAAGTATACCCATCGCTATGTTAGTAACAATAGCTTACTTTTATATTTTTTTATTTAGTTTTTTTTAAGACGGTAAATCGATAAATCATCAATGATACGCCCCCAGCCTGTAGGGCCACCGCTGGAGGACGTATGCCTGACTCACCATGAGGCCTCCTAAGGAGACCCCAAGGCGCCTACGGACTAAAACCCTATAAACCGTCTCTCTCTCACTGTTGGCCCTGCGTGCCTTAACAGCTAAGTCTGAGTCGTGGCTACGAAGTGAAGGCACTCGTTCGCCGCGTTAAAATTTAGTGTAAGTGCCTTATGTATACTAAGCTTGTATAGTTAGCTTGTTGACAACGATGGCCGACAGTTTGAATGAATTGATTAAATTAATGAATGAAAATTAAATTTAGTCCGTCTACTACTACTTTCTATTTGAACCAAAATTTGACAATTGCAAGTTTCCACGTTTACAAGGGTAACATCACAGAAGCACGGATATTTTCCGCAGTATATCTGATAGTTTTTATAATTAACCAGTGTAACGCAGCGTCAACGCGATTTGATTACCATTGACTTGATGTGTTGATTTAACTAGTAGAAAGCCTATACTATATGGGAAAATCATCACGGCTTATCAAAACAGGAATGAGACAAAATAATACGGTCGACCGTGCGTAAACCGTGTACATTGTACAAGGGCCAGCACAGCACGGCGGCGATCCGTTTAGACAGCAACCGTATGCATGTGAAAAGGCGATTATACGAATAATATAAATATCGCTTCACGTTGTGTTTTCAGACCGTTTAATGCAATAGACAATGCTAGTCCTAGAGACAATGTAACATTGACGCTAGCGACATCTACAAAAAGTGTTTTTTTGTTTGATATGTTCGACTTGGCAAGAGAAAGTTTTTTTTATTTATTTAGCGTTGATAAGTGTTCAAGTAGGGTTTTCATAAACTTTAAAGCGAAATTCAGTAAAATGAGCACTTTACTTTGCTTACTACGCGAACACGGAGCCCATTGTCTCCATTAATAAATCTAAAACCCGTATTTTTTATGCTGGTAACCCTTGAACAAAGAAGTTTCAGGTAGCAACCCTGGTCATAATCTTATTTGGAAATACGAGTATAGTAAAATCTCGTCATGACTAATCTAGGTTTAGCAAATCGTGCCAAAACAGCTAAATAGAACTGTTAGTTTTGGCATTTTCTGTAATTCCTTTGTTGATAAATGTTTATAATGGAGCCTTTTGCAACTACGTGGGGCACGTTTATTATCACACAGTACAAAATAGTTTAGATTACCACCCAGATATGCTAGGAAAATAAGCTTTTAAATTCATATTTCAATCTGCTTAATTCAGTAAGTAGATTACCTCCGTTATCTAACGGTTAAGTGGACTTAGACGCGGAGGTACCGGGTTCGACTCCTGGTCAGGCAACAAAAAAAGTAATATTTATTGAGTTTGGTATGCTAGAGACGTCCGCGTCGACGAGTTTGCCGCTTGTCATGATAAGCCTATAGTAAAGTTGGCTGAATGTGATTCCGCTTATTTAATGCGCGTTTTAATTGAACTTTTACACGTCATTTAATATCAACAATACAATTTATTTGTTCCAAAACTGCGGGTCGCTTTTTCCGTCACAGCGCCATTAACGACCTCATTCGTAGGACGCTTGCAGTTGTCTCGATCCCATCTATTTTAGAACCAACCGGTGTGAGTCGAGACGATGGCAAGCGTCCAGACGGAATGACATTAGTTCCTTGAAGTTTGGGTCAATCCCTGGTATGGGATTTTACCTGTTGGTATTCCCTAGCCCCTTCCCATCTTTAAGGAACTTCTGTTAGAGCTGGTGTTGCAGCGAAACAAGCGCAGATCAGCAAGCGTCAAAAATATAAAACTATTTGCAATAGTTACTATTTTACGACGTTTGCTGTAGAAACGATGGGCCCGTGGGGATCGGAACTTAAAGCCTTTTATAAAGAAATTGTTCCAAGTCTCATTGACGTCTCTGGTGACAATAGGGCTGGTAGTTTTTTCTCCCAAAAATTAAGTATCCTTATTGAAAGGGCAAATGCTGCTAGTGTATTGGGCACCATGCCACAAGACAGCGATTTGGAGGAGCTATTTTTTTTGTATGTATTTTTATTTTCTATGTATTATTATTATTTTTTAGGTTAAATTTAGATTTTGTTTTAATATAGTTTATTTAATATTGTAATTATTTTATATTGTTTGTATATTATTTTGGATAAAGTATATTTATTACACAATTTTAATTTTACTTTAATGAAAAGTTAAATTATTTTATCACATTAAAATACACACATTTCATATTAAGAAATAGCAATGTAGTCCAAAATCCGACCAATTTATGCGCTTTTGCAATAACTGCTAACAAAACACTTACCTAAAATAAATATTAATGACATCAATTAAATGTTATACCTACTCGTGACATGCTCGTATGTTAAAAGTAATGTTGCCCAATCTTGGTCTTGGTCTTGCAGTCTTGCACAGATATATTAGCAAGAGCAATACCAAGACTCATCCTAGTCTAGTGCTCAGACATTTTTTCCTAATTATGATAAAAATGGAAAAAAAATTGGGCTTACGATTTTTTTTTCACTTTCTAACTTTTCGTGTCTGTCTTTTTTAGGGTTCAGAGGTAAAAATATCGAACCCTTATAGTGACTTGAAATGTCTCCAAAACTACCTACTGTTCCTATGTGGCCCGGTCGATTTTTTGGCTCTGAAATTGTTGTACGTATGGATGAATAAAACATCATATTAAGCGTTATAGTAGAGCCTACAGATTTTTTGTTATAACCTCTGTATACATTTTTGGATGGATTTTTTAACCATTCCAAATTTCAAGTAAATCAGACCAGTAGTCTCTCAAGGTTTCCTTATAACAATTTTATTAGAAACAAATATATTTTTTAGTCAGAGCGAGACGTTATACTAACTTGACAAAAAAAAAAAGTCTATTATTATTATTTATTGTCTATATCGTCATTCGTCATGGCGTCTCATTTTTTCGAACCCCTCAAACGATATAAAAGTCATGCCACACCCCATTTGATTCATTCATTCGGCTGGAGTAGCCAAAAGAAGAACTCAACCTAAAGGCCTAATCCCGGGGCCACTGCCCCGGGACTCAAGAAAGGCTATCTTCAATTTTGGGACTCAAAGGAAGCTGTCATCTACAAGTTCGGAAATCTTAATGAACTCTTGATTGAAGAATTCATCACCGCACTCTGCACCGTTCAAGTTTCGGACTCTGAAGACCACTATCGCTTCACCGACTCTTGAACTCTTCTCTTCACCGAAGATTTGCTTCACTCTTAGCACGTGCTACTCTCAATCAACGCTACCTCAACTCTACGCTCCAACAACTGCTCAACCCGGGAGTCTACGAAGTCGGCAACGCTAAACTTCATCACCGACTTCGCCTCCGGAACGCCGTCGACCTTCATCAACGACCCGAAACTTAATCTCCGTGCTCTCCGATCTCACCTCTCCATTTCACTCATCTAATTATTTGTAAATAAACTTATATTGTACATAACTTATACCTTCTTTTAATTTAAATTTCTTAGACAGGCTCCTTCTCTAAAAATCTTTTTCTTCTCAACTATCGCTTCACGATAGTTTGGCGCCCTGTTTTTCGTCGTTGCTAAGGCAACATTGTCAAATATTTATTTAATTCAGATGCAAAATTATTTCTAACGTCCTTCATCCATTCCTTTCGGCAATAATTTTTACTAAAACACACATTTTTATATATTTTTGGAAACATATTTGACTCACAAACTTCATTATTTTAAATTTTCTCCATTCATGTTTTCGAACCCCTCAAACGATATAAAAGTCATGCCACACCCCATTTGACTCATTCATTCGGCTGGAGTAGCCAAAAGAAGAACTCAACCTAAAGGCCTAATCCCGGGGCCACTGCCCCGGGACTCAAGAAAGGCTATCTTCAATTTTGGACTCGAAAGAAGCTCTCTCTACATCTACAACTTCGGAACTCTCTTGATTGAAGAATTCATCACTGCACTCTGCACCGTTCAAGTTTCGGACTCAGAAGACTACTATCGCTTCACCGACTCTTGAACAACTCTTCTCTTCGATTTTCTTCACTCTTCACCGCTCCTTGAAGACGCTCGACCATCGCTGCTTCATCCCTACGTGTTGGTTCTTCACTATCGCTGCTTCATCTCTACGTGCTACTCTTAACTTTGTTCGATTGCTGCTTCGCCTCTACATTCCTTCAACCGCTCAACCCGGGAGTCTACGAAGTCGACAACTCTAAACTCATCACCGACTTCGCCTCCGGAACGCCGTCGACCTTCATCAACGACCCGAAGACTATTCTCTGTGCTCTCCGAACTCACATCTCCACTTCACTCATCTTAATTTTCTGTAAATAAACTTATATTGTACATAACTTATACCTTCTTTTAATTTAAATTTCTTAGACAGGCTCCTTCTCTAAAAATCTTTTTCTTCTCAACTATCGCTTCACGATAGGCTGTGGGGTCCAAGTTCACACGAAATTTTCCAGGAGTTGTCAGCACGTCGGGAGACAAGAAGGCTGGCCAATATTTGGGCCAAAGGATAAGCCATTCAACGTGGTAATGGGTACTTATTTGCAGCAAGTTTTTTGTTTTAGTTTTTAGTTGTATTTTTTATTACCAAGTAAAATGTCTATTAATAGAATTAAAAGTTGTATTGGCAAGGAAGGAAAACAATTTTTTAAGCATTCCATGGATTTACCGTGCCGGGTCCATCGTAAATGGGTAAGAGATGAGAAGAATGTTGTTTTGGGCTTGCAAACGACAATAGGCTGGTTTAAAAAAAGGAGGCCTCCCTTTTTTCATATATTATATTATATTTTTAGCAACCAATAGAATCACGTAATTACTCGTTCGAATTATTATCACATCACGTAATCATGATATCTACCTATTGATCGATACATTCCGTGCGCTCCGCATATTTCCCTTGCGGATAACCTCTGCTGGATTGGCAGCTTTAAGCTTTAAAAAAGCTCACATAGAATCCATACATATCCGCCAGTTGCGGAAAAGCTGATTAACTTTTGATTTTTTAAAAGTATTTCTATGTTTTCCAATAAGTTCTACGCATTTTTTTAAACCACAAACCACCTCAGATATCTCACTAATATTATTATTGGCTTGAAGTACAATAAAACATATATGGAATTTGACTTCGTTCATATGTCCACCACGTTTACAGCGGTCGATTCGTTGGACCCGATTTTTGATGACACGACCACACATTTCTACGGAAACGGCATGAAAACCACACCGATACGGTTATTTATTGTTAAAAAAGTGGTGTTTATTCAATCACATGAGGTTTTTACTTGACCAATAACGTATATTCTGTTCGTTGACGTAGCTTGTTAACCTAAAAATCCGCTTTATCACTGAAAATATTTTTGCGATTGATATTTAATAATAAAACTGTATCTCTGGTCTAGCGGTTAAGTCCGTGGATTTAGATGCAGAGGTACCGGGTTCGAATCTTGTTCGGAATCCCAATAATTTATTTGTGATATTTCTCGAGCCTAGTACGCTAGACTTATACTTGTCATGATGAGCCTATAGTAAAGCTGCCTAAATGTGAATCTGCTTCTTTTAAAGCGTGGTTTCTGACTACCATAAAAGGGATAGTCGTGATGAAACTTTACGATTTTGCGATTTTATAGTTGCAGTCATCGACTAAGAATTTTAATAGACAATTCATCTTGTATGGGTATTTAGGCTAAAATGTATTTACAGTTATACAAGTATGAAAATTAAAGTTTAATATAATATTATGACAGCTCTAGTACTACTGACCGGTAACTAAATCCTTCCATAGTGGCATTTGGTCCATTAAAACAGAAATTTGTATCGCAGCCATTTAAGTGAACGAATGCCACTAACTGAGGATTCAGTTACCACCAGCCCTATTCTGTTACTAGTCGCAAACTTTATTAGTGGATTTCGTTATTTACGTCAGAGGTTGCGCTATAATTACAAAATATTATTCAATTCTCAACTCTATAAGCGCTTAACCTTGACAGCGGCCGTGCAAATATCAACTTTAATAGCGTGATATACCTACATATAGTTAACAGATTCCATTATATAACGTTTGAGATTAACTAACAGAGTAGGGTTAAGCCGTCGGTCCCGGTTCCACTAATACCAACTTGTGGAATCGTTAATAAATTGTCATTAAAAAATGACATCATATCCTCGCCAAGCCGTCTGTCCAGCGTGGCGAGTTTAGGCCAAATTCTCCAGATATATCACTCGTATGTATCGCAGTTTCAATGCCCTGTCGATTAAACATAACGAATTAGATCTGTTCAATCTTGGCCCTAAAGCGTTTGGGGGTCAGGTAACGTTTGGTGGTTGAAAGTGAATCTCAAAATTGTTATTACATTATTTACTTTTTTTCCGTGTTAAGTTGTAATTTGCATTTAATTTTTGTTTAATTTTGCTGTTTGTAATTGTTATTTGTATTATTTGTGTAGAATTACTTTAGTTTAAGTTAATATTTTCATCCATTTAATTTTTAGTTCATGCGTGCAGTGTACAATAGTTTTAGGTTGTTAAATTTAACTTGTTTCCCTTTGTATTTGATTTTGATAATTGTTGGAATTTAATAACTGTTTGTTGTACCTATTCTAAATAAATAAATAAATATGTTCTGGAAGGCCCATCTCCAGCAGTGGAGGTCTAGGACGCTAAATTCTAGGGGCTGTAATGATGAAAATGGCGATTCTTAGAGGGGTTGCAAATTTGATATGCTTTGCTCTACTAGCAGGACTTAACCGTTAAGAAGTTTTTTTTTTTTTTTATCTCGTTTTTTTCTATGGTAAGGGAATATTTATTTGTTATTATTGTCGAGGAAATATAAACAAAAACAATGTTATTATTAGTTATAATTAATTAATAAGCACTTATAATATATGTGTTAGTAACCTAGATATAATCTATTTATTAACGAAAACTTAGGCTGAGATCTATGAAGCATGCTTGGATTTTTGAACAGAAACTCGTTTATTTTCAGGCGGCAGCCTATTTTGCGCAAACGTTATTCACGCGAGGACAATAGAATACAATCCACTAAGCCAATCCAATATTGACATCGTCTAAATAGATATAATTTTAATTTATTTTTAAATAAACTCCTATAATTTTGAAGTTACATAACTAAGTATTTTTACTTTTTTTATCACTATTTTTTATTAACCATTCCCGTTTAACGTTGACATATACATGATATTGATGGAAACTATCGAATTTTTCGAATAACGATGTTTTAGATAGGATTGATCGCAAAAAATGTATCCTACTTTTGGTGACATTCAATAACATACTGCAGATAGTAGGTAATAAGCTATTGAGTATCGAAAGAATTTGTCGAAACTAAGTTAACCGTCGATACTATTGATTACCTACGATATCTAAACAATACTATTGAAAATTAAGCAACTTTTATAATATTTTATTAAGTGTCTTTAAAGGACATTGTACAGAATACATCAGCCCTAAACACGTAATTTATTTACATAATATATGTTCATAACAGAGTTTATAACCGAGTTGGAGATCATCAAATTCCAAGTGTTGCAGAATTTGATGCTTTTCAAAGAGTAATTCACGTCAATATCGCCCAAACACGAAGGGTATACGGGAGTTCTCAGCGCGGGAAAACCGCTAAAATTAAGTGCAACTTCTGCCCCATATACTCGTATAGACTCAAATTTATTGTTTTCCATAATTATTCACATCGTAGCACATTATTAAACAAAAGAAAACTACTTTTGACTAACAATATCCACAGTAAACTAATTTACAAAACAAAAAACTCGGACTTGACATGTCCGTGCAAAATGGTGCGAAGAACTCCGCAACTTTTATAATGTCGAAAACAATCGACAGTATCGATGTTAACTCGTCAGGGACGACAATAATATCGATATAATTAATAGATAGGTAGTTTACTACCAAGTCTTAATACTATTGGAAGTCATCAGTAGTACCTACTATATATTTTGTGCGATCGATATATGAAGATTCCTGCTATTAGTACCCTAATAGCCTATTGATAATATACCTAAAGATTCTAGTAATATCAATATCTGAATAACATTTGCGGCTAAAGAACAAGAATCCGACTGTTGGCGTTAAATAACCTACACTGATAACTGGGGAGCAATTCACGAGCTATAGAAATAAATATTGCATTTATCGAAAAAAATGTTAAAAACGAGGACATACTCGTATATCGCATTCGACATTATCTCTACAGCTTGAGAATTGCTTGTCTGAACTTGTAACTTAATCTTAGAGAGGTCTTCGATAGTAGAGGCTATTGTACGAAGGATTCTGCATTTTTTTGTCTTCAGCTTGAAATTTGGCGAGCAGCATGGGCCAACTCTTGTCCTGAGCGTTCGGGTTAGCATCCATTTCCTGACGCATTTTTGATGCCCTCGCTACATCGACATTTAACATGTTTTCTAAATAGCGCAAGTTGTGAGGAAGAACGATCTTGGATATCTGTGGAAAAGTAATGAAAAGGAATGAAAAAATGCGCAGAGGCAGGTACTTAACCAGGCCCAGCATTAACAGAGCATCACACCTTGGCAAGGCTGATGACAGGACACTGTGCCTTAAACAAACATCTATACAAGTATACATTACAGATAGCCCACTGTGTAGAGCAGGAGTATTTATTTAGGGAGCGGGCCTAATGCCGCTAGATATTTTCTGAACGTTTAGGACACTAAAGAGCATTATTTAGATCAGAGTAGGGGCGAAGACGTATCTTAAGACTGATTAATTATTATATAATAATAATAGTATAGCAATAATAAATATACAGCAATAATATACTTATATCATATATACATATACGAGTACAGTTCTCCCAAAGTGATAATGCGCATAGAAATCTTCGTCACTGTTCGGCAACGGTCGTATTCCCCGAGCGTCGGAAGACGATATGTATATAGAGTGGTTAAGAGCATTTTCTTCATGCATAATTTAGTAGAATTATGTGTTTTGTGCTAGTTGTTAGTACGTTTTCCTATTTTACAAAATAAACTATTTAAAGTTGAATAAGATAATTAAAGTTGAAATTAAATTCACCTTTGAAAACAAAACCAAGAACGGTGTGTAATATCGGCTCTATATAATTCCACTCAGAGAGAACACATGCAGTCACCGACCGCCCGAATTGTTTTCGATTGTGTACACATGATATTGACTTCTATTTCTTTCGAACAAGGTGCAAAATGCAAGTGCAATGTTTAGGCTCTTACGATTCAATGATTCGGGTGTTTCCGGGAATACGACAATTAGCGAAGATCTGTATGTGCATTATTAATTTGGGAATACTGTACCTATATATGAAATTGTATGAAAACAATCCTCAGCCAATTACAAAGCTCAAAACTAAAATTCGATGAGTTATTGACGAAATTTATTTACTAATTGTATGTCGAAAAGTAATCGGATATATCGTAAAAAGAGTGAACGTTTGCCGACAAAGCCAAGCTTTGTTTTTTTTTTGTCGGATGTTGTGTTCCATAGTATACATTAAAAAAAACACCCCAAACAACTACAATATGCATATAATATATATATTAGTACGTTTTGAGACATGCTTTATTGAAATATACGAGCATAGAACTGCTGGCGGGCGATCTACATTAAAATTGTTAGACTCTGTAGATGTGTGTTATGTATGTGTAATGCTGAATTATTAGTATTGGTAGGGCGTAGGTAAGTCGGAAGTTTAAAAAAAATATATTTTAGAGTCCTATCCATAAATGAGTATTTTTGAGTGATTCTTTGGTCAAGCACTCCTGAAGTGCTCCAGTATACTATACTCAGACTAAAGTTCCTCCAGACTTCTAGGACTTTTCCAGGAGTCTGGAGAAATGTGACGGGTCTCTAAGCCGAACTGGAGGAGTGAGGATTGCTCTGGCAGACTAAGGGCGGAGAATCTTTGGACACAGTCACAATCCTAACACGACAAATGGCAACATCAAGTCTCAAGCGTATAAGATTTAAAAACTATCATTAATAAATAAAAATCATTAATAACTCACATATTGTGCATCATTTCGCCGAACGTATTCAAAGCCGGTAAAATTCCACGTATACAAAACTATTTTTTTTATATAGTTGTAAAAGTTGGCTCGGTATTCGTTGGTAGCTAAATTGACGGATCGGATTATCTGTACGGGAATTTATTTACAGTGCAAACTGACTCTCCAGAGTGGCGGACTAAATGACCGATCCTCTATGCTAGACTTTTTTTTTTTTTTTTTTTTTTTATTATGGCACAAACAGTCATTACAAATGAAGTTATATAATTTAAAAAGTAAATATAAAAGAAGACCTATAGGGCCAATAGTGTAAACAGTTAACTATGACGACAATATTTAAAAGAAAGATAAACAAGTTATACAAAGTATGATATAGTAATAACAATAGGTAGTAAGTTAAACAGTTACAGTTTTAATTTTATTTTGGATAAGTCTCTTTAAGGTGGCTGGTGAGGTATTAAATATATCTATTTCGGAAAAATGGTCATTATACAATGTAAGAGTGCGAATTATAAACCTATTTCTAATGTAGTTATTTAGGGCTCGCGGTGGAACAAAAATATTAGAATAACTATGTTGAAGTTTCTTATTTCGTGGTGTACGAATAAGCAAACTATGAATGGAATTCTTTTTAGGATATCAGGGCAATTAATTTTGTTATTGAGTATTTTATGTAAGAAACACAAGTCAAATTGAATCCGTCGATGACGAAGAGATGTCAACCCATAGGTCCCCAACAAATCATCATACTTTGACTTACTTTCACCTTATTATGAAAAATATTTTACTATAAAGATATTATATATCTTTATAGTAAATTTATATTTATTTTATTGGTATATTTCATTGTGTGCTTAAAAACTACAACAGATATTGTATTATTATAATTATTTCTGGAGAGTTTAGCCTACACTCGTCTTTAATGACAATTTATTAACGATTCCACAAGTTGGTATTAGTAACACCGGGACTGACGGGTTAATTGAAGAGTTTTTTAAACAACTGGTGTAAAAAAGTGAATTTTCTAAAAAAAATAATTAGTTGGTTTTCGCTCTAACCCGGAGATATATCGGTTTTTACCAGTAAGCAGGCGATATACCGCAGACCGCCTCCGTGGTCTAGTGGTAACAAACGTTGCCGTGAACTCGGGAGGTCGTGGGTTCGATTCCCACCGGGGGCAAGTTGTACATTGTATAATTTGTCTCGGTCTAGGTGTTTATATGTATAATATGTATATATTTACAAAAAAAAAGTATAATATGTAGTTTATCAACCATCTAGTTTCCGTAACGCAAGCCTCGTAGCTTATCACGGAAATTAGATGGCGCTGTGTGACCTGTCTGGAAATATTATTATTATACATATATTTAAATAACGAATTCCATTATTATATACCTTTCAGCACGACAAAAAATATTATGGATATTGAAAGGTTTATTAATAACTTTGAGGTCCTTGTACCTAAAAAAAATCTCATAATAATAGTGAAAAAAATATATCCCCTACCTAGAGTATTCCGCAAAACCCCCTCCGCATATTCGTGCGTCGTCGTTTTCTAAAGTTCTAGCGCAAACATCGAGCATTGGGTAATATAATGGAAATAAAATCCACGTATGCTTGAATTTTTTTTACTAGTCCTTACAATCTCATTCATTCATTTTTCATTACAGCCCCTAGAACACAACGTCCTAGACCTGCACTGCTGGAGATGGGCCTTCCAGAACATATATCTGGAGAATTTGGCCTACACTCGCCACGCTGGCCAGACGGCTTGGCGAGGATATGATGTTAATTTTATTGACAACTTATTAACGATTCCACAAGTTGGTATTAGTGGAACCGGGATCGACGGCTTAACGTTGGTGTTGTTAATCTACAAATGTACGTAAGAATAGTGCATTTCTCATTGGTACATGCCGGTGGGTTTTGTACCGAGACCTTCAGGATTCAAGAAACTCGTTCGAACTTCGAACCACCACCACCTTACAATTTAATAACATATAATATACTAAGTAGCTAGATGGGTGCACGAACTATCGTGTCTGTTTCGAAACGGCATAACAGAATTTGGCGAGCGCAAGTTTTTTTTTTGTAATAACGCATGCTTGATATTATCCCTGCTGAAAGGAATAAAGTTTCCGTTTAAGTAATGGAATACGCCTGCTGGGAGCTTTTGGATTAAAACAAAAGAAAACACATCATCATCAGCCTGTGTCTGTCCACTGCTGGATATATTCATCTTTCAAAGCTGGCCCTGTACCTCAACAGCGACCTTCTTTAGGACATCTATATATCTAGTGGGGGTTATCCCACTGCTATTCATGACTTCGTGTGAAGTAGCAGTAGGTAAGCAAATACATTAGGTAGGTACTTACACTAACTGAGAAAATTGTAATTATAATTACAATAAATACTTGAAAAATGTTCTTCATCGTGAAATAGAAGACAACGCCAGACTTCTACTAAAGTGTTTTCCGACAATAAGCTTAGGTACGAGTGTGTTTAATAAACATTCGATTACACTAAACAAAGTTAGAAACAATATTTTTCACTCTTGAATAATATTTACTAATATTTAAAAAACACTATCGACAGCTAATCTATAGGCAAAACAAATGAACTCATACCTACATATATTTTACAGTTAAGCACCTTATACTAGTACAACATCCATCTTGCTTTACAGCCCGCCAAGATCATACACGATGCACGATTTTAAACGACCATGAATAGTTTTGACTTACGTCGATATATTTTTTTTAAAGTTATTATTGTGATTTTTATTTTATGTCTATATATATATATTTAGTTTACACGGCCTTTTTACAGCCACGAATTTATGTTTAGTTGACTCGGCCTCTTTACAGCCACGAATATAAATTATTGTTAATGGCATTTAGAACATAAGATGACACGGCACTTTTACAGCTACAAATATATGTTTAATTGACATATTATTATTATTTACATTGTACGGTGACACGGCCCGTATACAGCCACGAACTAGTATTAAGATTTGATATTTATGATTATTGTTAGATTGTAAGCTGACTGGGCCCTTTTACAGCCACGAATTTATATTTAGTTGACACGGCCTATTTACAGCCACGATCTTATATTAAGTAGTTATTAAGTCACAATTACCTTGCTTATGACAATAATGCTAATATAGCACACATAAATCTGGATTGTCCAAATAGTGTGTATCTACGTCCAACACAGCAGCATTTAGTGGGAACGCTATTGGGAACTAGTGTGCCCGGTGTAAATAGGGCTTAATCGCCTTAGAAAAACATATAGAACAACATTAAAACGGCATTGTCTTAGAAAAAATGCAGTTCCCATACATCGCCTCCCAATAGCGACCACACTACTTGGCGGGCTGTACAGCGCAATAATAAGTTAAATGCTTAGAAATATATCGTCCTTTCTCTCTGCGTGGTGGTCAGAATCCACGCTTCATTCTTACCCAACTTTACTAAGCCCTACAAGCTCGTCGATGTCTCTAAGTCAAAGTCAAAATATCTTTATTAACTTAAAACCTATTACAGGCATTTGTACCACCTTATTATTTAAATTTTCCTTATTAGATTTACTAATGAATTAAAAATAAAACAAATACATATTTACAAAACAAAAAAAAAATCTATAATCTTAAAATTCAACTATATAATCACCTACCTAGAATTTAAATAGGTGGTAGGCGGACTGGTGGTAGTAATTTGCCCAGTCTGCAGGGGCGGTTACTTACCTACTAAGGTATACACCGTTCGTGCCGATAAACCCAGTAAAGTGTATCCGTTTCGGGATCAGGCTAAAATTCCCGCCTGCCCAATCAAGCCGGCAGTGTTAGGGATTAATGTCAGTTATGGGTGTCTGATTCCAAGCGACGAGGCGACGATCCTATGCCTATGGATTCCATTTACCATCAGGTGCTAGTATAAAAAAAAAATACAATATCTGGCAAACGAGTCTAAATACCTACATTATAGTGTTATCAATAAAATAGTGGCATGGTTTATTAGGTAGGTATTGTATTGTTATTTTACTTTGAAATATATGTGAATGTTTTGTCATTGCATGCTGTGTGCACATATTATTGGAGATAGTACTGAATTGCATTGTAAAGATATGAAATTTAAAAATGTTCTGTTGTGTGTACCTAATAATAATAGAAATAGCGTTTAAAATGTACCTACCTAAATTTACAGTATTTGATTTTTCTGCAATTCCTCCAGGTGTTCGTTTACATTCAAATTTCTCACACTTCTATCCTATTCACTGGATTCCTTTTCACATGGCTCCGTCTTCATATTTGACTGTAATATTTGTTGGAAATCAAATCGTATGGAAGTATATAATTTCCACTTCATGTATTCTCGCTACAAATATTGTGATAACTTGACGGCACCATTCGCTTCATTCTAACCCTAGCGGTAACATTCTAAACCTGCCCAACAACGTCATTTAATCGTAATTCCAGTCTTATACGAGTACGTAGTGGTTATATTTTTAATCTAGCCGACACATAACCCTATTGTTTGTAACTACACGTACTTATCAAATATTGTTGATCTTAAATGCATAGGCCCCAACATTGTTATTTCTTGCGGGGCACGGCAGAACACTTGTAACTTCGAAAGCATACACGCATACGTTCCTAAATTAAGACTAAGTGCAAAGTGCAAGTGATTTTTATTTGCCATCCTGATTCACACATTTTGGTCGCATTATCCTGTATATTCAGACATTACAGACATGATTTTTTAAGTGGGCACTGGTCAAATGCTAAAGGAGTCTTCGGGCTGAATTTGATAAAAACTAAACATTTATAAATTTTAATATGTTTTATTCGGTCAAAATATTTACTAAAATAAATCAAATTAAATAACTGTAAACTAAACCTAATAGAAAAATACACTAAAAACAAAAAATGTCCTCGAGAGATGACCCCAAGAAGACTGGCAACATTTCCCCTGTATAGCGAGGCTAATACGTTGGCAGAAATAACTGCCAGCCTATATGTTTCCAAATTTTACAGTCAGCTGTTTCGACAACCCTATCGTCCCATCGTTTTTTTCCAACGTTTTTTAATTACGACGATTGTTTCCAGCATTTGATTCACAGACAGACAGACAGTGAGGTCGTCCAGGCCTGGATGCCTAATGGGCGTGGGTTGGGGATGGGGACAGTCCCCCGTTTTCCCCGGCAGGATCTCAGCGGGTATCCACCCGCCGGTAATTCATGCACGTTTAGTGCTGGGCGCCGTTACTAGTATAACAGCGCCCGTGTGGCTCACGAACCCAGTGGGCTAAGTTCGACTGCTTCAGCTCTCCTCCAGGAGTACTTCTCTAGGAAGTGGTCTCCCGTTGGGGGGCCGTGCACAAGACGGAGCGATGTTCTGGAGATGCTTGAAGTGTCCGTTGTCGGCCCGGGAGAACATACGTCTAATCAGGCCAACGACAAACTCCTCAATAGTAGGCATCTCCAAATCTCGAGCTAAGACGGAATTACGCACGAACCATGGCGCTCGGGAAACCACTCTGAGCGATATGTTCTGCTGACTTTGGATCTTGTCCCTGTTGGTCTTGGCCAGAAGGTGGTGCCAGGCTGGCGCAGCATAGGTGAGACGAGAACGGATGAACATCTTGTAGATCTCGACCTTACGCATTTGATTCATACACTATCAGCTGTTGCAATAATACAGAATTAACAGCCAGTTTCTTGAACGTATTTTTGGTACTTAATTATTACTTATTTATTTATTTATTTATTTATTTATTCGTGGGAAAATTTACAGCCTTTGCAATATTATGTATACAAAAAATATCTAATCTCAAAGCCTTACAAATTTTCACTGTTAGCTATAATAAAAAATAATATAAAAAGAACCAACAAAATCAGTACAATAACAATGAGATATGAAATAACAATTGCATTTGTATACTGATCCCGTTTTACACCTTAAGAATTAGACAATATAATAAAATTAAATAAGTGCAACAACAAGTATTAGTAACAATAAGTAGGTACTCAACAACACTTTACAAATTTTTATAAGAAACATAAATGAAGTAATAGAAAAATATATAAAATAAACTAAAACAAGGATCAAATAAATAATTTAAAATAATTATAATGTAATATTTCAACATTTTAATGGACATCTACTCAATATGCTCATCACAGTACTCTGTAGTCACAGTACACAGTACTTAAGTAAAAATAAACCAGTAAATTTTTACTTAAGTATAATTAAGTACCAAAAGTACGTTCGAGAAACTGGCTGTAAGAAGTTTGTTTTTTCAAAATCAACCAGTTCGATTCCACGAAAGGAGAATATATTTTTTAATGCAGTTTAAGTTTTCATCAAAAAGAAACACTATCTCGTAATTTACTTAAAATTTGGAATGGCTGTAGAACTATTGGAGTGTTGCGCAAGACCAATACCAAGACTTGAGTTAGTCTGGGTCCTAATTCTCGCGCCTTCGACATGCATGTCCGCTCGATTTGTTCGAATGAAACTGACAGTTTTCTTTGGAGATCTGTCGCTATTTATTCGAATATTTCGAACCGACACGCAAGTCGAAAGCGCCAGAATTAGGCCCCTGATCTTGCTTACCTACATGTCGGTGGTCTTGCTCTTGCAAGATTGGGCTACTCTAGGCGTATTCCAGTACTAGCGCAAACGTTACGTATATTACGGAATCCAAATACTATAATTTGAATCTAACAACAATAATACTATATACGAGTACCTATACAGCGTGTAATTGTCAAAAGAGCAAATATTTTTTTAGGCTTCAGATGTCATTTCGGGTTCTACTTTTTGTTATGTTTAAGGTATGCCTATGAAGCACATCATTGCCTTAACTTACGTGGAATATATCAAAATGTTGCTCATAGTTTATTTTAATAATGCTTTCTGCAATTAGCCGAAAGTTGTACTATTAATCTCGCTCACAGCCGTGAAACGAAATACGAGAGAAAAAGAATAACGTAAGTCAACGTTCGCGCGATCGTCGACCTCTCGCTACCTACCTACTTGATTAGGCTCAGTATGAGTAGCGATATTTTTAGGAAAACTTCTCTGCACCGTAACTTAAGATTTTATTACGGAATAATAAAAATTTAAATACGCAGTTCTTTATTTTTATTCTTAAATGTAATATTAAAATATTTGCTCTTTAATATTTTTACGCGGTATAATAATAACGATATTTGCACTGACACTGTAAAGGTTAATTGTTATTAGGGTTGAGAATTGTTTATTTTCAAATGTTGACGCAATCTCTGATGTAAGTAACGGAATCCACTGATGACGTTTCCGCTTAAAGTAATGGAATCATCATCATCATTCATCATCATTACAGCCCCTAGAACACAGCGTCCTAGACATCCACTGCTGGAGATGAGCCTTCCAGAATTTGGCCTACACTCGCCACGCTGGCCAGACGGCTTGGCGAGGATATGATGTCAATTTTTAATGACAATTTATTAACAATTCCACAAGTTGGTATTAGTGGAACCGGGACCGACGGCTTAACGCGCTCTCCGAGGCACATGAACGGTGGTGTTGTAAATCTATACGTAAGAAAAGTGCATTTCTCATTGGTACATGCCGGGGGGGTTTGAACCGACCCTTGTAGGATTTAAGGAACGCGTTCTTACAACCGAGCCACCTCCGCGCAATGCAATAAGTAATGGAATACGGCTGCCAAAATCGAACACTGCTTAATAAAATGTATGTTAACTAGGAGTAATAGTGGGAGAAAATAAATAAAAAACTAATTGATTTCTAAATATATGTATATTAAATATGATAAATTTGAGCAAAGAAAACACGTCTTTTCCTTGTCACCGGAATCGTTCATATCACTTTGAATAATACCTAAAATATGCCATTAAATAGTTTATGTACTTTTTAAATATTTTGAATAACTACTTACAATACAAAAATGTACACAAATACACAGTCACATAACAATTTTAATCAAAACATAATTCAAGAGGATCCATCGACAAGCGGTCAGTAATTAATGTTCATTTTTACGTACCTAATTAAAATTATGCATAATTGGAAAATTGGTTCATGTTGATTGTATCTTGTAGCTAATAGTAACTATCAATTATGTATTAGTTAGAGCTTTGCAAGGATGTCAAGATACGACAAAGGATCCATTCTTTTATATACGCGGGCCAAAAGTTGGTTGTAGTTGCGCAAAGGATCCAATCCACATTAAGTTAATTATAAGTTATAGGGTATTAAAGTTGGAACTTATATATTGGTCCAACCTATAGAATATTATATAAACAGTATTTTTATCTGGATCGTTTTTGACATTAAAGATATCATCCTAATGACCTGATTGGCATTAATAATTAAATTTCAGAAACTTTATGAATTGGATCCCTTTTACGTAACTGAGTCCAGTTGTACCTCTGATTTTGTTAGTGATTATTATAGGAAAAATTAAAAGTTTAAGTTTCAAAAGTAGTATTTTTATTACATTGAATTTAATAACTTGTGGCAACACATTCCGTTATAATGTTTCTATTTAAAAAATCAAAACCTAGTAATTTGAGTATTGCAAATATATATATACTCGTATATATTTATATATATTTAGTCTTACTGAAAATAGTATTGGGGAAAATATTGAGGTCCTTGAAACAGCCATTTTCATACGTCATATTAAAATATAAATCTGTAAGTCGGGGTAACTTATTATAAATGAAAAATTCCTCGAAAAAAAAAATATTATTTGGTCCCAACTCAGATAAGTACCTCTAACTTTAATGAGAATCAAAAAAACCTATTTTTAGTGTTTCCCAAACATTTTTGTAAAACTATGTTTCTATTTTGAACAGCTGTTCTATGACAGCTCGGTTAAAGGTCATATATTCCTTATTGCGAAATGCGTTCCATTTTACGAGAAAACAAAGATATAAATGTTTTATTAACTTAGTAATAAGATACGATTCTTCTTATTTGTGTAATAACTAATATTGAGTTACAATCTTCTAATTTCATGTTCTAAATTTATATAAAATTAACTCAACTAAAGCACTTGTATTGCCAATGTAAAAATATATTATTATTATCAGTAAAAAAAAAAATATTGTACAAATATATTAAATATTTCAGTTGTTTTTTTTTTATTATGTTTTAAATTTTACCCTATAATAATCAATAATAAATTTTTGAGGTACAACATTTAACCCAACAAAAAGGCATACTTTCTAACCCTGGGTTCCAAAAAGCGAATAATAAAGCTAACGGTGCATATACGAGTAAATCTATCAATGTTTTACGTCTGTGTGGTTATAACTTTACACAGCGCAAGAATATGACGATTTTAGAGTATTTGCATGGTGCAACTGCATCAGAATATAGATACAAACATTGGACCTGGCTTTGCTTGATAGTAAAGGCATTTTATTGACATTATAATTTATTTTAAATTATGTTTTAATTTGTTTAATACGAGTATATCTAGTAAAATGTGGGTAGCTGTAAAATTTAATGCAACAGGCCCGCCCAAACATTAAGGCCGAACAAACTATAATTCCTTTTCAATTAACGAAAATGTATATTTTATCGATGTCTCCTCTATTGTTCTTCTTAGTTACCTATATAACAATGTAAGATAGAAACACACCTAAAATACAGTACTAACACGAAAGTGTTAAAACCAAAGTCACATTTATTACAAAGTCAATGATTGTTTTACGAGATTTGTAATATCCATTGATCTTTAGTAGATTGAATCGACGCACCGACGCAAAAAGGATCCAATCCACATTAATATAATTTTAAGCCATTAAAGTTTGGTACTTAGATTAGTCCAACATTTAATATTAATACATTTAGAATATGTCAAAAACGTTTTAAACTTGATCGTTATTGATATTAAAGTTATCATCAGGACCTGATTAACATTAATAGTGAAATTTCTGAATAATTGTGGATTGGATCCTATTTGCGTAACTGCGTTTTTATAGGCTTGATAATTTGTTAAATTGACCAACACTTTCATATTGTTACTGTATAATAAAATATTGACAAAACTAAAGTATGTGTAAAAATGTACTTGGGATCATATCGTCGGTCCAACGCCAAAAACACGAAAGTACTAAATTTGTGGTTTTGAGATGCGTGTAAATATTGCATGTCCAATATACCTAAATTCACATATGTTTGCAGTTGACAAATGCTGAAATATTTAACATTGATGTGATCGTAACAATAATTAGAATATAGAATAGAATAGGGTAAGCCTTTTGTGAAACCTATTGTAAAAAAAAAGTTTCATTAAGTCTCATCAGAGTACCTAAAATCACACTGATTTTCGTTTGTATTAACAAAAACATTAGATTTTTTAAAATAAAATAAATACATTATATTAGAGATATTGGTACGTTACCGTAAAACATAAGTCAGCGTGAGTGACGTCACTTAATAGTAAATATTGTAAACAAGTAAATGTTCTTTATAATTTGTTTTTTAGGAGTATTTAATTGGAACCTACTTTTATAAAATCAAATTGTTATGTTAGTGTCGTATATTTGTTGTTTATTTACTATTACGTGACGTCATCTGGCAGCCATTTTCTATTGCAGTCTTTCCTCGCGAATATTTAAAGACGATTTAGACTTCATAAAAAATCCAGGAATAAGTAAATACAATTAAAAACACATTGTGAAATTTTCTCAAGTAGGTATTTGCTAGGACAATAACAAAAAAAATAATGAAATAATTGCACATTCGTGTCTTTGGCATAGGGGCGATGATATTACAATACACTACAACACAAAACTGAATCTTAGTCTAATAAATTGGTCTCTTAGCAATTGGTTCTATTATTTTCTTACAAGACATAGGTAATATATTATACATGAATGTTTATATTTGCACAGCCGTTCTACGTTATATGTGTAGACAATGAATGCTAAGTGTCGTACCTACTTAGTAATTTATGTACTTATGTTAAAAATATGTGAAAAAAAGAAATATATTTAAACAATTTTAAACTTTCCATTAATGCTATATTTAAATAAACAATCAGACTTAAAGTAAGTTACGTAAAATACATATTTATTACATATACCGCGTGTAATTGTCAAAAGAGCAGATTGTTTTTTAGGTGTCATTAGTACAACCTTTATTTAAATTTAAACAGGTATTTTTTTAATATATTAAAAAATTATCCGAAAAACAAACACTTCTGCATGGTGAATAAGGCCGCGTCTGAAAATCGCGATATCTATCGTGATAAATACCTCAAGGCTGGGGAGTAATAACTTATTGATCTCGCCCACAGCCGAGAGATGAAATGGGGAGAGAAAGAATTACGTAAGTCAACGTTCGCGCGATCGTCGACCTCTTGCTACCTACTTGATTAAGCTCTGTATGAATGGCGATATGACGAAAATTTAACTGCACCGTAACTTACGATTTTCTTACTGAATTATTAAAATAAAAAACACGTAGATATTTATTTTTATTCTACATTATAATATAAAAATATTTGCTCTTTAATAAATTCCACGCAGTATATTTTCAAATGAATAATGAGATTGAATATAAAAATAAATACCTAATATCAAACAATAGAAAAAGTATATCACACAAATTTTGCCTTTCATAAAAACAAATATTAAACTTCGTAACAAAACGACAATAAACATTCTAAAATAAAACACCTAAAATTGTAAAATAATGAGAATACGTATACGCTTAGTGCCAAATAATTGTGCATCTTTTTTAAAGAGATCCTTTAGTTGGTTTTACTTATATAAACTTGATAACACAATTACGGGCCGCACAATATGCACACATTTGTCGAAAAACTGTGTATCATGATCCATTTTGGGCTATTTTTGTACTACTTGTGCTCTGTACAATAATATATAAAAATGTAAATAGTAGTTTCGAGTTTAATACATAGTAGTTACTGATAATATTACTATATATAACTGTGCAATTAAGTTATTTGGCAAATATGTGGATTTCGTATCAGTCAAGTCCTTTTTGACAACATTTTGCATACTTAAGCTATATAAAAGGGTTTTATCTAAAAATGCATATATAACTGTCAATACAATTTAGCCCAAATGCCCATACAAGATGAATGATGTCCTTAGATTAATATACCGCGTGATTTTGTATGGTCTTAAGTTAGACTAATATATTATTCTATTGATAGAAACAAACAACTTTTCCTAAAGAACTATATGTCGGAAATGACTTTTGGCTTCTTCATTCCATCTGTTAATTTTAAAATTTGTATGGAGAAGCCAATAATAAATGTCATGTGTTTGTTTCTATAAATAGATTCACATATTAGTCTACCGTAAGGCCATACAAATTAACCCCGTATGTATCTAAAATATGTGACAATCTTGAATATCTTTAGGCTACGTTCCCAATAGGCAAACTGTTCGCCGCCGACTGAGTGAGTCGCATATTTGTAGCGAACTGAAATTCGATTCGGCGACAAACTAATATCAATTTGCCGAAGTCGCGACTAAAGCAAACTGTTCTGAGCTGCCTCTGCCGACTTAAATTTGTTAACTTTTTGTTGTACTTAGGGAGTGGTTTGCGGCACACTGTACTAAAACCATTTCGCCGCCGGCTGAGACTGTCGGCGCGTTTTACGCAGTAAACTGCGTAGATTGAACGCAAAACTAGCAAACTGTGAACTCTATTTCAAATATATGGAAGGGCGTACTAAACCGATACGCCGCTAACTCAATCGGCGGCGAACAGTTTACCTAATGGGAATACCTTACTTCACAAAGTAAGCGCGTTGTGCGGTACGTAATAAATAAATACAATAATAAGAACTAAATTAATTTAAACCTATAAGACAATCTTAACAACAGATTCATAATATTGAAATTAAAATTAGTTATTTCAGACACGTTAATTTCAATGCCGATCTTTAACCAATAATGTGTATAAAATCAAAAAAGATTTCAAACATTTAAAACCTTATTATGTGTTAAATTAAAAATAAACACAAGTATTGTTATTTGGCAAATGTACACATGGGGAACGAGTTTAATATAACCACCAGCACAAATAATTAATTGCGAAAGGATTTAATACCTTTTTAATATTAAGTTCGTACCCCATGCTTAATTAGATGGCATTATTAGGCTAAGCATACACAATTAGGCCAGGGCAAATGTTTATAGAAAAAAATATTAAAGAGATAATTGTTAAAAACGGCGATACAGCACAATAAACTAAAAACTTGTTTTTTTTTTATTTCTGCAAATTTCAAATCATGTTGTTTTTTTAATAGGCAACATTTTTCTATAGGTATAGTTTCGATGGAAATTGTAATAAACCATTCCCCCCGATAAAAGTTCACCCATTTCACCGTCGTAACTTCGATCGACTTTAATTTTTTCATGTTGCACCATATTTTCAATTACTATAATGATATCATCACGATGGTATTTGCACTAGCCTAAATAGTTTAGGTATGAAACTACAATCGGTATAAAAACTATCGTCATATTTATCGAGCTACAGTTTTTAGAAACTAGAATATCTATAAACTGTAAGGGTCATTTCACATTTTGCAGTTCATTCCGTTGCCGCCTAAACAGCCCGGCGCGGCGCCGTACACGTTTTACGCGCGTTCGTCCATTTTTTTTTTGTCTTATCCCATCTAATAGGTTGCACTTCTACTAGTGAAATTAGCACATCAATGTCAATATAACGTCTGCATAATTTACGCTTTTTAAAGCACAGTTCACAAATAGGCGAATAAAACGAGGATGTTTGTTTTTAAACGGTTTTTGAGGCCTGAAAACACACAGTGAAGCGTTTTAAAGTCTTTCATGTTATAATGGTATCTTAACAAGCGGTACGGTTTTATATTGACTCATTGCTAGTGAAATCAACACATTAATGTCAATCTGAATCGCGTAAAGTCCAGCGAGGTAAGGCGGAGTGCACAATCGTCCTAAACCGAATCTTCTAAGATCGATAACGTCTGTAAGAAATGTCAAAAGCTAGAGCATTAAGCTCAAGATTTTGACATTTCTGACAGCGTAATCGATCTTAGACGATTCGTTTTCGGACGATTGTGCACCCCGCCGGTATAATTTTCCCTTTATATTTAATAGTACTCTTTGGTCTGATTGCACAGGCGTTGCCGCTGCTGCGTTACACCGGTTAATTATATTTTTTACGATTGTGCGCTAAAGAATAATATGGTTTTTGTCAGAACACGTCCGGGCCCACCGTGCTGTTTTGCGCTCGTGTCATGAACGAGTCTCTACATTACTGCAAAGATCGTTGCCGTGCTGAAACCGTGTTTGTAAAGGATAACACACGGTGATCTTGCCGTGACCGTTGCATGTGAAAAGACCCTAAAGCTTAATTACTTAATATACGGTGACGAACCTTTTTATACCAACTGTACAGTGCTGGAACTATATTAAGAATATTGCTAGGAACTGTTAGCAACACTAGACGAAAATAAAGGTCTATACTGGATTTGTTCCAGTGTGGAAATAAATACGTAGTAATATTGATTAATAGGTAACATTTATAAAACTTTACGTTCCATGACTGTACAGTATATACCCCTATGTAAGTATGCTTAGCAAAAAAAACGTGGTTAATTTAATTAGTAACAAAACAATAAATACTTTTTAGTTAAATCAAAATACTAATACTAATAAACATCTACAACTATAATGATATGTAAATTAGGTTATCATATCAAATCTATGATCCCAAAAGCAGACCAATTGACACGTTGTCGATGCCATGAATACATTCGAAAGAAAAACTAATCACTTTATTTTCATATATAGCACCTATAAATAAATAAAGTCTTGAAAAGCCAATGTACTTCTTGTAAATATGCTATTTGAACTAAGGTGAATGCTGGTCCCCTCCAAGTTTCAAGTTAATTTTGTGTATAATATAAATTGATTTATGCTGGATTTCTAAGAAGATCAATAACATCGAACGTTTGTATTTTTTATTATAAGGCAGCCAATCACGGCTTAACTATCAAAGTGACACGTCAACTACCAAATACGTATAACAAAAAGCAATGTTCGATATTTAATTGATCCCAGTTAGTAACCAGGGGCGGCCTTAGCCATTGCGAGATAAAATTTAATCATAACTCTTGACAAGAAATGCAAAGTTATTAATATATAAAATTACAAAGTTAAAAAAATATTAATGAATCTTACAACTTTCTCTCAATATGTCTTGCCGTTACGAGGATGACTGGAAACCGTTTTCAAGATTATTATCAAGCCATTATGTTAATGCGTCTGGGTGCAAACTTCTAATGTACTTTTGTAGGTACCTAATATATTTTTATTTGGGTTAGGGCGGTATTTATGCTCCATACTTCCATAGGCCGCCCCTGTCGGTTACCCAGCAATTCTCGCGCCACTCAGTATACATAAACGTTATTAATTTTATAGTCGATCTCTATTATAATAGTTGACTGCCAGAACTTCTTATTAAACGGATATATTGCTAAGGTTAGAGTTACCAAAACAGATGATACGTCATTAGTCATTTTGAGATATATTTTGAAAATAGACCATATTGAGTTATTGACGTGCAAACGAATTTCAATTAGGGTGAGTACTTCTTTGGCTGACTGTACATTATTTATTAATAGAAAGAGATAATGCCTTCTCCTTAATCAAAATACATAATAGGCCATTTATTCATCCGCCTGTTATCATCTATAAATTATCCTCCTAAATATAAAGAGCACAATTTTATACTTAAAAAATAATCAAGTCATATTGATATTTAATCTATATCAATAAAAAATAATACCTTCTTCTCTTGGTCACGCTATAACTTTAGAACGACTTCACCGATTTTATTCGTCTTTAAAACGTTTTTAATAGTTTGTAGAAGGTTCTTAAGGATCGAAAATTCACGACAGTCTTAATATTTATTTCGGCCTCACGCCTACATTACTGAAGCAATTTTGATGGAATTCGGCTGAGATGTTTCTTGCAACCCAGGGTTGGACATGACCATACAGCAAACTACAAGGATTTTAGCTATAAATTTATACCATAAAATAGGGGGATTCGAGACGCTTTCTAAGTTCAACGTTTTTGGTATTATATATATAGTTAATTTTAAATATCTAAAAAAACTTGACAGACCTAACATGGCCCGATTCATATTGGCTTAGGGTGAATCGGGTCACGTATGAGATTAATAATTTTACGATAGCCACCATTTTATTGTAAACAAAGAAAAACATTGTAGCTTATCCTGGTCAAATATATTTAGTTTTCACTACAAAAAACACTTCACTAAGAATCAAATTCCGCGGGTTTCTACTATCCTTTTTTAAAATCATCATTAGAAGTTGTCAATTTTTTTATATTGCAAGCTGTTAATTTAATTCAAACCAAACAGATTAAAACATTAAATAAATGTGTGGCCAGTTTTGTCCCTATTCCCAATACTAGACTCAATTCCCCCTATTTTATGGTATGTTATTTAGGAACTTAATATATCCTACTTAATACATATTTGAGTTCCGCATCTACTTAGGCTGCTTATCAATCAGAGATGTGCAAGGGAAATAAGCAGTGCACAAAAAATAAATCACCAATGACGATATATAATGATGGATATTATAGCACATCTCTATTAGTCGTAGATAAGCAGTCTATGGCGCATAGAATGGTACCTTCGCCTAGGGTAGCAGTCTCGACATTTCTTAGCTAACTTAGCGATTTAAGGTGGCTATTGGCGAGACTTCCAACAGACTTGTCGTTGTGGTAAACTATCTTCGTAAGACACGACACAGACTTGGATTACGTCTACGTCCATTCGCTTTATTTTGCGTTGCGCCGACGCCTATGACGACGTCAGCTTCATAATCTTGTTGAGATTGGCATCGCGAACACTGAATGCAATCAACAGTCTGCTAAATAATTGGACGCACGTCTATTGGAATAGTTTGATTAAAACGGTGTCGTTTCAATGTATAGTGAGTGCGTACCTTTAGTCCTAAAAATGACGGAATCGTATCGAATTCATCTGTCAAATTAGCGATTTTCTCAAACTATTTAGCGACGAAATTCGAGAGCGTGCAAAGATACAGTTTTACCTTTTGACAGCACCAGCTGACATTTGCTTTTAGGGTTGCAAAGGAATAAATATTATTGTCCATTGATATAATACGCATATTAGGGCATAGAATGAGTTAATATGGAGCTGCCGGAGTTTTTAATGACATACTCGTAAGATCTTACATTGAAATACTGAACTAATTGTATTTTCCAAATCAACTTTTATTTTTTTTAAATGGCAACATTTTTCTATGACTTACCGACATAAATCGCTAAGATAGCGATCTGTCGAGACTGTCGGCCCAGGAGGGTCACGTGATGTTGTGGTAGGGGTACGACACGGGATAGACACACTATGGTGTGGGCTAAGTTGAATGACCTGGTCTGACCTACTACTTCCCAATCCTAGTTTCTAATGATTACCTACGAAATAAGCAGGTTTAATTTAGAAGACACACAAAAGCACAAGGCCTTTAAATATTACGAATGGGTTGAAATTATCAAAATGTTATATTACCGCAACTATAGCTTCTATAATAATTAAATTGAGGACATTATTAGTAAAGTATCATCATCACGACCGTAAACGGTTATAAACCACGCTTATAAAGAAGCGGATTCCCATTTAGCTAACTTTAATATATGCCATAACAAGTGGCAAGCTCATCAATGTCTCTAGCGTACCAAGCTCGGGACATATTACAAATAAATAAATTTAAATACTATTTTATTTAAATTAATAAATATTATTGTGTCCCGACCAGGAATCGAATCCGGTACCTCCAGGTCTAAATCCACGAACTTAACCGCTAGACTACAGAAGCAGTTATCATTAGTATTATATATCATTATAGTAAAGTTTTGGGACTTTTTATTATTTGAATAAAGACAATTAAAAAAATATAGTAAAAAAGCAGCACACGTCAATTTATATTGTAAAGTTTGACAAATTAATAAGCCAACTAAACTAATAAATGATACAGATTTTTTTAACTACCCAATGTTAGGGAATTGATAATATTAAATAATTCATGAGTAAAATAGAAAATATAAAGTTAACCATTAAATACTTTACACGAATTACATAATTTTAGAGTCCCGTAGTCACAGGTGTTGTGACGTCACATATTTTGCAATAATTTTATTTTACATTACAAAAATTACATACAATCAAAATTTTGAAAAGCATTTTAATTTAGGTAAATAAACCAATTAGCAAATACATTTTAAATGTGACATCACGAAATTTCATTTGACCTTTGTCACACGATGGCACACTTTTTTGACTTCCTCCTTAACATGTGCCATAATGTACAAGTAGCATGAATCAATTTAGGAGTTTTGTTGAGTGTGATTCGGCACGTAATCCCAGACGCACTGGCTGAAATCTAACCCATATTCCTGTAAGAGAGCACTGTCTGTAGAACTTTTGGTTTCACTGTTTTTATTGTTACACTTGAGAGGGTCAAAGTCTTCCAGTTTGGGAGAAGAATCGCTTCCCGTCGCGTCCAGCTGAATAAGATCCGACTCGAAATCTGACGGCTGGAGACAAACATGTAATCAGACATTAAGCATTCCTATCGGTCATGAATACAACTGTCAAACTTTGAGTATTTTGCAGAATTATAATAAGGTCACAACTGTATTCGGGGTAGTCAGAAACATAACTTTTTTTGTAATGAAGCGATTTTACATTTAGCCAACTTTACTATAGGCCCATCATGACAAATGGCAAGCTCTAGCGTACGAAACTCAAGAAATTAAATTACAAACAAATTTAAAAAAAAATGTGGCCCGACCAGGAATCGAACCCGGTACCACCGAGTGTAAACCCACGGACTTACTGCTAGACTACGGAGGCAGTCACTGTCAGTAAACGCGCTTTTAAAGAATCAGATTCACATTTAGCCAACTTCACTATATGACAAGTGGTAGATCGATGTCGCTAACGTACCAAACTCGAAAAATATCTGAAATATATTAAAAGTCCCAACCAGGAATCGAATCTGGCAATTTCGCGTCTAAATTCTAAAAACGTAGGTACTTAACCGCTATAAAATTAAATTTTATATAATCCTATTTCATTTTTCCCTGAAAACGCGACGCATGTATAGGTCCAAATCAAGTTTATTCATGATATATGCGTACCGGTATATGTGTTCTATTTGGTGGAAGAATTTATGAGTATATAAAACACGCAAAATTTGACAGTTTAAAACATAACTACGGGACTGATTCCTAATACTCAAACCTAGCTGTATCCCAAAACGTTTTTACCAGTGCTAGTTAAATATCTCTTCTTTCCTTCTCTCTTTGTCATGGATTAACATTGACAAAAATATTTATATATCGTGTCGAATAGAACTGAAATTGTCAGCGACTTTGATTTGAACTCTATGGTGAAACATTGAAGTAAATGTAATGTCTTTTTTCCTTCCATTTCCTTCATGGATGCTATTATTTTAAAGATTTTAAATTCTGATAAATAGAATTGGTTCCACGTTTGTCATTTCCAAATTTCATCCATTGTTTTATATTAACACGTAATAATTTACATACTATAATTTTAACCAATTGACAGTTTTAATGATTGATCATAAAATAAATCAGAAAACTGCGTTCAATTAAATTTAGGCGATGTAGGCAAGAATGCATAAATATTTTTAAACCAATGCAACCTTCCTAAGATAATACTTATATAGAAATTCACCCAAGTCCTTTATCCAGCAAGAAAAACTACATACATATATTATATGAATTGCAGATTATTTGAAATTATGCCCAAACTGCCTTCAGCTTTTTGAACGTAGATTTTATGTAAAAAAATGTATTTTAAAAAACCCACCAAATTTATACAACAAAAAAAATATTTAATTATACTTGTAACAAAATTATACTTATAAATAATATTAATAAGGCTGCATTCAAATTTATATACATGACATGAGGTCTGGGAAAAAGTGTATATAAAATAAAATACCTAATAGTTGATAGAGTAGATACACAACATACACAGAGATTAAAGAATATAATTAATCATGACCGCATCATGCATTAAGAAGACAGCTATATTCTTTATAAGTAGGTATAATTTTCTTTCCAGAACACTTAATAAAAGTCATCATATCTATCGTCTTAACAAATTGATCTAGCGTGGGATCCTAGATCTTAACATGTGAGTTGATAATGCTGTTATAGAAAAAAGTACACAATAATTATATACATACAAGCATTCGACTAGCTACGATGTGGAAAGCAGTTAAATGTTATACTATGAGGGTAGTAGTGTTAGGGCATGCACGACAATAAAAGCAAGAATTTTCTTGTAAGAGCTTTATTAGAAAAAAGAAAATAAGGTATAATACAGTAGGGCTACAACTTCCAATCGTTTACCTTGAACACCTGCAGGGCGGTGCGAGATGGCGAGGGACGGGACGAGGAGGCCACGGGCGGGGGCAGGCTGCGGCGCGGCGGCGGCTTCAACGACAGACGCGGCTCTGACGTCAGTCTTAACTGCGTACTGTCCTTCCCCACTTCAGTGAAATGGATAGGACTCATGTGAAACGTGGAATGGCCGTTCACTTCGTTCTTAACAATATGACTAACAAATGTCGAATTAGTAGCGATGTGGGTTCTCGGCGGGGGAGTCGGCGCGTCAGAGAGGTCCACCAGCTTATTGGTGGAGACGATGGGATACCTGAGAGGGAGGGAGGGGCGGCTCGGAAGCCGAGGTGGGATACTTGGTGTCAATGTATTCTGCAAAATAAAAGTAATATTGTGCTATCGTGCTTGTACGATATTCATGCTGACATGCATTAGTTTTTTACAAAAACCTAAGTCACATGGTTTTACATATGTTTTTTTTTATTTATAAGTTTGCAAAGACATTAAATATATAACAAGATGAGGCTAAAACCCAAACGGTATAAGAATCAAAGCTAGGACAATCCAAGAGTTAATTAGTCCATGACAGTACATTGCCGGTTATGGTCGTGTTCGACGTGCACTGATTTTGATTTTCACTGCAATGTAAAATATAATATGACAAACATTTTGTTTGAAAATAACTACCAAAGCCCGATCTAACTTATATTTGATCTCTTTGATAGTTTGTGATTGATTTACAATAGTTTCTAAATTATTCTTAATATTAATTGCATAAAAAAGAAACACGAATGAATTGTGTGAAGTCCGTCATAAATAGGAGAATAGTGTAATTGCATTTTGATGATAAGTGAACAGATAATATGACACGTCCCATATTAGTCACAAAAAAATTAAAAATTATTATCATCGATTCCCTTGATAAAATGTAAAACAGCAGTATCGGGGAAATATAAAATGTGACCATGCATTTATGATGCGACCAGTGGCGGATTTGCAGTCTCGGCCGCGCTAGGCCCCAAACCATCAGCCATCCTTTTCTCAGCATCCACCATATAGACTACACAATGAATTTACTTCATTGCCAACCTTTATCTAAATCGATTTAGAAATTAAATGTTTTTATGTTAACTTTTACACGACTGTTATCAACTTTTACAACTTAATTACTTATATAGATATGTAACATAAATGATTTAAGGATGAATATTGCTATACGATGCGGTATAGATTGCAGCCCGCCCGCCAAAAGCCATAATAAATTTTACGACACGATAAAATTTCCTAAATCCTTCCTAAATCTGGCCGGCCTAGGCTCGTGCCTACCGGGCCTTAGGGTCAAGGGCTATTCACTTCCATACATTGCACTGGTTACCGCATTGGGAAATATCAAGAGTAGGCATTTTTTTTTTTGTAAGGAACTCCCAAAAAATAAATTAATTTAAATTATTATTTGTGTTCATTTTAGTTACAAGAATTTAGTTACGTATCTATTCCGCCATTTTAAATAATTGATCTGCTATTAATTTAATTTTGTTCAACAAATTTGTACTTTTATTGTTTGTTTTTCATAGTAACTATCGAAATTAATAAATTGATCAATAATTAAGGATGCTCTAATTAAAAAAAAGTGTGAAAAAAACCAATTAAAGAATTTAAAAATTTGCCGTTGATGCTAGTTCGGTGGGAACCCGTAGTAGCGCTGCTAAAACTGGCACACTTTTGTTGTGTGGAGTTAGGCTTCTTCTTGTATTATGTTCCTTAGGGTAAATCCGCCACTGGATGCGACACTATTTTAGCTAATTATAATAATACAGCAAATAAATTTACCATACACATAATAACAAAGCTATTAGCTACTACCTATGTCTAATATATATTATTTACACTATACAATAGGGACTAAACAATAAATCATACAGATTACATATTGGTGTCAAAACTAACTTGTTTTATCTAAATGCTAAATATTTATGTAATAAGTACATACAACTATGATAATACCTATACCGACTTGAATCCGGTATAATTATTACATTACTGATCGTTGTAGTACAGGTCACTGGAATCTGCTAAGCTGCTGGTCTTCTGCTAACAGCTTACTTATTGGACCACTTTGGTGCTTAGTCTTTCACTAGCAGGAGTAGAATCGTTCAAAATAATTAAATTAACGACGTTTCTTAAATGCGTGTAATATGTTACGTATCTACGGGCCTTAAGTCCGCTTTTGTACTGCGTGCAATAAAGTTTGAAATAAATAAAAATAAATAAATGTTTACGTGAATAAAGATATTTTGTCTTGACTTGAAAATTACACTTAATAAATATGACATTACTGACTTTTTTTATTCTGTAAATCGTCGCGGCGAGACGATTGAAACTGTCATAAAACGATTTTGAATACTATTTTGCGATTTCTCATTTTAAATCGATCATATTTCTAATTCATAATAATATTCTTTCTAATCGGAAGTTTAAAAAGTTGGCCAAAACTATTTTTCGCGCCTAAAACAAAAACAAATATTCGAAAAAATCTAGTCGCATTTACCGAAATTTTTGGCACATTTTTCGAAGTTTCATAACTTCTGATTCTATTTATAAAATACTAAGAGCTGAAATTTTAATATAGTATAGGTAACCCTAAATGTACCGGCAAGATCGATGAAAACTTTTTGAGAACCTCTAAGGAAGTAAAACACCCTTAAAAATTGATAGTTTTCTTCGTTGCTTTACAACATACTGTAATGCCGTTTTATTTTACTTAATAGAATTATGGAAAAAAAATAGCAAAAATCTACATTTTTACTTCCGTCTAATAACCGGCCGCCTATCTGGTAGGACGAGCAATACCTATATTCCAAGAGCTCGCGACAAAAATGGCTAAAAGGTTTTAATGACCCATGAGTGAGGCTCACTCGCAAGGTCAGGTAGAACATCTGGCGATGGCGTGCTATATATAACAATGTAGAATTACAACATTCTACAAGCTCCGCTTCTGTTGAACGGCGAGAGTCTATCGTGGACTAATCCAGTAAAATACCTGGGCGTCACGATAGACAAACGCATCAACATGCGCGCCCACGTGACCGCCACTGTGAACATGGCGCGGGTGGCGAGAGCCAAACTTCGCCCAGTGTTTGCATCCAGTTTGCCGCTTCACACGAAGCTATTAATATTTAAAGCCTATATCCGCAGCCGACTCACGTACGCCGCGCCGGCCTGGTACGCTCTCACCTCAGCTGCGCTGAGAGCACGTTTACAAGCGCAACAAAATCTAACGCTTCGTACCATTGTCGGCGCCTCGCGGTACGTGAGGTACGATGTAATCCATAGGGATATGCGGATGGAAACACTGGACGAATTCGTGCGTCGTCTGGCGGCTGGCATGTTCGCGCGCGCAGAGGCGACAGATTTCCCACTTGTGAGAAACCTGGCCCCTCTGCACGCCCGTCCGCCGGACGCCAGACAATGCTACGCTCGTCACCTGCTACCAATCACGGAGTCGTAATCGCGGCTCCGCCGCCTGGCTCGTATACATCAACCTTTAATGGTTACCCCATGCCCTGTCCGTAGTTACGGAAAGCGAACGCAACCTCTGTTAGAAGGCAAATACCTTGACACAGATTCCTCACTCCCCCCTGCGGGGGGTGTGAGAAGACTCTTCTACTACATTCTACAAGCGTTTTGTAAAATTGGCAGTAAACTATAAGCTACTGCTGTTTGCGTGGTTTTAAACATCCGGCTATATAGTTTCACACCAATGTTTCCTGCCATTGGATCGTTGCGTACAACTTTCTACCAAGGGCGTTTAAAGGTCATACGAAATTTGGCATCATACCAATCTACACGGTTTAAAATCCTTGTAAAACAAAGACATGAAACAAGTCCTTAGCACTATACCGGCTTCCCTAACGACTTTTTAAACTGTCTAGCGCAAGATTTAAATAAATTGTATTTAAAATATTTACGACGTATTCGTTTTTGCTGACATTTCTTCATAGATTTATTTTTGAATTGGTCATAATTTATTAATATACTAAATGCCGGTTCACACTTTTTGAAAAGTTGTAGTCATCTGCTTATTATTTTGCATAAGATCTTATTACACCGTATTTATTAGACTTACCGCTTTGGTGACTAATACGGGTGAGCTGAACTGTTTGCTATGTACCAACGTCGCGCTGCGTTGGGCCGGTTCTCCCGGAAATAGCGACTCCATTTCTGTTAGTAAATCCAGAGGCAGTTCTGGTGGGGAAGCCCGAGGATACCAGTCTTCGGTCAATGAGTCTGATGAGGAATCAGGGGAACCGTACGATAACCTGAAAATAAATAATAAATTATTATTCATTGCAACCTCCAGAATAAACATCCACTGCTTAATATAATAGGCCATTTTACAGCCACGGATATTAATTAACATTAATGCTATTAGAATATAAGATGACACGGCCCTTTTACAGCCACGGATATTAATTAACGTTAATGCTATTAGAATATAAGATGACACGGCCCTTTTACAGCCACGGATATTAATTAACATTCATGCTATTAGAATATAAGATGACGCGGCCCTTTTACAGCCACGGATATTAATTAACGTTTATGCTATTAGAATATAAGATGACACGGCCCTTTTACAGCCACGGATATTAATTAACATTCATGCTATTAGAATATAAGATGACGCGGCCCTTTTACAGCCACGGATATTAATTAACGTTTATGCTATTAGAATATAAGATGACACGGCCCTTTTACAGCCACGGATATTAATTAACATTTATGCTATTAGAATATAAGATGACGCGGCCCTTTTACAGCCACGGATATTAATTAACGTTAATGCTATTAGAATATAAGATGACACGGCCATTTTACAGCCACGGATATTAATTAACATTCATGCTATTAGAATATAAGATGACACGGCCCTTTTACAGCCACGGATATTAATTAACGTTAATGCTATTAGAATATAAGATGACACGGCCCTTTTACAGCCATGGATATTAATTAACATTCATGCTATTAGAATATAAGATGACACGGCCCTTTTACAGCCACGGATATTAATTAACGTTAATGCTATTAGAATATAAGATGACACGGCCCTTTTACAGCCACGGATATTAATTAACATTCATGCTATTAGAATATAAGATGACACGGCCCTTTTACAGCCACGAATATTAATTAACATTAATGCTATTAGAATATAAGATGACACGGCCTATTTACAGCCACGAATTTATGTTTAATTGACATATCATTATTATTATTATTATTTAGATTATAAGATGTGTCATCTTTTATATATTTTTTATTATGATTTTATTAATTATCTGTAATCTTATTAGCCACAATCTTATTTAAGTAGTTCTAAGTTAGTTAGCTTTACTTCATTATAGCAGTGATGTTGTGCCCAAAAATACATAAATATGGATTATAGCCTGTTTACGGTCCAACCATTAGTACCACTTTGTTTAGTACATATATGTTTTAATAATTGTATTTATTTCATTAGTTCTGACCGTATCCAAGTTGTTTCAAGCGAACCAAAGGAAATAAAGTATTTGATTTGATTGATTTGATTTAGATTTGATTACACCTTCGCAAATTCAAGCAAGCCATCGTGGAAATATTTTATATAAGGTTAAACAGAGAGAGACATAAACAAACCTGCTATCTTCAACAGTATTAACAGATGGAGGTCGTGACCCAGCCCTGGGAATTTTATTCTTCAATCCTTTCATTGCTGATCTGATATTCCTACCACCTTGTTTAGCCTAAAAAACAATAGTTAATAATATGATATTTCATATAAATACAATAATAAAATAATAAAGTTGATGAGGCGACCATGCAATAGCTATAAAAAGGAACGACATAAAATAAACGGAATAATTATTTTTATTAAAGATTAACAAATGCTACGCAATAGTCTTATTTGGACATTAAAAAAAATTACAAGTGTAGTTGTATTCTTAAGACGTTCACATTATGTCATTAATACATGTTGTTTTACAAATAAAGACCAAAACACATGCAATAGTTCACAGAACATGCAGTTACCTACTCGCTTAGTAAAGAAGATAACTGGATAAAAATTTTGGTTTGGTTAAAGGTTTGCTAAGACTCTCATAAACGTCTAAATTTTATAATCCAGTTATTTCTTATTCTGGGCGAGTTATACATTTACTTACGTCTTTCATTGAATATGATTATAAATTTATAAGAATAAATAAATATAAGTGAGTGTTTAATTATTTTAAATTTAATATTTTGTTAAATTTTGAATTTAATTAAAATTGTGTTAGTGATTAAAACTTACTTGATATAATAATTATTATTATCTATCTACGAGGTAAATCGCGTAAATACCAATTAAATGAAATAAGAAATATGAGGGTACGAAGTTTACGTTTTTCTATAAGTACGAAATCCTTTATCCAGAATGTTTTTTTAAATATACCTAAATAAAAAGTTTGGAAGATAGTCTTTAATACTCGTATGTATCTGGAATCATGCTTACATCAAATACATTTTTTTTATATACATACATTGCGATTTATCTATATGTACAAAGGTGGATAGTTTTAAAGCAAATGGCATAAAGGCTAAGCTATGTGCAGCGTGATGAATCCATTTAGAACTAACTGACGGCCAATTTCACCATTTAACGAAAACCCGAGTTCATGCGTCTAACAAAGTTTAGAGCTCTAGCCGGTTAGCCAATTTCAATTTAAACTGGGTTTACTTTTTGTTGGCCCGGTTTATTATAAAGAGCTTTCACTGTCAAAAAGTGAAACATTGATAAGATAATGAAGTTTTTTTTAATACAAAAGGTGTGCAATATGATACTGGAAAACTATAATACATTTATTTACGAAACCGCAGTTAATCGCTTTCACCTATTGCAAATACTAATCGCATCGCATTTATGTAAATAAAGTTAGTTTTCGTAAACGCGATCAAAACGAAGCAGTAAATCGGATTCATATAAATCGTTTTAGAGGTTTAGTAAACTCAGTTTTTAAAGCGAACGGGGAAATTGGCCGTTAGACTCATGCATAGCTATGGTCTGGCTTGTGGATAAACCAGATTTTATGGTATTTTAATACATGGTGTAATAATTTTTTGAGAGAAAATATAAGATGACTCGCCTATGCAGTAAATAAAACTGACCACTTTATCACGTTTTTTTGCAATATATAGTTCACTGCCAATATTTAACTATTACAAAACACTCGTAAAGCATGTTGGAATTGTACATATTCTATATATACATTAAATCGCGCCGCCATTAGGTGTTGTAAGAGTGGGTGTTGACTGCATGTGTAATACTATATCATGTGCATCTTTAATACTATATCATATTGAATTATGGTCCATTATAAATATCTTACCGATTTTGGTTGCGAGCTCTACTACTCTCTACTAATGGAGTATACCGCGTGACAAAAATTTTAGGCTTCTCATTTTTTTTTTTAAATTAACAGTTTCTATGAAGACTTTTTTTTGTTATTTCCGACATATGGTTTCTTAGGATAAGTTGTTTGTTTCTATTAATATGATATATTAGTCTAAAGTAGGACCATACAAAGTCTCCCCGTATATATATATATACTATATATTCGCGCAGTAGTTGTAGTCGTCATAGAAGACGCTGAAATAATCCCCGCGATCGTTGTTATCATACCGCATTCGCAAACCTCGCCAAATTTGTGATATACTCGTAGAACCATTTTCAAGTACTGATTCCGAGCACATCGAGTGAGTTCCTTTACCAGTTTCCTTTCTTGTTTGATTGCACCAATTGTCAGAGTATCGTCTGTGTATCTAAGTTGGCGATTGCCGGAAACCCGCTTTTCTATACAGTCCGCTAAACCCGCGCAATCATAAGTTGGTATATACTGCGTGGAATTTGTTAAAGAGCAAATATTTTAATATTATAATCTAGGCTAAAATTAAAGAAGTATGTATTTTTTATTTTAATTATTCTATAATAAAATTTTAAGTTACGGTGCAAAGATGTTTTCCTAAAAATATCGCCACTAATAATGAAGTAGGTAATTATCGCGCGAACGTTTCTCGTCGTTTCGTCTCTCAGCTGTTGGCGAGTTCAATTAATAATAACACTCCCCAGCCTTTAGGTATTTACGAGTATCACGATGAATATATGAATAATATATAATTTTTGGACGCGGCCTTATTCACCATGCAGTAGTGTTTTGATTTTCGGATAATGATTTTTATTTTTACAAAAATGTAACCTTTTTTATTTTAAATAGAGGTTCTACTAATGACACCTGAACCCTAAAAAAAAACTTTTTGGCATCGTTAGTGATGTCTAAATTCTATAATTACAAAATGTCAAATTGCCTAAGAATAAAACGTTATATACTACATAATTAAGTCGTTTGCATATTTTTTCTCTTTAAATATTACACTGTGCACTCATAATGTTTAACATACAGCATATTACAAAGCCACTCACCGTTTTTACAGCTGATTGTACTGCTGGGTTCGTCTGTAAATATTCACAATTTATGGCAAACTCATTGACGCGAGTCAGAGTACCTACGTTGCGTCGTTAAAATTCGTGTGTATTAATATACAACCAAATGAGAACTATTTTAAAATTGTAATCTTTATATACAATATATATAACCTAAAAATAATCTACCTTCTTAATCTAATATCTGTTGATGCTGTTGTTTTTGTTTGTTTCTTAGTATTTGTTTTATTTATTCTGCATGTACTGGATTTTTATTTTTTTATATATGTATGATTGTTTTTTTTTATTAATAATTTTTTGACAAAGGTACCTAACTATTTGTTAATATCATTTTGACATATTACATCAAAATGAAGAAATTTAATTGAAATGACAATGTCATGGCTAAATCACAATAAGCTTGATGTGTACACTGCTTTTGGCTTGCAATCTATAACTTAGGAAATTGTTGACAAATGTGAACTGTACAATCAGTGATCTGTTTGTGTACCTATAATAAATAAATATACCATCATGTTCGCTCCAACCATAGTGGCTGCTGATATTATGGATAATATAAAAACTGTTATGACATTACTAAGATAATAAATACCTAAATAATACAAAATAAACTATACTATAAATAAAAAATGTACTCTAGAGACATCCCATCGACACTCGCAACATTTCCCCTTTGTATAGCGAGGCTAATACGTTGCCAGAAATAATTGACAGCCTTCCTGTCTTTTCTTTTCTTTTCGTCGAAAGCTCCGACAGGCGCTTTGCTGAGGGTCCCCATGAGTCATCGTCTAGAGCCAAAAGCCAAAAGGGACCAACTAAGGTTGGTCTCAGCAGAAAACGCCGCGCTTCCCGCGCCTGACGAGGTCGCCTGGATGTGAGATGGATCTAATGTGTCTACACACGTTGCATCCCACACCAGAAACATTACTAATATCATAAAGGTTATTTGTATTATGTTCTAACCCAAAGAAAACAAATGATTTAATTTGATTTGACTAGTTAACGATTTTAGTTAATAATTTATTTGTTGTCGCGAGACCCCACCAAGCTGCAAAGCTGTATAAATCTAAAGTTTAATTTATTTTAATTCGAATTACGGTAATAAGCTATTATTAGGTTAAAAGCTTTGTTAAAAAAGCATGAGCCTAAAATACACCTACAGTGTTTACCTACTTGTATGAATAGCATTTTAAAGATTTATATTTAAAATGTGTATATTATAAAAATAAACTACATATTTAAAGTCCATAACCTCGTTAAAGCTTAAAAAACAGCTTTTAGCAAAATGTATGTAGACTACATTGTAGAGCATTAAAGTGTTGCTATATAATTATTTAAAAACAAATAAGGACAAACAAAACCCTCCAAGCAACACAGTCTCCACACAAAAATGGACATCACATTGTTATATTGCTTTTAAGAAACAAGTAGCTACTGAATATTCTATTACCATGTAATCTATACAAATTTAATTTTTATACCTCAAGGGTCTGAAATAGACAATAATACCCGTATTCTGAGACGTTTACTCAACGGTCCCTCCATTCAATTATTCCTTCCAGCTTGGGGGACACCTCAGCACGTCACTGCGCCCGAGAAATAGAACTGTCAGTTCTCCGCGCCATTTTGCACGGACATGTTAAGTTCTTTTCTCCCGAGAGGTGATAGGGGAGGCAAAGGGTCTATACAGCCAAGTGTGATGTAATATATCTTTCTCTCTTACGAGTTAATGGGTTATCATCAAATTCCAGACGTCGCAGAATTTGATGCTTTTCTTGGAGTTACTCGCGGCGTTATAGCCCAAACACGTCGGGTATAATATGAGAGTTCACAGCGCGGAAAAATACGCAAATAAATAACTGCAACTTGTGCCTCATATATAAAGTCCAATTTATCGTTTTCCATAATTATTCACATTGTTGGACATTATTAAACAAAACAACACCACTTTTAACTAACAATATCGACAGAAAAGTAATTTACAAAACAATAACTTGCACTTGACATGTCCGTGATGAATGGCGGGAAGAACTTTGAGATGAAGTGAAGTTTTTTATTTTGTTAATTAATTAACTGTGAATATTGTTAGTCAAAAGTGGTGTTAATTTGTTTAGTGCACCATGTGAATAATTGTGAAAACGATAAATTTGATTCTAATATACTACAAGTTGCAGTATATTTATTGGGGTTTTTCCTCGCTGCGAACTCAGATATATCTGACGTATTTGGGCGATAGTGACGCGAATTACTCTGTGAAAAGCATCAAATTCTTCAACACTTGGAATTTCATGATCCCAAACTCGGTTATTAGAACTGATAAGTATATTCTGTACAATGTTCTATAAAGAACATTGAAAAAAAAAGTATTGATACATCGCGACGTACCTAGAAATCTCCTTGAAGCGTGTTTATTTCACTATACTATACTTTAACTTGTATATCTTATTTAAATAATAATACTTATCGTGACATGATTATTCATAATATGAAAGAGATATGGAATTCAAAAGTAGAGGCGTTTAGTAATTCTAACAAAGTGGTTATTCAGAATACGATAACGGAATCTTTACCATTGCTAGAAAAAAAACTTATCTCGGAGTTTGGAGTCTTCAACTAAGAACACCGATTTTGTGGGACAAGTTTGAAAGGAATAATTGGGTGGAGGAAACGTCTCAGAATATGGGTGGAAGTGTGTACTGGACTTTACAGTCTGAATAATAATAATAGACTGAGTACGTGTTTCTTTAAAGAAATAAGACTTTAGAAGGAACAAAACACAGTGTTATTAAAACGAAATAATGTCACATTTCACCATAATAATTACTACAAAACAAACAAATTTAATTAATATTTTGTAAGTCATTATCATTTTACAAACTTAAATATTGCCGGGTTAGGGCGAAAACCAACTAAGTTAGCCATTATTGCACAAATAATATTTTGAACAAATGAATTTTTAAAGTGTGTAAAGACCACACATATTTGTCACATTTAGAGATCTAAGAGCAAGTAGTTGTGTAGCAAATTTTATGAACTTTAAGAGTATTTAAATAAATTAAAGACTTTTTTAAACGACTGGTGTAAAAAAGTAAATATACTAAAAAAAAGAGTCGGTTGTAAAGATGAAACGGATAGTGCTTTTTGGCCGGATACCGCTTACTGAATATTCGGCAAGCTACGAGGCCGGAGCGCCGGATATCCGGTAACCGAATATTCGGCCCTTTATCGCGTTATATGACGCGACCAGTTTGATTTGAAATTATTATTACCAACAAATGCAGAAAATTTGGTATTCATTCACCATAATTTGCCACTTGTTAATTTTGAGTATTAAGCTAATTAATAAAATGAACATTTTAGTCGAGTGATTATTAAAATAAACTGTGTTTATAACGTAGTGTGGTATCATTTTCCTCGTATAAAATAATGAGAATGTTTTGAATATAACTATCCGGCATCTGACCGGATACTAAGTCACTATCCGGTATCCGGATAGGCCGGAAGAACATAATTGTGAATTATATTGATAGGTAAAATATTTATTTTATTTTTTTTTCATAGACACAACCTGTAGTATTGTGCCCACCTGATGGTAAGCGGTACGCGGGGTTCAAGAATGGGAGCAACTGAGCAACCTCTACCATAATGCCGGCCTAACAAGATGCTTTTTCACACTTCGCTTAAAGGACTTCAGGTTATAGGAATAGATGTAAGTCTCCAAATTTATAAGTACGCGTAGGGATAGTATGTGGATGCATATTTTGGCCTGTTCGTGTGTTTCGGTTACGGTATAAGAAGAAGGGATAAGGTTATGGAATTCCTCAGAATACTCACCGCGGTGTCCAGCTCCAGTGATACGAGAGCTTTAGACACTGGTGTGGAGACACAGGGATGGCCGTTAGTGGGAATAGTAGCCATTTTTTTTTTTGTTATTATCACGACCGTCAGAAACCACGATTATAGATAGATAAATTATTTATTGCACAAACGATAAAAACATTCAAATGTATATAGGCGAGCTTAATGTCTAGGCATTTTCTAACAGCCAACCTTTGGGGGAGCGAGAAGAGAGTGTGGGTGCATGTGTATATACCTATACTATATTTAGAAACTTTACATATACACAATATATATATATATAAAAGATACATCATACATATTGTCATGTTATGCGGTCTTGATTATAAAGAAGCAGATTCACATATATATATATATATTACTTTCAAACGTTAAAAGACCTATTTAGGTAACTTGCGGACAATTTTGGTTATTAGAGTCATAAAGCAAATAATAATAAGTTTCACATATTTCAAAATATTTAATTTAATAGCAAAAAACGTCAATTCTTACATAATATAAAAACATCGACTATCTCGAAAACAGATAGGATAGGGTGTTTCATTGTCAAATCAGTCAGAAACGATAAATACAACACGCCCTTAACGGATCTAGGTCGACTTAACCGGTAACCCTGTATAAATTAAAGTACGAACATTATTGTCAATGTCAACCGCAATTAAACAATTAACTTATAGTGTAATTTTATTTCCTAAAAAGCTGAATAGCTATTTTACACTAATATTATAAAATGTTGGAGTGTGGGAGAGGGAGGGATGCGAAGTGTGTGTTACATACTTGTCCGTCCTAATAAATAATAAGAAACTAGGTTTAAAAAAAAAGATTAGTATTTACCTTATCTTTGACAGTTTTAAAGAAAGCTCCACCTTCTTTTTTGACATTTTTAGCCCAGTCTTTATATTGTTGTTTTAGCCTCTGAGCACTCCCCCTATTTATTTTCTCGGAATACAAAGCGCATTCTACTTCAAATTCGTCACTAAATCCATGCCCAGAGTTAAGCAACTCTAATCGCTCGTCAATAAACTGAAAAGAAATGTAATAGTTATTTAAAGTATCATCATGACCGTAATGCCTAGCTGAGTGATCAGAAATTGAGAACCAAGAACATTACTACAGTATATCATCTAACAAGTGGCAAGCTCTTTAACCATTTCAGACCAGGTGTCCACAATTGACGACACAATGTTTTAAAACCTACTATAAAGTAAAATGCCTCCGTGTTCTAGCGGTTAAGTCCGTGGATTTAGACTCAGAGGTTCGATTCCTGGTCGGGACACAAAAATATTTATTAATGTAAATAATTAAGTGATATTTCTCGAGCTTGCCACTTGTCATGATTGGCCTGTAGTAAAGTTGGCTAAATGTGAATCCGCTTATTTATAAGCGTGGTTTCTGACCACACCGAAAGGGAAACGGTCGTGATGATACTTTTATAAAGTAAATATAAAGTAACGTACAGTACTGTGAAAAAGTAGAAGTCGCTACTAATTCCAAAAAAATGTTGGCAGTTAAGTTATAACTGCATTATGATATGTATTTTGGAACTTATTTCACTTCATTATGGCCGCGTTCGTTTTAAGAAATGTTAGCATGAAAATACCACTTTTTTTAGCACAAGTCGTTCGTTTAATGACGTTAAATGAACATTTGATGCTAAATTCGTATGTCAGTACTGTGTTAAAAGGAGGGTTATTGATGTTACTTTTTGACAGATGTCATTATCATATAAAATGGTTTGTTTACCATTTTTATATACTTTATAGTTTTTATTATATTTGTTTAAAATGTATTTTAAACGATTTTATGTAATAAATTCAAAGACCATAACATTATCATGTGTGTTGGATGCCATGGTATGATAAAACATGAACGAAAAAAATTGTCAAAAAGTAGCATCACCGCTTGTTTTATTTAAGAAATGTTAGCATTGTTAAAAAAATGGTATTTCTTAACAAAAACGACATTTCGCGCTGGTTTATGAAGTTGCTACGAAATGTTGGAAATGCTATAAAACGAACGCGGGGCAAATAATCAGGATTTTTAAATATTTTTTTTTGTACAAATATAATATCTATTATTATTTTAAAAATACGACAAAAAATAATAGGTCTGAAAGGGTTAAAGAAAGATAGAAAATGTTTATTGATCAAAAACAGCTTAGAAATAAGAATTACAAATGAGAACAAATCGGTAATAGTAAAAACTTAAAAAGAGGAAAAGAAAATGAGTTGTTATGACAAATAGGTGTTCAGGTCAGCATAGGCTGCAACAGTAATGATTCCACAAGTTGGTATTAGTGGAACCGGAACATCGGCTTAACGTGCTCTCCTCACACGGGAACGGTGGTGTTGTAAATCTAAGACAAATGTACGTAAGAAAAGTGTATTTCTCATTGGTACATGCCGGGTGGGTTTGAACCGACCTTTGTAGGATTTAAGGAACGCGTTCTTACAACCGAGCCACCACCGCTCCGACGTTTGAATAAAATTGTAATAAAAGATTTTCTTACTTGTTGAAATATCTGCGACTGGAGGATTTTTCTAAGAAATGGCTGCATGTGTTTTCTGGTTTTAACAAACGCCTCTGGATCAAACGTGATCAGTTTGCCAATTTCCATTCTGCAATTTCAAATATATCATTATAACCATGTTTTGCTATTATTATTATTACAATTTTCACAATATTTTAAACAGAATAAATTTAATAAAATAAAAATTCTAAATTATTTCTAGACTTTGGATTTTTTTGTCTAACCATACTTGAGTTAACAAAGCTGCGACTAATTACCCCTACATTTTTTTTCTTGTTTATAATAAGTTAATGAGGTTATCATCAAATTACAGGCGTTGCACAATTTGATGCTTTTCTTGGAGTTATTCGCGACATAATTCAGCAAACACCAAATATGTGAGCTCACAGCGCGGGTCACCAAACACGTAGGGTATAATATGGGAGCTCACAGCGCGGGTCACCAAACACGTAGGGTATAATATGGGAGCACACAGCGCGGGTCACCAAACACGTAGGGTATAATATGTGAGCTCACAGCGCGGGTCACCAAACACGTAGGGTATAATATGGGAGCTCACAGCGCGGGTCACCAAACACGTAGGGTATAATATGGGAGCTCACAGCGCGGGTCACCAAACACGTAGGGTATAATATGGGAGCTCACAGCGCGGGTCACCAAACACGCAGGGTATAATATGGGAGCTCACAGCGCGGGTCACCAAACACGTAGGGTATAATATGGGAGCTCACAGCGCGGGTCACCAAACACGTAGGGTATAATATGGGAGCTCACAGCGCGGGTCACCAAACACGCAGGGTATAATATGGGAGCTCACAGCGCGGGTCACCAAACACGCAGGGTATAATATGTGAGCTCACAGCGCGGGTCACCAAACACGTAGGGTATAATATGGGAGCTCACAGCGCGGGTCACCAAACACGTAGGGTATAATATGGGAGCTCACAGCGCGGGTCACCAAACACGCAGGGTATAATATGTGAGCTCACAGCGCGGGTCACCAAACACGTAGGGTATAATATGGGAGCTCACAGCGCGGGTCACCAAACACGTAGGGTATAATATGGGAGCTCACAGCGCGGGTCACCAAACACGTAGGGTATAATATGGGAGCTCACAGCGCGGGTCACCAAACACGTAGGGTATAATATGGGAGCTCACAGCGCGGGTCACCAAACACGTAGGGTATAATATGGGAGCTCACAGCGCGGGTCACCAAACACGTAGGGTATAATATGGGAGCTCACAGCGCGGGTCACCAAACACGTATGGTATAATATGTGAGCTCACAGCGCGGGTCACCAAACACGTATGGTATAATATGTGAGCTCACAGCGCGGGTCACCAAACACGTAGGGTAATTAAAAAATAATTTTATTTTATAATATTTTAATATCAATAGTTACCTTATAGCCTCGTGATAGCCTCCTATTAAACATACGAGCGCTCGCAGAAAAGCTTTTGACACAACATCTCCAAGAACATTCTTATCGCTCAGCGACTTTTTCAAATTGGAAACCTGTAAATATTAAATGATATAACTTTTGCTACACTATGCAATCATACATTATAAATGTCTGAAAAAAAATCTAATTAGAAATACGCATTAGGAACTTCAGTTTAAATTGAAATGATAGAGGCAATAATGACCTTAGAATTATTTTCATTTCAAACACAAAAAAAAGTATTAAACTTATAGTTAATAAAAAAAAAACTTAAATTAAAAACAAAATTTAATAAAATAACTGAAATTATAACCGTCCGATTAACGTATTGTGCCGAGAACACGTTGTAAGGCGAGGCTGACCCTTTCAACAAGCGGAGTTTATCCCCAAGCTCACAGGAGAACGCTTGAATATACATAAATTGTAAGCTTCAACTATTTTTTTTTAATGATAACAAAAAAATATATATAGGTATACAAAACGTAAATGTTTAATTTTTTCTTTTTAACTCTTCATAAGCAGACATACAGTGTGGACATAAAGGTAAAATAGAGTAGGTACCGATAATATAAGAAAGAAATCATTGGCAATACATTAAATTACAAATTTATTATTTAATTTTTTTATTGCTAAACCATCCATTATTCAAGGCGTACAAAAAAAAAAAACTATCTAAAAGCCATGTTCGAGGAGAAGCGAGACTCACACAAACAGATTGATTTATTAAATTTAAGACAACTACAATACAAAATATAATAATTACCACTTCAGCTGGAAGACTTTCCAGATCATTGAATGGAGTTCTTAGTACATTTTCATCTGCATCCAAAATCACAACATCACCAATCTCTGACAGTTTAACAGTCTAAAAATATTAATTTGAATTACTATTTTTGTTTATGATTAAATCAATTACTACATTCTGGAAATTCTAACCTTTATAACCAAAAACACTAACAATTTGCTCAATTATTTCCTAATATTTATTTATAGGCGGCGGTGGTGGGTCGGTTGTAAGAACGCATTCTTTAAGGAGAAATGCACTTTTATTACGTACATTTGTCATAGATTTAAACACCACCGTCCCCGTGCCTAGGAGAGCACGTTAAGCCGTCGGTCCCGGTTCCACTAATACCAACTTGTGGAGTTGTTATAAATTGTCATTAAAAAATTACATGAGATCCTCGACAACTCGTCTGGCCAGCGCGGCAGCGTGGCGAGTGTAGGCCAAATTCTCCAGATATATGTTCTGGAATGCCCATCTCCAACAGTGGAGGTCTAGGATGGTGTGTTCTAGGAGCTGTAATGAAATATAAAGAATATTTGTATAAAAACTAAAATAAAAAATCTGTATATGTTTTTATTGTTATTAGTAAAGTGCTTTTCTTTCATATATTCGAAATGGAATAGGAGCAACTGACATTAGCCATCAACGACCAAAATCTGTCTCTATCACTATCCCGGCGTAATGAGATGCTTTTTCACACTTTTCTTGAACACTTCCAGGCTATGATAAAACAACACTGGCTGGGAGAGCATTCGACATCTTCAGCGTGCGACAGATACTTTCGAAATAGGATATTATGATCCGAGTAGGTACATTCAAATTCCTCCAGCCTAAAATTTAATATATAATAAATCTTGCATCAATATCACAGCCCCTAGAACACAGAGTCCTGCAAACATATTCTGTTACTAAAAAGTTAAAGTCCTAGAACTCCACTGATGAGATGGCAGGACATACATATTTCTGGAGAATTTGGCCTATACTTGCAAAGCTGGCCATAGTGGTTGGGAGAATAAATCTTTAGGTTGGACATAATGTTAGTTGTTACCCTAAAATTAATTTACCTACTTCAATCCCTGGTTATGATGAATAATGTAAACACTTACGTCCATGACTGTCCTGGGCACTCCGACAAGAAATGGCATGGGGGCAAGCAAATAGTCCACCAAATGTTCTGGTAAAATGGGTATGAAGATATGTTGCCAGGACATGGGAAATAGGGTTGCATTAGCCGCCTGTACTGTGGCAGATAATCTCGAAGGTTTGGAAGCAACCACGGCTATTCTACGTTCATTCAACAGAGCTGCCCATAAACCAGCCATACACTTTGTATCCACAGCACTGAAGTATTCCGTTAAATTACACTGAAAAATAATTAGAACTTAAAAAATAAATATTTAAGCTGATACACTAATAAGTAAAGCCATTTGGAGTTGGAACTATAAAATAACTACAAAAATCAACTCAAAAAGATATAAAAACAAAACATAATAATAAGAAAATGGGATAAAATATTGTGGCAAAATACAAGTTACTTCTTTTTCCTTCCTAACCCACTTTTCAATTTATCATCCATACATACCATCATTTAGTGAGCAGTTTAATTTAATTTGATTATTAATAATATTATGTAATTATTTATTACATATTTATTTTATTTAAATTGGTTTATAAAAAACTAAAATAATAAAAAAAAATATTTGCAGAAACTGAACGTTGTTAAAAACGCTTAACCTATTGGTAATGGTTTTTTTATTCGAAGGGATATAATTAAAACTACTTAAAGAGTAAAAATTAAATATAAACTAAACCTAATAAAAAATAAACTATAAGTAAAAAATGTCCTCTAGAGACAACCTTTCAGGGATAGTCCCAAAGAGGCTTGCAACATTTCCCCTCTGTATAGCGAGGCTAATACGTTGGCAGAACTAATTGCCCGCTTTCCTGTCTCCATACTTTTCCTTTAGCCGTTTGGACAACTTCTTGGCCAGACGCTTGGCTGAGTGTCCCTATTTGTTGAAAATATTGTGGCTTCACAGAGCACAATACAACCAAATCTCTCAATAGATTTAAGTGCTTCTTATATTCTAATTTATTAATTTTATAATTGAAATTTGTGACGTTCGCTTGATAGTTACAATTTATAATTTTAAACAATATACAAATAAACCACGCCTTGTTTAATGTGTTGTGACGTCACAGAGATGGCGAGATATGCAATGCATCACTTGCTATTTAAAAGCATAGTTTATACTATAGGTAGTAAAAATATAAAAACTTACATTATCAGGTATACTGGGTAGTTTTTTATCAGGGCAGTGGCATGTGAACACACTATGGCCAGCGTTGTAGGTAACTTTAAGGGTGTGACCTGGCATAGGTGGGCGTATCCTGCAGGCCTCCAGGAACGAAGTCAACTCATTCTTTTGGGGACTATTTAATAAATTACCTATATTGTTTAATAACCTGCAAATAAATACTCTATTAAGGTTGTGTTAAATTTTAAAGTCCTATAGTATAATTCGTCCATAATAAAACGTGTGGCCCTGTGGCCTAATTAATTCATTATCACAGCCCCTAGAACTGACCTAGACCTCCACTATTGAAGATGGGCCTTCCAGAACATATATCTGGAGAATTTAGCCTACACTCGCCATGCTTGCCAGATGGATGCCGGCGAAGGTCTGATGTCACTTTTTAATGACAATTTATTAACGATTCCAGAAGTTAGTATTAGTGACCGACGGCTCCGAGGCCCAGGAACGGTGGTGTAGTAAATCTATGACAATTGTACCTTAGTAGGAATAATAATTCTCATTGATACATAAAGGGGCTTAAAACGCTATCCTTTCCTTGTTTGATTTTACAACCGAGTCACCACCGCTGCAGCCTAACTATGGTTCTTTAACCGCAACCCTTAAATTATCATTATTTACTGTAGCTTACATCAAAATTTTAATAATATATGAATATTAATATTAAGGTCCTTTTCATATACATATGGTCACAGAACTGTCACCTTGCCGTGTAAATATCTGATTCACAAGGCTCGGCGATGACGCTACGTGTCAAAGTTATTTAGAAAAATTATTTTATTTAGAATGATTTTACTCCTGTTAGTGGAAGACTAAGCAGCGAAGTCGTCCAAGGAGTAAGCTGTTAGCAGAAGACTAACAGCTTAGCAAATCCCAGTGACCTGTTAATGTTTAATCTGACTGAGAAAGGAATCTGCAAGGAAAACTCAGCTATAGCAGATTTACAAATTAAACAACAATACATAACAACGTGTGTATGTATAAACACGATTTTGGCACAGCAACAGTCTTTGCAGTAATGTATTGACTTGTATAGACCCGTTTACATGACACGAGCGCAATACGGCACGGCTGCTTATCTAGTGTGCTATGAAAACATGCACCAGTAGACTACTTCATTAACACATCACATCATTATGATTGGAGAATATATTCCACGCCCATTTCTCTCACACAACTCTGGTGCAAAGCAGCCTAAATAGGGTTCATCCTCGTAGTACATATAAAGGATGACATACTCGTACCTAACCCACAGGATGTCATAAATTTAAAGACTAAATGAGTTCAAATCTAGCCTAACTCTAACAAACTAATCTTATTTAAACTAAAATCAATGTTCCTCGATTCTAATGACACTAATTTTATGACAAACCTGTGGGCATTACAAATTTCTGAAACGCAATTCGTAGCAGAGTTTTTTCATTATTTGATGACAAAACTGTGCCCGTCATGTGGCACAAGTTTCCAAAACGCAACTATAGTAGTAGAGTTTATTCATAGTCTTATGACAAAACTGTGCCCGTCATGCGGCAAGACAAGTTTCCGAAACGCAACTTAAGTAGTAGAGTTTATTCATATTTTTATGACAAAACTGTAACCGTTTCCAGTTTCGTTTGTCATAACACACAATGTAAGTAAGTAAAGAAATAAAGTAACTATAGTAGTTTCGTTTTCCAAAACTTACAACCCTCACTACGCATATTGGTAGGAAATTACGAAATTTAGAAGGCATAAGCTACATTACTATGTATAAATAAACTTACTTATAAAATATGTCGTGCCATGGTAAATGGGACAGGATAACCATACATGTTCCAACTTTTGGATCATAGCGGCAGAAACAGAATGAATATTTCGAATCCATAGATGTTAATACAAAGGAATAATGCTGAATAAATATCCTGAAAATAAAAACATGGCATATAACAATATCATCATATATTTTATTTTATTATATACTATTTATTTAGAAACAAGAATAAAAAAGTATTATTATGTTATATCAGTAATATATATAATAATATAAATATTGTGGATTTAGATGCGGAGGTACCAGTTCCTGGTCAGAACACAATCTTTTATTTATTTGCGATATTTCTCGAGTTTGGCACGCTAGAGACATCAATGTAGGTACTTGCCACTTGTCATAATGAAACTATGGTAAACTTGGCTAAACCTAAATCCGCTTCTTCAAAAGTTGGTTTATGATCATCGCATAAGAAACAGTTGTTATGATACTTTATTTTTTGACATTATATCACTAATCTATTGTATTGCTTAAACAGTAATAAATGTCCAGATGATGCCAAATAATCACTTTCATAATTATTTATTACTATAATTTAATCCTAATATCGAATAGCAAGCTAACGAAATACAAAACCATATAGATTAAACTAACAGAATATAAAATATGGACGGGTGTGACTGATTGGAAGATGAAGTTGATACATATATTTTCAATTTAGACAATAACTATTCTATTATAGTAATTATCGGTCCTACAGCAATAGATCATAAGATATAATAATAACAAATACTTACATATCTAATTGACAAGGAAACGTAAATTTCGGTATATTCCGCAATTCTTCCTCATTTCTGTAATTTTCTGGATATTTTCTGACAATATATGGTTCACGCCCATTGTAACCAGGTGAAACTTCACAAAATATTTCAAATAAATACTTAATAGTGTCTCTGAAATCAAATATGTCAGACATTGTAATTTATTTTGGTTTACAAAGACTACTTTTGATGAATTTGTATTTAAAACACAAAACGTGTGCGCAAAAGGCAATTGGACAAGGAGTAATAACAATATGTGGATGCAAATTCACAGCGATGTCCACTAACTAGTATTCCAGGCTATAAGTAGTCTTGAAGTGGCATACAATATAGCTAATGCAGTATTTCCTGTTGATTATTCACTCTAGAGTAATTGTCCAATTGTGGGCTTTATGATTTCAGATGCACACTGAACGAGCGACATACAAGTACTCAATATTATTATGGATGTACCATACCTACTTTAATGTTACAATGTTTGAAATAAGCTATAATTTTGTTATTTTAATTCAATACCTACTTAAATACAGTTGTATAGCTCATGCTGTTTAAGTTATAATTATATCTTATAAAAAAATAGATAGAAGTGTTACATTTTTTCATTTCATTACCGCCCCTAGAACACAAACTCCTAGAACTCCACTGTTGGAGATGAGCCTTCCAGAACATATATCTGAAGAATTTGGCCTACACTCACCACACTGGCCAGACGAAATCTAATGTAATTTTTTAATGACAATTAAAACTTTATTTAATACCAACGGCTTAACATGCTCTCCGAGGTACAGGAACGGTGGTGTTTTAAATCTATTACAAATGTATATAAGAAATTTTTATTTGTCATTGGTACATGCCGGAAGAGTTTGAACTGCCCTTTGTAGGATTTTTAAGGTAAGCATTCTTACAACCAAGCTACCACCGTGCCAAGTTTTACATTAAGCCCTAAATTGCTTAGCATCATGCTATTTTTTATATTAATATATCAGAATAATAATATAGTGTACTTATTAATTTAAAAATGGTAGTTACATTTTAATAGCTTACATGCTTGGCACTTGCCGTTAATGCAATTTTTTATTTTATTTATTATAATAGTTAAATCACTAATTTAAAATGTAAAATGGGCTTAATAACCCATCATTTTTTCAACCTTTGAGACTCAATTAATATGGTCTTAAATAAGAATCATACCAATGACATCAATCAGAGGTTAAATTAATGATTGGTATGTATGACATAAAGGCGCTACTTCATTGCATGCAATGCTTGACTTAGTGTGTATAAAAATATGTCCACTGCAACCCACAAACTCGCTAAATATATATCAATATATGGTGGGTGACACTCACTAAACTTGCATGTTATATATGAGGGACACAATTGCTGTTTAGAATGTGCATATTAGTGTGTACTTGAACTGACTGCCACATTATGTGTGTGTAGGATGCGTAGCAATCATCATACTAGCTCCTAGAACACAGATTCCTCAATCTCCACTGTTGGAGGTAGGACTTTCAGAACATATTTCTGGAGGATTTGGCCTACACTCGCGACGATGGGTTGGCAAATGTCTGATGTCAATTTTAATGAGAATTTATTAACAAATCCACATGTTGGTATTAGTCGAACAGGTATAGGTAATTATTGTGCACTTCGAGACATGAGTACAATGGTGATTTAACTAAAGTATGTAAGAAAAGTATTTCTCATTGATACATGCTAGGGTTTAATAAAACCTAATATTATTATAAAAACAAAATATGGTTATCCAGTCTTATATCCTTTATCACTTTTTGCTGTGACTATATTTATCTAAATCTAACCTTTAATGTCGCTATTTTTCAAAGTTGCAAACATTTCAAGGTTTGGGGTCTTGCAGGTCAATGAGTGACGTGGGACTGAGGGATCATGTTTAGTGGGACTGCAATCACTAGACACTATCAATCAATAAAATCAATTAATGCTCTAGAGATGTGGTGTTGGGGGAGAATGCTGGAGGAACTGAGAATCAAACAATGCCTTTCTACAGACATTTGTCAGTGTGGAGAAACATCCATTGACCGGTAGTCCAGGAGAAAGTCAAATGCCAAGAGGATGTGTGGTATTTCTCCAATGAGTTAGACTGACCAGGAGAAGGCTGCAATGAATCATCTGCTACATGAGTGCACCAGGACAGGTGCAGTCAAGAGGAGTGGTGATGGCTTATTAAGCGTAGCACTCAAGTGGCAACAACCACTTTATGTATATAGTAATTAGAAAGAAGAATCAAAGATAAAAATGACACTTATATTTAACAATCTATATATATAAAAATTAATGTCTGTGTGTATGTAGGTTCCCTATGCATTTAAAAACTACTTGACCGATCGGGATGAAACTTTGGGAATATGTTGTGTGAACATCGACAAAGGTTTCTGACATAGTACTACTGTTGTCCGATAGGTGGCGCACATCAGCGCTGATTTGTGGGGCATTTATCTAAACATTTACTAGCATGGAAACGGACACTACTCAAAGTTACTACAGAAACCAATTTCTTTCTTCCTAAAATTATTGATTTGCAACACCACACAACACACTTAACTATTGGACTAGTATTGTGTTTAGTTTTATGTAAATTTAAGCTTATAAAGCAACTAGCATTACCAGTGGATCAATACAGCTAAATATAAAGAAAATAGGTCATTGGAAATAACACTTCATGCATCAAATGTGTCTTATTAATATTGGTGTTTCACAAATAAGTGAACACAAGCAGGTAGGTTTTTACTAAAGAAAAACCTACAATACAATTATGCAATTTGTTCCCTCCAATGGGACATTGTGCGTAGACTAGTGGGATTTAAAATGAAATTTAAACTCACCTCAACCTGGAACCCATCGTGTAAATAGTTATCTTGCACCGTTAGCTAGGAAATATTAAAATGTATGCCATTATGCCATCAAATTTATATATTTAGAAAACAACACAAAAGTCGGGAGACTTCCAACTAAACATTGTGATGATGATATGACAAAAATAGGAATTTCTTAATAGTGCACTTGTATTGAAAGTTGATATTTACACGCCAATGTTGTTAGGTCTTTAATCATCTAAATAAATAAATCACTACTTGTAAATTAACTGTGTAACGAAAGAAATCCCTTTCATATTACTTCAACAGGGATAAAATCCATTTTCAAAGATTGACAATTAACTAAATTTTATATTTGGGTAGCTCACAACATTCTCTTCATTATTTTTTAAATAGCATACATTGCTTGTGGTCTTGTAAAAATATTTTTTTTAACTTTATGATTATACGCATTGATCAATGTAGATAAATAATTTAATGAAATTGACATATTATTCAATAGTGAACAAGTTTTTTGTCTGTGGTTTTATACATAGGCAAGTTGCACTTGTGTTTGACTTCACACTTTAAGCGCTTTTGTTCGCATTAAAGTCGTTCGACTTGGCGTTGCTCTATGGTTTCATACATTTTAAGCAAAATTCGGTGCAAAAGAAATAAAGTAAAAAAAGAGCTTAAAGCGTCAAGTCAAACACAGAGCAAGGTAAGTAAGAGCAAGTCAAACGATTTTAAAAGATAAATAAATTGAAAAAAGCGCTTAAGTCATCATGTTAAATACAGAATCGAATAAAACGCTACTTGAAGGCGAAATACAGTAAAATAAGCGCGCATAGAGCACCAAGTTAAACACGGCAGTCATTAAAACTCAAAGCCTTTGGTAAAGCTAATAGACGCCATAACTTTAATCGTTACAATTACAGAGACTTCGTTTTGGTGCAACGAATAAGGCATTCATAAATTAATAAGACGGTTGTTTTTGGTACAAAAGAGACAATTTGACCTCAAGTTTGAATCGATCTTGATATTTATTTATGAATATTAATGGCATATTTGCTCAAACATTCTAATATGAAGTTAAAATATCTAATATAAAAAATTATAAAAACTTTCAGCAGTTCCCTTTTACCGTAAATTCATGCGGGGTACGATATTATCAGCCTGGAAGCTTCTAGCCATCTCTTGGTATCTGGAGGTGTGCATGCATACCTACTTGTGTTTTCGGTAGAAATAAAAAAAAACCTGCATGACAAATTCGAAATTTGAATTTAATAGAAAAAAACATCTGTGGTTTTTCATAAATCCAGATTGACGTGGCCCGAAAGAAGCATTTATAATAAATAAATTATTGTTTAATATTTTTCAAGATTTAAAGTAAAGTTGTAAGTAATGCGCGAGTGTATTTCTATTCATGCAGGCCAAGCAGGTGTTCAGATAGGCAATGCGTGCTGGGAGCTGTATTGCTTGGAACATGGTATCCAACCTGATGGGCAGATGCCTTCTGATAAAACTGTCGGAGGTGGTGATGACTCGTTTAATACTTTCTTTAGTCATACGGGGGCAGGTAAACACGTACCTCGGGCTGTTTTCATAGACTTGGAACCGACTGTAGTCGATGAGGTTCGTACCGGTACTTACAGGCAATTATTCCATCCTGAACAACTGATTACCGGAAAGGAAGATGCAGCCAATAACTATGCGCGCGGCCATTACACAATAGGAAAGGAAATCGTGGACCTCGTACTGGATAGAGTCCGCAAATTGGCAGACCAATGTACAGGATTACAAGGTTTTCTTATATTTCACTCATTTGGAGGAGGTACTGGGTCCGGATTTGCGTCATTGTTAATGGAACGTCTATCTGTAGATTATGGTAAAAAATCGAAGCTAGAATTTGCCATTTACCCTGCACCACAAATTTCAACTGCTGTTGTAGAACCATATAATTCAGTACTAACAACACACACTACATTGGAACATTCAGATGCCGCTTTTATGGTTGACAATGAAGCTATTTATGATATTTGTAGAAGAAATCTAGATATAGAAAGACCTACTTACACAAATTTAAATAGATTAATTGGACAAATAGTGTCATCTATAACTGCGTCATTGCGTTTTGATGGAGCACTAAATGTTGATCTAACAGAGTTCCAGACGAATCTAGTGCCTTACCCGCGTATCCATTTCCCTTTAGTAACTTATGCTCCAGTTATATCAGCTGAAAAAGCTTATCACGAGCAGCTATCAGTAGCTGAAATTACAAATGCCTGTTTTGAGCCGGCCAATCAAATGGTAAAGTGTGATCCCAGGCATGGAAAGTATATGGCTTGTTGTATGCTGTATCGAGGTGATGTGGTACCTAAGGATGTAAATGCTGCAATCTGTACCATTAAGACCAAACGGACTATACAGTTCGTAGATTGGTGTCCAACAGGGTTTAAAGTTGGGATTAACTATCAACCTCCAACTGTGGTTCCTGGTGGAGACTTGGCGAAAGTACAACGTGCAGTCTGTATGCTTTCAAATACAACAGCGATAGCCGAGGCATGGTCACGCCTAAATCATAAGTTCGACTTGATGTACGCCAAGCGAGCCTTTGTCCATTGGTATGTCGGAGAAGGAATGGAAGAAGGCGAATTTTCCGAAGCCCGAGAGGATTTAGCAGCCTTGGAAAAGGATTACGAGGAAGTCGGAGCAGATTCGAATGAAGGCGAAGGAGAGGGAGGAGATGAATATTAAATAGTAATTTATCTTCACTTTTGGTACAAGTTTTAGAAATTGGTTTAATTTTGTAAAATAAAATAATATTTGTACCTATGTTATAACCATAACTTTTGTTTTATTTGTAAAGCAGGTACTACATTTGCATGACGTGATGTGTTGTGACTTGACTGTCACTTGTGCTCAATGTATGAAACTGGTACCCTTATTCGCGTCACAACATAACACTTCCGACAGATGTAAAATCAACTTAACGCAAAATGCTCCGATCGCTAAACTAAAGCAAATCGACACTTATGCCCTTAGAACACCAATAGTGTTGCCCAATCTCGGTCTAGGGGCCTAATTCTGGCGCATTCGACTTGCGTGTCGGTTCGAAATATTCGAATAAAAAGCGACAAATCTCCATAGAAAGCTGTCAGCAAATCGAGCATGTCAAAGGCGCGGGAATCGGGGCCTTTTTTGCAAGACCGGTCATGAAATCTATTTTAAGTAGGTATTATGAAAAATAATGCTAACAGGTACGTTAATGGGTTACACAACGAAATATTCTAATCCTTTTTTTTCGTACATCCACAAAGGTTCGATCGCTTAAAGATATTTTAATGAATAGGTACTTCAAACATTCATTTTTGTTTGGGGACCCATGTAAGAAGAACCTTATCATATTCGTACATACGAGTTTTTTGTTTCAATATCGCAGTTATTTCGTGTTTAGCGGCGTCCGGTGAGAAATGGGAGTCAAAAAGAAAAATAGCATTCCGATCTAAATAATCTTAGCTTCTCAAAGGGTAACCCAATATTCTTTGGTTTTGATTATATTAGCTCTAGAATTCAAAAACTCTGTTACATAAATTAAAAATTTGAATTGTTTGATGTTAAAGGCTAATGTGAATACTCCTACGACTTTGCTTGAAAAGGAACATTAGGGCTCTATTCCAAGAAAATAATATACCTACTTTGTTACGAACAATTTCGAAGAATCTGAAATAGGTAATTGTTTTAATAGTCCCTGGCTCGGTGGTAATTGGTATGCATTTATAGCACTTTCGACCACGTTACCTTAGGTAATAATGTCAGTTATTATTTCAATTAAATACATTGTATTTATAATCTATACTTAGACATTTTATTTATAGAACCAGTTTAATCCAAAATTAAAATTTTATTATACGTCCCGTTATTGCTAGTTATATGTGATTCTATCAGTTATTTAAATTCTTGAATGCTTAAAAATAGTACACAGTGCGCTATAATCCTAGTAGGCATTCTTTACCAGCTAACTTTGGGGATAGAGTAAGGTTAAAGGCAGGATGAAAAAAAATAAAAAATAATCAGAGTTAATATAATACCACATATTATACCTACACACACAAACATACATATAATACACAAATATATGTATATACGAGTACTTCATACGCATTACAACTAAGATAAATACACAGTTATTTAAATAGTGTTTTATTCTATTTATCCAGGAACGATGTGGTTATCGGACATTTAAAGTCGCTATTATTTTTAATTGTGATGTTAATAGATTATACATCACACAGCCATGCAATTTCCTCCAGAAGGCCAGGAGTCCCGTTACGATCCTGCAGATCTTTGATAGTCTTTGCACTTTACAGAAAGAAAGAAAGATAACGTTTATTTCTCAAGAACAGCTGTAGAAACAAGTACAGGGTAACTGCCTAATTCTGGCGCATTCCACTTGCGTGTCAGTTCGAAATATTCGAATGAAAAGCGACAGATATCCATAGAAAACTGTCAGTTCCATTCAAGCAAATCGAGCGGACATGCATGTCGAAGGCGGGAGAATCAGGGCCCAGAAGAGAAAATACGTAAGTATAAATAAAAATAAAACTTGGTAAAAATAGGAAAAGAAAATGAGCTGCTATGACAGATAGCTACAATAATGCTGCAGCGATGATTTTCACTGAACCCTTTAACAAAACCATTAAATTAAATAATAATACAATAATGAAATAGGTGTTACTCTCACTTTATAAATATCATAATTGCAAAAAAAAAGTCATTAAGTAATTTAAGGTCATGCCTGCAGCTGCAAGAAGAATATTTTTAAGCTTAAACTTACTGATGACATTAATCGAAGTCGTGGAACTGAGAGCCATGCTGGAGCACTCTATGAGTACTTGCGCGGTCGTCTGCTCGTCTGTAATGCATCCTCTACACAGTGGGCTATCTTTAATGTTCATAGTCTATAGACGATTGTTAAAGGCACAGTGTCCTTTCATCCCGAGAATAAGTGCTTGTCACTAGCAGACTCTGCTTGTCTATTAAATGAGCCTAATACTTCACTTTACTAAGTTATTTTCATGATCGAATTCTTCGCTTCGAATGAAAAGGTTGACGAATGTCGAAGAAGCGAAAGAGGTATGTCGTGATCGTGACAAGTGGCACTCACTTGTCTCTGCCTACCCCGCAAGGGATTTGGCGTGAAGATATGTATGTATAAATTCTTCGCTCCATATACAACTCCACATTTTTATCTCTTCTCTCTTTCGTTTCCAAGTCTGCTGTTGTAGCTGCAAATATTTGGAATAACTTACCATTCGATATCAGAGAAGCGGGAAACGTGCAATATTTAAAAACATACACTTTTTAACAAATTAAATAAACCTAAACTTTCCTTTTTTATTTTTTAAATTGTATGTACATATTTGTATGTATGTATTTATAAATATGTGTATATTACTCGTACGTATATATTGTTTTATTTCAATTTCCCCTAATTGCCAATTGGCGGTGGCCTATCCCGTCTAAATGTCCTAAAGGTTTGGCTGTCAGAGGATGCCTAGCGGCATTAAGTCCGCCTTAGTACATAGTGCAATAAAGTTAAAATAAATCCCCCTACCATTGTGCGAAGCTTAGCTAAGGTTTGGGAAGAGCCGATGTCCACTGGTCGCGCAGTCTATTAAATCTTTGGAGCCAGCTTCGCAAGAATTTGAACAGTAGGAGGAATATTGGTGCTGGGCCTGTTGGTGTTGAGGACAATTTATCCCCTTCTGGTTAGTTCATCAGCAACATCATTAAAATACCTCTGTCTGTATTCAAGTCTTTAGAGTACGCGCCAGTCCCCGTGCTTGTTAGCATATAAATTTTATTATTTTAGCCAATCACATGCCTTAAAACCAAAATGTTAGATGTGTGTGACTTATTAATATTTTGCAAACCGACGCTGGTTAGTTTAGTTAAATTATTATTAATCATTATTAATAGGTAGTAAATATTGAGTTAGCAAAATAATAATACGCTTTGTGTATAAAAAAAATATTAAAGCAACTTAGAAATTAATAATTATATTTTAAATTAATATATACCTAATAATGTATGGGATATACTCGTAAAAACGGTGGTAGCATAGTTGTAAGAATGTTTTTTTGTATAATCCTAAAAAAGTGGGTTCGAACGTCATGTACCAATGATAAATACATGTTCATATGTCATAGATTTAAACTACCACTATTCACGTGCTTCGGAGAGTACCTACGTTAAGCCGTCGGTCCCGCTTCCACTAATTCCAGCTAGCCAGTATGGCGAGTGTAGGTCAAAACTATCCATATATATATTCTGGAAGGCTCATCTCCAGCAGTGGAGTTCTAGGACTCCGTGTTGTAGGTGCTGAATACTAATGATGATACTTAATCTAAGTTACAAGTATGTTTAATCGTATAGTAAAATGCTAATAAAAAAATAGGGATATCTTTTGTATGACATAAAATATAACTAGTCGAGCGGGCTGGGCGGGGTGGAATTCAAAGAAGGCGGGGCAATTTGCGGGAATTCTCCCCACACAATAGCGCGGGCGTCTAATATGTTAGGACGTTGCTTCGGACTCTCACTATACGACAAACAGTGCTACGGAAAGCTTCAGTAAAGATGTAGTGGAAATTATTCGTTTAAAAATGTATAATATGGAACTGAACGGGATGCGGCCAAACCTTGAGGGTGTGGTAGTGCCTATACCTCTAGGAGTATCTCCAGGGTCAGGAAGCTCTTCAGATCTGTTCCTCTATGATGACTCGTCTATGTCTGATGGAAGTTTTTACGCCAGCGACCAAGAAAACTACTCTTCACTAAGAAAAAGGTAGGCTATTTAATGTTACTAATAAGTTCAGTCACACCGCGTAGTCACATGTCGTAGTTTAACAATAAAGTTTAGAAAGGTCAGGCTGTAAAAGTGTACAACTTACACTGAGAAAGATTGATATTTTTTGTAATGTAAATTCGCCGGTTAACTGTTTTTTTTAATACATTGCCGGTAAAGTAACCCTTATCATTGTTATCATGTTACTACGAGGTACTGGCAGAATGGGTAATGAATTAACAAGAATAAATACGGATGAATAAGTAGCGGTATTCTCTTAAATATCTACCAATAATTCATCCGTATTTGTTTTTTAGTGATAAGGTAATATAATTTTGTAACTAGTTTATTATTTTATTACGCTATGCTTACTTTGTTTACGGCCAGTTGCAGAACGGATGATTTAAATAATCTACGATCAGTAATTTGATATACGCCACGTAATTGGTAGTTAGCTTGTCACTTTGGTTATTTCAGCCAATGACGTGCCTCATAGATATACGTTTAAACATGTCAAAAGATGATGAGCCTTTCTGGAACTGGCCGTTAGTCTTGTTTTAAGAGGTGTTTCTTTTTATATAAATATCACCATGGCAAGCTTACGATATTAGTTCTCCTTTTAAGTACAAATTGGCATTTGACATCATCGACACTTTCAACGGGAACAACAAATAGGTGACATGGGACTGATGGTAATTTGACTGACTAATTTGCCCAGTCTGCTGGGGCGGGGAATTATTTCGTTCGTGTTGATAAACCCTGTAAAGTGTATCTACACGTTTCGGGATCAGGCTCGAATTGCGGTCATGCGCAGTCATGCCGGCATAGTATTAGGGACTAATGGCAGTCATGAGTATCTGTTCCAGTTGCTAACATTCATGGACTTGCGCCCCACTTACCCACAGACGGGGCAGGGTCACATGTCGTGCTAGTATATAAATAAAATCACTTGATGTAAGATGTGCGAGCTTTACTACAAAAGTTTGCCAGAGATTTTCCGTTTCTCAACAATTGCCTACTTAGTTCATATTTAGATCGAAACGATATGCAAATATTTCTGTATTTACATAACATTGTGTAAAAGTATTTATATTAGCATTGATAGATATTTATAATGCGTTTAAGACCCTCATGTCATTTGATCAAATAAAATTAAAACAATTATTAGTAAATGTCAGATATATTAATATTGCATATGATAATTATGGTGTTCGCGCGCGGTGGTGGCTCGGTTCTAAGGACGCTTTCTTTTAAAATCCTACAAACGTCGCATCGCGTCGGTTCAAACCCCACCCGGCATGTACCAATAAATAATACACTTTTCTTACGTACATTTGTCATAGATTTACTACACCACTGTTCCCGGGCCTCGGAGAAGTTAAGCCGTGTCGGTCCCGGTTCCACTAATACCAATTTGAGAATCCTTAATAAATTGTCATTAAAAAATACATTAGATCCTTGCCAAGCCGTCTGGCCAGCGTGGCGAGTGTAGGCCAAATTCTTTAGATACACGAACAAAGCCAGTATAAAATATATTTTTATTGTTGAAATACGGCCGTTTTCAATAAAACTGGAGTTAAGCGCCCTTTAAGAATTATTAATCTAAACACAGCAAGCATTTTATAGACTTTTGTTCCATTTTTAATGTAGAATAGTAGCGTTCTGTGTCCTGGCTTTGCTCGTGATGGTTATAACTATGTACCAAACTTGAAACATCATTGATAAAGAATTACAGATATAGTGCATAATGTATTTCCGTCGGAAAAACTCGGATCTCAATTATATTTAATAAATCATTGTATTTAGTGAGAGACATTTTATACCCATTAATATGGAACTTCATTATTTATTGTCAAAGGGTACTTACTGACCCTTATTCAGAGAGCATGATAAATACGAACTTTTCCTATAAAATACGATGGAAAATAATGGAGTGTATAGTGATGCACTCACTATATATTATATAGGTATATATGTATTTTAATTTAAGAATTTGCAATGATTGGGTAATGAAGTATTTTTTTCTATCACTTTGTATACAACTTTAATCACCATTACAGCCCCTAGAACACAAATTCCTAGACCTTAACTGTTGGAGATGGGCCTTCAGGAAAATTCTGTAGAAATTGACCTACACTCGCCACGCTGGCCAGACGGGTTGGCGAGGATCTGATGTCAATCTATTAACGATTCCATAAGGTATTAGTGGAACCGGGACCGACTGCTTAACGTGCTCTCCGAGGCACGGGAACGGTGGTGTTGTAAATAAATGACAGATGTACGTAAGAAACGTGTATTTCCACCACCCTCTTTAATATATGATTTTAAAATTATATGCAAGTTTTCCATGTAAATGAAATGCGTCTACACGGGCTTAGTTGTCAAAAGAGGCAGAGAAAGCAGGCAGATTCTCTAGTGTAGGTCCGTAAAATCCGGTCCGTGCTTGAACCATCAGATCTATCACGTAGTGATGGTCAAAGGCCGGATGGCATGTCTCTAATACGATGGAGTGAGAAGATGTATTATCTGAGATGTCACGTATATATGTGTAGACCTTTGCTGCTTGCCACATTTCCTCTACCAGCCAGTTCTGCTGCTCATACAGCCAAATCTAAAAGGCACATAAAACATAAAAGCATTTGGAGTTGAAACAATGGGGTATATTCTCTTGATACTCACAAATTCGTATAAGAGCTGGATAAATGAATTTATCAAAAGTGTGTCGATACCAAATGCCATTACGTACCTAAAACAAATGAGGTTAAAAAATAAATAGTTTTTTTTTCTCAGGTTTGCATAATGCGTTTATAATTTATTTTATTTATAAAATAAATATTGACTAAAAATAATGGAATGCATTCTGATTGAGATCACTAAAAGAATTCATTTACTTGTGACATTTATCGAGTCGTACGCTAGACATTGACGAGCTTTCCGTTACTTGTAGTGTTGCCCAATCTTGGTCTTGGTCGTGGTCTTGCGCATAATTCTTGCAAGACTCTTGCTTCGATATTTTTTTCCTAATTTTGCTGAAATAGTTTACTTTTTTTGCATTAACGTTTTTATTTTCAGTAAATTGTAATTGTGTCGTGTCCGTTAACACGACCGCATCCCGTTCGGGACGGTCAGAAACCACTCTTTTAAAGAAGCGGATTCACATTTAGCCAACTTTACTATAGGCCCATCATGACAAGTGGCATCCTCGTCGATGTCTCTAGCGTATCAACCTCGAGAAATATCACAAACAAATTATTGTGTCCCGACCAGGAATCAAACCCGGTACCTTCGAGTCTAAATCCACGGACTTAACTAGTAGACCACGAAGGCCTGGGTAATAACTAAATATATCAAATTTCTAGTAAATCAGGCCAGTAGTTGTCGAGATAGTTAGTAGGTGAACTCGCTCTGGTTTCTGTTATACACTTTCTTTGTAAAATGTTTGATTTTAAAAAACCTATATTATAAATTACATAACATGATTTACAAGTCGTTCAAGACATTGTCTTTTATATATAAAGATTGAAGGTAATAGCTCTAATGTATCCACAAGGAATTTATAAAGAAAGATAAATATCCATTAACTACAACGCTACGAATTATCGTAGACATTTATAAGCGTGTTCTTTAAAGGACACGCAATAAAAATGCATCAAACCTACTCGTATGTTATCAAATAAAATTATAGAGTATTAATAAATTATATACTAAACCTACCTTTATTTATTTAGCGGCGCGTATATTGATTTTATTTAATATACTTAGGTGGAAAGTTTTCTTCTTTCTCTTTTCTTCTTGCTGAAACTTTTCCTTTGTTTGCTGTTTGAAGTTACTTTCCACTATTTCATTCTTTTATCAGCTGGTGTAATAATAAAGCTAGATTTTTTCTTTATAACCGGTTCGATTCCCAACTAGGATAATACATTTTTCAAACATATAATTTTGAAGGTTTAGTTATACTCCTTGAGCCTTTGAGCATTTTTGCTATTCTAGTTATGCTATTTATTGTTAGGTAAGTCTTGTTTCAAGCGGTGTTATTTTTATATAAATATCACAATGGCAAGCTTACAATATTAGTTCTCCTTGATGTTAGTAACTGGAATTATTTTATTTATTTATTTATTAAGGTACAAAAAACAGTTAACAGACAACACATTTGACAAAATACAGTGATATAAATAAGTAGTAAGTTTGCCAACCTAACATTTGTACACAGCATGCAGTAAACAATATTAAGAATATATATAATTGTTGTTCTCGTTGTTCATTTGCAATGATGTCAAATGCCAATTTTTACTTTCAAGGAGTTCTTAGAACGAATAGTTCTATTATCGTAAGGTAACGTAACTTAACATGGTGATATATAAAAATAACACCAGTTTCAGACTTTATAGACTCTTCTCAAACAGTGTTGTTACTCGATTAAAATCATTTAATTAGAATAACGGAAAAGTCTGGAGACAGGAAAGCTGGCACATATTTCTGCCAACGTATTAGCTTAGCTATACAGAGGGGAAATGTTGCCACTCTTCTTGGGACTATCACTGAACTGTCTCTAGAGGACATTTTTTACTTATAGTTTATTTTTTATTAGGTTTAGTTTCATCATCATCAGCCTGTGTCTCTCCACTGCTGGATATAGGCCTCCCCCAAGGCTCGCCACTGCACGCGGTCTTTTGCAATCCTCATCCAACCCCCACCAGCGACCCTCCTTAGGTCATCCGTCCATCTGGCGGGGGGTCGTTCCACTCTGCGTCGTCCCGTACGTGGTCTCCACTCCAGAACCCGTTTGCCCCATCGGTCGTCGGTTCTGCGGCAGATGTGTCCGGCCCATTGCCACTTCAGCTTGCTAATTTTGAATGCTATGTCAGTAACTTTGATTCTCTGACGAATTTCAACGTTTCGAATTCTATCCATCAGACTTTTGTCTTCAAACATTGTGGTATGGACGATGAGAAGATATGTCGAAGTTTCCCGAATGCCGCCCATCCTAGCTGAATGCGTCTGTCGGCTTCTTTGCTGAAGTTAGCAGCGCCTAGCTGAATAGTCTGTCCAAGGTAGACGTATTCCTGCACAACTTCGAGAGTAGCATTTCCCACACAGATTGGCCTCGGCTTGACATGGTCATTGAACATAACCTTAGTCTTATCCAGGTTCATTCCGAGGCCAACCTGCTGAGAAGCTACGTTTAAGCCATTTAACATTCTGCTAAGATCCTTGAGCGAGCTGGCCATGATGACTATGTCATCCGCGAATCGGAGGTGTGAGATGTATTCTCCATTGACATTTAGGTTTAGTTTATATTTATTTTAATTTTTAGTTTTAATTGTTTATACTTTTTAGTCCAATAAATAAGTATAAAGTAAATAAAAAATGAAAATAGAATCCAGTCTATTAGTAGGTATATTATTGGTTGATGTTGACCTCTATCTTCCTTTAATGCCAATCTCCACTATCTTCTAAAGTAAAAAAAAATTGACATTTAAATTATTTTCAGATCTGAATGCAAACGCCTTCACAAAAGGCGTTCCCGCTGCCCACAACAGCAAATCCAACAACGCCAGGCGGCCAATCTGCGCGAGCGCCGTCGAATGCAATCGATTAACGACGCCTTTGAGGGGCTTAGAGCACACATACCTACACTTCCTTATGAAAAACGATTATCAAAAGTTGACACGCTTAAACTTGCCATAGGTTATATAAGCTTCCTCGGAGAATTGGTAAGTAAATTATTACCTACTAGTCTTAGATACGTAGACGAGCGACCTCCACCAATCTGTTATATGAATGAAATCAATAAAATTATAAAAAAATACAACATAAAAATAATATTATTACTACGGGTAGGGATATACATACGTCCCGTCCGCGTGGAATGGTGGCAAGAATGTTGGCTGCATTTACCCGCTTGATTGCAATACTAATTATTTGTCGAAGGACTAGCCAGCCACTTTTGTCATCTTAGGAGAATTTTATAGATTATTAAAGTGAATAATAAGATAACAAAAGCAATGGTAATGTGTTACCTAACAAAATTCAAGGCATTTTTTTTATCTTGATTAAATATAAACAGCTTGTATTATTACTCTAGCTTTTAGTGTTGCTTAGGGAATCTGCAGGAATCGAACCTGTAAAAATCGAATATTCAGAATAAAAGTTTTATCAACAATGATGTAGTTTTATTCTTTAACAGTAACAGCACTATTGCTTAAAAAAAGGATTTCATTTGGATAGCAGATCGGTGAAGGTCGCTCTTCTACGTGTCTTGTACTATACTTACGGCCAGTTGCAGTAAGACTGATTATCTTTTGACATATTTAACGTATACATATGCCTCATTCAATCATTGGCCAAAATAACCAAAGTGACAAGCTAACTACCAACGTTTGACGTTAGCCATTGTTTCAGGTACGAACGGATAAATCGGAGTCTGAGCTTCAAATGATAAGTTTTGGAAAAGTCACGTCTCGAGAAGAACAAAAGAAAATTGTAATTAAAGGTAAGTAAGCCAACTAATTAGATAAACATATGCGAAAGTACCGACTTACGAGTACTATTAATTATATACTTCATTATCACCACAGCTCTTAAAACTTCTGTGTTGAAAGATACTCCAGCAGCCAACTTCATAGGCCATGCCTTCCAGAATATATTATTGAAAATTATATTAATGGTACGGGAACGATGGTGTTTTAAATGTATGTCGTCTATCTTACTATGTGTATTTCTCATTGGTACATGATAGGGATTGAACCTCGAACATTTCGGATTAAAGGAATGCGTTCTTACAACCACCATCGCGGTAAGAACGCATTGCTTAGAATACACTAATGAGAAATACACCTTGCTTATGTACATGTACATGTCATAGATTTACAACCGTCATAATTTTGAATTTTAAAATTAAAAATAGCCTCTTTTGTACCAGGTTAAGGCTGACATTTAAAACTGTCGGCTCGGCTCTATTTTTAACTTCAATCGTAGCCATTACAGAAACTTAATTATCGTTTGACAGCTGGAATAAAATGTTGATGAAACGTCTTAGATTATGGTTGTTAGTCTATAGTAACACAAAGTTGATAGAGCGAAGTACCAACATTATTAATACATATATATTTATTCGAAGTAGGTACTTAGATACAAAAATATTAAAATAAAATGGATTATAAAACTAATTATAAATATAACTAAAACTAAAAATACCTATGAAATTAATTATTAATACTACATTGTTGCTGTACAGGATGTTGTAATCATTCGGAATTTCTTAAAAGTAAACAATGATATCCTAAACTTACAATGGTTGCTTTATTAGCAGTAAATCATAGTTTAAATTCAACAAATATATTCTACCTACTGTGCTACACGCGTTGACTTAGTTAATTTATGTATTATACTGCCGCCAAGGCGCGCTCAGTTGTAAGAAGGCGTTCCTTAAATCCTACAAAGGTCAGTTCAAACCCACCCGACATGTACCATGTATTTGAGAAATACACTTTTCTTAGGTACATTTGTCATTGATTTACAACACCACCGTTCCCGTGCTTTGAAGAGCAGTAAAAGAAGATACTTTACTATTTTACCTCTCATTTATTTTTCAAATTACCTAAATTTAATTACCTAAAACTGAGAATATGTGGGTGTACATGAATTTAGAACTTCTGTTGTTACAAATCTTTGCTTATTGCCAAAGACAAGGACGCAATTTTCACAGCAATTGACGTTATCGATTTTACTGCGAATGATTTTTTATTCCGGGTAGTGCAATCAAAGCGAATTATCCGTGGTGAATAATGTCGTTATTGCTGTCTTTCAATTTTTTCAATTTTACATTATCATAGTGGTGCTTTGTTTTATTTGTCCATTGTATTTTTTTTTTATTATATCGTATTACTATTTTTTTTTACATTATTGTATAGATATCTTATCTCAATTATATTAATTTTTATATATTTCCTCGTCACGCTGCTTTGAACGACATCATTCGAAAGGCTGTTGTCACTGCTGGAGTACTTACCTGCGATCTTAGTACCCACTGGGATTGCGCGGAGCGATGGCAAGAGTCCCGACGGCATGACCGTTGGGCCGTGGAAACTTGGCAGGTCCCTGGTGTGGGATGCGACACATGTGTAGACACATTAGCCCCATCGCAATCCATGCGACCTCGTCAATCGCGGGAAGTGCGGCGGTTTCAGCTGAGAACCTCAAGCTGCGCAAATACGCCGACCTCAGGTCACGAATTTGCGCCGTTTGGGGTTGAGACGATGGGCCTAAGGGGACACTCAGCCAAGCGTCTGGCCAAGAAATTCTCCGAACACCTAACGGAAATGTCTAAAGATAGAAAAGCTGGCAATTATTTCTGCCAACGTATTAACCTCGCTATACAGAGGGGAAATGTTGTCAGTCTTCTGGGGACTATCCCTGAAGTGTCCGTCTCTAGAGGACATTTTTTACTTATAGTTATTTTTTTATTACTTTTAGTTTATATCTATTTTTACTTTTAAATAGTTTTAATTATTTAGACTTTATACCTTGCTTAGTTCCGTAAGTTCCTTTATCCTTCATAATTTTTATATTTAATTATTTTTAGGGGTTTGTTAATGATACCATAGACAATTACTTTACAAAGAGAATACAGATGAAATAACGTTAAAATACCGTTGAAACGCTGTAATCACTTTACGCTTTGCTTCACTTTGTGCAAAATGAAGGAATGCTTGGATTGGCTTAAAGCCTCAGCCCTGCAAAATACCAAAGCACCAAGACGAACACATCATCAACCGTAGTCTTTACTGCTTACTCGACCCATTTATTAATTTATTATTAAACTTTTTATAGCACAAAAAATACTTTAATATAAATAAATATTATAATGCAGAGGTAGTTATGATAACAAATTATTTGTTTATTTAAATAGTGAGCTACACTAGTGAGTAGATTTTTTAAAATATTTATTGAAGGCGCCCATCTAATGACTAGTGGAAGCTTGTTCCACTCACGAGCAGCGGAAAAAGTAAAAGAATCTGAATATCTGCTAGAGGTGTGAGGAGGGATTTTAATTTAATTTTAATTAAAAGCAGACCCGAAGAAGAAGGTTGTGACGCTCTCCAAGGAACTGGAAACTAGTCTTAAGGTATAGACGGGACCCATGTTCTAAGAAACACTAATTAATCCACTAATAATAAATAGATTTATGTGTAGGCAGTTAGATACTCTGCTAAAACTGGTAGAGTACACTTGCAACTGACTAGTGGACTTTTTATTTTACACGTGTACAATTTTTTTATTTTAAATACTTTATTACACTAAAATTAAACATAGGCGGGCTTAATGGCCAGGCATTTTCCAACCAACCAACTTTTGGGAGTGTGGAAAACAATGTATGGGTGCAAATTTATTATGATAAACTACAGATTAATAATACATTAAATAATAAATAAATACATACATATAACTATAAAATACTAAAAATAAGACTACAAACTAATAAACAGTAAATGATAAATCTTAAAAATAAAAATTAACACAAAAATAAAATGTAATATTGATTTAAAAAACACTGGTTTGCTTGTTTAGAAAGTAGGTGGTGTAAACGTTTAAAACTATGAACAGGAGCCTGTCTGATAGTCAGTGGGATCCTGTTCCTTGGCGAGCGGATGACACACAACAAATCTGAATATCTGCTGGGACTATGAGACAGGAAGGATTATGAGTTGATTTTTCTAAGAAGAACGGAGAGAGCGATCACAAAGAAATTCAAAACGACGTTCTTATAGAAAGAGCCTATGGCTGCTGGTCAGGTGCATACAATTCAAAACACATGTTTTAAAACTAATTAATTTTCCCCACATTTGCGGGAATTAGGTATTGATTTCTCAAAAGGTGTACAAACAGTATCGAGGGGTAAATACATTGACAGTGCAGGACCGCTTTTTGATCCTCGACCCCTTCACCCTATGCACCCTACTAGGGTCCCGTGGCAAATATTATTTTCGTATTACACCGCGTCTATTTTTATGCTGCACGGCATGACAATAACTTATAGTAAAGCGGTCAATTAAGTGAGCTATTGTAATTTTAGTGGCTATTTAACTAAATTCGTTCGCTATTTCTGAACTTTATAGTCTTACAGCCAGTTACTCGAACGTATTTTTAATACTTAATAATTTCTTAAGTAAAATTTTAATAGGTTTATGAGGCATGTTATTGGCTAAAATAACCAAAAAGACAAGCTACCCTACCAATCCCGTGGCGTTTAACATGTTAATCATGGACTATTTTCTTCCTTTCTGCTACCGGCCGTTAACATATTGGTCCTTAGTGGTATTTGTTTGCATAAATACATACGCTGCAATTTAGGTGAACGAATGCCGCTGAGAAAGGATTCTGTTACTGATCCTAAGTACCCATATCTTATTCTTAGAATATGAGAAAGAGGTTCTTTGATTTAGTATTTTATTCGATGTTTACGCGACTACGAATAGTTCTTAATGTACAATTATTTTATATTCATAAACTATTATATGTATATTATTATATTGTATATAAATCGGTCTCTCTATCTTTTCTGGAGATAAATACGTAATCATTTTTACATATTACTCCAATTCTATAAGTTAATTTAAGTATATTTATGACAATACCCATAGAAAATCATCAACTTAGCCCCTAGAACATCTTATTTTTAAAGTTCATTAATAATAAAAAAATCAATTAAACAGTATCATCATCATCACGACCGTTTCCCTTCTCGGGTGGTCATAAACCACGCTTATAAAGAAGCGAATTCACATATAGCCATATAACTTTACTATAGGCCAATCATGACAAGTGGCAAGCTCGTCGATGTCTCCAGCGTACCAAACTCGTAAAATATCACAATATAATAATTTAATTAATTTTATTAAATTTTAAAAAAGTCTAAGGTTAACAAAAATAAATAAAAATAAGAAAAAAGTCCTCCGCCGCGTTGTCTGTCCGCGTTAAACTCAGAAACTACTGCACTGATGTTCATGCTATTTTCACCAATGGATAGAGTTGTTCTAGAGGAAGGTTTGAGTATATTATAATATGTAAAGTTTTTGTATAATTTAACAATATTACTTGGAGGTGTCGGAAAAAAATAAGCCGTATAACCTTTGAGATATAACAAAATAATGTATGGTGGAATTGTGTAACATATATAATGACATATGTCTATCTCTTAAGGATAGCATACTATATCCAATTTTAATAATTTAAAAAAAATGGCAATTATAAAGCGGTAATTGGAAAGCTATTTACACAAATACGTTATTAATCTTTTTAAATACATTATGTTTTCCTTTACACAATCCAAATGAATACCTGAGGAGATATAGCAAAACAAAATAATGCGCAACGAAATTAATTTCCTCGGCACATTATATACGCCAAGCAGTCAGTGGAGTCGTCCAGGCCCGGGTGGCTAATGGGCCTGGGTTGGGAATAGGTAATCACCCGCCGGTAATTCATGCACTTTCGGTGTTGGGCGGAATTACTGGTGTAACAGCGCTCGTGTAGCTCACGAACCCAGGGGGTCTAGGTTCGACTAATTCAGCTCTCCTCCAAAAGCACTTCTCTAGGAAGTGGTCTCCCGTTGGATCCCCCGAGCGCAAGATGGATCGATATTCTGGAGCTGCTTGAAGTGTCCGTTGTCGGCCCGATAAAACATACGTCTAGTCAGGCCGACGACAAACTCCTCAATAGTAGTAAATTTAATATTAAAATATAAAAAACAACACACACATTATTATTGAATTTGCTATATTGAAATAAATTCAATAAGCTGCGTGGCGGGTAAATGCATTATTTCGAAGTGCCTAAATATTTCCGACGGGTTATACGAGTACCTACACAACAATAATTAATTAGGATAATTTGCGATTGTGTCCAACCAGGTGTCTGTTCCGTCGGATCCCACGGGAACATCGCACGGGATCATCACTCCCACTCATCTGCGCGTCCATCACGCACACATCACATGCTATGCGTTTTATTGTTTCCCGGGTCACGCACATCATCAAGATTTATCGATAATGAATTAATTTGTTTAATGTTTAATACATATTAAGAGGGTTTGTGCTTCCCACTCAATCGCACAATACAAATGTATTATCCTCCTCCTCTATTTTACTAAAAACAAATTAATATAACTCTAAATTGTCCGTAATTTTATTTTCTAAAAAGTTAATAGACTAATGTAGTCTCACAAGTAAACTAACACCCTAAGACATTTCCTGAACGTCTCCTCCACCCAACAATTTTTAGTTGTAAACTCTCCATACCTCGAAAGGCATTATTAATGTTACCATTTGAAAATAAAACCGGTGAGATAAGTTTTTTTTCTGGCAACATTGAAGATTAAGTTTCCCTATTCAGAATATTATTTTGTCCGAATTACTACACGCTCTAACACTTTGGACCTCTACAAATCTATCTATTTCATATTATGAATACTCATGTCTCACGATTTTTATATTTTATTTTTGTTACTAAATATGATTTGCATGAGTTTGACAATTTCATTTGTTTAAAAAAGTTTTATTTGACTAAAATACGTTATTATTATAAAAAATACAATTTAAATAATATAATTATCGGCCATAAATTACATAAACGCGCTTCAAGGAGGTTTCGAAGTTCGTTACGATGCGGCAAACGAGTGCCTTCGTAGCAACGACTCAGACTTAGCTGTTAAGGCACGCAGGGGCAACAGTGAAAGAGAGACTGTTTATAGGGTTTTAGTCCGTAGGCGCCTTGGGGTCTCCTTAGGAGGCCTCACGGTGATTCGGGCATGCGTCCTCCCGCGGTGGCCCTTCAGGCTGGGGTCGTATCGGTATTCCTCGAGCGCAGTGACGTGCCGAAGCGTCCCTCCGTTTGACAGCTGGAAGGAATAATTGAGTGAAGGAGCCGTTGAGGAAATGTCTTAAAATATAGGTTAAGACTTAAAAAATCTCTTAAAATATTGGATTGTGCGAGCGATAGCGATGCAAACCCTCTTAATGGGTGTAACATCGTGACAGTAATGACTTGAGTTAATTTAAAGGCATTGTAATCGTAAAGGTATATATAATTGGCATAAAACTTAAAATATATCGATTAACCGACCTTAATAACACCTTGCACCCACCTGCCACTATTCCGGCTTGACTGGGCATGAATACAATTTGACCCTAATCCCGTAACGTGTGGATTCACTTTACTGGATACTTCCCCGCCCCGGCAGACTGGGCAAATTACCACCATCATTCCGCCTACCACCTATTTGTTGTTCTCGTTGAAAGTTATCTAACATTTGCAATCATATCAAATGCTAATTTTTACTAATATTATAATCTTGTCATGATGATATTTATATAAAAACAGCACCGCTGTAACAAAACTTGAAACATTTACTTTTTAGAATATTTTTCTTGTACCTAGTATCACATGCCGGTTTTGAACCGCGTCATTTGGATTAAAGGACAGCGACCCACCGCTTCTAAGAAATAATTATCTAAAATTTTTGCTTATCGCATAAATTTAAAAAGAACAAAGTTTTATTTGATGGCAAAGAATTAAAAATAAAGCCGTGACTATGAAAGCTTTTTGTGTATTCGCGTATGGCCCTTTCGTTGGGGTGAGAAGAGAGTAGGTATACACCGGAGCAAATTGCAGATCACATTGTAAACACTGGGGCGGAGTAAATTAAGAAACTATTACGTTACCCCATTATGTTCAAGTGTGAATATACACTATATTTTTTGCACTTAAATGGATTTATGACCTTATTGATTCAATTTATTTTTGTACTTACGAAAAATTTGCCCGTGTAGCTCATGAATCCAGGAGGCTAGTTTCAACTACTCCAGCTCTTCTTCGGGAGCTTCACTAGGAAGTGTAGGGCGAACGCAAGATGAAGTGATAGTCTGGAGATGCTTGAAGTGTCCGTGATCGGCCCAATAGAACATACGACTAGTCAGGCCGACAACAAAATTCTAAATACAGGCATCTCCAGATGCGCTATGACGAAATTATGCAAGACCACTCTGAGCGATATGTTCTGCTGACCTTAAATCTTGTCCCTGGTGGTGTAATAAAAGGTGATGCCAGGCTGGCACAGAGTAGACAGGAACGGACATAATGTAGATCCGGGCCCTCAACCTGAGCAACAAGCTAGAATTCATAACAGAAGGTAACATGGCACTGTCATCCTTCACCTGATTGACGGCGTCCATTGTTAACGTCCTGTTAATGATACAGCGGTCGGTCTCCACTCAATGTTCTAGCAAAAATATTACAGTGCAAGCGATGCACTTGCATAATGTAAAAATAACATTGGTTTAGTAAGGGTCGCAATAAACTCAACAACATTCAATGAATAACGCAGCCGTAATCTCTTTTTTGAATTAATAAAAAAGGACCTTATCAAAACGTAATGTGGGATTTACATAAAGATTAGAGCGCACGTGCGGAGAGTCCCGCGTATTGTTTACATTGCAATCAATGCCCTCCCAATATTACTTTAATAACACTTTGCGTTAACACTACAATGTACATATATTACTTAAATATAAACAATATTTAAAATATACAATTTTAAAATTAGATAAAGTCCTAAATCCTAATCTCCCATATCGTCTCGACCACAGAGATAGGGAAGCAGAGGTGATCTAACTGCGGTCAAAGCGTGGCATTTCTCACACACAAGTAATGTTCGCACACTAATACAGAAGACAGGACCGGACTCATTTGCGAAATGTCAAAATATTATATAAGTATAATTATGCATATCGCTCACAAATCCGTCCTGAATCAGTGTATAAAGCCCACTTCGGAAGATAGGTTTTGTGTTCTACGATTAAAATAATGAAATGAGTATTTTTAGCTATATGGTTTTTTAAAAAATACAACATAATATAATAAAATCGTTTATTTATATTTTCTTACATATATTATTCAAAGCAATGGCACGCTAATTTTGGACCGGATGGCGAGTGGTATCTGGGTCTCGAAGAGATACCGAACCCCTCTGTACCGGCCGAATGGGCCCTAAATGGTCGGGGGGGGAACGTAAAAATTATGACGAGACAACCGGATGGTAATGCGGTTGAAGTTGCTTGGAGTTTTCTGTAATGTTTATACCCTATTTAAAATTTCAAACATGTCTCTTTTCTTTTATCCAAAAAAGTACTTTTTTTTTACCGCTCTCATATTATTCTGAAAAATAAATAATAATTATTGTTTTATAACTTAACTTCCATAAATGTTTTGTAAGTATGAAATAAATCTAAGTATTGTATCTATACAAGGTGGAGTTTTGAGACGGGACAGTAAGAGCAAATATCTTAACCGTTATAGTTACAGGAAAACGTTCCTAGGAGACCATCCATAACTTATTGAGATATTCTGAACTTCATTCACAGATTTTGGAAAAATCTAGTCAGCAAAAACTTTTGTTTTTATGCCGATCGATCCTGTTTCTTATATGGATCAAAAGTCTCTACTGGAGCAACTGAGGTTTGAGTACTAGAAATGACAGAAACCAAACCAAAAAGGCCAAAAAGGTAGCTCGGTTGATAGAATGCATTCCCTAAAATCCAAAAAAGGTCGGTTGCATACATTAGTCAGATTTACAACACCACCGTTCCCGTGCCTTGGAGAGCACTTTAAGCCGTGGTCTAGTGGTAACAAACGTTGCCGTGAACTCGGGAGGTCGTGGGTTCGATTCCCACCGGGGACAAGTTGTACATTGTATAATTTGTCTCGGTCTGGGTGTTTATATGTATATATTTACAAAAAAAAAAAAAAAGTATAATATGTAGTTTATCAACCATCTAGTTTCCGTAACACAAGCCTCATAGCTTACCACGGAAATTAGATGGCGCTGTGTGACTTGTCTGGAAATATTTAAAAAAAAAAAAAAACAACCTTTTTTACTAATTAACCCGGTTCTACTAATACCAACTTGTGAAATCGTTAAGAAATTGTCATTAAAATTTACATGAGACCCTCGCCAATCCGTCTGGCCAGCGTGGCGTGTGTAGGCCGAATTCTCCAGAAATATTTCTGGAAGACCCATCTCCAATAGTGGAGGTCTAGGTCTCTGGATTCTAAGGGCTGTGATGATAAATAGAGGCGTGAAAGACGGACAAACATACATACATACATACACACATACATAAAAAGCTTTTTTCACGTTTATAATATTAGTATGGACACCCAGACAACCTAAGCGAAAAACGTAAATATATTTTTGGCCTTGGGTACGAATCGAATCTACGCACTGCGGGCACTCTGTGGATACAATTCCATAGGATTTACCACTAGACCACGGAGGCGGTCACAACAATAAAACGGTAAAAAAATAATATAAAAATTATTAATTTTACAAATCCGACCCTGTGTTGATGGAACTGTCAATGTTGTTGTTTTGCAACAATTTTTACGTTTTTCTCTAATAAAGCAACAAAAATTGTAAGATTATTATTTTAATATCGTTAGAATACAATGAAATATATCTTCTGTCTCTCACATATTTTGAAATTACAAGAATAATCACTAATTTTATTGAATTATGTGTTTGAATGCATGGTGTCAACATTTAAAACTTACTTGTGGAAGGTTATTCCTAGCACTTTTTTATGTTTTGCACTGTCGCACATATAAGCACTACACTAGACCATGATTTAGTAAAATTTTCAAGATGTAATTTTAGTTAAATAATGAATAATCACAATAATAAGTCGAGATGGTTGAGTTCGCTGTTGTTACTTTATTGTCTGTCAATTGCCTTGTAGTCTATGGTTTCAATGAAAAAATGCCACGGTTGCTCGTTTATGCAGTGTGTATGTGAACTGAGGAAGTGAGATAGCTATATGATCTTTGCGATGAGAATGAGTAAGCGCAACTTATATGGTTATACGACTAAATAATATGTTGTCTCTGCTTCCTTAACTCTGTGGTCTCGACCCTAAATGGCGCAAACTTGTATCCTATATAGGTTGGCGTATTTATTTGGCGTGGTTTGAGATAAAAAAATAAGTGTCAGTGACTCAAGATATTGGAAAAACATGTTTTTCGTTGTCATTATATAATTTCTTAAAATTACTAAAAATGCCGATTAAAATGTTATTGGCTCGTCAGATATTCGATAGCCGTGGTATACCCACAGTCGAAGTGGATATGGTGACAGAATTAGGACTGTTTAGAGTGGGTGTCCCAAATACGGACGTACTAAAAAAGGCCGAATCTCTGCAGCTTCGAGATAACAATCCCAAAATGTATATGGGAATGGGTGTTCGAGATGCCGTGAAGAACATTAACACTATTATAGCACCCGAACTTATGAAACAAGGTTTGGAACCGACCATGCAGAAAGACATTGACCATTTTATGATAGCTCTTGATGGCACTGAGAATAAATCTAGACTTGGAGCAAACGCTATCCTTGCTGTGTCGCTAGTCGTAGCCAAAGCTGGGGCAGCTAAGAAAGGAATACCTCTGTATAGACACTTTTCAGATATGGCTGACATTACCACCATAGTATTGCCAGTACCTCACTTCGTTGTGTTAATGGGAGGAGCTCTGACAACTAATAATTTACCTTTTCAAGAATACATCATCATGCCTACTGGAGTATCCTCTTTTAGTGAAGCAATGAAAGTTGGCATAGAGATTTATCAATATGTTAAAAGTGTTATTTTAGAGAAGTATGGAGTCGATGCTACATTTGTTAGTGATACAGGTGGGTTTTCAATACCCCTAGATTGTCACAGGGATGCTTTAATATTTCTTTATAACGCTATCAAGCAATGTGGTTACTTACAAAAAGCAGAGATCGCACTTAATGCTGCCGCATCAGATTTTTTTAAGGACGGGGCCTATGATTTAGAATTTAAAAACCCGAACTCTAATCCACAAGATTACATAAATTCTGATAAACTGGCTGAAATTTATTTGGACAATGCTAAAGAGTTTTCAGTTTGTTCGGTTGAGGACGGGTTCGACTGGGATGATTGGGCTGCATTTTCGACTCTCACAGCGCGTACTCAAATACAAATTATTGGTAATGACCTAATACAATCAACCTTAAGGCGTGTGGGAATGGCAATAGAGAAGAAAGCTGGTAATTCCGTTGCTCTAAGACTAAATCAGAGTGGAACATTGTCAGAATTAATTGATGCATATAAGATGTTAAAAGCAAATGGATTTGGTGTGGTGGTGAACGACCGCTGGGGAGACACGGACGACTTGTTATTAGCAGATCTTGCTGTGGGGTTATCTGCAGGCCAGATCAAATGCGGTGCACCGTGTCACGGAGAGAGAATAGGAAAATACAACCAAGTGCTTCGAATAGAAGAAGAGTTGGGGGCGTTAACCAAGTATGCTGGAAAAAGCTATCGCGGTCTTACGTAGTCTGATTATATTTGTGTAACAAAAGTACCGAGTTTGGTAGATAGGTGATATGAAATCTGTTGCATTTTAATTATTTAGGTGAACCACAACAGTAACCCCGACAAATTGTTTAATGACCGGAAATACTCATTATGTCCATTGTAACTTGTAACATATTCTGAGCTGAATGTGCACTTGTCAACTGGATAGTGATGTATTTTATATGTTGTATTTTTAATATTTTATCGACATTGTTCATGTAATCGTTTTATTAAAATTAAACGTACATTTAACAATTGTATTTTATTTTTAATTGAATATGGCTTTTAAATTATAAATATACATATAGTAGACTTATTACGATCTGATATACGAGACTGATATTATTAATAGTTTCAATCTGGCATAGTGGTAGGGAGTAATATCAGCCAATGATGATGTGGTTGGTGTTAGTTCATATCATCTATATATCGTGCGCTGAGTCGGACGTGTAGCCAAAAAAGGAGATAGGTACTTTTAAATATATTTTTGGGCAGAAAAGCGGCTGTAGTCTATTTATTTGGGCGCAAACGCTATTAAACCAATTCTTTAATAAGTACAAGTGTCAATGTCACTTGTTAATAAAGTTGAAATTCGTATGGACACTGTCGATGTCACTTGCTATTACAGTAAAAATTCGTACGGACACTGTCAATGTCACTTGCTATTACAGTAAAAATTCGTACAGACACTGTCAATGTCAACTGTTTTACAGTAGTAGAGTAACTGAGTATAATATTTTTACTTTTTGTGGCACTCGTATATTTGCCGAGCCGCTCTGAGCCAATTGAATCATCTGTATCTATCAAATCTCTGTCAATACATGGAATTAATTTTTTTCTAGTTAAGGATGAGGAAAGTTAAGCTAGACATTTATAAATAGCTCTATTAATTGTTTAATTAGGATCTAATTTAGATTTTTGTTTTTAGTTATAATTAATAAAAGTTTTGGTTTTTATTAATGCACATCACTAAACAGGCTACCGTGGTGCAGGGGGTGCGTAATGGCTCGCACGTGCATTAACAGGGTACCTCCACATCATACTGACATCACCCCTCAATAATTTACGACAACGCACAATTAATACGAAGACAACGGTTTTTAAAATTTTAGGACAAATCCTAATTACCAAACATTATTTTTTGTGTATCATTTAAATGGTTAGTATAATGTCTAGAGCATGTTTTACAATATCTGATTTATAGATTTAGTTGCCTAATTATTTTTATTTTTCTAAATTATTGTGGTTTAATATTATCATTTATATGTTTCTTCTATTTATTAGTTTTTTAGTTGTATAAGATATTTGTGGAAACTTGTAATTGGTAAAGTAATCATTTGTAGAAGCTATAAGTTTTCCTTGAAAAAAAAAAATAATAATAAATAATATTCGTATTTATGTGAGCAAAAAAATATATTTTGTCTGTCAAAATGACTAGTTGGTCGGCAACTAAATTAATCAGCAATGTCATGTTTAGACTGCTAAATTTTATTTTGGATAGCCAAATAAATATTGAGGCTGCATTTAGTAATGTTTAATCAAATTTTGTACATCGAATGAAAAAGAACTGCCTCCGTGGTCAAGTCCGTGGGTTAAGTCCATGGATTTAGACTCGGAGGTACCGGGTTCGATTCCTGGTCGGGACACAAAAATATTTATTAATGTGAACAGATACATTTAATTAATATTTAATTTATTTGTGATATTTCTCGAGTTTGGTACGCTAGAGACATCGACGAGCTTGCCACTTGTCATGATTGGCCTTAAGTAAAGTTGGCTAAATGTGAATCCGCTTATTTATAAGCGTGGTTTCTGACCACCCCAAAAAGGGAAACGGTCGTGATGATACATTATATTTTTTTACAAATGAAAAAGCTTAGTGTATTAAACTAAATAAAAAATCTTAGAAAATTTCAATCCTGGTCTAAGAGGTTTGGTGTAGTTGTCAATTCTCTGAAATGCCAGGCTATTGTGATAGGAAGATCTTGACAGTAATTGTCTAAGACAGACCCAACACATTAGCGAATATAAAATATACCAATGCACCAATTTCATTTATTACTGAGGTAAAAGATCTTGGGCTTCACATTATTCAATACTCCATTCTCAGCTGGGTATCTCAAATTACTAATACCAGTCGTAAAATATTTGCTTCCATTCACTGCCTTAACAAATTAAAAAACTTTTTACCACTTAAATCTAAAATCACTCTAACCCAGTCTCTTCTTCTTCTACTTCTTGATTACTGGGATGTGTGCTGTGTGGATCTCACTGAGGACCATCTTAACAAGTTGGACCGGCTACTTGATTCTTGCATTCGATTTATTTTTAGATTGCGTAAGTACGACCACTTTTCTGACTTCCGTGCAAGACTTAAGTGATTACCTATACGATCTCGCTGTAATTTAAGAATTATCTGCCTACTTTACTTTCTATAAACCCTCTTCACCTACATATTTAAAAGATGAATTTTCCTTTCTTAGCTCCTTTCATGAGAGAATTCTTCGTTTTGCTCATAACTCTATCCTTGCTATTCCTTCACACCACACTTACTCTGTTTCTGATTATTTTTCTGTAGTAGCCGTATTCCTTTGGAACAGCTTGCCCCTCAATATCCGCCAAGCCCCAAGTTGGCCATCTTCAAAAAGCTTGTTTACACTTACCTTTTGAAATCCCAATAAAGTTCTTATCTGTATCGTCTAAACAAGTTGTAATGTAGTAATAATTTATATATGTATGTATATGCACGTTGTATATGTATTGTATATACCCACTTATATATGTAATTCAATACTTCAGTTATAAGTATATTGTTTTTTTTTTTTCTTTAATATTTGTTGTTTATTTATCATAACCTTACCTCTTATGTTTCAATGTCCCAAAGATTGATTGGAAGAAAATGTCTATAGGCATTATATCCGCCTTTTTTTTATTTAACAATAAAGTTTTTAAATAAATAATAAATAAATAAAATACTGTACACTTTTTAAATAAATTGATGGTTACCTCATATAAAGCACCGCAACTTTGCCAGTTCACGCCCCGTTTATTGTTTATTGCACTTTGTTTACTACTTTACAACTACTTTTATCTATTTAACATAGTTTAATATTATTACAAAATACGTTTTTTTTTTATTCAAGTACAAGAGCTTTCATAACAGCCCCTAGAACACAGAGTCCTAGACCTCCAATGTTATAGATGATTTCATGATGATTCCAGATTTTTTTGGAGTTTTTAGGATTCAATACCTACGCTCAGGCCTAGGGGTCGCGAGGGACTGATATATTTTTTTTTATGACAGTTTATTAACAATTCCACATGTTGGTATCAGTGGAACCGAGAACGACGGCTTAACGTTATCTACGAGGCACGGGAGGTGGTGTAGTAAAGTAGAGCTTTGGTAGAGTTCAATTGTGTAGTAGCAAAATAATACGAAAGAATGGATGTGTGAAGAGTATGAATTGGAACAAGATTGTACTCAGATGTTAACGACATATGGCCATTCCATCATCAGCCTGTGTCTCTCCACTGCTGGATGTAGGCTACCACTGCGCGCGGTCTTTTGCAACCCTCATCCAATCGAACATCAAACCCATCATCGACCTTCACTAGGTCATCCGTTTATCTGGCGGGTGGTCGTCCTACTCTGCGTAGGTAGGTAGTTTCCTTTGTCGGGTGCATTTCCTGGCCGGTCCTTGACGATCGGAACTTCGATGATTTTTTATAATATCAGGCGGCAGGTAATTAGTAGTGTCATATTATTGAAAAGCAATGCTAGAACACGAGGCAAGTCAACCCCTTGCTTATAATATTTGACGTGTCCGTCTTAGCCCTTTAACATATTAGCAATAAATAGAAAAAAAAATCTGGACATGAAAGAAATACAGGCGGACCCGCGTCGCTGGAAGTCCTTTCTTCCCACCACACAGGTCGAGCCCGCACTTTAAAATGTACTCTACAAAAATCTTAGAGTCTACACTCACCAGAAGGTCAGGTACTGTATGCCTGTAGCAAAAATGTATAATACCTTAAACGATATTTTTACCAGTAAGATTTTAGGATAATAAAGGAGACTTCGGTAATAAATATATCTAAACATCAAATACTATATTTTTTTTAATGAAATTTAATAATCTAATCTAAATCTACCACAAAACATTGAATGATTGCACTTTATTTCGTTAAAATATAACGCGACAAATTGAAATTGCTCTTCGGTTTCATATTACAAGCATATTAATTTAAGTCTATTGAATTTGGTTAACTTATAATTGACACTACATAAAAATGTTTACTTAGTAGAAGTTGCTTGATGTACTTACTTTATAGCTTCTCGAGCCGGGTAATTTAATTATTTAGACCGGACTGATAATTTATTCCCATCTCATTGATTCATGTCGATGCGACATCTAACAGTTTATTTTGTTTCAGGGTCGAATTTACAATCTCACTCACTGTCGTGGTCAAGACGAGGAGATAGGCCTATAGGTGGAACCTATCATGCTAAAATTTGGATCCCGGAAGACCCAAGAAATTTCTCAGCGACCACCAATATCACCAGAAAGGAGTTGTGATCACCAGGTTTACCTTCAATACCTAACATTACCTATACCGTAGCTTACTAATTACTAATAGCTAAGCTAGGCGAATTTAGATTTTTTATTTTATTATTATACTGCATTTTTTAAACTTATACCTACGACATGCAGGGTTCTCTATTTAATATTTTCTACTTATTCGAATAAAGCTCGGGATACAATATCGGACGCCTTCGTAAACCGCGGCTGATTACGTCCGAAGTGTATGCGTGTATTGTTCGAACACTCTTCGGTCATTTTTGCTGTCATTCATTCCACAATCGCCGACAAGGGAATGTGTATAGTAAGGACGAATATTTAAAATTTGCTGCTATATGTTGATAATCAAAATATGCCCTGCAGAAGCTATTTGTTATAATTTCTGTATAGTCATTCGTGACCACAAACACATTCGATACTTTTCCTCCATCACGCGTGATATGTCTCCGTAAACGCGTTTGGTTCGCTTATGCAAGAAGTATAGTAACCAATTGGTTAAAGAGTGGCTACTCTCGGCCTTACCCTTGTGTGTCATCCGCTCACTAACACCGCGAGGTAGATGGTAGGATCCAAAAAGCGCTATACATACCTATATAGATACATTTTATGTTAGAATTTTGATGCCTGAGCCCGCAACCAATTAGCTGCTGTACGCCTAAAATTAAAAAATATGGCACTGAGAACTTACACAATACATTTAAAGTACAATTTGTAGGTTCGACTGTTGAGAACAATAACGGCCGACCTGTTAAATGAATTGAATCAATTGATTGAATGTATATGTACAAGAATGAATGACTTCTTTATTAAGTTCAAACAAGAAGTTAGTTTCCCCTACTAGCAACTAGGCTGCGCCACTTACCATATAGATTAAAAAATACAATTGCTTGTTCTAAGTTTCCACCCCCTGCGCTTATGTCTCCCAAATCGTCTGCGCATACGTTCCGCAACTCGTGCTCACAGTTTGCGAACGCAAAATATCCCGCCCGGCCAGATTTTATTCGGAAGTCCGATTGCTTAAGGACGGCACAGGTAATATCCGCAACTTACGACCGATTGTTTGCACACTGCTTAGCGTCTATTTACTGTCCAGGTACGCTTATTTGTATTTGACTTTCAGCCGTGGCTTACCCGGTAATCTGTCCCCAGCTTTAATTATTGTAGATGATTTTGTTATTGCCAGCAATAACCTTGTTATTACTTTCAAAATAGTAATTAATGAATTAATAATAATGACGGAAACACTGTTTATTGTTACGAAAAATAATACTCTCTATTCTACCAATAGACATATCCGTCTTTTTTATATAATTAACCCTTTCAAACCTAGCGTCCACAATTGAGAACACAAGGAAAAACTATTAGAAAGTATAATCTAAAGTACCTACGTGAAAAAGTAAAGTATCTAATAATTCCGAAGAATCTATGGCACTTTACGTGTGTATTTTGTAATTTTAATCATTATTTTTATTGTTACAATCTGTGCATATACACTTCTTTATCGTATATATTAATTTATATATATATATTGTGCAGTGCAATTGTGCACATAATAAAAAAGAAAATAAATATATAAAAACTAGGTATTTTTTTACTGCCGCCGTGTTCTAGCGGTAAAGTAGATTTAGACTCAAAGGTACCGGGTTCGATTCCTGGTCGGGACACAAAAACATTTCTTAATGTAAATAAATACTTAATTTATTTGTGATATTACTCGAGTTTGGTACGCTGGAAACATCGACGAGCTTGTCACTTGTCATGATTGGCCTATAGTAAAGTTGCCTAAATGTGAATCCGCTTATTTATAAGCGTGGTTTCTGACCACCCCGAAAGGGAAACGCTCGTGATGATACTTTACTTTTACTTTAGGTTTTTTTTTTTATTTACTAATGTATCTATTATTATTTGAAAAATACATTTTCGAGATAATTTCTTTAATCAGGTCTGAAAGGGTTAAGAATTATAAGCTACAAAATCCTGGAATTTAGTAATAAGATATCGGACGTTATCTCTTTTGTGTAATTGGTAGTAACTTAGTCCATTTGATAGTTGAGCCAATCACGTGCCTTATAGTTAAAAAGATATACTTTCGATATCTTATTGATCCCCAGAAACCTATTTTGTTTAGAATACTGCGTCTTTTACATTTAATAGACTTTAAGTAATCTATGTGTAGGTATATCTTAAGCATTTTTATATAATAACTTTCTACTAGGAAACCGTTTATAGGTTACCTTAAAACTTTACTAAAATATAGTAGATATTTTATAATAATTATCTTCACAAAAATTCTAAAAATTTAAATGTATTGTTCGCTGACAACTAACTTCTATTAGACATTCAGATTTTCTCATTGTTTCTGCAGCTCGTCAATGGTTGCCGTTATTTATTCGATAGGCACCGTTTCTAAATATTTATTAGGGATGTTACGGAGAGGGATTTACCGGAGTCGAAACCGTAGATTTAAAAAAAAAGATGGCGAGCGCCTATACATGAATTTACCCGAACTAAATTTGCAACTTCGTTAAAATAAAAATACTTTTTTTTTCATTCTGGAATTATTGTAATTCATTTTTAAAAAATATTATTTTAATACAAATCAGAGAAATAAGATATCTTTAGTGAAATAATACATTAGTTTGAGTTTTTTGATAATATTTTTTGTAATATCTTAAGTGACCAATAAAGTATTGTTATTTTACGTGTACATTCATTCATCTCTTCATACATGCCATTTGGTTACAAAGGCTTTTTAATGCACCTTCAGTCAGTGTTTTATTTATTTGATCGTGATATGTGAGTCTCGGCCTCTTTGACCCACAACTTTCGCATTATATATCTGGTTCGCCAATCTTTCTTCGCTCATCATTTCAACATGCCCGAACCATCGTAGCATGGCTTTCTTTATTTTTGTCCTTATGCTATAATTTATACCAACCCTATTCCGTATTTCGTTAAAGTGACGCCGCAAATTGGATGCAACGACCTCATTTCTACTGCATTAACTCTTCTCTCATTATTCTAACGTATTCACATCTCGCATTCCAACCATGGCATTGTGTATGGCTAGCCCCTAGTGACCCCAGGGCACTGGTAACACTAATTCCCGCTTTCACTCTTCTTTTAACATCCCTGTGACAGGTTCTTCTGGGACTCTTTGAAATATTTCAGAGAAACGTTTTTTTATTATTTACGCTTGAATTTTTATCAGATAATATCTCGCCATTGTTCTTTGATAATCACAGTCGGAGTAAGAACGGAAGCGGAGGCGGAGTAGTAAAAGAGATTTTAGGGCAGGCCTAATGAAATAATAGAAACATAATTTAGTATTCAGTTACTCAAATTAAGCAAATATAAATAAGAAGCATACATATGAACAATTACAACAAATGCCAAATTAAAACATTTAAATAATTTTCTTTGGCTCTAAAAGTGATTAAACTGATAAGCAAAAGCCTGACCTCTTTATCCCCCCCAGTCAGGACCATTTAATCTTCTTTGTTATAACCTTCGACTCAAAGTTATCGGAACCGAAGTCGGAGGGAGGAGTGAAGTCAATCGGAAGTTCCTACGTTTCGAAGTCGGAGCCGAAGCTCCGTGGCATCCCTAATATAATTTGTATAATAAATATATATATTTAAAAAAAAACTAAGTTCCTTAAAAAACAGCTTTATCTCTTTAAGTTGACATCATCATTATCACAGCCGTATAGAACACAGAGACGTTGGAGATGGACCTTACAGAAATTTCTGAAGAATTTGGCCTACACTCGACACGCTGGCCAGACGGGTTCACGAGGATCTGATGTCTCTTTAAGGCACTGGAATGGTGGTGTTGTAAATCTATGACAAATGTACGTAAGAAAAGCGAGGCGGTGCGTGGCTCTTTTTTTTTTTAAATATCTCCAGACAGGTCACACAGCGCCATCTAATTTCCGTGCTAAGCTACGAGGCTTGTGTTACGGAAACTAGATGGTTGATAAACTACATATTATATCTATACTTGTAAGAATTATATACTATATTTGTAAGAACGCTTTCCTTTAAATCCTAAAAAGGTCGGTTTGAACTTCGGCATGACCCAATCCGAAATACACTGTTCTTACGCACATTTGTCATAGATTTACAACTTGACATACTTATGTATTATAATTTATAAACATTATAAAGTATATAGATATATTATAAGTATTTGTTATTTGTACATACCTATATTTAATATTATGCGGCGGGCATTTAGTACGCCATTGTACTTCGTGCAATATAGTTTTTAAAATGTATAATACATAGAATATACATACATATATACAATAATATATGTCCCTAGCTATTTTAACATATTTATTTTTGTCTTAACCTATTTTTAATATAGTTCCATATAATAAATATTTTTATTATATATATATATATCTTATTATGCATTTGCTATTTAAATCTTTCCTAAAGATCTGTATGTAGTTTTAAAAATTAAAACTGTTTGAACCTTTTTTATAAAACTATTTCATTTACCTTTTTTTTCCTCAGATACTTAAAACTAATTATTGTACGAGTATAAATAAATTTATAAAACCTTTTAATTTATACTGCGTGGAATTTAACAAAGAGCAAATATTTTTATGTTATAATCCAAAAATAAAATGTACCTATTTTTTATTTGTATTATAAAGAACTAGGTATTTTTTATTTGATTTATTGAGTAATAAAATCTAAGTTAAGGTGCCGCAAACTTTACCTATAAATATCGCCACTCATAATCTTTATAGTCTATGCTACTCATACAGAGACTAATTAAGGTCGCTACCGATGGATATAGCGATTTTTAGACCCGGCCTTATTTAACATGCAGTAGGTAGTGTTTTGTTTTTCGGATAATGTTTTTTTTTTTTTAAAGTGCTCTTTTTTTTTTATAGAGGTTATACCAATGACACCCAGCCCTATTCTGTTACTTAGTCGCAAACGTTATTTACGTCACAGCTTGCGTCATAATTACAAAATATTATTCAATTCTCAACACTATGAGCGCTCGAAGCTGTCAACGTCCGTGCATATATTAGCTTTATTAGCGTGATATATACGTATATAGTTAACGGATTCCACTTACTGAAAGAATTGGGCCTAAGCAGGTCTGCCGTCAATACATTTATGGAACGAGATTCCAAGACGGCATTAACGGAATCATACAGTATTTGGTTGGGTAGGGAGAGAAGTAGAATGGTGGATGGTGAGCGTATTATCGCGCAATAGAAAAAAAAAGGAGGCCTCCTTTTCTTAAACCAGCCAATTGTCGGTCGCAAGCCCGAGACACCATTCTTCTCATCTCTTACCCACACACGATGGACCCGGCACCCGCACGGTGAATCCAAGGAATGCTTAGAAATTTGTCTTCTAAAGTCAAAGTCAAAATTTTCTTTATTCACGTAAACCTATTACAGGCACTTATGAAACGTCATTAATTTTATTATTTTAAATGATTCTACTCCTGCTAGAGCAGCAAAGTGGTCCAATAAGTAAGCTGTTAGCAGAAGACCAGCAGCTTGGCAGATTTCAGTTACCTGTTAATGTTTAATCTGACTGAGAAAGAAATCTGCAAGGAAAACTCATATCATACAAAATAAAACATAGGTATACAGAACTACACAACAACCATTATTTAACGTTTGCGCTTAAGTAACAGACTTAAACCTAAAAAAATAGCTCTTTTGACAATTACAGGCGGTGTAATAAAAGAAAATGTTTATCTAATCTTATTTTTGAAGTATATTTTATTTTATATTTATTGCGTTTGGTATTTATTATAATCGTAAAACGTGTTTTGTTTTTTTTTTTTTTTTTTTTATATATAAGGACAGTGATCGGTTACATTATTACTTGCTTAAAAACTAGCACAAAATACAAGTGGTAGGTACTTAATGGAAAATAAAAATAAAAATATAATCAAATTAAATTCTTAGTTTAAAAAAGTTTAATGAAAAATAATAAACAAAACAAAACACGAGTAAAAAACATAAAATAAAATATTGTACTCAGTCTAATTTAATATTAATAGTAATTTATCTTAACAAGCGGATCGTTAAACATATCTATTTCTTAACAAATCTCTTTATATTTTTTTGATAATCTGTATATAGGAGAGCTTGTTTTAAGATTAGATCTGGGTTGAGGTCGGCGTAGTAGTGCAGTAGGATATCGCAGTAGTCGGTTTGGAACTCTGATTTTAAATAATTTTAATAGTTGTGGACAGTCTATTTGGTTTCTAAATATTTTATATAGAAAACTTATATCGAGCATGTGTCTACAAACTATTAAACTGTCAATGTTAAAATGTTGAAGTTTGTCATGGTAAGTCAGAAGCTTATTATGAATTTTTAAATTGTACGATAAATTTATTATCGTAGGAATCTTTTTTGTAAGCGCTCGATGCGTAAATGGTGGACAGTATAATTTGGTACACTGAAATATTCAATAATACTTCTAACAAAGGAATTGTAAATTAGTATTTTAGTTTTGGAATGCTTAAATACTTTCCCGTTTCTTGTATTAAAACCTAGCATTCTTGAGACTTTGTTTATAATATTATTAATGTTACTTACAACCTCTTATTTGTTCTTATAAACTGTTATTTTGTGTTTATACATACATATATATAATAATAAATTCATAATAGATACTCTTGCTTTTTTATTTTTGGGATCCTTAAGTTACAAGTGATAGGAACAAAAGAAAAATAAACCCTGTTTCCGAAACAGTAATTAAGACGTTAATAGTCCAATATTTTCAAATTCTTTTTGAGTCTGAGTGTACTATTGAGAAACGTAAATCTATCAACTTAATAGGAAACAAAGTTTTGTAGATTTATATTTGTTTTAGTAAAAGAGAGAAATATAGTTAAAAATATTCGGTACTTTTTATTGTCTAAAACGTGAAAATATGTTCAAAATGACCGTGATTTTATTTTCTAGAAAGTTGATAGATTTTACTTTTAGAGTTTTCCTAAAAATACACTAAGACTTGAAAATATTGGATTGTGCGAGCGAGAAGATGCAAATCCCTCTTACCATTTCGTGATATCTTTAAAAGGTACGTTATTGGCTCTACCACAACGTTGGCTACGTGGCTTATAGCAAAATATTAAACATCCTTCACAAACCATAAGTTAGTCTCTTTTATTCTAGGCCTGTAGTAATAGTTTCTGAACACCTATCGTATATATATAGTATATATATCAAGCTATATACATATACTATATTTATATAATTTCGTACAAAATAACTGGTTTAATTTAAAATAATAAGTTGAACTACCAAGACGTTTGACTGTAGCATTCGCGTGACACAAAACAGTAGGGGAATGCGGGGTAATTTGGTACACCTAACTTTAAATGCTCTGAAATAATAAAATAGTGTTGTAGTCATTGCAAGAGCGACGTTGGTAATCTACCTACATAATAATGGTATCAATACTTTTTAAAATAAATTATATAATTATAAAATATAAGAAAACAAAAAACACTTTCGTTCCTTTTTATCCGAATGCATGTGTGGTAATTGAGAACAGGGTGAAATATAAACGATATGGGGTTACTGGGCTTGATCATACAGAGCAGTGACCATTTTCTGGTAATTTAAATGTGTTTAATTCACTTGTTTAAAAGTGTTGTTTTACTGACTAATTGGTGGCAGCTTTGCACTAAGTGAGCCTTTAGCTCCTTAGACCTTTAAGACCGTCGAAGATCTTTAATTTATTAAAACAATTATTCTAATGTTACAACATATTAATATTATCAATCAAAAAATAGGGATAATAAGGAAAGTTATAATTCACCATCTTGTCGCCGTTCACAATTACCCGAAGTAAGCAATTTAAATAAAAATAGCAGTGACTCGCAATATATTTTTGGTAAGCTTCAACCTATATGGAGTCTATTAGCAGATAGTACATCTAAGACGGTAACATAATATAATGTCAATTAATACCAACATCTTAATACAATATCGATTACTACGAAAATTATAATGAAAATACAACATATCTTGTCGGATTCACTGTGAAAGCTGCCTCTCACTTATGCGTTTGCGGCTGTACTGAGTGAAGATTGACGCGTCTATTAAAAGTATGCAGGAGAAAGTATGAGATACCTTACTGTTCCCAATTACCCGCCGTTCATAATTACCCCACTCTCCTCTAAATAGTACAGTAGCGCATAGTTCCGCTTAGCATCACGTCGCGCCCCGCAGCATGGAAACCCGTAGTGACTAAATGGGCGACAGCGGATCATATCACCAATCGTAGAACAATATAATTTATTTTAAAAACATTATTTTTTAAAGTTACTCGATAATATAACATATTTAGGTATACGAGGAAGTTCGATCCCTGGTCGGAACACATTTTTTTTTGTTGATATTTCTCGTTTTTGTTACGCTAGTGACATCGGCGAGCTTGCGACTTGTCATGATGTGCCTATAGGCTAAACGTGAATCAGCTTCTTTAAGCATGGTTTCTGACCACCTCGAAAGGGTAACGGTCGTGATGATACTGACAATGACTTGATGACAACTGAACAGTTTGATATTTCTTCCTGCAGTTGTTTTATATAATTTATTTTATAATTTGTTTTATATAATAAATAAATTAAATCGACTCGAAATGTATAAGGTATAAAAATCGATGCACGTATCCTATAGTTTCACATATACCTACTCGCATTTTATATTGATATAATATAATTCAGTAATTCTTGTCACTGCTGGTGTACCCGCAATCTTTGAATCCTCTGAGATTGTGCGGAGCGATGGCAAGAGCGACTGAATGACTGTTGGGCAATGGAAACTTGGCAGGTCTCTGATGTGGTATTCGACGTGTGTAGAGACTTTAGCTCCATCTCACATACAGGCGACCTTGTCAGGCGTATGAAGTGCGGCGGTTTCTGCTGAGAAGAAATTGCGCAAATACGCCAACCAAGCAATTATTTCTAAGGAAAAAAAGTGCTATGAAGTTCTTTAAAGAACTGTCTAAGCGGCTGGTTAATGCTATATGTGACAAGAGGGCTGGCAGCAAATCAGCATCGCTGTGCAGCGGGGGAATGCTTCAAGTTCTCTTATATAGGGCACATGATCAGGTCATGGGTGAATATTTTTATGTATAGTTTAGTTTTTTGTTTATATAAATTTATTAGCTTAATTTTTGTTTAATAAACATTATTTCTGCCAACGTATTAGCCTCGCTATACAAAGGGAAAATGTTGCCAGCCTCCTTGGGACTATCGCGGATGGGTCGTATATAGAGATCATTTTTTATTTATAGTTTAGTATATATTTAATTTACTTTTCATTATTTAGTAGCTATTAATTTATATTTAGTGTATATTTATTTACTTGGAATAAAACAATTTATATATATATTCAGTTATTTGGTTTTAAGTGCTACACATTTTTTGGACCATTGAATAAATACAAGTAGCCATATTAATGAAAATTAATTTAATGTTAGGCTTAACTTATTAATACCAGAGAACATTCTTAAGGGTCAGGAATCCTACCTCTACAATACAAATTTCTATGTGCGATGAATTACCGGCTCTAAATACACTACAGATATTAAATTTATTATGACAGGGAAAAGCGTAAGTTCGCTAATGTATGAGAAAAACCAGGCTACCTCAAACCTTCAATAAAGAGGTACTTATAAATTTAAAATAATTAACTCGCATTGTACTTGTATAATTATAGTGGGCTAGCAAAATGACGAATAGTCTACCCTAGTTTTTATACTTATCAACTATTAAGTGAAGGGATAGGGTTAGCATAACATATTTTTTCCGACAATGTTGATCTTAAAAACTTACAGTCGGCTTATGATAGAACTTTACATGTTTTTATTTTTTAAGATTGTCAATGTGTTTCACGCATCAATTAACAAAGTGACAAGCCAACTACCAATCAGGTGATGAAGGTCGATAATTTATTCATCCTCAGTGAAACGTAAACTTTGATTAGAAGAAAAGGAGAAGATACGGCACGCGCTATATTGATCACTACATAATGCGGAACCGATAGACATCTACACGCAGTCATAACCACTGTTGAGGAACAAGTAGATGTGGACATTAAAAACCGAGTATTAAAAAGTTCATTTGTTGCGCAGTCGGGTTTTTTTTTTAGATTACTCGGTTTGGCTTATTCTCTTTTTTATTTATATCTTTTCAGTTTTAAATTACCTATTTAAAAAAAAGTTGCAACTCTTTTGATGACCCTACGGTTTGCAAAACTCAATAATACCTACAGTTTATTTTGTCAGGTGCAAGCTTTCCCAAAAGGGAGTTTCTAAACTTCGGTTGTTAGCGTTCTCCCCTACATTTCAGGGATTGATATTAGCGGCATTGCGTTCCATTTCCAGCTGTATCTATCGAGTGTTCCCACATGAAATTTCCAATGTTTTAGATGATGCAAGAAAATCTAATCTTTTGATTCTTAGGAATTTACTTTCTATATATAGAACTACTAAAATATAATAATGTATTATTGTCTATTACTTTTTTATTTCGAATTTATAAATCGAGCGCGGAATCCTACAGCTACATCGTCAATGGCAAGTTTAATAATAATACCTATTTGTTGCATGTTTGCTTTATTCAGCCATCAATCAATTAATGTAGGCTATATTTACTGGCTGATTAAAGAGCATGAAACAACTCGAAGTTATTATTGACTTTGTGTAGAAACTTATCGATTTTAATGCTTTAGGGCCGGATTGTTTTAGATTTTTGTGACCAGTACGTTCGCGTACGTAAGAAACGCGGATCTTACGGATATTGAGCCACTTAACTGTTCACGAAATTGAGAAACATGACTTACTTAAGTTAAAAATATATCAAATGCATAAGTTAAAAAGGCGATCGAGTTTATTTAATAGTTCTTCCGTAAGATCAGAGTACGAATAAATGGAAGAAGTAACAAACTGACTAATGTACGCTTTATGTGGGTGTGACTTGTGTTATGGCGGGCATACACACTACAGTCCACTGGAGAGGTCTGCCTGTACATGTATGCCTGCGTAGGTAGTCCGGAGCATGTGTGGGAATAGAATAGAAATAAATGATTTTAAGTGACACCGTACGGTGTACTTGTGCGTGTGTGCAAGTACTCCGGTCACCTGTGCAGGTCGCGTAAGTTTTATTTCTAGTGTCTGTTCATTCTGACATAGTTTTTAAAATCATCATGTTCGAACTCTAATTTATTCAATAAGTGACTATATTTTTCCCGTTTCAATAACCAATGCTTACACCACTGTTTTCGTTTTCTTTTCACTGTTTTTTTATATTTTTTTTCTTCAAAACAAGGAAAATGCCAGCGCGTCATCGTCCTTAATCGATGCCATCGCAAAAATAACTAAAGACCGAGCGGTCACAGGAACATACAGGAACGTCCCCATACACGCTATCGACGTCTAGTCTGCCAAACCTGCACAGGTAACCTCTCCGGTAGACCGAAGCGTGTATGGCTTACATTACAATGCAATCCCAGCACATGCCACTACTCATGGTACAAGGTTCTTAACGCTATGATAGACAGATAAACGTATGTTGTATCAAGACAAGGGGCAAGCTCGTCGATGTCTCTACCGTACCCAAAGTGTCATTTTTTTGTTTTTGACTTTTAGATCAGGAATTGAGTTAATCGCTAGACTATGGAAACTAATAGACTATTTTATTAATGTACCTACACATTGCAGATAATTCTGACATACATATCACATAATCGTATGTGATGGGGGAAGCCTACTCGTATATCCAACAAGAGAAACTCGGGCTGATGGTGATGATGCTATTTTTTCATAATAATCTGTACATAAATATATAACCTACAAAGCAAGTTTAAAAATAGAAGTTCCATGCTGTTAGCACGTGTTAGCTCATGTTATATGTAGCTATTATCATCATAATTGTTTCCCTTGGCACGCTTCTGTGGAACGTTTTTTTAAAACCGACATGAGGGAGAATTCAGTGAGCTTGCGATCAATAACCCAAAGGTTTATCGGATTGGTTGCAGCCGGAGGTTCACACGCCCAGCATTCACGCCTTCCCAAAAAGTGGCTAAGCCGGGCTGAGATCCCGATATAGATGTGGCTCAGATAAGGTTTTAATGAACAACTTTTTATAGTAGGTACATCTCTCAATTCTTTTAGCTATGACGTAACGTATATTAAGGTAAAGTATAGACTCATCACGACCGTATCCCTTATCGAGTATACAAGATTTGACTCAAACAAACAAAGATCGGAAGTTGGATAAAAACTTTTTTTTATCATGCATTGTCAATCAGTCCATCTATGCAAAATGTTAGCTCGAACGGTTGAGGAAATCCGTTTTATAAACAAGATTTTACCCGAACAAACAAACATTGCGAGTGTAACAGCGTGTATCGGGATGGCAAATAAAATTCACTTGCGGGTAGCACACAGTTTATTCAGAAATACAGACGTGCGTTAGATTTGAAAGTTACAAGTATTATCATTTTAGTCTTAAGACAAACAAGGAAGTTAAATTGGCTAGCAATACGCTGTCGCAGGAATCGCACTATATTTTTAAATGTAGTATATGTAATTTAATGTATGTACCTAGAGTATTAATAAACACGTTGTGTGAATGTATTTTTAGTATTTAGTTCATATATGTACCTATATATATATATATAATTTAATTTATAATAATATATTGCATACCTATTTATCTAATTGCACCTACCTTATATCTATACGAAAACGAAACAAAACGAAATGAAACGACATGTATGTATGTAATTTTAGGACTTATTAACATTATAAGGTTTACATATTTCGCCAAAAGCATGTTCAAATTTACAACAACTGTTACAGAAGTAAAGTTACTAAAGAACTCAGCGTGCTTCATTAGTAACTTTATCTCACAAAAACCTTTGTGTTGCTGAGAACACTTAAAGTATTACTTTACTAAATAAAAACGTAATATTCATTAAGTACGTCGAATTACAAACAATAGGACTCTGTCTGCTAGCTAAAAAACACGACCTGATATTATTGTAAACAAACTCAGGACAGACTCAGGAATGCGTTCCATTGTATAAGAAGTACTCGTACTATTATAATAAATAATAAAGTCTAAATAATTGTAAATATGACATTTGGCATTTGTTCACTTAACGAACTAGAACTACAACGCGTCTATTTAAGAGAAGAAATTCCACCAAGAAAGGCTTCAGTGTCTGCGGCCCTCATGTACGAGTACATACTCTGCCTTCGTAGGAGCTTATTATGTACACCTAATTTTCAATCATTATATAAACCCTAAGATGAATCTTGAAATACTGATCATTTGATGAAGCTGGGCAAAGTTTTATGGCACCTTTAATCAGATAGCAAATTGTGTCTTTTGCATGTAAGTGTTTTAACTGCCTTCGTGGTCTAGCGGTTAAGTCCGAAAATTTAGACGAGTAGGAACTAGGTTCTCCTGGTCGTAACAAAAATATTTATTTGTAGTATTTCATTATTCGCGGCGAGCTTGCTATTTATTATGATAGACCTATAGTATAGTTGGTTAAATGTAAATATGCTTTTTTTAAAAAAGCGCATTATCTGCCCACCTCGATAGGACAGGATAGATAGTCGTGATGAAATATCTCTAAAATGCTTTTATGTAAAACAAACATTTTATTTGCGCTCTGACAAACTTGTTTGTTTTGATGTATAAAACACATGCACACGCTATAATATTGGATAACAATATCTATAACTATTTAAAATTTTAAGTAAAGCAGATAATTGCCTAGTTCTTGAGATAGTAGTTTGTAGACATACACTAGAGTCATATAAGGTACAATTAGAAGCAAATATATATTTTGATAACACACGCGAGACCACAAACATTATATAATAAATGCTTTAACGAAAAAATACTGTCGATGTAAGGCAGTAAAGTTTATATTCGTCTAACAAATACTTGACTAAAGCGAACTGTTACTGTAACCGAACAGCTGTATATGTTCGAGGTTCTAGTGTGTACGCGTGTCGTGTGGAGCGATCGAAATCGCTCATTAGGCAAGCTGTAACAGACACAGTAACGAGGTTCTAGCGGGTAAGAAACTGCAATGTCGAACGAAGTGTCCATCGCTTGTTCAGCATACATTTATATACTCGTATGCTTTACTTAATAATTATAAACGGTCACATTAGATGATGGATGGGAATGAAGTGATCTACTTGTTATTTTAAGAATCAACAAAAAATAAATCTAACTACAACTCATTTTGAATGCCTCTGACCATTCACTTATTATATAGGTAAACGATTAAATTAAATCGCTCTAAAATACTTGTTGTTTCACAGCTTGCAAAGACCTTAACCTTCGACGTCCACGAACGCATTGCTTGCGCCCTTTGATTCGCAATTCGTCCTCCGCTAGTAGCAGGCTCGCAAATCAAATATACGATGTCTTTTGGTTACTGTACCGTGCGCAGGTTACAGTTATAGAATAAGTACCTGGTCTTCATTATCTCGGTGCGAGAACAGTGCATTCCGCCCGCGAACCACGTACACGCTATGATTTATGGTAAAGGTAACGTGCAAACAGTTACAGTTACAGCCCGCTGAACACCCGGCTTAAGCTCGCGCATTTCGTCGACTTTAGTTGGTCCTACTCCCTATAACAATGCCGGCTTAACAATGTGCTTTTCCACACCTTTGAAGATGTACGCGTAGGGATAGTGGCTACGGTATGTCGGTGCCTATATTGACATGTGCGAGTCGTTCGCTTGCGGAATAGAAAAGAAGGGATAAAGTTATGGAAACCTTCAGAACACTAAGCTTGTTTTTTTTTTTTTTTTTTTTTTTATACAAGCACGACATGTGACCTTGCGCCCACCTGATGGTAAGTGGCGCGCATGGTCCATGAATGTTATCAACTGAAATCAGACACTTATGTTCGACATCAGTCCCTAACACTATGCCGGCTAAAGCTAAGGCTAAACTATGTTTATAGCTCGAAGAACACTTACGCTCAGGAAAGCAAAACTGTAGATATTCGACATACAAAACAATCAACTTATATAAACTATTTTATTTCAATAAGAGAAGATACCTATTATTTTTTTAATCTTGAGGTGTGCAGCATTTTTTCGTTGGAATTATCATGAATATCCTGTTCTTACGATCTTTAGCATATATTGGCCCTGGTTTAGATACAAATGCTTGTCTTAAGCATGGACTCCACAACACAATTAAAGTGCCCACAACTATAACAGCACCCAGCATTGTAAATATTTTAACTTATTTCGGCAGTCTAAAATATTACTCGTATATGAATTATTCATACCTATTGATTTTCAAACAACTTGGCTACGTTAATTTTGGTAAGAATCTATTTTTTGACAATGAAAACCAATAAAAATACTTAATAATGGCATTTTACTATTCAAGGCAACGACTTTACTGTAAAGCAAGGGAACATCTATAAAGTGTAAAGCTAAGGCCGGCTCCACACGTTGGCATCAATGTTGGCCCCAATACTATAATATTTATTTATTTCAAAACTTTATGCACTAGGTACACAGGCGGACTTAATGCCGCTAGGCATTCTTACTAGTCAACCTTAGGGACAATTTAGAGCATTTGTTATGTGAGGCAGGTGCAAAATATAATAGGAGCATTAAGATTTGTGAAAAAAAAAATAAACAAAAAAAAACAAAATAAATCAAACTTAAATACTAAATCTAATATACTATATACTTAATATACTATATATAATATACTATATAATAATATACGTACAAACGTGTGGATCGTAACGTTTGCATTGGCCCCAATGTTGGTATGTGCATTGATGATTTGGCGTCGAGTTACGTTTTTATAAAATGAATATGAAAATTATCAAAAAATAGCCAATACGTGGACGGGAATCTACAAGGTTGGCGCATCGTAGCCACGTAGTAACTAATAGCCTAATGTGAAGGCTTACTCAATTACCCGACTAATGTTGTGGAGTGTAACCTGTGTAAATAATTGTCATCATAATCAGCCTGTGTCTGTACTGCTAGATGTAGACCTCCCCCAAGGCTCGCCCTGATGTAAGCGGTCTTTTGTACACCTCGTCAGCGACATTGGCGGATTTACCTACAAATTTGCCGCTAGTAGGCTATTAAATTATTGCCGTAGGGGCGGCCATCAGGGGGGGCCACCATTGAAATTCAATACGCTAGTTTAGTTCACAATCATATTATATACTATTTATTCTGAAATTGCAACTTTATGATTTGTGTTCTACCGTCCTTATTACATCGGCTTTTTTCCGTTGTTAGTATGATTGAACTAGGGGATAGTAGATAGGATGTCAGTTTCTAGATTATTTTATGCTAAATATAATCCGTATATTATACGGATCACGAACGTAAGAGTATTCAGTAATGCACAGTATTACTAAAATATTAAAAAAATTGTCACTTGTTTCTTTCTTGTAATAATAAATATATACGAGTAAATGTATAATAATGTTTTTTTTTATTACTGTAAGAAAAAAAATGGTTTAAATTTGCCACCCCCTAAAATCTGCCGCCCTAGGCTCCAGCCTACTCAGCCTACTGGTAAATCTGCCACTGGCCAGCGACGATCTCATGCGTCTATCAGCCGTGGTTCACTGTGTGGGAAAGAGAGATGAAGAAGAATGTGTCTCGGGCTTGCGAAAATATACCAGTAGGGTGGGATTAAAAAGGTAAAAATAAGAATACCTAAACAATTAGTTAACAAATTTATTCTTTACAATAACAGTTTAACACTTTGGTTTTATTTTTATATATATTTTTACATTATGGTACACCTCATCTATACATCTATACTCTTCATCTATCTTTTCATGCCTATTTAATTCATTAGATAGCTATTCAGAAACGTTTCGCTAAACCAGAGTTAATTAAATCTTTCCTAACTAAGATGACTGGCACTCGCTTAATATAATTTCAATAAAATCATATTTCATTCATGTCATAAATAATAAATACCAACATAATGCATTCGTAGCAGCAAATCATCGAGATCTTCACATACATTTGATCCTTCGAGCCGGATCAAAATTATGTCAGATCATAATAATTTTAACAATCCATTTTCCAACAGTGACAAATCATTTTCATTTTGGTATGTTTAAAGAAACGTGTCTCTGAATAGCTCTGCTCCACATGTTGGCACCAACAATGGGACCAACGTTGGTCGGTTAACATGTCCACATGTCCGATAAATAAATCGAAAAATGCATATAATTTATATTTGTTACTAGAAAAAACATATACCCATATTGTGGATGACAAGACTAAATAAATCACCAACATGTGGACGGGGATCACGAACATTGACCCTTTGATAAAACTGATACTCGATGGCCAATCCCTAATGCTCACGCCAACGTTGGGACCAATGTAAACTTTTCGATCTATACGTTGCATTGGGACCAGCAGCTCTATTCTGTTACTTAAGCGCAAACGTCATATAATGAAATTCGTTAAATCACGCTATTAAAGTTTATATTTGCACGGCCGCTGTCAAGGTTGAGCGCTTATAGAGTTGAGAAATGAGTAATATTTTATAATTATGACGCAAGCTCTGACGTAAATAACGAAATCCATTAATAAAGTATGCGCTTAAGTAACAGAATAGTGCTGCAGCATTGGTTCTAACGTGTGAAGGCGGCCTAATAGAGCTTTATAATTTCATATTATATTCCTTAAACTAATCACACACTTGTCCGAGGTCTAAAAACCCAAACCAATTTTCTTCGACGGAAGAATTCTGCGGGCAAGTGTGCAATCACTGAATAGGGTACAATTAGACCAGTTTTTAGTTATGTGTATTAATTAGTATACAGTGCTATTGAAGTTAGATTAATTACGTGTGAATACAATTGCATAGTTATTTACACTACTAAATAAATTTCTAAATAATATTTTATTCAGGCTGCTTATCCATTAGATAACGTTCTTTTCTTTTTCTCAGGGTTTAAACCCCGGGTTTATTTTATTATACCTTGTATAAAAACAGATGCCTATTCATATTATATTAATAGAACGCCGCGAACTAAATTAAGTAGCGCTTGGTCGAACTAAATAGTTTCAATTCATGATCACGTTATAGGATAATAATAACAACAATATAAAAATTGCCAATTCTTAATTGAGAGTAAACTGCGATTCCCGAACGAGGCTGCGCCTGGATCATGCGCGGGTATCATCTGGGTACCGATTTGTATGATTCTACTTTATAATAGTTATATTAAAGTGATACTATTGGTGGATATTTTTCTCGCACATACATATGTTCACGCTAAATCCCTTGCGGGGTAGGCAGAGACAATTGAGCGCCACTTGTCACGATCACGACAAATCTCTTTCGCTTCTTCAACATTCATCAACCTCTTCATACATGCCCTTTTGTTTCGATGGCTTTTTAATGCACCTTCAGCTATTGTTTTATTTATCTAATCGTAATATGTGAGTCTTGGTCTGCCAGGGCCTCTTTCACCCACAAGTTTCGCATATCTGGTTCGTCAATATCTCTTCGCTCATCCTTTCAACATGCCCGAACCATCGGAGCATGCCTTTCCTTATTTTTGTCCCTATGCTTTCTTCCATACCTATCTTTTTGCGTATTTCATCATCCTTATGCGGTCCGTTAAAGTTACGCCGCATATCCGACGCAACGACCTCATTTCTACTGCATTAACTCTACTCTCATGCGTATTCTAACATATCCACGTCTTGCTTCCATACATAACTCGCACACCGCTCCCATTCCTAGCTTTCTGGTGAATAAGCAACCTAAACTTGATTTTTTTTTCTTGATTTGATTTCGAATAGTATTATGCAATCTTAGTCTTGGTGTTGCAGTCTTGGTCAGTTTTCTTAATACAATTAGAAACAAATATATATTTTCAGTCAAAGAGTAAGAGTTTTGCGAGACTTTTGAGCCAAATACCAAGACCAAATTTAAGAGTGCAAGAACAAGACCAAGACTTGACCAGTGATTCTAAAAAATATATGTATTAAACTATAAGCAGGAGTTAATTTCTTCGACGTAAGTCGCTGGAAATATTCCGGTACTTCCATTCAGATCACCACTCCACCAACCATCTTCTTGTTTCTCAAAAATGTTGATAATGTCACCTGAAATCACAATAAATATCGTTAACAAAGCTTCACAGTGACTAATGTATTTCCTTTGGGAAAACTCAGGTCTTAATCAGAATACGACGCCACCCAATGTGTCAATCAATCATTGTATTAAACGAGTGACATTTTATAATTAAAATAAATAAATAAAAATAGTTTATTGACCCAATTAACTTAAAGCTATTACATTTTTATATTCTTTATTCTTTATTTTGTCACCGTACGTTCCCATCGGAATTTGGTTAAATTATGTTATTTAATTTACTACATGTATACATCATGCCTGGAGTGTTATATTCGAGCAAAGAACTGAACTGGTTATGTTGAAGACTAGTAGAAGAATAGTATTGTCATTAATACGACAATGATATAGTCGTTTCATTTTGTTTAGTAAGAAGAGAAAATCGGGAGCTCGGCCGTGAGGTCGACAGAGAGAGTATTTTTTTATAAATATTAGGATTCAAATAATAATTCCGGTTAAAGTCAATCGTAATAGTCAATTTGTAATTATATCGAAAATATAAAGTAAAACGTTTATGCTATTTTAATAAAAAAGGATTTCCGTAGAATCCTCTTCGTACCAAATAAAAGCAACTACATCCAACCGCAGGCGTAGGATAATCCTGTGACCGTAAAGGCAGGTTACAGTACCTAACAATAACTAAAATAAGATCAATTTAAATTATTTGACAGCTAAGATAATACAATTTATTTTCTTATTGAACAATAGCACAAACAAATAGCTACCAAAATTGTTTTGTGTATATGTAGTTGTGTGAGTATGTGTGTCTATATCAGCTTGGGTCCGCGAAGAGGCCAGACTACCTAACGACAGCTAGAAAGTTTTCAGTTTCTGAACTGTTTCTAAATGGGCCATTTTTTGAACCTAGTGAAGAGTTTTTTATGTAATAATGTTTCTATCTTGTCACATCCTAGATCTTAGACATACTGCATCATTACAGCCCCTAGAACACAGAGTCCTAGACCTCCACTGCTGGAGATGGGTCTTTCAGAACACATATCTGGAGAATTTGGTCTACGCTCGCCACGCTGGCCAGACGGGTTAGCGAGGATCTGATGTCAATTTTGAATGACAATTTATTAACTATTCCACAAGTTGGTATTAGTGGAACCAGGACCGACGGCTTAAAGTGCTCTCCGAGGCACGGAAACGGTGGTGTTGTAAATCTATGACAAATTTACGTAAGAAAAGTGTATTTCTCATTGGTACATGTCGGGTGGGTTTGAACCGACCTTTGTAGGATTTAAGGAATGCGTTCTTACAACCGAACCACCACCGCTAGCCTTAGTATGGATTAGAAGACAAATTTATAAGCATATCATTGATTCACCGTGCAGTTGCCGGGTCCATCGTCTGTGGGAAAGAGAGATGAGAAGAATGGTGTCTGGGGCATGATACCGACTATAGGCTGGTGGCCTTCTTTTTTGTTTTATTGCGTAACAAGACGCCCACCATCCACCATTCTGCTCATCTCCCTACCCAACCAAATTCTGTTTGATTTAGTTAATGCCGTCTTGGAAACTCGTTCCATAAATGTATTGAACGCAGACGCTTAGGCCCAATTCTTTCAATAAGTGGTTTGAAGATTTTGTTGGAATTCCTCTCGCATCAACATCCACAGCGTAAAGCTGAGTCTTGAACCCGTTCCTTATCATTTCGTCTATCAGATCATAATATGTACTTACCAGGAGATAGCGTAAGTTCGTCGTTAAGTCTTGGCGTGTAATTATACAAAGCTCTGCACTTTCCAATAGTTTTCGTTGGCGATGGCTTAACTCCGTCGACGTCATTCTTCATCATGTCCGTAAGATCTGTCGAACTATCGCTTTGAGACGAAAACTCATCTAAAACAACATAAAAAATAATTATAAATAAAAAATATTAACCGTCCTATACCCACCCATTGGTCTATCAGACCCACAAAGCTAAAAGTTCGTAGTTATGATATTTAATAGCGCAATTTTATAATTTTATAAAAATACCTACGATATAACTTTGCTAATACAGGATGTAATAAAGCAATTAGGATTTCATCATTTATTAACGAAATATATACAGTATGCAGTTAACATTTCTTACATAATATTAGGGCCCGTAAGTAACTAAATCCTTGGCATTTGTTCACTTAATACACAAATTTGTATGGAAAGGCAGATATTTAAGTTAACATATGCCACAAAGGAAGGATTTAGTAAGTGGATCTTAGTCGTAAAATACTTTAAAAGTATTATGAAAATAATTAATGTGGTAGTTGACTTGCCATTATACTTGTAGAATTATTTATTATTTGGCATTAAATATACATGAGAATTGCCTGCCTTATTACTATATGTTTGTGAAAAAAATCGTGCTCACCGAAGTCGCTATCGTGTTGATTAGACAGTCCATCACCTGCACCCCTTACACTCCAATCTAGAGGACTTTCAGGAGGAATGGGACCCTCAGGAGTAATGAGAGAAGGAGTGGAAATGCCAGATACTGGAGTAGCCGGCGCACTTTTGTTCTCAGTGTGTCTTCTAAAGGAAAGATGCTCTATTCTTAATTTACTTGAAGCTCGACTCATGATGGACTCGCGCCGTTCCTTTTCTTCGCCATTCGTTATGCTCTTAGTCAAAGCGGTATAGTTAGGCTGAAGGTTCTTATTTACTTCGTTTTGGTAGTCAGCTTGGAGATATGGAGGTACCTGAATTTAAAAAAAACATGTTAATGTTTGAGAGAAAATTGATTGAAGCTTAACTTTGTAGTTTCTTTTTTAACAGAGGCAAATGTTGTTGTATTTGATATACTTGTAGTAGTCCAGGAGAAAGTCATGACAAAGAGTGCGTGGTAGGTCTACCATGAGCTAAAGGCTGACGGACTTATAGCTGGCAAGTCATAGATGTTCTAATCCGACTGAAAAAAAGTTTCTTGTAGTGTGAAAGAGACAGCGTGTATCATATAACTATATCACGCTGTACCCCCACTAACGCACTGGTTACAACTACCTTAGTTTATAAGTTTTTAATATATTCTTCTATAATTCTCTACTTTGTATATTGACTTTTACTTTTACTGCAAGAAGACTCCTGAACAGACTCCTTGAATGAATGTTCTAGAAAAGGAGCAGTCGGATAGAAATGGCTCTCAAATGACATCCATCCACGACCACTCTGTCAAGAGTGTAACTACTAATTAAAGTTAGGCTTAGTCAACGTATATACTGTAAATATATTTTTCCAATATTTGTAATTAGGAGAGTAATATATATGTAAACATACCTTTAAAACACTTTGTTGTAAGCCTTGCTTGTCTCTGATGACTTGTATATGAGACGAGAGAGGGTGTTGTATCGGCGGTCGACTGTCCAGCTCACTGAGACTTGACGATATTTTGTATCTTATCGCCTCTAAATACGTTAGCATTGATCTCATCTGAAAATTCATGACATTTATTGTATGCTTCAAAACTATTTTGTAAATAGAAATTAGGCAAGACTACTTTTTGGACCGCTTTGCTGATAGTATTTTATTTTCAGATTACAATCAAATGCAGTTATAATTTGTAATAGGTAATGTAATATAGTGTTGTTGTGTTTGACAGTACAATGTTTTAACTTGTGGCATTAAGTATTTACTAACAACAAGTATGAATTTTTAATTCTAAGATTACCTAATAGTGTAGCAAATAGTGCTAATATATTTGATGATAAGAAGTTAGTTGCTGCACCTATGTTCGTCGACCACACCTAGTAACTTTTATAGCCTATAAAACATAATAATATTATTAAATAGGTCTTAATAAAATTATAAACCAAATTTAGAAGTTATTTAAAAACTTAATAGCAAAACAAAAATAATAGATACATTCTAAAATCCGATTCAGAAAACTAAAACAAGAATATATACTTTAAGTAATATATACTCGTAAATAAAAAATATAATATATAATAAAAAAATATGATTGTCAAGGGTATCTTGGGGACCCTACTAGTTCTATTAAGTGTTAAAATAATGACTTACATGATATAATTTGTCGGCTACATTTTGTTGTGAATCGTCCGCGCCGAATGTGGGCGTCTCTTTCATTGCGATAGATAACTTTTCTAAGCCCTGCTTAGATTTACGTTCGCGTTCAACGTCTTGTTTCACAAGTTGAAGAATCTTTAATAGTGCCTAAAATAAAATAAAAACTTAGCGCATAGAAAAGTGATATTTGAAACATTCCTTTAAAACAAATCCCTACGAGTATCAACATTCACCATGTCTTGCCTAAATCATTCATGTTGTAGTTTTAATTGGATTAATATTTTCTAAATCATGACGTTTAATAAGATTTGTTATGATGTGTATCAATGTTACCTACTAATTCAACCCGGAATCATCAGGTACTCGAATCAGAACTTTTTTCACTATTGTTAAAATAGGTATATAAAAATATCAGTAACAAAAAGAAGTGACGATCATCGTGAGTCATTTTGACGTGTACTCAATTGGGTTGACGTAGGTAAAATGTGTAATTTTAACTACCCACAATAACCACTGTGTAGATACTATACCTTATTCAAGATAGCAAAAAAAAAAATGTAAACAAGAAAACATGTGGTTATCAAACTGTTCTTCAGTGTCAAACTGTTTATATGAAATAATATTAAATATTAAAATTATATTTTAAGTAATTATTCCACTAATACTCGTATATAAAAAACGAGGTTTGAACTGTGAAAAATATTTTTAGCTAATAATGATCATACTAATTTTATAGCAATAATTCCATACCAAGAGTACAAAGTTAAAACAACAGCGTGCCAGCGAGACTTCGATAGTAAGTATGGCAGAACTACTCGGCGGAATTAAAAACAAATATTGCGACGTAATATTTGAACATTACTTTGTTGGTGCCAAGATTATGACAGTCACGTCTCTGTGTGCATGCATATAATTGCTTATTAGTGGTTTACTAACCATAACCTTATAAACAAAAATCAAATCTATATAAGACAAACCAGTTTTAAAAAAACGTTTAAGCAAGGTTTGCCTTTAAAAATAATATTATACAATAAACTACCTGAGATAGACTACAATAAATAAATAATGCTTTTTATAACCTGTGAGAATTTATTGAGATGCTTTTGACGGTAAATTAATTTTAAAAGTTGTATAGCTTTGTAGTCTTATGCCTTCTGCTGTAGGTATTATGTTTCTAATGCGATACGCATCTACGCTATGCAGTGCTTATCATTATTATTTGTTAACTGACGTACCAAAATATAACGATTGCTATATAGGTGAAATTGACAAATATACTCAGTCCACCGTAATTTTTATCATAACAATGACATATAAAGTTGTAAAAGATTTATTTTTAAAGTGCTTTTAACATTTTTATTACGAAGATTTAAAAATACTTTAATAGATAAATTGAATTTATTATTCGGATGTAGGTAATTTATAACTGCCTAATATTCATGGTAATTTAATTCTGCCTTCTGGAGCCCAGAACTTCTTTTCCAGAAGGCAGTGCTCACTAACTGAAATTATTTGATTATGATCCAATAAACGTTATTTTATTTTATAACTCAATAATTTGACACATTCGATTAATAAATATTTAAAACAGGAATGTTTCTTTCATCAGAAATTTGACATTTATTTTTTGCATCTGTTTGTTTACATATTTTTTTTGTTATCACGAATATAGAGTAGGTATTCATTATTTACCTGGTGTTATAAGCACTAGTTACTTTCAAGTGGGTTGATAGAATATTGAAGCGTTAACAAGCTGTTTTATTATTCACAAAATGTAAGTAGGTATGTCGAAGTGTTTGTTATTTAATTATTTATACAAATTATAGTGGAAAATGCATTTTCGCCACCGCATAGTGAAATACGAGTAGTTGAATTATCACGATTTAATAATTCATTCGAAAAGTGCCGACACAGGACGTTAAAAGTCTAATTATGTACATAAGAAGTGATGCGACGAATACGAATACTCGTAGTCGCCGAATATCACGAATATTTATGACTAAACGCAACGCAAACTACGGTTTCGTCGCGTGAAGTCAATATCTGTGTAAGGATCAACTCTTGCAACAGCTTTCTTTAATCTTTAGTTGCTAGTATTTTTTAATGAAAATCGTCTACCGTCAGAAATATTATTTTCGCCTAAAGAGAATGTACATCGTCTTACGCTTAAGAAGTTACAAATAGAAACAAAGTATCATCGCGACCGTATCCTGTTTGGGGTGTTTAAAAACCTCGCCCACAAAGAAGCGGATTCACATTTAGTCAACATTACTATAGACCCATAATGCAAGTGGCTAGCTCGTCGATGTCTCTTGCGTACCAAAACTCGAGAAATACCACAAATAAATTATTGTGTCCCGGCCAGAAATCGAACCCGGCACCTTCAAATTCACGCACTTAACCGCTAGACCACGGCAGTTACAAATGTAGTGCTTTTTGATTTGATCAAAGGTCGGTTTTTACAAAATGCCCGCCTATGTACAATATTTCGTGCAATAAAATATATTAAATAAATTTATATAAATTGACAATGTGGACTTTGAATTATTACATCTCTTAGTAAAAAAAGGGGTACATTATTCTTATTTGTATTCGCCGAATAGTATTCGTTACATCACTATGGATTAGCATTTGTTATTTTAGTACTTATTGTCAATAAGTGGCTATTTCCGAATGAAAATGGAGTCAGTAAACGAGTGTAGTATTAACGTTTTGGAATATTAATCGTACACTTTGCACGACGACTTTAACGTATTAGGTATTTACAACATAATGTGGTGGTATAAGCTTACCAATTTTGAAACGGTTGCCTTATAAGGCTTTTTTCTATATTCGCGTATATTCTATAACATATATAAAATTTATAGCAACCGCATTTACAGATGTAGTGCATTTATGTTTACCATCGTATTTTATCGAAAAAGTTCGTATTTGTCGTGATCTTAATTAGCTTTGACATTTGACACTAAGGCCGCTTTCGTTTTAAGAAATGTTAGCATGAAAATACCACTTTTTTAGCACAAGTCGTTCGTTTAATAAAAATACTATCATTTGATGCTAATTTCGTATGTCAGTACCTACCGTGTTGAAAGGAGGGTTATTGATGTTACTTTTTGACAGAGGTTATTTAACATAAGAAATGGTTTGTTTACATTGTTGTATACTTTATTGTTGTATATTATATTTGTTTAAAATGTATTTTAAACGATTTTATGTAATAAATTCAAAGACCATAATACATTGTCAATTGATTTGTTATTATTTGTTACTTGTCATATTTGTCAAAAAGTAGCCTCACCGCTCGATTTTTTTTTAGAATTGTTAGCATTATTAAAAAAGTGGTATTTCTTACCAAAAAGTCATTTCGTGCTAGTAGGTATATAAAGTGGCTTCGAGATGTTGGAAATGTTATAAAACGAACGCGGGGTAAATAATAAAGTTCTATAGTAATAATGGATATGAAAATGTCACTCATTTAATATATTGATTGACACTTCGGGTGCCGTCGTATTCCGATTGAGACCCGAGTGTTCCCGATAGAAATACATTATGTATATAGAGGGGTATTCACTTTAACTTCCAGATTACCATTCGCCTTCCGGTTGCCTCTCAGGTCCAAATCTACGTGCCATTGCTTATACTACATTGTATACCATTGTATACCATGTTCGCGCCGATCGCGATAATTCGACCAATTTTGGATGGTTAGGCGTTATTGTGATTCGTCGGTGCATAAACAGACGTCCTAATTTGTTATCCCTATACCCTTGTCCTGTCTCTTTCGCGCCGCTTCCTTTCTATATTATCCATCCCGCTCACTAGTCCAAAGGCCGGCGCTTGCGCACTGAAGAGAGGCAGTGCCGATATAACTGGCCGCGCCGCATGGTGGTCGTAATCGTCGAATCGAAGTATAGTTGTCGTCAAGCAGTCGTTGTCCTACAGTCGTCATAGAAGACGCTGAAGAAATCGCCGCGACCGTTGTTTTCGCCCGCATTCGCCAAACCCGCAAAATCAGTGTAAGAACAATTTATAAGTGCTGGTGCCGAGGACATCAGGTGAGTTCCTTTACCAGTTTCCTTTCTAGTTTGTTTATTGCACCGATTATCATAGTATCGTCTATGTATCTAATTTGAAGATTATCGCAAAACCCGCACCTAGATACAGTCCACTAAACCCGCGTCATCACAAAGTTGGTCCTTCGGCCGCATTGGTTCGTTTATTTTAAATTAACCAAAAAGTTGGTTACTTCGGCCGCATATTAGTTTCGTTTCGTTTTAAATTCAAATTAGTTAAACCGCCAAAATGTCGTCAGATGCAAAATTAGAATTAAAATTAAGAAAGTTGAACGCTAAAATGTCGTCTCATTTTAGTGAAATACAATTATGTTACGATTGTATTACTCGCGATGTGAAGGATAGGGAGGAATTATCGATATTGTTTTTGTCAAGATGTTCCACGATCGATTTAATTCGTTCGGAATTTGTTTCCATGTTGGATGAGAAAGTGGACATCGAATTAGCCCTCTATCCCGATAGGGAACCGAATTATAAATCGTTAAATTCGTTCCAAGATTTATATTCGAAAATTAAATACACGCAAAGCGGTATTCTGTCGTCGCGTAACGCATCCGTAACGAATGTAGGTAAAACCCGCACCCTTGAACACCATACAAAACTTCCTCGTCTTGAATTGTGTTCCTTTAATGGGGAAATTGAGAATTGGCCTACATTCTACGAAAACTTTCGTACAGTTATTCACGAGAATACAGACTTGTCGGATGGTGAAAAAATCCAATACCTAGTCGGTAAGTTAACGGGTAAGGCACAGAGTATCTGCCACGGATTCTTGCCAACGGCCGAAAACTACACAGTTCTCTGGACTACCCTCGTTAGTAAATACAACGATAAACGTCTTTTGGGTTCAACGTACTTGGATCAGTTGTTTAGTTTGCCGAACGTTAGTAGTGCGAATCCAACAAATTTAGAAACTTATATAGATAAGTTTTCAGCGTTAATTTGTGCGTTAAAACAGTTAAATCTTGATAGTTTGTTGGATTTCATATTGGTGTACATTGGTTCAAAGAATGTGGACGTTGAAACCATAAAATTATTTGAACTATCGTTGTCGCAAAAAAATGCCTTGCCGTCAGTTTCGTGTTTTGTTGAGTTCGTTCGAGAACAATCTCGTGTTATGCTTCGCGCTAATAGTGCCGTGAAACCATCGCCTTCGTACAGTAGCAGGCCTGCCAAGTCAGCTGTTACAAAAACATTTGTAAGTATTCCTAATTCGCATAATAATAATCCGTGTATAGTTTGTAAAGGTATTGATCATTGTCAAGCTTATCAGTGTAGCCAATTTCTCGAAATGTCGCCTCACGATAGATTTAATTTCGTTAAACTAAACGGTTTGTGCTTAAATTGTTTAAGTGGTAAACATATCGCTCGTAGATGTAATTCGGAAAGAAGGTGTCGTAAGTGTTTAGGTACGCATCATACATTGTTACATTATTTTCGAATCGCATAGCGCTACCCCGCTCTCGACTGCTGCGCCCGCGCTGCCGTGCGCGCCCGCTGTTCAAACGACGACCGCACTGGAGCAATCTTCCATTGCCGCTTCTTGTAGCGTTGCGCCTCCCGCAGTTTCGTTGTGTGCCATCAATGGACGTCGTGACATTAGTAATGGTCGTCAGACGACAGTTTTACTAGGCACAGCTTTGTGCAACGTTGTCGATGCGTATGGAAACATCAAACCTATTCGCGTATTGGTTGATAGTGCATCCCAACGAGATATTATTTCGGTTGCTTGTTGTAATGCATTGAAATTGCAAATAGATTCGCCGCAAATTGAGCAGATTTCTGGGGTTGGCGATATTAGCAACCCGGTTTTGGGAACCACGTCCCTAACTATTCGCTCTCGCTATGATGATGCTAGTCGTTTCACTATCCAACCCTTAGTTGTTTCTCGTATCACTAGTGAGTTACCTTCCACGCCTGTAGATATCTCTTCTTTAGATTATTTAAATAATTTGCCACTAGCCGATTGTCGCTACTACGTCCCCGCGGACATCGATATGATTGTGGGAGCCGAGATGTTCGCTCGTATTTTTCGCTCCAATACTATTTCCCGCGCGTCTGTTGAGCCAGTAGCTATTGAAACATCGCTAGGATATTTGATCGTAGGCAAAGCCCCGTGACTAGCCGGTCCTAGTGGTGGTGATGCTCGCACGTTTTCCTCTTTCGTTCCGCCCGTTAAGAAAGTTTCGCACACTTTTCGCAATTCGCACCATGTCGCAAACATGGATAGCTTTTAGTACTTTTCCTTTCGCTTTTAAATTATTTTTTTTCGCTATTCTTTTCGTCTTGATTTCTTCATTCTCGTTTATCTCGCACGCATTTCGTCTCGTTCCTTCCGCACCACGTCGCACTTATTTCTTGTACCTTTCATTTCGTGCTGCTGTCAGTTTTCTCGTTACTCGTGTTCGTCACATCGTTTCGGACAAACACGACCGCTTTCTGACGCAGCTTCTATCACCATGAGGGATCCAAGCATCCTCCTGGTTGACACCGCCACTAGTTATTCTAGTGCTTGAGGGTACAAGATGGCCAATCAACAACCCGCATTCTCTCTTGCTGGGGGGTTTTATACTTGTCGAGTTCTCCAGCATCTCGCACGAGGTAGTGGGTTCGATTACCGTAACTCGTTGCTATATGGTTAGCTGTGAGTCGCGGGTCGTGCCTCCTCGTATTCATTTATTACGAAGTTGTTAAACCCGCCGTCGGGTCGCGTCGTCGAATTGAATATATATGCCATTCAACGACCCGCATTCTCTCTTGCTGGGGGGTTCGTACTTGTCAAGCTCTCCGGCGACTCGCTTGAGATAGTTGGTTCGATTCCTGTGACTTTAGCTATATGGTTAGCTATAGGTTGCAGTTCGTGCCTCCTCGTATTCGTTACGTTTGAAGTTGATTGGCATCCCACCGTCGTTGAATTGAATACGTGTGCAATTCGACGACTCGCTTTATCTCTTGCAGAGGAGTTTTGAACTTCTCCAGTTCTCCAGCAACTCGCTCGAGGTAGTCGGTTTGATTCCCATGACTCATTGCTATATGGTTAGCTGTGAGTCGCGGGTTGTGCCTCCTTTTATTCGTTTGTTATTGTTGGAATCCCTGAAGGGAAACTTAACGTTCCTTGAAACAAAACAATTTGATTATTCTTAGACCTAATTTTAAAATAAATATTGTTATTGACGTTTAAAAACACCGCGTAAATTAGAAACACATCTCACGTAGAAATCGTTTCGTGGGCTCTTGTAAAGGAATAATTCGACCTTTACATGTTCGCAATTCTACTCGCTATCGTTCGCATCGCTTGTGAAAGAATCGTTTCATCGTTTCGTTGTAGTCACTTGTGACTTGGAATTTATTTTATTTCGCATACGTGGGTAATGTACTCGTTTCGTGAATTTGAAGGACTGGGTCGCTTCAAGCTGGGGGGAATGTTCGCGCCGATCGCGATAATTCGACCAATTTTGGATGGTTAGGCGTTATTGTGATTCGTCGGTGCATAAACAGACGTCCTAATTTGTTACCCCTATACCCTTGTCCTGTCTCTTTCGCGCCGCTTCCTTTCTATATTACCCATCCCGCTCACTAGTCCAAAGGCCAGCGCTTGCGCACTGAAGAGAGGCAGTGCCGATATAACTGGCCGCGCCGCATGGTGGTCGTAATCGTCGAATCGAAGTATAGTTGTCGTCAAGCAGTCGTTGTCCTACAGTCGTCATAGAAGACGCTGAAGAAATCGCCGCGACCGTTGTTTTCGCCCGCATTCGCCAAACCCGCAAAATCAGTGTAAGAACAATTTATAAGTGCTGGTGCCGAGAACATCAGGTGAGTTCCTTTACTAGTTTCCTTTCTAGTTTGTTTATTGCACCGATTATCATAGTATCGTCTATGTATCTAATTTAAAGATTATCGCAAACCCCGCACCTAGATACAGTCCACTAAACCCGCGTCATCAACATTGTATACCATAAATGATCAATTGACTTTCGCTAATCATTAAATTACGATAACACCCGAATTTTCCGATGGTATATCTACGCGCGGTGGTGGCTCGGTTGTAAGAACGCGTTCCTTAAATCCTACAAAGGTCGGTTCAAACCCACCCGGCATGTATGAGAAATACACTTTTCTTACGTACATTCGTTATAGATTTAGAACACCACCGTTCCCGTGCCTCGGAGAGCACGTTAAGCCGTCGGTGCCGGTTCCACTAATACCAGCTTGTGCAATCGTAAATAAATTGTCTTCAAAAATTTACATCATATCCTCGCCAAGCCGTCTGGCCAGCGTGGTGAGTGTAGGCAAAATTCTCCAAATATATGTCTGTCTGGAAGGCCCATCTCCAGCAGTGAAGGTCTAGGACGCTGTTCTAGGGGTTGTAATAAAAAAAATAAAAAAATGTCTACATAGTGCTTGTTGAAACACGCGCAACATGTAATGTCAAAACAGGTCAATATTCGGTCGGATATCCGGCGAGATGTAAGGGTCGGATGGCCGAATATTCAATCTAACTCTTCAAAACAACAACAAAAGTAGTACGTTCGGAAAGCACTTATAAACTGTTTATTTTGTAAATCCCAGCCAGCACCTCGCCGCAGTAAAAGTTGAAAATAAACTAATCACAAAGCCGTTCGTTTAGGTCGTGAATTGTTTACAACGCTCCCGCTAAATTAATCTCAACGCTTTATAACTCAAGTAGAGCTTTGCGGGATCTAATAAAAGTAGTCGTGAGTTTTTAAAATATTATTATCTTATTTTATAACTTTGTTTTTATCCGACAAGCAAATATTTTCTGAGTAAAAAATACATTAAACAATTCTGTATTGGCCAAATGCATATGTTTTATTTACACGCACACAAACTCAAATGTATACACACAAACGTGATCCTTTCCCTCCTATCCTTCCTTGTACCTCACCCCGCAACCCCGGCACTATGGAAATCCGCCCGCGCCGCAACCGTCTTAAAACTTTAACCGCAAATACAGTACAGTGAAGTGAAAGTGAATAACTCTCCGCACCGCTGCGGATTAATCTCATCTCCGCTCCCGCTACCGCTCCGGTTGCCAGCAACGCTCCGCTTCGACGCTCCTCTGTTGGGAACCCCCTAGGAGGAAGGACGGGTGTGCCCGCCGACTGAACGGTTTTGGTAATCCAGGTAGATCCCGTTTCCTCTCCTCCAAATTCAATTCGAGAATAAAAAGAAACTAAATAATGGAACTAAAAATAATGGCCCATCCGAGATAGTCCCAAGAAGACTGGCGATATTTCCTCTCTGTATAGCGAGGCAAATACGTTGGCAGAAATAATTGCCAGCCTTCCTCTTTCCAGAGTTTTCCGTCAGCTGCTTTGACAACTCCTTGGCCAGGCGCCTTGCTGAAGGTCCCCATGGGCCCATATCGTCTCGACCCCAAACGGCACAAATATTAAAATAATTTAATTGAATAATATTAACAAACAGATACATGTATCCATAAGTTATTACTTTCAAAATTATTAAATTGTTATATTGAATAATTTATGACATAGTATTTTAGATTTTTATTTTGATTCGTAGTGATTCAATTCGCCCTAGCAAGTTAATACACCAATTGGTATTTCTCTGATGGATAGAAATCGAAGCGTTGATATTTGCCAGAGAACAAAAGTTACTGACATACGAGTAGCTTTTAAAATTATGTCGCAAAACCGACGAACCAGGTTCGGGAAGACGTAGAGTGGAACGATGGATGGATCGATGACCTAAAGAAGATCGCTGGTGGGGGTTGGATGAGGGTGGCAAGAGATCACGTTAATTGGCGATCCGAGAGGCTTACATCCAGCAGTGGAGAGATGGCTGATGATGAGGAAGTGAAAATAGTTACCGATTGGTTACGATAAATGACATTAAAATTCCGGACATCGCTCCACGCCGCGCGTTATACGGATAGCAATATGTTTGAAGTGACAATTATTTCCGAAATGTCTTTAAAAAACGTACGAGATCAGTATGCCTAGTGTGACAGTGAAGTTTCGGAAAACGTAACTGCTGTAGTTACGTTTTTTCATTTTACATTGCGTGTTATTGCAAGTTTGGCTATAATAACAGGCAATGAACATCGAAAATTCAGTAAAAAAACTCTACTACTATAGTTGCGTTTACGAAACTTCACTGTCACACTAGGCATACAGAATATGCGATATTGTGAACGAAATTAACAGCTTTCCGAACGGACGAATCTTTGGTATCCGTATCATCTCAATTTTTTCGGCTAAAACTAGGACCTGAGCCGAATCTTCGGTTTTGTCTGAAAATCGAATTCGGGCAGACATCCATTACTGTTATGTATCTACCTGCGCTGTGGTGGCTCGGTTGCAAGAACACTTTCCTTAAAAATTACAAGGTCGCTTAAGCCCCCCCCGGCATGTACCAATGAGAAAACACTTTTTTTACGTACATTTGTCATAAATTTACAACACCACCGTTCTCGTGCCTCGGATAGCGCGTTAAACCGTCGCGTCGGTCCCGGTTCCACTAATTTTGTGGAATCGTTAATAATTGTAATTGAAAAATTGACATCAGATCTTTGCCAACTCTGTCTGGCCAAATTCTCTAGATATAAGTTCTGGTGGAGGTGGAGGTCTAGGACGCTGTGTACTAGGAGTTGTAATGATGAAAATGATGACCTACCTGTTTGCGTCTTTCCCTGTTCATTGCCAGTGTGGTATGTTCGCAGTAGAAGTCCGGGAGAAGTTGTTCGCTCGCCTCAGCTGGGGCTGATCTTACTCCGCGAACGACCCGCATGTCGACATTCGCATTGGCGTTGCTTATCGGACCTACTAAAGTTGCAGTGGCCTGAAAATTTGTGCCTAATATATAAATAAAATACTGTAATTCAAGGACCGGTATTCAACACCTACTTAACCCTTAAATCATCATCAATATTTGTAACAATTTAATGTTCGCGAGTTTAATTTACTCCAAAATTTCAACAAATAAACATTGCTAATTTATTTTTTTATTATCATATAATTTGAATAAAAATAAAAACTTTTTTTTTTATGAAAACACAAACATTAGAATGGATATATTAAGTACCGAAACTAATAATTGTGTTTATCATATACCTGACGGAATGCACGTAGAAATGTCTTCTAAGCAATAATGCATGGAGCTAATGTCAACCTTATGGCTAGTGTTTTTTAAGATTATATTATTGTGTGCAAATATAATAGTGCCATCTATGATCGACTAGAGGAACGTTTTTGTCTAATGATTGGAGTCAATGTCAATCTTATGATTAGTGTTTTAAAGCTATAATTCATAAAATCATGAAGTCTGAACGCTCTTTCGCTATTACGAGTACAAATCGGTCTAGATGTAATAGAACAAACAAAAGGATCTTCCTATCTGGCCAGGTTATGTAGGAGCGCTCTATGGAACTGGTTCGTTCGCGAACTGCACCTTGATTAATAATCCACGATGACAAGTGGCAAACTTGTCCTATAATCTTAGTCGTTACATTCAGGTAAAGTGGTGCAAAGAGTTTAGGAATAATGGGGAAAAGGTGCCTACTTTGTACGTCGTCAATTGAGTATATGGTATATGTAGGAGGTGGTCCATTGCAACCTCCTAAATTGCGATATGTGTTGTAAATAAAATAAACTCACCTCTGATAATAATGGTGGCACGGCAGATGTCAATCTCAAGTAGATGTCAGCTGAACTCTTTAATTCAGTCAACCTCTCCTGTTCTAGAGATTCCAACATTCCAGTTCCCTTTACAACACTAGATTCCCACTCTAACCTAAAATTGTATTTAAAATATTTTATTAACCTATATATGTCCAAAGGGTCGCTAACGACCCAACACAACTACCTTAAGTATATATACATATATATATAAGTAAATATAAACGCTTGTTATACAGAGCGTAGTGCGTTAATTGGCATGTAATTTTTTTCTGCTACTTATTATTTATGGTTTTATTTACGTGTATCGAATATAATTTATAACTGAACGATAAATGAGTAAGAATTTAAGCTTTAATTCTAATTCACCATATATGGAAAAGGATTTGCTCAGCGGGTCGTTAACGACCCTTTCTAAAAACCCTACATGCGTTGTGTTTTATTATTAAATAATTACTGTCATATATAGGTTAATAGTTCAACCTACAACTTACTAGTCCCGTGCAGACCCTCAGCCAAGCGTCTGGCCAAACGGCAGACGGAAAATTCTAGATATAGGAAGGCAATCGTACTAATAACCTATTAAATATACAGAGGTTGCTAACAGTGTTGCCAGTCCTTGGAACTATCCCTGTTTTTATATAAAACATTATTGGGTTTACTCTATATTTGAATATTTTTTTACTATTTTAGTATATTTTAATAACAATTATTCTATTTCTTAACTTTAAGACTGCTTTAACCTTTTTACAATAAACTTAGGATCAGACATCACTCACTTAAGTGGGTTCATACGGATAGATAACGGGCCACTTAAGAGAACGAAGCAATAATTACTGGGCATATTCTTAGACGTTTCGTCAACGGCTTCTCCACTCAAGCATTCCTTTCAGCTTTCAAACACTAAATTATATCTTTTTTATTGATAACTTACCTTGCCCTCTCAGCCTGTACACAGATGTTATAATAATCGACTTCAGTTTTCTTCACAGCATCTTCAGTCTTTCGTTTTTTCACCTGGAGTTTAGCTGTATCCCTTTCATTGGGTGTTATGTTAATTCTGTCAGCTCGAGCAGCGTTCAAAATAGAGTGGGAATGAGGAATGTGACCCACGCTGGAACTTCGTGATATGCGACTGTAAAGGAAAATTGTAATTCTAACCAAACTTATTTTGATATGGGCTATAAAAGTAGCCTTACTTACTTAAGGACAGAAACGAGTACCGCATTTGCACGTCAGAAATAAATAAGCAAGGATGTCTTTAACCGGCCATATTTTTATATAAACTAGGTACCATTACATAAACGACTAGGTATTTTATTACATAAACAGAAAAAAAGTTTTAGTAATATTATTTAATTGTTAATTTAAATAAATAATGTTTTCCTTATTGTTTTATTGTAAACAACCTTGCCAATATTAAATTTGATAGTGGTAGAGCACATGCTGTTGTGTTGTACTAAGCCAGTAAGACTAAGAAAGACAATCTGCTCGCTGGCCAGCCGGCCTTTTCAGCGGACGCAATATGGCGCGGCTGTTTGAGCCACCTCGCGAGTTTGCCGAATACAAAGGAACGCACCTGGATATGCGTAAATGATTCATTCGGAATTCGAATAAATATGTTTTGCAATAAATAATGTTTTTATATTTTAAGGATGACCCAATACTTCAATAGAAAGTTTTGTCAAAACTAGTAGACCACTATTTTGGGCGAGCCTATGCCGTTAGATATTCCATGACAGCTAACCTTTGGAACAATGTGAGGAGTTTAAGACGTAGGTACCTTAGAAAGGTGCGTCATAGCAAAATATAAGCATGAACACTTCTAGAAAATAGGCTCGATCACACCGAAAGCGTACATGTAGACGTGCGCAAGAGAGCGTTTTACTGACTTGCGTGCTCGTACTATAGATACGTCACCTGAAATACCCAGACCTCTAAATCAAGTGTTGATTTGGGAATAATTCGCTTCTGCAAATGGTTTTTTTTGTAGGTATTCATAATATAACTTTAAACTACATAATTCATATCAATGATACTGCAAAGCAATACGCAAGAGACACAATTTAAACTAATAATATATTTACCGCATTGTATGTTAACGCTTCGCACAAGGAATATATAGTAAAGGCCAAAGCAAAGACAGACAGCGTGCGCAGGAAACAGTAGCGTGACGACAATAAATCTTAATAAACCAGATAATAGATCATATTATTCTCATAAAAATATGAAATTAATAACTACCGACCCGAGTTACGACTTTAGTCTTTATTGCGTTCCAATATTAAAAATGTTTTGCAGCTATCAATATTAATTAAAAGACAGACTTATGGCTGTTAAAAGTGCTAGAGCTAAGTAGTAATTCTGAAAGGATGAATATTTTTGCATGTTTTGAATATTGGAACGCGTTTAATTGGCAAAACGTTCGCTATAATGCGATGCAAATATTGCACAAAACTTTCTTTGTATAAGGAAGTCATTTTAACAGCTATAACTAAACACTTTATCACGTAATTATAGCATTATATCATCTTGCGAACTTTTACCAATAAAAAAATGTATTTATAATACCTACCCATTTACATAATGAATTATATTATAATACCTGACTTCCAGAGTGGCGTCCTGGAATTTCTCATTTTCTCTTGCGGCAACGTGTGAATGTTTCTTCGACTTTGCTTCTGCTGTTCTACAATCAGTCAAGGTTCTAGTGGATTTGTCTACATTTCCTTCGATCTGATAAAACAATAAAACACATATTTATTGAATAGTATTTTAGAAAAGATTTGGTGGTTTGGTTGTTAGAACGTACAAATGAGAAATACACTTTTCCTACGTACATCTGTCATAGATTTACAACACCACCGTTCGCGTGCCTTGGGGAGCACGTTAAGCCGTCCTGTCCCAGTTCCACTAATACTAACCAACAGGCCGGCATTGTGGTACAGACCGCTTAAAACCAGATGGGTCCGAAAAAAAAAACTAGGAATTAATTATGTACCTATCGGTCTAGTTTTAATTCTCAATCAGTTAGCCTTCTTGCCCCGTCTTGTTATATTTTTATTGCCTATGATAATTTGAATGTTATTAAACCATTATTTTGTTTTGGTAATTTCCGTCACTATCAGATACATTACCTTTTTCCTAAGTTTTAATTGATTTTCTATTGTATGCTTCATTGGTTTAACTAATTCTTCTGCTAGTGAATTTGAATAATTCCTGCAACAAAATAACAATAATTATGTAGATTGAAAAACAATTAAGAGGGCTTAACAATTTTGCATCACTCTCGTTCGCACATTCCGAAATATATATATATATATATTATACTAGTACGACATGTGACCTTGCGCCCACCTGATGGAAAGTGGGGAGCGAGATCCATGAATGTTAGCAACTGTAATCAGACACTCATGACTGACACCAGTCCTTAACACTATGCCGGCTTGACTGGACATGACAGCAATTCGAGCTTGATCCCAAAATGTGTGGATACACTTTACTGGGTTTACCGGCACGAACGGTGGATACTTCCCCGCCCCGGCAGACTGGACAAATTACCACTATTCTGCCTACCACCTATTAGATTTTTGCAAAGATTTTTGAAGTCTAAATGTTGAATCAACTTCTAGTAAGTTGATTAAATTATTTGATCATTAATTTAATGAAATTACGGTCATTTTAGAGTTATATTAATCATAGATTTGTTTTAATAAAATAGAGTAAAATCAGTATTAATGTATTTGCTATTTTTCTTTGTCTAAAATTAGGTAGGTATATAAAAGGTTAAATATGTCCGTAATTTTAATTGTCCGTAAGTAATGCAAAGCGGAAAATCCTCGAAGTTAAACGTTTGATATCTGATACATTATTTGAGAATCAAGCGATAAGTTAGCCCATTAGTTACCTATGTATGTAACACATACCTGTGTATTTCTGCACGTTTTTCCATTTCTAATCCTACGTGTTTCCAAGCTTCAACGCATGAGCCTACACTTTCTCGGCATGCCTTGCCTAGTTTGGTGCCTAATTTGGCTAAGCATTTGGAATAGTATATCTCGGCTTCAGCCCTGAAAAAAATAAAAATATTTATCATATAAATCGGTGTTAAATGGAGTGTGTCAGGCAAAGCTTTTTGTAGATGTCGCTAGCGGCAATGGTACCTTATTTTACACCTATATCGCGTCATTTTTAAATAATTTTTGTAGTTTTATATTTTTATAACAAAATAATGTATTTTAAATTAACGTTACCTACCTTAAAAGACGAATTAAGAAAGCGCACACCGTCTTTAAAAATCATCATCATCTACCGTGATAAAAAGTTAGTGATACACCCCATTAATAAATGTGTTATGCTGCAAGTCTTAACTGTTTCTTTATTTAAAATAATAAATAAAAAAAAAAAAAATTTTCATGTTTATTGATAGGCCGCTTAACTGTAATCACAGTTTGTTGGCGGAGACAATTAGATCGAAGTTTCATATTAAATAATAAATTACATATAGTAGGTACCTAACTGGCGAACCGCACAGATACCAAGTATGAACTTCCAGGATAATATATAGTTACTAATCTATATTTATTTGTATCCTTTAACCTTATAAGGTTTAGAGAAATAATTCTGTACTTCTTAGTATTAAATTATTATTTTTTTAAGCGGTGTAATTTTTTGTGTAAGCCAAATATAGTGTAATAAAGTGTAGGCCAAATTCTCCACATATATATTCTGGAAGGCCATTTACAACAGTGGAGGTCTAGGACGCTGTGTTCTAGGGGCTGTAATGAATGATGAAGTAACAACAATAGATCTATTCGCCTCTTTAGCAATAAAAAAGAAGCAGAAATTATCATGCCGCCCCGCGCGCGTTAGGGGTAAGACGTGTAGCCAGTAGCTCCCGTATAAACATTTTATTTTAAGTTGTTTAAAAGTGATTTAGTGTCTTAGAAATTACTCAGTGCAAAAACGTAATAATATAACAGTGAAATTAATAATATTATCGTGAATTCATTAAAATAAGTGAAATATCCAAGCAAAATACGGGTGTGATTATAGTGACTCACGAAACAAACCGACTTATTCGAGAACCGTCTATTTTACCTACCATCTACACGAACATAGACATTAGTTTTGCTACGCTACTATGCATCTCGATAGCCCGGATATCGGAACGCCAGACCGCAACCCCGTACATGCCCGGTTCAAATCCACCCAAAATTAAATATATTTTTCATTTTAATTGTTGAGAGCACAAAAGTGAAGTCCATAGAACACATTAAAAGAACACATTTCGAGTATCAGCAGAAAACAACAAACGAAGATCAACGACATCTATCGACAAGCACGAGAACAACACGGACAGTTACCGATAGCTTCCCTAGATGGCGCTGTATAAAATAAAATATAATATTGGGTTACTACAGATAGATATTAATATTAACATCTATGAACATAAAATTAATTTTACTTATTTATTTAATTGACTTATTATTTGTAATTTAATTTAATTGTAATTGTTTTTTTACATGTAAACAGTTTAATTTTTTAGAATTTTTGACATTTCAATTTAATTATAATTTGTATAATGTTATGTTTGATAATTTTAGGTTTTTGTATGTGCTCACGGCCCAGTTGTTTTAACAATAATAATAGAATTGTAATGCGGGGTAGGCAGTAATATGAGCCGGAGCGGCGATGGGATCCGCAACCCATCACGCATGGCCCGAAAAGCGCGGATCGAGGACAGCTGAGTGCCGACTTGGCACCTGGAATGTCCGTGGAGGGATAAAAGATAAGATGAATGAACTTCTAGATATGATGGATGAAATGAAGTTGGATGCGATTGGCGTGACCGAGACCAAGCGGAGGGGTAGTGAGATGCAGGACTTGCCGGGGGGAGGGATCGCGCTCTGGTCGGGAGTGGGAGTCAACGATCGCGGTAGTCAGGGGGTGGGCATTTTACTATCTAGCCGCTTGGCCGACAGCATGTACGAGTACTGCCTGGAAAGCCCAAGAATACTCTGGGTTCGTCTAAAAACTGGTCTTAAAAAAATATTTATAGCCGTGGTTTACGCCCCAGTAAGCTCAGCCCCACAGCAGGAACTGGAGAATTTTTGGAACCAGGTCAGGACAGTTCTAGATTTGGCAGTTGGGAACGAAAATATAATATTATGTGGCGACTTGAATGGATGGGTGGGGACACGTCGTGCAGATTACGAAACGGTCCTAGGTGATTTTGGAGATAGGAGAGTAAATGATGCAGGTAAGCTTATTCTTGACGTGTGTTTAGAAAAGAATATTTTTGTGTCCAACACAATGTTTGCTCACAAAGATATTCACATGTATACAAGAACGATGAATAGTGAAAAGAGTATGATTGATTTAATAATAGTTGATGAAAGACTGCGAACACAGACTCTGGATACCAGGGCGTATCGTGGGCCAGAATTGGGAACAGACCACTACCTAGTAATCACTAGGATTAGTGGTCTGTTCACAAAATGGCGCCACCGGCGATCAGGTGGCAATCTGTCAGCAGTAGAGAGAATAAAGAGTGAAAAGTTACAAGATGATAGTGTGAAAGAGGAGTATATGAAACGCGTCAAAGATAAACTTATCAACTTGAAAGATGTGAGCAAAGATGTAGAAGAGTGCTGGAAGTACCTAAAAAATGGTATGGTAGAATCGGCAAAAGAAGTATGTGGAGTAGCAAAAAAGCGAGCAACTAAAGGTGACGCGTGGTGGGATGAAGAGGTTAAAGAATCGGTTGAAAGAAAGAAGAAAGCTTGGATAGATTACGTTGCTTCGCTAAATATGAATGAAAGTATGAAAAGAGAAAAAAAGAAGATATACCATCGCTGCAAGAATGAGACAAAATCTTTGATTAAGGAGAAGCGTGAAAGATGTAAAGAAATAGGTGAAAACAGGATGACGAGCAACTTTAAGGAGAACTCCAAACTTTTCTGGAGGGAAGTTAGGAAGGCCAAGGGTGGCTTGACATCTTGTCGAATGAATAGAGTTAGATCAAAGAGCGGTAACATTCTTGCAAACACGAATGAGGTGTTGGAGCGATGGAGTGAATATTTTAGTGAGATGTATGCTAGTACGATTCCTAACGACGTTACGACGGGTACTTTACCTCCAGAGCTACCCTCAAATACAACGTCTACATCTAAAGAGGAAATAAGTGTGCAAGAATTGCAATCGGCAATTAGAAGCCTGAAATGTGGCAAAGCAGCGGGAAAAGATCGAGTTCTCGCCGAAATGATCAAATACGGAGGTATACCGGTCTGGAACGCTTTCCACCTACTATGCAACCTTTGCTGGCAGGAGGGAAGAGTACCGGAGGACTGGCAGCAATCAGTCATCGTTCCTTTGTACAAAGGTAAAGGATCTAGATTGGACTGTGCCAACTACCGAGCGATTAGTTTGATCAGTTTGGCGAGCAAGATGTATGGCAAGATTCTCACGAAACGCCTGCAAGAGAAGACAGAAGGTCTTTTATGGGAGGCACAAGGAGGCTTTAGACCTGGAAGAGGATGCACTGACCAAGTCTTCTCGCTCCGCAATATCACAGATAAGTTTTTGGCCTTAAACCAGAAAGTTTTCTGTGCTTTTGTGGATTTGGAGAAGGCTTTTGATAGAGTTGTAAGAAAGAAGCTTTGGGACATATTGCCGGAGTATGAAGTGGATGACAAACTGCTACAGGCTATACAGTCCCTGTACAAGGGCTGTAAAGCTTGTGTGCGGGTGGAGGGAGGTATGTCGCCTTGCTTTGAATCCCAAATGGGCGTCAAACAAGGCTGCGTGCTGTCCGCCAGATTATTCACTTTATATCTCGACAAATGCCTAAAAAGAGTAAGGGAGAGTGACTGTGGGATAAAAATGGGTGATCTTGTGGTGAACTGCCTGCTTTATGCAGATGATGCTGTTCTTATGGCATCGTCCGAACAACAATTGCAATCACTAGTCACAGAAATGAAAGAGGGATGTGCAGAAAAAGGACTCCGTTTAAATGCGAGAAAAACCAAGGTACTAGTGTTTGAAAGAAGAAGGATGACAACCTTGACGATAAAGATTGATGATGAAACGCTAGAACAGGTAAATGAAATTATATATCTGGGCAGTGTTTTCACTGCGGATGGGAAGTATGATAGGGATGTTGAAAGAAGAGTGAACGCGGGAAATAGTGTTAATGGGGCCCTGGGGTCACTGATCGCCAGTCGAAATGTCAGTGATAAAGCTCGACTCGCCATACACAATGCCATGCTAATACCAACACTTATGTATGGAAGCGAGACGTGGATATGTCAGAATACGCATGAGAGTAGAGTTAATGCAGTAGAAATGAGGTCTTTACGTCGGATATGCGGCGTAACTTTGATGGACCGTATACGTAATAACGAAATACGCAAAAGGGTAGGTATAAAAGAAAGCATAGGTACAAAAATAAAGAAAGGCATGCTCCGATGGTTCGGGCATGTCGAAAGGATGAGCGAAGAGAGATTGACGAACCAGATATATAATGCGAAAGTTGTGGGTAAAAGAGGCCCTGGCAGACCAAGACTTGCCTATCATGATCAAATAAATAAAACATTAGCTGAAGGTGAATTAAAAAGCCATCGAAACAAGAGGGCATGTATGAAGAGGTTGATGAATGTCGAAGAAGCGAAAGAGGTATGTCGTGATCGTGACAAGTGGCGCTCAATTGTCTCTGCCTACCCCGCAAGGGATTTGGCGTGAAGATATGTATGTATGTATGTATGTATGTAATTTTTTTTTTAATATCACCATGGCAAGCTTACAATATTAGTTCTCCTTGAAAGTAATAATTGGGATTTGACATCATTGAAAATGGCACATACTACTACAACAACAAATAGGTGGTAGGCGGACTGATGGTGGTAATTTGCCCAGTATAAACCCAGTCATAAGTGCCTGATTCCAATTGCTAGCATTCATGGACCTCGAGCGATACTTACCACATGTCGTGCAAGTATAAAGAAAAATAAATGTTAATTCAATCGGGGCAATAATGTGGCGCATTTAGAGATGTCTGAGCGTAATGCTGTCCATCTACCGAGCATTAAGAATGATAAAAACGGATAATGTATTGTGGTATTTCGGGAACGGACCGGCCCACTTGGCGGCTCCTCGCAACGATCTATTTCGGAATTGCGCCCATTGCCATACATTTTTTTTATGAATAAAACAATTCGAACGATTCTCTTGATAAAATAAAATCAAAATTTGTTGTTTTTTTTTTTATCTATTTAATAGGGCGCTTTTAATAACGGCCATGGTAAACATAAATCTACGCCTTAAATATATATATATTTTTTTAAATAAGTTTATTAAACAAAACATTCATAGTCTATTCATACTAATATTGTACCTTTGTATGTTTGTCTATTACTGAACCGACATTGATGAAAGGACATAATTCATCTTGTATAGGGATTTGCGCTAAATTGTGTTCAGTTTTTTTATTTTATTTATTAATTATACTAGCACGACATGTGACCTTGGGCCCACCTGATGGTAAGTGGCGCACAAGGTCCATGAATGTTAACGACTGAAGTCAGACACTCATAACTGCCATCAGTCCCCAACACTATGCCGGCTTGACTAGATGCTTTTTCACACTTCGCTTGAAGGACTCCAAGTTATAGGAAAGTGGAAACACAGAGGCTGGAAGAGCATTCCACATCTTTATCGTACGACAGATGTATGAGTCCCCAAATTTATAATGATATATTATAAATTAATATGCATTTTTAGATAAATTATTTTTATAAGATTACAATTTAAGTAGAAAAAACCCTTTTTATATAGTTTAGGTGTGCAAAATGTTAAAAATATTAACATAACAGCTCTAGTACTAAACTATAGTCAGAGTAAACAAATGGTACAAAAATTAACTGCCAGTGTCAAATACTTTTATCAGTCAGGCGCTTGCTGACATTCTTTATTTTTTCACTAGGCATTGATTGATACGAATACTACATATTTTATTTTCCAAATAACATAATTCCAAGGTAATATATAGTAAATGGCGCGGTGGTGGCTCGGTTGTAAGAACGCGTTCCTTAAGTCCTACAAAGGTCGGTTCAAACCCTCCCGACATGTACCAATGAGAAAAACACTTTTCTTACGTACATTTTTCATAGATTTACATCATCACCATTCCCGTGCCTCGGAGAGCACGTTAAGCCGTCGGTGCCGGTTCCACTAATACCAATTTGTGGAATTGTTAATAAATTGTCATTAAACACATCATATCCTCGCCAAGCGGTCTGGCCAGCGTGGCGAGTGTAAGCCAAATTCTCCAGATATATGTTTTGGAAGGTCCATCTCATGATATACTAAAAAATACTTTAGTCTTATCAATAAATGTATCGAAACTATTATTTACTTTTTTTATCATACAGCAGAAGTAGTACAAAAATTTCCCAAAATGGATGATGTCCTTCGGCAGATATATTCTTTGTAACCCTGGGACGGCATTAGGCTATTTGGCGTAATTATATAACTACAACATGTGACTCTACGACCATTAGTCTGTCAGTTTGTCACACCTATACCTTCGACTGGATCGATTTTAACACTACAAGTACATCTAGTACACGGACAACGCTTAAAGAGCTAGTTTTTAATTATTAAAGTAAAAAAATATGACCGTCGCTTTCCGAAAGGATGGCTAAATTGACGCATTTTTAACATTTGGTTATAAGTTATAATAAAATGACATACTAGGTACTACTAGCTTCCTAGCTACAATACTACGTCATAGAGAGAAGTGCTGAATGTCCTGAAGGAGAGCTGGAATAGTCAAACCTAGACCCCTGGGTTTGTGAGCCACACGAGCGCTGTTATTCTAGTAACGGTGTATGTATCAAAAGTGCAAGAATAACTGGCGGGAAAACGGGAGAACGTACCAATCCGAATCCAAAAGCTGTCCGGGCCTCGAAGACTCTACTATATATATTTATTGTTAAAAATGTGAAATATGTGAGTCAGTGACACAGATACTTTTAAAATTGCTGTGTCACCGTAAACATTCCATACGCACATTATGTGCTTACAGTTATTGCAACAAAAATATATAATTTAACTAGAAAAGGAAGACAATATTCTTAGCAATGGATGAGAGAGAAAACAAATAATATCTTGGGCTTGTGACTGAAACAGGCTCTATCTTCCATTAAAATTTTATCATATCGCCCCAGTATTTACTGCCGTTATTCACGTACTCGTAGAGAGTCGAAAATAATAAAGAAATGACAAACATTTTAATACACATTGTTTCCTTTAAAGAGTATTAAGCGTTTATCAAGATGTAACTGTAGTTAAATAGCTATTAGATTTGGAACAATAAGCATTGTTTTATCTTAGATTTGTGGAAAGTAAATGTTGTAAAGTTTCCGATAAGATTTCTTATCTAATTGAATGCACGAGTTATAGTATCACGAAGCAAGAGGTATTTCTCAGAAAAAACTGTCGCCTAGAACAGCATAGGAACCGGTCTATTAATAGGTACGACTATGGATGGACTGGATATACGCAAATATGCAGGTGATTAATATAAAACAATTACTGTACTATTCAGAACGGATATGAATTGAGGCCCAGGCCACATTGTTTTTTTTTTAAGTTGAGTGCAATGGAATCTAGGAAATAACTTTACATATATTTTAGAAGCCTTTGATGAGAAATTTCAGCAAAATCTTTGCACCATTCACTAAAAGAATTGGGACTAAGCAGGTCTGCCGTCAACACATTTATAAAACCTTGCAAGATGACATTAACGGAATCATACAGTATTTGGTTGGGTAGGGAGAGAAATAGAATGGTCGATGGTGAGCGTGCGCAATAAAAAAAGTAAAGTTCTTTAGTCGGTCGCAAGTCACAGACGCCATTCTTCTCCTCTCTCTTTTTCCCGTACATGATGGATTTACGCGCATGATGAATCCATGGATTGCTTAGAAAATTTACTTCATGCAGAGATCATAAAAGCATGAATAAAATACTTCATGATGAATATTTTGATATACGAGTGCACCACGCGATTTAGTCAATTTAGTTATTTCAGCCAATGACGTGCCTCATTAACGTTATATGTTAAACATGTCAAAATTTAACTTTTTTGTAGTAGTGGCGCGTCGCATCAAATTACATACTTGTATAACGTGACGTTGCGAATTTGATGCCTACGAAATTTCTGAACGCGGAACAAACGCCCAAAAGTTCCGCTGACGGACCGCCAATCTTCCTCATGGTGTGCCGGTAGCATAGACGACAAATTATATGCAATAAAATGTCCATCGCAGATATTTCGCGACGAACTTTCTGCGTAATGTGGCGCTGGCCTATGTATTCCATGACCGATTCTTTGATCTTAGTCAATGATACATACTCGTAATCACAGGTAAGAGAAGCGAGAGGTGTTTAACGGATAATTATTAAGTAGTTGGAATATGCATGCGGAGAAATAGGTTGTCGGTCTTCTCTGACGATTGAAGTTACCACAGTCATTTGAAAATAAGTACCTATACAATGATACATTGTCTTCCTGGGATGCCGCATGATTATTGATTTACTCGTATTTCAATAAAAATAAACTTAATTTTAGCACCTGTTTTCTGATTGGCGAACGGCAAGATCAAAGGTTGAATGTAAATCATATAAGCTATAGATCGATTGAATATTATGATTTTGAGCTTGAGCATTAAGTAATTTAAAAATAAGTAAACATAGATACATAGGCACTCGTAATCCAAATAGATGGCGCATGATTATCTTATAAATAAATAAAAACTACTTAGCGGAAATTTTGAGGATCTCGCGGCATTTTATGCTATTGTTTGTTAAGGTAATGTCACGGTCAAAGATTTACTGTAAAACTATTAAATGTAACTGCCAAAAGTAATATAAATCTTTGCATAGTAGAGATCGATTATTCATTCCATACCACAAGCTTAAAAAGCTACCAAGGCAAGTTTGAGTTTAGATATTAAAATTATTTATCCTGTCATATTATATTTTAAACACTAAATTATGGCAATCAAAGTAATAAAATATCGGAACTCAACCCAAGAAAGAAAGAGAGCGTAATCTGTCAACAGATGCGTTTATAATCTGTATATCATAATGTAAGTAACAGCTGAAACCTGCAATGGGGAATCTTTAGAGTTATTTATCTGTGTATGTAAATGATGAACCACCTACATACTCGTAGTGTATGCAGATGAGGTCAAGCGAAGTCGAGTTGACAATGAATTGCTGGTAAGACTAGGTACAGTCAGCATTAAAGTACCGCTGGATCACATTTTCCCGTATACAGTTATTCACGGATCCGTGTTATATGTTTATAGCGTATATATATAAGTTCACAGACATGCTAATTCACTAGAGATTTAATAAAAATAACGGTGTGCGAAGAAAAATCAGCAATAGTAGGGGAAGGCAGGGTAATCACGAACGCTGGGTAATCCCGAACGCAGCAATTTTACTATGTTAGAGAGAGGTAGCAAGATTTTACTCATCGCCATCTTATAAATAACGCCATCACTTGTAGGTACCTATTATTTCAATAAAACATCATGTCATCATATATGCGTTCGGAAAGCTCTTGTATAAACTGTTCATTTCGTTCATAACCTATATTTTGATTACGCAATGTTACTAGTCGAAATGTCGGGAGTTGTAGATATATATTTATTTATTTTATTTAATTATAAAAAAAAAAAACTATACTCGTATATTGTTCAAATAGATAAATACTCATAAATTTCTTTTTTTTTATCCGAGTTTTTATCCAAATAGACGGATTAATATTTTATAAATATTTTTGTAAATATATCACATAACTTTTCCGTATTATATTAATTCCCCAGCCAGTAGCCTTTAAACCATAATATGATTAAATGCTCACGTCTATGGTCAATCGACATGTTCTGAGAAAATGCCTTAAAATTTTGACAGATCGCATATCCTAACACGAGAGTTTAGCGGGAGCGTTGTTAACAGTTCACGGTCTAAACGAACCGCTTTGTTATTAATTTATATCGCACATTTTATTCACGTAAACAGCTAGTTTAAGTCGAAATGTACAAAATGACCAGTTTGGGTACTACGATCCCACACGTGAATACTATTGGAGTATTTTCTTTGCGAGCTTTCTTCACTTGAAAATCTCTGGTGTATATCTAAGCTGCAGTCACTCGTAGTTATAGTTACCTTTCTTGTAGGATAGCCGCTAGTTCTTTACTGAAATCACCCCCTTGTTTCACATAACGTCGTAATTCATCAAATCCCGTTTGAGCCTAGAACAAAATAAAATAAATAATTATTATATATACATTTTAGGGTCGTCTATAGAGGACATTTTTACTTATAGTTTATTTTCTATTAGATTTAATATTTACTTTTAAGTAGTTTTAATTATTTATACTTTTTAATTCATTATAAAAATATAGTTAGGAATAAAGTATTAAAATAAAATTATAAAAAAAAACTTTAAAAAATTGTTTAGTATATTTAGTACATTTTATTAACAATATTTATTAACACTTTATTGCTTAGTAAACAATTTATTTAATAATTAATATTCATTTAATTTATTTGTATTATTTCTCAAGTTTGGTACGCTAGAGACATCGTAAAGTTAGCTAAATGTAAATCCGTAACTTAATAAAAAAAAGCGTGGTTTCACCCCGAAAGGGATACGGTCTTGATGACACCTACTTTACTTTTGCTAAATAAATATATGGCCGTAGAGAGGATAATTATGGGCAACGCATTGAACCGTTAAGATTAGCGTAGAACTCATACCTAGTCTCATTGCTTTGCTGGAGTGGTATAACCATTAGGGAATAGTCCATAAACGATTAATACTGTTAGACGGATAGGACTGATTAGCGTGGTACGAGTGAAGTATTCTCACGACCATAATTATTGTGGGGTAGTCAGAAAACACGCCTTTTTGAATGAGCTGTCGTCGTCTCTAGCGTATTACACCCGTGTTCTTAGTCGATTCCTTAACAGGTCCTTCACTCAATTGTTCCTTTCCGCTTCTACGGATCTTGTATGATCTATATTCAAAGCAAAATAAAGTGAAAAAAAAGGGCTTAAAGCGACAAGTCGAACATAGGGTCGAATGTAGGCACACAAAACAAATTTTAGTATTACAATTTCGAAAAATAATTGATATAGTATATTGACATTACTAAAACATTTACATACTCAAAGCATGTGTACACAATATCAGCCATGTTTTATGAACAATCACGTAATTTATTTATTTTTTAAGATAAATGTTATTTTTACTATACAGAATCAGGATAAAAGAATTACAATATAAATTAAAACTACTTAGAAGTAAAAATTAAAATAAATATAAATTAAACCTAATAAAAAATAAACTATAAGTATAAAATGTCCTCTAGAGACGACCCTTCAGTGATAGTCCCAAGAAGACTGGCAACATTTCCCCTCTGTATAGATAAGCTAATACGTTGGCAGAAATAATTGCCAGCTTTCCTGTCTCCAGACTTTTCCGTTAGCCGTTTGGACAACTCCTTGACCAGACGCTTGGCTGAGTGACGCCATGGGCCCATCGTCTCGACCCCAAACGGCGCAAATTCGTAACCTGTACTGAGGTTGGCGTATTTGCCCAGCTTGAGGTTCTCAGCAGAAACCGCCGCACTTCCCGCGCTTGACGAGGTCGCCTGGATGTGTGATGTGTCTACACATGTCGCATCCCACACCAGGGACCTGCCAACTTTCCACGGCCCAACGGTCATGCCGTCGGGTCTTTTGCCATCGCTCCGTAATCTCACGTAAATAAATGTTAACAAATAAAATAGAATGAAACATTTTGTTAAAAAGAAGAAAGATAAGAGAATAAAAGAAAATTCAATGAAAAATAAAGCAGGTGTTACATTATATCCTTATTTAAGTTCATGATGACGATGGAGCTGTTTAGCAAATAGTGTTTACTTTGAAACCACTATTGCGTGATAATTAGAGCAAACTCAAAGATCACATATGAAATAATTTCTTTCCTGTTTCGTTTTTTAGCAATTTGTTAATGTTTACTGAATGTTTTATTATCAATTATCTGCTGCAAGCTGACGTTGGATGGTGCAAAGACGTAAGTAGGCAATAATAATAAAATTCTTCATTGCACACAAAATATAAAAGATAGCATAAACGATTTTCTATTTTTTTATTTTAGAGGATTCCATAGTCGCACTCTAATTTAAAATTACATTTACATCTACACAGTCACAACTACACACACATTTTACACATACACCAATACTAATGCCTTAGCACACAGGAGAACAGGTTAGGTTTTATTTGATTTTTTTACTATTTTTTATTTTATTTTTGTGTATCGCTCACTATATTATTATTATTATTATTATTGATTCATTTATTAAAACATTGGATAAGAATCAAAGGTTATAACTCATATTAGCGAACATTTTTAAAGGGGGTTAGTGTATAAGACGGCGATTCATTAATTTAAACATTGATTAAGTTAGAGAAGAATCAAAGGTTATAACTCATATCAGCGAACATTTTCAAAGGGGTTAGTGTATAAGACAGATATTCATTCATTTAAACATTGAATAAGTTAAAAAAGAATCAAAGGTATCAGTGAACATTTTTAAAGCGGTTAATGTATAAGACGTCTATTTATTAATTTAAACATTGGTTAAGTTAAAGAAGAATCAAAGGTTATAACTCATATCAGCGAACATTTTCAAAGGGGTTAGTGTATAAGACAGATATTCATTCATTTAAACATTGAATAAGTTAAAAAAGAATCAAAGGTATCAGTGAACATTTTTAAAGCGGTTAATGTATAAGACGTCTATTTATTAATTTAAACATTGGTTAAGTTAAAGAAGAATCAAAGGTTATAACTCATATCAGCGAACATTTTCAAAGGGGTTAGTGTATAAGACAGATATTCATTCATTTAAACATTGAATAAGTTAAAAAAGAATCAAAGGTATCAGTGAACATTTTTAAAGCGGTTAATGTATAAGACGTCTATTTATTAATTTAAACATTGGTTAAGTTAAAGAAGAATCAAAGGTTATAACTCATATCAGCGAACATTTTCAAAGGGGTTAGTGTATAAGACAGATATTCATTCATTTAAACATTGAATAAGTTAAAAAAGAATCAAAGGTATCAGTGAACATTTTTAAAGCGGTTAATGTATAAGACGTCTATTTATTAATTTAAACATTGGTTAAGTTAAAGAAGAATCAAAGGTTATAACTCATATCAGCGAACATTTTCAAAGGGGTTAGTGTATAAGACAGATATTCATTCATTTAAACATTGAATAAGTTAAAAAAGAATCAAAGGTATCAGTGAACATTTTTAAAGCGGTTAATGTATAAGACGTCTATTTATTAATTTAAACATTGGTTAAGTTAAAGAAGAATCAAAGGTTATAACTCATATCAGCAAACATTTGAAAAGGGGGCTAGTGTATACGACGGCGATTCATTAATTTAAATGTTCGATGAGAATCAAAGATGATTACTTTAGTTTTTCATATTTTTAATATTAATTCATTTTCCGAAGACTTATTCCGATATCCCTTTGTAAATTAACGCTTTTCCCGTGATGTAACCAACAAACCACGGGGCACGGGGTCCATATATAAATGTTCATTGTTACACTTCACTATCACACAACGTCATCATGAACTACAATTATTGAAACAATGATACTCGTAGGTATAAAAATGGATATGGTCGAAGACATAGAAATTCAGTTTGTTACGTAATGTGATGTAATAGAATGTGATGAGGTATTGAATATGTATGGCAGCAAAGTGGTATTGTGTTGGGCAGTGTACGATGACAGTGTGTAAATTTGCAATAACTAGCCATTACGAATTGATGTTGTAATAAATGTACTTCATCAAAAATGACTTGGAGTTATCTTTAAATATTTGACCCGTCTTCACCTATGTATTATTATAGTTTTTATAATTTTAACGGGTCTTTACGCGATTTACCTTAGAGACATATTTCTCCCGACGTTTCAGTCAAGTTGCATTGGCCGTGGTCACGGGTCGACTGAAGTGTATATGGATAGTGGCACAAACCATTGGATTGAGCTGCATGACCCAAAGATACTTTCCACCGATCGTCACTATTACCCTAGAATAGTACGTGAAGCGATCGAAATAAAGAAACACAAAAATTTCAATCGAGAGGGGGGTTATAAGCTATCTTCATCGTGGAATCCAGTAATCAATAGGTTTCGACGCCGGGGAAAATCGCCCAGTGTCGCCAAGGATATTGTAAGTGTCGTGTGTCGTGATTTCTAAAAACTTTTAAAGTGATAAGTGGGTAGGTTTACATCTACCGCCTAGTATGTACGAGACTACACCGCATAGCTACAGTCGACCCGTGACCACGGCCAACACCACACGGGAACGGTGGTGTTGTAAATCTATGACAAATGTACGTAAGAAAAGTGTATTTCTTATTGGTACATGCCGGGTGGGTTTGAACCGACCTTTGTAGGATTTAAGGAACGCGTTCTTACAACCGAGCCACCTCCGCGCGTTTTTTTTATATATTCATTAAATAGGTAATATTTTTAGCGCTATTACACGACACATCAGTTTTATTACATTTTTTATTTATAATTTTAGAAAAAAATATATAATCAGTAAATTATAATATCTACTAGTAATCAAAACAGAAACATCTCAAATGAACAACTCAATAATAGGTCATGGATTTATAAATGAAACAGTAGAAACTGCCTGTTCAAATTAGAATCAATAATTATTTATGTAAATTTGTTGGAAGGCTCGTCAATGGCCGTCATGGCAAATGTCGAGCTGCTGCCCCAGAGGCCACTAAACTAGTACTCGTCATAAAGAGTAATGACAAAATTAGGTTGATACCCTGATTTAGATCGAATCTTGCAAGACGGAAATAAGCTTACACCTATTATCTTTATATCAAGTTATTACTGTCAAAACCTTTACTTTCTGGTCACGTCGTGAAACGGTACAATGCGACTGATGGATTAATGCTACCGGCGAATTGCTATACCGTGTGCATACTTACTTCGTACTTGTACATACAACTTTCTTTAACCTTCAAGCAGACGCGTGGTCAATTTAAACGAAAGCACGGTCACGCGTAACCTACAGGAGCTATAGATTTTTTTGAGATACGTACTATTAACTGCTGGCTGCAGAATGGCAGATTATCTTTTGACATGTTTAACGTATGCCTTTGAGACATGTCCTCATTAACTGATAAATTGGTTATTTGAAAAATTGGACATAGTAACGCAAAAAGGAAGGAATTTTAATATAGGCCATTGAAGTTGGAATTTGATTAGTCCAACATTTAATATGTTTAGAATATGTCAAAAACTATATTTTATCTACATCGTTTTTCATATTAAAGACATCATCCCAAGGGCCTGATTGAAATTCATATATAATTTCTTAAAAATTGAGGATTGGAGACTTTTTGCGTAGCTACGTCTAAGCAATCTGATCCAACGATCACATGTACAAATCACGTGACGTAGGTAAATTAAAACAAACTATTAATCATGGATTATTTACTGCAAATGGCATTAAATATTATTTTATTATATGTAACTTTATTCATAAAAGTAAATATAACTTAAAGTATCATCACGACCGTATCCCGGGACGTGGTGGTTACAAAAATCTGTATTTTACGAAGCGGGTTTACATTTAGTCGTTTTACTATGGCTCACCCAAAGATTTGATACCATGTTTCTTTGTTAAATTTATATCTATAAGTTGTATACCTAACAGTGTATTGTATTAGTTTGCGTGAGAAAGTGACAAGTTTGTTTGTCCTAGGCGCCACATCTAGAAGAGTTGAGCGTTTCGTCTTACAGTATAACAAGACCAAAATAAATGGAAATGTGTACAATACACGATTCGACGCCGCGCGACTTATTGAAGGTTAAAACAATGTGTTGACGCTAAACTATACTCAACCTTAATCCTTTTATTTACAGTTAAAATTATGTAGTAAACTAACAACATTATATGTTTATATGCGACGTTTTTGCTTAATAACACTTGAGCGGAATATAAAGCGCACGCGTATTTCCGCTGGGAAGTGCATTGCTACCACAAACGGAACTACAATACTTTATGACTTGAATATCAAACAAACGAAGATGAAGAATACATGAGAGTAAATCCCGTACTGTAAGAAGCATTAGAAACCAAACGTAAACAGGAATATAATCTTTAAAGAAATTACTTATCTACTTATTTAAGACGAAGTATAATGGCTGAGTTAATGCCCGTAGGTATTTTCTGTCAGCCAATCCTTGGGGACAAATTTAAACTATTATAAGTGCAATGAATTAAATATTTAAAAGTTAGGAAGAAAATGAACAGCCTAATCATACATATTATACTGTTATATGCTATGTATATAATATCAATATAGTAAATACTAATACAAACATAATACTATACATAAACATACATATATACACTTACTAACATTGTGAGGAGCTTTTCAGGTAGTGTAGATATATGAGTTTTTTTATCAAAGATCTGGTAGTTGCTTGTCTTATATTAAGAGGAAGATCATTCCATAAATTTGTGTCTACAACGACAGAAGAATTTGAAACAAATCCGCAATGATTAGAGGGGATCGAAAGAAGTGAGTTGTGAGAGGAGCAAATAAATTTATTGTGGAAAGAAGAGATTTCTGCGAAACGAATAGGTAGCCACTTCAACTTAGCACGATATTCAGAGATGTGATCGTATTTAGATAAACAGAAGATGAAACGGATATACACGTTAAGTAACTGGTCCATCTTGTTGAGCAACATCTCGGAAAGATCGATGCTACACATATCACCATAGTCGAGGAGAGGAAGGAGAAGGCTTAATATTAAGAACTATTCTTCATACGTCATGGATCATTAGATATTGACCGCCTCCGTGGTCTAGTGGTAACAAACGTTGCCGTGAACTCGGGAGGTCGTGGGTTCGATTCCCACCGGGGGCATGTTGTACATTGTATAATTTGTCTCGGTCTGGGTGTTTATATGTACGAGGGGCGTTCAAAATATTCTCGGTATTGATACGTTACAACCTCTTTTATATATATATTTGTTACTGGCCGCTAAGATTCATCCATTGACATTAAAAAAAAGTAAAATTGGAACCGAGATGTTCTTTTGTTTTTCTGCAATTGCCGAACAAACATGAACACCATGAGCGAATTAACAATTTTAACGAAATTAGAGCACCGATCCGTCATAAAATTCTTGACAAAACAGGGTAAAAATCAAAAAACCATAAAAGAGGAAATGGATTGTGTTTACCGTGAGTCTGCTCCTTCATTATCTACTATTCAAAAATGGTCAAGCGAATTTAAGCGTGGAAGGGAGAGTATTGAAGATGACCCTAGACCTGGCCGGCCTGTAGTGGCTACCTCACAAGAAAATATTGATAAAGTGGAAAAACTTATATTGGAAGACGGCCGAGTGAAGGTAAAATCTATAGCTCAAGTAACCAATCTCTCTATTGGTACCGTACATGACATTATACATGACCATCTTAATATGTCAAAAGTAAGTGCAAGATGGGTTCCGCGAATGCTGACGCTTCTTCAAAAGGATATGCGTGTGGCTTGCTGTTCAGATTTTATCGACCTGTGTGGTGAAAATCCCGATGAGGTGCTGCAAAAAATAGTTACTGGAGATGAAACCTGGGTTCATCATTATGACCCAGAGAGCAAACAGGAGTCCATGCAGTGGCACATTAAGGGTTCAGCTCATCCCAAGAAGTTCAAGGTAATCCCGTCAGCTGGCAAGGTCATGGCCACAATATTTTGGGATTGTGAAGGAGTTTTGCTTATCGATTATAAAGAAAAAGGTGTAAATATCACAGGGCAGTACTACGCTAACGTTATACGTCAATTAAGAGATGCGATCAAAGAAAAGAGGCGAGGAAAGTTAACCAAAGGTGTTCTGCTTCTGCATGACAACGCCCCTGTCCATACTGCTCATATTGCCAAGGCAGCTATTGTTGAATGTGGGTTTGAAACTGTTACTCATCCACCCTATAGTCCGGACTTAGCCCCAAGCGACTTCTTTTTGTTTCCCAATCTTAAAAAGGATCTGCGTGGAAATAAATTTTCTGACGATGAAGCGTTGAAGACGGCCGTGGAGGAGCATTTTTACACCAAAGATAAAAAATATTTTTATGAGGGATTAAAAAAAATAATTGATCGATCTTATAAGTGTATGAACATAGGGGGGGAGTATATTGAAAAATAAAAATATCAAACTTTTCGTACTTGTTTGTTTTTATCCACATACCGAGAATATTTTGAACGCCCCTCGTATAAATTGTATATATTTACAAAAAAAAAAAGTATAATATGTAGTTTATCAACCATCTAGTTTCCGTAACACAAGCTACGCTTACCACGGAAACTAGATAGAGCTGTGTGACCTATCTGGAAATATTTAGAAAAAAAAAAAATAAAAAAAAAATTACCCAATAGTTATCCTTGAAGATGTGATTATGTGAAGAACGTAAATTGATCATATCTTCGAGAGTGTTCTGCCAGCGGTCCATGCCGGCAGAAATCTTCGTGGAAACGTTCTGAGTGCTTTTGTTCATGTTGTAGGTATCTTCTACATTTCTATGCAATGACCCCCTACCGGAAGACGCCGATGCATTACCGATTGTCTTAATTTTTTACCTGAAACAAATAAAAATACATTTACATAAAGAGTTGTTTGGATAGATAAAGGAGACAAGAATAGTGGATAGAAAGTGTTTTAACATATAATCTACTCCACTCCTTTTCCCACACGATCTATGGATTTCTATGAAAGATTCGTTACTCTTGTCTGGTTGGTCTCTGACGAATATAAATTTTCATTCAGGCAACGTCGACGGTGCATGTCATGCGCCATCCACGCGTCTCATTCTTTATACAATTTGTGTTCTAAATTAAAAACACCTTCCTGCCGGCTGTAAAAGTCTAATAAAGGAAACACCTGTTTGTCACACTTATTTAAGAACAAATACATATTTTTTTCGAATTGATGGGATAAAAAATAATTTACACTTCTATGTACAATTATCTACTACTTGTTTCTTTTCAATTTCATTTTCCTTAGTTATAAACTAAGGATTAATAATGTAGGAAATTACATTTAAAATTGTAGTTATATTTATTTATACTGCCTCTGTAATCACTAGACTACAAGGTAACAACTGCAAATTTAGATAGTACTGGGTTCGATTTCTGGTCGGATAACGACACTATATTTAATTTTCACTTAAATGTGGCTAAATGTAAATCTGCTTATTTAAAAAAGCTGAACACCCAAAGGGGATTATGGTAGTGATGATACTTTTTTTATACTATAGGTACTTACTCGTAGTTCTAAAGCTCTAAATGACCTGCAGACGTATTTCATTAAATAAGCGTAAATGTTATAATGGAATCCGTTAACTATATATACGAGTATAATGCTATTAGATTTGAGATTTGTATAATATTTTGTATTTTCGACACCAGTAGCCCTATTCTGTTACTTAAGCGCAACTCTAAATGACCTGCAGACGGATTTCATTAAATAAGCGTAAATGCTATAATGGAATCCGTTAACTATATATGCGAGTATAATGCTATTAGATTTGAGATTTGTATAATATTTTGTATTTTCGACACCAGTAGCCCTATTCTGTTACTTAAGCGCAACTCTAAGTGACCTGCAGACGTATTTCATTAAATAAGCGTAAATGTTATAATGGAATCCGTTAACTATATATACGAGTATAATGCTATTAGATTTGAGATTTGTATAATATTTTGTATTTTCGACACCAGTAGCCCTATTCTGTTACTTAAGCGCAACTCTAAGTGACCTGCAGACGTATTTCATTAAATAAGCGTAAATGCTATAATGGAATCCGTTAACTATGTATATCACGCTAATAAATATATTATCTCGGCCGCTGCCAAGGTCGAGCGCTTATAGAGTTAAGAATTGAATAATATATTGTAATTATGACGCAATCTCTAACGTAAACATCGGAATCCACTAACAACGTTTACGCCTAACATAATGGAATACGACTGGTTGGACCTTTGGATACTTAGCAGGAATTATCGAGACCTATACGATGTGGTGATTTAAAGACCCTTAATTAATAGGATATAAGTGTGGAGAAAACATTTAATATTATTGTATCAAAATAAACAAGCGATTAAACCGCTAAGTGTGAAGTAATCATTAATAGACAATATTTGATGTATGACTAACATCTTCTCAGTTTTCTATAAAATGATACATAATTAAAATGATTCACGGATTACTCACTAAATCAGTGCTGGTGGAACTAAAGACGCCACCTTGGTTATTTTGAATCATACCATAGCATTTTGAAATGTCGTTTTACAGATGAGTCAATATTAACGTTTAAGAGCTTACTTTAAGTGATATTTGTTGACATTCAGGCCCCACTTTTTTATTGGGTACTCTGGGGAAGTACCCAGGGCCCCGCTATTGACAGTAACCCTCTTAATCCTCCCACATCACCAACCGATAATCGAAATTAATTTAAAGAAATAACAGTTGTGTTAATAATTATATTTATTATTTTTATTGTCTTCACTATCTATTTAATTATTTAGAAAAACTTACAACTAAAATATAAATGTTTTTGTTATTTTTTCTTTTAAAAATTAGGTATATAAAAGTGAAAATGTCCAAAATTACCGTGACTTTATTTCCGAGACAGTTAATAAATTTAAAAAAATAATCTTAAGTATTGTTGCAACTTCTTATTCAAGTAAGATAAATGTTATTCAACAGTGATATAGAGGTATTATACCTATTTCATTGTTAAGCAGCTGTTAGCAGTCATAATCCACCGTATTAATGCGGTTTTGTCTGCTGATAATAAATTGAATTCAAATTAGAGATGGAGTTGGGAAACTATTGGAGCTCAATAAATACGGCTAATATCTATAAGCCGTGCTTAGAGTTTGTCTAATTTAGGTAAGTATGCTTACGTTAAAATTATTAATATAAAATAATATAAATAAATAAAATAAATATTTCCAGACAGGTCACACAGCGCCATCTAATTTCCGTGGTAAGCTACGAGGCTTGTGTTACGGAAACTACATATTATATTTTTTTTATTTTTAAATATAATACATATATATTATATATATAAACACCCAGACCGAGACAAATTATACAATGTACATCTTACCCCCGGTGGGAATCGAACCCACGAACTCCCGAGTTGACGGCAACGTTTGTTACCACTAGACCGGGAGGCGGTCTGTATTATTAAAAGTGTCTGTATTTATTTATTAAAAAAATTATTGCACTAAGTTACACATTTTATACTGGTCAAACCTTTGGGACAACTAAAGTAGTTACGACAAGATAAGGCAGGTGCTATCAAAACTAATAGAAAATATTAGCGTCATTTATGAATAATTACTTACAAACATACACAAATACAAACAAATAAAACTACATACATACGATCTATGAATATACATAAATATAATATACCTACTATATGATGACTGCATTGAGAGAAATAAATATAACAAAGAGTGTATTAAGCTTATGTTGAATTTAAATGGTGCGCATAGACCAGTTTCTTAAATAGTATTCTATTAGGAGCTTGACGGATGTCCACCGGTAACTGGTTCCAAAGATGTACAGCCACAGTGACTTGGAAACGAATGCGGTATGATGTGTGGGGAAGGAGAGCGTGGAGTTGGAAGAAGATCGTAAAGGTTTGTCGTGAGTGGCACCTAGGAAATTGAATATCTCTTTTAAATATATATATAATAATAATATAAATAAATAATAGTTTGTTTCTACAACCGCATTTTACAGTAAGTCTGGTTTTAAGCGGTGTTATTTTTATATAAATACCTTTAACCATGGCAAGCTAACAATATTAGTACTCCTTGAAAGTAAAAATTGGCATTTGACATCATTGCAAATGGCACATACTTTCAACGAGAACAATAAATAGGTGGTAGGCGAATGATGGTGGTAATTTGCCCAGTCTGCTGGGGCAGGGAAGTATCGTTCGTACCAATACACCCAGTAAAGTGTAGCCGGCATACAAGCCGCAAAGTGTTAAGGACTGATGTTATTTATGAGTGTCTGATTTCAGTCCATGAGTATTACGATCAGGTGGGCGCAAGGTCACATGTCGTGCTAGTATAAAAAAAAGTATTTTATTAATTACATTGCATATGTAGACAAAAGTGTAAACTTTGCCAAATCCAAGTGATCCCAGAATAAGAACTTACGGGTAAATTATAAATATGAGTTCGTTAAACTGCAATGCATCGTAAAGATTTTTTCTGAATTTTAATCTGATCGGCGTAAATCCTAGAACAGTTAACCGACAATTTTAATCAATAATACATTTATTTCAGAGCAGGAACTCTTTACTCATCTCAACCAAAACAGTAACTAATCACCAATTGGAACGAGTTCTAAAACATAATGTTAATCAATGCATAAGTTTGCGGATCCTAAAATTTTCAATGCCACACTTATTTCGCGATGCATTTTTAATAGTTTGAAAATGTCGGTTTGTGTAACTGGTTGCTCAATGTGATTGCGAAATTTAATCCTTGTCAATTAAAATGTGTGCATGTTACAATAATGTATAATTATTACAAATCGTGGAATCTGAAGAACATTCTTAGATACTTGCTTATCAAGAATAATTAACGAACTAATTATGAAGCCATTTTAGCGTTTATACGGATCTACGATTAAGTTAGGACTAAGGGCCGGTAACTGAATGCTTACTTCATGCCTATCATTAAGGCTTTTTTGATTTTGTTGGCCGCTGTCCGGAACAAGGATCTGGTGCTCATCCCGAACCACTCCCTGAGGTTCTTGAGCCAGGAAGTGCGTTTTCTCTCCGTTCTTCTGGAGCCTTGTATCTTGCCTTGCATGACGAGCTGCAGCAAGCTATACTTTTTATTGCGCATGATGTGTCTTTCTTCGCTTTACCGTTTTCAGTAGTTTGTTCATCCTCTGTAAGACAGTTTCGTTTCTTACGCTGTCCTTCCATGATATCTTCAACATTCTCATGTATATTCATATTTCAAAGCTTCTAACTTCTTCGACATTGTGTTTGTCAGGGTCCATGATTTGACAGGAGAATGGAAAATATGTATCAGGTATTTCTTCACTTAAATATAAATATTTGTATGGAAACGCGGCTATTTAGTAAGTGAACAAATGTCACTAAGGAACGATTCAGATACCCGCTCTAAGAAGAAGTCATTCAATACCTATACTTTAGTAGAGCCTAGGGTTTGTGGTCTCTCCATCTACACCACAGCGCTATTCTTTTTACTTGACTGCGCGACGCAAAGAAGGGTTATGTGTTAATTTCAAATATATATTTAGGTATGTATGTTTGTTTCTTTGTGGCACACTGGGGTCTAATTGCGTGGGCTGATTTTTATGATTCTCATATCAATCGATTCGTTTTAATCATGCTAGTGTCATCACATTAATCAAATTTTAACCAGATATGACGATATTGAGAATAGAAAAAAATCAAAATGACGAACTATGTATATTGACGGCCAGTTGCAGAAAAGTTGATTAAAATGATCTATGCTAGCTTGCCACTTTGGTGATTTCAGCCAATGAATATAATGAATGAAGATATCAGCCTTTCTGCAACTGACCGTAAATGTGGTATCATCGAATAGATATTTAAATTATTTTTTTTATAAATATTTTATTATAATTTGAATAGGTCATGTTGAGGTTTCTCTTATCATTTTTTGAAATAAAAAAAGTGATCATTTAGGATCTATAACGATTTAAAGTTTGTTAGCAACCATTCTCATTTTAATTATTAATGGTGGTCCTTTCTATATTTACCTATATATGTTAATACCTACCTAAATATACCTATAATATATATATAGTGTGGATTAATCCATAAATATGTAAAGTTCATTTTACTATTAACCGCCAATACTCATGCAGGTACGAGGTAGGGGTAGGTATTACACGGTCTCTCAATGAGACAAGATTGCGAAATTTACCATCTTATAACAGACAGCGATAACTAAAAATTTAGTTTAAACACAACTAAACTGCGAAAAATAAATTAAACGTATTTTTTTAAATTTCAAGAATAATAATAAATAAATAAATAAATATTTCCAGACAGGTTACACAGCGCCATCTCGTTTCCGTGGTAAGCGTAGCTTGTGTTACGGAAACTAGATGGTTGATAAACTACATATTATACTTTTTTTTTTTTTTTTTTGTAAATATATACATATTATACATATAAACACCCGAGACAAATTATACAATGTACAACTTGCCCCCGGTGGGAATCGAACCCACGACCTCCCGAGTTCACGGCAACGTTTGTTACCACTAGACCACGGAGGCGGTCAACTTAAGTAATGGAACACGGCTGCAGGTTATCTAATTCATAAGCAATGTTTAGTTACCTGCCGCGTTGAGATTTATCTATGAAGATCTCATTCTACGTCGTGGTTCTTACGTAACGTAACGGCTTGACTCGACCGTTGAGCAAATCTGGCGGTGAATACACATCGTCTGACTTTGATAGACCTTATCTATTAAAATAAGGTGCAAAGATTGCGAATTACTAATCAGTCTGATTTTCAATCGTAGTCCGAATAATATTGCGTGGAATTTATTAAAGAGCAAATGTTTTTATATTATAATCTAGAATAAATATAAAGAACTACGATTTTTTTAATTCAATTATTCAGCAATAAAATCTTAAGTTACAGTGCAGAGAAGTTTTCCTAAAAATATCGCCACTCATACTCGAACCTAATCAAGTAGGTAGCGAAAGGTTGACATTCAGGCGAACGTTGTGTTACCTAATTATTTCTCTCTCTGTTTCATCTCTCGGCTGTGAGCGAGATCAATTCCTTATTCACAATGCGGAAGTGTTTTGTTTTTCGGATTATTAATTTTATATTTAAAAAAAGTTGCCTTGTTTATTTCTAAAAGGTGTTCTAACAATGACAACTAAAGCCTAAAAAAAATATTTGCTCTTTTGACAATTACACGCGGTATAAATATTTGATAGCTCGGCTCTGCATATTAAAAACCTAGTAACAGCCATTAAGGTAATTTATAACAAGTAGGTACACAAAAATAGATATCTTGTAATTTTAGTAGTTCAAACTTAAAATCAAACTCAAAATAATTATACATTTAGGATAAATAAATACAAGTACTTAAGTATACATTTTTTATAATATAATTTATACATTTGACACTCTCTTCATAGCCGACCACCGGTCTCGGGTTTTATTCCTAGTTGAGAATACAAAAATAGTTCATTTCTTTGTAATATTTCTCGAGTCTGAGACATCGAACGAGCTTGCCACTTGTAATGATCCTATAGAAAAGTTGGCTCACACTTGAACTCCATTTCAGTTCACCATGATAGGATTATGGCCGTGATGATACATATCATCATTACAGCCCCTAGAACACAGCGTCCTATACCTCAACAGTTGGAGATGGACCTTCCAGAATATATATCTGGAGAATTTGGCCTACAAAGGCAAGGATACATATATTTGAGAATATATTTCTCATATATTTACTTAATTGGGTAGGGAGAATGCAGAGCAGACTGGTGGATGGTGAGCGTCTTGCTGCGCAATAAAATTAGGAGGCCTTCTTTATAAACCAGCCTATAGTCGGTCGCAAGCCCGACAACATTATTTTTCTGTCTCTTTTGGCCGGTCCACACGGCGAATCCATGGAAGAAGAAGAGATAAGTATTTATTGCTGTTGTGCCCATGCACGTAGCTGCGCGTCGGTCTCGTTCCCACTAATACCAACTTGAGGACTAGTTATTAAACAGATCCTCGCCTACCTGTATGACTGGTATGGCGAGTGTAGGTCCAATTCCCCAGATTCTGGATAGCCCATATACAACAGTGGAGGTCCAAGTTTCTGTGTTCTGGGGGCTGTAATTATAATGATGATAATAAAATATAAAAGTTAATGAAAGACAAATTAACGTAAGCATTGGAGATTGTGACTTTGCTATCGTGATATCTGTTTATATTCCAACTTGTAAATAAATAGGTCGTGATGTGAAGTCAAATGAAGGAGGCTTGCAGGAGAAATCGGCAGGACCTATTTATTTATTTATTTATTTATTTATTTCGATAAACCACAGCTTAACAAAGAGTACAACTTTAACATATTATATAATAAGTAAAGCCAACAATTGGTTTATACAATTGGATATGGAATATAAAGGCAAAATAAAAACCTACCCATGCAAATGAGAATAAAAATATAAAAAAAACTAGTTAAATATAAAACTTAAAATAAGAAAAACTAAAATTAACAAAAATAAAATAAATAAAGTTTTGCTAAACTATGTACATACAAGTAAAAGAAATAAATAAAAAATTATAAAAACATTTAAAAATATAAAATAAATAAGCAATAAAAAAATATATAAAATCATGCTAAACTACATACAAGTAAAAAGAAATAAAAACTATTGACTTAAAGTTATAGATAAGGATATTAACTAAAGTGGATTCAGAACAAACCTACCAAGAACAAATATGCATACCAAAGATAATTAAATCTTGCGTATAATAAATCAATTCATCATCAGTCCACTAAAATGCATCCGCGAGTACAACAATCAATACTACAAACCACCCGTACCTATAATATATATATTATAGATACTTATAAAGGTATGACATTAATAAATATATAATATACGTGCATAATAAAATATAAAGAATAGGCATAGGTGTCAATTTAATAGTGAAAGATTATACTGGACTTCTGACAATGTATTAAATACTTAACACATATAACATATATATATATATATATATATATATAATTTTCTTATATTGTAGCTACTTTATCCTTAATTTGCTTCCTGAAAACGGGCTTGCTGTAAGCAAACAGATCGATTTGACTAAAATGTTTATTATATGTTCTGGCTAAACGGGTAAATGTTGAGTTTTGTCCATAATTCGTTCGGTGGAAGGTTACTTGAAGTAATGAAGAATATCTAGTGTGTCGCTTTGGTGCACAATAGCCCACAGTACTCACCATCGACGGACAATCAACTCGACTCTTGACTATATCATATAGAAGCATCATATCCTGTAGAATTCGTCTTTGTTCTAATTTTAGTAATTTGTGTTTTGTACAGCTTTCGTCGTATGTTTTAAAGTTTCTTCTTAATTGGTAATTTAGATAGTTTACAAATTTTAACTGTATATGTTCTATTTGATCCTTATACATTATATATTGAGGTGACCAGATACTGCTTGCGTATTCCAAAACGCTTCTCACATAGGCATAATAAATTGATTTAATACAAGTGGTGTTGGAGAAGGACTTGCATACCCTTTTTAAAAAACCTAAACTTTTATAGGCCTTATCTACAATTTTTTCTATATGGTCATCAAATAGTAGTTTACTGTCAAGATAGACACCCAGGTCTCGAATTAGGCTGGTACGTTCGAGCGGAATATTGTTTATTGAATATGTGAATAGTATGGGAGTTCTCTTTCGAGAAAAAGTGATGATTTGACATTTGTTTATATTTACACTGATATTATTTTTAATGTAGTATGCGCTGAGCTTCTCTAGATCGGCCTGCATATCTTTGCAGTCATCTGACGAATTAATGGCAGAATATATTTTTTTGTCGTCAGCGTACATTAGGCATTTGGTATTTGCGAAACATTGATATATGTCATATAAATAGGCGTTATATAATAAGGGACCCAGGTGGGAACCCTGAGGTACTCCTGATGGGATATTAGTAAAATCAGAACGGTATCCACCTATAACAACAGCTTGTGAACGATTTGACAGGTATGATTTTATCCATCTATATAAGTCTCCTTGAATGCCGAGGGTGTAAAGTTTATGTAACAAGATAACGTGATCCACTCGATCAAAGGCCTTCTCGAAGTCAGTGTAAATTACGTCTACTTGCTTCCCTCTCTCCATTTGACAAAGAGTAAAGGAAATCAATTGTGACAAGTTTGTGACTGTAGATCGACCCTTAAGGAACCCGTGCTGATGTTCGTCTATTTCATGTGAAATTGTTGGGTATATAATGTTATAAACTATTTTCTCTACTATTTTACTGAGCACATTTAGTATAGATATAGGTCTATAATTTTCCACTTTTGACTTAGATCCTTTTTTGTGAAGTGGAACTATAAACGCTTCTTTCCAAACAGCTGGAAAGGTTCCTTCCTTAATAGAACGGTTAATAAGAATGGTCAGTGGTCTCGCCAATTGGTCTGCACATTCACGGATATAGTATGGATGGAGCTTGTCGCTTCCGGCTCCTTTGTTAATGTTTACTCCACGCAAGGCTACAAGAACATCAGAAGCTTCAACGGTAGCGGTGTGAACATAACCGTTGTCTCCCTGACGTGGAGATGGGAGATTCAAATCGATTAATGTTTTGAAACGTGATGTTAAAAATACGCTTTCGAAAAATTTGTTAAACCCATTAGCTATATCTTCTCCTTTAGAAAGAATGTTGTCCTGATAGCTTAGCTTACATGGATATCCAGAACCACCTCTTTTTGATTTAAGATAAGACCATAACATTTTAGGATTGCTTACAATGGATTCCTGAGCATTCACAGTAAATTTATTGTAGCATTCTTTTTCTACACGGTGAAATCTGGAGCGAAGAAAAGAAAATTCATCATAATCTCGTGGATTATGATATTTTTTCCATTTTTTGTGTAATTTCATTTTTTCTTTTAGTATTTTTATAAGTGATTTGCTATACCAGATAGGATAGCGTCTCGAATTGGTTGATATTTTACTTTTAGGTATGTGTTCATCTATACTTTTATAAATTGTATCGTAAAATATTTTGGTTGCATTATCCACCGTGTCAGTAGCTTGAATTGGGCTCCAGTCTATTTCTGCCAAAAATGTTTTAATTTTTTTGTAATCACCTTTAATAAAATTTATTTTCGTGACGTATTTTTCTTTGAGATAATTTAAAGCTAGATCAGTGGTATTAATTATTAAGGAAGGGTGAGCCTTGTCTTCCTGTGTCAAGGCGTGATCACATCTGTTAACTTCTAAAGGAAAGTTAGAATAAACGAGATCTAGTATATTGCCATAGGCGTTTTCGAAAGTGTTGTATTGTGTTAGGTTGTGTTGAGCAGTTTCATTTAATAGATTTCGACCTGCGAGCTGCGCTTCTACTGAACCCCGTTTTTTAATCGTAGGACCACTTTTAGTCCAATTAACAAAATATAGATTAAAGTCTCCCAAAAGCAGAGTGTAATGGCTGGGATCAATTTGTCTAATTGATTTTATAACGTTTTCAATGTCTTTTGGTTGATTAGGAATGGTACCTGGAATATAAACCACCCCAACACACAAATCTTGTTTCAAGGAACGAATGTGTTCTTTTGAAATCTTTATCCAGATGATCTCGGTAAGTGGCTCGGACAGACAGGGGCTAGTGCATAAGTTGAAACAGTGTTGAGCTCCAAGTTCACGTTTCGCGCAAATCATGACTCCACCACCAGTCTTCTTACCCGTAGATTTAGGATTTCTGTCGTTTCTGAATACTTCGTAGCGTGAGTCACATACTTCGGCATCATAAATACCTTCGCATAGCCAGGTTTCGGTCAAAACGATCAAGTCATAGTCACATGATTGAATACTTCTGAAAAAATCGGAACATTTTGTTCTTAGGCCCCTAACGTTTTGATAATATATTTGTAAATTAGATGTCATATGTACTCGATTTTTTGTAATAAAAAAATAATAATAAAGAATAAAATATATTCTTTATTGGCGAAATATAAAATTAAAGTTAAAAAAAACGTTAAAGGGCCAATATTGCAATTAAAATACACATTAAACGACCGACATTTCTCAGAGTTACGACTCAAATAATAAATTATGTGACTTTCATTAAATGGTGATAAAAAGGTATTCGTAGTTATGATCGAGTCATGAATATTGTGTTTATTTTTAGTTTTTCGAAATAATGACCTGTATACTATTTTATTGCATTCAGATACTATCCCAATGACTTTATAATGCTCAACTTTCAAATATTTCCAATAACCATAGTCGAGTATTTGTATTAAATTAGAGGAGAAGAAAAATATGTATACAAACCAGTAAATGAATTCAGTTTGAAATAGATTTTTGTTGTAACAAAAAGTATCATCACGACCGTTTTCCCTTTCGGGGTGGTCAGAAACCACGCTTATCAATAAGCGGATTCACATTTAGCCAACTTTACTATACGCCAATCATGACAAGTGGCAAATTGTTTTATTCTCATTTGTATATTGCTTTTTCATTATATTAAATGTTTTATAAAATGTATTTTTTAATAATAATAAATGTATAGTAAATGATGAATGAAAAATCCAATGATAAATTAATGTATGTATATATTTTTTAATTACTAGCTGCCTTATATGTTTTTGAAAGTTAAAAAATATTCTATCTTCGTCATTGAGATATTTAATGTCAGTATATTTAATATATATTAATAACAACATACAATTCATTTCAGTGTAAAGTGAATTTGATGATGATAAATAATACTTTAAAAATATGTAGTAAATTGAAATAAGGACAAATAAGTTGTATAAAATGTTTATAAGGTGGTAAGTAATGTTATAAATTTTATTTTTAATTCGTTTATGCGAGATCATAAAATGGTTTAGTTTAAAAAAATAATATAGGATAAAGTAGTTAACAAGGTATTTATTTTTAAAGACGGTATTAAATTGAGTGTAAAATAAATATAATAATCCTAAATAGTAACTTAGACAATAGAGGTAGGTTAAACTTTGGGGTGGTATATTATTTGTTGTGATTGTGAGACAATAAATGTATACTGTGTAAATGGTATTAGTGTTTTTATTTTTTGTTTGTTTATATGAAAGTGCACAATGATTAAGTTTAGCAAAATGAAATAGACAAAAGCAAAAATAATTAAAAAGGTATGCATATTTATTTGCTAAGGTAATTTTTTTATATAATAAAAAAATTAAGAGAAAGTTACTTATCTTTAAAAATAAAAAGTAAGATAGTATTAATCTATTTATAAAGAAAAGGTGCAAAATTAGTCCTAAACCAGTTTTTCCAAATCTTTGTTTGTTCTTACAAAAATTGGAGGAGAATTGTCGTTTTTTCGAACTATTATCTGGCAGTTTTTTACCCATACGAATTGATACAACTTCAGTTTAGCCATTTCCTTTGTGGTCCTAAGCAGTTCCTTGTTCGATCCAGTAAGATGCTCGTTTACATATATGCGTCTAGTATCGCCGAGAATGCTTATATCTTTGCTGGTGATACCCCTTGCTTTGCGCAGGCCAGATAATATGGAGTCTTTCAGCAGCTTTGTTTTTAATTTTGCGATAATCGTCCTGGGTCTACCTGAAATGTATTGGCGAGGCTTAACTCTGTTCACGTGTAGAATCTCTGATGGTGAAAGAAAAACTCCGGCATGGTTGGCGATCTTAATTAGGATATCGGGCAATTCTTCATTTTTTAGTTCAGGAACCCCTGCAATATCTAGATTAAGAAAACGATCCCGCTGTTGTTGAATGTTGATATCGTTGCGCAAAATTTGCAGTTCATCTCTAAGATCAGCTGTTTCGGCTGTAGTTTTTATTTGCTGATCCTGTAATATAGATATGTCTTGGTTGACCTTAGTAACGTCCTGTTGTATTTTTGCTATTTCGCTATGAATATCCTGCGAAATCCTTGATACTTCTGTTTCTATTATAAATTTTAAGTTGTCATTGACATGGGAAATACTCTCGCTTAATTCCGTTTTCCAGGTATTCATCTTGTGGGTAATGTTCTCGGTAAACTTTTCCATCAGGTCATTAAACGATGTAATCTCATCTGGGCGAGGTTTTCTCCTTCGCAGTGTGTTGGGCTCGCTTACCTCTTCATTGCTCGTTTTCGATAGATCGGGATCCGAGTAATTCTTGCTTTTAGCTGAACGTAACAGGCTCATTTTAATTTATTAGAGATATGTAAATTATTTAATTATTATATATTTTTTTTTTTTTTTTTTTTTTTTTTTTTTTAGTTTTTGCAACTATCAAGTGACAATCGCAGAATATTATTATTTTTTTAAACCTAGCAACACTACAATGATTGTCACTGAAAAGTTATTTTTCTAAGCTGGTAACACTGCACGAGCCTGTCACGAATGATTTATATTTCTAATCTAGCAACACAACGAACGCTTGTCCATGAGATATTATTATTTTTAAACTAGTAACACCACAAAGGCCTGCGTCTATGAAGTATAGGTTAGAAATAAGAAATACAATAAAATAAAATGGCGGCGGTAGCCGGCAGAACACTTTTTCTTCGCGAATTAACAGAGTTATTGTGTATTAAATAGCGTGAGTTAGGTGTAATATTACACGATGATATATGAATAGCACTTATTCGGCTTTTTAGCACCTAAATCACTGTTTTTCACTATTTTCTTCTCATGCATGCTCTCCTAATTATGCATGAAGCATTTAGAATGACAATCAGACCGACGAAAGTGTTGTATTCGTAGATCGATGGCTCGATCGATTTCGTGCACTTTCACTCAAAGCCAATGACCGCCGTGACGTAACGTCACATACTAAATCTGGTTTATTACCAAATAACACATAGGCACACAAAAAAGTAGGTAAACTTGTTTGTTTATGGTTATCTAGGGCTGAGGTCCACGAAGCCTAGCATATTATACTCGTACTTAGACAAAGCTTAAAAGTAATTTTTAGTTCAATGTTAAGATTTAAACTGTCGAAAAATTTACTACTTTTATGATTAGATAAATCAAAGATCCCAACAGTTAATATGAAATGTTAATCTATGTTTATCAGTAAAATAGGGATCTATCTATAAGTTTAAATCGTTTTATCTTAGCCTCAGTAGTTATTGATATGTTGTAGGTCAGAAATTAAATAGTCAAACTTATTTCGTCTACCGCCTACTTTGACCGAATATAATGAATAATCGATGTTGTGTAGTAGGTGGGTTTAAATTTCAGTGAAATTTAAAATATAATTCGCCCCTCTTAACTATGCCAACGCCTCCCATTTCTTTCTGGGCCCCTTATCGCCCCCCTCTAGGCGTCCATTGCCCACAAGGGAGCGTTATCGCCCACTTTGTGAAAGACAGTTGTAGGTACTGTAAAGATTCGCAAAGAAAAAGCAGTGTGGTCCACTAAGGTACATTGCCAATATAGTTAATCCATAAATTATATCACGGTTACAAAATAGCGTTATAGTAGAGCTAATTATACCTATAATATTTTTTTAAAAATCTATAATTAAATATAAACAGTGAAAAAATCGACGTCAGTCCGATTAATTCTCAGTTTCCTTTATTATCCGATTTCTCTGTTATTACTCGAGGATAACTTCATTACTTGAGATAATTTGCGGTTTAAATTAAATTATTAAATAGCTTTTTACACCTTTCTGCGAGTATAGCCAGGTGGCTTGGCAGGTGACGACTACGCGTCCTGATTTAAGAGCTCTTCAAAACCGGTTTTTAATATAGAGCACTTCTTTGTTCGATTTCCATCTGTTAAATGTAAAACTTAAGGTAAAACCATAGAGTAATGATTAGTTTCGCTACGCCATACTTGACATTAAATGTATTATTTAAATGTAAATAATGTCAGTTTTAAACTTTACCCCATTTATAGGATAAAATAAAAATCACCTAAGGATAAATACTGGTTTAGATTCCATCCCAAGCATTATTATTTAAAATAAAGATCTAAAATTATTTGTAGATATTTTTTTTTGCTATTCAATATTGAACCTTAGGTGGGTTGGAAATTAAAGATTTATATAAATATATATAGATATATATAAACTAATGATTGTTTTTTTTTTTGTACTGTTACTAGCACGACATGTGATCTTGCGCCCTCCTGATGTTAACTGGCACGCGAGGTCCATGAATGTTAGAAACTGAATTAGACACTCATGACTGACATCAGTTCCTAACACTATTGATTTAATTAATGAACGAATGACAACTCTATTATGTTCAACCCACAGACATTAAATTTAGTTCCCCCTACCATCTACTAGGTGGCGCTACTTTCTATGTGAATCGAAATTTTTCATTTGCTTGTTGTTTCCACCGTCTGAATAGATTGTTCTATTGTGATGAAGCGTCGACAAAAGACATGGATACAAGTTTGTATGAAGAGTGGGGATTGCAAGGACTGATTCTATAGGAATGAATAAACATTTATTAGAAATTAACTATTATCCAACTATGTTATTATCCGATGTTAAAACACGATTTGCAGGTGATTAGAGCTCCGTGCTGCAATAGTTTGCACAATGGCCGTCGCGTCGCGTAATGTAAGGTCAAATGCAATTGTACCGCCCGACTCATCAACGACAATACCACATTAAGCATTCAATTAGATCGCTAGAAATCCTCTTTACGTAGAATACAAAGACACGCTTTCGTTTATAACTATCTGTACATTTTATTTCTATAAGTAAAATAAACACTATAATCTCACGCCAGCAATTTAAATTTGTATAGAAGTGTTATGAGGGCCACACACGCTCTTTTAATGCTGGACCATCCACCTTACGTCCGATTACTGTTGTCCAATCTTGGTTGTAGTCTTGCAGTCTTAGAAAAAATAAGACCAATAACAAGATACCATACTAACCCTAATGAAACATTTTACTAAAAAAAAGTAATAGGTATTGTAGTTTGATTCATGGTCAGGACACAAAAAAAATTATTAATGTAAATAAATACATTTAATTTATTTGTGAAGATTTCTCGAGTTTGGTACGCTAGAGACATCGACGAGCTTGACACTTGGCATGATGAGCCTTTAGTAAAGTTGGCTAAAAGCGTGGTTTCTGACCACCGCGAAAGGGAAACGGTCGTGATGATACTTTTACTTTACTCTATAGATTACTATAGAAAATAACTGCATATTATTTTTTTTGAATTTTCATATACACACATCAAAAGTGTCTAGGGATCAACATATATTTTTGCAATAACTTTTCTCCTGATTGATATTCATTAAAATTTTCTTTAAGGATTGATCAAATAAAATGTTTTCGTTTGTCTACAGCCAAACGCCGATCGAAATACCCGCCCATACCATGATGGTTCCACCACTATAAGGATGGACTTCCTGGCAGGATTTTAATCGCTGTTGGCGTCCAGGGGTTCTCCAGTGTCGTATACGTCTTGTATCCGGCCTCATACCAAAACGAGACTCATCAGAAAAGCACACGAAACGCCATTGTTCTTCTGTCCAATTTCTGTGTTCAAGAGCCCATTGATATCGAGTCCTACGATTGTGCATTGCTATAGGTGGTACCCGTAGCGGTCTTCGGGAATGAAGGTTCACTTCATGCAAGCGGTTTCTGACTGTTTGGTCGCTAATTAAGTTCCCTGAAGAGCGATGAAGGCTCACGGCTAACATCATGGCGGTTATTGTTGGAGTTCTTCGAGCTGTGATTTGAATGTATCGGTCTTGTCTCCGTGTGGTGCAGCGATACCGTCCTCCATGGCGCTCAGCCACGGTACCAGTGGTTCGGTAACGTGTCCAAAGTCGACTGATAACACTCTGACTTGTATTCAGAGCTAAAGCCACAGTACGTTGCCGGGAACCAGCTTCTATCATTCCCACGGCTCTGATCATTTCTTCCCTGCTTAAATGACGTCGCCGCTCCATAATAACGTTGGTTTTAATCAGTAGTAGGGAAACAGTAGCACTAATAATGTCTTCAATGCGTCTTATGTTTTTATAGGGAAAATATTGACAGCTGATTTTCATCTTTTACTCGAATTTGATTGACAGTTCCTGTTTTAAATTATGAAATGCACCAAAAAGGATCCATATAAATTTATAAAATCATAAATTTATTACAAAGCCACATCTCAATCACAAGAAATCCGCATAAACATGCTTGATCCCTAGACTTTTTTGATGTGTGTAGTTATCGCCTCCAAAATTAAAAAAATATATAATTTACCAAGATGTAAATAAAATAAAAAATAGATAAATAACAAAAATAATAATAATAAATACTCCTTAATGGGTATTCAGCACTTCTTCCAATCCTCGAAACATTTCTTAAACTCGATCTTTAGGATGGCCTTTAGTTCTTTCAGCGATGGGCATTTAATATTGTCTATGCCTGTAAAACGACTGCCCTCTAAGGTTTTCTTTATTTATGTAAATGGGAATAAGTCACATGTAGTCATGTCTGGCGAATACAGAAGCTGGGGAATAGTTACAGTATTGTTTTGGCCAAAAATTTACAAACAAACAACAAAGTGTGAGCAGGTGCCTTATCGTGGTGCAAATGACATGAATTGTTTTTCCAGAAATCCCGGTGTTTTTATTTGGTATGAGTCAATAGACATGCCAACATCATCAGCGACTTTTCTGATTGTGTTTCAGCGATCGTTCATAACCATTTATTATCGTATGTTGATATCCTGGGGCATCCGGGGAGTTCGTTATCTTCAACATCTTCACAGCCATCTTTACTTTACATTTTACTCATAACCCCTTAGACCTTTGTTAACATTTCATACTTAATTTTTTTTCATAATTTTTGATACTATTTCTTTGATTATTTAAATAAAGAAAATTTACGTGCTCATACAAACACATCTAACCTTAACGGATGCCACTAACATACCCTCTGAGACACTATAATAGTAACGCAAGACGTGCATAAACTGTTTTGCCAAAGCTTTGTGACGTCACAAATGACATAATTTCTCGCACCTGCTCACGATATCGAGGTAGATCGCTCTAAGCGTTGTCAGCTGTTTGTCATTATGTCGCGCGCCATTTTCAAGTTTATTTAATATTAGATATCCTTTTAAATTATTTAATATTGTAATTGGTTTATACTGTTTGTATATTACTTCTAAAACAAATTATAGATTAACATTTAAGTAGGAAGTAAATAAAAAATGTCAGTAACACCAAAATAAGTTAAAAATAGTAAACGTTACACATATTAAAGATGAAAAAAACCGAGAGAGGTGTGTTGTGTTTATTAGTATTCATACCCAAAGATGTGGAATCCGCAATTTATCTTCTATACATTAAAAAGAAAACTACCTATTTCGCTATGAATAAAAATGTGATTTAGACCGTTCCGAATTGAAACCACGCTTTGAGCATCCAAATCGTGATATTTGATTCGGAACGACTGTCAATATCATATTTATTCTAAGCGCTCTGAGCATGATTCTGAACGAGATGATAGTAAACAATGAATACAGCTGCAATTGTATCATACTTCAGGAGACATACACACACCAACATAATAATATAAAGTAAATTACACACTTATTCTAAGATTAGACACTCCAACCCCTGCAAATTTTTAAATTCCCTTTATTTTCTGCACACACCTCGTACATACTACCTCTAGTGAAGTGATAGTCTTGTTCTTAAATCAATACAAATTATAACACTGGCATTGGTCGTCACGACCCACGTGCAGAGTTTGAAACGTATCCAAGCTCCATATTTTCTCTTACGTGCATGCCCTCGCTGGTCTTGACGGTCAATGCAAGCGTACACGATGTGGGCGTAACAAACATGTTGCCAAAGCCTCTGATTAAAATTAGAGCACTCAAACATCAACCAAGCAAATCTAAATGTCCATAAGCAATTGTAATGGAAATCGCAGTCGTTACTCAATCAGTCACCAAACAGACAGAAATGAGTACGTTTTAAAATCGAGACAAATCTTACTAACTGAACAATAAAAGAATACCGTTCAAGGTCATTATATTAATTGATTGCTGCTGACGATCAATTTAGTTTTTCACACTTATTGTTTGTTGTGATTGACGTCACAAAACGATGCACAGGTTTCAAGGATAATATAGAGATAGTTTATCATCAATGGAATATCGAACGTGATTTATTTTAAAACCAAAGACATTAAAATTAGAGGTATATATCTAGATTTCGTCTTAAAATTAATTAGTCTATGACCTGCATACTACGGAAGTGTAAAGCACGTTCATCTTCGCCAACAGAATAAAATAATGTAATAAACAATTTGTATGAAAATAATAATTAATCACCGTTTTATGCTATATTTCTTATATTTGTTTAAAACCCATTATTTAATATTAAACATCTGACTTCTAAAGGCCGTGGTCTAGAGTTTAAGACCGCAGATTTAGACCGGGTTCACAGCAGCCCTATTCTGTCACTTAATCGCAAACATTATCTGGACAAGAACACAAAAATATTTTATTACTGTTATTACCCGAGTCTTCTACGCTAGTGACATCGACAAGCTTGTCAGTTGTCATGATATGGCCTATAGTAAAATTGTGAACTTGTTTAAAAAAGTGTGGTTTCCGACTACCCCGCAACGGATTACAGTCGTATTGATATTTAACTTTTATCGTCTTTTCTGTTCAATTGAAGGCATTTTACATTTTAGCTTGCGACAGATATAGTCTCAAAATTTATACGTACGTTATAAAAGTGACTTTGGAATGGAGTGCATGTGCCGTAACCGAAGTTGATATACATGGGAACTTCTCTACCAGATTCTTAGCCCAAGTAATGGTAAACAGATAAATATTGAATAGTTTGAACAGTTGCATTGAAAAGATGAGTAATTATTTAAATGAAATAATAAAGTCATCACAAGTTGACCGTCATATGACATTTAATCAAGGGGTCACAATTAAATTCGAGTAATAGTGCACATTTTCATACAAAAAGTCTGTTACATTATTTTTTACATCACCTAATGCGCACTAGCACACTTTATCTTGCTATAAAAGGCAAAATAACTTGTCTGCTGATCTTATGTCAACCTTATGGCGAGTGCTTTTAAGATTATAATTGTGTGCTGCAGTTGCAGTGTGCTATAGCGCCATCTATGATAAACTAGGGGAACTTTTTCGTCCAATGGTGCAATAATTGGAGCCAATGTCAATAATAACATTAATGTTTTTATTTATATTGTCTCTATGTTTGCCTTGTCGCTTTAAACGCTTTTTTATTACTTTATTTCGCTTTCGACTTGGCGTTGCTCTATGGTTTTCATACACTTTAAGCAAAATTCGGTAAAAAAAGCAAGCCTTGCTTTACTTTGCTTTCAAGTCAAACACAGCATGTGTGCATCTATAATATATATATTATCTAGTAGTGAAACTTATTTAACGACAACTGCTAGAATCTTCCGTGTATTTATTATATTAATCTATAATTTTAAATGAAAACTTTTTTACAAATTTTGGTTTAACCAACTCGAAAGCAACAACTGTGGCAAGTAACATACTTATGTCAATGGTAGATGCTCACGATAGGAAGTCACTGACTAAACATTAGTATTTACCTATAAATACCTACTGTAATGTATCAACTTAAATATCACGTTTGGGTTACTAGTTTTTGTACTTTGTATGTTTTTGTACTATTTACTTGATGTCGTCTTAATCGTCACTTAGTTATACCAACAAAATAAATGTTAGGGTAACATACAAAAAAATAATTAGGTAAAATAAATATAAAAAGTGAAAGTTAAGTATCATCACAACCGTTTCCCTTTCGGGGTGGTCAGAAACCACGCTTCTAAAGAAGCGGATTCACATTTAGCCAACTTTACTATAGGCCAATCATGACCAGTGGCAAGCTCGTCTATGTCTCCAGCTGCAGCGTACCAAACTCGAGAAATTTCACAATTAAATTTAAATATTAATTAAATGTATTTATTTACATTAATAAATATTATTGTGTCCCGACCGGAAATCGAACCCGGTACCTCCGAGTCTAAATCCACGAACTTAACCGCTAGACCACGGAGGCAATAAAATAAATGTAGTAGGTAAATAAGTCAAATAAAATGACATTGAATATTACATCGCATGCAATAAACATTAGAGAGAACGGCGAGAGGTGCATGTATACAGTTGTGCAGATGCATTGATGCGCGACGTACCGCTTCTGTGCGCTACTGGACCGAACAGCCCGTGCACAACATGTGTTTTAAATACCTATCTCATCCGTTCAAACACAATGCATTGGATAATAAATAAGCATACTCGCAGAGAACCTTCAAACGTATCGTACACATCGCCCAAACAATTTCCTAGGTCATGAAACTCGATGTATTACACCAACACCAGTATTCTTCGGTCACGAAGAAGAGTGAAGGAAAAAAGGTATACAAGCAGAAGAAAATAAAGAATTAGGACAGATCTTACGAAAAGAGTTTCCTCGAAAAGAAAGGCGTATTAATCATTCCAAGGACTGCAATAAACACTCAGAGGCTACAGAATCTTCGTAAAAAAATTAACTTAGTTTAGTCATAACTAAATATATATAAAATAAAATTAGCTTGCTAATATACGAATACTACTATACACGTATATATAGTATAATTTTGCTCCTGCCTCTCATTCATTCATTTTGTCTTAGGTAAATAATCATTAAACTATTGGTTTTCACTTATTTATTATTATTATTCTTCTTTTACTTCTGCTACTCACAATTCAATTGCACTATTAATTTAAATCTAATAACTATATCTTACTCTTATTTCTGTTTTAATTGTATTGTCTAAATAATATAAAATATCTTTGGCTTGTGTTCCACTATTGCTACTCTGTCTATATGTTTAATATAATAAGCTGTGATTTTTTCTAAAATAAATAAATAAATAAACATATTCATCTATTTAACTCCTTTTATTTAAGTAGGTATTTTTAGTTTGGTAACCAGAGGAATACCGCAAGCAATAGCCGCAATAATAACCTCTATTTATTTAAGTGTTTTTTTGTAAATGTTTCAACCTCCAGTTCTGTTATTTGTACATTGTACATGTATAGTGCAATGTATTAAAAAAAAATGAAAATTACGAGTTTGACTTTAGGAATGTATGGTGTTAAAAAAAAACTTAACTAAACTAAACCGCCTTCTTAAAACAAAAACCAATTAAGTTAGCCATTTTTGCACAATATTATGCACACTTCATTACTTTATAATTTGCGTTTTCGGCTAAAACCATTCGTTTAATTGCTTTTAAGACCCACTATCTTCAAAACTAAGCGTTACAGTGCTTAGTCGATTTTATTACTGGAAAAAGCAGAAGTTTTTTAAATGATTGCTGTAAAAAAGTAAATATACTAATATAATGAGTTAGTTGGTTTTCGATCTAACCCGACGATTACCCAAAATTTAGCAGAACATTAACAATTACATTATTCATAATTACAGCCTGTCTATCCACACCGCCGGCATCGCTGGGAACGTCAAGAGATTAATTTGGACCGAGCTTTGTTTAGCGGAGGGGATGACGGCTCTCGGGTGAAGAGCGTGCATTGGACAGTCGGCCATAGTATAATGCAAAGAGTATAGTAACTAAGTAATTGGAAAAAGAGTGGCAACTCATGCAAAAAACTCTCATTCACCCGAACACTAGCGTAGCCAGGTGGATGCTAGGATACTTAAAGTGCCATACATACCTATCATAGGTATAGCTTCTATATAGGAATAGTATTATTTCAGTAATTCTATTTTTGACCCAATTAACTCGCGCGATAATTTAAAATTTTTGTGTATCTTAATACAAGTTTACCATACGGTACTAAAAGTTACACAATACATCTAAATTTCATTTTTTACTAAGTAGTATCATCATCACGACCGGTTCCCTTTCGGGGTGGTCAGAAACCACGTTTATAAATAAGCGGATTCACATTTAGCCAACTTTACTATAGGCCAATCATGACAAGTGGCAAGCTCGTCGATGTATTCAGCGTACCAAACTCGAGAAATCACAAATAAATTAAATATTAATTAAATGTACAATTTATTTACATTAATAAATATTTTTTGTTTCCCGACCAGAAATCGAACTTCCGAGTGTAAATCCACGGACTTAACCGCTAGACCACGGAAGCAGTTTTTTACTAAGGTTGTATAGATCGCTTGTTTAGCGGTTTGTTTGCTTGCGGCGCCTATGTCTATGTGAAACGAAATTAATCAATTGCTTGCTCAAATTTTCCATCCCCTAGTATAATGTATGTATGTATGTATGTATGTATCACTATTTCGGCGCCGTCAAATTGTTCTTGTTCCGGTAACGGCAGCAGTGAACGAACGGCCTAAAACCCAACTATTGAAGACGAGCTTTACAGAACCAAATTTATTCAGCATACTTTGTTTTCTAGTGGCTGTAAGAATAATTACTTCCTCTTATCATTAAACGCAGTAAATAACCCGGTTCGCAATGCTTTGACGTAACAGGGACGTACAGCTATTATAGGTAGTAAAGATGGTCTGACATGCATGCATGCAGATTGCACACGTAATACGCATTCATGTTACATTGAGTGTACGCATATTTTCACACGGCTCTGGGTTACGGTGTCCTGTATTACATACATGCGGTTAACTCGACTAACAATCATGTTAAGGTTACAGATAAGTTCTTCTGTTATTTAAAGATGGAATTTTAAGAACACATAAGATTAAGGATTAGGTCATCTTCAGCATAGCCACTAGAACACGGAGTACCTGAAGCACGTCTGGAGATGGGCCTTCCGGATCATATTTTTGGAGAATTCCCACTAGAGACGGGTTGGCGAGCGAAAAGGATTAAGTTAAACGTATGGACACAAAACACGACATATTAATGTTATATTTTAACCCCACTGCGCGACGCAAAGCAGGGTTATGTGCTTATCAGCATATACTTCTATGTATGTTCCTTTGAGGCAAATTGGAGACCAAACGCGTTGGCCGATTTTGATGATTCTCACGTCAATCGATTCGTCTTCATCGCGCAAGTGTCACTGAAGATATGACATTAATAAATTTCATTAAGGCGATAACTAGACGCTATATTGTGAAAAATAAAAAAATAAAATCTACGAATAGGTATTTGACAATCATGTTAGGTTTATATTTTCATTTAGAGTGACCATTTAAAATCTATAGCGATTTAAAGTTGGTTTGCAACCATTATCATTTAAAATTTCAAATTAAGTCCTATCTTAAACTACCTACCTATAATAAAGATGTTAGAAAGTTCACATAAAAAAGTAAAAAAGTATCATCACGACGGTATTCCTTTCGAGGTGGTCAAAAACATTATATATAATAGAAACATTATATAATATAACAGCCAGCGATAACTAAAAATAAATAAATCACAAATTAAAACTAAAATAAAAATATATTTTTTACGCAGGCTGGTTTTTGTATATACTAATTGGAGTTTGAATTTTTACACTTTCGTTCCTATTAGTGACAGGAGAGAATTGACGTGTCGTAGCTTTTAGCGTTGCAGCGTTGTTGAATTAAATAAACCTATTATTGCTCTAATTAATACCAAAAATTATAGCTTATTACAGAAATACCTAGGTATACCTTACCTTATAAGAAACACATTAGCTATATATGGCTTTACTTTATATAATTATTGTACATGTTGTTGGAAATGAATTAAGAACGTAGGTATATTACAAACCAAGAGTAAATAGATAAACAAATAAAAAAAATCCGATATTCATAATAATAAAGTCCTTAGACGACAGAATAAAGAAAATAAAGAATGATGTTGTGTTAGTGTACCTATTTGTTGTGTTTGTATGCTTATTTTTGTATTACTGTAGGTATATTTTAGTACCTACTATTATATTACTAAGGAAAAAATAGTGAATTTTCAAGCTTACAAGTATGTTTGAAATTCAGAGGTGGTATTTAAATATCTGGCTTCATTTTGGTGCAACCCAGGTTGTCAAAAGTACGTAAGAAGTAGCTGTAGAAAAAAACAATATTTGTAAATTAAAATAATAAAATAAAATAGAGCAGAGCAGACGGTAAAAGGCCTCGAACAGCTGACATTGGATTGGCCACTAACCCTATAACCGAACGAGGTCAAAACCTGCTCCACGTTTAAAACCAATATGTTTTAAAGTCAATATAGATGCTGCTGTTTTATTAAAATAAATATATATTTAGATATCAACAAATTCGCAAAAGGTCCTAATCCTAATAGTATAGCATCCGTAGAAGAGCGACCTTCACCGATCGATTATGATAATACTGAATGAAATACACTTACCACAAACAAAAGCTATTATAATCAGGCCGACAACAAATTCTCCTAAGGCATCTCCAGATTTTAAACTATGAATGACTGACTATTAAAACTGTTGGTCCTGATGGCGGTGACAAGCTGGCGCATCATAAATTGGGTTAAATGAGGCTGTCAATAGCTTGTGTATGATGTTGATTCTTGAAGGATACTTTTAACCAGCAGAGTAGAGATTATCGTTTGTACTGTTCGGAGAAGAGAAGAAGCCGCAAATAGAGCAAGAATTGATTCGTTTGAGATGTGGTGTTGTCGTCGTTTGCTCAGAATCTATTGGACCGAACGACGCACTAACGTTTCGATGCTCGAAGACCTCAAACTTGCCAAGGGACAGAGACTTTCTGCCATCTCTTATACCCGCATTTTGCAATATTTTGGCCACATTACAAGAAAAGGTGCTTAAACTTGAAAAACTATTAGTAACGAAATGACCTCAAGCGATGGTTCAGCCATCCTCTGCGGTGAGAACTGCAACCAGTAGAGACGGCTGGCGGATGGACTGCGACGGAGTCCCAATTCCCAACAGTGAAATACCGACTAAGGAGGAGATGTAGCGATGATTCTCATGATAATGTTAATACAATGGATAAAACTAAAGAAGATCGTTGACGGAAGTTGGTTGAGGGTAGCGAAAGATTGCGTGTTGTTAAGCAGTGGAGATACGAGTACACAGATTGATGATATAATGATAATTATGTATAATAGTATGTTGCCGACACGTTCGTACAGATTTAGAAATTGTTCTACGTGAATTTGATGATAAGAGTAGCTGCTACATGAGATGCAATTAAAACGTCTTCAGACGTAGGCGTAAAAAAACCCTGAGATGGTTCTAGGGGGTTGTCAAATACCCAAGGGTCTAGAGAACATCGAGTTTAAAAAAAAAACAGTCTAGTATTTTCGGCGTTAAGGCGAATTTAACAGGCAGACAGTATAGATACGTGGTCGTGTAGTCACATGTCGTGGTCTGATTATGACATTATATAGCGTCCGTCCAAGAATAATATATCCAAGAAATATATTAGCCTCTTTAATAAAATATTAATAACAATCACAATTGATTGATGTATGTATTATAGCATTAATGTGTTTAAAATAACGCGGCTTTACAACGATGTAATTAAAAATACTCCGAAAGCAACGACATGTCACTAAAAAAAACCCAGAGATCTTCGAAAACGTGTTATTAAAAAAAACAACTGACGAATTTGTTAGCGCCCCGTTTTCGTTTCTACCGGCGCGGCGCCGACTGCAGTTTTGTACGTAATAAAGCTTGAAGTGTTTCAACAAAGTTGCCAATAAAATTACCAATAGATAAGCCGGTTGATATTTTTATCATCTAGATCGGGCTATGCGAATTTTGTCACTTTAATCTGATGTGTATGCGAGGCCAACTATAACTAGTTATTTAATTATTTTCCAAGTTTGGTGACGTGAAGGTCGATATTTTAATACGTTCTGTAGGTAGTGTTTACAATAATACAATTAAATAATAAGAATTCTTTAAACCAGGATCTTAATAAGATTGTTTTGTTAAATGTCAATGTGTTTATCGAAACGCACGATTCCGAATACAAATATAATATATAGATATATATGTACTTTTTCCAAAAAAATAAGCCTATAAAAATAAATTTAAAAAAACTTATAATAACTTATAAAAAAAACTTTCATCACGGATTGGTGCTTATTTAAAAGAAAGCTTTTTACAAACTCGATCTGTGGGAAATGTCAAAATCGAGAATTACCTGTTTTATCTTTCTGGAAAGGCTTTGAGAACTGTATTACCGTACAAAGTACCTACCGATATAAAAGATCCGAAGCGATTAAATTGACAACTAAAGTACCTACTGGAGATTGTTTTATTTTCGTTGATACTGAATTTTTTGCCTATATCATTTACGAGTAAGTACTTAAGAGTTTAGAACAAAAGTGGAATGATATTCAGCCTGTGTCTCTACTGATGGCTACTCTCCTACAAGGCTCGCCATTTCACACGATCTTCCGTCACACTCATCCTCCAGCGATCTTTTTCAGGACATCCGTCCATTTAGCGAGGGGTCGACCCACTCTCCGTCTTCCCGTACTCCTGAACCCAATAGCAGACAGATTCTCATTATTTTATTACGCGGCATTTAAGCGACATTTAAGCGATCCACTTCACCAATCTATTAGATTAGATTGCCAATTGTCATTGTCTAAATAGAACAGTGATGGCTCAGTTGTAAGAACGCTTATCCAAAAATTCCTACATCCTACAAAGGTCAGCTTAAACCCCCCGGCATGTACCAATGAGAAATGAACTTTTCTTACGTCCTTTTTCAAAGATTTACAACATCACTGTTACCGTGCTCGGAGAGCACATTATAACCAACTTGCGGAATCGTTGAAAAATTATCTTTCCAACTCGTCTGGCCAGGGTGGCGAGTGTGGGCCAAATGTTCTGGAAGGCCTATCTTCAACAATGGAGGTTTAGGACGCTGTGTTCTAGGGTATGTAATGAAAAATAGGGTTTTCTTCTTTAGGCTGATTTAGTGGATTATCTTGTCTATTGTCCTCTGCCGCCCCCATTAAGAGTGTATTTACTATCATATATTATATTTGCACGGACACTGTCAGTGTTGAACGCTATTAGAGTTGATATAAGTATAATAACTTATAATTTTGACCTAAGCTAGGCTCTATTCGGCCAAATTCATGCTAAAACTGACAGTAAATGCGAAGTCCTAGCAATTTAACTTGTGAGCTTATAGAAACGTATCTACGAGTATCTAAATATGATATGAACAGGTATAAAAAATTAAAGTTTAATAATAGTATTGTAAAAAAATAATTATAAAATTTACATCAACACAATATATACGTATAATAATTCAGTCTGTTTGTAATTCAATTTAGTTTGGTTTCGTTAGAATTTGGCCCTGCCTTGATGTCTATTCATATTTTTTATCTATGCGACAAGTTAATTTAAGAGCGCGATAAAAAAACGTCAATTTTATTAAATGTCAACAAAGGGTGTCCAAACATGTCGCCCTTGAAATGGGACCATTAAACATTCCCTAGTGGTCACTTTCGTTGTTTTGTGATTGATTTCACAGCGACCTTCAGTAAAATCGCTTTTTATTTAGTTATTGCGAAATGGCATATGGAAGGTTGTCGGACAACATTACTCTATTTGCAACGGTGTTAAGATTAGGTATCAACTTCTGCTAACAGCTTACTTATTGGACCACTTTGCTGCTTAGTCTTCTACTAGCAGGAGTAGAATCATTCAAAATAATTAAATTAATGACGTTTCATAAATGCCTGTAATAGGTTTACGTGAATAAAGATATTTTGACTTTTGACTTTGACTTCAACCTATTGCTCTTATATTTAGCACAGTAGTGGAGAGCGAGATTAAAATTTACATACTTGAAGTACAAACACGAATTACAATATTACATTTAACTTAAATCGATCGGGCTACTTTAACATCATCACAACCCCAGAATAATGTCTGGAGAATTTGGCCTACAATCGCTACGCTCGCCAGACTTATTGTAAAGTAATTGACGACCCTACAGCATAAAAGAGGCAGATCCAAATTTTAGCCGTTACTCTTTTTTTACCTACAATTTGAAAAAAAAAACATTATTAATATTATATCATTGAACGACGATATCGATTTTAAAAAATGGTTATATTCCCTATGTTCGATTTATTTTTAATTTTTTATTTATTCCAAGAGAAAGGAAATATCACCTTGGCCAGGTATAAAAGAAAACAACTGCATTGTATGTGTTTGAATGCATTAAAACTGTTAGGGGAACTCCGAAGCAAACTGCCCACACTTGTCGTTCGACTTGGCATTGCTCTATGGTTTCATACAAAATTCGGTAAAATCATCTAAAATCAAAATCTCAATCTAACCATGTTTAATGTAATTTGACAGAGATCAGTATTCTGGTACGATTATAGGCCATATGACTGCATAATCAATATGTGACACAAATATATATGTATATTCTGTCAATTTAATTTGCCTTTTACTCGGCTACGATTTAGACTGAGCTGTAAAGACCAGCGGGCCAACTATAGGATTTTAGACCGTAGAACTCACGAGGTCCACAATGAGTTCTTTATATAGAATTTGCGGTATAAGAACGAGAATCCAGCTGCTGGACCCACCTGCAGTCAATTCACTACTAGTATTTAGGGACATCAAATATTTCATTTGAACGCCTTGGGATTGATTTTCGATCTTTTCATCATTCTGCAGACATTTACAATGCTCATATCTGAAAACCAGTGACCAGGTCCCGCGTAGCATGCGAAGTCAAAGCTCTAATACTCACGCTTTTGTCAATCAAATCGAGTCGATTGGTTCGAATGAAACCGACAGTTTTTCATGGAGATCTGTCACTTTTCAATCGCATATATATCAAACCGAGACGTAAGTTAAAAAGCAGACATACTGCCGTCTCACGGCATATGGGTAACGTATACTTTGATAAAAAAAAAGATTTAATACACAGACCCATTATCAGTTTCATAAAGCTTTTTACGTGTTTTTTAATGGTCAAGTAATAATCCTTTCAACGAGCTCTTTTGGTAATAAAACACATTATATTGCTAGCTTACTCGTACTTTCACTTTTGTTTCACCTTTCTTCGCTACCTTCCTAAAGAGCTACTGTTTCATTGTCTCTGTGTTATTATGAAACCGCGAATATCAACTCTGATACAGAGAAAGTAAGTATTTAATATTACTTAATTGGGAGGTGCTCGTCGGCCGAATTATTTATCTCAACTAACGGCTTCCGCGAGACCGGCGCAGATAATTGCGAAGCTGATGCAAATTTTCTCGCACTTTTCGATTATGTAAGTGAAACCAATTTTATTATTGCCATATTTGACGACGACAAACGAGCAGTATGAAAATCACAAAGTACACTTTGATCGCCGCAATTTGAGTGATTAAAGCTAATTTAAAATTGTCTCGATATTGTTGGTTATTTATTTAATTCTATTTTGTATGATTTCTAATAATATTATTTGTAATTGGTAGTTTAGTGCACCCACAATTCCTTCTCAATTTCGCTAAGGTTCATTATTAAAGTATTTAGCATGTGTCTCTTCACTGCTGGATATAGGTCCCCTAGCACTCGCTTCTAAACGGGTTATTTTCCAACCCTCACTAGCGATTATCATCACTAGGTCATTTATTCATCTGCAGGGAGTCTCCATTTTAGAACCAGTTTGCCCCATCGTTCGTCTGTTAAGCAGCAGATGCATCCGGACCATTACCACTTTAGCTTCTTCTAACAGAGAAATATCAAGCTACATAGATCGCCGAGTGACCTTGTATTTGTAGACCCACTATGAACTCTGAAGAGCTCTATAACCTAATTTCTTCCTCTCCATTCCGCAACCGAACCATACGCACAGGTCAGAATATGCACCCAGATACCGTAGCCACCATCCCTTCGCGTACCTATAAATTTGGTGACTCATACATCTGTCGCACAATAAAGATGTGGAATGCTCTTCCAGCCTCTATGTTTTCACTTTCCTATAACCTGGAGTCCTTCAAGCGAAGTGTGAAAAGGCTTCTAGTCAAGCCGGCATAGTGTTAGGGACTGATGTCGGACATAAGTGCTATTCCAGTGGAAAAAAAACAGGTCTCTGTTATTATGCATCACTGGGAGGACATACTGGTTGTAGACTTTTGTGTTTAGACATTGTAGCAGTAAGTAAATGGCACTTGATAAATTTAGCTCGAGCGCACATTGTAAGAATTTTTGCCAACAATAAACTCCGTGCATACGTTTTGTTCTAGCTCGCGTAGATCGCAAGAAATTTCAAATCAAGAATGAAAGAGGCAGAAATAAGGGGCAGTATAAATAAATGGATCTCAAGATCGATGTCAAACTTGAGATCATATTGTCTCTTTTTACCAAATGTCAAATCAAGAAAGAATGAAAAAGACAACTGGATCTCTCTAGTTTAAAATCGATCTTGAGAGCTATTTTTAATGGCTGTCTCTTTCATTCTTGATTGGACAATTGGTAAAGAAATAAGTCATATTTCTTCAGATCGATTTATAAATATGTGTGCGTGTTTCCAGTGTAATAGAGAATCTATCTTTAGATATCTATGCTTCATTTAATTTCTTATAGGTAGATGAATAGTCAAAAGTATGAATGTATGTAGGTACAAGTATATTTAGGCCGAAACGTGTGTGTAATTAATTTAGTCATTGCGATACTTATATACCATTTGTCTTCTTTACACAATACACAAGCACAACAAAAGGTGTTGCAGGTGTCTTTGTGAAGACTAACGAGCTTCAATTGGGGTATAGCTATAGTTAGGATATACATATTTATTTAAAAACTTAATTGCAAAAAATACAAACTGTAAACTTAACTTTGGAACATTAGGAATATTTAATATTGAGTACGGTGCAAATAGAAAGGAAAAGAAAATAATCGTAATAATATCGTTATTATTATCATCATTTCAGCCCCTAGAACACAGCGTCCTAGACCTCCACTGCTGGAGATGGGCCTTCCAGAACATATAGCTGGAGAATTTGGCCTACAGTCGCCACGCTGGCCAGACGGCTTGGCGGGGATATGATGTCAATTTTTTATGAAAATTTATTAACGATTTCACAAGTTGGTATTAGTGGAACCGGGACCGACAATACGGCGTAACGTGCTCTCGGTGGTGTTGTAAATCTATAACAAATGTACGTAAGAAAAGTGTATTTCTCATTGGTACATGTCGGGGAGGTTTGAACCGACCTTTGTAGGATTTAAGGAACGCGTTCTTACGACCGAGCCACCACCGCTCATTTGCATTAACTTTATTAAATTACTAGCATTATGATTCGGTATTGCAATACCGCAACCCTTTCAATCCCGCGCGGATCCTGCACTATTATTATAATTTTAGAATCATTGTAAAACAATATTATTGTTCAAAATGCAATATTTATGTAATAAAAGATATATATAAATGTTATATATATTTAACAATCAATCTAATAACAGTATATGAAGCTACATACGAGTATATACCTAATTATCTTAAAAAACAAAGTCGGGAAATTTAATTTTAAAATATAATAAACCTAGTGATAATATGGAACTAAGTTGCAACATTAATCTTTCAAGTGGAACTGCAATTGACTCTAATAGAAGGGTCGGTATAATTCAATTAGCTGTGCCCATCTATGAAGTAGGTGAACTATTTATTATCCACACGTACATAATTATTCTAGATTTGCGACACATTTATAATTACACACTTTTATTAAAAGAAATAAACGTTTAGTAATATTGGTTTCGTTTTCTGACTTTTGCTAGTCTTGAAACATTGACGAGCTTGCAAATCAAGCATTGTACTTAATCATAAAAGGTGTTCAGTTAAACAAATGATGCTATTATTTTAACTACAGTAGTGCTGCTGTAACAGTTTTTCTATAGTTCTTCGCTCAAGGTGAACGTGTGATGTCTGTGTATGTGGATGACTAAATTTAATGGTAAATTATTTCTTAGCGAACGTTTAAATTTGTTGGTTATTTTGACTGGTAGTTTGTTTGTTACTGTGTTAGGTAAGCTTAACACATGCATTATTACCAAAACGTTTAACTCCTCATTTTGCTAAAAATGTTTCAATGTTTTAAGTATTACAGTCTTTTTTAATTGTAACTTTTTTAGTGTAAACATCGAACCCGGATGACTTTGGTGTCTGTCTGTTATTATGAAATATCTTCAACACTACATACTGTTACATGTGGAGCTGAAAGTTGTTTGTATTGGTAAAGCTTTGGTCAACAAGATCATTCAAAATGTCAAGTAAATCAGATAGTTCACGAGATAGTGTTTGCGGACAGACAAAGATTTCCCGAATACTACAATAAGAAACAATATATCATCAATATATAATCAGAGCAAGACCAAAACCAGGACCAAGATTAAGACTGCAAGACGAAGTTCAAGACCGAGACCATTGTACATAGATTTATGCTGTCATGAGTTACAATTACAGTCGTGCAGAAGATGACTAAAATCAAACCAGATACAATTGGGGTTAAAATGTTGTTCACGTCTGATGATTAGCAACAAGTCGGTAAGGCCGGTGGATCGTCGACAAAGTGTCTCAGAGGCGCTAATGTCTCTAATGAGGTCACTATAACCTGCGCACGACTAGCAGATGGACTGTAACAAATACAAGCGCTATTTGTCAACGTGACACTATTAGGCTGAGATGTTAAAACCGTTGTTATACCTACTTGTTGTATCATCATTATAGCCCTTAGAACTCAGAATGAGCTAGATCTTTACTGCAGAATATATCTGAAGAATTTTGCAAACTCTTACCATGAGATTACCAGGACGGCAGTTTATAAGGGCAAATATATTATAATAGAAGATTCGTTTAAACTTGGAGCCTTCTGCATATAAAAAATATTTATTACTTTTGTAAATTTTGAAGTGTTATTTTATATTACTGTTAAATATAGCAGTACTCGTAGGTACCTATTTAGATGAGAGAAACATAAACCAAGGAAAGGATAACAAATAAAATCGTGGCAATCTAAATATTTTGTTTGAATACATGTTTTTGTATAAAACCTAGATCTTAAATCAACACTAATGTGTTACATTGTGACAACTGTACTGTTACCATGATATTTATTTTGTATCTTTACAGCTATCTAAGTATGGCTTTAGGATGTAGATATAAATGTAGTGCAGACGCAGCAAGAGTTGATTCCACTCAAATATTACTATTATTAAATATATAAATTTAATTTTAATTGTCCCTCTTTCATCTATGTTCTTTTAGTTGTTTAGACACATTGTTACACTTGATATGCTTTCAAATAGACTGGCAATATATCCGGCAGTATTCATGTCTTTAAAATTTTCCATCAACCCTTTGTACAACTCATTTGGCTGATAGCGTCATTTTCCCATCGTCTCGGCGTATTTGTGTAGGTTCTCAGCAGAAACCGCTAAACTTCCTTTATTTACGAGGTCGCCACCTAGATGTAAGATGAGGCTAATGTGCGTACACATGTTGCAACCCAAACCATTTATATTGTAATTTAGGTATAATAGGTAATAATGCTCGGATACAATTTTAACACCTATATATTATATTCTAAAACGCTTCCTCAACGACTCAAACTTCGACTTCCACTCAACCATTCCTTCCAGTTGTCAATCGGGTTCCCTCAAGAGATTCTCAAAATCAGTATTAGTTGTAAAGTCTCCAAACCTCTATGGGTTAAGGTAAGATAAATTTATTTCTGGCAACATTAAACATTACATTTAGAATATAGTTTATTATCATTTAGTATATAACTGGGTTTATAGTATTTTTCCAAAAGCTATTACATCGAGAAGTTGGGTAAGAAAGGGTGAAGGTAATAGTTTGGACCGCTTACTAATGGGCCTTAAAGGCCTGGCTACACCGCATGCAGTACAGTCGCCAAAGAAGGTGCTCTATATAAAACTCACTATCAAATGAATATATTCCAAAGTTTAAGCCACAATTAATAATTCGAGTAAGGACGGCATTTTGCTATTTACATTTATTTTTTAATTTATGAGTTGTATACGAAAGTCTTTCTTACGTACATTTGTCATTTCCACGATGATCGCACAGAATAAATTTATCAGGAACGGATTCAAGACCTGGCATTACGCAGTGGAAGTTGGTGCGACAGGAATTCAAGCGAAGTCTTTGGACCATTTACCGAAAGAATTGGACCTAAGCAGGTCAATACATTAATGGAACAATCTTCCAATACGGCATTAACAGAATCATACATTAGAAGGATCAATTTTCAGGGAAAAACACCATCCCTAGAAGTAGTTGTAAAACAATTCACTGACGACATGAATAGGGTTACTCAACAGCCTATAAGCAATGTCAAAAAAGCTTGGATATATGACAACTACTTAGCATCTCGCCTCACTTGGCCTTTCCTAGTATATGATTTCAACAAAAGCCTACTATCAAGTCTGGACGCGGACGTCATAAGAACACTGAAGTCTTGGCTTGGATTAGCCCAGGGTGCTGACTCCTCAACATTCTTTAGAGGACGGAGAAACTTCGGAATGGATCTGAAAAGACCATCTGAATTATACAAACATCTACGTATAAGCAAATATCAAATTCTAACCAGCTCCCAGGATAATACAATTTCATCCCTTCCAAGAGACCCTCTGGTCTCAGATATGGAACCGAGACTACTATTCTTCAAGAAATTCATGACAGGTGCCCAGACTGACAAAAGAGGCATTGGCTGGAAGAAAAAAGAAAGTGACAAAGAGGTTATAAAATCCTTCCTCAGGAAAGATGAAGAGCATGAATACAGAGTGCACGCGATGACTCTAGAAGTTCAAAATGACTGGCTAACTTTGGGCGATTTTTGCATCCCTCCAGCCCTAAAGTGGCGCACACTAATGTACGATTGGTCTCCGGCGTTGCTAAAGTTCTACCTAAACGCTTTTCAAATGTCCCTCCCGGACCAGAGTAATCTGGTAAGGTGGGGAAAAGCTACGGAAAAGAACTGTACATTGTATGGTGCTGCCATAGGAACTGCTAGACACACACTTGTAGGGTGCGTTACTCTCCTAGAAAAGGGCTATTACTCACGCCGACATGACAAAGTCCTAGGTGTTATCCGTGAAGCAGTAAGTCTTTCTATTGCAAGAGCCAGAAAGGGACTGACTACAAATAAAACTTTGACCACATTTGTAAAGGAAGGGCAAAGCACGAAAACTAAATGCAAGCCCACCTCGATCCTTGGCGCCGCATCAGACTGGAAAATTCTCATGGATACATTTGAACACCATTATAGGATCCCAGATGAACTAGCTGTATCAGCCTATAGGCCAGACATCTTAGTGTTTTCTCGGAACTTGAAAAAAGTTATCCTTATTGAACTTACCGTTCCGTGGGAATCAAATATTCCAAAAGACCACAACATGAAGTCGAATAAATATTATGATCTCACAGAAGAAATGATCAGGAACGGGTTCAAGACTCAGCTTTACGCAGTGGAAGTTGGTGCAAGAGGAGTTCCAGCAAAATCTTTGCATCACTTACTGAAAGAATTGGGCCTAAGCAGGTCTGCCGTCAATACATTTATGGAACGAGCTTCCAAGACGGCATTAACGGAATCATACAGTATTTGGTTGGGTAGGGAGAGAAGTAGAATGGTGGATGGTGAGCGTATTATCGCGCAATAGAAAAAAAAGGAGGCCTCCTTTTCTTAAACCAGCCAATTGTCGGTCGCAAGCCCGAGACACCATTCTTCTCATCTTTTACCCACACACGATGGACCCGGCACCCGCACGGTGAATCCATGGAATGCTTAGAAATTTGTCTTCTCTTCTTCTTTGGTTGTGTAGGGAACTAGTAGAACTTGTCTTGTTACCCTAAACCAGCATATAGTCGATTGCAAGCACGAGACACCATTCATCTGCTCACTATTTCCCACACACTATGGACCCTACCTTGTACCTAATTCTGGAATGTGTAAATATTGCCAATAAATATATAATTCAGACCCTCGCATACTCATTTGGCTAGCGTGACAACAGAAGGTCAACTACTCCAAAAATAAATTCTGGAATGTCCCATGGATGTCTAACATTGGAGGTCTGTTTTAGCGGCTGTGACTTATCAGAGTTTTAAATCACAGAAACTTAAAACAGGCAACACACCGCTTGACTTGGCGTACTCGTAGGTTTGCGTAACAGTGGTGTCGATTGTCGATAGTTTCGTATATTACCAATGGAAGGCACCGATGTGCCCCAATCTTTACCTATAAGGAAGTCTACTTGATCTAATGATAGTGCTTCCAATATAATCATGTAGAAGAAACGCCCAATAAGTTTACTACGCCGTGTAATATGTGAAAAAAACAGCCGAAGTGGTAGCATCCAACGTCATCATCAACATCATGAAAATGCCATTCTTTCAATTCGTTATCTGAACGTTAGATACTCGTACTTGAAGATAACGAATTAATAAATAAATAAAAAATCCAATATTTCAGTAAATAGGCAATATTTTAGCACTTTTACACGTCATAACAGTTTAATTACTTACATTTTATATTTATAATTTATATATTTTACATAATGTATGTATACATTATAATATTTACTATTAATTATTAAAAATTAAAATAACAGTTTTAATTTGAAAAAAAAGAAAAAAAAAAAACGAAAACGAAACGATATATTAATACTGTTTATGTTATAGGTAAGGTCTTACTAACTGTTGCCCGTGTAATATATTGTCGATATTTCGGTGATATGAGAAATACTTTTTCTTTTTCATTTAGATTACCAACATCACCGTTGCCGTTGAGGGCACGTTACGCCGTCGGTTCCGGTTCCACTATTACCAACTTGGGGAATTGTAAATAAATTGTCAATAAAATTGCCAATCTGTCTGGCCACCGAGGCTAGTGTAGGCGAAATTCTCCAGATATATATTCTTGAAAGCCCACCTCTAATAATAAAGGCCAAGGACTACGTTTTAGGGGCTGTTATGATAATGCTTATATAATCATCTAATAGGGTATAGGACGTCATTGCCTGGCACGATATGTGACCCCACAGCCACGTGAATATTTTTGTACATTAATTTTTTTTTGTTTAAATTTCTTGCATTATTAAAGTGACAGGAAGTAATTAAAACTTAAATAATACTATCATGTCTATATTGTAAAAACCAGGTAACTATCTTTTAGTACAATGAACACCCGTTATTGAATGAGGCAGGTGATTGTAAACAGACACAGCCTCAGCCGACAACCTTGCGAGTTACCGGCACGTAGTTTTGATAACACATCACAATTGTTTTGTTTTCTTGTAGAGCCACATACCAAAACATTGTCTTGCTACATTTTTATATAAAACAACAATACATGAACAATCCGACAATATAAACATTGTTAAATGATGTAAGCACCTACCTACAACTATCGATTTTTTTTAAATTCTCAATATTTTTAATTTACAAGAATAATTCTAATCCAAGCAACGGTTCAAGCCTTAACTTGAGCCACCGGTCGGAGCACTGACTATATATTGTCACTCTGACAGTTTTAAGTAATGGCTAGTTCTATAAACTGGCTTAGTAACGACTATTAATCCGTCCCGCAGTTAGTTTTAGCGTTTGTTTGTGAGTGAGGCTAATATGTTGGCAGAAATAATTGCCAGCATTCCTGTCTTTAGACCTTTCCGTCAGCCGCTTTGACAACTCCTTGGCCAGGCGCTAGTTTGAAGGTCCCCAAAGGGAACATCATCTCAACTCTAAACGGCGCAAATTCGTAACCTGTACCAAGGTTAGCGTATGTGCGCAACGTGAGGTTCCTAGAAAAAGTATAGTATCATCACGTCGCGACACTACCATGCAGGGTGGTCAGAAACCACGCTTTTTTTAAGAAGCGAATTAGACAGACAGTGGGGTCGTCCAGGCCCGGATGGCTAATGGGCCTGGATTGGGGATGGGGACATTCCCCCGTTTTCCCCGGCAGGATCTCAGCGGGCAACCACCCACCGGTAATTCATGCACTTTTGATGATGGGCGCCGTAACTGTATAACAGCGCCCGTGTGGTTCACTAACCCAGGGGGTCTAGGTTCGACTACTTCAGCTCTCCTCCAAGAGCACTTCTCTAGGAAGTGGTCTCGTCGGGGGGCCGAGCGCAAGACGGAGCGATTTTCTAAAGATGCTTGAAGTGTCCGTTGTCGACCCGATAGAACATACGTCTAGTCAGGCCGACGACAAATTCCTCAATAGTAGGCATCTCCAGATCTCGAGCTATGACGGAATTACGCACGAACCATGGTGCTCGGGAGACCACTCTGCGATATGTTCAGAAGCGAATTAACATATAGCCAACTTAACTATAGGCCTATCATGACATATGGAAAGCTCGTCGATGTCTCTAGCGTGAGAAATATCACAAATAAATTCGAATCCGGCATCTATGAGTCTAAATCCACGGACTTACTCGTACTACTACGGACTACGAAAACATTCCTACTTTCGTATAGACTTATACTTTGTATTCGTATAGATTACCATGAACCCAATACTTACAAAAAAAAAAAATTCCTACTTTATATAACGTTTCAGGCTGAATAATCATGCTGTATACTGTGACTATTAGCCAATGAGAACTACTTTATTTTGGTTAATTTACGAATATAAATGTTACGAATGATAATATATTTGTATTTGTGGTTCTTCGAGCCGGATAAGAATCAACGACCTTATAAACCAGAATGACATTTAGTAAGTACTACCATATACTGAGAAAAAAATATATTTTATGTTATGATAAATCATCGGGTAACTGATAAATTTTAGGATTTACGCCGATAAGATCAGTATTTACTATTATTTCATAATTGTTCGTAAATATAAAACATGGTAGGTTACAACAAGTCAGAAAAAGCACCGCATTTAAAACGAAATAAGTGTGAAGAAATATGAAGTCAGTCGAACATGCAAACAGATCTGTTTAAACAAATGTTTTCGAATATTTAATAACCTTATGCACGGAATTTTATTCATTCAGACAATTGTATGTTATCCATTCAGAAAGTCAATATTGCTTTGCATTTACGAGTACATCTGGTTATATATTTTCGTATTCGTACTAAATAATACGACGAAAATATAACTGTAATAAAACCTTATTTACACTATCTTACACCAGTATTCTAAGACCTGAACGGCTTCTTCGCTCAACCATTCCTGCCAGCTGTTAAATAGTGTTGCCCAAACATGCAAAAAAGCAAGATCAAAACCAACGATATTTTAGCAAGACCAATACTAACCCTAGACTTGGTATTAATAAATAATAATAAATAAGAAATATTTCCAGACAGGTCACACAGCGCCATCTAGTTTCCGTGGTAAGCTACGAGGCGTGTGTTACGGAAACTAGATGGTTGATAAACTACATATTAAACTTTTTTTTTTGTAAATATATACATATTATACACATATAAACACCCAGACCGAGACAGATTATACAATGTACAACTTTGCCCCCGGTGGGAATCGAACCCACGACCTCCCGAGTTCACGGCAACGTTTGTTACCACTAGACCACGGAGGCGGTCGAGTGGTCTAGTATTGGTCTTGCGCAAGAGTCTCGCAAGACTCTTGAACAGTATTTTTTTTAAATGGTCTATTTTTTAAGGCTAACGTTTTTTCCGTGGTCTAGCGGTTAAGTCCGTGGATTTAGACTCGGAGGTACCGAGTTCGATTCCTGGTCTGGACATAAAAATATTTATTAATATAAATAAATACATTTAATTTATTTGTGATATTCCTCGAGCGTATTGACGTGCCGAGGCATTTGACAGCTGGAAGGAATAATTAAGTGGAGGAGCCGTTGAGGTAACATCTAAGAATACGGTAAATTTAAACACAAACTTACTAGTATTTAAATTACTGAAAACATTGCATATCTGCCTTCTTGGTCTAGCGGTTAAGTCCGTGGATTTAGACTCGGTACGGGTTCGAATAATATTTATTAATGCAAATAAATAAATTTAATTAATATTTAATTTATTTGTGATATTTCTCGAGTTTGGTACGCTAGAGACATCGACGACGATGTCATGATTGGCCTATAGTACAGTTGGCTAAATGTGAATCCGATTTTTTGGTTTCTGACCACCCCGAAAAGGAAACGGTCGTGATGATACTTTATTGCATATCTGTGACTAAACTTAAAGTCTTTAAATATTTATAAATTAACTTTAAAAGTCACCTTGAATACTCTGTTGACAGAGACACTTCATTTCAAAACCTATTTTGTCTGTAATTCGTTCACGTGTCTGAGTTAATATTCTTATCAGGAAGTAATACGTTGGTATTACTCATTGAATTTTGGAAGCATAAGAAGCAGTCCTTTTTTAAACAAAATTGAGTACTATTCCATTTTTTAGTGGTAATTATATTTTTATGAGAGTACACGCAGACCTATACAAGGAAATATAAAAAACAAGGAATAGTGTATTGTAATTCTAGTGTTTTGGGCTGGTGCCACAAGACAGCGATTTGGAGGAGCTATTTTTTTTGTAAGTATGTATTTTTATTTTCTATGTATTATTATTATTATTATTTAGCTTAAATTTAGATTTTGTTTTAATATAGTTTATTTAATATTGTAACTTTTTTATATTGTTTGTATATTACTTCAAATAAAAAACTTTTAGGTATCAAAAAAAAAAAAGAATATATATGCATGTATTTTTGTATTGCTTTTATAGATTATACACACTAATCTCGAATACAGTAAAAATAATATCATACCTCGAAAGAAAACTGTTTTTCATACAAAAAATAGATTGATATTTCGCTATTAATGATTACATTCAAAAACAGTGAATCACTACTCGTCTAACGCCATCTCTGTGACGTCTCAATACATTAAACAAGAATGTGGTTTGTTTGTATATTGTTTAAAATTAATTTTTGTTTTGTCCCCCTTTCCCTGTGAACATTCTAAATTCTATATGTAAATATATATTATATACTATATTGAAATATAAAAAGGCATATAAATGTATGAGAGATTTGTTTGTTTTGTGCGCTGTGACGTCTCAATATTTTTAACCAAGATTAAAGCGTTTAGTTTCCGCATACAATACCTACATTTTTTTGTAGAAAATACTAAAATAATAAAAATAAATAAATGCAAATGGGACGTCACTAGAGGACATTTTTATTTAAAGTTTATTTAATTTTTAATTTAATTATTTAGGAAGCGTTTAATTTATATTCCTTTAAAAATAAATGTATATAATACACAAAAACTAGTTTTTTTTACATTACATACATACTCCCTGTTGCAATCTTTAAAACAGTTCCTTTAGTAGTCGTATCTACAATAACATAACACTCCAGCTATAAATCAACACAGACATAAAAATAAATAATAACAGCGACCATATGTTGTATCTGTTTCTATATTAAAACCGCAATTAGTTCCAATGTTAAATTCAAACCAAACCTACGTACCTCCTGTACTTACTGCGTCATGTGTAATAATTAACAAGCAGCATTCAATTCATAAGCGCTAATTTATCAAAAACCTACACTTGAACCTTGAAATGCAGATCGTCCTCAAAACACCGCCTCTGTATTCAACATTTTGTAACATTAACTCAGTTATTATTGTACATAAGTAGTTCTTTAAACGCGTGGGACTCATTTAAATATGATTAAATACCGACCTATAGTTAATTTCAAATTCAAAATCGTTTATTTACTTTAAATGTGGTACATACAGTAATATGGTTAGTAAGTTGGCTCTGCACATTTAGCCATTGTTGTGGCGTGCAAAAATTGTTTTTATTTAAATATATTATTATCTAGTAAGTCTACTCATCATTATATAATTAAATTTAGGTCAATACATTTTATTAATAACATACAAATAAAATAAAAATTGTCAAACAAATTATTTTTCAAACAAATTCAAAAAAAAATCTCTTTCAAAATTAATGTCAATAATACTTAAAATTTTACAGATGTTCATAGATATATAAATAATATGATAGATATTTTATAAAGAGAAGTTTATGGTCCGCTAAAATCCCATCCGTCCTTGAACCATCATCAGGTCTATCACGTAGTGATGGTAAAAGGCCGGATGGCATGTCTCTTGTACCATGGAGTGAGGGAAGATGTCTTGTTTGGGATGGCACCATACTTTTGCCACTTGCCAAATTTTCTCTACATCAAAAATAGGTTCAGCTGCTCATACAGCCGAATTCAAAAAGCACATAAAATATAATAGCATTAAACAAAGTTACTTTGTGGCATTTGAGGTTGAAAATATGGGGGTATATTCTCTTGATACTCACAAATTCGTAAAAGAGCTGGGTAAACGAATTTTTCAAGAGTGTGGCGACCCCAAATCCCATAACTACCTAAAACAGAATATTTCCATATAATTCTACGAGGAAATGCGGCGAGCGTTAGGTACCCTCCCAGGAGGTAAGCCCTTAGTTTATTTTGTAGAATAGTTTTAATTTCATAGGTATTTTTAGTTTAGTTTTATTTATAATTTATTGATAGTTAGTAGACACGTAGTCTCACGCAGATACTAAGAATCGATGATAGATACTAGTAGTTACCGCTGATTATTTCTAAATATGTGTATACTACAAAGATGAAAGAGAAACATATTTTAGATAATTGTGTTGCCGCGAAACTTAAAAGAAGATAATTTTGAATCCAACAATTTAGCACGTAATTTTAATGTAAAATATGATTCAATATTTACGAGTAGGTAATTACGATCATTAACCAGCTCATGTGTATGGGCTAGTTGAATTTATCCTATCCACTTCTGTCGTCCATAAGTGACCCACGATTGTAAATGTCTAGATTATGCTTATTAAGTTAAATAAAGTGTAAAGGTCAGTCTTTATTATTCTAAGTTAGGCATTAAAATCAAAATAAGAATGCTTACAATCGTATAAGAAAGTTAATTTTCAGAGCGTATCAGTGAGATGCTCTGTGGCGGTTACGATGATGGTATTATAATTTCTCAATAACTCAAATAATTTGCATTTACTTTACCACTATCATCTTAAACGATACTACTGGTGAGCAAGGGTATCTGACAAACAGAGGGTTTTCGATCATAATTCAGTCGTATAAAAAATCCTTTATTTCAAGAGTGACCAAAATCTCCTGCTATCTTTAAGGTATTTATTACGGAATACCATTCATCCACGGTTGCTCTCATATAAACCTCTGCAATATGAAGCAGGTTTATACCCTAATCAGTACATAATATACTTAAATTGAATGCGATTTAAATATTTTACAACGGCTTTCGTTGATGCTTTCGAGTCACCTTTCATAAGAGTATTTATCATGACAGATCGGGGTTCTCTTACATTCTTATCAGGTGATAACTATCTCAGAACAACATGTCAATCATCAGAGCACGTTTGTTATCTGTCTTCATTGTATGAAGATAAGTGATAGATCTTTAGAATATAATCATCAAAATGATATCGTAATCTGTTGGTACAGCAGACACTACACATGTCTTATTTAAACTTATATTAGTACTCGTAGACTTTTGAAATATCTTCCGCCAAACATCTTCTTTTTTGATATGGATAACGCAAGGATAGTTCGGTTATGCGGCGTCACTTTGGCGGACCACATACGTAACGTCGAAATACGAAAAATGGTAGGTATAAAAGAAAGCATAGGCACAAAAATAAGGAAAAGCATGCTACGATGGTTCGGGCATGTTGAAAGGATGAGCGAAGAAAGATTGACGAACCAGGTATATAATGCGAAAGTTGTGGGTAAAAGAGGCCCTGGCAGACCAAGACACACGTATCACGATCAAATAAATAAAACACTAGCTGAAGGAGAATTAAAAAGCCTTCGTAACAAAAGGGCATGTATGAAGAGGTTGATGAATGTCGATGAAGCGAAAGAGGTATGTCGTGATCGTGTCAAGTGGCGCTCAATTGTCTCTGCCTACCCCGTAAGGGATCTGGCGTGAAGATATGTATGTATAGTTCATAGTATACCTAACTACAACTACTTCTACTAGCAGATAACTTTAAAGAGAAACATAAAACATAACGGCTACTTCCAAAAATACTATTATACCTACTCGTATTTACAAAAAAAACTTTGGCAGTCGCACGAAACGTATCTATAAAAATTAAGTACGACATAAAGGTAAGTATAACAAATGATCTAATCGTATAACTAGATTTAAAAATATTTACATTAGCACTCGAACAAGATAATATTGTGAAACCACGACGACAATCAAACCAAATAACTATACTTTAACAAGACAATGTACCAACCTAATGAATATAACAAAACATTCTATAATGTTGGCCATCCAATTGCCATAGGACGACCGTTAAGGCGAGTTCGTGTTTGAATCGTGTATTGTTGTTACATTTAAAATGAACGGGAAAACACTTGTCGTCACATCCGCAACAGTCTGCATCCATCAGACAGTCGTTAGGAAACCTGTATTATCTTTAAGACTAGGTAATTACGCTTTGCAATTATAATTTAATAAGTCTAAATTATATTCAGAAACCAGTGATATTAAGACTAATGTTACACACATAGAACTAAATTATATAAACACACTCAAAGCAGAAGCGAATGTCCTTCTTAAAATTTATTTAAAAGTTTCATTACCTACCAAAATAACTATTACAAAAAAAAATACTTACAAATTGTCAGTCCGTAGAAGAGTTGTTCACTGAGTGGTATTTTATTGGAGTCACACACCCTATACACAATGAAATGCACAATGTTTATAAATTTACACCGAATTTTCTCTAAAAAAAAACTAGTAAAGTTATATATAGTTAGATCGTGAGTTATAGTTAAATGATATGGAACGTCAAACAACGAACGTCTGGCGTCCACAAATACGTGGTGCAACTGAGAGGCCGGCTGAGAATAGCGAGCTCTCTACTGATCAGCGTGGTGTGGGGTGCTCGGCGCTCGCACACACCATCCGGCGTAACACATTTACTGTACGATATAGTGAAGCGACCGCGGCCCATACCTAATCTTGATTTAAACCATTAACCAAACAGGACTAACGCCAAATAATATTGACATGACCAATATGACAATATAGGTACAGCTCAATGTTCTGGATCAATGGATTTGCATAGTTGCTGGAGTCAAATTTCGTACTTCAGTAAGCCAAATTAAAGATAATCACGATTATAAGTAGCGACTTGGTCGAAACCAATGTATTTCGGCGGCAATGTATTATTGGACACTATTAAAATTACTCCCATCGTTAACCCATAAAAATATCGTTACCTTTAAATTCTATTCTAGTTGAAAAATATGGTTGGTAGTAAGCAATGCAAGAATAGAAACGCTCTGTGTTCCACACTTCACACCATTATACATAAATAAAATAAAATAGGGCTAATTATTTTTTCATTTAATTAAACCTTCAAAATCGGTCATCTCTGAATCTGTCATATTATCTCATGATCGGGTAGCTTGCTATGTTAGCCTCAATACTTACAAACATAATACATTAATTATTTTATAAGAATAAAACGTTATTAACTAAATATAAAAAACAAGCAATGTACGAAGTTTGAGGGCTGATTTAATGACAGTGATAATGTTTATAAAAACGTTTCTAACGCAAAATAAATTATCTGTCATAATTTGATAATTTAATTTAAAATATTTAGAAATAATGAAGAAACAAAGTGTTTCAAATATTGATTCAAATAGAAGGTCTGCTACCAACAAACAAATTCCTTGGAACAGTAACCATAACAGCGAAAGTTCCACTTCTACCCAATTCTATAAAGAAGATAGGAAGAAAGATTCCAGGAAAGTGACCAGAAAGGAATTTCTATCTGAATCGGAATCCATTTCTTTATCCGACAGTTACCCGTGTAGTAAAGTAAAGAAGTATACAGAAAAAGGACTTCTAAAGAGAAACCTAATCAAAAATCTGGATCCTATACCCCACGGTTAGATAATTTCAGCCAATTGTAAACCGTTCACGGTTAACATGCTTCGTCCCTGCAATAATATGCCCATAAAACTAAACGGTACCAATAATTTCACTGTTTATCTGTACTAGTATGCTCCGCTTTACGAACTTGCAATAGTTATTCATAAGGCAATAACAATAATGTCAACTATTATGGGCAGATGGATATAATATTATACATTGTTTCTGCAGGCGTTGTTGGCATTCCTATAGAAAAAGTAGTCACCTTTCTTTCACCTACATTAGCTTTTTTGTCACATAATTAACGATTGTAGTTTTCTATCATTATTTTGACCGAATTCTTCGCACACACTTCGGTCCTTCATATCAATAACTTTTCTTTTAATAAAATAGAAAGTGAATATGTTTTCCATATACAAATTGAGGAAGTGTACTTTCCATTGAGGAGTTTGTAGTTTATTATAGTAAGTAAATAGAGTTTATAGGCAATAAAGTTTATTATTTAATATATGAAATGTGTAAATATAAATGTTTAATCTTCTCTGTATCGTCGTTCCAATTTTAGTAATGTACTGCCTAAGCAAGACAAGATCCAAAGTCAGCTGAACATATCGCTCAGGGTGGTATTTAGATCACCGTGGTTCGTGCGAAATTCTGCAATTGGGCGATGTTGTCGGCCTAGCTAAACGTATGTTTTACCGGGCTGACAACGGATCCCACAAGCATATTCAGGATATCGCTCCTACTTTCGCACGGCCCCCTGAGGGGAGGCCACTACCTAGGGAGGCACTCTTGGAGAACAACTAAAGTAGACAAATCTAGGAGACTAGATTCGTGAGCCACACGGGCGGTGTTGTAGTAGGAACAGCGCCCAGAACCAAAATGAAGTTCAATTGTTTAATAGGTGATAGCCGGACTGATGGTGGAATTTGGTAATTTGTCCAGTTTGTCGGGGCGGGGAAGTATCCACCATTCGTGCCGATAAATCCTGTAGAGTGTATCCACACGTTTTTGGATTAGGCTCGAATTGCCGTCATGCTCAGTCAGCCAGCAAAGTATTAGGGACTGATGTCAGTCATGAGTATCTGATTCCAGTTGCTAACATTCATGGACCTCGCGTGCCACTTACCATCAGGTGGGCGCAAGATCACATGTCGTGATAAAATTAGAGAGAAAAATAACAAATATGTACATTATATCAACAGACCCGCAATGGAGTGATGGTTGTCCTCAAAATATAGATTGGTCGGTAGTGAATTTGCTAGAATTCATGGTCCTTGATCCAATGGGTCCAGAACTCGAGAGATTTGAACAGACCTTAAAGCATTTTGTTATTATTAGCAGAAATGGATTTGTATCCTTTTTTTAATGTATATAATTTTTTAATTTAGAAAATATTATACAGAGTTTTCGTAGATCTGAATCGATATGTGTTTTGTCAAATTTATTGAATATACAAATACAAAAATACGAGTAAATTGCCTCCCTGCGGTTAAGTACGTGCATTTAGACGCGGAGGTACCAGGTTTGATATATGTACGAGTATGTATATGGTACGCTAGCATTGACGAGCTTGCCACTTGTCATGATGGGCCTATAGTAAAGTTAGCTAAATGTGAATCCACTCATTTAAAAGCGTGGTTTCTGACCACCCCGAAAGGGATCGGGTCGTGATGATACTACACTATAAACGAGAACTTTAATTTAAAAAATATACTATTGTTATTATTTTCTTTCATATTTATACAAAGAAATTAGAATATCTGGAAAGCATTTCGAAAATTATAGATTACCTATCAGACCATTGCAAAGTAAGTTGTATTAAGGAAAGCTTTTCTGAAATTTTAAAAAGCATTCGTAAACCAATTATAATGAAGAAAAGGTCTGATATGGATAAATATTTTTCGATATTACGTGAATATTTCGGTATACTTGGTAAGTCTTTAATAATAATAATAAATAACATTGTAGGTATATATCTTATTATAAAATTATGCATGATATCGATACAGCATGCTTATGTGTACAGGTCGCGCGATTCTTTATGAGCGTTTGTCGAAAGTATTAATAAATACGTTTATTTGAGAAGTACACTGGTAATACAAAATAAATAATACTTTTATTTTACAAAATAGGTTAGTCTATAGAGGAGTAAGGTTAGTTTGCATCATTCAACATTTAGCAGTAAGACCCAGCTATGGTCTTTCGATCGTCTCTGTTTATTTCAAAGTTAAACACCCAGTGTACCTACTAAGAATTAGACTTTGGTTAACGTGATGACTGTGATCACCAAAGTGATGTGTCGCAGCGTTCGGGGGGTATGCTGCTTGTCAATTCGAATAAAGGTATGTATTGTAAGGTGCTAATTAAAATTATTTACAATTTGAAACTACAAATTTAAAATCTTTTGTTTGTATACATAACAGTTTGTGTGTAGTGGTGGGGATGATTCGCATGTGTCGAGACGCGTGTACGGGGCGCGGGGTACAGAAGTCAGATTATCAACCAATACGCGTCGGCGCTCTGCGACTGTTACGTCGTCGTGTCGCGCCAAACTGACCAAAAAAATTACCACTGCGCATTGAAGGTCAGCGCTCATAAACTTTCGCGCGACCTGTACTTAGACTGCCCTATATAACTGTAAAATTCCCCATAAATTCTAAAGTAGAACTATATTATTAGTTATCAAACCGTAGTCCCGAAACATCGATGTTTTGACAAGCAATTTTCATTTTTGTGTCAGTAATTTTATTCCCTAGAAAGTTGATAGACTACATTTCTTAAAAGTAGGTACACAATATTGAATAGTGCGAGCGAGAGGGATGCAAAAACATTAAACCCTCTTAAGAAGTTAAAAGTAGGTTAGTAAGTTAGTAGCGATCTTACAGTAAGTTATTATTGTAAATTACCTTTTAATTATTTTTATACAATTATAATTATAGGATATATTCTGTTAACATTGCACGACGATTCTGACTTTGGTCTACTTTATGATGCCTTGGTATGGCAGTTGTCCGCTGTTGACAAGTTACGTGGCCCAGGGACTGTTGGAAAGGATGACGTCATCGCTGCTGCTGCTCCGGTCTTGGTACAATCAGTGTCAAGAATGATCGGTCTCTCTTCTTCACTAAGATTTCCTGCATTCATAGAAATAGCTGTAATATTGGCTTGTAAATCTTTTGATAACTGTACGTATTTTTTTATAACTGTACTTATTAACTTACCCCGTGTTCCTGTTATAAGCCGCGCTAACTTCAATGCTGACATTCTTAGCTTAAACTGTTAGATTAATATTATTTTTTCGGTAATGGAACGTCTGATGTTAGAATTTAATAACGCCGCTGGTAATTTCTATAAACGGAACGCAGGGATGCTCAGAACTGTTTCTATCAAAATTAAAATAGGCATTTGTTGTCGCCCTAGCTAAACGTATATTTTACCGAGCTGACAACGGATCCTACAAGCATCTCCAGGATGTCACTCCCTAGGAATGCGCTTCTAGAGAAGAACTAAGGTAGACAAATCTAGGAGACTGGGTTCGTAAGACACACGGACCCTGTTATACTAAGGACAGCGCCAAGCACTAAAGGTGCGTCGAATCACACCCGCCGAGATGTTGCCGGTGAAAACGGGAGATTATCCCATCTCCAACCCAGGCCTATTAAACATCCTGGCCTGAATAACTCCGCTGTCTATCTGTATCAATTATAAGATCAGTCTACATATAACCGTAGATATTGTGATGAAGTTTTACAACATTAATTCTACATTGCTCTATAATGACTAATGTTACCATTATTATTAGATTATTAAAAACAATCTTCGTAAGTAATAATAAATTCGAACTATACATATTTCTAAAAGTTTTGCTTCCGATACTTAAACCTGGTATAGTCAATTCAAAAATCATTACAGGTATACAATTTATAGAAGAAAATATTTTGGAGTATATATTGTCTCGTTTTAACCCATACTTTCCTCACCACGATCTAGCTAGTGATGATATCGGACCGACAGATATTAAATACTACAGATATATATTAGGTAATTTTAATTATATTAAAATTTTAGGCTTTATAGTATTATTATCTTTCCTATATTTGTATTTAAGCTGTAAGTTTTCTAAATATATAAATAATTACCTATATTATATTTTAGCATCGACCAAGAATCCTTGAATGAATTATTTTGCTTTAAAAATCATTCGACTTGGCGTTGCTCCATGGTTATCATACACTTCAGCAAAATTCGGTTAAATTAAAAGAGCTTTCTTCTTCTTTATATTTAAATCTTTATCTGGCCCGCTTTATCTTATATTAGACCTCATTGGCTAAATGTGAATCCGCTTCGATAATAATGGCATTAATTTGTTTGCATTCATCAGGAGACAGTACAAATAATTCGACAGGCGTTTTGTCGCTTTTGCTTGTTTTATTAAAATCAGCAATGATTTTTTTACAAGAGAATCCGAATGTCTTATTTCCAGTTCCAGAAGCTCATTCTATACGGTAATTTCCTCAATTTCACTATAAATTAGGTATTATTAAGTTTATTGTCATTATTTTGGCTGTTATTAAACCAACAGCCCTAGATTGTAACGTGGTTGTAATGATTAGGATTAAATCAAATTATCTTTTATTATGTACACTAGAATCCAAATTACCTATAATATTTCAATTATATACAAAATTATTGTACTCCATACAGAATACTACTGTTATGCAATGTTGCGCCAACTGTCTTTAACTTTAAAGGAATGATATTGTCCGATACTTATTATATTACTCAATAGTAGAATTTATAGTGGTTAAATGATAATAACATAAGATCGCAGGCAATAGGCCTATATGCAGCAGTGGAGACACAGGCTGCAAAAGATAATAATAAAATAAAATAAATATTTAAAGTTCCACATGTTTTGAAAACGAACTAAAAAGCATAAAACAATTTATCTAATACCTTTGAAGGATAAAACAACATACAGATTTATGACTTTTTCTAAATTATCCTGAAAACTCATACTCGGCAGTTGATTGATAGCTATTGAAATACTTCTAAGATTGGAATATTCGTTTTTCGTCAGCAGATAATTGTTGCATTAATACTTTAAACAATTTTATTGCACCGCAAATAATGTTAACCGATAATTTATTGATAGCCACTCTCTAGACTCTTTATAGTTTAAATCTGTATGTGTTTTTATCCTTCATAAGAATTAGATAAATATACTTTTTAGTCCGTTATAAAAACTTGATACATATTTTATTGTTTTATTTCATTATTATTTTCTGCTTTTTAGGGTTATGTGAATGAAACTGATCAAGAAGTTGAGCATTAGTCCGTAAAAATCCGTACCTACTCCTATATTAAAAAAAACAAGAAAATATATATTTTTTTTACATTTTAATGCATTGTCATCTACTTCTGAGCTATGGTCCAAATTTCAAGTCTCTAGCTCATCGGGAAGTTAGTTTAAAATCAATTACAACATTCCACCCAGACACACACAGGCATACAAGATAGCGAGTTAAAAAAAACATTGTAACATATCTGATTAAATCTACGCAGATGTTTTGCCTGGGCCTTCCGATATGAATGTAGAGCGAAGGATCATCAGCACCAGAGGATCTGCATGGCAGTTATTTGCTCCTCACTTCTTCACTGCTACGGACAACGACTTCCTGAGTTGTCGACAACACTTATGGCGGGTAACAATAATTAACACGAACCATGTTTTGTTTAATGTAATCCAGTATCCGGTGTGATACTTAATGATTTCCAAATGTAGACAATTCTATTCCATTCTATTTATGTTCTGAATCAATGTTACTTGTACGAGTATATCGTACTATAATTAAGCCCTTTGCTTGCCCTTTTTAGTTCTAGGTGCCTAGGTATTTAATGGTCGAAATATCGTCTAGGCAGGCTTTCAGCAAATCGCAACAACGCTATGTTTTAAGGTTGTGTAAATATTTATTTAAGTGGTCAACCGAACCTTCTTAAGTAGAGTAAATTATTTGAAATAATAATTCAGTCTAGCTAGTATATTTAAGGAACATGTGTATTTATTTTGGTCAACACGATACCTAAGTACTATTGTCAGATGCAACATATTATTTATTATAAAATATAAATATACATATATTGTATTTATTTACGTTTGTTTTTTTTTACTGTATATATTATTATTTTATTATTTTCACACTCTGCAACCTATAATAATAATATCTCGCTGTTTCAAAGGTTAGCAGAGAATACCTTCATGGTATTATGCTCGCCAATATACAATACTTTATTTGTATATTTTGTGTGCAATAAAGTATTTTATTAATATTATTTAGGATTCTCTCGTCAACGTAATTAATATTAAATTTGTTTTCATCTACTTTTTCTTCCTTGTTTTAACTTTTCTATCGTTTTAGATGTGCTTTCATTGTCTATCGCCACTGAAGTTCCTATAAAAGCAGGATGGATACGTGATGTGATATTTAATACAGTATCATCAGACGTACACTTTAAGAAGTTGTTGCTATATCTTTCAGCCGATTTCTTAAGGAAATTTCCGTTAAATAACTTCGTTAGTATATCAATTAGCATGCTTATCCACTAATATACGAGTATTCTTTACTTTGAGAGCAATGGTGGTCGAGTTGTACGAACGCTGTTCTTCAATGTTAACGTAACAGTTCGAAGACAGACTAAATTTACTAAAAAATATTGTCACTTGTGTCATAGATTTACAACACCACCATTTCCATGGGAGCACGTTAAGCCAGGTTCAGGTTTCACTATTATCAACTTGTGGAATCTCACCTTCGCCAAACCTACTGATAAAGGCAAATTCTCCAGATCCTGTCCCGGATTCATCTTCAGTGTTGGAGGTCTGGGAATTCTATTGTGTATGGTGCTGGAGTAATAATAATAAAATAAATAAAACTAGTAAAGTAGCGTATGTTTTAGATGATGGAATCTCAATTCTGGTTAATGGGATTGCTATACTTGTTGGATCCAGCAGTGTCATCTCTTCGTCCTCATTGGTCGCGAGCCTTGTATCAAGAGCTACATATTGCAGTTTTACAAATATTAACATGCACTTTGCATTTAGCACCTCCCAATATTATTAGACAAAACAATGTGATAAGAAGGTATCGTTTATGTTCTATTTTATTAACGTCTTTTATGTTGTTAGAACTTAAATCAAGTCTGTCATATTCTAAACAATATACGGTTGAAAGGCTGCATAGAGAGGCTGATTATCTTTTGACATGTTTAATTAACGTATGCTTATAAGGATTATTATTATATACGTGATTGGCCGAAAAAAAGTGAAAAGCTAACTTCCATTCACCTGGAGTATATCAAAATATTGACGAAAGATTATTTAAATCATCCTTTCTGCAGCTGGCAGTTAGTTAGTTCTATGTTTTTGTATGAAATGTGGAATCGAAACAGACTTCGGTAAATAAGTGCTTGATGACGGTAATAAAACTAAACCCACAAAAGCCAGCGTGGTCAATTATATATAGTATTTCTGTTACTCGACTGCTTCCATGGTCACTAGACTGTATACACCCTAGGGTAATGCCGTAGATTTAGACAAAGACGAAGATCACAAGTCTGGAGATATTTATCTATAGGAAATATGCGCCACAATATGTGTGTTTTGTCTTGACGATAACGACATAGGTACCGATTTTTTCAGACTCATGTGGTATGTGGAATGGTATTCACATGAACCATATGAATTACGAACCCTTTATTGGACTCTGAGAGTAATTCATTCTGCTATACGAAAGAGAAAGTCTCATGAAAGAAAAGACGCTGTAGATGATTTGTATAACTCACACGGAATTATTGTACTTACAAGTAAGGATTTACAATTGTAGGATTTTTTTGTTTTAGAAAGTAACTAACCTATCCCCACTTTCTGAAATAATTACTAAATTAATCCATGTTTTACATTTTCTTATCATCTTGTTATTTCAGCCAATTAAGTGCTATACGTATAAGCAATTTCAATTCATTTTTTGCAAATCGTCATAGGACAAAAAGAGATGTACTATGCATTTAAACGTACAAAATTAATAATATCGCTTAATGATTTAGTTTTTTTTTTAATCCTTGTACCTTACTTCCTTCGAATAAATGATCAAGCACTTAAATATATAATATCATTGTATAGTATATATTGGAATATGCGGAGCCGTACATGATAACCATCATTTGGAAGGAGAAAAATAACATGCAAATATTATGATAATAAAATGCCTACTAAAAAAAATATAATTAGTAGCATTGTCATGTATATATAACCTAAGATAGAGACAATTATAAGAATATAAAAACAAAAATTAATGTATTTCTTACAAATAGTTTTTTACAAACTTAACACCGAGGCCCCGGTTAGTACCCGTGCTACAGACACTCCTACTTCCAGGGTTTATATAATGAAAAGAAATAATAAATTAAAATTTATTTTATTATTTTGATAAATAGTACCTAAACGTGCGGTAATTTAATCATCATTACCACTATAATTTAATAGTAAATATTGTTAATTTATTAGATTTATCTCAGACGTTACTGAATAAGAAGTTTCCACCGACCGAGAAGACTCAAGTAGTTCTGAGTTTGAATCTGCGCTTACTTACGAGCGTCATGGAAGGTAGTAGAGTTGTGGCATGCAATGTCTATCCAAATATAATATGGCCAGATTGTGTTAATAACTTGGATATACTAAATGTTGTAAAAGCGTGTTTAGATCAAGGTTTTATGGTCAGCGAAAGGTTCGTATCTAAATATTCTCTAATTTATAATGACATTAAAACAGGTGCTAGAGTTGGGACTACCACCTAAACTGAGCAAAACTGAAACTACAAGCGACAGTGTCTTGTAGTTTTACAGTAGTAAAATAAAATTAGGGTTACAAGGATGTTGAGTTATGCCTAAATTAATGGATCAGACTTCTCATATATTTTTTGCATTCAATATGTAGTACATACCACTCAGCCTAAGTATCTAAATACACCTGTACAAATCAAGTTGATATTAAAATAATTAGTACACACGCGGCCTATTTTCTAACAAAAAATACTTTCACTGTTAACTTATGTTTTATAAAAATATCTACGAGTAAATACATATTATTATTTAAGTTTATACATAATTAGAAATACACGAAAATAATTTTATGTTTACATTACGGAGAACTAGAAGAATATTATGTTGGTTGAATGTGGGAAATAAAAATCATTCCATTGGTATCTCTTTCGCTTCTTCGACATCCATCAACCTCTTCAATTCCCTTTTGTTTCGATAGTTTTAATGCACCTTCAGCTATTGTTTTAATTATTTGTGCCTCTTTTACCAGAACTTTCGCATTATATATCTTGAACATTCCTGAACCACCGGAGCATGCGTTTCCTTATTTTGTCTCTATGCATTGAATTAAACCTACCCTTTTGCGTATTTCGTCATTACGTATGAGGTCCGTCAAAGTTACACCGCATATCCGACGCAACAACCTAATGTCTACTGCATTAACTCTACTCTCATGCGCATTCTGACATATCCACGTATCGCTTCCATACATAAGCGTTGGTACCAGCTTGGCATTGTGTATGGCGAGTCGAGTTTTGTCACTGACATTTCGACTGGTGATCAGTGACCCCAGGGCATCGTTAACACTATTTCCCGCGTTTACTCCTTTTTCAACATCCTTATTAACTTTTTCAACATACTTCCCATTCGCAGTAAAAACACTGCCCAGATATATAATATCATTTACTTGTTCCAGAGTTTCATCATCAATCTTTATCGTCAACGTTGGCATCCTTTTTCTTTTCAAACATTAGTGTAGTACCTTGGTTTTTCTCGCATTTTATTATATAAAAAGTGGATTCATTATTAGGTTAGGGTCGCTCTGAGACTTATCCTAAACTAATATAGACATCCATTAAGCATGTTATAGATGCCTAAGTACTATCAATTTAAGTATTTTAAAAGTCAATTTAATAACAATTTTAATCCGTTTTCATTAGCCCGGGTCCCGCCACTATTGGATATGGGGGTCAAAGTCAAAATATATTTATTCACGGAAACCTATTCTATAAATTCTGTTAGTGGAAGACTAAGCAGCAAAGTGGTCCAAAGATCTGTCCAGTGACATGTTAATGTTTAATCTGACTGAGAAAGGAAACCTCAGCTCTACGAGTATCAAATTTACAAAATGAAACATATGCATAACTACACCATAACAAATACAATAACCTTTCAAATCCAAAGTTCGTCATTTTAATATACAAATTCATATATTTTTTTAGATTGTTAATATCGTTGATGAATTTCATTTGGGAAGCCATAGTGTGGAATGAAGCAAATAGGAATATATTCATAAGCTCTGATAACATTTATAAATTGCTTGACATACTTACTGTAAGTACTATAATTAAATTTTAACAAATAGTAATAAAGTTCTGCGGCGGGATAAAATATTTTGCTATATTAAAATACGCTAATAAAAGCAATGATATAAGGTTCCTATCTTTTTATTATAAAATTATAATTGTAAGAAAACAACCAGTTGATTACACTAGCTGATAGTGTGTTATTATAAGGATCAAATTTTGGGAAGTAATGAGCCTGTTCGGCCGTGGAAACTTGGCAGGTCCCTGGTGTGGGATGCAACATCGTAACATTAGCCCCATCACACATCCAGGCGACATCGTCAAGCGCGGGTAGTGCGGCGGTTTCTGTTAAGAACCTCAAGCTGCGCAAATACGCCAACCTCGGTACAGGTTACTAATTTGCGCCGTTTGGGGTCGAGACGACGGGCCCATGGGGACAATCAGCCAAACGTCTGGCCAAGGTTGTTCAAAGGGCTAACGGAAAAGTCTGGAGACAGGAAGGCTGGTAATTATTTATGCCAACGTATTAGCCTCGCTATACAAAGGGAAATTGTTGCCAGCCTCCTTGGGACTATTGAAGGGTCGTCTCTAGAGGACATTTTTAACTTGTAGTTTATTTAGTTTTAAGTTTAGTTTATAATTAATTCTTACTCTTGTAGTAGTTTTAATTATATTCCTTCGAATAAATATATTAGTTACCCAATGTTAAACCAAACGATATGGTTAAAACTCGTAACCAAGAAATAACAACAAGCTGGTAAAGATTCACAACTTTTTTTTATAAGCATATATCGGTCGCGTTTAAAATAGTTCATCATAAAATTAATAACTAGTAATAAATAAATAATGATATAATTTATATTTATTCAATATTTAAATATCTCTATTCAGTCACTGTTTTCTTTTTGAGTTATGTATTTGTTGATAAAGGTTTACCTTTCCGTTTTTTTTTGTTATATATTCATTTATCTTTCGTGGAAATATTTAATAGGCTGTACTAATTATCATTACTTTAAAAAAATATATATTTAAAGCTGTTGATTTTAAGAATAAATAAAATAAATAAATATGCTAGGCGAAGTTAAAGCAGACTTATTAGAACTCGTAACGTATATAGGTAGCTAATTAAAATTCAAGCATCAAAATTTTATTTATAACGAGGACACCTCTCACTGGAAATAAAAGCGTGCGTTGAATGATGTTAGCATATTATCAAGTATCGATAATTTAAAAGTAAGTTATGGTGTGCGGGTAAGGAAGAAATTACACTTCACACATCACGGGTTCACATTTAGCCAACCAAGTATTGGTCCATTATGAGCAAGCAAGCTAGTCAATTTTAGAATAATTTTGTTCTCAAGCATAAATCGAACTTTGGTACGGGTTCTTAAGCAATAGAAATGAATATCAAATGCAATAAATCATATACATGGTTTAACTCAATATACATATACGGGAATTACCCCCCTGGTGATCTCTATCTTCGTCTGTTTTCGCACTTAAGCCAGCATATGTAATATATTTCAATTAATCGTATAGATGGCGCGGTGGTGGCTCGGTTGTAGGAACGCGTTCCTTAAATCCTACAAAGGTCGGTTCAAACCTACCCGGCATGTACCAATGAGAAATACACTTTTCTTACGTACATTTGACATAGATTTACAACACCACCTTTCTTATGCCTCGGAGAATAACTAAACTAGAACTAAAATTGTATCTTCGCAGCTTCTATCCAGGTTTAATTGAAATTAATAGCAATATTTATATTGTAGATGACGTCTGATTCAGTGCAATGTATTATTCTTGCTGTGTTGTGCGACTTGGTGAAGGGTACCGATTCTGTCGCTCAACTAATTACGTGGCGAGCTAAGCTTCAAGCAGATGAATATGTACGTAAAGGTCCACATATATTATATTATTATGTATCGTGTCATCGTTTCGTATCAGCAGCGTATTGAGAACGCGTTTCATGACCGTCCAAAAAAACGATCACGATACGAAATTATACATCCATCATCAGATTATTCTGGCGGTTATAATATAAATATATTCAAAACACGGGTCGTACTCCAATATTTTTGGATGTATATATAAATAAATAAATATTTCCAGACAGATCACACAGCGTCATCTAATTTCCGTGGTAAGCTACGAGGCTTGTGTTACGGAAACTAGATGGTTGATAAACTACATATTATACTTTTTTTTTTGTAAGTATATATATACATATTTAACATATAAACACCCAGACCGAGACAAATTATACAATGTACAACTTGCCCCCGGTAGGAATCGAAACCCACGACCTCCCGAGTTCACGGCAACGTTTGTTACCACAGACCACGGAGGCGGTCATCCAATATGTACTTGTAAATATATGAAAAAATTATTACGCATCGATTTATATAAATACAAAATTACTTTATTGCCAAAAAGAAACATACAAAGGAAAAATATTACAGAGATCAACACACTCGGCACTAACAGATAAGTCTGTGGTAATCGTATAATAAAATATGTATGTCGATATACGCAAAAAGGTGGGTATGAAAGAAAGCACAGGGACAAAAAATAATGAAAGGCATTCTCCGATAGTTCGGGCATGTTGAAAGAATGACTGAAGAAAGATTGACGAACCAGATATATAATGCGAAAGTTGTGGGTAAAAGAGGCCCCGGCAAACCAAGACTCGCTTAGCACGATCAAATAAATAAAACAATTGCTGAATGTGCAATAAAAAGAAGACCACGTACGGGAAGACGTAGAGTGCGACGACCTCCCGGCCACATCGACCAATGACCTGAATAATAATAGAAGGAAGGAAGAAGATTGGATAAGGGCGGGAAGAGATCGCGTTAAGTGGCGAGCTTTGGGGGAGGCCTGCATGGATGCACTGGGGAGATACAGGCTGATTATAATGACTACTACTAACTCAGATTGAAAGTTAAATATAAAATAGATAAAAACTAAATTTAAACGTATATAAAAATATAACTAATAAAATAATAAATATTACAGTACATATTTATAAAAACGAGGGACTAATGTAGTATAAAACTCACGGAGTAAAAACGCGTGCCTAAATAATAAGAAATAAAGATTAAAATTAAATTAAAAGCTAAGAAAACAATAATACTAAGCTTAGGTTGCACCAAAATGAAATTTAAGTAATTGTAACTATAAAAGTTATAAATTGCGTCGAATGTACCAGATTTAATTTGCCTTGAACTGGTACAATCGATGCAATTTTTAACTTTAATCGTTACAATTATAAAGATTTGTTTTAGTGCAATCCATTCTAAAATTAAATAAAATTATTTTAACCTTCGTTTAAGTCGGTTAGAGATGAAATACCTTTGAATTTAAGTGCACTCACATGCCATTCATAATTCAGCTTATATAAAGTTTTTTTTTTAAATAATAACCAACATTATTATTTTTTTGCAGAGTCATTTAGTAAAGCATAGTAGTACAATTACTACGCTTTTAGCGTCTATAGTAAGAGATGAATGTAAGACGAACGGTGTATGCCTTGATGAGAACGGGATTATTCAGGGTAAGGGCAAATTTATTTATTCTTGGAAATATTTACAGCATTAGAATATTATGTATACAAAAAAATATATGTAAAAGACTGTAAAGACAGAAAAATTCTTCATTGCACAGAAAATAAAACATTTTATAGTGCATAGCGAGCTTAATGTCTGAAAACATTATCTAACAGCTAACCTTTAGAAGTGAGCAGGGATTGAGGGTGCATGACCGCCAATGTTTGACAAAGTTTTTTATTGAGAAAACTTAATAAATAAAGCGATGGTACTTATCTACCGATATATATCATAATACTCTGACAAGTTATGTAGACTCGTCTTGGTTTTTGTGAAAGCGTCATCTTAAAGCCTTGCAAATTTTCACTGTTAGTTATGGCTATGAGAAATTAACAATAAAATCTGTACAATAACAATGAGTTATTAATTTGTAATTCCATTTGTGTACTGATCCCGTCTTACAATTTTTCAATTTTGATTTGATACATAGTACTCTTAGTTACCACCATTAGTCGACCTACTATGTACTTGTATAACATCATCATCAGTCTGCATCTCTCCACTGCTGGATGTAGGCCTCCCCCAAGGCTTGCCACCATCATCCAACTCCCACCAGCGACCTCTTCAGGTCATCCGTCCATCTGGAAGGGGGGCGTCCCACTCTGCTTCTTCCCGTACGTGGTCTCTAGAACCCGTTTGCCCCATCCTCCGACAGTTATGCAACAGATGTGTCCAACTGCCACTTCAGCTTATTAATTTTAAAATCTATGTTAATCTTTCGTTCACTGACAAATATCAACGTTTCAAATTCTATACATTAGTTAGAGAGTAATATCATAGCTTAGCATAGCTCGTATATCTATCAAATAAAAAAAACAACAAACGTAAAGGTCATAATGAAAAAGAAAAGGCCTATTTCCAACGGTGGAGGTCTAGGACTGTGTTTTAGGGGCTATTATGATGATTAATGATACGAGTATTAGACCTTCGCCAACTTGTCTGGACAGCATGTCGATAGATAGCAAAATTCTCCAGAAATACGTTCTACAATACCTAGCAGTGGAGATCTGGGACTGTGTGTAGAGGCTGTGAAGATAAAATATGTTAACAAATTTCCTTATAGATATCGACAATCCCCTGACGAGTAAGCACATTCGCAGCTTCTTAAATGTACCATACCCAAGAGACATGGTCAGCAAACGTACGCCAGATTCCTATGCTGCCTCTGACATTGCTGGGTCACGCTTATCCAAGGTTTAGTTTATATTTATGACTCAGTTTTTGCTTATTATACCTACGTGTACTATGCACCCCTATAACCGTAGCCACTATCCCTACGCATACATATATAGTTGGAGGCTCTTGCATCTGTCGCACGCTAAAGATCCTTTTCCAGCCAGTGTGCTTCCCCATTGCTATAACCTCGATTTCTTTAAACAGTGTGTAGGGACTGATGGCGATTGTCAGTGGCTTGCATCAGTTGCTCCCATTCATTGACATCGCGTCCCGCTTCGGCACCGACAGCCCACGATGTTCACATTGTGTTCGAATATAATTTAAAAATAAATATATCATGGACAGGACAAAGTCCAGCTGTACGTGTCTTATTAAACGTTGGCTGCTCCATACAAATTGGCTATTTTAAAAGAGATTGCCCAAAACCAGGCCCCAATTTTTTTACTAAGTGCCTCAACTAAATACAATTCAATAATCATAAAAATTGTGTTTTTTTTTTTTTAAATAATACAACATCTCTTTTACCCCAGCATTAAAATGTAATTTAATTAATAGTAAATTGGTTAAAATATATGTATGAAATAGTTACAAAACACTATTTATGCGATTAGGTTCTTTATTATGACCAGGTACTTTATTATAGATAAAACACTGGATTCCAAATCGGTGGGATCGAAACTATATAATTATTAACGTAAAAAAAGTGTTTGTCAATTGTCGTTATGCTAGGGTAAAATAAATAAATTTCATTATAGATTATCAAAACACATTATATAAACTATCTAATAAAAAATAAATCATTATGGCAGGAGAACATTTTATTAGACCCATTTCTCTAAGAAAAATAGGCATTCTCATTTAACAGTTTGTATGGAGAAGACAAAAATTGGTTTCTTAGGAAAAGTTGTTTGTTTCTACCAATAGAATAACTTATTAGTCTAGATTAAGACCATAGTAAATCACCCCGTAAAGCATGCGTTTACTTCACCACGCAGCTTATCATTAAACTTACTTAAATACGAGTATAATAAAGTAAAAACTAATTTGGAATCTAATTTAGAAGATATTAAATTAACGCAAACGTCTAGGTATACAATTATATTTAAGAAATTATTCGCGAAAGATATACTAAAATAAAGCTAATACCAATTTTCAAGAAACGGAAGAAATTTAATTAGTAATCTTGGTTTAGGCCAAAACCGTCTCTGGATATCTTTATAAAAGTTCAATATAAATTATACTATATATTTTTAGGGGTTTTATACTAAATATGTGTTGCAAGTCCTTAGCTAGCTAATAGCTATTGCTTTTACAACGAAAAACGTGCTCGATATAAATTTCGTAGCACCCTAACAGATGGCGTTAGCGTCGTTTAAGAACGTACCATGGTTTGGCGGCCTGTTATAGATTAGGTTACAATTCTGTCTCTTAATACTTAACAAACATAATAAAGATTTGCAGAATGCATTGGTATAACCGCAGCTGTAAATGTAAAATTTTTGAGAGATATTATGCTACTACCGTAGTCATTAATATCTGTATTTATTATTTAACCCTTAATCGTACAAGATCTCTTACACATGTATAAACAAGTACCAAGGTTGTATTGAGATTAGAGATGAGAGTCCTTCTCATCCCAGTCATAAACATCATCATAGGTAGGTTACCTAATTTACCTACCTTGCCATACACCGGCTCTGCAGTCTACTAAATCTACCCGTCGAAGATAAAGAAATTATTTTGTTAAGGAGTTTGGGAACGGCAAGCTTGTGCCCGCACCAAATCAAACAAACCCATCTGTGGTCAGGCCATTTATTGCTCAAAACAATCAATCTTACTACTAGGACATGCACAAAACATAAACCTGACTTTGTCGCTTGCTGGGAAGACCACTGCTCCGGCTGCAGGCTGACCCAACTTCAGGTGGACACCAAATGGCCTACAAAAACCACACAAGCACCGGGCCACAACGACGGTGAGAGCTCCACCGCCACAATCGCCGAACTGGGCCTAGCCTCAGCTTCAGCCGAATGCCCTGGCAGTGGACGCTCCTCACCATTCCTCCAAGGCACGAGTCAGAGCTCCACTACCACATTCGCCGAACTGGGCAAGACCCCAGCTTCAGCCGAATGCCCTGGCAATGGACGCTCCTCACACCATTCCTCCAATCCTCGGCCACAGTCCATGCTCCCCAATACACCATAATTGGGGCCAATTCAAACAAATCACAAAATTTAGCCGGCCGGCCCCATGCTGCCAAACGTCAAAGTGCCTTTTTTTATTCGGCCGAGCCAAAGCGACAAGTCGTACAGCCAAGCGGCAGAAACCAAAATAAAAACAAAATATAATTCTAAACATACCCCCGCCCCGGGCAGACCGCCTCTGACCGTTTAAAACAAACAATAACAATAACTAAACTTCACACAAATAAAGACGCGACAAAGGAGTCTACTGGTATTCTTAACACGGAGCCCATGAGGTTGCTCATGTAAGAATATTACCCTATACTATAGCATTCAAAACATAAATAACTCATTACATAAACAGCTTTCAGACCCATCAAACCTAAACAAAACACAGGACACTGTTCTTCGGCACTATGACAACCCAAAACAATGCCCAAACCATGACAGCTAGCGCGGCAACAGAACAGCTGCCCCAAATTAAAACCTACTGCAGAACACTATCCTGTCCCACATCAACTCCCCACGCTATCTCATGGCAGGTAGCGAGGCAACACGATAGCTGTCCCTACAACAAACAAAATGCATGACACTATCCTGTCCCACACCAACCAAACCCACGACCATCGCATGGCAGGTAGCGAGGCAACACGATAGCTGTCCCTACAACAAAAACAAAATGCATGACACTATCCGGTCCCACACCAACCAAAACCACGACCATCTTATGGCAGGTAGCGAGGCGACAAGACAGCTGTCCATACAACAAAAACAAAATGCATGACACTATCCGGTCCCACACCAACCAAAACCACGACCATCTCATGGCAGGTAGCGAGGCGACAAGATAGCTGTCCATACAACAAAAACAAAATGTATGACACTATCCGGTCCCACACCAACCCAAACCCATGACCATCTCATGGCAGGTAGCGAGGCGACAAGATAGCTGTCCATACAACAAAAACAAAATGCATGACACCATCCGGTCCCACACCAACCAAAACCACGACCATCTCATGGCAGGTAGCGAGGCGACAAGATAGCTGTCCATACAACAAAAACAAAATGCATGACACCATCCGGTCCCAAACCAACCAAAACCACGACTATCTCATGGCAGGTAGCGAGGCGACAGGATAGCTGTCCATACAACAAAAACAAAATGCATGACACTATCCGGTCCCACACCAACCAAAACCACGACCATCTTATGGCAGGTAGCGAGGCGACAAGATAGCTGCCCATACAACAAAACAAAATGCATGACACCATCCGGTCCCACACCAACCAAAACCACGACCATCTCATGGCAGGTAGCGAGGCGACAAGATAGCTGTCCATACAACAAAAACAAAATGCATGACACCATCCGGTCCCACACCAACCAAAACCACGACTATCTCATGGCAGGTAGCGAGGCGACAGGATAGCTGTCCATACAACAAAAACAAAATGCATGACACTATCCGGTCCCACACCAACCAAAACCACGACCATCTCATGGCAGGTAGCGAGGCGACAAGATAGCTGTCCATACAACAAAACAAAATGCATGACACTATCCGGTCCCACACCAACCCAAACCCATGACCATCTCATGGCAGGTAGCGAGGCGACCAGATAGCTGTCCATACAACAAAACAAAATGCATGACACTATCCGGTCCCACACCAACCCAAACCCATGACCATCTCATGGCAGGTAGCGAGGCGACCAGATAGCTGTCCATACAACAAAACAAAATGCATGACACTATCCGGTCCCACACCAACCCAAACCCATGACCATCTCATGGCAGGTAGCGAGGCGACCAGATAGCTGTCCATACAACAAAACAAAATGCTACGCAAGACAGCTAAATCTAAACCTTAACTATAGAAATCTTAAACAATTATTAACACACGCCTAACATAGGCAGGAACTGTAATCAACAAGGTGGTGTATCTATGTAACAAAATATTATCCAAGCCAAGTTAGACACACTCCTAGAAAATTTACGTTTTTATGTTTCATGTTTAAGAGACCTACTTGACCACAAATACTCCCAAAGATGCGCGAATTAAACAACCTAATACTATTTAGTGCTGTCCAACAAAAACAGTAACAACAAATATAAATAAACTATGCTATGACAGGCGTAGCACGGACTTGTACGAGCAAGAAAATTGGCACAACTTATATTTCCAAAATATTTTTAAATCAAATTTAATCCCTAATCTAATCTTAAATATTTCAAACTAAAATAAATAAAATATTACCTTTATATTAATTTTCTACTCTCACAATACTGTTACTTGTTGTCATCGAATAAAAGAAAGTCCGCAGTCATTTGTCACTAACAAATGCAAAATAAATAAATGTATAAAAATAAATATTTATAATTATATGATTTATAACTTTGCTCTTAAGAAAGCACCCTATCCACCACTAACAAGGATAAAATACAACCTAGGCCTAAGAATCCAATAAAATTAATCAAATAAAAAAGTTAAGTTTCACTACAACCATATCACTCTGGTCAGAAACCATGCCCAAAAGAAGCAGATTCACATTCAGCATACTTAGCCTCATCATGACAAATGACAAGCTCCTCGATGTCCAGCGCACCAAACTATTGTGTCCCGACCAGGAATCAAACCCGGCACCCTCAAGTCCAAATCCACGGACAACCCCTAGACCACGGGGTCGAAAGTTAAATCAAAAAGGTTAAAACAAAATTAAATAAATGCTGTACTTTACTCAAACTTACAAAATGCCTTTAAGCGCTATAGGCAAACCATGTCGCTGGGCATCGCAGTAAGGTAAGTGGATGCCCCATCCTAGAACTAAAGTTGTTGTACAAGTTGGAAGTACCAGGTTGAGAAACTTCCAGAGTCATAAGGCTACTCCAAATCCAATCACAAGTCTCAACATTTTTTTAATTACGAGCCACTTCAGCATAGTTTTGGACAGATGGTGACATACTGTGTACCTGATTCCCAGAACCCATCGAGGCGCTATTATTATTAGGAGCACCCCCGCCCATGCCAGAATTTCTTTGCTCCTTCCGAAGCTATAAAAACAAATACAATGGTGGTTTACAGAAGGAAATGAGTGAAAACAATAAATAAAGAAAACTATACAAAAGTACCCACTAACAACTTTAAAGGACTTACTAGCAAAACTAATAGTATAGTAAAGTCCATGCCATGCTCCCAGATCCAACCCAACTCAGTAAATAACTGCATCATCAGGATCCTAACAAATTTGCCCCTATTAGATGCTGGCAAGATAACTACAAACATAGTTACACAATGGCCTACCTTATCAACTTAATCAATAAGTTTTCACTACTAGCCAACGAGACCCTGTGCTTATTACACCCCTAGCAGTGATAATAGTAATTTACACAATAAGGCTAAACTAAAACAATATCAACCAAAAATATAAAGCTTATACTTATAGTAAATTACTTAAACATATAAACTTAAACAGTAAAAGCAAAAAGTATTATTTACTACAATATTTAAACATACTAGGTACATTAAATTAAAATACTAACAACTAAAGTTAGTATATTAGACTACTTATTAAAACATTATTTAACTAAATCTACTAAGTACCACCAATTAAAGCAAACCAAAAATATAAAGCTTATACTTATAGTAAATTACTTAAACATATAAACTTAAACAGTAAAAGCAAAAAGTATTATTTACTACAATATTTAAACATACTAGGTACATTAAATTAAAATACTAACAACTAAAGTTAGTATATTAGACTACTTATTAAAACATTATTTAACTAAATCTACTAAGTACCACCAATTAAAGCAAATCAAAATTGTACTTAGTACAATATTTACCAAATAATATTGCTAACTATTATATAACTAACTAGCATTAGTGCAGGGCAAACAAAATCTACTTACAAATCAAATAAATTATCATAGTCTATCTACTAAATAAATTACAGCTATATTTATCTACTAAATAAATTATAATTAAATAACTTACAACTAAATTTACTAGATCCACAAAAAATAACTTAGCATTAACTAAGGCAAATTTGCACAATTAAGCATTATATAAGATTTTTTCTCTAAATTATAATAAAACAAACTAAGCGCAGCGCAGTAAGTATAAGTATAAAAACAAAGCAAATACTAAAAAATACAACTATGCTGAAAGTAATCTATAAGGTAATATAAAGACTAACTACAGTATGTACAATCCATTAAATATATAAAACTATAACTCAATTTAAACAAAACAAACTTTATTTTCCGTTAACAATTAACCAAAACAGCCAAAATTCAAACAAGCTAACTTTATTTTTACAGTAATTTCTTTCATGCAAGTTGTTTTGTTATTTACATAATATGTACATTCTTTTTGCTAATAAATACTTACAACAAAACCTAACATTATTAAAACTAAAGAACCATGCAAATAATAAAAAAAATGAATAAGTTTTACAACGGCCAAGTACAATTGTCAATTACTTTACAACTACAGTTTCAAACAAGCAAAACAAAATCGAATCAAACAAAGTTATCAAAATTACAAACTTTAAACAACAAAATATTGAGCAATAAATGTCAAACCACGTTCTGCTACCAAATGTTAAGGAGTTTGGGAACGGCAAGCTTGTGCCCGCACCAAATCAAACAAACCCATCTGTGGTCAGGCCATTTATTGCTCAAAACAATCAATCTTACTACTAGGACATGCACAAAACATAAACCTGACTTTGTCGCTTGCTGGGAAGACCACTGCTCCGGCTGCAGGCTGACCCAACTTCAGGTGGACACCAAATGGCCTACAAAAACCACACAAGCACCGGGCCACAACGACGGTGAGAGCTCCACCGCCACAATCGCCGAACTGGGCCTAGCCTCAGCTTCAGCCGAATGCCCTGGCAGTGGACGCTCCTCACCATTCCTCCAAGGCACGAGTCAGAGCTCCACTACCACATTCGCCGAACTGGGCAAGACCCCAGCTCCAGCCGAATGCCCTGGCAATGGACGCTCCTCACACCATTCCTCCAATCCTCGGCCACAGTCCATGCTCCCCAATACACCATAATTGGGGCCAATTCAAACAAATCACAAAATTTAGCCGGCCGGCCCCATGCTGCCAAACGTCAAAGTGCCTTTTTTTATTCGGCCGAGCCAAAGCGACAAGTCGTACAGCCAAGCGGCAGAAACCAAAATAAAAACAAAATATAATTCTAAACATATTTTAAAAGCCGCAGAATACAAGGCGGGTGGTGTAGGTAAGGTACCCCAATCTCTAGGCACGCACACAACCCGCAAAATGGGCGGCTTACCTGCCAACATACGTACCACTGCAGAACCTAAAAGCATACCATTGAGCAGCTCACCTGCAATCATACTTTGAAAACAATTACCTAGGTACCAGTGCCATACCCTGGCTCTGCAATCTCACTAGGGAACTAACGAAAGTGCAGAACCAGGCAAGCTCCAGGAACCTTTTGACCTCACAAAGCAGAACCTTACCAACCAACTACATTAACCATTTACCTTTTCCCTTTTAACCTTACAAACCTGTTACCAACCATTACAATACCAACCTTTACCAACAGTTACCTTTTACCATTTTACCACAAATAGACCAGTTATAAATTAAATATCACAAGACAAATAAAAATAAAGACTTAAATATTTAAACCTACCTTGTGCGTCGCCTACAGCTCCACCTTCGCCAGTAACGTTAGCATCGCCAGTTGCAGAACCATCAAAACCTAAAACACACGAAAGTTTAGTTCCAAGAATCGAAAAGCAGTCTTTAAACTGTTGTACAAAAAGTTTAGCTTTTTAACCTACCAGTCATTTCCAAATTAGAGTCATCTTCGCCAAAGTTAGTGTCATCGTTATTAGTACCATCATCGTCATCATCCCACAAGGTTTCATTGACAAATTCTGGTTCCATTTTAGGTGCTACCGCATTTTCTTCTTCATCGGGAATAGTTACAAATTCGTCTTTGGTTGAACCAGACGGTCCAGCTTCCAAGGGATCGACACATTTTCGTTTTGCAGGTCCAGATTGAGAAGATGAGGAATTATTTGATGCTATCGATGGTCTATTTGGTCTCTTAACGGCTATTGGAGTTGAGGAGGGCTTAGAATCTAAATCAGTCATTACAGATTGCCTTTGTTGTGACGACCTAGGGCCAGGCCTTGACGACGGCTTTGGTTTGGTTGGAGAGGAAGTTTCTTCATTTTGATTTCCGGTCAGACCTTTAACCTGAAGTTGTTCCGCTGTACTAATAAAGGATACTAATTCCTCTTGTTTAACATTAACTTCGCCTTGATACATAAATTGTAACAAGTCCCTTAAAGTCGAATGACTAACGTCTTTTAAAAACACTGAAAAGAAAAAATAAAAATTAGAATACAATAATCAGGATACATAAATATTCAAGAAATTGTATGACCGTCTCACGCAATAGTCAACTTACCTATTGGATGTTGAGTTGGGTTCATCTTGAACATTTCTTGAAAATAAGGAGAACATACTGATAAAACTAATTTGTGTGCCTGTAATAGTCTGCCCTCGGCAGCTAAAGTCACATCCACCAAGTCTCCACGCGACAGCAGGCCAGTAAAGCCTGCCGACATGTTTGCGTGGAAATTGTTCCAGCATAGCGAGAACTGTTCGTCAGACGCCATATTGGCGAGATTTATTTATTAACACCTGAAAAAAGATAAGAAACATTTAAAACTCGTGATACACGAAATTAAACTATGAAAGTTACAATCATATCTTACAGAGATTAACAGAATAAAAATAATTTTCAACTTACCTACTTTATAATTTTGTACTTTAATTCCACTTAAGAAACATTTAAAATAAATGTATCAATGTTACTCAAATGTCGAACACTTGTTCATCGCACGTCCTCCTCGCTACAGTGTTGTTTACGTTATGATGACGAGTGGCGAAGTGCGCTGTCGCGTCACTAGGCTAAATATCATGTTCACAAACGACATTTTATTAAATATTACTTATATAAAGACTTTTTTGTAGTAAATATTTTATAATATGCATAAAGATGTTTTATAATATCCATATTTTGAATAAAATATTAAATATAACATCAGTAAATAACTTTTTTTGTAAAAAATATTATACACATTGTAAATGTCAAAATTTGTAGGAGTAACTGATCAACTATTTGCTTTGGTTATTTTTTTTATTATTTACACATCATAGAATAGACCAAACTTACCTTTTTCAATGGGCTATTTGACAATGCGAAAAATAAAGTGTCAATTACTGTTATCAGTATACATTAAGAGTTTAAAAATGGGTATTTAATAATTATAGTTGAAATTAATGATTAATTTATTTAAAAATCCGTAATTAAAAATGCATTTTTTAAATGTTTGTCACGTGCCACAAAACGCTCCTGGTTGGTCGAGTTTATGATGACGTCACCTGCTTGTAAACACAGATTCTACGTCTTGTAAACCGCATAGATAATACAGTTCTCCCAAAGTGATAATGCGCATAGAAATCTTCGTCACTGTTCGGCAACGGTCGTATTCCCCGAGCGTCGGAAGACGATATGTATATAGAGTGGTTAAGTGCATTTTCTTCATGCATAATTTAGTAGAATTATGTGTTTTGTGCTAAAAGAGATAAATATTGATTTATCAGTAACGAAACTTGATTCGATAATTCCATGTAAGTAAATAGCGAGGAAAACCACACGATTGCGAATATGCTACAATATTTGTTGGATTGATTTACTTCGAAAATTTTATAGTACTTTTCAAGTGTCTTACTGAAGCTGATGTAACGATGGAAGAAAAGAAGGTTTAAATAACACAAGGTTTATATTAGAAGAAAAAAAAATGGTTTTCAAACACAGGTTTACATTAAAATCTTAGAAATCCAATCATTAAAATCTCAGTTTAAAAGTATTTACAGCACTGATCATTCCAGAATAATATTACAATTACAAAAGAAATTAATCAGAATCAGGGAGGATCTCTATTCCTGACATCGTAGATTCATCAGAACTTTCATTATGCTCTTGTTCATTTTCACTTTCCCCACTGCTATCACCTGTGTAAATAATCATTTCGTCGGAAAAACTATCGATTCTTGGTTCAAATTTTCTATATTCATCTTCGCATTTACGAGTAACAGCATGATCACAAACTTTTTTCCATTCTTCTGGTCCTATATTATAGATTTTTTCTAATATAGCATCTTTAACTGATGTGACAGTCATTGCAATATTTTTTTTGGCTACGTGTTGCTTTATTTGGGACCAAATATTTTCAATAGGGTTAAAATCGGGATGATATGGTGGCAATCTTATAATTTTATGCCCATGTTCCTCCATTATACGGTCAATGGCAAATTCTGTGTATTTTTCTTTATGTCTTTTTATAATTTCATACAAATCGGGTTTCAGTTTCTTTGGGTCATGTGGAATGTTGTGTTGTTGTAACCAAGCTATCATTTGTGGTTTAGATGTGTTTGAGTTTGGTGGTTTCATAGACAGCTTATTATGATATGGGGCGTTGTCAATTACCAACACACTATTAGGAGGCAAGTTGGGAATCAATTGATTGCGTAGCCAAGTTTGATAACGTTCCGCGTTTATTTCTTTATGATAGTCACCTTCTGAGTCGACACATTTATGTAACATTAGAGCCCCTGGGACGAAGCCTTTTTCATTGCCTGCGTGTACAATAATTATTCGCTCTCCTTTGGAAATGGGTTGTTTGATACCTTTTTTGCTGCTATCTTGCCAAGTTTTACCCTTAGTATGTGATGTATGCACGTATGACTCGTCCATAAACACTATGTTTCTACCAGAATTCCTCAGCTGTTGTATTTCTCTGAGATATTTGATCCTTTTTAAACGTATATCATGCTTTTCCACAAGTAACCGTCTGTTATTATCAGTTTTCAGAAACCTAAATCCCATTTCATTCAAGATCAGCCTTACAGTCTCCGCACAGCCTTTGAAATTAATAGCTTCGATCAACTTTTTTCTCAAATTATTTACAGTTGGGAGTTCTTTGAGCGTCAACTGAAAATTGTATATCATATTACGAATAAGACAGTAGTCGAAATCATCAAGTCCCACCCGAAATCTACTTTTAGGTTTTCCTTTTTTCGGTGAGGAAAATTTCATTGATTGATTCTGTTTTTTTTCGTTTAAGATATTACTCAAAGTTCGTCGTGAAATTCCTGTAGCTTTTGTAACACGGTCCTGATTTTTTTTTAAATAACCATCATGGTCTCTTTTGAAAACATTGGCTTCATTTAAGAAATAAAGGTACACATTAAATACCATTTGTCGTGCTTGTGACTTAAGCGGCTTTCCACGTTTAAATTTATCCATTCTAGAAGAATTCGTCTGAAAGAAAATGGTATGGGCAGAGTTAGGCATATTTTTATTTATTTGTTGTATTATTGCATTATGTACTTGTACGAGAAGCAGGGAAACAAAACCCTTCAGTCCCGACTTCCCGTACTGGATGCGAATGGCGCACCGCTAAAATTATGATATCTAACTTACGTGTGTGGCTGCTTCCGCGACGAGTTCCCCGGGTACCCAGGGGATCCAAATGTTCGTTCTCCAAGGCACAATACACACGCATATGAAATATAAACAACTCACAAATCGATTAAACTTCGACAACAAAGTTTTATTTATTTATTTATTTATTTATAATAGGGTAGCCAACAGTGCTAACATCACACACTTATTTGTACTTAACACTAAATCAGAAGTTAGATGTTGCACCTATTATAGGCGACCACCACATTACCACAGTAGCTTTTATTGCCTATAAGAAATAACAAAATTATAAAATTTTCAATAAGTATACAAAAACTAAATATTATTCGAAAAACTAATTCTGAAACAATTTTTAAATGAAGACGACAGATTGGTAAAAAAGATTGAATTGACAAAATGTCTTGCAAAAACTAGAATTGTTCCTACTACCACGTAATACTTACGAATACCTTTTTTTTTTTTTTTTTTTTATTTTAATTTTACTTTATTACTTGAAGTAGGTAATATTTTAGTTATTTTCGTTACTTTTTTTATTATTTCTAAAAGGAATTGTATGTTTATTATATATATATGTCGTCTTCACAAGACTTTTTCTTTTTGGTACACAAAACAGTCGTCCACTGACCTGTACACACTGACTCGACAAGAAGTGCCCTTAGGCATCAATATCGAACAGTACTAGTATACTTTATAATATTATTTATTCCTATATCTATTTGTTTATTTATGCATGTGTATCTTTCTATTAAATTTATATAACCCTAAATCTGATTTTTTAAATGTTTTTCTAGTACTTAATATGTATTTAATGTAGGTATTTTTAATTTTTTAATATTAAAAAAACGTGATAAATGTTAGTACGTTTTCCTATTTTACAAAATAAACTATTTAAAGTTGAATAAGATAATTAAAGTTGAAATTAAATTCACCTTTGAAAACAAAACCAAGAACGGTGTGTAATTATATAATTCCACTCAGAGAGAACACATGCAGTCACCGACCGCCCGAATTGTTTTCGATTGTGTACACATGATATTGACTTCTATTTCTTTCGAACAAGGTGCAAAATGCAAGTGCAATGTTTAGGCTCTTACGATTCAATGATTCGGGTGTTTCCGGGAATACGACAATTAGCGAAGATCTGTATGTGCATTATTAATTTGGGAATACTGTACACTATTACACGCATAAATAATACTTTGTGTGATTTATTTTCAATATTTTACAAATTCTGTCAAGTACTTTTACCATGAACAAAGATTTTGTAAAAGCAGACAGCAGAAACCTGCCCCAAGTCGACGCAATCATAGTCGGATTATTTTTCAAAAATGATTCCGACTTTTATGCCTCAGAGCTAAAAAATGTGAAGACAGCAAAGTAAGTATAGTAACACTTTAGTGGTAACTTAAATTATATCATAAGAAAGTGAAATAATGATGAACTTCCACAACAAGCAAGGACTTTTATAGGTTATAAATGTTAAGTTAGTTTGGCGCAGTTTCGTGAACATAAACGATAATTTGTTTACTTTTGCAGGTCTGCAAGGGAAACATATGGAGATGATGCCATTGGAAATGTGCAGCTGCGTCGCGAGCCAGATCTTTGCACATTAAACTGTAAGATTTGTCCTAAGCACAAGGTGGGGAGCAGCTCTTACAATGTCACTATGGTGATAGACGAGAATAAGGGTGAAATTGTTAGCTGTCAGTGCTTGGACTGTGCAGCTTCAGCTGGTGGCTGTAAACATGCAGTGGCATTCCTCATGTGGACCCATCGTCGCACAGAGGAACCTTCTTGCACTGAGGTGGAATGTTTCTGGAAAAAACCAAGGCTCTCAAGAGTAGGTACAACCTTGAAATATGTGACTGTGGAACAGTTGTGTAAGCAAGCTCCTCAATGTGAAACCAATAATAGCCTCTAGGATCTTTAGTAGAGATCATGGGAGCAAAAGCCCCAGAGATGCCTGCCATGAAAAAAAGGGCGGAAGATTAGAATCCTCAGTGATAAAAACCGTGCAAAATATACTGAAAAAGAGAGTGAAGCCCTGCGGAAGTGAAAGTACCAAAAATAAATACATTTGTATGGCAACATTTCAGAAAAGTACCAAGCTCAAATTCAACTGCAAATGTTTGTTACCAAAATGAGGAAAGGTTACTTTTGTGTGGCTCACCCTGACTGAAGATTCAAATAAAGTGGATGTGATTGTAGTTGACTATGACAATGAATATGTGAGTAATTTGTTAATAAATGTTGCATCTTTTTGGAAAGCAAATATTTTTCCACTGTTAATTCGTAGTGTTACAGTACCTAATTAAAAATATTTTAGGTAGTAATATAAGTTCATAATAAATAAATTTATTCTTATGTTATTAAAAACTTTAAAATATCAATAAGTGCTTATTATGGCTATGTTTATCCTCAATTACCATATAGTATAATATTCAGGGGTAATAGTGTAAATATTCAAACTACCTTTATGTTACAGAAAAAATGTATAAGAACAATTTATAATAAATACACTACTATGTCCCTCCGTAATACATTCAGAGATGAAAAGCTTCTCACTGTAATTTGTATATACATATTAGAATGTTATCTGTTTGTAATGAAACAAAGATAATTTTATAGAGAGGGACAATGTTCTTAGCTATGGCTTCACCGTACTGGTTGGAAGGCAGGGGATTGAACTGCAGTGTTAAATGTTACATCAAAAAACATGAATTAGTAATAAATATAAATATGATCTCTGTATACCTCAAATAAATAATACAATGTACCAAAAAAGTACATATATAATTGCAATAAAAATGTTTAATCATTTGTCATTAAGGTTAAAAACCCTAAATGGTAATACATTTAAGTACACATTAAAAACCTGGCTTTTATCTAAGCTATATTATAATTTAAGTGAATATTATAGTGATTACTAGTGTAATATTGTGTGTTCATGTTATATAAAGTTCAAAAAGTAATCTTTGAGTTATTATTCTGTTTTTAAATAGTTTTAAAGTATTTTTGTTATTAGTCTGTTTTTGAATAGTTTGTAGACCCACAAACTATTCATAAACAGACCAATAATAATATAACCTTGTCTACCTACAAGCTATTTAAAAGCAGATTACCTACTCAAATTATTGTATGTTCGAAAAGGATAGCTGTTGTAAGGTTTACTACTACCACAATGTAACCAAAAACTGTGGACATTGAATAATATACACAGTTTTGACAATAAAATATATTTTATTCTATTAATTGTAGCTACATTAATAGAATATATTTTATTGTCAAAACTAATAACGAAGGAAAAATAAAATTTATACTAAAGGTTTTCAAATGTTTTATTTAATAAATTATAAAAATTCCAATATAAACAGAATGCGTAACTAAGTGATTGGATACATATATGACATCCCAGAAAGGTGTGGCAAAAATGCATTTCAGAAGCATTGACTGCTATTTTTTAATTCATTTAATCCATAAGCACACCCACATACCAAATGAACATATATTAATATGTTTGAAAAAAAATAAATTAGTTTTTCTGAACTTAAAGATAATGACAGTATCATATAACAGTAAATTATTCTTGAAAAATATTCCAATTATAGCTAGCTTTTTACGCCTTTTTATTGTTAACTTAAATAAACAATCTATCAGAGAGACTTTGCCGATTTCATTTCGACACAACTATCACAATGTAAGTTGTATTATTGATTGCCTGGAAATTGACATACAAAAGCCTTCCAAAGCCCTTTTTCAAGCATTAACTTGGTCAGATTATAAGAAAGGTAATACTGTAAAGTATTTGATGTCATGTACGCCTAATGGTCTCATCAATTATATTTCTCCTGGTTTTGGGGGAAGAGCAAGTGATGTCTCTATTGTGGAAAATTGCAACTTTCTAGATTATCTAGATCCAGGTACTGTCATATTAGCTGATAAAGGATTCAAGCATGTGGAACAAACATTAAGTAAAAATGGAATCAAACTGTTAAGGCCTCCTTGTGTAGCCTCTGGGTCAAAGTTATCTAAAGAAGAAGTACGGCAAACAAAAATTATTGCCAGTTTAAGGATTCATGTGGAAAGAGTCATAAGGCGTATAAGAGAGTTTAAAATGTTAAAGCAACACTGTCATTAATAAAAATTTCTTAAGAGTTGTAGGTTGTTGAATGTCTTCACATTGTTTAACAAGTTCCATTCTTCGGACCAGCATCACACATTCTTTTAATGCGATCTGGCTGGCAATGAAATTTAGAAGGCCAAACTTTATCTTTCAAAATTTATTTCTGGCTGAAACCCATTTTGTACTGTAAGTAATTTGCCGTCATTTTCCATCTGTAACAAACAAACAAGTTAGTGGGGATCTTTTAGTATAATGCTTATTGAAATCATAAGACTCTGTAGCTACAATTTTTAACTAATATTATGGAAAACATCGGAAGTATTTAAAGTGAGTTGTAATAGACATTCTGTTAAAAACATTAGAGGTATTATTATAACCTCAAATCAATAACGAAAACATTTACATTCTTAATATCTTTACTTACATTGAAATGGTCTTCACAGAAGAAAATATTTGTACTATTCGCTATGTCATTAGGATCCCTCCGAGAAAGTTGCAACCACTTTCGCCGCACTTTGACATTCTTTGGAACACTACAAATGGTTTTTCCGGATTTTTCAACGACGTATTTGTACATTTTGGAACTGCACACCATTTGTAACTCATTTTATTACATAAATCACTGATAAAATGTAAATCCAATCGCACTTTTGTTTTTTGTTTACGACAAATGTATGCGGATGACATGTGCCACAGGCAAGTGACGTCACAGACCCGATTGAGGCGCCATATTGTCAAAGTAGCGTTTGGCATGCTTTTTAAATATTGTTTTTTCAATTTGATATTTTTCAGCAAATATGTACCAGAATTAAAAAAAAAAACTTTTACTGGGTTCCTTAAACTCTACTGCATAATATAAAATGGATTTTGAAAACCTGTCAAATAGCCTATTATCGAGGAACGATGTAATCCATAGGGATATGCGGATGGAAACACTGGACGAATTCGTGCGTCGTCTGGCGGCTGGCATGTTCGCGCGCGCAGAGGCGACAGATTTCCCACTTGTGAGAAACCTGGCCCCTCTGCACGCCCGTCCGCCGGACGCCAGACAATGCTACGCTCGTCACCTGCTACCAATCACGGAGTCGTAATCGCGGCTCCGCCGCCTGGCTCGTATACTTCAACCTTTAATGGTTACCCCATGCCCTGTCCGTAGTTAAAGAAAGCGAACGCAACCTCTGTTAGAAGGCAAATACCTTGACACAGATTCCCCACTCCCCCCTGCGGGGGGTGTGAGAAGACTCTTCTACTTAATACTTAACAAACCTAATAAAGATTTTTAAATGCAATTTTTGAGAGATATTATGCTACTACTGTAGTCATTAATATCTATATTTATTAATTAACGCTTAATCGTACAAAATCTCAACTTGATAATGAACTGATGCAATCAGACCTAAATAATGTAGCATTATGGTGTAACAACAATGGTATGTCCTTAAACGTCAATAAATGTTGTTATATTAGAATTACAAAAAAGAGAAGACCTATAGAACATAGTTATTTTCTAAACAATGTTGCCCTTGATAACGTTCACGAAGTTCGAGATTTGGGAGTGCTAATTGATAGCAAGCTTAAATTTACTAACCATATTGACAATATTACTAAAAGAGCTGCCCAGATGTTAGGCTTCCTAAAGCGGAACTGTAAAGGTTTTAAAAAAGTCAAAACTAAACTAGTATTATATAACAGCCTCGTTAGAAGTTATTTAGAGTATGCCAGTATCGCCTGGAATCCAGGATACTGTGCATCATCTCAAAGAGTGGAGGGTATTCAAAGGGCCTTTACCAGACATCTTGCATTCTTTTCACAAGGCATCTCACATAGGAGTTCTTATGCTCAGCGTCTATCTTACTTTAAAATAAATACTCTCCGTAATAGACGCATGTTATCAGATTTAACATTTCTACACAAACTAATTCATGGAAAAATAAACTGCACACAGCTTCTTGAACAAATCAAACTCAGTGTACCAACAAGATACCCCAGACACAAAATTCAAAACATTTTTAACATACCCTATCACAGAACTAACCTAGGTATACATCATCCTCTTTCCAGAATACAATCAAAATACAATGCTCATGCTGCAAAATTTCCAGATATTGACATCTTCGGAGACTCACAAAGAGTATTTAAACATAAACTGCTGAAACAACTTGCCCAAAATTTATAAAATTTATGAGTAAATTTTATGTAGGTTTTTATTATTATTATTTTTTTATTTTATTTTAATTTTACTTTATTACTTGAAGTAGGTAATATTTTAGTTATTTTCGTTACTTTTTTTATTATTTCTAAAAGGAATTGTATGTTTATTATATATATATTTTTAAAAATTGTTTCAGAATTAGTTTTTCGAATAATATTTAGTTTTTGTATACTTATTGAAAATTTTATAATTTTGTTATTTCTTATAGGCAATAAAAGCTACTGTGGTAATGTGGTGGTCGCCTATAATAGGTGCAACATCTAACTTCTGATTTAGTGTTAAGTACAAATAAGTGTGTGATGTTAGCACTGTTGGCTACCCTATTATAAATAAATAAATAAATAAATAAATAACCGCCGCCAGGCCAGCTAAGTTTATTAAACTATACACTTTTAGTCATATTTTTTTGTGATTTACCTACTGGTATTAAGGTTGTTAAGAGTGTTGAACTTTTTCCAAGGTCATACTGTCACAGAATATTTGGAAATAAAATCGCTACGAAACATTTTATTATTAATAATGAATTCATGCCGTATTTTCGCTGACTCTTCTATTACTAGGTTTTCGCATTGCTGCATTTGCTTTCTGAAGATCTTCAAGAGAAAGTGGACTTGGTCGATGAAAAGTATAAGTTGTATAAGAATGTTGAATTAGCTTGTGAAGACGAGGTAATATACACACATTTACTGCATTTTACGAGGCATCTTAGAAGGGTATAACGCTTTTTTATCAGTCTCGCGCGCACAAACCTTTACTTTTAAACATTTTAAAGTCTGAAGTGTACTTTTAAGACCTACATTAGTTTATTAACCTTTTAGAAAATAAAATGTCGGACCTTTTAGAGATATATTACGCTTTTTAAATGTCCCTCCCGGACCAGAGTAATCTGGTAAGGTGGGAAAAAGCTACGGTAAAGAACTGTACATTGTGTGGTGCTGGCATAGGAACTGCTAGACACACACTTGTAGGTTACTAAAAAGTACACACTTACTAAAAAGTCTATAGATTACATTTCTGAAAGTACACTTACATTTGAAAAATCTTAAAAAATATTGGATTGTGCGAGCGAGAGGGAAGCCTTAAACCCTCTTAAGGAAGGATTGAATTATTAGCCCGTAGTTTTTTACCTAAAAATTGAACTAAAATTCTACCTAACATTTAGCAGAAAAAAATGGTCGTTCGTTCACCCTAAAGACTTATAAATCTTGCGAATATAATTATTTTGGGTACCTATAGGTATTTGTATCCCGTCTGGCCAGAGTGGCGAGTGTAGGCTAAATTTTCCAGAAATTTCTGGAAGGCCCTACTCCAATAGTGGAGTTTTAGTACTCTGTGTTCTAGAAGCTGTCATAAATGAATTTATTTGTATATACTCGTATATATTTTTTAAATCACAGCTTATTATATTAAACATAAAAACAAAGTAGCAATAGTGGAACACAAGCCAAAGAGATTTTATATTATTTAGACAATATAATTAAAACAGAAATAAGAGTAAAATATAGTAAGTAATTAGATTTAAATTAATAGTGCAATTGTACTGTGACTAGCAAAAGTAAAAGAAAAATAGCAATAATAAATAAGTGCAAACCAATAGGTTAATGATTATTTACTTAAAATAAAATAAATGAATGAGAGGCAGGAGCAAAATTATACTATATATACGAGTTTAGCAGTATTTGTTTCCGTTTGGTTTATTCATAATAAGCCGTATACTACTTGTATATTGTCAGCAGTAATAATTTACTATTTTAATAGTTAAAAACTAATTAGGAATCTTGAGTGTAAAGAGGCCGTATACAGCCCCTAGAACACAGCGCCCCTAGACCTCCAATGCTGGAGATGGGCCTTCCAAAACATATATCTGGAGAATTTGTCCTACGCTCGCCACGCTGGCCAGACGGCTTGGTGAGGATATGATGTCAATTTTTAATGACAATTTATTAACGATTTCATAAGTTGGTATTAGTGGAACCGGGACCGACGGCTTAACGTGCTCTCCGAGGCACGAGACAAGACACCTTAGATACACTTATTTAAAAATACACTTATTTCTCATTGGTACATGTCAGGTTGAACCGACCTTTGTAGGATTTAAGGAACGCGTTCTTACAACCGAGCCACCACCGCGCTAAGTGTCTATATACCTCAATATTTGTAGAATAGGGTTGTAGTACAGCGTGATTCGATAGGTTACTGATGTGTGGGTTGTGTTTATGTTTGATAAACAATATGTCCCTAAATAAATGTATAAAGACAATGTTTTAGGTTATCTTGATCCTGAGTTTACATTATCTCACTGCCAAATTGCAAGAGGTGTGGATGGAGTCCAGACATTTACTACTCGAGGTAGAACCGGAAGACGCAAGTACGTTGAATGAATTCCTGGAGCTTGGAAGGTATTACATGCTTGGTATTAACCGTTTAGCACTAAGTACAAGTAAAAAGTAAAGTATCATCACGACCGTTTCCCTTTCGGGGTGGTCAGAAACCACGCTTATAAAAAAGCGTATTCACATTTGGCCAACTTTACTATAGGCCAATCATGACAAGTGGCAAGCTCGTCGATGTCTCCAGCGTACCAAACTCGAGAAAGGTCACAAATAAATATTAATTAAATTTACAATATTTTTGTGTCCCGACCAGGAATCGAACCCGGAACCTCCAAGTCTAAATCCGCTAACTTAACCGCTAGACCACGGAGGCAGTTTTACTGTTTTAATTTATTATTACTTAAATTGTATGAAAACCTTAGAGCAACGCCAAGTTTAAAGCGAAATAAAATGAAAAAAAAAAACGCTTAAAGCGACACGTTAAACACAGGGGAAGAGCGACAAACGACCTTCACAGATCTTGTTATCAAAATGAAATCCACTTTATTATATTAAAATATGGTCAATATTTTTGTTTAGTTCGATTTCGATTCCTGCAGTTTCTTTAAATTTGACATTACTTTCCAAAATTTGATCCATTTAAGCGACACTATCAGCTGTTTAAATTTGATCGAAATAAAATATATTAAAAATAGCCTTGACCATATTTTGATAGGCAACCCATCACTATTGCTTTTGTTAACGTATTTTATTATATGAGTGTGGATTTTATTTGTATAAGGCGAAGTCGCTCTTCTACGTAATCTACTAACTCAAGTTACGAATAATTCATCAGGTTCCACTATCAACTTGTGGAAGCGTTAAGAAATTGAAGGCACTAATGATATTAGAGATATTATAAAAAAGATATTGTAAGCGGTGGTGGCTCGGTTGTAAGAACGCTTTCTTTAAAAATCTAAAAAGGTCGGTTCTAACCCCGGCACATATAAGTTTAACTGCAATGCTCGAAGAACTATCAGAGTTTTTGTAGTATGGAGCATACGCTCGACTTAAAAACTCACTTTGAGCCGAAGAATAGATCAGCATCGCACAATAATTCATCGAATGTCTCACACATTCTACGCAGTGGCTCACATTTTTAGTTGAAGTACAGGTTTTTTCAGGGGTTGGGCGAAGGAAATTAAAGAGATGCAAGAAGATGTCTTAAAAAGGTTTAACAGAAAGGTCAGTAGTTACTACGAGTATACCATTTTATTTTTCCATTATAGCCTATATATATATATATATATATATATATATATACTGGAACAGAGCGTCCTAGACCTCCACTGTTGGAAATGGGCCTTCCAGAAAATATATCTGGAGAATTTGGCCTACACTCGCCACGCTGGTTGGCGAGGGTCTGATGTAATTTTTTTTAATGACTATTTATTAACGATTCAACAAGTTGCTATTAAGTAGTGGAACCAGGACTGACGGCTTATCGTGTTGTAAGTTTACGACAAATGTACTTAAGGAAAGTGTATTTCTCATTGATACATGCTGGGGTTCGAACCTATGTCTATAGGATGTTAAGGAAAGCGTTCTTACAACTGAGCCACAACAGCTCTACCAGGTATTTATCGCTACACCACAGAGACTGAAGTTACAATGAGTGAAACTTTTAGGAAAAGGATGAAGAAACATCTCTATATAGTTTTTTGGGTCGAGTTCGTCTAAATTTGGCTCTGGAGAGTCTTGCTAAGATAAGGTGTATGGCCCGAACAGCAGACCGCGTCGTACTTACTCACGGCCTACTTCACGATGCTGTTCACAGTCACCAACGGCGTCAAGCCTATTGTCAACAAAATAATACTACAATTTTGAGCACATATAAAATGCGATTGGATGATCAAGTTAGTACCTACCTAATTCACCATTATCTAACGTTTTTATACTAAAAGAGTTCTAAACTTACCGATATTTATTTATTTATTATTTTATTTTATTTTATTAGGAAAACTTATGGTTACAGAATTTTAATTAGACATAAATATAAACACTAAAAAGTTTCCACAGATAGAAACAACAGACACGGCACTAAAGTATTTTTTTTTGTTTTGTATATGAGACTCTACTGTCTATTTTGCCGGAAGTTTACAATACTTACCATCGCTCATTACTTGTGGCCGCTTATTACTTGTACTGTCGCTTACTACTTGTGCTGTCTTCGTTCCTTCTTGTGCCCACTCATTGCTCGTGCCCGCTTATTACTCGTGCCAGCTCATGACTTGTGCCGTCGCATACTACTTGTACTGTCGCTTACTACTTGTGCCGTCTTCGTTCCTTACTTAGCCCGCTTATTAGGTACTTGTGCCTGCTCATTACTCGCGCCCGCTTATTACTCGTGCCACCTCATGGCTTGTGCCGTCGCATATTACTTGTGCCATCGTCGGTCCTTGTGCTCGCTCTTTACTCGTGACCGTTTAATTCTCGTGCCAGCTCATTACTTGTGCCGTGGATAAGTACTCGTCCCGTTGTTCCTAACTTGTGCTCGCTTATACTTTGCCCGCTCATTTCTCGTGCCCGGTTATTACTCGTGCCACCACATGACTTGTGCCATCCCTAAATACTTGCGACGTCGTTTCTTACTTGTGCTCACTTATTACTTGTGACTGCTCATTACTTGTACACGCTCATTACTCTTGCTTGCTTATTCCTCGGGCTGTCGGTCATTAATAAGCGACGGCACAAGTTATGAGCGACAGCACAAGTTATGAGCGACGGCACAAGTTATGAGCGACGACAAAAGTAATGAGAGACGACAAAAGTATTGAGCGACGCCATAAGTAATGAGCTGACGGAATGAGCATAAGAGATGACACAATAAATGAGCGACGGCATAAGTAATGAACGACGGCATAAGTAAAGAGCGACGGCAAAAGTAATGAGCGACGGCACGAATAATGAGCAGGCACAAGTAAAGAACAATAGCACAAGTAATGAGCGTCAGCACGAATAATGAGCAGGCACAAGTAAGGTACAATAGCACAAGTAATGAGCGACGGCACGAATAATGAGCAGGCACAAGTAAAGAACAATAGCACAAGTAATGAGCGTCAGCACGAATAATGAGCAGGCACAAGTAAGGAACAATAGCACAAGTAATGAGCGACGGCACGAATAATGAGTAGGCACAAGTAACGAACTATAGCACAAGTAATAAGAGACAGCACAAATAATGAGCGATGAAAGAGGAGAATAATGAGCAATGAAAGCATAAATATAAATTTGTGTAAGAATAGCATAGTAATATATTTAATTGTTTTCAGAATCTTTTAGAAGAAAATGTCAAAATGAAAACGATACCAACAGGGAAATCGAAAGTCGCCATATTACGTGACTAAAGTGTTTCTTACCAAGTTCTTACTCATATAATATTATGTACAATATATATCTTTTATTATGTTTTTTTTATCCTTTTTTCATTAGTGCTTCTTTATTTATCGACCGAGCGGCTTTTCGTATCCTATCAACAATCGTATTTAAGATCCATTGCTGCAGATGCATTCGCAAAAAATGGTTTATTTATTTAGGTAGTGTCTAGTGATATATGAGTTATATGATTAGTATCATAGCATAGAACTAACAAACAAGTATTACGGAATGATATGTTTAAGCGAATGTTAAAAATGATGTTTTTATTAATATTGGTAAGTCTCTTTTTCGATAACCCTCGTAGTTTTGAAAGTAGATATCTAGACATCTACGCCCTCTTGAAAAAAAATACCCTGTATGTTATTTTTTGGCGATGATCCGCGTCTTACTTACCGATTATTTTTTTGGCAGTTAGGAGTTGTTAAAAAAACAAAGCATTGTTCAGAGTATATATAATACGTTTATTGATAAATAAATATTATAAAAATTATGTGCCATATAAATGGCGCGAAAGCTGACTAATAGGTATTTAGTCATAGCTGGGCATTAACTCGTTAATCCGTTAATCGTTAATTAACGAAGTTAACATTTTGATTAACGGGTTAACTTTTAAGTTAACTTTTAAAAATGTTAACGGACACGTTAACTTCCGTTAATATGCAGAAGTCCGTTAATCGTTAATCCAATGCCACTATTTACCGCACGGCACCGCGGTGTGGCGCGAAAAACAGGTTCAGACAAGTATGAAACGACAAGTGCCGGGCGCGGCGGCGCGTGAGACAAAAACAAAACTAGATATACGAGGGGCGTTCAAAATATTCTCGGTATTGATACGTTACAACCTCTTTTATATATATAATTGTTACTGGCCGCTAAGATTCATCCATTGACATTAAAAAAAAGTAAAATTGGAACCGAGATGTTCTTTTGTTTTTCTGCAATTGCCGAACAAACATGAACACCATGAGCGAATTAACAATTTTAACGAAATTAGAGCACCGATCCGTCATAAAATTCTTGACAAAACAGGGTAAAAATCAAAAAACCATAAAAGAGGAAATGGATTGTGTTTACCGTGAGTCTGCTCCTTCTTTATCTACTATTCAAAAATGGTCAAGCGAATTTAAGCGTGGAAGGGAGAGTATTGAAGATGACCCTAGACCTGGCCGGCCTGTAGTGGCTACCTCACAAGAAAATATTGATAAAGTGGAAAAACTTATATTGGAAGACGGCCGAGTGAAGGTAAAATCTATAGCTCAAGTAACCAATCTCTCTATTGGTACCGTACATGACATTATACATGACCATCTTAATATGTCAAAAGTAAGTGCAAGATGGGTTCCGCGAATGCTGACGCTTCTTCAAAAGGATATGCGTGTGGCTTGCTGTTCAGATTTTATCGACCTGTGTGGTGAAAATCCCGATGAGGTGCTGCAAAAAATAGTTACTGGAGATGAAACCTGGGTTCATCATTATGACCCAGAGAGCAAACAGGAGTCCATGCAGTGGCACATTAAGGGTTCAGCTCATCCCAAGAAGTTCAAGGTAATCCCGTCAGCTGGCAAGGTCATGGCCACAATATTTTGGGATTGTGAAGGAGTTTTGCTTATCGATTATAAAGAAAAAGGTGTAAATATCACAGGGCAGTACTACGCTAACGTTATACGTCAATTAAGAGATGCGATCAAAGAAAAGAGGCGAGGAAAGTTAACCAAAGGTGTTCTGCTTCTGCATGACAACGCCCCTGTCCATACTGCTCATATTGCCAAGGCAGCTATTGTTGAATGTGGGTTTGAAACTGTTACTCATCCACCCTATAGTCCGGACTTAGCCCCAAGCGACTTCTTTTTGTTTCCCAATCTTAAAAAGGATCTGCGTGGAAATAAATTTTCTGACGATGAAGCGTTGAAGACGGCCGTGGAGGAGCATTTTTACACCAAAGATAAAAAATATTTTTATGAGGGATTAAAAAAAATAATTGATCGATCTTATAAGTGTATGAACATAGGGGGGGAGTATATTGAAAAATAAAAATATCAAACTTTTCGTACTTGTTTGTTTTTATCCACATACCGAGAATATTTTGAACGCCCCTCGTATTTTGCGAAAAGAAAACTGCGAAGTACTAGCGCCAGTGGTTAGAGTGACGAGTGTTGTGTTTGTTGTTATTATAAATTACTGTCAGTGATAATTTGCGTGTTAATAGAAGACTAACAGAAGAATTTTACACATATTAACGGATTAACGATTAACATTAACTTCCGTTAATTCTTCCGAAACGTAACGCTTTAACGTTTAACGAAGCTAACTTTTTTTGTAGCGGATTAACGATTAACGAAGTTAACTATTTGATTAACGGTGTCCAGCTATGTATTTAGTAGCTACTAAAGATTGACACATACAAGTATACTATGTGTAATTTAAAAAAGAGCAAATATTTTTTAGGCTTCAGTCGGTCGGTCGAACCCCTTTGTGAAATAAAAAAGGTAACTTTTTTAAAAGATAAAAATCATTATCCTAAAAACAAAACACTACTGCATAGTGAATAAGGCAGGATCTGAAAATCGCGAAATTCATCGAGATAAATACCTAAAGGCTGGTGAGTGTTATTATTAATTGATCTCACAGCCGGGAGACGAAATAGAGAGAATTACGTAGGTCAACGTTCGTGCGATCGTCGAACTCGCGCTACCTAATTGATTAGGCTCTGTATGAGTGGCGATATTTTTAGGAAAACATCTCTGTACCGTAACTTAAGATTTTATTACTGAATAATTAAAATAAAAAATACGTAATTCTTTATTTTTATTCTAGATTATAATATAAAAATATTTGCTCTTTATTAAATCCCACGCAGTATATATATATACGAGTATTTATGTGTATGTCATATTAAAACATTCACAGCATTAAACACTGCTTATGCAAAACTATATTTACTAAAATAAAAAATACAATCAAAATTTTACAACAAATAATAATAATTTATATTCCGATATCTAATATCAAAAAATATTTAATCACAAATTAGGTATTAAATAACTTACAACTATTAGATTTTACATATGAAAGTATAAAAATCGACCATTATTTTCTTATAAAACTTTAGGTCTTAGCTTAGCTAAATTATTACTAAGTACTGTCAGAAATTGAGTATGTTACACCTGTTAACTTCATTACTGACAGTTCTAAGTATTAAGCAATACACTTAAGTAATGACTATGAATCCCAGCCTAGTTGTAAAAAGTCATACACCTAAAATATATACGAGTACAATATCATACCAACTGGTACTAAATCTTGTGGTAATGAAGCAGAACCAGATGCTTATACAACAGAAATGTGCTAGGAAAATATCCTTCAATAATATCACTTTATTATTGACGTCATTATAAAGTTATATTATTGAGGTTTTTTTTCTTGCTTGGCGATCATTTCCTACCACTAACACAGGTATTCTTGGGTGTTTCCTTAGCGGCTCTTCCACTCAATTATTACTTCCAGAACACATTTTAAACAAAACAAACTGTTAAACACATTCAAATCAGATTTCGTTTCAAAATTATATTTATTTTAAGCGAAAGATGAAAGAGACAGACTTATGGATTTCAAAAATGCTAGAGCGTGTAGTATTTCTGACAAAATAAATATTTAGAATACGGGAACGCAATCCTCAATGTTGCCAGAAAAAAAACATTTCGGAAATATTTAAAATGGTAACATTTAAGTCTTCAGAGGTTTGAAGAGTTTATACTAAGAATACAGATTTCGGGGGAATGGTTGAGTGGAGGAGCCGTTAAAGAAATAGTCTTAGAATATGCGTGCAAAGCAGCCTTAGGCTGATATGCAATTCGCATCAATATAAAGTATCTTTAATTGTTACGATTAAAGTTATAAATGACGCCGAATGCACCAGTTTTATTTTGAAGGTCAGCCATAATGGGGGGCAAGATAGTGGTGTATATAAATTATATAATTCGGTTTGTGATATAATGGAATGCAATAGATTCGCCACCGGTTGCAGAAAAAAATTTAAAATAATCTATATGATTAATATTCACATAATAATCACTTATTTATTTCATTCACCTAATGACGTGCCTCATAGGCATACGTTAAACTTGTCAAAATCAGTCTATCTGCAACCGTTCGACAATTTATTATAAGAAACAACCATAAATTTTTTCACCTGATAAGCTACGCGTAAGATCCATGAATTTTACCAACTGAAATCAGACACTAACGACTCACATCAGTCCCTAACACTATACCGGCTTGACTCCAGGTTATAGGAAACTAGCAACACAAAGGCATTCCACACCTATAGTGTGCGAGAGATGTACGAGTCCTCAAATTTATACATATGCATAGGAATATTAACTATGGTATGTGGGTGAAAATTCCAAATAGATCAATTCAAACATAAACAGATTCTGCTTCAATACCACACACAATCAACATGGCATGATTCTATAAAGCGTATTTGAACTTTGCTTAACATATACTTATGTCTTGTAGCTATGAGCCTTTTGAATAGCCGTAAAGGTATTCTTAACTTAGAAGGGTTATTTATCTTAGTACAAAACCCACACCAATAACTGAACTTGAGGATGTTTTAACCCTTGCCCACTGTCTGTTCTCCAGAACCATGTATGGAAGACTCATCTTAAGCAGTGAAGGTCTAGGAATTATATTGTAGGGGCTATCATGGCTAGAATGTTTGAGTTGTCTAACCCCTGTTTTTTGAGGGGTAAATAATACACTGGCAACATTTTTTGTTTCGTAGGTGATCATTTTTTAATATAGCATCACTGTTGTTTTTTTTTACTTTCTTTTTCTAGTCACCAAAATGTTGTTTTATTTTCTATATGGTTACTTTAAGACGTTGTTTGAATAATACAGATTGTATTTTTTTGTATTATACGACAAAATATAAAAAAATTAAACAGTAAAGCTATTTGAAAGTATCTAGTATTTTTGCTTAATCAGAGTTAAAAATACCATTTTAAAAAAATGGTGTTGACCAATGAATGTTACTACCCTCCATGTGCTTGTCACTTTACCCAATTATAGCAACAAATGTTATACACGCATTAATTATTTTTTCTTTCAGAAAGTGGCTATAAAGTATAGAAAAAGTACAGTTTATAAATCTTAGATTTAAGACTCATTTTCTGAGCTACTACTAAACATTGAGGCTACCATATTGTCGAATTCCGGCACGGCATCTTGGAAGGCCTTTAACTGATTGTTAAGTGACTCTGTGCTGTTGATGGACTTTAATTCCTCAGCTACATCACACCACTCGTCGCTCTGGGACCGAGCAGTCATACATTCGTGATAAAAGTTTGCCAGATCTGTGATAGGACTACCATTAGCAAACGGAAATTCCTGAAAATAAACATTAAAAAGTTAAGTTGATGTGAGGATGGAGCAGGTATGTTTGAAGGAACGAATGAATGATTAAATGTGAATGAATGTTAGATGATTTTATATATTTAGTTTTCTGTATTATTGTTATTTTGTTGAAATAAATTATTCCATTTATTAGTCTTAAAAAGTTAAGTTTGTATAGATCACGGAGGCAGTCGAAACAAACATTGGAATTATAATACAAATACAAATGGGGGCATTGGGTCACTTTCTAAGTCCAACATTAATTATCAACGTTTATTTCTTAGGGTATACCAATAAAGGTTCAGGTACTTTAATTATAAAATTCCGATGATTTCATATATACACACATCAAAAGTGTCTAGGGATCAACATATATTTTTGCAATAACTTTTCTCCTGATTGATATTCATTAAAATTTTCTTTAAGGATTGATCAAATAAAATGTTTTCGTTTGTCTACAGTAACGATAAACCAAGTCACCTTTGCATTAGTAAAAAAAATTGCCATTTTCCTAATAAAGGGATTTTTGACATTTGAACCACTAACATTAAAGTTCGAAAAAAAGACTGAAATAACAGTTTTTTTTTTAATTTTATTGGGTAACTTAAACAATTAATAATCCGTGTTTCTACCGCGAACACTAACAACACAAGAACATCGGTTTGGCATACTCAAAATGAGTTCATCCAAATCACGCTGTGGAATGGCCGCACATGTTCGTTGCAACAACAAAAAAAGGTCTTCTTGCGACTGGATACCCTCCATATTCGGCAGAGCTCTTCTCTGAAGAATATCCCATGCATGCTCAATCGGGTTCAAGTCTGGCGACTGAGCAGGCCAGGGCAGGACATTGATGTTAGCTGCGGCGAGAGTCTGTCTTACAACTCTTGCGGTGTGCGGTCGTGCATTATCATGCATTAACTGAAATAAGGGACCGATATGCACTTGTAGAGGAACGATGACGTCTGATACAACCGTCTCAGCATAAATTTGAGCGTTGAGGTTGCCTCTGATCCAAATCAACTCAGTTCTTCCGCCGATCGAAATACCCGCCCATACCATGATGGTTCCACCACTATAAGGATGGACTTCCTGGCAGGATTTTAATCGCTGTTGGCGTCCAGGGGTTCTCCAGTGTCGTATACGTCTTGTATCCGGCCTCATACCAAAACGAGACTCATCAGAAAAGCACACGAAACGCCATTGTTCTTCTGTCCAATTTCTGTGTTCAAGAGCCCATTGATATCGAGTCCTACGATTGTGCATTGCTATAGGTGGTACCCGTAGCGGTCTTCGGGAATGAAGGTTCACTTCATGCAAGCGGTTTCTGACTGTTTGGTCGCTAATTAAGTTCCCTGAAGAGCGATGAAGGCTCACGGCTAACATCATGGCGGTTATTGTTGGAGTTCTTCGAGCTGTGATTTGAATGTATCGGTCTTGTCTCCGTGTGGTGCAGCGATACCGTCCTCCATGGCGCTCAGCCACGGTACCAGTGGTTCGGTAACGTGTCCAAAGTCGACTGATAACACTCTGACTTGTATTCAGAGCTAAAGCCACAGTACGTTGCCGGGAACCAGCTTCTATCATTCCCACGGCTCTGATCATTTCTTCCCTGCTTAAATGACGTCGCCGCTCCATAATAACGTTGGTTTTAATCAGTAGTAGGGAAACAGTAGCACTAATAATGTCTTCAATGCGTCTTATGTTTTTATAGGGAAAATATTGACAGCTGATTTTCATCTTTTACTCGAATTTGATTGACAGTTCCTGTTTTAAATTATGAAATGCACCAAAAAGGATCCATATAAATTTATAAAATCATAAATTTATTACAAAGCCACATCTCAATCACAAGAAATCCGCATAAACATGCTTGATCCCTAGACTTTTTTGATGTGTGTAGTTCATAAATCAACAAAAACATAAAACGAGCCTGGCCCGATTCACATTGGGTGTGGGGTGAATCGGGTCACATATGGGAATAATAAAGTTTTTCCATAGGAGTGGCACTGTAACTTCTTGTTAATATTATAAATATAAGTAACACTAAAACTTATTTTGTACAATAAACCCAGAAAATATTTTTAAACGCTAAGAAGCAAACTCCACCAGTTTCTGAACCAATTCACTTATTATATTTAGATTCCTCAGTAACAGGGTCACCGAGAGTCATCAAAATATAAAAAGGCAAGATATAAATCAAAATATAAAAGGGGAGTAGGGGGAGAACGGCACCAACATCTTATCCGGCCCAACAGTCAACCTCACCTGCACGTGGTGCTCCCTGCTAGATTACTAACGAGGCTCTGGCGACCGAGCAATGGCGGTATAACCATACACCCAACTGGAGAACTGGTTGGAAGAGGCTGCAGAGAGCCTTGGAGTAAAATAACTCCTAAAAAATTCTGGGTAGAGGAGAGGTAGAAGTAGGAGGAATAAACAATGGAAAGTGCAAAATTTAAAAACAAACTACCCCAGGAGGGTACCGACAATGTCGGAGAATCCCTCCCCGTTAATTCGGGCAGCCCCTCGTATTCTGGGGGGGGCAAAATTTTGCTTCACCAAAAAGATAATTATAACCCTTTCAGTCGACGAGACTCTATTACAAGGACGCCACCGAAAGCCAACAAAGACAACAACACAACTAAAAGTCCCACTAAAGATGACAACAATACGAATATACCTAATGCAATGATACAACAAACATTTCATAAAAGCATGTTTACAAGAAAACGAAGTGATTCTGACGGCTGCCTAAAGGAATACACAACAAAAAGAAATAAAGATCCACCCTCAAAAAATCAAACAAGCTTTCAAAGTGATCGTTCATACATCAGCAAGCGTAAACCAGAAACCAGCCCAACAGAATTAAAAAACCTTGACACCCGTAAGAGAACAAAGAACCAGACAATGTATACTATACCAACATGTAATCAATTCGAAATTCTGGACAACATACCTCAAGAGATTACCACAGAAAATACAAGACCACCAAAACCAGAACCTATCTTTGTAACAGGAGTGACAAACATATCATCTCTAAAAGATACACTTAACAAAGTAACTAGTAATGAAAACTACACTATGACAACACTAAGATCGGGGCATATGGTTAAAATTCTCCCTAATGACATTGACACTTACAAACAAGTAAGAGACAACTTTATTCAAAATAATATAAGCCACTACACATATAAACTTAAAAGCGAAAGAGCATATAGAGTTGTACTTAAAGGAATTCACCCAACGGAAGATACTGCAACTATAAAAAGCGAACTATCTAAAATTGGACATGACACCAGACAAATAGTGAATGTTTTACATAGAACATCTAAGGAACCGCTGCCGTTGTTTTATGTTGACCTTGAACCAAAACCTAATAACAAAGACATCTTCAATGTAAAGAGACTGAACTATATGGTAGTTTCATTCGAAGCTCCATACAAGAAAAAGGAAGTCCTTCAATGTAAAAGATGCCAGCGTTTTGGACACTCCAAAAACCAATGTTTGAGACCACACAGGTGCGTTAAATGTGGTAAAGATCATCCCACGTTATCATGCTCTAAAACCGCTGATACAGAAGCAACTTGTGTAAACTGCCAAGGAAAACATCCAGCTAGTTACAAAGGATGTCTTAAATACAAACAGTATAAAGAACGAATATTTAACCTAAAACCTGTCACAACTCAAAAACAATCTGACAAAGGGACGAAAACTACAATGCCAAGCGACATTGCTAGCTCAGAAGAAATTCGACATATTCGCACAACACCGACAAAAACGTATGCAAAAATTACGCAAAATAGACCAGAACTAACAATAAGTGATAATAATAATAATAACGACAGCCTTATTAAAATAATGGAACATATGTTTAATAAACTACAACACTTCATGACTAACATGATAGACAACATGATGGATCGAATGATTCAGCTCTTCAGCAACATTATATCAAAATGACGCCTAACTTACGTATAATGACTTGGAACGCCAACGGGCTAACAGAACGAAGACAGGAACTGGAATTTTTTCTAACATCCAACAAAATTGACATTGCCCTTATATCAGAAACAAGATTTACTGATAAAAGCTACATAAATATCAAAAACTACAACATGTACACAACTAACCATCCCTCAGGAAATACCCATGGCGGCACTGCTGTTATTATTAAAACTAATATTAAGCATTATCCTATACAATCGTATCGAACTGAAAAAATCCAAGCTACCTCAATTAAAATTAATAATCAAAATGCTAATATTTGTCTATCTGCAGTTTACTGCCCACCTAGACATGTGATCACTACACAAGATTTTGAAGACTACTTCTCAATCCTGGGAAATAAGTTTATATGCGGAGGAGACTGGAACTCCAAACACACCTACTGGGGGTCAAGGTTGATCACCCCTAGGGGTAGACAGTTGTATCGAACTAGTGAAAAACTTAAATTGGATTACAGAACAGACGGAAGACCCACGTACTGGCCTACAGACCTTAATAAAGTCCCAGACCTACTAGACTTTTTTATTACCAAAAACGTACCGAATACCCAAACACAAGTAGAATCTGTGACTGATTTATCATCTGATCACACTCCTGTTGTACTAGTTGTCAGTACCAAAATAACACTGTCTGAACCTCCCTATAAAATCTACAATCATTCTACTGACTGGGAAAAATTTGACAAGCTCATAAATGCTAACTTAGACTTAAAAATCTCATTAAAAACACATACGGAAATAGAGGATGCTATTGAATCACTTAACAAATCAATCCACGGGGCATTATATGAATCAACCTTAAAACAAAAAAAACTTGTCCCTAAACATCATGTGTACCCCCAAACTGTCCTGGACAAAATTAAAGAGCGTAGGAGACTTCGAAAGATCTACCACAGAACAAGGTATCCATGCGACAAAACAGCATTCAATAAAGCCTCGGTGGAGCTCAAATGTTTAATAAGGGATTTTACCAATGACAACCTACAAAGCTACCTTAATCAACTGTCAGCAACTAAGGACACTAATTATTCTCTCTGGAAGGCCACTAAGAAGCTTAAGCGTCCTAAGACACAAATTACTCCTATACGGAATGACCAAGGGAGCTGGGCATGCTCAGACCACGAAAAGGCCACTGTATTTGCAAAGCATTTGCACTCAGTATTCCAGCCCTTAGCAACTAAGCAACCATCACATGACATACAAGTGATGTCATATTTGGATTCAGCCAAGCAACTTTGCACTCCAATTAAAAATGTTACACCAAACGAAGTAAGGCAAAAAATTAAAAGTCTTCCTGATAACAAATCTCCAGGTTATGACCTAATTGATGCAAGAATATTGAAAAACCTTAAAAAGAAAGGCATTATGTTCCTTGTAACAATATTCAATGCATGCATTAGATTGGACCATTTCCCAGGACAGTGGAAGATAGCTCAAGTAGTAATGATTGTGAAACCGGGTAAACCACCAAACGATGTGACATCATATCGACCAATAAGTCTTCTTTCTGCAATTGGCAAGTTACTTGAGAGCATTCTACTGGATAGGATGAGACAATACTTACCAGACGTCATCCCAGATCACCAGTTTGGATTCAGAGAACAACATGGCACATTGAAGCAAATACACAGAATAACTGACGTCATTAACCGTAGCTTCGAACAAAACATTTACTGCTCAGGAGTATTCCTTGACATTAGTCAAGCTTTTGACAGAGTTTGGCATGAGGGACTACTATATAAAGTTAAAAAACTACTCCCACACTCCTTCTTTAACATATTAAAGTCATACCTGGCTAACAGAAGCTATGAAGTTAAGTATAACAGCGAAACCTCTGAACTCTATGACATCAAGTCGGGTGTGCCGCAGGGTAGCATACTTGGACCCGTCCTTTATGTAATATATACATCAGACCTACCTACCAACAGTCGTACCACAACAGCTACATACGCAGACGATACAGCAATGCTAGCTACACATAAAGACCCTGAAGTTGCATCTGCCTACCTGCAAATACATTTAGATGAGGTGGAACAATGGCTCGATCTCTGGCGAATTAAAGTTAACCAAACCAAGTCGGCGCACGTTACTTTTACACTAAAACGCAAAACTTGCGCTCCAGTTACACTTTACAACCAACAAATTCCGCAAATGGAGGATGCAAAATACCTGGGAATGCACCTGGACCGTCGACTCACATGGCGTAAACATATATGGACGAAACGCAAGCAGCTGGATACCAAACTTAGAAATATGTATTGGTTGATAGGCAGAAACTCACAACTAAGTGACAATAACAAAGTTCTTATATACAAAACCATCCTCAAACCAATTTGGACATATGGTATTCAGCTGTGGGGAACAGCTAGCAATAGTAACATCGACATCCTGGAGAGATTTCAGAGCAAAGCTCTGAGGCTTATGCTTAACATTTCTTTCTATATTAGAAACAAATATATTCACGAGGACCTAAGAATGAACACTATAAGAGAGGAAATAACCTCATACAGCCACGGGTATCAACTGAGACTCGCATCACACCCGAACGTGCTCGCCTCAGACCTGAGCGGGTCAGGCAGCATCACACACCGCAGGCTCAAGCGAAAGAGTGTCCCTGGCCTTGGTGCCAGATTTAGCAGAGATTGAGGAAGGAGCCAATGGGTTCCCCTCCAATACTGACATTAATACAGATAGATATCAAACAAAAGAGTGGCCCATTGTACCTGTACAGATTGCCACGAATGCAGAAACCAAAGGAGAAAAAAAAAAAAAAAAAAAAAAAGATATAAATTTAAATTATACCAAGCAGATTAAAACATTAAATGAATGCACGGCTAGGATGCAAAGGAATTTTAAGTTCACACTTTGCTTTTAAGACTCCGGTTCTAAGAATAGGAAATCACATATAGAATTCTACGTCTTCATTCACAACTTCAATGTTTTCCACAATTCCTTTGAGAATGTCACTTTTTTTTGTAATTTGTGACCTGGTTTCTAACAAGGTAACTCCCATGTCTAAGTTTCAATCCAACTCTTCAAAATTCGTACTTACCAATTTTTTTGCATATATTTGATCTTCTGGGTACGTTTTCTTTTTAATTGGCATTTCGATGGCTTTGGATTTGGCATTTGCAGAACATTCACCATGGGTACAGCCTGTCGCTTCGGATGAATAATCTTGCTTTTGCTCTTCCTAAAATATAAACAAATAGAAATTACAATACCATAGTGCCTTGTAGAGCATGTTAAGCCATCAGTCCTGGTTCTACGAATACCAACTTGTGAAAACGTTATTAACTGTCAATTAAAAAAAAATATACATTATTCCTTCGCCAACTCCGCTGGCCAGCGTGGCGAGTGTAGTCCAAATTCTGGACTCTTGGTCTTCTAGAGGTTCTAATTTTTATAAAAAGTAATTACTTCTGGAGAATCCTTGAGTTGAGATAAAACCCAGGACATTGGTGGTTCAGGAGGTAGGCTCTTCTGCAATGTTCTATGTAACTCTTCTATTTGTAATTTGTCCACAAAAGCACCAGCTGATAAAGGTTTGTTTAAATCTATTTTCTTCTTACCAAAGTCTTTCCTAAAAAGATAATTTTATAATTATTCAGTGGGCTAAATTTTGTTGGTTAAAAGATAAAAATAATTAAATACTAATTGACTAATGGCGATAATAAATCATATCTATTTTGTACTCAGCGACAACACAGTTCCAGTATAAAGCACATTATCTACAATAACATTTCTCATAGATTTTGATCTGAATAATAAAGTAAAAAAGATTTATTTATTTATTTTTTTGTCATTATGTCACTTTTAAATGAGATTTTAAAAAGTTGTAGATGATGCATACTCAAGTAAGCAAACCTAAAGTCAAGAACATTGACCAACATTTTTTGAAATGGGTTATATTGCTTATAAGGTACATGATTGGCTGAAATAAAAAGATCCAAGCAACAACCAATCATGTGGTGTATAACAAAATGTTAAACATGGATTATTTTAATCATGCACCAGATAAGGAATATAACCTTGCCTTTTAAATAATAAACAAAATGAGCTGTGGTGGGGTGGTTGTAAGAATGCTTTCCTTAACATCCAAAAAAGGTGAGTAAGAATCCCGGCATGTACCAATGAGAAATACACATTTCTTACGTACATTTATCATAGATTTTTCCAGTGCTTTGGAGAGTATGTTAAGCCGTCGGTCCTGGTTCCACTAATACCAACTTGTGGAATAGTCAAGAAATTGTCATTAAAAATTGACATCAGACCCTCGCCAACCAGACCCTCGCCAACCCGTCTAGCGAGTGTGGTGAGTGTAGGCGAAATGCTCCAAATATTTCTGTAAGGCCCATCTCGAACAGTGGAGTTTTAGGACTCTGTCTAGCCCCTAGGAATGTGATGATAATGAAAAGGTTGATAAAAAGTGAAAGATTTTTCCATTATTTCTGTATTAAGAACTTACCTGGGGTTGCTTTTAAAATGATCATTTTTAACTGTAACTTCATCTTTATTTTCAGTTAATTTAGGTTTTCTATTCGGTCCCACAGCAAGATCAGTTGTATATTTAACAGCTAACTTCATTGTGCCAATTTGTAATGCAATTTTGCCAACATTAATAGTTTTTGTTAGGGGACCTATAAGAATATATTTAATCTTTAGTCATACAAGTATAAGTAGTCAACCTTTTACATGTCACAATTTATTATACTAATAATGTTTTTAAACTGGCCCTTAAACTAGGTTATCCACCAGATATGTGAGAATAAGCAGTAAGCGAGAAATATATCTACAATAAACTAATAGTATCAATAATTAAAACTTGCTACAGTCTAACAGCTAACATACTGTTCCTTAGTTTTGAGTTTAATAGTTCATGAAAGATTTTCCTTGTGTGGAAAAGGAGAGGATGGTAAGCGTAATATGTACAATGGACAATGTGTTCCCATCTACAATAAAATACCTGAGGAAATTTAAAAAAAAGCCAATTCTTAGTTTAAATGTTATATAAAGGATATTTTAATAAAAAAATTGTATAACACAGTAAATGAATATCTTCAGGACAGTTTGAATAACTATAAGAGTAGGTATATAGTTTTAAAGTTTATTTTTAGTTATGAAGCAACATTGTCGTTTATATAGGTATGTGTGTATATTTGTAATTACATAATAATAAAAATGTTAAGACCTTATTAATTAATTATAACTCTTATAAATTAGTATGTAGATTGACAACGCCCAAGTAATTATGACATTATTATTCATATTATGGTTTTTTTTTTTTTATTAAATTATCACTGTTATTTATATTTTTAATGTATGTACTCGTATAACATTTTTATTTTTGAGACTTAGGTTAGTTGAAATATTTTTGACATTTGTTTATTTTTTATCATTACTACTGGAAGATATTTGGTATTCTAAAAGTATAATTTAGTATTAAGTGTAACAATGACAATATACAGCTGCTATTTATTATAATTTCAATAAATAGAATACTTATAATTTGACGAGGCGGTAACTACTGTTCCTGACCAGTAATTTATAAATCCATTACCTATTATTGAGTTGTTCAGCTGATATTATGTTTCTGTTTTAATCACTAGTAAATATTTTAATGTATACATTATCTAAATTATATAAAATTATAAATATAAAATGTAATAAAACTGTTATGACATGTAAAAATGCTAAAATATTGCCTATTTACTGAATAAATTATTTGATTTTTATTTTTGCACAATACGAACATAAAAACTCTGTAAACCAGCCCATAATGGGTAATAGACCCATCTCCATCAATTGTAAAGTTTGTCATCTTATCAAGTCAGAAAGATTTAAAAACTGGTGTTCATTTAGTGTTTAATGTAGTTTATTTATTAAATTCAGGTTTTCTATTTGTTATTAACAAATTAAAACAGACTATTTTTTTTTATTTTGTTAAATTAAATAAATAAATAATTTGTTGTTAACCTATTTGTTCTAGTAATCCTGTCAGGAACATATTCTCTAATTGTCTGGACTGTAGAAGATGAATTTCTTAGCAACATAGTGATCAGCAACAAAAAAATCTTCAGTTAGCCGTAGGGTTCACATGTACTGTGTAAATATTGATTTAGCACCCTATGCTGACTCCATGGATACAAGTAATCATCACTACCAATTTTCATCAAAACCGGTTCAGTACTTTAGGTGTGAAAGCAAATTGTGGTCAAAAGATGGTGATATAGTTTATAGTATGTCGGAACTATATTACTGGAAAGTCTCATCAAAATATGATAAGTAGTTTTTTGCGTGAAAGAGCAACAAATATCCAGAAAAATATGCTTACAAACTTCCACATTTATTAGAAAGGTAGGATTTTATGCTGTTTTTTAACTAAAGTAAATTCAATGAGCTGGATCCACTAGGCAGTTATCCACACTGCCTAATAATCCAGCTCTGCCCTACAGATATAATACTTAAATTTATATTTACCTAAACGCTCATAATCTGGAGTACCACAGTAGACTCTGTAAGTTAGGGTGTATGGCTCTCCCTCTTGTTTCCGAGCTAATTTGTACGCTGGTTGCAGCCTCGTTATAGTCAACAAAGATTTCAGAAGTATTCCCATTCTATGGTAAACTTCATTTACCGAACATACATCCATGGCATCTTTTTCTTGAGACAAATCTAAAGTCCAAGTCTCCAATAAAAACTCATCACCTTCAGCAAATTTTAAATGTACATCAATACACAACATTTGCTTCAATGAAACCTCTGTTCCCAAATTTAGTGCATTTTTAGTCAGTATTGAAACGTTCTCATCGTCTGGGATCGCCAAATTAAACTGTAAAATAGTTTTAACACTGTTGTAGGCGTCTTTCCAAAACATGTTAATACATCCTATCAAATCTACTTTTTTTTTATACTGATTATGACATGGTGAGCGACGTGCTGGGAAATGCAAGGTCTAAGAATAGGAGCAACTGACCCCTACCAGTTACTACTTGCTCTAGCAAGATTAGACAGCCATATACTTATAAATTTATAATTGATGACTTTTATTATTAAAAACTTGTATTTCTGACCTTGAGATATATAAAGGAATGTAACACATAAATATATGGACTATTATATTATTATTATACATTTACAATATTCGTTTTTAGTGATAAGAAAAAGTAAAGTATCAACACGACTGTATCCGTTCCGGGATAGTCAGAAACATCATTTTTTTTATAAAGAAGGTTTATATTTTGGCAACTTTACTATAGGCCCATATGACAAGTGGCAAGCTCGTCGATGTCTCTAGTGCATCAATATCGAGGGATAAAGCTGCAAAAATATCACAAATATGAGCACATGTAAGTATTCATATTACATTAGATGATACATGAGAACAGTTACATACCCAATCATTTTTCTTGTCTCGCTTTTCACTATTAGCAGATGAAATCACTTTGACACCATCACGACTTTGGACTATTACTTGTGCTGACTTCAAAGCAAAATATTTTAAAAAAGTAACCAATTGTTTCCGTTCATTTTCGTTTTTTTCCGCCATTTTTTAGAAATTGCGACGTAATAGCTATTCAACGTTTTAGTTGTGCCCTGCTTCCTATTTGTATAGCCTTTTTATAGCTCCAAATTAGTTTTACAAGCATTTTACCACAGAAAAATATATAACATTTAAGCAAAACAAGTTGATTGACATATTTTTATTTTTTTCAGAACGTATATTAACGTCCCTTACCCTGACATTAAAGGACTGGGTTCAGCAAATTATTCTCCCTTATAATGAAATACTAAATAGTCTTATAGTATTACACAGAGAGAGTCACAAAAGCAAAAAAATCATTTTGAAACTCAACTTTTAGGACCAAGGAAATACAATACAAGACTTGGTCCTAGCTCAACTAGTATTTTTTTACGGTCATGGATTTACTTCTTTTCAACCTGTCAGTTATGTGTTGCCAGTATATTTATAGGCTATTTTTTAATCAGCTAAGCTGGGTTATACCAAATTGAAATGGCAGTAATTGTATCTAACGAATAAAGTTAAAAAGATGTTTTTTAATAGTTTTTTTTTTGTGGCGAACGTGTGCCTTCACTCCGTAGCCACGACTCAGACTTAGCTGTAAAGGCACACAGGGCCAACAGTGAGAGAGAGAGACGGTTTATAGGGTTTTAGTCCGTAGGCGCCCTGGGGCCTTAGGAGGCTTCACGGATGAGTCGGGCATGCGACTCCCACCTGCGTTGGCCCTTCAGGCAGGGGGCGTATCATTGATGATTTACCGATTCACCGTCAATAAAAAAATAAAATAAAAAAAAGTTTTTCTTTTGTTTAGCAATATAATTATTTATTGGACTAAAAAGTATAAATAATTAAAACTACTTAACACTAAAAATTAAAATAAATATAAACTAAAAGTAATTTAAAAAATTCCTCTAGAGTCGACCCTTCAGTGACAGTCCAGAGAAGACTGTCAACATTTCCCCCCTGTATAGCTAAGTTAATACGTTGGCAGAAATAATTGCAAGCTTTCCTGTATCCAGACATTTCCGTTAGCCGTTTGGACAACTCCTTTGCCAGACGTTTGGCTGAGTGTGCCCATGGGCCCATAGTTATTAGTTTCAGTTTATACATATATATTTTACTTGTTATTTATTCGAAGTTAATAAAATTAAAAGTACATTAAATATAAATTAAAAACTACCTAAATAATAAAATTAAAAATAAACTAACCTATAAATAAAAAATGTCCTCTAGAGACGTCCCATCCGAGATAGTCCCAAGGAGACTGGCAACATTTCCCCTCTGTATAGCGAGGCTAATACGTTGGCAAAATAATTGCCAGCCTTCCTGTCTCCAGACCTTTCTGTCAGCCGCCTTGACAACTCCTTGGCCAAGCGCCTCGCTGACGGTCCCCATGGGCCCATCGTCTCGACCCCAAACGGCACAAATTCGTAACCGATACCAAGGTTGGCGTATTTGCGCAATTTGAGGTTCTCCGCAGAAAACGCCGCTTTCCCCGCGCCTGACGAGGTCGCCTGGATGTGAGATGGAGCTAATGTGTCTACACACGTCGCATCCCACACCAGAGATTTGCCAAGTTTCCACGGCCCAACAGTCATTCCGTCGGGTCTCTTGCCATCGCTCCGCACAATCCCAGATGGTTCTAAGATTGCGGGTACACCAGCAGTGACAAGAGCCCTTCGGATGATGTCGTTGAGAGCCGCGTGACGAGGAATGCGGCCAGCACTTCTAGCACAAGAAAGCCCGTGGTGTCCGAGATGATCGACTGGTTCTCCGCATCGACACTGGTGCGGGTGGACAGTCCGGGCTCCGAGACGAAGGCACACCGCCATGGTCAGTGTATTTCGGTCAAGGAGTGTTCCAACCGATGCTGAGGGAAAGGCCTGCAACCAAAGACCTGACTCTCTAGTGGAAACGGCCATGAGGCGAGCCCGCTCTTTCATATTACTGGCAGATAAAATATCTTCCTGTACCAGTTTGCAGAGCGGCTCGTCCCATAGTCGTTGGATTTTTGGTAAATTTGGAACCGAAAGGTTTGGACATGCTACTGACCAGGCATCTCTGGCGTCTGACAAGTACGACGGCTCAACGGAACCCAAAGATGGGTTAGTGATTCTCCCGTATAGCTCGACAGTACTATGTACAGACGACAGAAAAGCTGGCAGTGCTACACTAGAAATTTTGCGGGTGCCTAGGCCTCCGAACCGAATTGGTAGTGAGGCCTGGGCCCAAGTACGGTCATTCATGGGGCAATTTAGAATTTCGGTTAGTGAATTTTGCAATTGTTTGTCTAATAAAAAAAGTTCTTCTGAAAATTTCCAAAGTTGAGAACAACGGAGTACATACGTAAATTTGGGGGCGAACAAACAAAATCGTATGATAAAAAGTGCCATGTGGGGTTGAATTTGGAATAAGCGTTCTGAAGTTGAGTTAAATTTAGTTAATTGTTCCTGAACATAAATTTGAATGGATTCATCTAGGATTGGTGATCCTAGGAGCCGAAGAGATTCATTATTTAAAATTTTGATATTGGGCGCTAGACTATTAAATTTGGAAATAATTTCAATTTGTTTGCCATGAGTTAATAAATTTGATAAATAAAGTTCACATTTTGAAAAATTTAATTCTAAACCTATGGTGCCAAAATCGTATATAAGTTTTTGAAGGTCACCGAGAACTGTATCCGCATTTCCTCCAATCGTGCCATCATCGAGATACCATATATTAAATTTTGAATTTAGGCTGCTTATGATATTATGTATTGCCAAACTGAAGATGGCAGGACCGAGCGGATCGCCCTGTTGACAACCAACTGCCGAAAGTAAAGAATTGTTTTTATAAATTAATTTTGAAGGGGTGCTATAGCACTGCCAAATGTAACTAAAAATTTCCGGGGTCTGTTGTTTAACTTGGTCCAACATGACACCTCTATCAACCGAATTAAACGCGTTTTTGACGTCCACCTTCAACATCACATCTCCCCCGTGATGCACTACAAAGCTCCGAGCAGCATGTACAGCAGCTTCGCAGCCACCCTTGGAGCCAAACCCCACTTGTAAAGGTTGAAATTTCGAGGTAAGTGTAGGTAATATGATTTTACTACAAATTTTGGATACTATACGGCGCAAAGTGCAGCCGACGGCAATCGGCAATATGTTTGCGCCGTATAGTATGTCAGTGATGCTAATAGGTACTTGGCCGGATAACATAACATTCACAAGTGAGGTTAAGGCGACAAGGAGGGGTTCAGCAGCGTCGCCTGCTGTACCGCTGATCAGGTCCTTGTAGTGCTGTGGAGTAAGACCATCAAGGCCACCTGCCGATCCATTTTTAAAGGACAAAATGGCATTTTGCACTTCCGATGATGTTACTTGGAGGCAAGGCTCATTTTGTCCTGGAGGATCGGGGAGCAGAAGTGTTGTTGCTGGTGGGGGGTGTTTGTTTTGGAGGGCAGCCAAAGTTTCTGGAGAGTCAGGAGCGACAACATCATGAGAGAAGAGAAGGTCAGCAGCTCCCTTCAGGTCACCGTCATTAATTTTGTCCTCAATTTTTTTAACGCTGTAGTTTTTGGTGTGGTTTTTGAAAGGGGGTGGGGTGATGATATTTAGTCCGTCTGAAATTTGGTCACAATTATCTTTGATTTTTTGCGTTAAGGAAACGCTGTGACCCTCTCCTCTCTTGACATATAGAGTCCGGTACGCAAAAGTAAGCAGATATTCCCAGCTTATTTTTGAATTTTCAGCTACTACTTTATTTATTAATTTTGTTAGCGCCTTTGCAACAGTAATGCGTGCGCCACGCGTTTATTTAATCAATTTACTCAAACATGAATATAATATACCCACTCATTTATTATCGTTAAGCAGAGTATTCACATACTCACGTTGTATGATAAGAGATCTGTCATTCAATAATTGCGAGGCAAAAAGCAAAAGATTCCGACCTTAAGTACCATAAAGTTATTAATAATTTTTAATATCCAAAATATTTTGGTCGTGCTGAAAGGGATTAAGTGATTACTACTCAAGCTATCAAGAGTACATACAATAAATATAGTTACATTAAACTCTTTAAACAAGAATTTAAACTAGACAAGACTAGATTTAGATTAATGATATAAATTATTTCAATTAAATGACTTTTTTCTTATTAACTAATACAAACACAATATTAGTCTAGAACCATATTTTATATACCTATATATTATAATATCTTAGATAATCATAATGAAAATATGCTATAATGCATAATGTGTTCAACTTTTTACAACACATTTTTTATACTTACCTACACATAAACAATTTACCCAAACATAGATTAATTGTATTATTTTTATCGGACTGTTTTTATTTGACTTGGCTCTAAGCTTTATTTTACTGAATTTCGCTTTGACATGCTTTTCCAAACGCTTTGAGTTTTTGATGACGTCGAATAACCAAAGTAAAAGTACTCGGGTTTCACAGGGAATGACGTCACCCATTTTACAGCGCATGCTTTTTTTCCGGGTAGTGCAATCAGAGCAAATTGTCTGTGATCGCTTTACTTTGATTTGGTTTACGCAAGTCGAACGACTGTTTGGATTGTCTTACAAGCTTTTTTCCAAGTCAAACACGCCCTTGTACATGTTAAAACTATGTGTGGAACAATTTGTATAAATAGATATATATATATATAAATAGCGACTCTTGCTCGTCAGGCAAAATAAAGTTTAATTCGGTCGCACAACACTAATTATTATATATTTGACGTGTTCGGCTCAAAAGCAAAGCAAAGCGCGCTTTGTCTACTGAATTTTGCTTAAAGTGAAAAATGTTAAGCGACGACTTTCAAAGCCAAATAAAGTATAAAAAAGCGCTAAGAGCTACAAGTCGAACATGACAATTAACATAGAAGTTGCATCTCTTTCTAATGCGAAAACTCGACGATTCTCAAAGCCATATAAAGTATAAAAAAGCGCTTAGAGCTACAAGTCGAACATGACAATTAACATAGAAGTTGCATCTCTTTCTAATACGAAAACTCAACGACTTTCAAAGCCATATATATTATAGAAAAGCGCTAAGAGCTACAAGTCAAACATGACAATTAACATAGAAGTTGCATCTCTTTCTAATGCGAAAACTCGACGATTCTCAAAGCCATATAAAGTATAAAAAAGCGCTTAGAGCTACAAGTCGAACATGACAATTAACATAGAAGTTGCATCTCTTTCTAATGCGAAAACTCGACGATTCTCAAAGACATATAAAGTATAAAAAAGCGCTTAGAGCTACAAGTCGAACATGACAATTAACATAGAAGTTGCATCTCTTTCTAATACGAAAACTCAACGACTTTCAAAGCCATATATATTATAGAAAAGCGCTAAGAGCTACAAGTCAAACATGACAATTAACATAGAAGTTGCATCTCTTTCTAATGCGAAAACTCGACGATTCTCAAAGCCATATAAAGTATAAAAAAGCGCTTAGAGCTACAAGTCGAACATGACAATTAACATAGAAGTTGCATCTCTTTCTAATGCGAAAACTCGACGATTTTCAAAGCCATATAAAGTATAAAAAAGCGCTTAGAGCTGCAAGTCGAACATGTTAATTAACATAGAAGTTGCATCTCTTTCTAACGTGATATTACAATCTACTTTTAAAGAATCATTAAACTAAAATCTTAATTACTGGTTATGTGCCTACTCTACCTTGGTAAACAAATAAAGCTTCAATAAACATAGCTTATAGTTTGTAAGATTATGTCATCGAAAATACGCCTATCAAATATTTAATGGTAAATTACACCTTTATGTTACTGTACGAATAGTAATGTACGTCAAGCTATTGTAACCACAGAGAAAACTATAATTAGAAATAATGCTTACTGTACGTCAAGCAATCGTAACCACAGAGAAAACTATCATTAGAAATAAAACTTACTGTACGAATAGTGATGTACGTCAAGCAATCGTAACCACAGAGTAAACTATCATTAGAAATAAAACTTACTTTACGAATAGTGATGTACGTCAAGCTATTGTAACCCCAGAGAAAACTATAATTAGAAATAATGCTTACTGTACGTCAAGCAATCGTAACCACAGAGAAAACTATAATTAGAAATAAAACTTACTGTACGAATAGTGATGTACGTCAAGCAATCGTAACCACAGAGTAAACTATCATTAGAAATAAAACTTACTGTACGAATAGTGATGTACGTCAAGCTATTGTAACCACAGAGTAAACTATCATTAGAAATAAAACTTACTTTACGAATAGTGATGTACGTCAAGCTATTGTAACCACAGAGAAAACTATAATTAGAAATAATGCTTACTGTACGAATAGTGATGTACGTCAAGCAATCGTAACCACAGAGTAAACTATCATTAGAAATAAAACTTACTTTACGAATAGTGATGTACGTCAAGCTATTGTAACCACAGAGAAAACTATAATTAGAAATAATGCTTACTGTACGAATAGTGATGTACGTCAAGCAATCGTAACCACAGAGTAAACTATCATTAGAAATAAAACTTACTGTACGAATAGTGATGTACGTCAAGCTATTGTAACCCCAGAGAAAACTATAATTAGAAATAATGCTTACTGTACGAATAGTGATGTACGTCAAGCAATCGTAACCACAGAGTAAACTATCATTAGAAATAAAACTTACTTTACGAATAGTGATGTACGTCAAGCTATTGTAACCACAGAGAAAACTATAATTAGAAATAATGCTTACTGTACGAATAGTGATGTACGTCAAGCAATCGTAACCACAGAGTAAACTATCATTAGAAATAAAACTTACTGTACGAATAGTGATGTACGTCAAGCTATTGTAACCACAGAGTAAACTATCATTAGAAATAAAACTTACTTTACGAATAGTGATGTACGTCAAGCTATTGTAACCACAGAGAAAACTATAATTAGAAATAATGCTTACTGTACGTCAAGCAATCGTAACCACAGAGAAAACTATCATTAGAAATAAAACTTACTGTACGAATAGTGATGTACGTCAAGCAATCGTAACCACAGAGTAAACTATCATTAGAAATAAAACTTACTTTACGAATAGTGATGTACGTCAAGCTATTGTAACCCCAGAGAAAACTATAATTAGAAATAATGCTTACTGTACGTCAAGCAATCGTAACCACAGAGAAAACTATCATTAGCAATAAAACTTACTGTACGAATAGTGATGTACGTCAAGCAATCGTAACCACAGAGTAAACTATCATTAGAAATAAAACTTACTTTACGAATAGTGATGTACGTCAAGCTATTGTAACCACAGAGAAAACTATAATTAGAAATAATGCTTACTGTACGTCAAGCAATCGTAACCACAGAGAAAACTATCATTAGAAATAAAACTTACTGTACGAATAGTGATGTACGTCAAGCAATCGTAACCACAGAGTAAACTATCATTAGAAATAAAACTTACTTTACGAATAGTGATGTACGTCAAGCTATTGTAAACCCAGAGAAAACTATAATTAGAAATAATGCTTACTGTACGAATAGTGATGTACGTCAAGCAATCGTAACCACAGAGTAAACTATCATTAGAAATAAAACTTACTTTACGAATAGTGATGTACGTCAAGCTATTGTAACCACAGAGAAAACTATAATTAGAAATAATGCTTACTGTACGAATAGTGATGTACGTCAAGCAATCGTAACCACAGAGTAAACTATCATTAGAAATAAAACTTACTGTACGAATAGTGATGTACGTCAAGCTATTGTAACCACAGAGTAAACTATCATTAGAAATAAAACTTACTTTACGAATAGTGATGTACGTCAAGCTATTATAACCACAGAGAAAACTATAATTAGAAATAATGCTTACTGTACGAATAGTGATGTACGTCAAGCAATCGTAACCACAGAGTAAACTATCATTAGAAATAAAACTTACTTTACGAATAGTGATGTACGTCAAGCTATTGTAACCACAGAGAAAACTATAATTAGAAATAATGCTTACTGTACGAATAGTGATGTACGTCAAGCAATCGTAACCACAGAGTAAACTATCATTAGAAATAAAACTTACTGTACGAATAGTGATGTACGTCAAGCTATTGTAACCACAGAGTAAACTATCATTAGAAATAAAACTTACTTTACGAATAGTGATGTACGTCAAGCTATTGTAACCACAGAGAAAACTATAATTAGAAATAATGCTTACTGTACGAATAGTGATGTACGTCAAGCAATCGTAACCACAGAGTAAACTATCATTAGAAATAAAACTTACTTTACGAATAGTGATGTACGTCAAGCTATTGTAACCACAGAGAAAACTATAATACTCAAAATTAACAATTGGCAAATTATGGTAAATGAATACAAAATTTTCTACATTTGTTGGTAATAATAATTTCAAATCAAACTGCCTCCGTGGTCTAGCGGTTAAGTCCGTGGATTTAGACTCGGAGGTACCGGGTTCGATTCCTGGTCGGGACACAAAAATATTTATTAATGTAAATAAATGCATTAATTTAATTTATTTGTGATCATGACAAGTGGCAAGCACGTCGATATACATGTACTATAAAAGTAAAGAAGAGTATCATCACGACCGTTTCCCTTTCGGGGTAGTCAGAAACCACGCTTATAAATAAGCGGATTCACATTTAGCCAACTTTACTATAGGCCAATCATGACAAGTGGCAAGCTCGTCGATGTCTCCGGCGTACCAAACTCGAGAAATATCACAAATAAATTCAATATTATTTAAATGTATTTATGTACATTAATAAATATTTTTGTGTCCCGACCAGGAATCGAACCCGGTACCTCCGAGTCTAAATCCACGGACTTAACCGCTAGACCACGGAGGCAGTTTTTTACATGTACTATACTTGAGAAATATCACAAATAAATTAAATATTAATTAAATGTATTTATTTACATTAATCAATATTTCTGTGTCCCGACCAGGAATCGGACCCGGTACCCCCTAATCTAAATCCACGGACTTAGACGCCGGAGACTTTTATTTTTTAAATACCTGATTCCTCGAGTATCACAGTGGTATCGGGACATGGCCTAACGTGACTCGTAAAGGTTATGGGACGGTGATGTCGAGTTAGTTTAATTTGAGAATTAACAATAGTAAAATATTTACAGCCTTATTCAAAGAAGACTGATGAAACTGTAAATGAAGATGAAGAGGACGACGTCGTCTACATTTTACAACTACCCGATTTGGAATCAGAGTGCCCTGTTCACCATCAAGTAATTAAAACACCAAGGTAAGACTATTTTTATCTAGTACGCATAATTATAAAGAGTTGAGCAGTCAACATCTTCATCTACCTTTAGATCATCCACGGCTTGTGTAGTTAGCGAACGAATTAGTTCCATAAAGCGCTCCCATAAAAGAACTACCGGAACTAATTTCAACTTTGCCATATCTCCCGCTCCGTAGTTCGTTCCATTCCATCTAGACAGATATTTATACATTAATTTATGTAGGTATGACAGCGCCGCAATTTAAATTTCGAATGACTGCTAGCGCCATCTATGCAGTCAACTTTGAACTAACCTAAGGGTGCTTGTACACGGTGCTCGATTAAAGTAGCGTTTACACGATGCATATAATCTACACAAATGCCTTAACTTTCGCATCACTCGCACCGTGTGGAAGAACTAGGCTGGGTTGCAACAAAATCACAGAGATAGGGAAGCAGAGGTGATCTAACTGCGGTCAAAGCGTGGCATTTCTCACACACAAGTAATGTTCGCACACTAATACAGAAGACAGGACCGGACACATTTGCGAAATGTCAAAATATTATTATATAAGTATAATTATGCATATCGCTCACAAATACGTCCTGAATCAGTGTATAAAGCCCACTTCGGAAGATAGGTTTTGTGTTCTATGATTAAAATAATGAAATGAGTATTTTTAGCTATATGGTTTTTTAAAAAATACAACATAATATAATAAAATCGTTTATTTATATTTTCTTACATATATTATTCAAAGCAATGGCACGCTAATTTTGGACCGGATGGCGAGTGGTATCTGGGTCTCGAAGAGATACCGAACCCCTCTGTACCGGCCGAATGGGCCCTAAATGGTCGGGGGGGGGGGAACGTAAAAATTATGACGAGACAACCGGATGGTAATGCGGTTGAAGTTGCTTGGAGTTTTCTGTAATGTTTATACCCTATTTAAATTTTCAAACATGTCTCTTTTCTTTTATCCAAAAAAGTACTTTTTTTTTAAATGGGCCGCTCTCATATTATTCTGAAAAATAAATAATAATTATTGTTTTATAACTTAACTTCTATAAATGTTTTGTAAGTATGAAATAAATCTAAGTATTGTATCTATACAAGGTGGAGTTTTGAGACGGGACAGTAAGGGCAAATATCTTAACCGTTATAGGTACAGGAAAACGTTCCTAGGAGACCATCCATAACTTATTGAGATATTCTGAACTTCATTCACAGATTTTGGAAAAATCTAGTCAGCAAAAACTTTTGTTTTTATGCCGATCGATCCTGTTTCTTATATGGATCAAAAGTCTCTACTGGAGCAACTGAGGTTTGAGTACTAGAAATGACAGAAACCAAACCAAAAAGGCCAAAAAGGTAGCTCGGTTGATAGAATGTATTCCCTAAAATCCAAAAAAGGTCGGTTTGAACCCCGGCATGTACCAATGAGAAATACACTTTTCTTGCATACATTAGTCAGATTTACAACACCACCGTTCCCGTGCCTTGGAGAGCACTTTAAGCCGTGGTCTAGTGGTAACAAACGTTGCCGTGAACTCGGGAGGTCGTGGGTTCGATTCCCACCGGGGGCAAGTTGTACATTGTATAATTTGTCTCGGTCTGGGTGTTTATATGTATAATATGTATATATTTACAAAAAAAAAAAAGTATAATATGTAGTTTATCAACCATCTAGTTTCCGTAACACAAGCCTCATAGCTTACCACAGAAATTAGATGGCGCTGTGTGACTTGTCTGGAAATATTAAAAAAAAAAAAAAACCTTTTTTACTAATTAACCCGGTTCTACTAATACCAACTTGTGAAATCGTTAAGAAATTGTCATTAAAATTTACATGAGACCCTCGCCAATCCGTCTGGCCAGCGTGGCGTGTGTAGGCCGAATTCTCCAGAAATATTTCTGGAAGACCCATCTCCAATAGTGGAGGTCTAGGTCTCTGTATTCTAAGGGCTGTGATGATAAATAGAGGCGTGAAAGACGGACAAACATACATACATACATACACACATACATAAAAAGCTTTTTTCACGTTTATAATATTAGTATGGACACCCAGACAACCTAAGCGAAAAACGTAAATATATTTTTGGCCTTGGGTAAGAATCGAATCTACGCACTGCGGGCACTCTGTGGATACAATTCCATAGGATTTACCACTAGACCACGGAGGCGGTCACAACAATAAAACGGTAAAAAAATAATATAAAAATTATTAATTTTACAAATCCGACCCTGTGTTGATGGAACTGTCAATGTTGTTGTTTTGCAACAATTTTTACGTTTTTCTCTAATAAAGCAACAAAAATTGTAAGATTATTATTTTAATTTCGTTAGAATACAATGAAATATATCTTCTGTCTCTCACATATTTTGAAATTACAAGAATAATCACTAATTTTATTGAATTATGTGTTTGAATGCATGGTGTCAACATTTAAAACTTACTTGTGGAAGGTTATTCCTAGCACTTTTTTATGTTTTGCACTGTCGCACATATAAGCACTACACTAGACCATGATTTAGTAAAATTTTCAAGATGTAATTTTAGTTAAATAATGAATAATCACAATAATAAGTCGAGATGGTTGAGTTCGCTGTTGTTACTTTATTGTCTGTCAATTGCCTTGTAGTCTATGGTTTCAATGAAAAAATGCCACGGTTGCTCGTTTATGCAGTGTGTATGTGAACTGAGGAAGTGAGATAGCTATATGATCTTTGCGATGAGAATGAGTAAGCGCAACTTATATGGTTATACGACTAAATAATATGTTGTCTCTGCTTCCTTAACTCTGTGAACAAAATGAAGTTTCTGTATTTTTTTATAAACAGAGTCTTCGTGTAACCCAGGCTAAGAATCACTCTCTGTGTTCCTGTGTAGTATTTTGCTTTAAAGCTAATGAAAACGCTACTTGAACGCATTTCAAATATAAATAAAGCAAATAAATGCGCTTACACCGCCATGTCATGATTTATAGATTATGTTTTTGCCCCCGTGTTTAAGCAAAGGAAAATAAACACGCTTTCTTAAGCTAATCTGTAGCAACATTTATATTTATTAAGTAGATATTCTTTTAAATTTTTACGATTGTATTATTTATTTTTTATAAAAATCTTAGTTTCATTATGAGTCATGGTAAAGAAACCTAGTGTCATTAATGCATTTTTATGTTTTAGGTTTTATTGTCATTCATATAAAAACAGTAGAAAAAAGGAACTTTCTACCGAACCTAAGAGGGGTCCAGGACCGTTAAACAAACCTAAGCCATGGCTTCTTAGTAGACACACAGATTTTGATCTCTTATCGCAATGGTAAAATTAAAAAACTAATTTTAATTTGGAAATATACAATGTACAAAAAAAAATCTGTTTTCATCATATATCTTTTATATACCTAATCTAAAAAACTAAGTCGCCTGGAGTTTTTTTATGTATAGTTAGCGAAAAGTATACTAAGGGGCTGTGCATTAATCACGTGAGGCTCGAAAGGGAGGGATGCTTGGCAAAAATCATGAAATATCACATGGGTGGAGGGGGGTGTAGTAAATTCCCACATTTATTTTGTATGACGACTCGCCATTTCTAAACCGAAAAGACGATGTACATTAAATATGTTTATGTACTTATATTTCATATTTTTCGCATTAATTCGCATGATTATACCATACTTTCAATATTATTTTTATGCCAATCAAAACCAACCTGCAACCTTTCTGTATAGACATTTTTATCAACGTCCTTAATTTTTTTGATTATACTTTATACATGTATTAAAAATTATTTTAAAAAAAAAATAATAGATTTTTGTTGGTACTAAAACATTACGTTTGGGTGGGGAGAGGGGGGCAAACCCTTACCTCTCTTTAATTTGCTTGGTAATGGTTTAAAATAAAACAACTAAAACACACGAATACTTTTTAATTATAATGAAACTTTTAATGAAAATCAAATTCTACTCTTAAGTACAAATCGCCGTATCCAGAGAATAAAATGATAACCACCATAGTTTTAGTGATATACTTTTTCATAATATTTTTACTGTAATTTTAAAGGTAACTATAATGCAATAGTATTCACAATTTACTTTAATGTATATGATTAGGCGAACAAAATATGTCAAAATTATTATTTTATTAATCACGTGACAAAACTTATTGCAATTATAAAAACAAGAAGAAACAAATCTAATACCATTTTACTGTGTGAAATTTATTGCAGAGCAAATATTTGTATTATATAATCGAGAATAAAGATAGTTCTACGTATTTTTTAATTGAACTATTCAGTAATAGAATCTTCTGTTATGGTGCAGATAAGTTTTTTTTAAAATATTGTCACTCATACAGAGACTAATCAAGGTAGCGAAAGGTCGACGATGACGCAAACTTACGTATCTTTTTCTCTCTCTATTTCATCTCTCGTCTGTGAGCGAGATCAATTCATTATGCCACCAAGGAGTTTATTCGGATAATGTTTTTTTTTTTTTTAAGTTTCTTAGTTGCTCAATTCTGTTACTTAGTCGCAAACGTTATTAGTGAATTTCATTATTTACGTCAGAGATTGCTTCATAATTACAATACTATTAAATTCTCAACTCTATAAGCGCTCGAACTTGACAGCGGCCGTGCAAATATCAACTTTAATAGCGTGATATATTTCACTAACGTTTGCGCTTACGTAACAGAATAGGGCTACTGACTCCTAAGAAAAATATTTGCTCTTTTGATGCGGTATAACATATCCGCTACTTATCGGAATAAAATTATAACTTACTATTATTTTCGTTCCTTTGGGGTTTAATTATACCCTATACCTAACAAGAATAGAGTGATAAGAATAACTATATTTTGGTACTGGTTAGTATTTTGCTTAGAACATGGAAAAATATATTTAAAAAAAAGCTTTCATATAAGCCTACGCTCTTTTATTTGCGTCTATTAAACAGAAAGATATCGTCAAAAAGTGATTTTATTTTTTCCTGAAAATCTAGTTTTTGTATTTATCATTTTTATTCTCCGAGGACGGCGAAATATGAACCGAAATCATCGGTAAGGATTCATTACCTTGTGTTCGACTAGCTGCTCAAAGCTTTTTTGTATTACCGCATTTTGCTTTGGCGGATGATCTAGTAGCATTTGGGTGTTTTTAAAAAAGTTTTACACGTTACAAACCGGAACTGATTTCGGAAGTAAATACATTTGATATTTTCATGACGAATTCACATTTCTGATGGGTGCAATTTAATTTTATATTATACACTTACATACCGTTATGATCGTAGAACAGTGTTGGAGTTAAAAAAATCTGATTTTATATAAGTATAGTTTTATATTGTTTGTGGTCTGTAATTTATAGTGCAAATGTTAGAAAGGGCTCCAAAATGAAATCTAGAAGGTTTGCACTTATTATGAGACTAGTATTAACTTAAAAAAGAAGTGACAAAAAAAGTTATTTAACTATGAATGGCCGTCATGAAAATTTTAAATATTATATTTGACCGCCTCCGTGGTCTAGTGGTAACACACATTGCCGTGAACTCGGGAGGTCGTGGGTTCGATTCTCACCGGGGGAAAGTTGTACATTGTATAATATGTCTCGGTCTTGGTGTTTATATGTACAATATGTATATATTTTCAAAAAAAATAGTTTATCAACCATCTAGTTTCCGTAACACAAGCCTCGTAGCTTACCACGGAAACTAGATAGCGCTGTGTGACCTGTCTGGATTTTTTTTTTCTTCCCATCTTCCAATCTGTGCTAAATAGAGTACGGTCACAGGTCACATATAGTCTAGTCGTTGATATGTTTGTAAGTTTATATTTATGTAGGTTTGTGTATTTGTCTGTATCTAGCAATATCGTGTATTTTTGGCTTGATTTTTTGTATATAATATGTTTTATCTCATAGCTCAATCAAACACCTAAGTACCCAATCGTCACGCAAATTGGCTTTTGTTTCAAGAGTGATATCAAACCTCTTCACATTTACCTGCATTAAAATAAACAGCTGGCCATATTTAATACATTTAAAGGACAATAGTAGTCAAAGTCATTGGAATGATTAATTTCTCAGTTTTTGCCTTAAAAATATTATTTTAATTACCATTCATTTACATTGGAAATGTTTTCTCCTACTAATGAACCCGGACCGAGTGGCATAATGGCTTGTAATAGAATTATTTATTTGAAAAGAGGTAAAGGCGAAGTGCTGTTATATGAGGGCTTTCAATACCATCATCAAAAAGTTTACAATAACAAGGCAATATATTGGACATTTTTAAAGGAATATTATATGTAAATACTTTTTTTTAAGTGTAACCACAGTTTAGTTCAAGTTGGAAGATGGGAAGAAAAATGAATAATTAATTTATTCCCGCTATTAATACTTCCCTAGTCTTGGTCTTGCGCGAGAGTCTCGCAAGACTCTTGCACAGAAAATAAAATTCTAATTTTGCTAAAAATGGTTGATTTTGTTTTCAATAAAATTTAATTGCGTCGTGTTCGTCTTTTTTTTTTCTGAGGAAATAAATTAACGTTTAGGTATTTGGAACTTGGGAGAGCTCGTTTGCAAATAATTGTAGTTTTTTTATTAGTAACTAAATAAATATCTATTTTAAATTTCAAGTAAATCAGACCAGTAGATGTCGAGATACCGTAGTAGTCTTGCGGAGAGAGATTTCCTTAGTACAATTGTAAAATAAAATATATATTGATACAGAGTAAGACTCTTGCAGAAGTCTTGCGAGACTCTTGCACAAGACCAAGACCAAGATTAGAAGTGCAAGACCAAGACCGAGACCAAGACCAAGATTAGGAGTGCAAATCCAAGACCGAGACCAAGACCAAGATTAGGAGTGCAAGACCAAGACCGAGACCAAGACCAAGATTAGGAGTGCAAATCCAAGACCGAGACCAAGACCAAGATTAGGAGTGCAAGACCAAGACCGAGACCAAGACCAAGATTAGGAGTGCAAATCCAAGACCGAGACCAAGACCAAGATTAGAAGTGCAAGACCAAGACCACCTATTCTGATGCAAGACCAAGTCTGGCTAAGTCTTGGTCTTGCTTTGGGCAAAGCTAGTTCCCAATATCCAACCTGGGTTGGATAGCTAGGTTGGTTGATGGTAGAAGGGAATCACTCCTTGTCTTATGTTTAATTTTGTACAAAAGAACTGCAAAATATATCCAAATGCAGAATATATTAATTACTCTGAGCCGGGCCCACTTCCGGAACATCTTGATCCAGGAGATGGGTGATCACCTTCAGTATGTGTCGGAATGCGACACTTTCATCTATATCGACGAGACTTCGGAACAACCTGGCGTCATATCGGGTGAGTGGCAGGGTGTGCTGATCGGGGGGCGGCACCTCCACACTGTCGTGGCCCACCTTGGTGCACTCCAGACGCCACAGCTCGGACCAGGTCGGGGTGGCGCCCACCTCCAAAGCGGAGAATGTCGGCAAATACTCCGAAGTCTGAAACACACAAACGGCGGAGTCTCAGGACTATACTAGTAGCTGTAACGTTTGTATCTAATAATTATATGCAGAATGCTTTCATCTGGAGAACATCTGACTATTTTATTATTATTATTAAATCATTGCACTTTTACTTAAAAGTATGCACAAAGACGAACTTAAAGGCATTTCAGCTTTTTCTACCAGCTAGCCTTTGGGAGAGTGAGACAGTATATGTTGGGAGCAATTCTAACCAATGAACTACATAAGTAGTATGTACACAAAGACTACATACTCATATACCTATTTTTTATTTTTTAAATTATTTAATAACATTATTGTTTCGATAACAAAAGGCGTATGTAATAATTGGCATTCTCTTACCATCAACCTTCGGGACATTGTATCAATTACGGTAGGTTTATAAAACAAACAACGAATATTTCAATAACAACAAATAAATAATATTTCAATAATAACGTACTTATAAATAAATACATAATTTTATTACTTTAACTACATAATAATAATACATATACAATACATACATAAACTTTATTATAGTAGATATACATATATGAAGATAATATATCATTAGGAAGTAAAAATTTGTGAAGTTAAAATATATTGTTCTGTTTGTTTAAAAATAAAGTATTAAGAGATTTTTTTTAATGTGAATGGAAGAAGCTTGTCTGATGGTGGGTGGGCTTGTTCCATTGGCAGATGATACAATAAATAAAACTCAATATCTGGCTTTTAATAAACATTGCTCACTAGATTTGGAGAAATAAACTTTTCATAATGTTCATTATTAGTTACAACGCCCTTCTTTAGGGGTATTCCGAATGATGTGTTTTCCATATGCAGGGTGATACCATAGCCGTTATAGTTACAGGACAACGTTTCTAGGAGACCATGCGTAACTTTATGGACACTTTGTACTGTATACACAGATTTTGTTCAAATGTACAGCCAGTGACAAAATGGTAAATTTAGATAAAAACTTTTTTTGATGCCAACTGATGTATCCTTCTTATAGAATGAAAAGTCTACTTACTACTAATACTATACTGAGGTATAAGTACTAGAAATAACAGAAATCACGAATTAATCAACTAGAAATAGGAGGGTTAAATATCTTAATTCGATTTTTTGGATATATCTCCTTTCCAACTAATTTTAATAACCAGCTACTAATGAATTGAAGTAGAGCATATTTCCTTTAATAAAAATATTACCTTTTTTTTTGTTCTAAACTATATGTATTTAGTTTTTTTTAGGGATTGCAATATTATTTGTACCTACATATCTCCAAAAAATAAAGTTATTTATTATGATATTTATTGAGGAAAATATATAGGTATAAGGTACAATATAAACTGTGTATAAGATATAGATAAGTGTATAAATAAAATAAAAAAATAATATAAATAAGTGTTCGACATATCAGTTAGGCATTCAAATTCGCAGCGATAGCAGACGACAGATTTGCGGTAGGACTCACCAGCGGATGTTTTTCGGCGTGTCCCTGCGCCACCAGCTGCGTGTTAAGACACAACAACCCGTCCCGCAGCAGCACGTGCAACGCCCCGTCACGGCCGGTACTGCACACGCGGGCCCGGAAAATGCGCCCTCCCCGCACGGCCTTCAGCACCGCCGCGCCCGCGTGCACCGGCCATCTTGCGCCAGCCGCCGCCGATCGCACGCCAGTCAGCCGCGCGCGCATGGCCTGCGCCGGGAGGTCGGTATACTCCAAGCGGAGAGGCCGCAGTGTCCGCACTTCCACGGCCTCCACGGTGCCGAAGTCCACGTGCCGCACCATCACGTGGTCCGAGTCCAATGCGCGCACGATCAAGGACCGGTGCCACTCCCCCTCGTAGCGGCCCGCGCAGTAGTGCCCGACCTGAGCGGCGCCGGTGGACAACACCCGGCTCGCGCCCAGCCCAGTGTAGTAGCGCGTCATATTCACCATGAGCCGGTCGAGCTCCTCATAGTGCTCTTTCCCGAGCCGCAGCAGCCACAGATGCGAGGGGGAGTACACCTCACCCACTGTCACGTCCAGCTCGTCTCCAATAGAAAGACCGACCTCGAGATCGGGCAAGGCGCGACCCGGTTGTATGCAGTCCATGGGAAACACGCCTTCCTCGTAGGGCACTCCGGGCAGCGCGGATTCGTGCGGGGCTCCTCTTTTGGCGGCTTTCTCGGCCGATCTGGCGGCGAGTTTTGCCATGGCTTGGCGAAGCGCAGCGAAGCGCAGCTCATTGGGGCGGTTGATGCGGGCCAAGCTCAGCATCCAATCGCCGGCGGGTTGCGGGCGGGAGATGTGCATGAGGTCTGGGAAACGGCGCATTAGGCTGATGACGGAAGAGCAACCGACGCGGCGGTATGCGAGAGGCCTGCCGAACCGTTCCCTGTTGTCAGATACATCAATGTTTATCAGTTACGAAACAGACTATCCCTTTATTTATAAAAATGGTAGAAGTATTGACTTACTTGTACAAGGTCATGATATCGACGCACCAGATCCCTTCGGGATGCTCAGCAAGCAGCACGTCCAGCCTCTCCCGCATATTGTCCAAGAGCTTGCCTGCGAAATTTACATAACAAAACTCAGCTATTAATGTTCTTGCTAGGAATGTTTTGTGAACTGAAGTGTTTTCGATAATTTCTAAAAAACTAGTAATCAAAATTATTAAATTTTAAACAATAATGCCATTGTAGATACATAAAATATAAATATTTTTTTTTAAACTCCTTATTCATTTCAATATCAAAACAATATCATTATTATTATATACATACAGTCATTGTTAAAGAATCGACTTTAATATAATTACACCTAGTAGTAATTAGATTGTATGTTCTTACCTATGTTGGCTTGATCTGAGACATCAGAGCTGGAGGCCTTTTTGCTGACCTCATTGGAGGAGTTCCGACCCTCCTCTGAGACCTCTTGCCCTTTGTCTTCACTTTTCCCTGTGCTCACATCCTTCTGACTGACACTAGGCCCACTCTTATCACTCTCATTTAATAACTTTTGCATTCTATTTGTCACATTATTAACGTCATTTAATGCTCTTTCTCTCGTGTTAGTCGCATTATTATTATCCCTCGAATTGTTACTTGGTTTATTGTCAGTGTTGCTAGGAGTGGCTTTGGTTATTATCTTATATTGCAGTTCGTTGGCAAGAGCTCGGTGGGCCGGCCTGTGTTCCTCCGGGATACTTCTTCTCTTGCTACGACTGTAAACACAATATTTTTTTTATTTTGATTATTAATATAAATTATGAAATAATTAGTTAAGTATAGTCAAAACATAACATTGATACAATTTTCACAAGAATATAACATGACCATATTAAATAGAATATTTAGGAAGAACCCAAAATCTCAATGTACTTGGATAAGCCAAAATAAAAAAATAAAAAATCAATTAGACCTTATCCTGACCAATGCGCCAAAATTTTGCAACAACGTCGACTTTATAAATAACAACATTTTTTCAAATGATCACAGATTGTACGAGGCACATTTAATCTAGCTGACCAAAAGAAAAGTAAAGCACTTTTTGCAAATACCATGATTTAAGGAACCGCAAGAATTAAAAAATAAATATAAAATCCTAGAAATATTACAACAGGATATAAAAAGTTGCATTACCATGACAACGACAATGATGAAACTCTGTATCAACAAATCGAAACTATAATTATCAACAGTCTTAATAGTTCGAAATCCAAAACACCCCTTGGAAAGTGAATTGTGATCAGAGGAAACTAGAGACATGATTAGAAAAAGATCTATTTTACAAAAAAGAAAACCTTTGCACATTAGATAAAAATGAATTGACATACCTATACTCGTATAAGACTATAAATAAACGATTAAAAAAAGACTACGCTACTTACAGAGTACAAATAATAGAAAATTTAAGAAATACCGACAGCCTTAAACACTGAGACGCTGAACACTGAAAAAAATTGGATATCTCATTTAACGAATAACTCAACGTTAAGTACTGGGAAAGCTCAAACAAGACTACATATAGTTAACCTAGCAACTTCATTTTATATTTTTTTTAATGAAAAACAGGAAACAAGCACAGATGCTAACACTATGAAAAATCAACAAAAATTAAGTGCTAATACAACTCAAATAAAACCCTTTGATGAAACTGAAATCGTAAACGTTAAGAAGAAGCTCAAAAGTGACAAAAGTACTGGACCTGACGGTATTTCAAATGAGGCAATTAAAGTAATAAGATATAAACCAGCCACAGCATTAACTATACTGTTTAATAAAATACTAAATAAAGAAAAGGTTCCTATGAAATGGACTGAATCAAGAATAACACTACTATACAAGAAAGGTGATCCGTCAGATATCGGCATTTACCGTCCTATAAGTCTTTTACCAACACTCTACAAAATATTTCTTCATGCATGGAGAAACGGGAGACTATAGTAGAAGAACACCAGCCAATAGAACAAGCTGGCTTTAGAAGCGGATTCAGCACTACAGACCACATACATGTCATAAACCAAATCATAATTGAATTTAACCAATCTCTATATTTAGGTTTTATTGACTACGCCAAGGCTTTTGATTTGATATCTCACGAAAGTATTTGGAAAGCACTCAAATACCAAAATATTCCTAAAAAAAAGTACATAGAATTATAAAAAAATGTATAATAACAGTACGAGCAGAGTTAAACTTGATCGTATAGGACCATCATTCAATATTTCCAGAGGAGTAAAACAAGGAGATCCGTTATGGCCTAAAATGTTCATTGCTGTTTTACAATACATAATAAAATACCTAGATTGTAGCAAGAAAGTATATCTTATTATAATTAAGTATAACATAAATAACTCATAAGTAATCTAAGATTTGCAGATGATATTGTTCTCTGATTGAATTTGAATCCTCAACAGACCTTGAAATTATACTGAACGAATTAAATGCTAAAAATAATGGATTATTATTAAATACGACAAAAGCTAACATTATAACAAACGACAATCAAAATTAAATTGTTGTAGATGGAAAAGTAATAGAATTCGTTGAGAGCTACATGTAACTCGGAAAACAAATATTCTTTTAAAAGTCTCGAAACGAGGATGAAATACAAAGAAGAATAAGATGATAAAAATAACCTGGAATACATTTTGGGCCAATAAAGAAGTAACGAAAGGAAATCTTTCACTAATGTTAAAAAAGAAGGTCATGGACTCCTGTCTACTTCTCTGTTTGACTTATGGCTGCCAAACATGGAAATATAACAATTCTTCAAAGAATAAAATTAACACTTGCCAGCGTGCCATGGAAAGAAGTATTTTAAACATTAACTCATAAACAAAGAAACAACAAAAGTCATAGACGCCTTACAACATTTACAAGGATTAAAATGGAAATGGGCTGGTCATGTGGCACGTCTGATGTAGTACTGAAAGTAGGTACTACATGGAAGGGACCGAAGGGCAAGAGATAAAGGAAGACCTAAGGAAAGATGGGAGGACGAGATAGTAAAAGCTGGACAAAACTGGATGTACGAGGCACAGGATAGGAAGAAATGGATGGAAAAGGAGGAGAGCATTACCCGACGAGGGGTCCTTTATTAGAGAAATAAACCATAATAGATATTATTTGACATTAAAATTTCAATTAATTTTTATATTTTAATTAATAATTTTAAAATAAATAAACATTTATAATTTGTACATAGATTTAGTTACATAGTATTTTAAATTCGTATTATTATTATTTAAAGCTTATATTTGAATTTATTAATGGAAATTGTTTTTGACTATGTAAAAACTGTATATTATCATGAATTAATTAAGGAATAAATGGCTAATATCTCTAATGGTAACTCAAGGAGTATAAAGTACCAAGTGGTTTAGTTTAATACATGTTTTGATACTATTATATTATTACCAGACCTGACTTGTTAGCTTGTTGTTCAACCCAATTTTAAATAATAACAGTGGGCGGCAGATACAACTATCATGAAACAGCCTGTTTCAAGTTGTATGTGTATTGGGGAGAGCCAGCCAATTGTGTAAATGCAACTGTTGGCTTAGATGCTCTGTTTTCTGGATAACAACAATAGCCAAGTTGTCCTTATTGAGGTTCTAACTATACACAGTTGAGACTATACGACTATACTATTTCAGTCAAAACCTATCTAAAAAAACTACTACTTTATTAAATAGAGCATGGAAGTACTTACCCTTTATCTCTTTTGCATAGCTTTTGTCTGGATATCATCTGGTCAATATGCTTGAGGGAAGTGGGCACGATGGGAGTTAGCACGGGATTCAAAGGATCACCCTCAAACTGAAACACACAGAAGGTTGTAGTGCCTGCAGCCGTACATGTTTGTTAAGTTTGTAGGTATCTGGGTAAATATTTACATGTCTGGTTTTTGATCTGTAGACTACTAATACAGGTGGTTTTTTAACAAAAATTGAACTAACAATACAGTTATGTAAGTATTATTTTCTTGCAATCTATATTTCTATAGATAAAACTGTCAGTTATAATTTCTGAACCATATCATCACGACAATATCCTTTCTGAGGTAGTCAGAAGAATGTTTTTAAAGAATCAGATTCATATTTAGTCAATTTTAGTAGAGGGCCATCATAACAAGTGGTGAGCCCGTTGATGTCTACTGTCTGAGTTCTAAACTCAAGCAATATCACAAATTGTGTTCTGACCAGGAATAGATCCTGTACCTCCGCATCTAAATCCACAGACTTAAATGCTAGACGACAAAAGGAGTTCTATACCATGTGTAAATAATAAAACAAAATGTAATGTCCCATAAAAAACATTCATTTTACTTTTTCCCATGCTTCGGATTGAATTACATTTATATAAATTAAACAAATAAGTGGTGCAATTATAACTATCAATTAAAAAAAACAATGAGTTTATGAAAATATTCTGTATTTGGATTATAAAGAGAAGAACAGATAGATTAGAAAAAGATAATGTAAGCATTCATACTGATATTATAAGTGAGATAAACACTTCATATATCTTTATGTACGTATGTTTGTCTCGCTTTTGCAGCTTTATTACTTAACCTGAAATTTGGTAGAACTCAGAACTCTGAGACATCACCATCTGACTACAACATAAGATGCCATTAGTAGAATCTTACGTGTACTGTATTTGGTTGGGTACGGAGAGATGGTGGAAGGTGAGCTTCTTATTGCACAATAAAATTAGAGAAGCCTCCTTTTTAAACCAGCCCCATAGTTGGTTTCAAGCCTGAGACCTAATGGAAATACAATTACTCAATGAAAAAATTGGGCCTAAGCAGGTATGCTGCCAAAACATTTGTGGAAGGAGCTTCCAAGACGGCATTAACGGAATCATACAGTATTTTTTGTGTAGGGAGAGAAGCAGAGTGGTGCACAACAAAAAAATGAGGTCTCCTTTGTGGGACACCATTCTTCTCTTCTTTCTTTCTGCACCCGCACAGAGAATCCATAAAATGTTTCTAGTGTCTGGCTTTTAAAATTAGCAGGTATGGCTTTTGGGTTAAAATAAAAGTCAATATTAAAGACAAGACACCATTCATATCCAGTCATACACAAGCCTAAGACACCATACTTTTCCAGTTGTTCACAAGCCTGAGCCACCATTCTTCTCATCTCTCTTTCCCACACACAATGACCCCAGCAGTGATTCCTTAGAATGCTTAGATTTTTATTCCCCCTTTCTTAAATAAATTGTGCCTATATTGTGGTAAGTAAACGTTGATATCACTCCTACTCGACAACAGTTATGGCACTAAGTTTTGGAGGTTGAATAATACCACACACACAACTACTACACTATGGGATATGCTGATGATCTTGCAATTCCCATCAGTGGGAGGGCAACCAGTGTGGTATTTGATGGCATGCAGTCGGCCCTCAAAATTGTGCAGCACTGGTGCATTAAGAACGGCCAATCAGTCAATCCTAATAAAATGGAACTAATATTATTCACACATAAATGTAGCCTTTAAACTCCCATCACTCTTCAACACCGAAATTAATCTATCTCCGTAGGTCAAGTATCTATATCACCCTTGGTTTAAGACTTACATGGAACAAACATTTGACAAATAAACTAGAGTCAGGAAGCCTGACATTTGGCAGTGCTGGAGAATGTTGGGCAAACAACCCCAAGTTCATTGCTCTGGCCCTCTTATTAGTTATTAGACCAATTGGGAGCATCTATGTGGTGGCCCAGAACCACTCAAGACAATACACTATGTGGTGGCCCAGAACCACTCAAGACAATACACTCAAAGTTACAGCAGTTCCAGAGGATGGCCTGCCTGTTGACCGCCGGTCATGGTCACCACGTCGACGAAAGCGCTGGATATGATATTGGGGATCTTCCCTCCCCCCCCTCCACCTAGATATTCAGCAAGTAACTGCGCTCATGTCGACAAGGCTGAGCACGCTGAAACTGTGAAAATTCAATCCTCATGCAAAGAGCACACTACTACTTTGACTCATGTTCGTGACTTGCGATCTACCCAAAATAACCTCCTTGCTAGTCCTCTCCACTCCTCAACAAGATATTCAAATTCCTTTACTGTTACCGCAGAGACTCTCTGGAACACTCTCCATCTCTCTCTTCGAACTCTAACAACTGCGCTTTCTTTCAAAAAATATCTTTACTCCTATTTTCTATCCATTCAGAATAACTAAAGATATATTTATCTGTGTTAAAATGATCTTTCATTCTTTTCTCTATTTTTAACCTTAATCCTATATTATAGTGTGTATTTATTTATTTCTGTATACCTATATGTAATTATATGTATTGTATTATAGATATATTATAATATGTAGTTTATGTAGTATTAATATAAATTATTATTTTTGTTAGTGAATACTTGGCACTCTGCCTGTAATCCGTTAAAACTCCCAAAGGTTAGCTGGTGGAAAATGCCTTACGGCATAAAGCTTACATATGCACATTAATTTTAAGTTAATTTAGTTTTTGTGCAATAAAGAATTATTATTAGTATTATTATACTAGATGACGTCATAAAGGAGCAACATCAATATTTTACAGTATCCCAAACAGATTTGTCTTTAACAAGGGATACAACATTCAACTCCACAAGTACTACTTGTAATATACCTACTAATTACTCGGGACCTGACGAACAAAGAATATACATCAAAACAATTAAGGGCATAGGATCGGGTACATTCTCCAAGGACTTAAATATACACTTGAGTAACAGTTCTTGACCCCCACAATAGCATATTCCAGGCATAATATCATTAATATTCAACAATTGTATTCTTTCTGACAGTGTGGCCGTCCTTCTGACCCTCAACAGGAACTGCATCAACTCTTCCTGAGGTCTGCAGGAACGTTACGGGTCTCCTGGCCTTCCTGTAGGAGATAGGTTGGCTCCATTAATGGGGCCTAGGTCACACCAAACTGTCTCAAGGGAGACTAATTGCGGAGAATGCCCAGCCCTATATATCTATCTAATACCACACATAGTCCAGCTTTAGTATATTAGGGCCTGGTAACCCTATGCGGTAGACTCACCAGGAAGCAGTCAGAGCACTTCTCCCGGAAGAATGCCACGGGGTCGCTGAAACCGAACTTGGCGAACGGCAGATGTTTGCCTATCATCTCGCGGTAGTCCTGAAGCAGGCGCTGCGCGTTAATGACCGTTGGGCAAGACACCACCAGCGCCCGCAGATCCACCTTCAGTTTCGCCAGCTCCTCCATCTCAAAGCATTGACTGACACTAGGCCCACTCTTATCACTCTCATTTAATAACTTTTGCATTCTATTTGTCACATTATTAACGTCATTTAATGCTCTTTCTCTCGTGTTAGTCGCATTATTATTATCCCTCGAATTGTTACTTGGTTTATTGTCAGTGTTGCTAGGAGTGGCTTTGGTTATTATCTTATATTGCAGTTCGTTGGCAAGAGCTCGGTGGGCCGGCCTGTGTTCCTCCGGGATACTTCTTCTCTTGCTACGACTGTAAACACAATATTTTTTTTATTTTGATTATTAATATAAATTATGAAATAATTAGTTAAGTATAGTCAAAACATAACATTGATACAATTTTCACAAGAATATAACATGACCATATTAAATAGAATATTTAGGAAGAACCCAAAATCTCAATGTACTTGGATAAGCCAAAATAAAAAAATAAAAAATCAATTAGACCTTATCCTGACCAATGCGCCAAAATTTTGCAACAACGTCGACTTTATAAATAACAACATTTTTTCAAATGATCACAGATTGTACGAGGCACATTTAATCTAGCTGACCAAAAGAAAAGTAAAGCACTTTTTGCAAATACCATGATTTAAGGAACCGCAAGAATTAAAAAATAAATATAAAATCCTAGAAATATTACAACAGGATATAAAAAGTTGCATTACCATGACAACGACAATGATGAAACTCTGTATCAACAAATCGAAACTATAATTATCAACAGTCTTAATAGTTCGAAATCCAAAACACCCCTTGGAAAGTGAATTGTGATCAGAGGAAACTAGAGACATGATTAGAAAAAGATCTATTTTACAAAAAAGAAAACCTTTGCACATTAGATAAAAATGAATTGACATACCTATACTCGTATAAGACTATAAATAAACGATTAAAAAAAGACTACGCTACTTACAGAGTACAAATAATAGAAAATTTAAGAAATACCGACAGCCTTAAACACTGAGACGCTGAACACTGAAAAAAATTGGATATCTCATTTAACGAATAACTCAACGTTAAGTACTGGGAAAGCTCAAACAAGACTACATATAGTTAACCTAGCAACTTCATTTTATATTTTTTTTAATGAAAAACAGGAAACAAGCACAGATGCTAACACTATGAAAAATCAACAAAAATTAAGTGCTAATACAACTCAAATAAAACCCTTTGATGAAACTGAAATCGTAAACGTTAAGAAGAAGCTCAAAAGTGACAAAAGTACTGGACCTGACGGTATTTCAAATGAGGCAATTAAAGTAATAAGATATAAACCAGCCACAGCATTAACTATACTGTTTAATAAAATACTAAATAAAGAAAAGGTTCCTATGAAATGGACTGAATCAAGAATAACACTACTATACAAGAAAGGTGATCCGTCAGATATCGGCATTTACCGTCCTATAAGTCTTTTACCAACACTCTACAAAATATTTCTTCATGCATGGAGAAACGGGAGACTATAGTAGAAGAACACCAGCCAATAGAACAAGCTGGCTTTAGAAGCGGATTCAGCACTACAGACCACATACATGTCATAAACCAAATCATAATTGAATTTAACCAATCTCTATATTTAGGTTTTATTGACTACGCCAAGGCTTTTGATTTGATATCTCACGAAAGTATTTGGAAAGCACTCAAATACCAAAATATTCCTAAAAAAAAGTACATAGAATTATAAAAAAATGTATAATAACAGTACGAGCAGAGTTAAACTTGATCGTATAGGACCATCATTCAATATTTCCAGAGGAGTAAAACAAGGAGATCCGTTATGGCCTAAAATGTTCATTGCTGTTTTACAATACATAATAAAATACCTAGATTGTAGCAAGAAAGTATATCTTATTATAATTAAGTATAACATAAATAACTCATAAGTAATCTAAGATTTGCAGATGATATTGTTCTCTGATTGAATTTGAATCCTCAACAGACCTTGAAATTATACTGAACGAATTAAATGCTAAAAATAATGGATTATTATTAAATACGACAAAAGCTAACATTATAACAAACGACAATCAAAATTAAATTGTTGTAGATGGAAAAGTAATAGAATTCGTTGAGAGCTACATGTAACTCGGAAAACAAATATTCTTTTAAAAGTCTCGAAACGAGGATGAAATACAAAGAAGAATAAGATGATAAAAATAACCTGGAATACATTTTGGGCCAATAAAGAAGTAACGAAAGGAAATCTTTCACTAATGTTAAAAAAGAAGGTCATGGACTCCTGTCTACTTCTCTGTTTGACTTATGGCTGCCAAACATGGAAATATAACAATTCTTCAAAGAATAAAATTAACACTTGCCAGCGTGCCATGGAAAGAAGTATTTTAAACATTAACTCATAAACAAAGAAACAACAAAAGTCATAGACGCCTTACAACACTTACAAGGATTAAAATGGAAATGGGCTGGTCATGTGGCACGTCTGATGTAGTACTGAAAGTAGGTACTACATGGAAGGGACCGAAGGGCAAGAGATAAAGGAAGACCTAAGGAAAGATGGGAGGACGAGATAGTAAAAGCTGGACAAAACTGGATGTACGAGGCACAGGATAGGAAGAAATGGATGGAAAAGGAGGAGAGCATTACCCGACGAGGGGTCCTTTATTAGAGAAATAAACCATAATAGATATTATTTGACATTAAAATTTCAATTAATTTTTATATTTTAATTAATAATTTTAAAATAAATAAACATTTATAATTTGTACATAGATTTAGTTACATAGTATTTTAAATTCGTATTATTATTATTTAAAGCTTATATTTGAATTTATTAATGGAAATTGTTTTTGACTATGTAAAAACTGTATATTATCATGAATTAATTAAGGAATAAATGGCTAATATCTCTAATGGTAACTCAAGGAGTATAAAGTACCAAGTGGTTTAGTTTAATACATGTTTTGATACTATTATATTATTACCAGACCTGACTTGTTAGCTTGTTGTTCAACCCAATTTTAAATAATAACAGTGGGCGGCAGATACAACTATCATGAAACAGCCTGTTTCAAGTTGTATGTGTATTGGGGAGAGCCAGCGAATTGTGTAAATGCAACTGTTGGCTTAGATGCTCTGTTTTCTGGATAACAACAATAGCCAAGTTGTCCTTATTGAGGTTCTAACTATACACAGTTGAGACTATACGACTATACTATTTCAGTCAAAACCTATCTAAAAAAACTACTACTTTATTAAATAGAGCATGGAAGTACTTACCCTTTATCTCTTTTGCATAGCTTTTGTCTGGATATCATCTGGTCAATATGCTTGAGGGAAGTGGGCACGATGGGAGTTAGCACGGGATTCAAAGGATCACCCTCAAACTGAAACACACAGAAGGTTGTAGTGCCTGCAGCCGTACATGTTTGTTAAGTTTGTAGGTATCTGGGTAAATATTTACATGTCTGGTTTTTGATCTGTAGACTACTAATACAGGTGGTTTTTTAACAAAAATTGAACTAACAATACAGTTATGTAAGTATTATTTTCTTGCAATCTATATTTCTATAGATAAAACTGTCAGTTATAATTTCTGAACCATATCATCACGACAATATCCTTTCTGAGGTAGTCAGAAGAATGTTTTTAAAGAATCAGATTCATATTTAGTCAATTTTAGTAGAGGGCCATCATAACAAGTGGTGAGCCCGTTGATGTCTACTGTCTGAGTTCTAAACTCAAGCAATATCACAAATTGTGTTCTGACCAGGAATAGATCCTGTACCTCCGCATCTAAATCCACAGACTTAAATGCTAGACGACAAAAGGAGTTCTATACCATGTGTAAATAATAAAACAAAATGTAATGTCCCATAAAAAACATTCATTTTACTTTTTCCCATGCTTCGGATTGAATTACATTTATATAAATTAAACAAATAAGTGGTGCAATTATAACTATCAATTAAAAAAAACAATGAGTTTATGAAAATATTCTGTATTTGGATTATAAAGAGAAGAACAGATAGATTAGAAAAAGATAATGTAAGCATTCATACTGATATTATAAGTGAGATAAACACTTCATATATCTTTATGTACGTATGTTTGTCTCGCTTTTGCAGCTTTATTACTTAACCTGAAATTTGGTAGAACTCAGAACTCTGAGACATCACCATCTGACTACAACATAAGATGCCATTAGTAGAATCTTACGTGTACTGTATTTGGTTGGGTACGGAGAGATGGTGGAAGGTGAGCTTCTTATTGCACAATAAAATTAGAGAAGCCTCCTTTTTAAACCAGCCCCATAGTTGGTTTCAAGCCTGAGACCTAATGGAAATACAATTACTCAATGAAAAAATTGGGCCTAAGCAGGTATGCTGCCAAAACATTTGTGGAAGGAGCTTCCAAGACGGCATTAACGGAATCATACAGTATTTTTTGTGTAGGGAGAGAAGCAGAGTGGTGCACAACAAAAAAATGAGGTCTCCTTTGTGGGACACCATTCTTCTCTTCTTTCTTTCTGCACCCGCACAGAGAATCCATAAAATGTTTCTAGTGTCTGGCTTTTAAAATTAGCAGGTATGGCTTTTGGGTTAAAATAAAAGTCAATATTAAAGACAAGACACCATTCATATCCAGTCATACACAAGCCTAAGACACCATACTTTTCCAGTTGTTCACAAGCCTGAGCCACCATTCTTCTCATCTCTCTTTCCCACACACAATGACCCCAGCAGTGATTCCTTAGAATGCTTAGATTTTTATTCCCCCTTTCTTAAATAAATTGTGCCTATATTGTGGTAAGTAAACGTTGATATCACTCCTACTCGACAACAGTTATGGCACTAAGTTTTGGAGGTTGAATAATACCACACACACAACTACTACACTATGGGATATGCTGATGATCTTGCAATTCCCATCAGTGGGAGGGCAACCAGTGTGGTATTTGATGGCATGCAGTCGGCCCTCAAAATTGTGCAGCACTGGTGCATTAAGAACGGCCAATCAGTCAATCCTAATAAAATGGAACTAATATTATTCACACATAAATGTAGCCTTTAAACTCCCATCACTCTTCAACACCGAAATTAATCTATCTCCGTAGGTCAAGTATCTATATCACCCTTGGTTTAAGACTTACATGGAACAAACATTTGACAAATAAACTAGAGTCAGGAAGCCTGACATTTGGCAGTGCTGGAGAATGTTGGGCAAACAACCCCAAGTTCATTGCTCTGGCCCTCTTATTAGTTATTAGACCAATTGGGAGCATCTATGTGGTGGCCCAGAACCACTCAAGACAATACACTATGTGGTGGCCCAGAACCACTCAAGACAATACACTATGTGGTGGCCCAGAACCACTCAAGACAATACACTCAAAGTTACAGCAGTTCCAGAGGATGGCCTGCCTGTTGACCGCCGGTCATGGTCACCACGTCGACGAAAGCGCTGGATATGATATTGGGGATCTTCCCTCCCCCCCCTCCACCTAGATATTCAGCAAGTAACTGCGCTCATGTCGACAAGGCTGAGCACGCTGAAACTGTGAAAATTCAATCCTCATGCAAAGAGCACACTACTACTTTGACTCATGTTCGTGACTTGCGATCTACCCAAAATAACCTCCTTGCTAGTCCTCTCCACTCCTCAACAAGATATTCAAATTCCTTTACTGTTACCGCAGAGACTCTCTGGAACACTCTCCATCTCTCTCTTCGAACTCTAACAACTGCGCTTTCTTTCAAAAAATATCTTTACTCCTATTTTCTATCCATTCAGAATAACTAAAGATATATTTATCTGTGTTAAAATGATCTTTCATTCTTTTCTCTATTTTTAACCTTAATCCTATATTATAGTGTGTATTTATTTATTTCTGTATACCTATATGTAATTATATGTATTGTATTATAGATATATTATAATATGTAGTTTATGTAGTATTAATATAAATTATTATTTTTGTTAGTGAATACTTGGCACTCTGCCTGTAATCCGTTAAAACTCCCAAAGGTTAGCTGGTGGAAAATGCCTTACGGCATAAAGCTTACATATGCACATTAATTTTAAGTTAATTTAGTTTTTGTGCAATAAAGAATTATTATTAGTATTATTATACTAGATGACGTCATAAAGGAGCAACATCAATATTTTACAGTATCCCAAACAGATTTGTCTTTAACAAGGGATACAACATTCAACTCCACAAGTACTACTTGTAATATACCTACTAATTACTCGGGACCTGACGAACAAAGAATATACATCAAAACAATTAAGGGCATAGGATCGGGTACATTCTCCAAGGACTTAAATATACACTTGAGTAACAGTTCTTGACCCCCACAATAGCATATTCCAGGCATAATATCATTAATATTCAACAATTGTATTCTTTCTGACAGTGTGGCCGTCCTTCTGACCCTCAAAAGGAACTGCATCAACTCTTCCTGAGGTCTGCAGGAACGTTACGGGTCTCCTGGCCTTCCTGTAGGAGATAGGTTGGCTCCATTAATGGGGCCTAGGTCACACCAAACTGTCTCAAGGGAGACTAATTGCGGAGAATGCCCAGCCCTATATATCTATCTAATACCACACATAGTCCAGCTTTAGTATATTAGGGCCTGGTAACCCTATGCGGTAGACTCACCAGGAAGCAGTCAGAGCACTTCTCCCGGAAGAATGCCACGGGGTCGCTGAAACCGAACTTGGCGAACGGCAGATGTTTGCCTATCATCTCGCGGTAGTCCTGAAGCAGGCGCTGCGCGTTAATGACCGTTGGGCAAGACACCACCAGCGCCCGCAGATCCACCTTCAGTTTCGCCAGCTCCTCCATCTCAAAGCGTTTTTTATAAATAGAGATAATTCAAAAAATATCACAATAATATATGGAGCTGAAGTTAGCAGACAGTAGGTAGACAAAATAAAAACTTGAGTCAAGTTCACAGATTAACTTAGTGAGTAGACAGATACCACATAACACAGTAGATACAATAGATATAGGATACTTAGATTGGCAATGCAAAAGAGAAAGAGCACGGTATTGCGTATGTTAGAGCGAGACAGATAGACAGGACCATTCGAAGACACGTTCGCGACTTGTAGCGGCTGGCGTAATGGGCTATTTGACAATGCGAAAAATAAAGTGTCAATTACTGTTATCAGTATACATTAAGAGTTTAAAAATGGGTATTTATTAATTATAGTTGTAATGATTAATTTATTTAAAAATCCGTAATTAAAAATGCATTTTTTAAATGTTTGTCACGTGACACAAAACGCTCCTGGTTGGTCGAGTTTATGATGACGTCACCTGCTTGTAAACACAGATTCCACGCCTTGTAAACCGCATAGATAATACACTATTACACGCATAAATAATACTTTGTGTGATTTATTTTCAATATTTTACAAATTCTGTCAAGTACTTTTACCATGGACAAAGATTTTGTAAAAGTAGACAGCAGAAACCTGCCCCAAGTCGACGCAATCATAGTCGGATTATTTTTCAAAAATGATTCCGACTTTTATGCCTCGGAGCTAAAAAATGTGAAGACAGCAAAGTAAGTATAGTAACACTTTAGTGGTAACTTAAATTATATCATAAGAAAGTGAAATAATGATGAACTTCCACAACAAGCAAGGACTTTTATAGGTTATAAATGTTAAGTTAGTTTGGCGCAGTTTCGTGAACATAAACGATAATTTGTTTACTTTTGCAGGTCTGCAAGGGAAACATATGGAGATGATGCCATTGGAAATGTGCAGCTGCGTCGCGAGCCAGATCTTTGCACATTAAACTGTAAGATTTGTCCTAAGCACAAGGTGAGGAGCAGCTCTTACAATGTCACTATGGTGATAGACGAGAATAAGGGTGAAATTGTTAGCTGTCAGTGCTTGGACTGTGCAGCTTCAGCTGGTGGCTGTAAACATGCAGTGGCATTCCTCATGTGGACCCATCGTCGCACAGAGGAACCTTCTTGCACTGAGGTGGAATGTTTCTGGAAAAAACCAAGGCTCTCAAGAGTAGGTACAACCTTGAAATATGTGACTGTGGAACAGTTGTGTAAGCAAGCTCCTCAATGTGAAACCAATAATAGCCTCTAGGATCTTTAGTAGAGATCATGGGAGCAAAAGCCCCAGAGATGCCTGCCATGAAAAGAGGCCGAAGATTAGAATCCTCAGTGATAAAAACCATGCAAAATATACTGAAAAAGAGAGTGAAGCCCTGCGGAAGTGAAAGTACCAAAAATAATTACATTTGTATGGCAACATTTCAGAAAAGTACCAAGCTCAAATTCAACTGCAAATGTTTGTTACCAAAATGAGGAAAGGTTACTTTTGTGTGGCTCACCCTGACTGAAGATTCAAAAAAAGTGGATGTGATTGTAGTTGACTATGACAATGAATATGTGAGTAATTTGTTAATAAATGTTGCATCTTTTTGGAAAGCAAATATTTTTCCACTGTTAATTCGTAGTGTTACAGTACCTAATTAAAAATATTTTAGGTAGTAATATAAGTTCATAATAAATAAATTTATTCTTATGTTATTAAAAACTTTAAAATATCAATAAGTGCTTATTATGGCTATGTTTATCCTCAATTACCATATAGTATAATATTCAGGGGTAATAGTGTAAATATTCAAACTACCTTTATGTTACAGAAAAAATGTATAAGAACAAGTTATAATAAATACACTACTATGTCCCTCCGTAATACATTCAGAGATGAAAAGTTTCTCACTGTAATTTGTATATACATATTAGAATGTTATCTGTTTGTAATGAAACAAAGATAATTTTATAGAGAGGGACAATGTTCTTAGCTATGGCTTCACCGTACTGGTTGGAAGGCAGGGGATTGAACTGCAGTGTTAAATGTTACATCAAAAAACATGAATTAGTAATAAATATAAATATGATCTCTGTATACCTCAAATAAATAATACAATGTACCAAAAAAGTACATATATAATTGCAATAAAAATGTTTAATCATTTGTCATAAAGGTTAAAAACCCTAAATGGTAATACATTTACGAGTAAGTACACATTAAAAACCTGGCTTTTATCTAAGCTATATTATAATTAAAGTGAATATTATAGTGATTACTAGTGTAATATTGTGTGTTCATGTTATATAAAGTTCAAAAAGTATTCTTATTATTCTGTTTTTAAATAGTTTTAAAGTATTTTTGTTATTGGTCTGTTTTTGAATAGTTTGTAGACCCACAAACTATTCATAAACAGACCAATAATAATATAACCTTGTCTACCTACAAGCTATTTAAAAGCAGATTACCTACTCAAATTATTGTATGTTCGAAAAGGATAGCTGTTGTAAGGTTTACTACTACCACAATGTAACCAAAAACTGTGGACATTGAATAATATACACAGTTTTGACAATAAAATATATTTTATTCTATTAATTGTAGCTACATTAATAAAATATATTTTATTGTCAAAACTAATAACGAAGGAAAAATAAAATTTATACTAAAGGTTTTCAAATGTTTTATTTAATAAATTATAAAAATTCCAATATAAACAGAATGCGTAACTAAGTGATTGGATACATATATGACATCCCAGAAAGGTGTGGCAAAAATGCATTTCAGAAGCATTGACTGCTATTTTTTAATTCATTTAATCCATAAGCACACCCACATACCAAATGAACATATATTAATGTGTTTGAAAAAAAATAAATTAGTTTTTCTGAACTTAAAGATAATGACAGTATCATATAACAGTAAATTATTCTTGAAAAATATTCCAATTATAGCTAGCTTTTTACGCCTTTTTATTGTTAACTTAAATAAACAATCTATCAGAAAGACTTTGCCGATTTCATTTCGACACAACTATCACAATGTAAGTTGTATTATTGATTGCCTGGAAATTGACATACAAAAGCCTTCCAAAGCCCTTTTTCAAGCATTAACTTGGTCAGATTATAAGAAAGGTAATACTGTAAAGTATTTGATGTCATGTACGCCTAATGGTCTCATCAATTATATTTCTCCTGGTTTTGGGGGAAGAGCAAGTGATGTCTCTATTGTGGAAAATTGCAACTTTCTAGATTATCTAGATCCAGGTACTGTCATATTAGCTGATAAAGGATTCAAGCATGTGGAACAAACATTAAGTAAAAAAGGAATCAAACTGTTAAGGCCTCCTAGTGTAGCCTCTGGGTCAAAGTTATCTAAAGAAGAAGTACGGCAAACAAAAATTATTGCCAGTTTAAGGATTCATGTGGAAAGAGTCATAAGGCGTATAAGAGAGTTTAAAATGTTAAAGCAACACTGTCATTAATAAAAATTTCTTAAGAGTTGTAGGTTGTTGAATGTCTTCACATTGTTTAACAAGTTCCATTCTTCGGCGTTTGACAAATGTAGATCGTAAAGGACCAGCATCACACATTCTTTTAATGCGATCTGGCTGGCAATGAAATTTAGAAGGCCAAACTTTATCTTTCAAAATTAATTTCTGGCTGAAACCCATTTTGTACTGTAAGTAATTTGCCGTCATTTTCCATCTGTAACAAACAAACAAGTTAGTGGGGATCTTTTAGTATAATGCTTATTGAAATCATAAGACTCTGTAGCTACAATTTTTAACTAATATTATGGAAAACATCGGAAGTATTTGAAGCGAGTTGTAATAGACATTCTGTTAAAAACATTAGAGGTATCATTATAACCTCAAATCAATAACGAAAACATTTACATTCTTAATATCTTTACTTACATTGAAATGGTCTTCACAGAAGAAAATATTTGTACTATTCGCTATGTCATTAGGATCCCTCCGAGAAAGTTGCAACCACTTTCGCCGCACTTTGACATTCTTTGGAACACTACAAATAGTTTTTCCGGATTTTTCAACGACGTATTTGTACATTTTGGAACTACACACCATTTGTAACTCATTTTATTACATAAATCACTGATAAAATGTAAATCCAATCGCACTTTTGTTTTTTGTTTACGACAAATGTATGCGGATGACATGTGCCACACAGGCAAGTGACGTCACAGACCCGATTGAGGCGCCATATTGTCAAAGTAGCGTTTGGCATGCTTTTTAAATATTGTTTTTTCAATTTGATATTTTTCAGCAAATATGTACCAGAATTAAAAAAAAAAACTTTTACTGGGTTCCTTAAACTCTACTGCATAATATAAAATGGATTTTGAAAACCTGTCAAATAGCCTATTCTTTTTATCAATGGTAACGAATTTTTATAATGGCCTAAAATTTTGCTAAAATCTAATTGGTCTGGGCAGGTATTCGAGGAAGCTTGAATAGAATTTTGTTTATGTGTTTTGCCAATATGTATTTTTATACCTCTGCTTCCTCGAAAAAAACGGGGCTGAGAACATTGCTCACATTTTACGTACAATGTGTCGCTAAACTGGTCGGGGACGTCACTCGATGCGGATACGGCATCTAAGGACATAAAAAACTACTTAGTTAATAAAATAAAACTTATACTATTAAAAAATAAAAATAACTTTTGTCAACCGTCCGTTCGTTAAAAGATTCCTTTAAATAAAATTTGCGCATCGTAAAACAAAATCTGGCTGCTGGCCACGGAGTCATTGCGCCTATGCCGGTTGTAAGCCATGGATGTTATTCTTCTTACTTGATCCATCCGCATGACTAATAAAATTTATAGATTTCGTTTTGGATTGCTATTGTAATGTTTTTTTTTTTCCTTTCTGATTTCGCCTTTTTCTCTGGGTTTCACATACAGTACAGTTTCTTTATACTGTAACAGGACTTTAAATTATCTATTAATTAATTATAAATTTAATAAATATTGGTAAAATATAAAAATGTGTGTTTCGTCTTTGACAGTTGACAGTTTTTTTTATTTTTATTTTACTTATATGTTGTTAAATATATTAATTATAAAATTACGAATGTATATTTTATGTTGAAGGTCAGTCTAACAGCTGATACAATGACGCCATTTTAAACTTTAATCGTTACAATTACTGCGACTTTCGGTTGGTACAACTCAGACTTAGTTATATAGAAGGCAGTGACCAGTTTAAAAGAAGCCTGTCAAAATATTTTTAAAGCAGTATTTAGAAAAAAATATTGGAAACTACTGTAGAATTTTAACCAAACCTGCAGCCCTATTCTGTTACTCAATCGCAAACATTATAAGTGGATTTAGTTATTTACGTGAGGTGGTAAGCCCTTAGTTTATTTTGTAGAATAGTTTTAATTTCATAGGTATTTTTAGTTTAGTATTATTTATAATTAGTTTTTTAATCTATTTTATTTTAATATCTACTTCGAATAAATAAAATTTACGTGAGAGTTTGCAAAATATTATTTATTTCTCAACTTTCGATCACAACGATCGACCTTGACAGCGGCCGTGCAAATATCAACTTTTCCCATTATATAACGTTTGCGCTTAAGTAACAGAATAGTGTTGCTGAAATATCAATAAAATAAACTATCACAGCTATAGTATGTACATTTTTAATTCTACATTAATCAATATACATTCTCTTGTAATTATATACTGCTAATACGGAAAGTTATTACCTGTCGATTTGTACATATTAATTATAGTTAGGGGAACTTGAGCTCGAGGCAAGTAGCATAAGCGCATGTTGAGGCACTTGTGCAGGTTACACGCATCGTGTAATGTACCGAATAAAGAAGTGTACGGGTTCAATAAATCGTACTTGTACTGTTTAGTTTTACAGAAAAGCTGTTTCACTCATAGTGCTCACGCAAGTATCCCGCGCCTTTATTTGCTCTAGCAAGATGCACCGTGTACAAGAACTCTTATTTTAACGTCTAAGGCTTGGTTGCACCAAAATGCAATCTGTGTAATTATGACGATTGAAGTTAAAAATAGCTTTGTATGTAAGCGTTATATTTTGAAAAATTCTATTCAACTTGTTTTTGCGTCACAAGTTAACTAAGACTATTTACTATATTGACGGGTCATAAAAACAGTGGCATCTATTATTGCTCGTAACTTTTCCGGATCATAACAAATAAACAAAAACCTGGCAACACTGGCCTGTCAAGCAAAGCAAGAACCGGGGCTGCGTTTATTTTCGTTATTGCGTTTATGTATTTAATTCGGGCATAAATTCTTTGTATCCTTGAACTAGTTCATATCTAAAACTATTTTACCGTTTAGATAAGTTTTGCATTGTAACCTCGGTTCAATAATTTTCAATTTATACTGTTGCTTTGATATTATCACTGATATTTTTTTACACTGCTGGAACAAATTCAAGAATGCGTATATAGAGAGAACGTTTCGCCAGTTATATTTACAAACGTGGGATTAAACGATCCTCTAAATGGCAAATTTGGGAAGACGCGATATTAACTACAGTGCCCTAAACAATGAAAGTTCACCTCCTCTGGGTCAGCTAATAAACGTCAACAATACTGCGGCTACCTTGATCTCGTTAGAGCCTGAACAAGAAGATGCGACCAATGTCATCATACACAAAGTGCCATTACACAAAGGTATTTATTGACTAATAGTCCTACTGAATAACTAATGGTATCATCCTTTGTTTGTGGTCATTCTAAATATAGTTTGATGGCAATATGATTTGCAAGCTTTTCTGTTGGTTCAATAGCTTAGAATAAAGAAACAAAATACCACAAGGTCAAATTTTGATTTTTCTGCTAATGTAAACATGTGGTGTTTTTTTTAGGTGGCTGGACCCATATTGAAGATCTTGATTCTTTTTTTACAAGAATGTATAGATATTATGTGAGAGGAGGATTCTATCCAATGATAATGTCAGATTTGTTTTATTTAGTACAATTAGTATTTATAGTGTGGTTCTCAACATTTCTTGTCCACTGTGTGGATTACCCGAGACTATTTAGAGAAGGCGATAATGCAACGAGAAGTGAGAGACTGACCCTCTCTGATGTGATATACCCCTCTTCCAAGTGTATAGCAAAGATATCATGGACTTGGTAAGTAAAAAATATTATTGTTCATGCTACAATAATGTTATAGCTCTATTCAAAATTTTGCAACCTATTTTATAGTCAACCTGAGGTAAGTTTACTGTAGCGGGATTCTGTTTCATTAATAAATACATCTATTGGTGTATGATTTGTTTTCTTGAGATTACTTATCTTATCTATGTAGACTGAAAAAAATAAATTTTTGGCTAATGTAAACAGGAAATAGATATATATTTACAAATTTCTTGGATGCAAATGCTCATTGTATCATGTGTGGAATATTAGACCTTGTACCATCGTAATTTTGATGAGTTGGTCTGTAAATATGTCACAAGAATTTATCAATAATTGAGTTCAATGCCTATTGTTTTCTTCACCCTGTTATCTGTGATAGCTATTGATAAATGCATATTATTGTTTTTGATTAGGTTATTTTTTCCAAGAATGAATGTAACTTGAAGTAAACAACTAAAAGTTCATTGTATTATTAATTTAAAGATAAAACTTATTTATTATGTCATACACAAATAGATTAACTAGGTGGGAGGGATGTAATTATTATATATTGACATCTTGGGGTGGTAAGGTTGTATAAATAATTTTACCCAAAATGAGTTATGAATGCTAGTGTTATTCAGAAAGGCCCATCTCCAACACTGGAGTTCTAGGGCTTTGCATTCTAGGGGCTGTGATGATAAGCGTACATTAAAAGATAATAATCAGCCTTTCTAAAATTATCCATGGAAAAACTGTAATAAATATTTTGATTATTTTTAGGTGGACCTTAATAATAATTTGTTCCATAATATGGTTTATGCGGCTGGTTATTTCAATGTATCATCTGTATTATGCACATGATATTAAGTTATTTTACAATAACGCACTTAAGATTGACGATGTAAGTATATATTATTATAATTATTTTATAGTTTATTAAGCCTAAGAAATTACTTAGGTGCTTTTTATTACTTAAATATTGATACAAAGCAGAAAATCTGCACAAAGTCAGCTACAGAGATAACACATGATATATTTATATTATTTATTATTATTTATTATTTATAGATACACCATAAATCATAATAACTGAAGGTTATTATTATTATTTATTTAAAAACTTTATTGCACTATGTACAAAGGCGGATAATGTTAGGTTATAGATTAGAAAGGTTAGATGCGATTAGGCAAAATAATAATAGTAGAACAAAGAAGTGGAGGTCTACGATTGCCTTTTATAATTTACTGTAAAATAATAATAAAATTTATACTCTTGTATTGTTTTATTATCATATGTGAAAATTTGTAATTGGCTTTAATTAGTTTGTGTAGGATTTTCATTGGTTTTGTATTTTTATTTTCGTTAGATTCCTTCCATCTATTGCTTCTTGCTTGTTATATTTTATAATATTTGTTTTTGTAAAAGAATTGTTTATAGATATCTTTTAGTTAAATTTCTCCTGTTTCTTATACTACTAAGTATCGGTGATAAAGTATGTTTATCTGTTGTATTACAGAGTGAATTGGCTTGGCTTAATTGGTCAACAGTACAGGAACGAGTGAGAGAAGCACAACTTGAACATCATATGTGTGTTCATAAACGAGAAATTAATGAACTAGACATATATCATAGAATACTCAGGTATTTATTATTAAATTATATAATACCATAGCCAACCTAGAGCTCCCAATCTACCAGTAACATAAGTATGCAATACAAAATCATGTCACCATACAGTGATACTATTGGCAATTTTTTCCTCGATTGACCATGCATATCTCTTGTGGATGATCAACCTTAGGTAGGCTATGGTAGTAGGCTATGTTTAAAGAGGTAGGTAGTCAAATATATAAAAAAATACCAGAACATGATCAATAATCTTATTATTATATACAGATTTTGCAATTATTGTAAAATACTGAAATTGGCGTTTTTCATCAAGTATTAGATTTATATTTTGTAATTATACTCAATATGTATATATAAATTAAACATAATAACATAATTAAACATTATTAATTTACAAGGTTTCTACTGATAATTAATAAACAATAAACATAATAATAATTCTAATTCAAAAAAATAAGATTGTGCTGTGCTGCCAACTATTTGGTAAACTGTATATTTTTTACTGGCAAATTACCAACTTTAATCCCCAACTTACTTTTTCCTTCTGCACCTAACGAGTATAGACTCATATTTATATAAATTGCTCACAAAATACACTAGACCCATTTATATAAAGTTATTAGTTAAGTTTAGCTTCCAGTCTACATAAATGTTTGTGCAAGCTTTATAGGAGAAAATTTCCTACCATTTTTTTAAATTAATAACTTGCTTAGGCACATTTAGCTATTCTATAGTACTGATTTTCTTGCAGGTTTAATAATTATATGGTGGCAATGGTGAATAAAAACTTACTGCCTTTACAAATTCGTGTCCCACTTTTAGGTGATTTTCATTACTTGTCCAAGGGATTAAAATACAATTTGGAGCTGTTATTATTCAGTAAGTGTTTTAATATTTTATTTACCCTGGTTTGATTTCTGGTAACACATAAAATATTTTTGTTTTCCTGTGGTTTGCTATAACCTTGTTATAAGGGACCTTCCATAAATTACATCACACGAATTTCGTCGTATTTTCATTCTCTCCATCCTTGTCACAGGTGGCCAGATTTTTGAGACTCCCTCTGATGCTTTAATTGTACATCTAAAAATTATTAAACTAAACAGCAGTTTCATATTTATTTATATACGAGTATTTAGTATACAGTTAATGTATTTAAATACTTTGGATTTTAACACTGTTCAAATTATACACTTTGTTGAACCTTCCCTTAACGTGTGACTTAATAATGGATGCCCCTTAGTGGTGCCGGTTATCTTAAATAAACAAATTTTAATATATTGCACACCTTTATCTTATTAGATCTCTAAAGTGAGTTAACTCTTAATACATAATTTATGAGTTATGCACACCATCGAATTCATTGTCTCACTATCTACAGACCATTAAAAGAGATTTAAAAATATTTTAAATGCGCGTGCCACCCGCTAACAAATTAAATATTAAATAAAAGCATAAATCTATACAGAAAACTTTTGTAGTACAGTAGGAATACAGTAAACACTTTCGACTTTTCCGGAAATGTGTTTTTTTTTTTGTGCTGTTTAGATCTAGGTGGGATCATAAGACAATAATGTTGAATAATATCTTAACTATTTTGCATGATATAACTATACTCAATATAGGGTAAACCATAGTATTGTTGGCACCCACCCCAATGATTGGCTCTGACATTTTAATGAAGGCAATAAAAAAAAATTGGTTTCTTTGTTGATAACACAAATTATGAAAGAATATTTATTATATTTTAAACGTTAGCCACGCAATAGCAGTGCCAAAGAATATACCTAACTCATGGTGTCAATTACTATTCTTAAGATGCCAATAATTGTATGGTTTATCCTAGTAACTAAAATGTCCAGCTATATACTCTTGTTCTTATTTCCCTTTCAAAATGACAAATTGTATGGCTTATTGCGAATGTTCTAATGTTTGCATTTAAATTATTGCATCATTTATTTTGGACATTGTTAAAAGTTGTAAATGTTATTTTTATAGCAAATCCTTGGAGTCCTTGGGAGAATTGTTGGCAACTACGAGAAAGTTTTAAACACCATTCAAATCGCATGATATTAGCAAGACAATTGGAAAAACAAATCACTATGCTGGCCCTTCTTAATCTGTTACTGTGTCCTTTGATACAAGCATGGCAAATATTGTATTTCTTCTTTAATTATGCTGAAGTGAGTATTTATTTTATTATATTACTGTAAGCTGTTAATTTATTTGTATTTATACTACAATTCGCATTACATTTATTGATATGACAAAAATAACTATTTTACATATAATTAAATGACATTTGATTATATGTAAAATATTTCGAGTATATAAGTCAAGTAATTTCTTAATATGGCCATTTATCACAAATTTTAGCGGGTGTGATAAGACTGATAAAATACTAAATTTGACAGTTGACATGAAAGAACACTGTAGGGCAGGTTCCCTGTTTCTCTGATTTACGTTAATGAAAACTGTTGTTTGTTTTTTATAGCTAATAAAACGATCTCCAGCGTCTCTAGGATTAAGAACATGGTCTCTCTATGCACAAATTACTCTACGACATTTCAACGAACTAAATCACGAACTAAAAGATAGATTGAATCGGGCCCATAAACCAGCTACTAAATATTTGGCCAGTTTTACTTCACCACTTACCACAGTTATTGCTAAGTAAGTATTTTTTTTTTTTTACACTATTCACATAAATATATTCTATCATTGATACTTTAAGGGTTGCCGTTTATAATAACACAAAATTACTACTGTGAAATTGTCAGTGAAAGTATGAGTATATATGTTATGACTTAAATGATCTTCAAACGTCATATTAACACTTTATTTCAGCCTATTTAAATAACACACATTGAAAACATCCATAACTACTCTTTATCCCACATGCATTAAATTTACTGCAATCATAAGCTTAGAAATGTAAGTAAACAATTAAACGACAGGATTATATGTGCATTGTTCCAACCAAACTACCACCTCTTTAATTAGTTTGGTTAGTTGCTGCATAGTAATTATTGTGTCTTTGTTTTCCAGGAACATTGTATTCTTGTCTGCCAGTGTTTTGGGTGTGTTAATCATGCTCACAATATATGACGAATCAGTTTTGACAGTGGAACATGTTTTGACTATTATAACTGTGCTGGGATGTATAGTGGCAGGAGCTAGGTAAGTTTTTATAGATAATAATTTTATGCAATAAATTCTCTTATTAAACTTTTTAAACTTTCGCGCACACTCATAATAGATTTTTATAATTTTAACGGGTCTTATGAATTCTGTCTGCACAAATGCATTTGCAGAAATGTACACTCGCGTATGACAAAAGAATTAAAAGCGATACAATCATTCTAAATTTAAATTTAGTTTAATTATATTATTATTAAAATAATAAACAAATCATCAAATCAAATAGACGTGTAGTCTCAAAATCTTAGTTGTCCGTACCTACGTCACCTTATCACGTGACTTTGTACAGAGTGAATTTACTACATTTCAATCCTTATAGCATTTTAATTGGATATATCCATTTGATTAAATTTGACCTGGACTGTCGAAAATAACAACATCTTTGTGAATTTTAATACACATCTTTATCACCTTCAAAATAGGCTCCTTCTGAGCCAGAAGAAGCTGAAATAGAAGCATGCCAATGCTTAATTCAATTGCTGGGATGGTCGTCAGTTCCTTAAGCAAGTTACTTTTTATGGCTCTCTTCACAGCCAAAACTTTAACCATAATGTGTTAAGTGCCAATACGACGATTTTCGAGCACCATTTCCTTAACTTTTTCGATATTATCTTCACCTTAACAGAGGTGGCAAAATACAACATTTAGTACCAGTCCGGGTAAAATTTTATTAGAATTTGTATGTTAAGTGGTGCTTGACTGAGAACAGAATTCTTTAAGCCCAATAACTTAATAGAATTAGTGTGAATACTTTTTACAATAACCAGCTTTGAAACATTTTCTTTATAAAAAGCTTTAATTGTTTTATAATTTTTTCATTCAATTTTTTTTTATTTTAACGGCTGTTTTATGTGTGTTATATGAACTTTCTTTTGTTAGGGCCCTTATAGCGGAAGAGGATAAGTTGGGAGCAGGTTGTGCAGGTCCAGCACGGGGTGAGGAGTTGTTTGTACAAGTTCTGGGTCATGTCCACTATTTGCCAGCGGCTTGGAGAGGAAAAGCACACACCAAGGATGTCGCTGTACATTTTCAACAACTATTTCAATTTAGAGCTGTAAGTTTAATCCAGTATCTAATTTAAAGATTACCGCAACCCCGAGTTTCGGTACAGTCTACTAAATTTAGTATACAGTTTCATGCAATATAAAAACTAACCATAATAACTTTTATTTTGGTTTTAGGTGTACATTTTGTTTGAACTTCTAAGTCCGATGCTGTGTCCTCTAGTCATCTACTCTCTGAGGTCTCGAGCCCTTGATATTGTCGATTTCTATAGAAACTTTACCGTCACTGTTCTGGGAATCGGTGATGTGTGCTCTTTTGCTCAGGTAAATTTAAAGTATTATTAATAAATATTATTAATTAAAATAAAAAAAAATGTTTTATAATGTTTTTTTGTCAAGATTTAGGTATTTAATAATACTTACAATTTCAGTTGGATGTTCGTCGTCACGGTCATCCAGATTGGCAGGCACCAGGCAAAATACCCGCACAAAGACGAGGTAAATTATTTATATTAGTACCCAATATTTTACCAACAAAATCGCCACTAGGTCGCTTTTTTTCAGTAAAGTATTTAACAAATATATATTACATTACATACGCTCAGTACTGTTACAAAGCAATTTTCATTTCTGTATCGGACATCATTACATTGGCTCTGACAGAACTAGTATAATAGGTGCATGTGGACGCCTCACCAAAACTGAACAATATAGATGCCAGCATGCTCTCTGAGGCATGGGAACGATGGTCATGCAAATTTTAGACAATAAGATAAATGTACAGTGTAAACTCTATATAACGACACAGAAGGGACTGTGCATTTTATGGCGTTATAGAGAGTTGTCGTTAAATGGAGATGGAATCATTGTATGGAAGACAAGCTAAACCAACCAAAGCCAATTGAATTTGACGCTTTAGGAAGTTTGTCGTTAAATCGAGTGACGTTACATGGAGTTTACACTGTATTTCTCATTGGTATTGGCCAGGGCTTTAAGTTTTTTGGATGAACAAAAACGGTTTTCACCACCACTTTCGAAAGGATTATTGATAATAATAAACATTTAATGCTACATACAAAGCGCGGGATTGGCAGTGAACTTGTAATTGAATTAATTAAATCACCTGATTGAGATTATGACATTCAGAAATTGTTGGTCTCCTAGTCTCTGGGAGACCATTGTGCATGATCTGAACCCCATTAGCGGAATCAACCTATCCAGCATGACCATGATACCTGTCATGTTCCTGCAGATCCCTGGATCTTTGCAGTCTAGAGGAACTTTAATCATGCTGGAGATCTTCATCAGCACATGCACACATATGTAATATTCAGATTGTATAGGTGTTCGTCGTTACCATTACTATTGTGCGAAGCTTGGCTCTGTTTAGGCTCAAGAGACGTTGTGTTTGGTGCCTGTGAGGGTTGGGAAGGGCCTCTCTAGAATGACCCTCCTTCTGGCCAGGTCATCGGCCGCATCATTGCCCAGTCATTGGCTTGTTTATTTAATTCCTAACATGTTTTCATGCATTTGTTGTTTCCAGCTTCCAAAACGCAATACAACCAAGGAGAGGAAGGAAAGACGGAGCTGTCCCTTGTAGCTTTCTCCTGCAGACACCCTGCGTGGCAGCCAAGTGAACCTTCTCAAAGAAATTTCCTTAAATCTTTGAGGCAAAGCATCCACTCCATACCCTCACACAATCCTCTGGTAAGATAGTTAATTATGCACTTTCTCCATTGTCTATCTTAAATTTAGATGCATAGGTTTAGTCCTGGTCATAAATGCAAAGTATAAACGTCGTCGTTACCCCACTGTGATTGTGATGACCATAGAATCTCCATATTTAGTCTCCGGGAGAACATTGTTCGTGAAGGGTTAGAAATCGTCCATCCTCCATTCATTTCCAGTGGTTGCGGTCCTTTGCGCAGTGGATTTGTTCATTATGTGTAAATGGATTTTACTGGCATGCAATCTTGATATCAATAGTCCTGTTGTTGCGACAGTTTAACGCCAAAAAGCCGTTATTTAAACTATTTTAAATTATGTACTCCTGATAGTGGAAGACTAAGCATCAAAGCGGTCAAATAAGTAAGCTGTTAACAGAAGACCAGGAGCTTGGCAAAAACGATCAGCCGAATTATTTGGAGACCTATTGTGAAGTAGTCTAAATGTATAAAGTTTATTTATGGCCACACCATAAAAAAATACAAAACATATATAATTACATATGTCGCATAAAACTACATTAATGCTAATATAATAAATGTATAATATAATATATAATAATAATAATTTAATTTAAGAAAATTAAAAGTACTTAAATAATATTAACAAAAAGTACTCAATTGAAGTATCATAAATTACGCAGATATTTATTAAATGACAACTATTCTATTCAATGTGAGCAATACATACCTACGTATTAAGTTATTCAAACAAAGTTTTATCAAACCTTGGCCTGCTTTACTATTCTACTTTATATAGACTTTGAATGAATTTTATTAATGCATAACTTATCATTCTGATGCAATCGTAATACTAATAATATAATTTTGTTGACATACTAAAGTCGCCATAAACGAAGCTGGTTTGAATTCCAGAATCAGCTAATATTAATAAATCTTTACCTTTGTCATTCTTTTATAAAAAGTTGTCACTATTATGGTCAAGAAAACTTTGCCAATCGGCGTTATTCATTAAAATTTCAGTGTTTTTACTATTATTGAATTTTCTTTGTTAAAATCTCTCTCATTGAGATAATACAAAAACAGGTTACTGGAGTAAGCAAATTAGGTATTCCTTGGACAGCTTTGTTGCTGTTAAAATAATGTGTTAACTGACTTGTCATAAATGCCGGTAATAGTTTTAGGTGAATAAGTACAATATTATTTTGCTTGTGAACCCTTCTGCTTGCATTTATTATCTAACTTCACTTTTTGACATTTCAACTGCGAAAAAACAGTTATTGTACCGTTGTTGTTAGTATTTATAGGTAGACGAAGATGGTAAAATTATAAATAATAAAATTAATGTAATTTTCAGAACAAAACTATGCTTGGATCGTTTCTCCAGCACAGTATGTACGGCGCTAACGCACCTCTTCCAGCAGTTTTATCATATTATCAACAACGAACTCCATATACTTTACCGGTAAGGTTAACTATTAAAACTTTTAATAATTAATTCCAAGTAGAAGACGAGCCAATTAATTGTCAAGAATTTAACTCTAAAGCTTATAATAATTGAATTTAGTTTTTACCATTTTATTTGCCGCTATTGTAAAATATTACCAAATTTATAATAACAAAGGATATTCTAAAATAAATCTTTAAATGTAAAATATTGAATAAATTTCACCCATATATGCGTACGTAATATATTATGAATTACATAACAATCTGTTTCTACCTTTCTGGTATCAGATTCATCATATTTTTTAAACGAATGAAATTAGCGGTAATATTTTACAGTCAATAGTTTGATTTTATAAACCTCTTGCAAATTATTGTGATACTTACATTATTATTATTTTCAAGAATATGGATGAAAATGACGAAGACCGTAGTACTACTATAGGAAGTAGTGGTGGACGAAACAGTTATGGATTGTCGGGGGCTGGCAGCATGTTTATCTCAAGCGGGCTTATGCAAACCGAATCACATCCTTTAGAGGCTCAAGACATGACCGTCAGCACACTGCACCTTTACGACCTTCATCTGTCTCAGGTAAGTAAAGAGTAAAGTTAAAAGTGAGTGTTATAGTGAATGTAATCGTTAACAAAGTTGGCTAAGGTATCTTACCAAAAACTTTGGTAAAATAATAGTTAATTAAGGCCTAAGTCTACTAAGTATGCCTACACTAATTACATTTTTGCATCGACTTCCAAGACAGCATTAGCAGAATCAGTTGGGTAAGGAAAAGAGCAGAATGGTGTATATCTATAAAGACATAGGCGCTTCTACCTAGCCTACAAATTAGTACTAGTCAAAAAGTATCGCGAATTTAGTGTTTTTTCTTAATTACATATTTATATATTCATTAATATCGATTTTGTCCCCTTTAAAGTAATTCCCCTCGGGTGTAACACATTTATACCAACTTTTTTTTTTAAATTCACTATTGACGATACGACCGGGTACGGGTAAGAACTCATTTGGAGCACCGCCCCTGCAATCAAAGAAAACTGTGAGCAAAAACTTCCCATTTTTAAACACCGCCCCTGCAATTAAAGAAAACTGTTATCAAAAACTTCCCATTTTTGAACACCGCCTCTGCAATTAAAGAAAACTGTTAACATAAACTTCCTATTTTTAAACACCGCCCCTAAAATTAAAGAAAACTGTTATCAAAAACTTCCCATTTTTGAACACCGCCTCTGCAATTAAAGAAAACTGTTAACATAAACTTCCTATTTTTAAACACCGCCCCTACAATTAAAGAAAACTGTTATCAAAAACTTCCTATTTTTGAACACCGCCTCTGCAATTAAAGAAAACTGTTAACATAAACTTCCTATTTTTAAACACCGCCCCTACAATTAGAGGAAACTGGGAACAAAAACTTTCCATTCGACTGAACTGGCACGCTTTATTCGGTTTTGGCTCATTTTGTACCACCTATAAGCATTGCTTTGGTTCAATCTAGCTTTACCTATATGCCACAGTCAACATACAAAATGCGTCCGTGTACCTTATATTGTTTTTCACACATATTTTGATACAGATTCATGAATCCCTTTTTCTGGTATAGGCAAATATTGAAGGCAAGCCAAAACATGTCCACCCAAAAAAGCTGTCAAAAATTAACTAAACATTCAAAATAGCCAATCTTTTCAGAAAAAGTACCAATATACGTAGCACGCGGATATTCTAAATTCGTGATACTTTTTGTCTGTTCAACCTCGATATTCTACTCTCTCCGCCACACATGATGAACCAGACACCAGCACGGTGATTTTGTAGAATGCCCAGATATTTGTCTTCTAAATATTAAACGTTATATCACATTTAGAATGGGTTCAAGTATGTCACCCTGTGGCACACCCAAATTTCAGTCAAACTCACCTAAATCACAATTTCCAGAGATTTTGCTGTTAGATTTAACTTATTAACACCTGTCAGACAAGGGAAATATGGTAACTAATTTAATAAAGATTGTGGAGGTGATTTTTCTATATGACGTTGTCGCTCACTTCAGACTTTATCATAAGCTGTACCGATGTCAAGGTATACTCCTAAGGAAATTTAGTTGTATTTAAAACTATGGTCATTTCTATGTAGTGCAATATGGCATGCATAAATATCTTCAACTTTCATATAGACTATGAGGCATGACGCAGTTTTTAACATTACTCTCTTTGTGTATGTTTTTTTCCAAATACTTATAAATTAATAATAATTCCAGGCAGGTCAGGCTGGGTCGGCTTGTTGCATTAATAACTGCAATCTCCGTGACGACAATATGGCTGCCGAAAACACTCCCCTTTTGGGCCGACCATAACAAATAATATACCCTGCCATTCCAGTATGGCTCTAGCATCACAACTTAACCGTTACAAAATTGACCCTAGCCTAAATTTTCCCACTCGATCAAATATAATAGTTTTTTTAAATGTTATCTTATGTTTGCGCGCGACATACGAAATCAAATGAAGAGAGAAAAGCCTACGTAGGTCGGCATATAAGATAAACCAATTCATAAACGGATTTAAAGCCGATAATGTTAAATATTTTTTTTAGCTTATGACAAATTTCTTAACTGTAATTGCGGTAACTAAAAAACACGAAATTAGTTCTCTATCATGGCTATTTTGACTTACGAGTATATAAACTGATAGTCTCAAATCCACACTAAGAACGACCATCACAGAACAGGTAAACAAATAAAAACTAAATTTTATAAAAATAAATTACGGTAACTGTATTATGACACCAGCTGATAATCGCTTATAAGGACCAAGTTTTGTTAAGTAATATAAAACGCCAAAGTTAAGGAAACTGCAGAAATCAAACCCTGTTTCATATTTTTTCGGATCTGTTAATTTATATTGCAGCATTTCTTCGCGAGACAACTTTCAGCATTTTTCGATATTCCTTGCGCACTTCAAAAAAATATTTTTTCCTTAGGATGAGTTGTACCAAAAATAAGTATCTTTAAAAGTAACGTTAATGTAAAGATGTTTTATTTTGAAGGCCAGCCTTGAGCTGATACAATCGGTTTGATACAACCCAACCTTATTAATTGATAGGTAATTTGGTTTCCTGTTCAGTGTAAGTCGTTCTTAGTACTGATCCTGTACTATTACTTTGGCCTAAACCATGATATAAATGTGTTTAGTCACTTTTAGTACGTGTCAATGCCATGGCTTAATATTTAATGTGCCATGGGAAAATATATACAATAAAAACTGACAGAATTACCAAAATAATTGTCTAGATTCAATTAACGATTTTAGCTGTAAACGAAATATAACAATAGGAGCCTAAATTTATTATTTTGATTATATAATATTTCCTTTAATAAAGTAATTATCGAATTCATTATCTATAAATTAAACGATAGGGTTACTATTTATTACACTATTTTTTAAATTAATTATTTAATATATGGGTCTAAGAAATTTTGATTAATAACGGTTTAGTTGTGATTCACAATAGATTGTCTAGTCTAGAGTAGGTATACATCGTTTGATTATTGTTCTTAACAACACTGTAAGGATTAATCCCTCGCCGTGAATATAAGCTACATATACTAATGGGACTTGCGGATTACTATAAATAGTCTAAGTGCTCGTGAACCCTCGGAGTAACGATTCCTGTAAGGCCAAAAATTTGATCAGTTTTAAAACTTAGCATTCTAAGTACGGTAACAATTATCTAGCAGGCTCCTGTCCTATTCGTCATCGTAGTTAGGTTAGAATTCCCGTTTAAGAATAGAACCAACTCTATTGCAAGGTACGCTATCAAAAGACGACTAATACTACAACTGTTTTAGTAACTGGAATCAGACACTCATGACTGACATCAGTCTCTAACATGGCATAGTGAGGCTGTGACTGGGAATGACTGCAATTCGAGTCTGATCCCGAAACGTGTATATACACTTTAATGGGTTTATCGGCACGAACGGTGGATACTTCCCAGCCCCGGCAGACTGGGCAAATTACCACCATCAATCCGCCTACTACTCAAAGTAAACTAAACTAATTGTCTATAAACTTAGCTTAACCCCATTTGGATCGACCGGGGGGAAATAAAAAGCAAAATAATATTTCACACACTTTTATATTAATTTAAATAGCTAATCCTCCAAATCAGTGACTAAAAACATAACAGCTTATATGATGTGACCATCAATGTATAGATAAAAGCACTCAGAAAACGCTTGCCACGTGTATCTAGCAACTTTGGACCAATTTTCAAACAATGATAATGTCACATATGATATTTATCGGAAATTCTTTCACAATGCATACAAAAAGACTAGTTTTACTCGATATAACTAACAATATTAATCGCTCTCGACGCTTGCTAACTCGAGACTGTTGCAGCTACATGACTTTTGCGATTTCGATTGGTTTTGCGGGAACGTTTTTATATCAGTGAATCTATATACATTGATGAATGTGACAAACTGAATATTAGTATTTCTTTTTTCAAATATGAATATTTTGGTTTTTAATCGAACTTCACCACACTAATATAAAAAATTTGAAAATGTAAAATCGTTCTAATTGCACCAATTTAAGGTTCATAATGCTTGCTAAGTTTTATCACTAAACATTTTTTTTGCCTTATTAAATACCGCAAGGGTTCACGACTTCACAAGTTAATATTAAGTTAATATTTGTTTTAATAAGTATATTTGAAGTAACAGTTCATATTCTTGGACAATTTAATCCCTTACAATATTGCTACTTACAAAAATTATACGGTATATGACATAACGTTGAAGACCTGCAAATGAAATGTGGTTAAATCCAGAGTTCTTAATTTACATTAAATTTGTTCGATACTACTTAAAACGTTTTTATAAACGAATTTAACCGATTTTGTTTGCAGCTCTATCATTTATCTATAAAGAATCGAGTGAAGGTGGGTTTAAAGGATACTGTTATTTTTGTTAAATACTGCGATTTACCAAATACGATCATTTGATTTATTATTCGGTTGTCAAATATTTTTTTATGTATTTGGCAAACCGCAGTAGGACGTCAAGTGAAGAAAAAGTTTTCATTTTGTGATAATAAACATTAACATTTTTAAGTTAAGAGCATAGTATATAAGTACGATCCCAGGCATAATATATACAACCAACTATTTGATATGAAAACTACGAAAATCAATCCGTCTGCCAATACTGGGAGATTTCTCTCAGTCTACTTTCGGCAAATTTATTGCTCAAATTAACTGTCTGTATTATTTGTATAGCAATATTACAATATCGAACTATCTTCCTGCGTTCTTGACTGAATAGTTAAATTGTGATTATGTAAGATGCATCAAAGGTTGTTGTATCTAAGTTTTTTTACTATACAATGTTTTCTTTAGGATATAATTTAGTTTGTGAATTACTCAATAGATCTGCTATGTATCTCCAAAAATACATTTACGAGTATCTAGACAATAGAGTATAGATTTATATACAGAAAAAAAACAATTATAAAAAAATTTACAAAATACAAAAACAATAAAAATATATTATTATAAGTAATTGTAAGTCACCTTCATATTTTTTTATTGATCACAAAATACTGTAATTTTACTTATTTAGTGAGAGAGCATTGTGATTAAAAGTTGTGTGCTTACCGAGACTATATTGTAAGAGTGTAAGGAATACATGGATATAGTAACTTTGTATTTTGATATTTAATTTTGTCAAATTGATTTTCGCCTTTCATATTGAATTATAATAATTAGTTTATAATTACATATATTTATTTAAATGGGTTATTTACTTAGTTTAAATTGATTAATATTAGTATAACCTGTGTGTAAAAATAAGGGATAAAAGATAGTGATGCGCCGCAGGGACACGTGGGCAGTCTCCAGGTATATCATTAATGTGAAACTAACAATGAGGATTATAAAAGTGGTCATTAAAACAAATCAATCCCACACATCGTGTATACTATACTAATGTACAAGCAGCTCATGTGATAATGTTGTTGTGTAGATTTATATTTTCGATAACTACAATTAAAGAAGAAACGAACATTATATTAGGGGCCGTCAATTAATTACGTGAGGGCTCGAAAGGGGGGCGTTGGCAAAAATCACGCATTATCAGGGTGTAGTAAAATATCACGTGTATTTATTTATTCTTCAAACGCGCGATTTCTAAACCGAAAAGCGGCATGTAGTGTGACCTTGACTCGCCGACTACATGCTTTAACCGTTACCTCGTATGTTTTGCATTAAAACAAATGTCTAAACTACGAGTAGGTACATACATACATATACATATCTTCACGCCAGATCCCTTACGGGGTAGGCAGAGACAATTGAGCGCCACTTGACACGATCACGACATACCTCTTTCGCTTCATCGACATTCATCAACCTCTTCATACATGCCCTTTTGTTACGAAGGCTTTTTAATTCTCCTTCAGCTAGTGTTTTATTTATTTGATCGTGATACGTGTGTCTTGGTCTGCCAGGGCCTCTTTTACCCACAACTTTCGCATTATATACCTGGTTCGTCAATCTTTCTTCGCTCATCCTTTCAACATGCCCGAACCATCGTAGCATGCTTTTCCTTATTTTTGTCCCTATGCTTTCCTTCATACCAACCCAACGAGTAGGTGATCTGTATAAAGACCTATTTTCAGAGTATAAGAAAAAATACACGTGAATTTGGGTGGGGGGTTAGTCTTGAACCTCACGACGTATCACCAGGGGAGGGGGGGGGGGAGGTTAAAAATGGTAAAAAATCATCACGTGATTGATGGACGGCCCCTTAGCTGTTCGCAATTATTTATATAGCTTTTTGAACCAAGTTGTTAAATTAGAGTTTTAATCATAGATTTTATAGATTGGAACCAAAAATCATACGTAAAAATACGAGATAGATACCTATATTTATATATTACAAAACACATAGTTTGTTATAAGTATATAGTTTGTACATTGTTAAATTGCTTACATATGGCTTAAACGGCTTTGTTAAATAAAGTAACAATTTAGCATCAGCTACTAAAATATTTTTATAATAATATTAATAATAAGATTTATTGATTTAAAAATCTTTAAAATAATGACAATATATTCTAAATAAAAAAACCACCGCTTTATATTTCTATTTGAAATACTTAATATTTATAATAAATATATATTCATGTACTTACAAATAAAAAGTACAGTATATTTTTGTACACTTGATGATATTCCAACCCTGAGAATCTGCTAGATAGCTTGCATGACGTTTTATAGGAAAAAGCAGGATTAGTAAATATTATATTTAGATATCAAGGTATCATTTTCAGGAAGGACGTCGCAAGAGCCCAAAATAACAAAAAAAAATTTTTTTCTAGTAACAGCTAAATAAGTTGATATTGCACCATATGGCACTGATTCCTGAGATCAAATCCTATACTGCGTGGAATTTTTTAAACAGCAAATATTTTTATATTATCTACAATAAAAAACTACGGTATTTTTTTTTTAATTATTCCGTAATAATAAAATAATAAAGTGCAGATAAGTTTTCCTAAAAATATTGCCACTCATTAGGCTATGTAAGCCTGATCTAGTAGGTAGCGAGAGAGGTCGACGATCGCGCGAACGTTGACTTACGCAATTCTTTCTCTTTCTATTTCGTCTCTCGGCTGTAGGCGAGATCAATTATGAATAATAACACTCCCCAGCATTTAGGTATATATCACGATAAATATCGCGTATCATTTTAATATTTTATTATAATAATATTTTGGGAGTAATTAGAAAATATATTCTATAAAAAAAAACAAAATGGCGGCTACGATGTTCTTCCTGAAAATGCTCGATGTATATTCATATATGCAAGCTTCTATCATTAAAATCACGCTTTATATAATATTAAATTATACAAACTTTTACAAATAAAAGAAAATAATACAATAAATAGTAAAGTGTCTAAAGAGTCGGCTGTTAATCCTTAAATAATATTAGAGTCATAAGTAGATTTACTTATACTAATCAAAAAAGATGTTGATATTTATATATACAGTATAATATAAAACATGTTTTAAAATTCATTAGTAATAATTTTGGATATACGGGGTGACTTTGTATGGTCTTACGTTAGACTAACATGTGATTCTAATGATAAAAACAAACAACTTTTACTAGAAAAAGCCGAAATGGCTTTAAGTTCGCCTTTGTACATACTTTTAAGTAAAGTGCAATAAAGTATTTAATAATAATAATAATAAGAAGTCGGAAATAAAATATTTTTTTGTTAATTTTTTTTTGCAACAGCCTCTGTGGTATAGCTGTTAAATCCGTGGATTTAAACTCCAGTATCGATTTCTGGTCGGAACACATTAAATTATTTAATTTATTTGTGACATTTCCTGAATTTGGTGCGCTAGAGACATCGACGAGCTTGCCATTTATCATGATAAATGTAATAAATGGGCCTTTAGTAAAGTTGGCTAAATGTGAATCCACTTTATTTGCTTTATTGAAGTAATATACAAACAGTATAAAATAATTACAATATAAATTAAAACTACTTAAAAGTAAAAATTAAAATAAATATAAACTAAACCTAATAAAAAATAAACTATAAGTAAAAAATGTCCTCTAGAGACGACCCTTCAGTGATAGTCCCCAGAAGACTGGCAACATTTCCCCTCTGTATAGCTAAGCTAATACGTTGGCAGAAATAATTGCCAGCCTTCCTGTCTCCAGACTTTTCCGTTAGCCGTTTGGACTTTATTTAAAAAATAAAGCGTGGTTTCTGACTACCCCAGAGTTCGTAATTATGATACAATACAAATTGTTTTGTTTCTATTAATCACAATTTAGTCTAACGTGAGATCATACAAAATCACCCCGTATAAAAACTAATATTGAAATCAAAAAGGCAGGCTTGTTTTTGTCATAATAATAGCCTTGTATCTACATAAACCTTCTTCTAGGTCTATTCGATCTAGTAAAAATATATAACTTTTATATATAGAAAATTATTGCTTCAAGAGGTTTGGTGTGCTATTATTGAGAACTTTTAAGCGTTGTTGTTCATTATACCACGAGATATATTATATTTATAAACAGTTAATCAAGCTACGTTTTTATAAATCAATTTTAATCGATAGTTTGGTATTCAATATAACATCGATGATCTTGTAAGAACGTAGTGTTATCGTTCCAACAATGTTAACATTCATGACAATATTTTGCTTAAGCAGTATAGCTATATATATTTCTATTCATATTATCATGTGATAAATACGAGTATGTACCTATTAATACCATTATTGTATGTTTTAAAATATCGATTGTGTACCTGCATAATGTACTATCTGACAAATTCTAGTTTATAAAATGTTGGTTTTGTTTAGTCCTATGTTATATCTATAGCGTACAAAAACTCAATTAAACTCGTTAAAAATCATACGTATAAATAGGTACGTAACATACAGTTTTCAGTTTTCCTTACGCCTAGTAGTAGCACAATTGTTTAACTAATGAATCAAGGACTGACTGCATACAAAAGCTGCAAATATATTTATTTATAACTACTACTACAAAAGAAGGATTAAGGGAGGATTTAACGCTAGTTCATCCCTCTCTCTCTCGCAAAATTACGGACATTTTGGAAATATTTTCACAGAAAAATAGCAAACATATTTACAACATTTTTTCTCTATTTTACTGAAACAAAAATATGATTAATATATTCCCAAAATGACAGTAATTTTATACCCTAGTACAGTTCTCCCAAAGTGATAATGCGCATAGAAATCTTCGTCACTGTTCGGCAATGGTCGTATTCCCCGAGCGTCCGAAGACAATATGTATATAGAGTGGTTAAGTGCATTTTCTTCATGCATAATTTAGTAGAATTATGTGTAATAAACTAATAAAAACTAATAAATAAACTAATAAATTAATAAACTATTTAAAGTTGAATAAGATAATTAAAGTTGAAATTAAATTCACCTTTGAAAACAAAACCAAGAACGGTGTGTAATATCAGCTCTATATAATTCCACTCAGAGAGAACACATGCAGTCACCGACCGCCCGAATTGTTTTCGATTGTGTACACATGATATTGACTTCTATTTCTTTCGAACAAGGTGCAAAATGCAAGTGCAATGTTTAGGCTCTTACGATTCAATGATTCGGGTGTTTCCGGGAATACGACAATTAGCGAAGATCTGTATGTGCATTATTAATTTGGGAATACTGTAAGTTGATAGACTATAATTTACAAAAGTACATGCTGACTTGAAAAATCATTGACGATATTAGTTTGTGAGAGCAAAGGGATGCAAAAAGTTAAACTATTACTATATAGGACGTTATGCAGGTACTAAACGATGTGTCTACAAAAAACAGACCTGTTCAGTATATTTAGATCTATAACCTATCCATATAATACGGTGCAGGTGAATCGTTTAAAACTATTGCGCACATATATACCTTTTTTATAATTATTTTATATTTTGATTAGAATTTACGCGATTTACATTACAGAGACTTCATTTTGTTTAACTCAGCCTTAGACTTGTCACTACTTGACCGAAACGACGCACGAAAATATATCTCTAAAGTAAATCGCGTAAAGGCCCGTTAAATACTAATAATAATATTTACAAAATGTATTATTATCTGTGCCAGATTATCAACAACTTTTAAATTAATTTGGGACACAATCTTCCTTATTGCATAATGTAATTATACGAATACCAAATATTTACCAAGTAATTATTTTTGTACGTATTTAAAAAATTAAGTCTTCTTTTGTCTTCCTTTAACTATTTTATTATCAGAAAATATAGAATTAATTTATGTATTTGTATGGTACAAGCACCACTAAAAATGTTGATCAAATGAAAGTCTCATGATTTTTGGATAATACCATAATATGATCTGATTATGCTGAACAGGTACAAGTGTATTCTTTAATGTACGAGCATACTTTGTAGAGCCGCAGAGAGTATCGCAGCGCAAAATATATGTATTTTATATACTTCTAGTCTAAGATACGTAGAAGAGCAACATCCTACAGTTTTTGCAACGTCCGGCAGTGTACTATGCTTGAAATTCATCAATGCACTGCACAGCGTCCCGGTGTCAAGGATAATCATTGAAGGTCGCTTCTATGTATTTTGTACTATTAGCACATTGCAGTGCAGTGCATTAATGAATTTTAAGCACAGTACACTGCCGGACGTTGCAACAGCTGTATTATAGTGTATTGCAAATGGCCCAAAAACAAACTAAAGTATGGGGCCGTCCGTTAATCACGTGAGGGTCGAAAGGGCGGGGGGGGGGGGAGTTATCACAAGGGGGGCGTAGTAAAATATCACGTGTATTCATTTTTGTGTCATACACTTTAAACCAAAAAGCGGCGTGTAGTGTGACCTTGACTTGCCGTGATGTGAATATTTATTTAATGTTGTTAACAATTGAATGATGACGCCGAGTGGCTTCATCAACTGACTTGCAAGATGCTTATCCCGTAGTTAGTGTTAAAGAAAGTCTTGCTAATCCGTGGTTCGAGGACAATGTTCATGTACTAGTACAATATACGTTTTTCGCATGATTATACCATTCATTCAATATTATTTTTATCCCAGTTAAAAACAACCTTCATAAAGATTTTAAGATTCTTTGTAGGTACTAAAAGATACGTAATTTTGAAGGGGGAGTCTTAAACCTTACCACGTATCACCAAGGGGTAAAGGGGGGGGGGGTTTAAATGATAAATAAATTAAAAAACATCACGTGATTAATGACGCTTAATATCCGACACTTTGCGCCTCAGCATAGTGTAGTTCATTTAAATACATATTTAAACAATTTTTTGAGCTGCGACACGACACAGTATGCTCATACCTTTAATTCTTAAAATTGTTAACAGCCTATGTAGTATACGCTAGTTTTATAATAAAGGTTATAGAAGTTTATATTTACACCAGTTGCTATATTAGATAAGGCCTATTTATACTGTGACGATATTTGTGTGTGCAGGAAAAGGTTGAGATTTGAAGTATAAGCTATCACCAATCTCAGCCTATTAGGGGCTATTCTAAAACTACGTCACATGTTAAAAGGAGGGGTAGTCAACAAATCTTGACATTATCCCCGCGTTCCGTTTTATAGAAATTTCCAGCGCACTATAATGAAATGATGCTTTGCATTTTTACTTGTTAACGGAGCTATTAACACAACTTAAATGATTGGTGGCGCTGGTTTATGATGTTATCATGTGGTGCTAATGCGATAACTGGAACGCGGATTATGTAACAAGGCCTCATAAGTTTCGTGAAAACGCGAAACGAAGCGACGTGACTAAACATAGAAATACTTTTGTAAATTCTTTTTTCGTTTAATATATACAGGGTGAATTTTTCAAGTGGGCCTTCAAAGGCAAATCCTAAACTTAAAGTAACACGAATGGATAAAAATGCTCAAACTAAATTTTCTTTTACATTTTTAAGGCTTAGATTGTCGTTTCAGGTTACTTTCCACCATTTCATCCTTATAAGCGACACTATTAGCTATTGCATCATAATTAATAAAATAACGGTCATTTTAGATATATATAGATTTGTTTTAGTAAAATAGAGTAACATCGTTGTAAATGTTTTTGCATTTTTCTCTGTCTAAAATTAGGTATATGAAATTGTAAATACAGTGTAAACTCTATATAACGACACTAAAGGGACTGTGCATTTTATGGCGTTATAGAGAGTTGTCGTTAAATGAAGAGAAGAAAAATCATGTATGGAAGACAAGCTAAACCAACCAAAGCCAATTGATTTCGACGCTTTAAGGAGTTTGTCGTTAAATCGAGTGACGTTACATGGAGTTTACACTGTATGTCTAAAATGTCCGTAATTTTATTTCCTAGAAAGCTAATGGACTATATTTCTCAAAAGTACTTGTATAATTTAAAATTGCTGTATTGTGCGAACGTTAATCTCTCTTAAGATGCAGTTTTAGTTTCGGAAACTCAAAATCCGAAATTCCTTGAAGCATTTTTTGCTATTCCTTATAGTTTAGGATTTAGCCTTAAAGGTCCACTAGAAAAAATGAACAAAAGTGACCACCTGTGTTAAGGCCGGGGGCGATAAAAAAATCACGAAATTCGTGTGATGTAATTTATAGATGGCTCCTTATTAGCCTTATGGATGAACAAGACACAAATATCTTCGCAGTTTAAGAATAACTTCCAAAATAATTTTCACAAATATACAAAGAAATGTGCCTGCAAATTGTATTTTCAAAATAATAGCTATAGAAATGCTTTACAATATTTAAAAAAGCTAAATATATATTGAATATTTTTACACAAATGTCACTAGTTTTTGCTAAATCATTTAGTACTCGCAAGTTATATTAGAAATAGAAGAGTAATAGAAATAACATGACAAGTATTGTCTATAGTTTTCTACAATATTACATATACAATTTATATAAGATTGCATTATACTCGCATATTAATTATGAATTATTCTGCACATGTATGTCATTTCACGTAAGTAAACTTCATACATGAGAGCTTAAACGCAAAGAGCACTTAACACTTAAGGTTTGGCTAATACTACAAGATCCGTAGATCGGATTTTACCTTTACCGATGGATTCGAATAAATGAAATCTACTTTTCAGTATTTGCAGCTCGTCAGTTCAACAGACTAACTTTAGTAAATAGACGGGCTTAATCTCTTATTCCACATTTTTTTTACACTATACACAGCAATAGCTTACGATAACTTTCCACTATGTATTTAATATAAATCATTACAGCCCCTAGAACACAGCGTCCTAGACCTCCACAGCTGGGGATGGGCCTTCCAGAACATATATCTGGAGAATTTGGCCAGACAGCTTGGCGAGGATATGATGTAATTTTTTTATGACAATTTATTAACGTTTCCACAAGTTGGTATTAGTGGAACCGGGACCGACGGCTTAACGTGCTCTCCGAGGCACGAGAACGATGGTGTTGTAAATCTATGACAAATGTACTTAAGAAAAGTGTATTTCTCATTGGTACATGCCGGGTGGGTTTGAACCGAACTTTGTAGGATTTAACGAACGCGTTCTTACAACCGAGCCACCACCGCGCATTAATATGTATATATTTATTTAATTAGTATATTTAATTGTATGTATATTCTAGATCACAATTGTATTTCTGCATCTGCTTATAATAGCTCCCCAATCACAGAGGTTAGTTGGTAGAAAATGTATTTATAGCATTAAGCTCGCCTTTGTGTCCACAATATTTTTGGTTCTGTACAATAAAAATAATATTTTTTATTTTCATATAATTAAATAACTAACTAAATATGTTCAAGGCAATAAAGCATCGATCATTAACTAGATTATGAAAACGCACTGAAAACGCCGGAAAAAATATCAGCATATAATAATCGTATGCTGATATTTCCGACAGTACGTTTCAACTACGGTCAACGTGAGGACGTGTTAAAATGCAGAGGGCTGTCGAGGCAATTTATAACTTATGTTTAAATAAATTAGGTTGATTTTGTCATATTTTAATACCATTTATGTTATTTTATTTGTTACCGATGGCTTTGTTTTCGTTTATTATTAAAAGAAAGAGATAGCATGTACGTAGAGGTCCGCTTGCCAGTTTCTCGCTTATTATTATAAATATTTGCACCTACCTTACATTTGAAATGGTCCCCATTGTCCCTAAGGTTGGCTGTCAGATAATGTCTAGCGGCATTAAGTCCGCCCCTTGTATAACGTGCAATAAAGTTTTAAATAAATAAATAAATAAATAATTTTATATATTATTATTAATCTAGTTGAATCCTTGATCATAGCAATAAAGTGTTAATTTTTAAAGTCGGCGTGGATGTCTACTGTCTCTTAAACTACAAAAAAACTGTCAAAACAAAAAACTAATGTGCTATATGAGAGCTTCAACGCGAAGAGCATTTGAGGCTTGGCTAAGGGAAATATATAACGTTATGGATTTAAAAATATACATGATTTGAATATTAGATAGCTGCGAGTGCTGGCCTATTTATTATTACTGGTTTGTTGTATAAAACTTTATAAATACATCCCTATAATTATTAAAACTCTTATTGGTCTTCCACAAGGATGAGGATGAGGCACGCCTGTGATTGGCTGAAATAACAATGTGTCGAGCAAACTACCAATCCCGTTGCGTATAAGAAAATATTTTCACCATTGATTATTATGAATTTATTTTGAACCTCAGATTTCAAAAACATATCTGGGGTTTAGTATATTCCTATTATAGTATAGGCACCTAAAAGAATGCTTTCCTGACAGCAGTTAATGAATAATATCATTGGTTTAAGAATTTTAACATAGAAAAACACATTTCACGTACTAAAGACATTCTCTCTGCGGCCGGACTGTAACTATATTTGTATAATTATTTATCACCATAGGGATCTATCAGAACACTTGGTTATGTCCTTATATATATAAAAATAATACATGAAATACCTGGCCAGTTAGTGATGACATCATACAGAATGGCAAGAAACAGCTCCCAGTTTCCATCCTAATGAAAAGTATCATCACGACCGTAATCTATTTCACATTTAGCCAATTTGAGAGATTTTACTGATTAATTTTTGATCAACAATCGAATGTGTTATCTAAGCGTCTTAACCGCTAGACTGTGGAGGCAGTCATATGTGTATTTTTGCAATTCGTGCTAATTCCAGTCTATATATGTAGCTTATAAAATAATAGGTACATCAATAGACTATTGTAGAAAAATACGTTTTTTGTTCTATTATAATCTTTAATTTATAACCTAATAATAATATATTACCTACCACACATACATTATTTTAAATTTTAGAACGTTACCTTAAAAACATTAGTCAGCGTGAGTGACGTCATTTAATAATACGAAGACTATGTTCGTCTTGAAAGCAAAGCAAAGCTTACTGAAATGAAAGCGATATAAAGTAAAAAAAAACGCTTACAGCGCCAAACCAAACATGGGGGAGCTATTTGCAATTGCAGCGTTTCCGAGCGAAAATTCAAACACGATATTTAAAAGTAGATTTTAAGGCGATTTAGACTCCATAATAAATCTAAAGTATTTTTCAAGGAATCCGTAAATAAATACAACAATCGGAAACACATTTTAAAAATTTGTTAAGTAGCGTAATGTAGGTACCTAATCAATGACAGATACTTACAAATCATATTAAATTTGGCTTTGTTACTATACATGTAACTCTACGCTTGTAAAATAACTTCAAACATTAGAGTGCTAGATAAGTTGAGGTATTTATGATCTAGGTATAAGTGCGTCTACTTTTGTCTGAGGGTTTGACGCCCTTGCATCCCTCTCGCACGCACAATTCCAAAACAATTGTGAGGCTATTAACTTTCTATGAAAATAAAATAACGATATTTTCGAGTTATATTATGTATTTCTTAGATTTGTTTTATAAAATAAGGGAAATCGTTACGAGTATGAAAACTGTGGTAGAGACTGATATAGGTCGTCTGTGGCTGGTGTCAGTTGCTCCCATTCTTGAACTTCGCGTACCGCTTACCATCAGGTGGTCGCCATATCACATGTGCTCAGTAATTTTAAAAAAAGTGTTTTTTTTCCAAAATTTTGTATTTTTTTTCCTAGTAAGTTAATAGACTAGATTTCTTTAAAAAATCACTAAAAATCTTTATATTTGATTGTGCGAGCGAGAGAGGGAAGCGTAAGCGTTAAACCTTTTTAATTCAACAACTGATCAAATAATTAATTAATATTTTTTGATATAGTAATTAATATTTCGAATTTCAAAATGATTGGTTAGTATAGTGACCAATCATTGTAGCAGCCAAAACAAATATAGACTGCTAAAATAAGAGTTTTATGATGGAGTTCTGAGGGGATCAATAAGATTTAAAACGTTGTTTTATTATTATTATAACGCTCGTGATTGGCTCAACTATCAACGTGACAAGCCAACTACCAATCATCTGACGTATAAGCAAAGATATGAAATATAAGATAGAACGTGCATGGATTGCCATTTTCAATACAAAACGTTTATTGCATTATTTTTTTCGCCATATACTTTCTTCTCTTGTCGTAAAAGAACGTGACAACAATAAAATTAATTTGAAGGTACACGTCGAATACGACTACGACATGTCCGCACGATTTGTTAGAATGACCTGACAGTTTTCTATGAAGATCTGTCGTTTTTCATTCGAATTTTTCAAACCGACACTCAAGTCGAAAGCGCCAGAATTAGGCCCCATAACCGGCAATTCACTGTCATGAACAAATTTAACCATTTGCTTTCTTGTCTTATCTTGTTATAAATAAATAAAAAATAAAATGACAATAATTTATTTTAGACATTTGTCCATAGTGTTAGTAACAATCCAATGACTTAAAACTATATTAGTAACAGTACAAAATAATAATAATAATACATCTTTGACCCATGTCCACTGCTTGGCAAATGTCTGGCGTGTGCCACTTCGGGCAAGGGTCAGGATAATTGCCACATCCGCTAAGCAACATCCATAGTTATATATTTAATATCTTTGTGAAGAACAAAAATAAATATTCTATATCTTATTGATCCTCTAAGAAACCGAGCATTGGAAAATCAGTCGTATTGTTATCCAAAACCTAATAGCACGTTTATTTGTGTACTTCTAACGAGTTTTTTTAAAAATAATTTGTGTTCTATTTTCTGAAACTACAGTTCTAATGTGCTGTTGCATATTTATAAAGTTTTAAACTGTATATAATGCCACTAGTTTTCTGATACAAAACTAGAAAACTTTTTTTAATAATTTGGTGTATTAGCTTGACGGAACATTACTGAAATAATCGATTCGACACGCGACGAGAATTTGTTCAATTATTAATATACTCGTAAAGTCGGGGCCACCATTCAACTGTTACGGCTAAAACTGGAACTAAAAGTGACAGCACAGCTGTCTTGTAGTTTTACTATTTTGTACTGTATTGAAAAAAAAATAGGGTTACTAGGATATTAAGTTGTGCCTACAAAATTAATGGATCAATGTATTTATTACAACTCAACCCAACACCCGTATTATAAGACGTTTTCGCAACGCCTCATCCACTCAATTATTCCTTGCAGTTGTCAAACTCTCAGATTATAAGAATATATGACGGTGTTCATAGGTAGATTTTTGACAGTAGTGTCAGTTCAAAAAAAGACTAGATTCTGGTGTCTACACTCCGTCAATAAGAGTTTGAATTTGTTTTTGCTGCATACAGATACTTAGACGCCATCAGAAAATTATCAAAAGCACTTATTTACATCAAATTGTATTCTCAACAAAGGGTTTATTAGAAATATATATTATTTATAACACAAACATTTTGAGCGCTAAATTATCTCATGACACGCGCGACGCGACGTCCGTGTCCGTAATGTATATGTAGCGGGGTAAAGTCAATGGTCAATGTTTGTGTGGTCACGATTTTTTAGACAAATATTTTTCTACGATTTTGTGACAGTACGACAGTCTTAACCATATCAATGGCGACAGTACAGAGTGGCGCTCCTTGTGGTAGTATGAAAATGGTACGCCCTGTGACGTACGTTCGTAAAGTCGGCCGTCGACAGGCGTTCTGTCATAATTATCACAAAAATTGTCTATAGGCGGTAATGTCCTTCAACGTGTTAAGTGCCGTCAAGCTGATTTATTAGTTTCTTGCAATATCTGGTATACAACTTTATAAACATGTTCGAGTATACAGAATGGCTGAGTACAGTAAAGCGTGTTTAATTCTAAACATACAACGAGTAAAGAAGTGACTTATATTAAAAACTTTCAACGATATCTGGCCAAAAATACTTAATTTAGCATTAGCTGAGTACACACGCTTTATGGAACTCAGAGGAAGAAATTTATTTTCATTACAACAAAAGCAATATTTAAAGTACTTAAAATTGTTACATGTTGAAACCTTTATTGTAGTTTGTACTAACATTTTCAGTTATCAATTTTTATTTTTAGTGTTACCAAAGTTTTGTTTTAGATAGGACCACTTGGATAGGGTGTTTTGTTTGATACTCGAGTGTATTCTGTTTTATTTTGTTTAAGTACATACCTATTATTGTCAATTGAAACTATCACAATAAAATACAAATGATTAAACAACTATTTGATTTTTATTTATTATCCTTTACAGTAGTAATTTAAACCTCACATTTTAAGAGAGTTGTAACGTATATATAACCTATATTACGGTAGGAATTCTGCATCAAATGAATGACGGCTTCAGTAGCTCTATTCTGTTACTTAAGCGCCAACATTATTTAGGAATCCCTTAAATAACGGAACTGTCAGTGTTTCTATTAAAATTTCCATTCTCGTATAAAGGTTTCCACTACAGACGACAGCAAAATAACGTTACGATGCGTTCATTTAAAAATAAACTATTATATATTTATTTAAGTATTTGCCGTATTTTTGATTTATTACCTAACGTGTGTTATAAAACTATGTTTAATGTAAATATAATCTTAGTTTAATTAACATAAATGTTGTTAACTTTAGTATAAATTCGCGCCGAACTATGGGGTGTCACTAACTTTTTATCACGATAGATGGTACCTAATATAACTGTCAGTTGCATAGAAAATTTGTACTTTTATTACGAAATTAATTTTCTGGATATTATGCAGAAGTGAGCAGCTTTTAAGTGTACAAATCGAGATTTCCAAGCGAAAGCAAAGATATGTTGATCTCAAAATTGCCGTTCTATTAATTTAACCTTTTTTATTTTAAAGACGGTGTTCGCTTACTTAATTCATCTTTTAAGGTAGGTAACGTTAAGTTAAAATACATTTTTCTGTTATAAAAATGTAAAACTACAAATAAATTTAAAAAATGATTAGTCATAGGTGTAAACAAGGTAACTATCATTGCCGCTAGCGACATCTACTAAAAGCTTTGCCTTACACACCCCATTTAGTTCACGTTTTCCCAATGATTTTGAAGTTGCAACCCCATGGGTGACCTTTGAAATAGTGGAAAAGGTCGGCTATGATCGGAAAACCTCGGGCTAAAAGTGGTAGTAAATAACAGAATTCACTATTTTGACAGTCTGACGTTTGCGCTTAGTAACGGCTGCAGGCGCTGAAGGAGGATAGGATGTCATGTCACAGCCATATTACTATTGCCGTGTTACAGTTATACTCGTAAGTCACGCTAACATATTAAACTAGTTATTTTTGCAAATTGGAAAGAAACATTTTTTTAACGTCTTGGACACAATAAGCTTTCTTGCGCTAGAAGTACTGGCCGCATTCTTTGTCACGCGGCTTTTAAGGCCTGCCGTTTACTGCTGGAATACCCGCGATTTTAGAACAGCCTGGGTTTGCGCGGAGCGATGGTATGAGACCCGACGGCCGTGGAAACTTGGAAGGCCACTGGTGTGGGATGCGATGTCCCATCTCACACTTGCTTCGTTTTGAGTCAAGATGATGGGGTCTCTTAGCCAAGCATCTGGCCAGGGAGTAGTCCAAACGGCTTAAAAGTCTGGAGGCAGGGAGGCTGGTAATTATTTATGCCAATGTATACGCTGTACTGAGAAGAAATGTTGCCAATACCCTTGGGATCAACATATTCAGAGGATATTTTATTTGTTAACTTTTTATTAGGTTTTGTTTATATTTAATTTATTATTATGTCTCCAATATACTAATAATCCCGTGAAATGAACTGAATCTATGAACTGGTAAAACGTGCAACAGTTAATTGCAAACTTAAGTAAATACTATTTATTTTTAAACACATATTCTTGAAAATCCGTTTAAATATCTTATTTTTTATTGATTATACCATTTTTATTAATTTTTTATTACGTCACTAGGAACATTTATATATACTTATATTTTTTCATAAAAGTGTAGTACTCGTAGAACTATTTGCCAGTTTACAGACGATTGTTCTTTAAACTTATTCTGTAAAGGGATTATAATCGCTTAGCAGGTTTTATTAAATATCACCCCTTTCAACATGTTTGTCTATCGTAGACCAAACCTGTAAAACTTTTTTTTTTTAAATGCTTTGATTTTTTGAAATTTACGCCCGGATATTTCATTAAGTACCAGCCCTTGAAATATATTTGTCAATAATTTTTTTTTCCAGACAGGTCACACAGCGCCATCTAGTTTGCGTGGTTAGCTACGTTACGGAAACTAGATGGTTGATAAACTACATATTATACTTTTTTGTTTGTAAATATATACATATTATTTACGACCGAGACAAATTATACAATGTACAACTTGCCCCCGGTGGGAATCGAACCCACGACCTCCCGAGTTCACGGCAACGTTTGTTACCACTAGACCACAGAGGCTTATCATGTAAAGCAATTTTAATCACAGATTTTAGTCTAGGGCTAGAAATTTTATATAGTATCACCCTCAGCAACATATTTGAGCTAGTCAGAACTTCCTAGAAATTCGCTACGCCCCCAGTCCATCTTTTGAAACAACGGAAACGCTATTACAAAGTGCACATAATTTAATGAAAACTTTAGATGTCAACATAAAAAGTACGAATATATCCGATATACGAAGACTTCCAAGCAAACAAGGCACTGTTAAAGCTATCCTGATTCGCTTAAATAACACAATGATCAAAAGCTAGATGTATTAAATCTAGTAGACAATACAAGACTAATAAGGATAATAAACTAAACTCATCTCACCTTGGGATGATCGGGACTAACAAGCCAATATTTATATCTGAGCATCTAACATACAAAGCCAGAAACCTATATCATCTTGGCAGGGAACTTGTGAAGTCTAAAAAAATTAACTTTTGCTGGACCTCTAACGACAAGATATTTCTCCGCAAGGAAGAAGGCCATCTGCATAACAGAAGAATTCCAGATTTTCAACTTGGATAAAAACACCCAAATATGAATTTATTCATAGATAGACTACTTATACTGCTTGCATGCTATAGCTACTCGCATATATAGGAGCAAAGACTACTAGACACGCACGTTCAAGGGATATTTTTGTTCAAAAACCAGGCAGAGCGCTAGGTTGACAGTTTTCTCGCAACCAACACTACACAGTACACACACTACTGTAAGTTATATATTGCTATCTCTCTCTTGTCAATAAGGCCATGCAAGCTAGAGGGAGGCGAATCTAGTTATCGCGACGGCTTCTTTAAAATAACCAATTAGATGTTACTCCCACAGAGTTATAGGAAGGTTACACCGCAAGTGACATTTACATTATTTGTATAGGAGTATATATATTATCCTAGTTTATATTTTTGCTGTCATAATAATACTCTATATGTTTATTTTAAATTGCTAACTAACATATACGATATGTATATTTATTAAACTAAAGCCTATAAATTAACACATTTCAATACTATTTTTCATCGCATAAGTTTGCCTGTGTAGTGATGATACCGCTACTGCCCGTAAGATGGCGCTGTCCAGAGTTCTATTGGGCAGACAGACAGTGGGGGGCATGTTAGCGAAGGCGAAGGGTTGGGAATGGTATCGCTAACGACCGTAAGATGGCATTGTCGAAATATACATGAAACATTTTATCGAAGGTTGAGCGACGGGGTCACGCACTCTAATGGACTTAGACAAAATAACATTCTCTCTATGTACCTATGTAAACAACACATCTTTCTTTAACCCGTTGGTGAGAAAAAACCTACAATAGAGTGGTTAGCTTGCGGCCTGATTGGAAACTGTTTGCACACCTAATAATAAATAAATCACATACAATTTCGCGACGTAAAAGTAAGGCCAAACAAATCAAAAAAATAGAAAAAATAAATAAATTAACAATAGGTTATTTGTCATTTATTCGATATTATATAAATAAGCTAAATATAAATTTCTTAACGACCCCATATATATTTGACAAACAGACAGGTACGAAAACCACGAACTTTTATATGGGTAAATGATTTTTCTTTTATTTTATTTTTTCTTCAATTTTCCAATGTTATTTATAGTAACTGCCTCCGTGGTCTAGCGGTGAAGTCCGTGGATTAAGACTCGGAGGTACCGGGTTCGATTCCTGGTCGGGACACAAAAAAATATTTATTAAAGTAAATAAATACATTTAATTTATTTGTGATATTTCTCGAGTTTGGTACGCGGGAGACATCGACGAGCTTGCCACTTGTCATGTTTGGACTATAATAAATTTGGCTAAATGTGAATCCGCTTATTTATAAGCGTGGTTTCTGACCACCCCGGAAGGGAAACGGTCGTGATGATACTATATTATATATAATCTGCTATTCGGGACGGATACAAATCCAACTAATCAAAAACCGTGAAAATCTGTCCAGCCGTTCTCAAGTTATAAGTGTTCTAACAAACCCGACTTTGTTTTATATATTAACATTTACTTATTATGCAATCTAATATGTCAGAAACCTTCCCTGATGTTCACACAACATATTCCCAAAGTTTCATCCCGATCGGTCAAGTAGTTTTGCTATGCGTAGGGAACACACACACAGACATTCACCTTTATATATATAGATAGATAAAGATTAAAGTTTTTAAATTTTTGTTTCATACTTCACGAATTATTAATTGTGAAATTCAGGTGAAATAAATAACCTAAATTTACCGTCACGAACAGTGGATACACTCCCGCCCCGGCAGACTGGGCAAGTTACAACCATCAGTCCGCCTAATACCTATTAAAGTGTACTCGTACATTGTTCACATAATATGTCGTAATAGTGGTAGGTTATTTCAAGAAATATTTGCTAAAAATATGGTAAAATATGCTTTTGTTTGATAGTACAGCGATACTGCGATATGTAGAGTCTGGAAATTGGATTCATGAAACTGTATGGCTGTACTTTCCCGGGTCAGCGTATATTTATAGATATGACCTAGCTAGATGTTAGTCCGATGGTACTGAAAATTGAGATCTAAAACGTAGAGAAACCGTTTCATTTCATGTACATACATAAAGTGCCGATCGATAGTGCGGCGCATCTCAAAGCGCAACCACCCCCGCACCGTCTGAAACATAAATCAAACGGCTGCGTGTCTCGGAAAGAACGCATCACGTTCCTTTGTCAAGCTATTCCCTCCACTTTTGTGAGGAAACTCGAGATATTTTACACTAATTAGAGTGTATAAACTTCGAAATTGCATCCATCTAAAAATTTGGTTTTATAAACTAGATTTTTCTTTTGTAAATGGAGTAAAAGACAAAGGATATGTGAATCCGTTAAGTTACGCGTGTTCGGAGTTGGTCTCTAATGGGTCCCACAAAATTCGAACCCGTTGTGATTGATATGAACTGCAATACATTTGTTGAACAAAGGTAAGTTGCATACTTTACGTAATAAAATTAAAAGAGAACTTTTTTGTGAAAAAAAATTAGTACCTAAAGTTTAGCAGACGGACGTAGATCACGCAGAGGTTCGATTCCTGATCAAGAACACTTTTTAATTTATTTGAAACATCTCTTGAATTAATAAATCAAACTCAATATCCGATGTCATCATTACAGCTGCTAGAACACAGTGTCTTAGACCTCCACTGATGGAGATGGGTCTTCCAGAATTTGAATCTGGCCTACACTCGCCACGCTCTGGTCAGACGGCTTGGCGAGGATATGATGTCAATTTATTAACGATTCCACAAGTTGGTATAAGTGGAGCCGGGACAGATGGCTTAACGTGGTCTCCGATGCACTGGAACGGTAATGTTGTAAATCTAAGACAATGTACGCATTCCTCATTGGTACATGCCGAAAGGGTTTGAACCGACCTTTGTAGGATTTAAGGAACGCGTTCGCAAGCCACCACTGCCCCTATCCGATATGCTTGTCACTTTTTAGCAAACGTCAAATCAAGAAAGAATGAAAGAGGCTGACGGGCCTAATACACAGTGTATAAATTCGCATCTCTTATTAAAGGACTTATAAGTTTATGCTGAACTTAAGTATCTTCTATCTAAAATAATTACGTCAAGAGTTGTTTAAAAAAATCAGATTTTCTTATTAAAGTTAACTCGATGTACAGCCCACTGTGCGGCGCTACAACAGCGTGCCCTGTACCACGATACTCTGTTCGCGCGGCGATAAGCGACGCCTGATATGCAGTTTGCGAAATTAAGCGACCCGCTATCGTTATCATAATATTTATCAAATAGCGGACTTTATTGAATTCGTTTTTCGGCTGAATTTTAATATCTACGTACATACATACATCAAATGGTTTTTTTCTAGTAATTAAATAGCTACATATAGTTCTCGTTACATCCAGGTCTAAATCCACAGACTTAACCACTAGACCACAAAAGAGTATCAACTTTTCTAGGAAATAAAATTACGGACACACATTTTGCAGATATATTACACGCTATGATGGATACATTTGAAAGTCATTATAGGATCCCAGATGAACAGCTGTATCAGCCTATAGGCCAGACATCTTAGTGTTTTCTCGGAACTTAAAAAAAGTTATCCTTATTAAACTTACCGTTCCGTGGGAATCAAATGTTCCAAAAGACCACAACATGAAGTCGAATAAAAAGATCAGGAACGGGTTCAAGACTCAGCTTTACGCAGTAGAAGTTGGTGCAAGAGAAGAAGAAAAAATTGGGAATTTTACTGAAAGACGGCATTAACGGAATCATACAGTATTTGGTTGGGTAGGGAGATGAGTAGAATGGTGGATGGTGAGCGTATTATCGCGCAATAAAATAAAAAGGGAGGCCTTTTCTTAAACCAGCCTATTGTCGGTCGCAAGCCCGAGACACCATTCTAAGTCTGTGGATTTAGACTCGGAGGTACCGGTTTGGATTCCTGGTCGGGACACAAAAATATTTGTGATATTTCTCGAGTTTAGGACACTGGAGACATCGACGAGCTTGCCACTTGTAAAGTTGGCCTATAGTAAAGTTGGCTAAATGTGAATCAGCTTATTTATAAGCGTGGTTTCTGACCACCTCGAAAGGAAAACGTTCGTGATAATACTTTACTTTTTTTACTCTGTCTACTTAAGTTGTAAAAGTGAAATATGTTCAAAATGTCTGTGATTTTAAATCCTAAAGTTAAACAAAATTCTCAATGTACACTCAAACTTGAAAAAAGTTTTTTAATCATTCTATTGCGAGGTGCAAAAACATACCCTCTTAATGCTAAGACAGTTTTACTAATCTTAATAATTAAGGTGGTAACTGCCAACATAGTGTTAGCAGCCCCGGATCTAGCCCATGCCCCGGGCGGCAATTTTAGAGGGCGGCAAATTCAAACTAATACTCAAATCATCATTAAAGCAACTTTGACCACAGAAACGTCTAGTACTTGAAGCACATAAAATATTTTTGCGGGGCGCATAAGCATAGGTCAACGACGGCGCGGAGCTCGCCCGCAGGAATCGCATACGTGTACTGGGCAAGTGAAATGCACCTACATTAGATTTGAAAGGCTCGAAGAGTAAAATTGTAATTTGTGCATTACAATAATATAATTGATTTTTGTTTTTAATCTTACGTTTTATTATAGACTGTGGCCTGTGCTATACTAATTATAAAATATATATGATAATGCTAAAATGATAATCGAGGGCGGGGGCGGCATTTTTCAATTATTACCCCGCCTCGAATAAAATCAAGATCCGGGGCTGAGTGTTAGCACTATTACCAAAAAAACTTGTTCTAAAAGACGCTATTTATATTATTGTAAATTCTTTATTGCACTTAAAAACTTAGCAGTTGAGTACAAGGGCGAACTTAATTCCTCTCGGCATTTTATACTAGCTGAGTAACCTTTGGGAGTGTGGTAGACGATTGCGGGTAGAAATAAAAAGAAATACACATACATAATAATTTACATACTGCTACATAAATACCAATAAAATATTAATAATATATATATTTACCTACCTATGTAAGAATTAAATTAAAATTAGATTGTGTTCCAAAATTATAAACATTTCTGACAGATGGAATTAATGAAGCTATTAAACATGCTAGAGCGAGTAGTAAATCTGACGGGATAAATATTTGAATGTTTTGAATATTCGAACGCAATCTAGTTAACAAGCAATAATATATATATACAAACCTATATTATGGTAGGAATTCTGCATCAAATGAATAACGGATTCAGGCTGCGCTGTAGGAGGATAGGATGTCATGACACAGCCATAGATATTGCCCTGTTTCAGTTATATTAAACCAGCGCCACAACCGTTTCATTTAAGCGCGTTACTTTGTTTAGCTCCGTTAGCTTTCATAAATGGAACAAAACTGTTTTTTTTTTCATTGACATGTAAAAATGCAAAACAATCAGACTGCGCAGTTAGATTTAACGTTTGTCCATCTGTCAGATTGTATTTGTTATTTTTTGAATTTTCTATGTTTGTTTTAACGTTCCGCTTTATGTTAACTACCTTCACCAACTCGTCTGGCCAGCGTGGCCGAATTCGCCAGATAAAATTCTGGCAGGCTTATCTCCAATAGTGTAGGTAGACCTACTCTGTGTTCTAGGGGCTGTGGGACTTCAAACAGTCAGTTCTTTTATTAGGCAATCGAACAGTTCACGCTAAAAATGTTGTGCCGCTGGTAATTTTCTATAAACGGAACGCGAAGTATGTCACAGCTATCTTGAAAGATTTGTCATAAATAATAGCGCTGCAAGCATCTCATGAAACATTAACTTTTAATTGACAATAATAGGACCCTTATTTTTTTTAGTAATCGTTAATATTATAAACTGAGGGTATACCACTTTCATCATTCATTACAGCCCCTAGAACATAGCGTCCTAGACCTCCACTGTTGGAGATGGGCCTTCCAGAATATATATTTTATTTTTATTTTATTTTCTTTTTATTTTCTTATATACAGGATTACAAACAATTGTACAGAGAGAGAATACACAATAAATTGGTTTTACAAACAGTGTTAATATCTGCACAACCAGCTTCAGTAATCCAAATGTTAAAAGAAGTAAATGTAACCCATGAGTTGTTTTAAAACCATAATAATATTTTAAAAAACAACCTTTTTGTACAGTAATATAACTGCTAGATATATACCATTTTAATTATCTCTTTCTTCTAAAGTTAACATTTGCAAGACCTGGTTTCTGTAAGAGACAGGCGACAATGCAAAGAGATCGACACAATGAAAGAGATCATTATAGGATTGTAGAATTCGCCTTAGTGGCATACGTTTACCTGCGTTAGTTCGGCAATATTTAACTGCAAATAGACGGTGGGGGTATAGTTCACGAAATCGGTATAGGTCACGAAAAAGTATATCCGGAGAATTTGGCCTACACTCGCCATGCTGGCCAGACGGCTTTACTTTTATTTAATTTCTTATACTTACAGTCAACAAAAAATCCGCCGGTTCACCTTATAACAATTTTCTCTTCCAATCGCAGCCACTTTTGTGCAGAGTTTATTAAATGGGCCATCGCTGATTTTTGGGACTGTTTTTTAATATTATTATTTTATACTAGCACGACATGACCCTGCGCCCATACGATGGCAAATGACGCGCAAGGTCTATGAATGTTAGCAATCAGACATTCATGACTGTCATCAGTCACTAACACTATGCCGGCTTGACTGAGCATGACGGCAATTCGAGCCTAATCCCGAAACATGTGGGTAAACTTTACTGGGTTTATCGGCATGAAAGTCCCGGTAGACTGGGCAAATTACCATCATCAGTCCGCCTACCACCTATTAAACTGTACATTGTTCACATAATATGTATGTCGAAATATTTGCTTTAATAGTTAAATGTGTCTTTGATAGTACATAGTGTTGCCCAAAGCAAGACCAAGACAATTTATTTGTGATATCTCTCGAGTTTGGTACGCTAGAGACATCGAATAAATTAAATAATGTATTGTGTCCCAACCAAGAATCAAACCCTGTACCTCCAAGTCCAAATCCACCGAATGAAATGAAATGAAATGAAATGAAATGAAATATTTATTTGCAGGAAACATGGTAACAAACAATATTAACCGCTAGACCTCGGAGGCATTAGGTATAGGTAGGATTTAGGAATACTCAAATTAAATTATTTGCAAAGAAGCTCTCCCAAGATGTGTAGAGTTCGAAATTGGATTCATGAAACTGTATGGTTGTACTTTCCCGGGTCAGCGTATATTTATAGATATGACCTAGCTAGGTGATAGTCCGATGGTACTGAAAATTGAGATCTAAAACGTAGAGAAACCGTTACATTTCATGTACATAGGTACATAAAGTGTCGATCGATAGTGCGGCGCATCTCAAAGCGCAACCACCCCCGCACCGGCCGATAATTCAAACGGCTGCGTGTCTCGGAAAGAACGCATCACGTTCCTTTGTCAAGCTATTTCCTCCACTTTTGTGAGGAAACTCGAGTAATTTTACACTAATTAGAGTGTATAAACATCGAAATTGCATCCATCTAAAATTTTGGTATTATAAACTAGATTTTTCTTTTGTAAATGGAGTAAAAGACAAAGGATATGTGAATCCGTTAAGTTTCGCGTGTTCGGAGTTGGTCCCTAATGGGTCCCACAAAATGCGAACCCGTTGTGATTGATATAAACTGCAATACATTTGTTGAACAAAGGTAAGTTGCATACTTTCCGTAATAAAATTAAAAGATAACTTTTCTATAAAAATAACATACCTAAAGTTTAGCAGACGGACGTGGATGACGCGGAGGTATAGGGTTCGATTCCTGATCAAGAACACTTTTTTATTTATTTGAAACATCTCTTGAATTATTAAATCAAACTCAACATCCGATATCATCATTACAGCGTCTTAGACCTCCACTGCTGGAGATGGGTCTTCCAGAATTTGAATCTGGCCTACACTTGCCACGTATATGATCTAGTAGCAGTACTATATGTGTATGACTGTCATACACTAATTCATTTTGTACCGATTAGTCTAGCTTTGATTCTCATATCGTTGGTTTTTTCGCCCTGGTTTGCTATATTAGAAATGTCTCTGACTGCAATAGTTGTTCTGTTTTCTTTTTTCCAAATACATATCTTCACGCCAAATCCCTTGCGGGGTAGGCGGAGACAATTGAGCGCCACTTGACACGATCACGACATACCTCTTTCGCTTCTTCAACATTCATCAACCTCTTCATACATGCCCTTTTGTTTCGATGGTTTTTTTTATTAGGTGCATACCTTCAGATATTGTTTATTTATCTGATCGTGAAATGTGAGTCTTGGTCTGCCAGGGCCTCTTTTACCCACAACTTTTGCATTATATATCTGGTTCGTCAATCTCTCTTCGCTCATCCTTTCAACATGCCCAAACCATCGGAGCATGCCCTTCCTTATTTTTGTCCCTATGCTTTCTTCATACCTACCGTATTTCATCATTACGTATGCGGTCCGTTAAATTTACGCCGCATATCCGACGCAACGACCTCATTTCTACTGCATTAACGTCTCGCTTCCATACATAAGTGTTGGTACCAGCATAGCATTGTGTATAGCGAGTCGAGCTTTGCCACTGACATTTCGACTGGCGATCAGTGACCCCAGGGCACCGTTAACACTATTTCCCGCATTCACTCTTCTTTCAACATCTCTGTCGTACTTCACATCCGTAGTGAAAACACTGCCCAGATATATAATTTCGTTTACTTGTTCTAGAGTTTTACCATCAATCTTTATCGTCACGGTTGCCATCCTTCTTCTTTCAAACACTAGTTTGGTTTTTCTCGCATTCAAACGGAGTCCTTTTTTGCACATCCCTATTTCATTTCTGTGACTAGTGATTGCAGTTGTTCTTCGGACGATGCCATAAGAACAGCATCATCTGCATAAAGCAGGCAGTTCACCACTAGATCTAGATCACTCATCTTTATCCCACAGACACTCTCCCTCACTCTTTTTAGGCATTTGTCGAGATATAGAGTAAATAATCTGGTGGAAAGCACACAGCCCTGTTTGACGCCCATTTGGGAATCTAAGCAGGGCGATATACCTCCCTTCACCCGTACACAAGCTTTACAGTCCTTATAAAGGGTCTGTATAGGCTGTAGCAGTTTGTCATCTACTCCATACTTCGGTAATATATCCGAAAGCTTCTTTCTTACAACTTTATCAAAAGCCTTCTCCAAATCCACAAAAGCAAAGAAAACCTTCTGGTTGAAGGCCAAAAACTTCTCCGTGATATTGCGGAGCGTGAAGACTTGGTCAGTGCATCCTCTTCCACGTCTAAAGCCTCCTTGTGCCTCCCCTAAAAGACCTTCAGTCTTCTCTTGCAATCGTTTCATGAGAATCTTGCCATACATCTTGCTCGCCAAACTTATTATACTAATCGCTCAATAGTTCCTTATGAGTAAAATAATAAAAGATGTATTTTATATCCATAATATCTACTTTTATTGTGGTATAGGTACATATTCAATAATATTTACATCTTAATATTTTAAAAAATCTTACAAATCTAAACTTATAGATATCTAACACTAAAAATGTTTACAGTGTGTACATATGAAAATAAATTAATGGTTTTGGAGTGTTACCTTCGTGGCACATGACGTTATGATAATTTGTAGATATTTACATAACTAAGAGGAAAAAAATGTACAAGATCGGCGAACAGCTAATGTAATGATGTATGAATGAAATTATTTACATAATACATACAATGTTTAGAGCTATGTGTATATGTTCGGTATATCATTACATGGATTCTAGTTCTGCTGTCCCTACATCTACCTAGATGATTTGATCATATAACACTAATAAAATATTGTCAATTTAGCGTGACATGATAATTAAAGACAATAATATCACAGGTACTTTCAAGGTGCCTACTAAACTTGGGTCAGCACATTTCATCATGACATTCCCAATCTAACAAAATTACTGGGGTTCTCTTGTATGCGTCGTTCTCGATCTTACTATGAATACTGCAAATAAAATAATGAGATTATTGCAGCAATATCAACTTAGATTTAAAGTTAAATTAACATTTCCAAATGCATGCTTTATACCTACAATTTGAAAAATATGATTCTTGTACCTAATACTGAGACACGATGTCACATTGAGCCACTATTGAATCCACGTAATGAATGAACATAGATTAAATAAATAGATAAGGACGATTTTCTCTTCACGTGTTCGGCTTAGGCTTTATCATCATGGACGCTCGCTTCAGCGTGTAGTCCCAACCGCGCCAACGGAACCACACAATACCTGAAAAATATATAATACTTAATATATTATGAATACTGGCAGACATACAGCAACATGTTTAACGGGATATTAATTAAGATGTTATTGAGGATACCAACCTATCGACACGAACGCATTCCTTCCGGGTGGTCAATAAATACGTTTTTAAAGAAGTGGATTGACATTTTGCCAACTTTACTATAGGCCCATCATGACAAGTGGCAAGTGGGTGTCTCTAATGCACCATACTCGAGAAATGTCTTGAAAAAATTTGTGTGTTCGACCATGAATAGATCCTGTACCTTCTCGTCTAAATCCACGGAATTAACCGCTCGACCACAGTGGCAGGTTTATTATCATCATAACCCCTAGAATATACTCTAGACCTTTTTGAGATAGGCCTTCCAGAAGATATATCTGGAGAATTTGGCCTAAATTCGCCACGCCCGGCAAAACGGCCAGTTATAGTGGTTATTTAATAATAATTAAATTTGTTTGTTAAGAATACTACATCTGGGTTAATTTATATTACATAATTAATATTTGAACAATATTTCATCTTCTAATTAACTTTTTGTATATGAACAACGCTAAGACGTGGAAGCTCTCCCAGCTAGTATGTGTCCACATTCCTATAACTTGGAATCTTTCAAGTTAGGTGTGATTAAGCATCTTGTTAGGCTGTAGTAGTAGAGACTGATGTCAGTCGTTAATGACTGGCGTCAGTTGCTCCTATACTAAGACTTGGACCTCACGTACCGCTTACAATAAAAATAATAAAAAACTACAAGCGGAGCTAGTGTTGTCCGAGTGTATTAAATAAATAAAACATTAAATGTACACAATTGCCGTTATTGATATAACAGTGACTGTTATGATTCTCTACCCCAGGGTTCGACTATTTTAAATAATAATAATAAATAATAAATATTTCCAGACAGGTCACACAGCGCCATCTAGTTTCCGTGGTAAGCTACGAGGCTTGTGTTACGGAAACTAGATGGTTGATAAACTACATATTATACTTTTTTTTTGTAAATATATACATATCATACATACAAACACCCAGACCGAGACAAATTATACAATGTACAACTTGCCCCCGGTGGGAATCGAACCCACGACCTCCCAAGTTCACGGCAACGTTTGTTACCACTAGACCACGGAGGCGGTTTTATCTATTCTACCCTAGAAGCACTTCTCTAGTAAGCGACTCCTTAGGCGATGTTTCGGAGATTCTTATATATATAGTTAGTAGAAATGGCAGTCCCAGTAGATCAGTCAGTATAGTTTATTTTTAGATTACCGCCAGTCATCATTATCATCAGCCTGTGTTTCTCCACTGCTCCGCCTTAGCATGGGCTTTGTTGTCAAGCTGTCTAAATTTAGTTTTTTACCGCAAAAATTTTCACAAGTATGGCGGCTATCAGATGCCGCATTCCAGTTATAAGCCGTGCTAACATCATTAACCAGGTAGCGCTACAAAACCGTTTTATTTAAGCTGTATTACTTTTAGTTACCTACGATAAATGGAACGTTTTTGTTAATTTTTTGACATTCACAATTATTCAAACAACTAAATTACGCCGTATCTGTCAATAAGTAAACCACCGATGTAAACATTTCCATTTTTTTTATGAAACCCTAAATGAGAGTACTATTGTATCTAGGGAAAATGTTAGTTAGCATTTCGTATCCGAAATTGTTACTCACGCTAGAATGTCATCTTTTTTACATTTCAACTATTTTTGTCGTTTCTGGCCTTATCTCACACACCATGCTAAAGTCTTTCTTTGTCTCCACTGTTATGTATCATGACTTCGTCGCAGTCGCAACTCATTCAATAGCCGTCTCAAGCAGTGCTGTCCTATGATGTAGGATGTCCTATGTGGCTTGATCTACTGAGATATAAAAGTGGCAATACATCTTAACAAAGTAAATACCTTGTCTGGCTGTGAGGTCCTGCGGGTCGTGAAGATAAAGGCCGTTGAGGCCGCGACCGCATGACTTCCACCACCAGCCCCCCTTCAGCATCGAGGCGCAGTTCAATGACGATCGGTCGTTGTCTCTGAAAATAAATAAAACAATTCCATTGGATATAAAGTACATTATGTAGTATTTTGACCAAATTTCCTATCATAGAATATTTTTAAATTAATATTTATACGTTCAACTATATTTCATTTAACCATTATAAAGGATTTCAACCAGGTCTTTGACAGACAGTGTCAGAGTAAAATACACATTAAACGTATAATAATGAAATTGAAAACTAACCTGTTATAAGTTGAGAATGGGCTGTTGTTGGATCCATACCACGGGTCATTGAGAGAGTCACCAGCATTGCCCTCGTATCCATCGATCTCCAACTTGTAGTAATCGGCCTCGGAGAATATTTTAAAATGCGAGTAATGTGCATATCTGCAAAACAAAGAAATTAATTAGGCAACTAGTTCGCTGGCAAAGTAGGCGGCCTTTTATTTATTAAAGCGGCCACACACGCTACGGTCTACCGGACAGGTTACCTGTGCAGGTCAACTAGACGTCGATAGTGTGTATGGGGACTTTCCGGTTTACCAGAGCGGTCTTTAGTACACCGTACGGTGTGACTCTAAATAATTGATTTTAGATCACGCGCCGGTCGTCTGCGGAGGTTAAAAAAACCGCACAGGTCCACACACGCCCCGGACTACCTGCGCAGGCATATCTGCAGTGACTGCCTCTATGTATGCCTCTCCGGAGGACCGTAGTGTGTATGCCCGCCATTACGTAAGACGATTTTTGACAGTTTTTGACCCCCTCCCCCCTTTGTAAGATACAAAAAGAATAGGCCGATGACCCTATTACGAAAGAATAAGAAGAAAAATAATAATACATAAAATCAAATTTTGTTTTGTTTTAAAGTAATTTATCATTAAAATCGTATTTACATAGTATGTATATGTATGTAATCTTAAGATGTTGATCAATGCAGGTCTCTAAACCCAGTCGAAAAGTCGATTTGGCACTAAATAATCTTAACTTTTTAGCGCATTTTTTGTAATCTTACGTTAGAACTATCGAGAACCCCTCTCACTTGTAAGGTAAAATAAGCCATGGTCGACCCCTACCCCCCTAAATTGTCTTACATTACGTAATTTTAAAATATTTTGTGAGCTCGCTTTGCGTACTGCTTAAGTTGTTTTGATTTTACCACCCTAATACCAGTTAATTAATGACAAGTTATAAGGTGAAATGTAATATAATAGGTAATCTCCATATAATAGGTAGGTTCTGGGTGCTATATTCATTTCCCTAATCTTTTACTATCGGACAGGATTTATTTAGTATTCCACGAGATCTTTTTCTGTCACAAACAGAGAACGTTTCATTATATCTATCAATAGCTCGGTACACAAACGTTCGACTAATAGCAAGCAGATAGTTTCAAAAATTGCATTTGGCTTCATACCTATTTTGTGTAATGCTATCACAGCAATTCGGTTCTCTTATTTATTTTTTATTTTATTTTATTTTATTTGGGTAACTCACAGCTAATACAATAGATTAAATACTATGATAATGACTACAAGCTAATTAAGAGTTACCACACATAACAAAAATACAAGCAAAAAAGAAAACCAAAAGTAATAAAAACTAAACCGAAAATAGTTACTCATTCATTTAGAGTTACGAAATTGGAAATTATTTTGCTCCTCACGGAATAAATGCTGTCACAAAATAAGTCAATGTCTAAATTGTGACTTAGTAAGTTAAACAACGATACAGCTCTAGGTATATAACTATTCTGCCTATAATTGCTATGAGCATGAGGTACACATAGTAGGTCTGAAGCACGCAAGCAACGGACTGATGTCCTAAGACCAATCATATCTAATAATTCTGGACAGTCAATGATACCTCTGGCAATCTTAATGAGAAAAGTCAGGTCAGCTACATCGCGTCTGATCGAAAGAGGGAGGACGTGATATTTTATACAACGCTGTTTATAAGTAAGACCAGGTAATTTAAATTTATAACTGAGAAATCGAGTAAATTTTCTCTGGATTTGTTCAATCTTACTTATGTAAATATTATAGCGTGGGTTCCATACCTGACAAGCATACTCCAGGTGGCTTCGGACATACTCGCAGTACAACACCTTGACAGTTTTCATTTTCGTAAATGACTTAGACATACGCATAATAAAGCCTAGGGCTTTGTTAGCTTTTATAATTATGGAATATACATGACTATCAAAATTTAATTTACTGTCATGTACTACGCCTAGGTCTTTAGCTTCCACGACTGTTGAAATAATTTCTCCATTGATTTTATATGTAGAATTGTACCCATTAATTTTGCGAGAGAAACTGATTGAGAAGCATTTTGAAGGATTTAAATTTAATTTGTTGGAGAGACAATAATCACTCAACCTAGAGAGATCATCCTGAAGTTTGGCTTCATCAGTTGAATCGTTACAGACTCTAAAAATTTTTATATCATCTGCAAAAATAAGAAACCTGGAATTAACAAAACATGAATCGATGTCATGAATGAAGAGAATGAATAATAATGGGCCTAATAAAGACCCTTGTGGAACGCCAGAAGGGATTACCGCCCATGCTGATGTATAGCCGTTCAGGACAACTGCCTGCGATCTATTTTTGACATAAGACGAAAACCATCTAAATAAGTCACCCCTAATGCCAACTGCCAGAAGTTTCCGGAGCAATAACATGTGATCAATGCGGTCAAATGCTTTCGTATAGTCGGTGTATATTGTGTCAATTTGGTTGCCCATATGCATCTGATCAGTTACATAATCATTAAAGACAGTGAGGTTGGTTACTGTGGAGCGATTTCTAAGGAAGCCATGTTGACAAGGGCTGAAATATAGCCTAAGGCTATCATACAGTTGAATATAGACCAAGCGCTCCAAAACTTTGGCAAGCAGACACAATTTAGAAATTGGCCGATAATTAGAGACACAGTCCTTGGGGCCTTTTTTGTGAATAGGTGTTATAAAGGCCATTTTCCATCTGACAGGCATAACTCCTTCGCGAAGTGATCTTTCAAATAAGATGGACACCGGAACAGACAATTCTAAAGCACAATTGATTAAAAACACAGCTGGAAGCTGGTCGGGCCCTGCCGACTTAGAGGGATCCAATTTTCTAATTAATTTGAGTACAGAATCCGACGTAATGCTAATTGAGGAAATGTCGCATAATGGCACAGAACCAGGGTCGTCAAGAAGATTCTCTGGATCAGTTTGGTTGGGATCACAGTCAAGAAAGGTTGAGCGAAAGTATGTTGAAAATAAATCGCTGATACCAGGACCATCCTGACAGTGACGCCCCTCGTAGGACATACTAGCCGGATACGACATGTTGCTTCGATTCCTTTTAATAAACGACCAAAACATTTTAGGGTTATCTTTAATTGAATTTTCTATCCTTAACATATAGGCCTGGTAACAATCGCTCTCAACCCTTCTCGCCCTGTCACGTAATATTTTGAAACTATGTTCATCCGAAAGATTTCCATAAGTCTTGAACTTTTTCCGGAACTTGAGTTTTTCACGTAACATTTTTATCAACGCTGGCGAGAACCAGGGTGGATATTTGTCAGGATAAATTTGACGGACAGGGATATATTTATTTCTAAGGTCCAACAATATCTTATAAAAAGACTCGACTGCATCATCAACTGAACCACAACTAAGAATGCTTCCCCACTCTGTGTTGACAAGATTGGAACGTAATAGGTCATAATCGCCTCGACGATATAGATATACGGATCGTTTATTGGCTGCAAGTGAGTTCAATTCAAAAAACGGTACATTTATAAATAGGGCTTTATGGTAGGGGTCCTCAGGAACTAAGGGATCGCTACAGGCTTCGACTGAGACGGTATTATTGCACAAGACAAGATCCAGTAATCGACCATAATTATTGTTGATATTATTATACTGCTCGAGATTACATAGATTGAGAGTATTTATAAAATCAGATACTTTATTATCGTTCAGATAATTCGAGGCATTCGACATGCAACTTGAACTGGGCCACACGATTGAACTCATATTAAAATCACCCAACAAGAGAAATATATCGGATGGATGGTCGTTAATTATTGTAGATAAATTGTTCATAAAATTTTGTAATTGAGTGTTGAAACTATTACCCTGGCTTTCGGTACAAAGATATACTGTACAAATGTTTAATTTGGGTGAACTATTATGTTTGGAGTGACCACCACGTGATAGACAAGGTGAGAGTGTTATCCAAATATCTTCCGCACTGGAGTGCCACTCAGGTTTGGGTAACACTAACAGCTCGCGTTTTAAAGCGATGAGTACACCGCCTCCACGTGACTGGTTGGTAACAGAGTAATTTCTATCGCGACGCCACACCAAATAACGGTCATCAAACAGTTCGCTGTCAGAGATTCCATCAAGTAGCCATGTTTCAGTCAGTGCAATAATGTCGTAGTTACCTAGCCTTAAATTACGTGAGAATATGGTGGTCTTAGTCCGCAGTCCGCGTACATTCTGATAATATATATTTAATTTTTTTTTGATAGTGGATTGCAAATACTAAGTAATAAATAAACAATATACGTCATACCGTATAATATACAAAAAACAACTTTCAATGATCGTGTACAGTCACACAGCAAGCTTACAAGCAAATTGAGTGATATAGAGTTATTGCTCCAAGTCGAAACAGCAGAACGTTGCAGACATGTTAAGTTTCCGTGAAAAACAATAATAAATTCCTTAACAGAAGCAGAATGAAACAGTAAAATAATAATAGTATCGAGAAGCAGATCATGCATAACATAGCGGCCCATAAACAGAACCAAAACTATAATTAACTTATTGAAATTAAACAAGAGTAACACATATTTTAACATAGCGAACAGTGCGACCATATACGAGTGCAGAATAATGAGCACATGAAAATGACAATAGTACCAGTTTAAAAACAGGCTAGTAAAAAATAAACAAAAAGTAATTAAAGTACAGACTAATGAATCTTTGCTAGATCCTTTTCCGAAGTAATAACAAATACAGGGGACGTAGAATCCTTCCTGACAAAAATCTTCGTATGCTTCACCCAGACATACATAAAATTATTCTCCTTAGCCAGGGTTTTCGCTCTAGCCAAAAGGATTTTATTCTTGACAGTAAGGTGGTCATTAACAAAGAGTTTATGTGAACCAGGCAAGTCTATATCTAAGGGACTGAGTGATTTTTGCCGTGCTGCTGCCACAAAGTCCTCCTTCATATAGCGATTAACAAATGATGCAAGAATAACCTTTGTGTTATTGCCGGTTTTATCGCGGGATGGAATTCTAGCGACGTAGTTAATATAAGACTTGTTGATCGGATACATTATTTTGTCACCAATTTTCTTAACTATATCAAAAAGATTTTCTCCTGGTTTTTGTGGCACCCCTTTAATCTCAACGTTGTTAGCCCGCAGCCACTGATCGCGGCCATTAGAGTCCTCTTCCAAGGCCACCATACGCGCGGTCATGGCTCCCACGTCCGCCTTCACATGCTCAATTTCTTTGACTCTGTCCTGCAGCTTCACAACCTTGTCAGTCAGAGTAGTCGATAGGTTTTTCAGCTCACTAATATCCTTCTTTATAGTTAAAATATCATCTGAGAGGCTTAGAAGCGGCGTCAATTTATTGTTTAATTTATCCAGCTCCTGCATCACATCTTCCAGAGTAAGCCCACCAGGACTGGAAGGAGCCGACGGCATAAGTCCAATATTTTTATTGGCCGACCTTATCTGTGCTTTACATGTGCTGCACTTCCAGGTGGCCTGGCGTTCGCCCAGTCTCCGATACCCCTGCTCAGTAATACCCGAACAGTCATAGTGGTAGTGATTAGAACATGCAGTACACTGAACTCCATCACCAACCGCATCGCTGCATTTTCCACACGAATCAGCCATGGCGCAAGAACAATAGAAGCTCAAATTAAAATAGTATAATCAGGCGTCGCAAGAAGCCCAGCAAGGTGCCCAGAGTCCAGCCAATACCTAATTTTGATTTTGGTATTAAATGTTAATTCAACATAGTGACATCTATTGGCAGGTAGCGGAACTAGGTGCTCTTCTAAAGTATAAAAGCTTCTAAATATAATACGACGAAATAGTACACCCAATTATTACCAGATGGCGCCTAAAATTTGAATGCGCGAGAGTGTTGGCAGTGTGAATGGATATGGTAAGATGGCGCTAGTTGAATTAAATTAAATATATTTAGTAACAGTATTTTTCATTTCAAACTGATATTATGATTTAGCAATATCCCAGCAATGGTGGTATGCCAACGTTAGAATATAATCCTACACTGATACCATACACGGTTAAACCACGACGAAAACAAATATAAACACTAACGAAATCTAGTGATCACTTTATGCCCTATATCTCAATAATTACGTAAAACTAGATCGAGATAACACTTGTCGAGACAGTCCACAGCGTAAAGTCACTTCTACGAAAATAATTTCACTTCCAAGTTGTTTCACCGTAACAATATCAAATAAGCAAACAAATAAGCTTCATCAACTCTATTTTAAAATCACAAGAATATTTAACAATCTTGCGATCATGTGAGCGCGATTATGAGAAAACACAATGAATATTCAAACGAGAATGCTCATCATATGGGGCTCAGTGAAACTCAGCGCTGCAGCGGAAATGCAGCAGCGGAAATGCAGCAGCTCACTCATTTATTTTATGCATTTATCTTGTCTATTTTTTATATTTGTTGGTCATTTTATATATATTTTTTTACGTCTTTTATTATTGTATTAGCTCTTGGGTGCAAAATTTTATTTTCTTTCTTTCTTAGACAAGTTCCATATTTAAATGTAATATTATTGTTTTTTTTTTAATTTAACTGTATTTATGGACAGACTATGTATGTTTTTTTTTACATTACATGCATATTCTCCTGCAAATACATAATAAGTCTGCGAGTTGGCACAACATCGTCCAGTAATTCGTGGAGAAAAGGACTGTGCTAGGAAGTGGACTTACCTTTTATTGCCGTCAAAATCTTCAAGTTCTACTCTAAGCATATAGTCATCATTGTTGGTCAGCATGTAGATGTTTTCGTTGCCCAACCAGAACTCCTTGCTGGCGTCGCCAAAGCCGTTCTTATAATCATTCCAGTCCCTGTTGAAGTTCTCAGCTGGCACTCCAAAATCATCTCGTCGGTGGATTACCTAGTAATATATAACATGGTTGTTACAAAAGTAGATCGTCAATGTCACGTAAAAGAGATGACATGATTAAAAATAAAATAATAGCACATAGGAAAGAAACTATTTTTGGACACAATAAGCTTTTTGGACGCAATAAGTTTGGCCGGGGAGTTGTCCAAACGGCTTAAAAGTCTGGAGGCAGAAATGCTGGTAATTATTTCTGCCAATGTATTAGTGTCGCTATACTGAGGGGAAATGTTGCCAATATCCTTGGGATCAACATCTTCAGAGGATATTTTTTTGTTATCTTTTTATTAGGTTTAGCTTATAATTTATTATTATGTCTCCAATATACTAATAATCCCGTGAAATATCGTCTATGAACTGGTAAAACACGATAACAGTTAATGGGGTGTATCAGGCAAAGCTTTTTTATAGATGTCGGCACTGGTACCTTGTTTACACCTATATCGGTCATTTTTTAAATGTTTTTGTAGTTTTTTTTTATTTTTATGACAGAAATACGAATTTTAACTTAACCTTAAAAGACAAATTAGGAAAGCGAACACCAAAAAGAAAAAAGGTTTAATTAATAGAACGGCAATTTTGAGATCACCACATCTTTGATTTCGCTTGGAAATCTACATTTGTACACTTAAAAGCTGCTCACTTCCGCAATATATCCAGAAAATAATAAATTTCGTAATTAAATACAAGTTTTCTATGCAACTGACAGTTCTTTTAGGTACCATCTATCATGCGCCATCTATCGTAATAAAAAGTTAGTGATACACCCCATTGCAAACTTAAGTAAATACAGAAGTAAAGTATCATCACGACCGTTTCCTTTTCGGGGTGGTCAGAAACGCTTATAAATAAGCGGATTATTTGAGCCAACTTTACTATAGGCCAATCATGACAAGTGGCAAGCTCGTCGATGTCTTGTCTATTCGTAGACCAAACCTGAAAAGCGATTTTAATCGGTCTTCGACTTGCACTCCTAATCTTGGTCTTGGTCTTGTGTAAGAGTATCGCAAGACTTCTGCAAGACTCTTACTCTGACTCAATATATATTTTATTTTCCAATGGGCTATTTGACAATACGAAAAATAAAGTGTCAATTACTGTTATCAGTATACATTAAGGGTTTAAAAATGGGTATTTATTAATTATAGTTGAAATTAATGATTAATTTATTTAAAAATCCGTAATTAAAAATGCATTTTTTAAATGTTTGTCACGTGACACAAAACGCTCCTGGTTGGTCGAGTTTATGATGACGTCACCTGCTTGTAAACCTCGTGCCAACGCATAGATAATACACTATTTACACGCATAAATAATACTTTGTGTGATTTATTTTCAATATTTTACAAATTCTGTCAAGTACTTTTACCATGGACAAAGATTTTGTAAAAGCAGACAGCAGAAACCTGCCCCAAGTCGACGCAATCATAGACGGATTATTTTTCAAAAATAATTCCGACTTTTATGTCTCGGAGCTAAAAAATGTGAAGACAGCAAAGTAAGTATAGTAACACTTTAGTAGTAACTTAAATTATATCATAAGAAAGTGAAATAATGATGAACTTCCACAACAAGCAAGGACTTTTATAGGTTATAAATGTTAAGTTAGTTTGGCGCAGTTTCGTGAACATAAACGATAATTTGTTTACTTTTGCAGGTCTGCAAGGGAAACATATGGAGATGATGCCATTGGAAATGTGCAGCTGCGTCGCGAGCCAGATCTTTGCACATTAAACTGTAAGATTTGTCCTAAGCACAAGGTGAGGAGCAGCTCTTACAATGTCACTATGGTGATAGACGAGAATAAGGGTGAAATTGTTAGCTGTCAGTGCTTGGACTGTGCAGCTTCAGCTGGTGGCTGTAAACATGCAGTGGCATTCCTCATGTGGACCCATCGTCGCACAGAGGAACCTTTTTGCACTGAGGTGGAATGTTTCTGGAAAAAACCAAGGCCCTCAAGAGAAGGTACAACCTTGAAATATGTGACTGTGGAACAGTTGTGTAAGCAAGCTCCTCAATGTGAAACCAATAATAGCCTCTAGGATCTTTAGTAGAGATCATGGGAGCAAAAGCCCCAGAGATGCCTGCCATGAAAAGAGGCCGAAGATTAGAATCCTCAGTGATAAAAACCATGCAAAATATACTGAAAAAGAGAGTGAAGCCCTGCGGAAGTGAAAGTACCAAAAATAATTACATTTGTAATGGCAACATTTCAGAAAAGTACCGGGCTCAAATTCAACTGCAAATGTTTGTTACCAAAATGAGGAAAGGTTACTTTTGTGTGGCTCACCCTGACTGAAGATTCAAAAAAAGTGGATGTGATTGTAGTTGACTATGACAATGAATATGTGAGTAATTTGTTAATAAATGTTGCATCTTTTTGGAAAGCAAATATTTTTCCACTGTTAATTCGTAGTGTTACAGTACCTAATTAAAAATATTTTAGGTAGTAATATAAGTTCATAATAAATAAATTTATTCTTATGCTATTAAAAACTTAAAAATATCAATAAGTGCTTATTATGGCTATGTTTATCCTCAATTAACATATAGTATAATATTCAGGGGTAATAGTGTAAATATTCAAACTACCTTTATGTTACAGAAAAAATGTATAAGAACAATTTATAATAAATACACTACTAAGTCCCTCCGTAATACATTCAGAGATGAAAAGTTTCTCACTGTAATTTGTATATACATATTAGAATGTTATCTGTTTGTAATGAAACAAAGATAATTTTATAGAGAGGGACAATGTTCTTAGCTATGGCTTCACCGTACTGGTTGGAAGGCAGGGGAATGAACTGCAGTGTTAAATGTTACATCAAAAAACATGAGTTAGTAAATAGTAAATACAATGTACCAAAAAAGTACATATATAATTGCAATAAAAATGTTTAATCATTTGTCATTAAGGTTAAAAACCCTAAATGGTAATACATTTAAGTACACATTAAAAACCTGGCTTTTATCTAAGCTATATTATAATTTAAGTGAATATTATAGTGATTACTAGTGTAATATTATGTGTGTTCATGTTATATAAAGTTCAAAAAGTAATCTTATTATTCTGTTTTTAAATAGTTTTAAAGTATTTTTGTTATTAGTCTGTTTTTGAATAGTTTGTAGACCCACAAACTATTCATAAACAGACCAATAATAATATAACCTTGTCTACCTACAAGCTATTTAAAAGCAGATTACCTACTCAAATTATTGTATGTTCGAAAAGGATAGCTGTTGTAAGGTTTACTACTACCACAATGTAACCAAAAACTGTGGACATTGAATAATATACACAGTTTTGACAATAAAATATATTTTATTCTATTAATTGTAGCTACATTAATATAATATATTTTATTGTCAAAACTAATAACGAAGGAAAAATAAAATTTATACTAAAGGTTTTCAAATGTTTTATTTAATAAATTATAAAAATTCCAATATAAACAGAATGCGTAACTAAGTGATTGGATACATATATGACATCCCAGAAAGGTGTGGCAAAATTGCATTTCAGAAGCATTGAATGCAGTTTGCACAACTAATAAAACTACATCACACTAATTGTAAAAAAACCAATGATGTATATTGGAATCCCTGTTGACTGCTATTTTTTAATTCATTTAATCCATAAGCACACCCACATACCAAATGAACATATATTAATGTGTTTGAAAAAAAATAAATTAGTTTTTCTGAACTTAAAGATAATGACAGTATCATATAACAGTAAATTATTCTTGAAAAATATTCCAATTATAGCTAGCTTTTTACGCCTTTTTATTGTTAAGTTAAATAAACAATCTATCAGAAAGACTTTACCGATTTCATTTCGACACAACTATCACAATGCAAGTTGTATTATTGATTGCCTGGAAATTGACATACAAAAGCCTTCCAAAGCCCTTTTTCAAGCATTAACTTGGTCAGATTATAAGAAAGGTAATACTGTAAAGTATTTGATGTCATGTACGCCTAATGGTCTCATCAATTATATTTCTCCTGGTTTTGGGGGAAGAGCAAGTGGAAAATTGCAACTTTCTAGATTATCTAGATCCAGGTACTGTCATATTAGCTGATAAAGGATTCAAGCATGTGGAACAAACATTAAGTAAAAAAGGAATCAAACTGTTAAGGCCTCCTAGTGTAGCCTCTGGGTCAAAGTTATCTAAAGAAGAAGTACGGCAAACAAAAATTATTGCCAGTTTAAGGATTCATGTGGAAAGAGTCATAAGGCGTATAAGAGAGTTTAAAATGTTAAAGCAACACTGTCATTAATAAAAATTTCTTAAGAGTTGTAGGTTGTTGAATGTCTTCACATTGTTTAACAAGTTCCATTCTTCGGCGTTTGACAAATGTAGATCGTAAAGGACCAGCATCACACATTCTTTTAATGCAATCTGGCTGGCAATGAAATTTAGAAGGCCAAACTTTATCTTTCAAAATTAATTTCTGGCTGAAACCCATTTTGTACTGTAAGTAATTTGCCATGTCATTTTCCATCTGTAACAAACAAACAAGTTAGTCGGGATCTTTTAGTATAATGCTTATTGAAATCATAAGACTCTGTAGCTACAATTTTTAACTAATATTATGGAAAACATCGGAAGTATTTGAAGTGAGTTGTAATAGACATTCTGTTAAAAACATTAGAGGTATTATTATAACCTCAAATCAATAACGAAAACATTTACATTCTTAATATCTTTACTTACATTGAAATGGTCTTCACAGAAGAAAATATTTGTACTATTCGCTATGTCATTAGGATCCCTCCGAGAAAGTTGCAACCACTTTCGCCGCACTTTGACATTCTTTGGAACACTAACAAATAGTTTTTCCGGATTTTTCAACGACGTATTTGTACATTTTGGAACTGCACACCATTTGTAACTCATTTTATTACATAAATCACTGATAAAATGTAAATCCAATCGCACTTTTGTTTTTTGTTTACGACAAATGTATGCGGATGACATGTGCCACAGGCAAGTGACGTCACAGACCCGATTGAGGCGCCATATTGTCAAAGTAGCGTTTGGCATGCTTTTTAAATATTGTTTTTTCAATTTGATATTTTTCAGCAAATATGTACCAGAATTAAAAAAAATAACTTTTACTGGGTTCCTTAAACTCTACTGCATAATATAAAATGGATTTTGAAAACCTGTCAAATAGCCTATTGTACTAAGAATCTCTCTCCGCAAACTACTACGAGTATCTCGACAACTACTGGTCTGATTTACTTGAAATTTGAAATAGATATTTATTTAGTTACCACCCGTGCCTAGATGGTTAAGTCCTTGGAATTACACTCGGAAGTACCAGGATCGATTCCTGGTCGGTACACAATAATTTATTTGTGATATCTCTCGAGTTTGGTACGCTAGAGACATCGAATAAATTAAATAATTTATTGTGACCCAACCAGGAATTTTTGCCTCCAAGTCCAAATCCACGGAATTAACCGCTAGGTTAGGTATAGGTAGGATTTAGGAATACTAAAATAAAATTATTTGCAAAGAAGCTCTCCCAAGTTCCAAATACCTAAAATATATTTGTGGGGTGTCCAAAATCTTGTCAAGTTTAATGCCAACAAGACCCAGGCATGCACGCCGACGGCCAAGAAGTCCCCCTTCTCTCCTCCCCCCACTCTTCAGGGCACCACGCTGGATCTACAGCCCAGCTTCAGCATCCTCGGGGTGGAAATACGCTCAGACCACCAGAACTACATTGAGAGCATCACCAAAACAGCGTCAAAAAAGCTCGGCATACTGAATATATTTCCGAATTTCGATCCAAACTTAAATGGTTGCCAATTCGCTCTCGAAGAAATATGAGATCACTGTGCCTACTATACTCTGTGCTAAAGGAACCTAATACACCTAAATATTTAAAGGATTTATTTTTCTACCTCAGCGCCTTTCACAATAAAACTCTTCGCTCCTCACATAATTCCCTCCTATCTATCCCTTCCTATCACACAAACTTTGTTTCCAAATCTTTTGTTGTGTCATCTTCATCCCTGTGGAACAACCTTCCTGTTGAAGTCAGACAAGCACCCAGCAGACCAATATTCAAGAAAAGAGTGTACAGTCATTTTTATACGTCACTAGCTTAACTTTTAACTGACTTTAATCCATTGTAGGTAGTTATTATTAACATTAAGGTATTTATGTATTATTATATAATTTTATTGTATTATATTTATGTAGTATTAGTATGTATGTGTATATATTATATATATATATATATTATAGTTGTCTAAGTATGTTAATTTTTAATATTATTTATGTTTCATTTTAATATTTTATTTCTCTATTTGCACCGTACTCATATTTAAATGTCCCAATGTCCCAAAGGTTAACGGGAAGAGAATGTCTTGCGGCATTACGTTCGCCTTTTGTATAGATTTACAATAAAGTTTTTAAATAAATAAAAATAAATAAACAAGGTGAAGCGGTTTTTCCCGCCATCAGTCAGACTGTTGCTGTACAAAGCACAGATCAGATCATGCGTGGAATACTGTTCACACTTTTGGGATGGTTCAGCCAAGTACCTCACAGATGCTCTCAATGTCCTACAGAGGCGAGCTGTTCGAATTGTGGACGATGCCACTATATCTTCGAATCCCTGCAGCTTCGCCGAGATGTGGCTTCTCTGAGCGTGTTCTACCGGCTATACTATGGTGAGTGTTCTGAAGAGCCTAATTCCTTCCTCTCTATTCCGCAACCGAACCACACGCACAGGTCAGAATATGCACCCACATACCGTAGTCACTATCCCTTCGCGTACCTATAAATTTGGTGACTCATACATCTGTCGCACAATAAAGATGTGGAATGCTCTTCCAGCCTCTGTATTTCCACTTTCCTATAACCTGGAGTCCTTCAAGCGAAGTGTGAAAAGGCATCTAGTCAAGCCGGCATAGTGTTAGGGACTGATGTCGTACATAAGGGTCTGATTCCAGTTGCTAACATTCATGGACCCTGCGCGCCACTTACCATCAGGTGGGCGCAGGGTCACATGTCGTGCTAGTATTAAAAAAAAAAAAAAAGTTTTTTTTCATTGGGAACAAAATAATATAAAAAATTACGGACATGACGCAATTAAAATTTATTGAAAACAAAAACCTAACCCCAAAAAAAAAAACATTTTTAGCAAAATTTAGAAAAGAAATCTAGGGTAGTCTTGGGCTTGGTCTTGCAACCATATTATTAGTCTTGTTCTTGGTCTAAGACTGCAAGACCAAGACCAAGATTGGGCAACACTAATAGTACAGTGATATTGCGATGTGTAGAGTTCGAAATTGGATTCATGAAACTGTATGGCTGTATTTTCCCGGGTCAGCGTATATTTATAGATATGACCTAGCTAGATGTTAGTCCGATGGTACTGAAAATTGAGATCTAAAACGTAGGGAAACCGTTTCATTTCATGTACATACATAAAGTGCCGATCGATAGTGCGGCGCATCTCAAAGCGCAACCACCCCCGCACCGGCCGATACATAACGGCTGCGTGTCTCGGAAAGAACGCATCACGTTCCTTTGTCCAGCTATTTCCTCCACTTTTGTGAGGTAACTCGAGATATTATACACTAATTAGAGTGTATAAACTTCGAAATTGCATCTATCTAAAAATTTGGTATTAAAAACTACGAGTAGATTTTTATTTTGTAAATGGAGTAAAAGACAAAGGATATGTGAATCCGTTAAGTTTCGCGTGTTCGGAGTTGGTCCCTAGTGGGTCCCACAAAATTCGAACCCGTTGTGATTGATATGAACTGCAATACATTTGTTGAACAAAGGTAAGTTGCATACTTTACGTAATAAATTTAAAAGAGAACTTTTCTGTGAAAAAAAATAATACCTAAAGTTTAGCAGACTGACGTGGATGACGCGCAGGTATATATAGGGTTCGATTCCTGATCAAGAACACTTTTTATTTATTTGAAACATCTCTTGAATTAATAAATCAAACTCAAGATCCGATGTCATCATTAAAGCTGCTAGAACACAGCGTCTTAGACCGCCACTGCTGGAGATGGGTCTTCCAGAATTTGAATTTGGAGAATTTGGCCTACACTCGCCACGCTGTTCAGACGACTTGGCGAGAAAATAATGCTATTTTTTTATGACAATTTATTAACGATTCCACAAGGTGGTATTAGTGGAGCCGGGACCAACGGCTTAACGTGCTCTGTCTGCGAGGCACTGTAACGGTGTTGTAAATCTAAGACATTGTACGTAAGAAAAGTGTATTTCTCATGGAACGCGTTCTTGCATTCGAACCACCACCGCGCCGATTTGATATGCTTGTCTCTTTTTAGCAAACGTCAAATCATGAAAGAATGAAAGAGGGTGACGGGCCTAAGACACAATATATAAATTCGTTTCTCTGCTAAACTTAAGTATCTTCTATGTAAAGTAAGTACGACAAGAGTTGTATAAAAAATCAGGCGTTCTTATTGCATACAAATTGCGGCTCGCTAATCATTGTAAACGATGCCGCTCGACCGTCTGGCGCGACGCACAGAGGGCTGAAAATGGAGTTACATAGACATAGCCAACTTATAAATTCAAGCTGTTCAGAGGGGGAAATGCAGCCAGCGTTCTTGCCACCAAACCACGCGGACGGGACTTATATCCTTAGTATTAATATATATTTTTGTTATATTCCGGATTTTTTTCTAATATATGATTCTTTAGTGTTTATTTTTGATTAATACTTATAGAAGCCCAGCATACGAGTACATCATATTTACGTTATGATTTTGTTACAATTTTAATTTCCACAAAATATCTATATAGAGTATATAATAAAAAATATTGGTTTTTCCTTCTCTGGTACAATTAATGTTATTACTTATTACTATATTTTAGCCATATTTAATAACACGAGCAGGTTTTTTGGAGAACAAATAAAGTTTACTTTTAACTTAATATTCATAACATTTAAGTTTTACTTTTTAGAATTTACTTTTTTTATTTTTCCTATAATATAAAAAAAATAAAAAATCAACATAGTTTATTTCCGTTGGTTCGCTTGAAACAACTTGGATTCAGTCATTACCTAATAAAATCAATACAATTATTAAAACATGTGTACAAAACAAAGTCGTAATAATGGTTGTAAACAGGCAATAATCCATATTTATGTATGTTAGGCACAAGCAAGTAAAACTTAAATTTAGAAACTACTTAAATAAGATCGTGGCTGTAAAGAGGCCGTGTCAGTTTACATTCTAAATACTTAATAATTATAATTTACAGAAATTACATACAGATGTCAGATAATTAATAAATAACAATAAAACAAAAAACGTGTCATCTTATAATCTAAATAATAATAATTATATGTCAATTAAACATAAATTCATAGCTGTAAAATGGCCGTGTCACCTTACAATCTAAATAAAATTAGAATGTCAAGTAAATTAACTTAAATTTAAATAGTATGTATTTACTAGTATTATACTATATACATACAATTTGTTTAAATAATTAAGATATATTATACGCACGATCTAACTTATTTAATTAAAGATATTAGATCGATAAAAACTTGAAAATATAGGGTTCATAGTGTTTTATTTAAAAGTTATAGCATGTTGAAAATAATCTTGCTAACAAACAAAAAAAATCTTGTTTTTGGGTTCTAATAATTATTAATTGCAGTGATTCTAAGTTGGGGGAAAAAATAACATAAAATATAGTGAATAGTTTAATTGAATGAAGAGTATTTTCATTGTTTTATTGAAAGATTTATTTTAAAAAGTAGCTCTCTCTTTTCTTTAATGTAGCGATAAAACAGATTTTAATGTTCATCTCCATACATTTTTTAAATAATTTATTAATGTGATACGTAAATATGATGGTCCTGTGTTGGTTTCAACCAAAATTAAACAATTTGAATTTATATGCGGGAGTCTATAAAACTCGATTTACAGCCCACTGTGCGGCGGTACAACAGCGTGCCCTCTACCACGATACTCTGTTCGCGCGGCGATATGCGGCGCCTGATATGCAGTTGGCGATAATTAAGCGACTCGCTATCGTTATCATAATATTTATCAACTCTCGGCGTATAGACTTTATTGAATTCGATTTTCGGCTGAGTTTTAATATCTACGTATCTACATACATTAAATGTTTTTTTTTTCTAGTAATTAAATAGCTTTATATAGTTTTGCTTACTGATATTGGAGCTGTATATATTCACTAGGTATTTTTATTTTACAGGAATTAGATCGATTCACATCCTGTTTGCTGAAGCCCTCCATTCGAGATCATCAGAAAGACACATACGTAAGTACTTTATCCCCTATAATCCTCGTTAGATTTAGTTCACACTTACTTTTTTATATTTTGGACTACTTTTTATTACGATATGTAATACAATTAACTTATTATTATTTATGAAATATGATCCAGGGTTTAATTGTAAAATAATATAAATAAAATCATTAATTTTGGGCTATTTGTGTACTACTTATTTTTATATACTAGTTCGACATGTGATCTTGCGCCCACCTGATGGGAAGGGACGCGCGAGGTCCATGAATGTTAGCAACTGGAATCAGACACTCATGACTGACATCAGTTCCTAACACTATGCCGGCTTGACACTGGGTAAGACAATACTTCCGCGCCCTAGCAGACTGGAAAAATTACCACCATCGGTCCGGCTATCACCTAGTATTTGAATACCATGAATGATGGTATATTAACAAATTTAAGCGTTGAAAAATATAACTTACCGTCCATCCACCATCAGCTATGGTTTGTTCACAGAAGACTTTAAGGAACCAATAGGTGGTGCCTCTAATTTGTAGGTAGTACACTCCAGATTCCCGCATCCCAGCATTTAATAAGTCAATACATGAGTAACCCTGCAAAAAACACAAAACTATACCAAACAATCTTATATTTACACATGGCGCCGAGGTTATGACGCAAAGCAAATATCCTTAAACACTTTCATTTGTTTTTTTGCCAGTAAGGCCGCCATTCCAAATCTTTTTTTTTTCATAAGAACCTTCTTCTAACAATAATAAACACAACAAAAAGAGAATTAGCCAAATTTAAAATTAACATATTTTTATTAAATTAAATTAGTGACATATAGATTGCATACTAATAATAACTTACATAAATATTAACAATACAATATAATATAAACGAAACGATGGGTCCGTAATCCGAGGCGAAAAAACTCCGCTTGGCGACGGGTGACCCTTTGAGTAGAGAATATTTTGCTCAAAGGGTCAACCTTGCCGTCCAACGGGAGAACGCAGCGAGTGTCCTCGGCACATTTATAATAATTTTAGTTTTATTTGTAGAGTTATATTTTTATTTATTTAATAATGTAATTCCTTTATACTGTTATACTTTATACTAAACCTACTAATGATAAATCATAGTCATAGCTAAAACAAAAGGAGGAACATGAAAAATTAAGCACCTCGTTCTTGTAGACACCAGTTTTTTTAAATATCTCTATTCGTAGCTTGGCGGATTTTAACTGGCAGCTTATTCCAAAGGTTAGCAGCCACAACCGCTTATTAATACGAGTATATTTCACATTTTATAATCCTTGTTTTGTAACGCGTGCTCAAAATATTATACATTATAAACATTCTCACGTTTAAATGTGACTTTCTCTACAACATTCTCGTTATGCACTATAATACTATATTGTTGGAAATCTTAATAAGCTACATGGACCGAACTTGTTCCTTTTTCTTATAGGTACTATTGTAAACAACATTCACGATTTCGCATAATTGAATTATTGGCCAGCTAAAATACAATGCGGGTATACAGTATGTTAAAGCAATGACACGTAAATTTGGACCGGAGAAACAATTGGATGGCGAGTGCTAATCTGGTTCTTAAAGTGATACTGAACCCCCATACCGGCCGAATCCCGAAAACGAAAATGAAAAAATATTTTAACTTAACGTTACCTACCTTAAAAGACGAATTAGGAAAGCGAACACCGTCTTTAAAAAGAAAAAAATGAACAATTAATAGAACGGCAATTTTGAGATCACCGATCTGTGATTTCGATTGGAAATTTAGATTTGTACACTTAAAAGCTGCTCACTTCGGCAATATATCCAGAGAAATATAAATTTTGTAATAAAAATACAAGTTTTCTTTACAACTGATAGTTCTATTAGGTACCATCTATCATGCGCCATCTACTGTGATAAAAAGCTAGTGATACACCCTATTATTATCTTTTAACTAGATATTGCAAATTAGGTCCGGACTCGTAAATTAATTCGCATATATGCACTTATTTGTAAATTAAATGTATGTCGATCGATATCAAGGTATATATAGGTATAGCGCATAGCAGTCGCAAGTATAAAACTATCTTTATTATTCCATTACTGTGGTTTAACGAGGCACAAGATTTTCACGGTTTTCTTCCGATGGAATGTCGCATCGCGTGCGCAACTCTACGCGGGTTAGTACGATCGATGAGCCAACTAATAACATGTTACGATTATGTTATATTGATCTACTAACCTATTTTTGAACAGAACAGTGAACTTATAATCCAACCAGTCTGTAGGTAAATAATTTACTGATTATAGGTAATGATTAACCATATCCTAAGCATTATTAATACCTACCTACATGTCAAATTTATATTAATGGTAATAATACTTTTTGCTGTTAGACAAATTGACAATATTTCGAGTCCTTTGTATTGGTGAAGACAAACAAAAGACCGTGGGAAATAGAAGAAGGGCTCTGTCTTGCAATGGGTAAGACAGCGTTCAACTTATGAAAGCGTGCATAGCTATTCTATACAAATGTTTTATTTAATAAGTATTTATTGCATTCGAAATCCAATACGATAAAGCCCTTCTCGTTAATAAAGACTGTATAATGTAAATAGAGGGTGAGTTGATTGATGCTGTTAGGTTATTTATTAATTATTAAAGGAAAACTTTACTTGCTTCTAATATTTTAATGAAGTATAATATAAAGGGACGTTAGTTACAAATTACAAATACTGTCATTACATATATCATTCATCAATGAAGTCATTATCTCTTATATTCTATAGGTAAGTATTTTGGGTTGGCGGTGTCCGAGCTTAACTCAATGACTCCGCAAAAAGTAATTATTTTTTTGTAAGTATGTAGTGGTATTGCTGAACGGTTTAGATACCCGTCGAGCAAATGATTCAATGACATTCGACGCTTTGTCAGTAGATGAGTATTTTCTCAGCTCGGAGTTAATTATTCGTCGGGTTGCATAATAGTGCTGTGTTTACCATGATCTACGTTCGGCTTTCGACTGACAACACGTTCGCACGTAGAAAAGGCCGTAGAAAGTTTGGACAATCAACGCCACAATTGTTCCACGTGTTCGCTATTAAAGAAATACATACTGCCGGTTCTCAGATCACAATCCCTTTTTTAATTTCCAGCGCAAGCCGTTCAACTTAAAAATGATCATTGTTTGCCCAATATATTTATTTAAATTGCTGGGGTTATAGGAATAGATCGCTTACATTGAAAGTAGTTATTACATTGCACAAACAACAATAAGCACCGCAGACGAATAGCAGTTGTAAACTACCTACTTTGGCTTGGAAGGAAAGTCGTGGCATATTTTCTTCATGTTGTGATGGGTTGAGCCGTCACGAACCTCCAATTTCCTCGACTAGGTACCGACAATATTTATTCCTTATATAGTAGTATAATAATATAGCTGTTAGTCGGATTACAATAACATTTACGTATTCACCTGAATATGTTAAGTAAAAACAATAAGGTGAAGTATTCGCAGCATTTGTTACATATAGTGAGAGTTACATTAAGAACAATAAACATGTGGTAATCATCGGTAATTACCTATCGGCGGCGCTGAGAACAGCCGGTTTTTGTTGCAACGCTCGGTTGACAAAAGCGCGGAAAGCGCGTGGACTTGTTTTACGTAATCTGCAGCAAGTTTCCATGCACGTAATTGGAGCTGACTACATATAGTGCTAGAAGCAATATTTTTTAGTTTACTTCGTAAATGGAACACGCATTAAGATAAGTAGCTGGCAAGTTTCGTTTGCGAATAAAAATTATTTGTTTAGTAGAACTAGTTTAGGTTGTTAAGCAGTATGGAAATATACACACAGTAGGATATACAGATTACAGACAATACTCGTATTTTACATACATATGAATATCAAATTATTTAATGAATACTTACTTTTACATCTTTGTAGTTGGCGACAATTTCTGAAGCAAATGTGTTATTTCCGACGATTGGTTTATTTTTGACACTAGGGAAGATAATTCCTCCCTTCCTGCTGCCGGGGCGGGCAGTGGTCTGGCTGCTTGTCGGCGTCACAGTTATAGGAGTTGCCGGGAAGCTGTTGGGTACACCATTATCAATCATTATGGAATTTGGATTTAAATTTAACAGTAACGCAATCGAATTCGCCAAGAATAACACAATGCTAATTCGCATTTGAAACACGGAATATAAAATTTCGCGGCTATAGGCTATGTAATTATATAAGTGCCTTACCTGTGGTTGCCGGCGGTAGTGGTGGGTGGCGCGGTGGCGGTGCTGGTGCTGGGGTCCGTGGCCAGTTCGTCCACCTTATACCTGTTGGGCGCGTACTCCACCAGCCGGTCGATGGTAGGGTCCAGCAGCAGTTCTGCCGGGACCGGCCTCTGAGCAAGGGTTGCGACGTCGTCCTCTTGTTTCTTTAACCTTTTCTCAACCATATCCAGATTTTCAATAATCAAATTGGTCTTAGCTTTTAAATCGTTATGAATTTGACCAATTGCTCTTTCTTGTCTGTGGGTTTGTGTTAAAAGTTCATCCGATTTAGGCACCAAATCGTCAACAGAGCTCTTCGTACCGACGACCACATCCCACACCTCATCCATTTTCTCAGATACACTCATCATTGGCATTATTTTGTTAACCAGCGTGTCTATTTTATTAGCTTTTGTAAGTGGTGATTGTGTACTTGAAGCTGTTCTATTTTTAAATAAACTATTAACGTTAATGGTAGCAGCATCGGGTTCCACTATGGCAGCGTGTACGTCAGCGACCATATATAACACTTTTCCAAGATTTTCAGACACAAGATTTATGTGGAATTGCAGTTTTCGGTCAACAGTAGACATCGATGTTCTTAGTTGATCGACTTCTTTCGATATTTCAGTTATCACTTCGTTATTTAGTCCTTTCGCAATTTCGAGAACGTTAAGACTTATTGGCTTTTTCTCACTTGCTTCAGCATTGATGTCATCAACGGGTAAAAAGTTATTATCTATCTGATTTTTCAATCCAACTAATTTGGAATCAATATCGGAAACTTTTTGATCCAGAGACTCTAACTTCATGTCCAATAACTCAGATCCACGTACTTTTTTGATACCGTTGTTCTTGGTAGTACTCTCCGTAATGCTGTCGCCATCGTCTTGTTTTAGATGACTAAATAATTTTAAATCAAGGTTGCCTAGTTTAGATATAATGGCATCTGTTTTATGAATGTTGTCGTTTACTCTGGAATCTAGGGCTTCTACTCTTCTCATTAAATGTTCGACAGCTTTGTCCAAATTTTCGATTCTCTGTAGTTTGGTTTCTAGGGTGCTCACGATTACTTCAAACACGTTGAAGATATATTGTTCCCTGAAACAAAATAAAAATGTTAATGTGAATAGATTTTATCTAAAGCTATGGTGAGGTCTACAGACAACATAATATTACAGACTGCAGTAACTTTGCAAAAAGTTAAGTAGTATCATCATTATTTTCGCATCGATGCTATAGCTTCGTTACCCTCGCCTGTCTCACGAACTCTCAGGCATTAATTATTAATATGAATTGTACGTGATAGAGGGAAAATTATAGGCATTATTATCACACAAAACCTCTGTACCTATCGAAACATTGCACCCGCAAATAACTTGCAGTGAAATTGGCACATCTGTCAGCGAAGTTATGCAACTCTAAGAAATAGAAACCTTAAATACGTGCGACCTACGTGCGTTCCACATAACGCAGACGACTGTGCCGACTACAACCGTATCGCATGCATCACTCCTAATGTCTTCAATAATTCTAATTTAATAATAGATTAGTTATCGATTTTATCCAGGTTAAATTTGTTAAGAGGGTATCGCTTGCACGATCCAATATTTACTAATAGTTTTCAAGAAATATTTTATTTTAAAATGTAAAATAACGGACATTTTAGAGATCTATTATTTATACATATATTTGTTTTAGTAAAATAGAGGTATTGCTATTTTTCTAAAATGTCTAAAATAAGGTATGTGAACGTGTAAATATGTCCAAAATGTGCGTAATTTTATTTCCTAGAAAGTTGATAGACTACTACTTACACTTGAAAATATCGGATTGTGCGAGCGAGATGGATAAAAAAGCGTTAAATCCTCCAACCTCTTAAGGTTTATAACTGGGTAGTTACAATAGTCATATATTATATCTATTTACATAATAATAGGAAAATAAATGATTATATAGAATCTATTAAACTAGAGCATAATTACTTTCCGGGAATTAATTGCCAAGTACTAAATAAGCAAGCACTTGAGTAAAAATTTATACTATTAAATGTTGCCATATACATAAGTATGTTCAGTAATATTTTCAAAGTATTTTTTTTCATAAATTTCGAAGAGCGTAGGGACGACACAAAGAAATCCTAGATTATATTATGATCGTTGTTTTTAACATTAACATATGAGTTTCACATGAGTATTATGATAATTACATAAATACATTAAACTTATCGTACCATTATAGTGAGATAATCGCAATACTGGTTGTAAATAAGATTCATTGTAAATTTTAAGGCTGGTGAAGATTAATCTTGTTAAATTTATTATTTAATCATACGTTTTATACATGTATTGAATACTTCAATTATAGTAGTGACTAGTGTATGTGAAATAGGTACTACTTATATGTAATTAAAAGTTGCACATAAAGTCGATAAGTATTCGATACACATATTATACCTATACTTAAAGTAACTTTAGGGAAGCTAAAGTATAATAAAAACTACTTAAATAAATAAAACTAATTATTTTATTTTATATTTTGATAATATATTTTTCGTATAAATTATATTTTGCCTATTAACTATCAATAAATAAAACTCCTTGGCCGCTTGGCTGAGAGTCGTCTCGACCCCAAATTCGTAACCTGTACTGAAGTTCGCGTGTTGTTGGCTTAAGATCTTAGCAGAAACTGCCGCACTTTCCGCACTGCGAAGTCGCCTGGATGTGAGATGGGGTTAATGTGTCTACACATGTCGCATCTCACACCAGTGACCTGCCAAGTTTCCACATGCTCAAGAAAGCCCATGGAGTTCAAGAAGTTCTCCACGCTGACATTGGTGCTGGTGGCAGTCCGGACACCGAGACGAAGGCACACCGCCATGGTCAGTGTATTTCGATCAAATATATTTAATTTATATTATCCTCCTACTCGTATATTACGACTGGTGAATAACATTAGACAGTCCTTTCATTGTAGTCTAATCTAGGATCTTTAATGGGAAGCAAGCTAATCCATCACGTCTCGTATCCGTGAGTTAACGAGGTGAATGTGCATCAGGGCCCTTGTCCATTGTAGCTATTGCAGTGACTCCTGCGGCCCTATTCAGCTACTTAAGCGCAAACGTTATTGATGGATTTCGTTATTTATGTCACAGCTTGCGTCATAATTACAAAATATTATTCAATTCTCAACTCTATAAGCGCTCTTAACAGAGGTCGTGCAAATATCAACTTTAATAGCGTGATATACATATATTCCCTGCAACATATAACATTTGTTCCCTGAGGCACAGGAACACACAGACACGTTAAGCCGTCAGTCCCGGTTCCACTAATACCAACATGTGAAATCGTTAATTTGCAGTCCAAATTTGACATCACACCATCTTGTCTGGCCAGCGCGTGTAGACATAATTCTCCAGAAATTTTAGAAGACCCATCTCCAACAGTGGAGGTCTAAGATTCATATTGCAACATTAATATAATTGAAAAGTTTCATGGCAAGAATCTAGTTATATGCTGTAGGTATAAAAACTACGATTATGGGTTTGACATTAATAACGAATATTTAATTGAATACTACACTGAGTAACTTTTGCAATGCTAAAATGTATTAGGTAATGTCTAGGCATTCTTTGTATAAGCACGGACCTTGAGTTCGAGAGCAGTAAGGATCGCATCTATAAACCGTGTTTGGACTTTTTCTAGCGTTAGATTTATTTATAGCCTCTAGAGTCCTACGACTTAAAACTGCTACTAAGTGATGAACATATTTCTCGAGATATTGACCTACGCTTGGCGGGCTGGCCAGATGGGTTGGTGAGTTTGGCTAGCCTATGTTTATGTAAAGAGCAGTGGTGGTCGAGTAACTAGAACGCCTACCTTCGATCTTTCGCTGTTGATGACCGTATTGGTTGATAGACCGGAGACGTAAGAAAGCACCATTTTTAAAAAATAAGCGGATTCATATTTAGCTAACTTTACTATATGCCCATCACGACAAGTGGCACACCTGATGTCTCTAGCGTAATAAACTTAATAAATATCACAAATACATTATTGTGTTACGACAAGAAATCGAACCCGTCTACATAACTTGACTAAATCGATATATTATTGTATGTATATATTTATATAAATATAGTATATAACCAGTATATGTATGTGTTATCTATGTATTGTATGTATTTATATTATAGATTTAATATCGTTCTTTTTTTTTAGTTATAAGTTTTTAACTCAATAAATCTCTTTATCTCAAATATTAGCGGTCATGCACCTTACAATCCCTGTTCACATCTCCCAAAGGTTAGCTGTTAGAAAATGTTTTTAGGCATTAAGCTCGCCTATGTACTGTATTTTTTTCTGTGCAATAAAGAATTTATCTATCTATCTAATCCGTTACCTTCGCGACTTAACCGCTAGACCACGTATGCAGTTAAATGTAGCAATGTGAAATACATGACAAAATTGACAACCGACGCTGTTAGCGAGTTTACCTAAGCTTTTGTTAAACTAACATTTTTTGTCCAGCGGCCGTAGTATATTTAATTAAGCGTAAACGTTAGTTATTTCAAAATAGTGGATTCTTTATTTACTGTTACTTATAATTACTTTATCCGAGCTTACATCAAATTTACAAATAAATATGAACTAAAATCAACTCTAATAGCGGTTGACATTAAGGCTAAGTTGTCTTTGTAATTGTTTGATTAAAGTTAAAAATGGCGTTGAGAGTACCAGCTGACAGCCAACCTCAATTATAAAACTGATACATTAGACGCCATTTTGAACTTTAATCGTTACATTAACAAAGACTTCATTTTGGTGAAACTCCGCCTAAGTGTGTTAGTAAAGGATTCCAATTAGGGAAATAGTCTACAGCCACAGAAAGCGTAGTTAATTTTAGCCATCTGACAATCTGTTTGACATAATTTTGTAGAGTTATTGAGTTTGTACAAAGTATAAGAACGACTTATAGATATTGTCCATAGAATAAAAGGTTGTTGTGTTGGTAGAACAAGAGCACAGTTGGGCAAAATCTTTCACTTTATATCCGAGGCTTAAGCCCGTAGGTATTATTAAATCGGTCTCAAGATCCAATATTTACTCGAGTATTATTTGTCTCTTTCTACAAGAAGGAATGAAAGGGACAACTTGATTTCAAGTTTGACATCAATCTTAACATCTATTTATTAATACGGGCCTAAGAACAAGTAGAGATTTATACCTACATGTCCGTGCAGGACATGTCAAGTTCTAGTTTTTTCTTTTGTAAATTAATTTACTGTGGATATTGTTATTTAAAAGTGGTATTATTTTGTTTAATAATATTTATTATAGTAAAAAACGATATATTTGACACTTATATAGGGCAGAAGTTGCAGTTTAATTTTGAGGTATACCCGACGTGTTTGGGCGATATTGACTCGAATTACTCCATGAAAAGCATTAAATTCTGCAACACTTGGAATTTGATGATCCCCAACTCGATTATAAACACTGTTATGAATAAATTACGTGTTTAGGACTAAGGAAATGTCTATAAGGATCTTTAAAGGTATTTTTAAATAAATATATGTTAGATAAGACACTTCCTAAGATAGTACTTAAGTAATTTTATTCTTCTTTTTAATCTTTAGCTGTGATTCATAAATATACAAATAAATTAATGCATTATCTGCATTTAAAATCAATTTCCATTTAATATTGTTGTCAGAAGCTAGCTTATTATTATTATTTTTATACTAGCACATGGCGACCTTGCGCCCACCTAATGGTAAGTGAAGCGCAAGGCCATTAATGTTAGGAACTGGAATCAGACAATTATGATTGTCATCAGTCTCTTATACTATGGAGGTTTAACTAGATTTTTCACATTTCGCTTGAGGGACTTCAGGTTATAAAAAAGTGGAAACACAGAGACTGGAAGAGATTCCACATCTTTGTCGTTCGACATATGTTTAAGTTCCTAAATTTATAGGTACGCGTAGGGATGGTGGCTATGGTATGTGGGTGCATATTCTGACCTGTGCGTGTAGTTCGTTTGCGGAATGGAGAGGAGAAAATAAGGTTATAGAGTTCTTCAGAGCACTCACCTTAGTATAGACGGTAGAACATGCTCAGAGAAGCTTTACGTAAAAAATACAATTTAATATACTTACTCGTATACCAACTCTAAAAGCGTTTAACTTAACTTTAACTCCGCATGAATATCTATTCTAATAGCGGTTAATGACGTTTGCGCTAAAAGAAACATAATCCCGCTGCAAATCAATTGGTTATGGTTATTACTTAATATGTTTTTTTTACTACATAATAGTAAGAAATTAGGGTTAAGTCTCACGATACAATATTTAAAAAAGTTGAACTCAATATAGATGTAGTAGATGATATAAAAAAAAACATTAGTATTAAAAACCTCATCACAGACAAGATTCAGCAATTTGAAAAGTTGATTATCTTTTGACATGTTTAACTTAGGCCTCTAAGGCACATCATTGGCTAAAATAATGAGCTAACTACTAATCAAGAGGCGTATATCAAAATTTTGATCATAGTTATTTTAATCATTCTTTCTGCAACCGGCCGTGTATCTGTTAATTTTGTCGCTTGCCATTTTATTAATCTATCCACTTTCAATGATGCTGTACCGGGTCAATTTTGTTATACCACCTATAACATATTTGTACTCCCACAACAAAAGGAAGGGACTTCTGGCAGAACCAAATAAGTTATAATTTTAAAATAAATTACTTTTAAATTGAAGTATTAGAGATCAAATATAAGTGCAGGCATTGGTTGTTATTTTGTCGAAGAATACGTGTTTTACACTTTTATAGCATGAAGAGCTCCGATTCTCGCGCATTCGTCCGCTCGATTTGCTCGAATGAAACTGTCAGTTTTCTATAGAGATATATTTCTTTCCTGTCTTTTTTATTCGAATATTTCTACCCGACACGCAAGTCAAAAGCGCCAGAATTAGGCCCCAGGTCGGCATATGGCCAGTAAAATAACAAAATCAATTCGAATGTGCACGTCAAACACAACCATAACCGGCAATTCACTGTCATACACCAAGAAACATAATACAAGTCATACACTAAGTCAAAGTCAAAATATCTTAATTCACGTAAACCTATTACAGGCATTTGTGACACGTCATTATTTAATTTATTAAGAATTATTCTACTTATATATTATAGAGTAACCTGTTAGCAGAAGACCAGCAGCTCATCAGATTCTAATGACCTGTTAATGTTTAATCTGACTAAGAAATGTATCTGCAAGGAAAACTCAGCTATATCAAATTTATAATTTCAAACAAATCCATAACGGTAACAGAACAGAATGGTGGATGGTAAGCGTCTTGTTGCCAAATAAAAGGTAGCCTATAGTCGGTTGCAAGCCCGAGATAACATTGTTCTCCTCTCTCACCCATCCATGATAAACCCGTCACTGAATGCATAAATCTCGTAAATCCATGGAATACTAAGACTTTATTAAAAATAGTAATATTTTTTTAAAATAATACCTTATTATATTCACCTAAACTGTCCGTACTCGTCTTACGTAGTTACACGTCTTTCCTATTAATGGTAATGGAGAGTACGGAAAAGCCGATGATATCAAGAAATTGTATCAAGAATTTTGCGTAAGAACACGTTCAGTGGGCAAAGCACTTTGGCAAGTAGAACCAGTAGGTTAATGTTTTCGAATCGTCAAACTTACCGCTTGGAACATAAAAACCTTACAACATAAATTGAACTAAATGTTTTATGTAAGAATTCGATGCAGACTGCAAATCACGCACCGGGCCCTATTGTAATCATCCACAGCGAAATAAAGAGAATTAATGAGAAAAATATTTATTTAAGCAAGGAAAACTATTGACGACATTCAAAAACAAATGCAACAATGTACTACTTGGACTCTTCCTGAAGCTTATTCACCAGACGTCTCTAACGGTTTCGGTCCTCGGCTTAGTGGATGGCCTGGTGTGCAGGGATGTTCAGGTGGTCAGTCAGCTGACTGGACCATCGCTTGGGGCTTTTACTATACGGAATGACTTTTTATGGTCTTACGTTAGACTAATATGTAATTCTATTGATAGATCGAGTACAAGCGCAAATAAATTTTTAAAAGACCGCGTCTTGTCGTCTCCTCCGGTGACAAGAGGGCTGGCTTTTTTTTGCCCAAAGAATCAGTATTGCAATTCAGCGGGGAAATGCAGCCAGGGTTCTTGCCACCATTCCACGCGGACGGGACGGGACTTATATCCCTATCCTTAGTATTAATATTTATTTTATTTTATATTTAGTACATTATTTTTTCGAATAAATATTAATTGTCCATTGAAACGAAAATCACATTGCGTATACCAAAATATTGATCAGAGATTATTTTAATTATCCTTTCTGCAAACTGGCCGAATTAAAGAAGAAAATAAATAAAGAATAGAACAATGATTATAATGATTGTTAATAAATAAATAACTTTATAATTGCCCATTTTTTTAGTATTAAAATGGATATACTCGTAGTATGATATCCTTAAGACATATGCCAAAGCTATTTTTCTGTAGTCCTATATAACATACACAATTCAAACCATATATTATTTTGTTATATCTTAAAGGGAGCCAGCGTTTTTGTTGAAAGCTCCCAGACGGTGTTTTTTTTTCGACACCTCCATCGAATATCATTAATGTATACAAAAACTTAACAAATAATATTTGTAAACTTTCTAGAGAACCATTCTATCCATTGGTAACAATACCATGCCAACCGGTGCAGTAGTTTTTGAGTTTATCGCAAACAAAGAGACAGACGCGACGGAGGACTTTTGTTTTATAATATGTGTGATAGTAGTAATAATAATAATAGCATACTAATAAAATAAAAATAAATAAAAATATTGCCTCCGTGTTCTAGCGGTTAAATCCGTGGATTTAGACTCGGAGGTACCGGGTTCGATTCCTGGTCGGGACACAAAAATATTTATTAATGTATATAAATACATATAATTAATATTTAATTTATTTGTGATATTTCCCGATTTTGGTACACTGGAGACATCGACAAGCTTGCCACTTGTCATGATTGGCTAAATGTGAATCCGCTTATTTATAAGCGTGGTTTCTGACCACCCCGAAAGGGAAATTGTGATGATAATTTACTTTTTTTAAATATTATTATTTAAATCATCCTTTCTGCAACTGGCCGAATTCCGGTGGAAATATTTAAATATTAAAGAATAGAATAATTATTAAAATAGTCGTTATGGCATACATTATGGATAATGATGTAATATACCTTGAATCTTATGAAATTGTTAAGTTTTTTTATTAAAACACCTTTACTTGAAGTCATACATACTAGGTGCATGTGATAGTGTAATGAACTAACTGTATTCGATAAAGTATGTCCACATTAAATAAAATCGCCCGAGCTACGCGTAAACTTATTAGTGCGGTGAAGCATAATACAACTAGAGAATAATTTGGTTAAATTTAGCAATAACGTAAGAGATGATTTTAATAAATGGCCGCTTATTGCGGTAGAAATGTTGGTTTAATTATTCTAATTTAGTGAGGTAATAGAGGATTTGCAAGAAATGTTACATTTGTTACAAATCTTCATTTGAAACAAGTTAACTACAGCTGTCTGATTGGTTAGATATAGATAACTCTTCCGGATTTTAAACATAATGTTGTAATGCAAGGGTAAGAATAGAGGTTTGAGTTTTGCCGACATATCTCCTTTATCAAACAGACAACGGCATGTTGATCAATCAAAGGAATTCATTACTAATTAGAACTAAGGTTGGTGTGTGGTGGCCCGGATCCTTTAATCCAATAAAAAGAAGGATGGGTTTCGAACTCCAACAACATTAGTCATAATTTGGAATCGTTAATTAATTACAAAAAATGACAGCAGACCCATACCAACCCTGGCCAGCGTGGCGAGTAAAGACCAAATTCTCCAGAGATAGGTATGTTCTGGAAGGCCCATCTTCAGGAGTGGACGTTGACTCTGAGCTCTATAAGCTGTAATGATGATGACTCTAGAGGTTGTGATCTGATAACTCTAGAGGTTCTGATGTGATAACTCTAGAGGTTGTGATCTGATAACTCTAGAGGTTCTGATGTGATAACTCTAGAGGTTGTGATATGATGACTCTAGAGGTTCTGATGTGATAACTCTAGAGGTTGTGATATGATGACTTTATAGGTTCTGATGTGATAACTCTAGAGGTTGTGATATGATGACTCTAGAGGTTCTGATGTGATAGCTCTAGAGGTTGTGATATGATGACTCTAGAGGTTCTGATGTGATAACTCTAGAGGTTGTGATATGATGACTCTAGAGGTTGTGATATGATGACTCTAGAGGTTTTGATATGATGACTCTAGAGGTTGTGATGTGATTATGTGGTTGTAATACAACGGTTAAGTACGTTTTATAAATATCAGCCTAATACTACTTTTGTATTTTATTATATTTACGTAATTCTTGTAAAATATTAGATCGGGTCTGAAGCGTTATATCATGCGGACTAATTGTTTACGCTTGTACAGTTCTGATTTATGTTGCTACATCGAGTATGACACGACTGTGATATGTGCCACATAATGTTATAAATACGCTGATATTCTTGCTTTGTTTTGCCCCAGTAAGTCCACGACTTCGCTGTCAAATTTGGAGATTGTTTCGGAATGTTATAAACTTGTATCAGTAAAAATACTATTAACATACCTACTATATTATTATAAATTAAAAATTAAAGTTTTTTTATATATAATTTATTTGGTAATTACGAATGCTGTTCTTTGCTATCAATCATTCGCTATCATACAGCAATTGCTAAAATAATTTAAAATAAATTTGACAAAACCGAGTCTAAATGTCATCATTATCACACCTCCTAGATCTCCACTTCTGTTTCTTCTGGAAGATTTCGGGAGAATTTGGTCTACACTCGCCAGGGCAAAGATGATTTTATTAACGATTCCAGTTGGTATCAGTGGAACCGGGACCGATGGCTTAACGTGTTCTAACGGAACAGTGGTGGTGTACTAAATAGAACATTTAGTGCCTTGTGCGTTTAGTGCATTAATCTTTGCCTTTGTACACTTATTTTGTGCAATAAATAATTTAATAATAATAAATAATTTAATAATAATAAATAATTTAATAATAATAAATAAATTAAATTTGATTTCAGGTAACTGTCATATTCTGTACGAATTTACTGAGTCAGTAAGTATATCTCTTTATTATCTAAAATCAGACTTACACATTTCTTTTTCTTAAAAAATTGATTGATGGATGTGATCCAAAAAAAACAATAGTAAACTAATATGCATGTCAGAAATAAACTAATAGGATTAGTTGCGTAGGAAGTGGACTAACAAATTGAGATGTAGATAATGTTAAGATTATTGATAAAAGCGTCATTAACAAATGGTTGAACACATGCCACAAGCGGCCTTACTAGTCATTTCACCAAATACTCGTACATAGTGTCTTGAGGTAGTTTCAATCGAGCCGACAACGGACACTTCAAGCATTTCCAGCAGAATATAGCTTTATCTATGGGTGTAGCGAGGTACGGGCCTTACCCCCCCCCACCCACTTCGCGATATGCAATCACTAACTGGGTTTAAGTTTAAGCTTAAAAGATTCTTCTATCTTCGCAGTTGCAGGCCTGACCTATATTTTATGATATGTTACTTATCGTTTACTTCATTGGTAATTAGAAAAATAAAGCTTAAAACTAAATTACACTAATTATTTTTTTCTTTATTATACCTTCCTCAACAACCACTCTATCTATCGGTGACAGTGACAGTGATAGAGACCGTGGCAGTGACAGTGACCGTGACAATGACAGTAACCGTGACAGAGATAGTAACTGTGATTGTGACAGTGATAGTGACAGTAATAGTGATGGTGATAGTGATAGTGATAGTGATAGTGATAGTGATAGTGATAGTGATAGTGATAGTGATATAGTGATAGTGATAGTGATATAGTGATAGTGATATGTGTTTCGCCTTGTTGACATTCATAAACCTCTTCATACATGCCCTTTTGTTACGAAGGCTTTTTAATACACCTTTAGCCAGTGATTTATTTATTTAATCGTGATATGGGAGTAGTCTGCCAGGGCCTCTTTCACCAACAACTTTCGCATTAAATATCTGGTTAGTCAATCAACATGCCAGAACTATCGTAGCATGCCTTTCCTTATTTTTGTTCCTATGCTTTTTTTAAACCAACCCTTTTCCGTATTTCGATATTACATATGCGGTTCGCCAAAATGATGCCGCATATCCGACGCAACGACCTCATTTCTACTGCTAAACCCTACTCTCATGCGTATTCTGGCATATCCATGTCTCGCTTACATACCTAAGTGTTAGTACCAATATGGTATTGTGTATGGCGAGCCGAGCTTTGTCACTGACATTTCGACTGCTGATCAGTGACCTATTTTTGGTAATGGTAGAGTAAAAACTAAGCTTCGCGACGCACTGTAGCTATAGCCGGGGATTGCATACAATTGCGCAGAAGAGATAAAATCATACTTAATTCATCAACACTGATTGACTTGGACGGGGAAAGGTGTGTTACATAATATAAGCCATTTATTTTATGCGACTAAATTAAAATCAACTACGATGGAATCGGAAGGCCTACTCTGAAAGTATAAATCTCCCTGACATTTTAATTCTTAATATTACTTAAAACTATTGAATTAAAGATTCACAACTTGTTTAGGAGGGTTTAATGCTTTTCTCTCTCGCTCATACAAGCCAATATTATCAAAGATTGTTCAAGTATAAGTGTACTTTTGGAAAATGTAGTCTAACAACTTACTACTTAATAAACAAACGGACATTTTGGAAATATATTAATTATTTCGTTTTAGTAAATTAGAGGTACTAAAATTGGGTATAAATGTTTTTGCATAAAAGATTATGTCTATAATTTGGTATATGAAAGTATAAATATGTCCAAATAGTGCGTAATTTTTTTTGTTAGAGGATTCCTTGTACATTTCTCAAAAGTTGGTACACTCAGACTTAAAAAAAAAATGGATAACAGTATTGTGCGAGCTAGAGGGGTACAAATGCGTTAAACCATCTTAATGTATAAGTATTCCTCATACATAAAATTATTTTAATAACACATACTTACGGTTAAGTAGTAGGTACTTAAATAAATGAAGTCAAGAAAGTGGTAAATAATTCCGCCGGTAATTCTCCTCTTTCTTTGTAGTTTCGTTTACTTAAGTGGCCTCGTACCCTTATAAATTCCTGTACTTTAGTTTAATGTATGATGTTACTAAAGAAGTGGTGAATAACTAGTATTAATGAACTGTTAGGTACAGTCGTATGGTCTAGGCAATACGTAGTGGTCGTAGTTCCTTTTGCCGTATTACAGAGAACTGGGCAAACTCTATGAAAGATATTACATCGTTTGCCTGGCGTAAACATATGGTAGTGTAACGTCAACTTACGTCTGTCATAGAGTGCAACGTGTTAAACGTGCACTTGTACCCACCTTCATCCAGACCTTTAATATTTGGCAATTTTAGAGTAGACGCCCAGATTCTAAGGCTGAGATTGATTAAGCATTTTTATAGTTTACTTATATTTGCTTAAACGTTAACATAAAACAGGGTACGGCACGACAGCTTGCTGATTTGAAAGATAAAAAACTATTTAAAGGACTACCCTCATAATAAAACATAATACTAATTAGCTAATTAACTATTATTATTACACAAATGAAAATACTGACTGCTATTTGCAATATCTGACTTATAGGTGACTTCTTTTCAACTAAAATATACAAATAAATAAAATCATACAAATAAATAAATGTTAATAATATAACAAATAACTTATGTAAAGTATAACATGTAAAAATTATAATTCAAATTTGATAAAAAGAGACATTAAGTACATTATTTAAACACAATCAAATTAAAACAAGTAAATTATAAGTAAAATAATTATTAAATAAAATCATACTGACATCAATTACCTAATTATAAGTCGATCGATCTACTCGACCAGGCGCGTATCTTGATATCGACGTCATAATGTAAGCAAAACTTGTATTTTTATTAGGATTTTTTTTTTCTGGATATTATGTCAAAGTGTACAAATCGAGATTTCGAAACCAAAGATATGGTGATCTTAAACTCGCCGTTCTATTAATTGAACCTTTTTTTTTTTTAAAGACGGTGTGCGCTTTCTTAATGCGTCTTTTAAAGTAGTTAACGTTAAGTTAAAATACATTTATCTGTTAAAAAAATATAAAAAATAACAAAAAAAAATTTAAAATGATGCGTCATAGGTACTATTGCCGCTAGCGACATCTACAAAAATTGGACGTGTTTTTTTTAAATTATGTCCCATCTTAAGTTTCGCAACTCTATGGTGTCCGTCGAAACTGTCATAATTGAGTAACAATCGTGAGAGGCCAATGCACTCTTTTTTGTTCGGTCTCGATTAAAACGAGACGTCCCCTATACTCGTACCTTGATATTATTTTGACTATCGTTGCCTTCCAATACTAGCAATAGGGAGGGGAGATCTTTGTACCAAATACATAATGATGTCTAATTTACAAGCGGTTTAATTAATTTGCGGTATTTGGACCTTTTTAACTAAAAGCAGAGATTACCAATGTCAGCCAAATGTTGTCGAACTGTTTCGTCAATCTGTTTTCAATCTAGCCGCAGCAGGCAAGGTAGCATGCAGCTCTGCCCCGCGAACGGGCACCACATACAACTGAAGTGTTATAGCTCTTGCCGTATATACGCTTCGGTGAATTCTTTAGATATTTTGAAACGCCTCAATAGTTGTGAACGTTGTATCGTTCATCAAATGAATACAACTAAATAATTAAACACAATTAATAATACAGTGTATTGCTTACAAGGTTAAACGTGAAAGTGACAAATTAAATATATATTCTTTATACGTATAAATGACATTCTGTTTTTATAAATAGCAGAAATAAAAATATGTTGTAATTTTCCACCGACATTTGACAAGTCTAACCTTTAAACCTATATGTAATAATAATAATAAAAAATAAAAAAATATTTTTTTTTAATACACGTATATATAATCTTTACCACAATTTCTTTTCACCTTTCAAATCAGCAAGTTTCCGCCGCGCATCCTGTAGTTATCATTGTCAATTATAGGCATATCAAACGACAAGTAAATACCTAAATTTTGTTTCAGAAAAGACGAAAAGATTCCTTTTAATAAAAACATCTAATAGGTGGTAGGTTTTGGTGGTAATTAGCCCAGTCTGCCGGGACGGGAAAGTATCCACTGTTCTTGCCGATAAACCCAGTAAAGTGTATCCACACGTTTCGGGATCAGGCTCGAATTGCCGTCATACACAGTCAAGCCGACATAGTGTTAGGGACTGATGTCAGTCATGGGTCTCTGATTCTAGATGCTAGCATTCATGGACCTCGCACGCCACTTACCATCAGGTGGGCGCAAGTCGTGCCACGACAAAAAAAAATATAATAAGGTTTTCTAGTCTAAAATAATTAATTTAACGTTAATTTAATGCTATACAAACTCAATACACGTTTTATAGATCTGAGCCTAACACTTGCCTGTAATAAAAACACCAATTATAGAAATTTATTCTCCAAGTTGATTACACTGGTATTGGCGCAATTGATGAATCTAGTTTTAGTTTAAAATTATTAGCAGACTCGTCGGCGCCCTCGAATCGGACTAGTTATTGCCACATTATCATTTATTTATTCATTTATAGTTTTATAGCATTTACATAATAAATAAAGGCTTATTAACAGAATCATACAGTATTTGGTTGGGTAGTGAGACGAGTAGAATGGTGGATGATGAGCTTTGATTGTTGATCATGATTGTTGGTTGTAAGCACGAGACACCATTTTTCTCATCTTTTATTGAAGCTGAATAAAATGACTAGAAGATAATATTTATAAAAAAAGGTTATAGAAGTATGTGTTTTACTATGGACCTCCTCTAACAGCCAAGCCCAGTATTATATATATCTTTGATATTGCTAGCTGAAGCACGGGCAACTTGCGATAAAAATAGCGGTTTGAAAATGACAAAAAGTGTTATTTGATTGTAGGTATGAAAATATCGAGCACAGAATCGAGTGGCAAAAGAAACCGTGCTACGGGTGCTAGAGTACGAATTTTGACGCTCTTGGATTAAACAAATGTTATGTATTCAGCGCTAGCCTCTAAACCACAGATGTATGATTACTTATCGTTGCGCTCTATCGCAAACCAATTATAGTTTTATGATCTAAACTTCATTCAGAAATGTTTCGCTAAACCAACGAGGGTTAAATCTCGCTTGCATCACTTTGACATGGAACAAAAGTGACATAACACATTTATTATAGAAACCCAGGTAGTAAATTTGTTTTCAGGAAAGGAATAGATCATAGATTTAGTATATATAGATTGGCAATGGAATGATTAGGGCGAGACCAAAAATGAAAAACACCGGTGTGCGTGAAATGCGCATGTGTGCGAAACGGATAGTGATGTTCGCGACTGCCTTGACTTAGATTATCGATAAAGATTGCAACGTTTTCGTGTTGTCTGATTTAACACAGATCTAGCTACATATAAAGTTAATGTTTGTTTGAGGTAATAAAAATTAAACTACAAAACATGTTGGATTTTTTATTTTTAAAAAAGTAACAGCTTATTAGGTACATTAAACATATAAACAAAATAGCAATAGTGGAACACAAGCTAATATAGGTAAAAAAAACATCTATAACTTGTGCATGCCATTTTTCCATTTAACCAAAAATTTACCGAGAAAATAAAAAAAAATGTATTCATTCGATTTTTATATCTACAATTTTTTTTTACATTTAGTGGAAATAACATTACTTCGGGAAAATTTGCCAGGAAATGCGAAAAACTGATTAAATTAATTTGAAACCTAATATTTAATATTTGAAAAAATATTTTTTTGCAAACCCCAAGTCTCAAAGATTTCTAATCACATATTTTGGTAATGTAACATTTTAATTTACATTATTTAAGGATTTCAACGTTAAATTTTCAATTAAACGATGAAAAATTTATACAATAATTGAAAAATATAGTTTTTTCAGTTGCGTTTCCTAGCAAATATTCTTCTATGTTTATTTATTTACACCATCTAAAAGTAAACGATTCTATGAAAAATAAAACCACTGTAGGTATATAAAAAAAAGTCAAAGTCAAAATATCTTTATTCACGTAAACCTATTTGTGACACGTCATTATTTAAATTATTTTGAATGAATCAACTCCTGCTAGTGGAAGACTAAGCAGCAAAGCAGATTCCAGTGACCTGTTAATGTCTGACTGAGAAAGGAATATGCAAGGAAAACTCAGCTAAAGCAGATTTACAAATTAAAACAAATACAGAACTACTCAACAACATAAAATAGATATCCTTTACTCCAAGATTGTCCTATAAGGACACAATACCTGGTACAGTAGTACCCTACCAGGTAAGGCAAAACTAAAATAAATTACTTGCCCAAGCCTCTTGTGCAACCCGAAAGACGACAAAACGCAAAACCTCTGCTAATTTAAGAACAATAAATTGAACGTGTTCGGCAGAAGTCCCAGGCCCCCACAGCAGTACCTGATCACGGACGTAACGCATGTGCCAGCCATCCCCCCGCTCAACCAGGCCCTTAGGGACGGACCGGGACCCGACACACTGCAGTGACCTTCTAAGGAAGGTTTTTGCCATTTATTCTTTTCTAAAATATTTTGGGGAAACCTGAAACATTATAAAGTTTCAATTATTTTATAAAAATATTTACAATTTAGTTCAATTAATAGGAGTTGCGCCATTTAGCTACGAAACTCCAAAAATTAAAAAGTAAAATATATAAAAATAATTTTAAAGAATTTAACGAAAATTAATAAGGCTGTATAGGCATAATCCATAGATAATGCATGCTATGCTGCATGCAAGACACAATACATTTGCCATTTAGCGACATATCGACATATTATCGATCTCTACATAAGTGAGGTTAGAAATAGTAGAAATTCACGTATTTGATATTATCTTAAATTGAATTCCTATGCATTCAGAGTATTAATGTAATAAAAGGCGTTTATTTTTCCAATCTGTTTGTGTATAAAACCTTAGTAGCAGATCTAAAACATTGTATTTAGGCACCTAAATATTTCAATCGTACTTACGTGTGAAATGAATAATTATGTGGGTTTTCTTCCTTAGATGAGTTACATCCAGGCACTGCACAAGTAACCATGACTAATTACGTCTATTAACTTCAAATTTACACTATAAAACCGTAGATTATTACAAATATAAGCGGAATTTGTTTTGTTTACAATTACGCTAGCCGCTACAAGCCGCGACCGTGTCTGTGAATGGTCCTGTCTATCTATCTCGCTCTAACATACGCAATACTGTGCTCTTTCTCTTTTGCATTGCCAATCTAAGTATCCTATATCTATTGAATAGATAGCTAGAGTCTCTTAGGACAAATTACCCTGGAAACTTGGCTTGTCTCTGGTGTGGGGTTCGACGTGTGTAGACACATCTCACATCCAGTCGCGAGAAGTGCGGCGGTTTCCGCTGAAAACCTCGAGTTTCACAAACACGCCAACCTTGGTACAGGTTGACATGAGGCCCTTAGCAAAGCGTCTGACCAAGGAGATGTCAAAGCAGCTAACGGAAAGATCTGGAGACAGGAAGGCTGGCAATTGTTTTTGCCAAAGTATAAGGGGGAATGTTGCCAATGTCATTGGGACTATCTCTGATGGGCCGTCTCTAGAGGATTTTTTTTTATGAAATCGTTTATTTGCTAGGATACACGGTACATTGTATGTTATATAAATAAAGAAATATTTTCTCATGATCCACCAGAATATGGCATGCAAACTCTTAAAGTAATAGTAATGACATACAATTTGTTATTTTTTAAATTATGATTAATTATGTCAACATTTGTTTTCACAAATTTTCTTAAGACTATAGAAACATTTAGCAGACAGCATGCGAGATTTTTTTTTATAAAGTATTATAATTTAATGTCCATGATTATAAACTATTATAGCCCTACAATAGGCTAATTATTTATAGTTTAAATTATTAATATTTGATTATGTTTAATTTATATTTAATTTGTATTAATTTACTTAGAATAAAGATGTTCTAAGGCTGAGATTCACCAAAATGAAGTCTTTGAAATTGTAACAATTACTCGTAAAGTTAAAAATGACTTCAAATGTATCAGTTTTATTTTGAACACAGCCTAAGTAGGGATTGGTTTAACTAAAAAAATACAAATTACAAAATTACTTTTTAAATAATTATTTTTCGACATTTGTTAGGTCTCTATAGGTGTATTGTTAAACAGGTGTTTGTAGTAACCTAGTATTTCTCAAGTTCTGTCAAATTATTTTAACAATGGTCACGTAAAGATTTGCGACGACAACGCGACGTGTCACCTATTATTTAGAAAAATCTTGCAATTTCAAAATTAAAGACCTTGATAGGGGAGTTTAGTTTGTAATCTATCGCGACCTCTGAACAACGACGACTCCACTTCTATCAGCCATTATAAATCACTAATGGCGTAGGCACACCGAATGTGCTATTTCAGACAATTCGGCGCTGAATGATTAAGGCTGAGTTGCACCAAAAGGAGGTCTCGGTAATTGTAACGATTAAAGTTAAAATGGCGTAGAATGTATCAGTTTGAATTTGAATTGGTTAGCCGCCAGCTGGTACAATCGAATCAGTATGATTCAAAACTACTTAGAAGTAAAAAGAAAATTTAATAACCTAATAAAAAAATACTAAAAATATAAAATGACCTCTAGAGACGATCATTTAGGTATAGTCCCAAGAGATTGGCAACATTCTCTCTTTGTATCGCAAGGCTCATACGTTACCAGAAATAATTGCCAGCTTTCCTCTCTCCAGTCTTTGCTTTTAGCCGTTTAAAAAACAAAATGATATAAAAGTAATAAAATATCAATAAATACATTGCCTATAAATACCTGCTAGTAGTTAATTTTGTAAGGTAAAAATTAAATAAAGATGTATTACTATGGCTATGATACTGTTAATGACTATCTAAACGATAAAAAAGCTTGGGATAAACTAATAGAATTTTAATTAGTCTCGTAGTTTGATAATGTCTCTCTGTACGGCAGCTAATAGTAATAAGGGTCATTCATTTATTATACAATTTGTATTTAATTATAGTCTAGTTTAGTACGACAATGCCTTTATACAGCAGCTATAATTTTAAGTTACCTTTTTATAATTGTTTGTCCTAGCTTATGACAATGCCTCTTTACAGCAGCTATTATCTTAACTGACATATATATTTTTATTTTTATAATTGTGTCTGTCTTAGCTTATAGTGTGACAATGCCTATCTACAGTAGCTATAATGTTAAGCGTTATTCTGTATTTATAATTATGTTATTTTTATTATTTTATTGTTTCTCTTCCCAAATGACGGTTATCATGTACTGCTCCAGATACACCAATATGTACTATAAAATTATATTGTTTTATATCAATATTGTGAAAATTTACGTGTAAAGTGCAGAATACAACTCTTTTTGCATAGTAGGCATAGGATTGCCTACTTGCTAAATAAAATAAACTAATTGAATTGAATTAAATATATAAATATTGTATATGTAATAATTAGTATTATTTTTATGTAATTCTTTTACAAATTGTCATTTGATATCTATTATTGCACCGGTTTGGCAGTCAGAGAGTTGTAATTAATGTATTGTATTATTATTCAGTCGTTCGCACAACAGCGGTTAAAGTTTAATGCGATGTGACCAGGCCTATAATATTTATTATTCTCGTCTCAGCAAGAGCCCGTGACTTAACTAAATCACAATTGAGAGGCCGTTTGCTTCTAAACAAAGGTTCTTGATGAAGCTTAGCTACCGAGATATTCCATTGTTTTAATAGTTATCTTGTTAAGGAATTGCCGAGAGGAAATTAACTACCACTTATTCTTTGCAGTTTGCTTCATAGTAAATAGGTACTGGCTAAGAACGGCCTAACAATAGTCGTTCCAAATTTATGTTTATACTTGCACTATCTATGCCATTATATTGCATATTTAAGTTTAATTCTAAGTTCTATACCTAAATATATATTAGTATGTAGGCAACGAGATCAAATAAGATAGAGTGGGCATTAATTGCTATTTTCTTAAAAGAGACACACAGTTTTGTCTTCCAAGCCCGGATGGGCCTAGCAACAATCAAGTCATCTCAAATCCCTCCTTCCGGGGGGAAAATCTCGCTCACCCAAACACTAGTGTCGCACAACAATTTATAGGTAATAGGTTCTATATAGCAATAGTAAAAATTAACTGCGCGTAAAAATTTAAAAATATTGTGTATTTTGTTAATAGTTTACCATATGATACATAGACAGGTACTAAGAACTTACACTATACTTTTTTCTTTTCACTAAGGTTTTGTAATTTGCTTGTTGACAACAATGGCCTACATGTTAAATGAATTGACTCAATTGAATGAATGACAACTCTATTATGTTCAAACCCTTAGAATAATGACGTAATTCAAACCACAGACTTTTTTAAATTTAGTTTCCCTCCCGTTTACTAGGCGTTTACTTTCTATATGAAGCGGAATTTGTCAATTGCTTGTTCTAAGTTTCCGCTCCTATTTCTTTTTTAAAAGTTTTATCGATAACAAATGGTAAGGTTTTAAAGAATCGAATATATTAGCTAACTTTACTATAGGCCCATTATGACACCAGCTTGGCGAAATATCATAAATAAATTACTGAGCAATAAGACATGGGGCCAGTTATAGTACACGTCGAATACGACCATAACCAGCAATGAACTGTCATACACTAATTCATTCTTTGACTATTAGCCTAGCTTTGATTCTCATACAGTTTATCTCTTTGCCCTGTCTTGTTACATATTTTATGTCTCTGGTGTCTCATATTGAGATTGATTACAGACGAGGGATATAATCCATGCTTTGGCACTAGCCTTCCAACAATAGATTCGAAAAGCAGACCTAATTTGGTAAAGTTCTAAATAAAGCAGTTCATTTGAGATTAATTTTTATACCTCCTAGTTTAGTAAGATAAAGGTTTAAACATTTTGACCGTTAAGCTGGAACTGTCAAGTTATACTTAGATCTATAAATCAAATGTTTTAAGAACGTCACATAATAAGTACACTTTTTTTAGTACTAGCACATGTGACCATGTCCTGATTGTAACTGGCGGATAAAAAACAGAAAACAAAATTGAAAATTGTTGGCCCACACTAGTGTTTAGTCCTGCAGGGGCGCTGAAGGTAATTCCAAATAGTTTCTACCACTCGACAAAGTTAGGTATATAATAAAAGTTTAAATACAACTAACCTTAAAACATCTGTGTGTATAATATAACATAATATAATATAATATAATATAATATAATATAATATAATATAATATAATATAATATAATATAATATAATATAATATAATATAATATAATATAATATAATATAATATAATATAATATAATATAATATAATATAATATAATATAATATAATATAATATAATATAATATAATATAATATAATATAATAAGTCTTTAGAAACAAAATATACGTAATACCGTACTTAAAATACCCTGTAATAATGAATGTTTACCCTGTAAGGTGTCAATATATAAAAATACATAAATAAATATGGTAACAGACAATATCACGGCGTGCGATTATAGTGCTTTATAATGCAAGTGAAAATTAAAAGATGAATAAAACATCAATATAAGATAGCTTTAAAATGTATACAATATAATTACTTGGTTCAAGTGATTTACTGTACCTAAATAATTTCAATTTCATTTCGTTTCAAAGTCTATATGTATCATCCGGTGTGCATTTGCATCGCGCAGAAGACATGAAATTTGAAACGCTCATTGTTATTCATATTTATCATCGCCTTATCGTATGGTACAGAAAGATTATTTTTCTTAGAATAGATTTAGGTATATACGAGTCATTATTCCATACATTGTATATTTAAAGTATTTTTTTCACTGATAATAATGATTTTAGCGTTGGCCACTAACGGGCGCATTTATACTAAGAACAGCCGAGCCTGGACGAAACCATCCCCAACCCAGGCCTATTGATCCTGGCCTTGGTGATTCAGCTGTCTCTGAGCTTGGCCACAACGACCTATCACGTGTGTAAAGTGCCGCTCGTCGCTTCCGCTACAGTCAACAATGTAATCCGCGGGCTTCCGTTACTTCCGTATCCCAGCAGTTCTGTAACAATCTGGGATTTCTTGCAATAATAGTAAAAGATCCGACAGATTAACTTTGGTGCCTTGGGCTATAGGTCGAGCATTGGTGTGTGTCGCTTGTGTCGACATCCTTGCTCGGTCCCATCTGCAGGGCACATCTGTCAGGGCTGCGGCTGGCCAAGTCTTGGTTTTGGTCTTGCTTTGGGAAAGCTGCCTAGCAGCCGAGTTAAGCCCCTGAAGTTTCAGACATTTATATATGCTGTGTTGAAGGTCACAAACAAGGACTCGATAAAAGTTTCGTAATGAGATTTAGGCCCGGAGTATTTACTAGACTTAAACGAGGTTATTACCAGGTTTAGTAAACGTTGGAATGCGAAGCTATACGAGAATAGGGCTGGACTTTGATGTAGTCACTGAAAGAATATTTAAGTATCGGTAAAATGTGGCATAGGTTTTTCACTGTAAATTACGAATGTTTTTTCGTATGTCGCAGTCTAGTGCACGAAATGAGAGATAAAATCCATTCGCCTAGGTCATCTATGTTAATACTATGAAGCTCACTGACTCATAGAAATATATATTGCGTAAGTTCGAGGTAAGTATTAGAATTAATTAGGTCCGAGTTCATTTGAGGCCGTTCACCTGTCAATCTTTTCGTCCACTGAAGTATGCTTACGCTATTATTATGTTAAATTTGACCGATCAACATTAATTGCTTAAAAAATAGCTTAACGCCGGTTTCCGAAAGTACTATTAAATTCGCACTTGTAATAACGAAAGCGACAATCAACAAAATTTAATTATCATATAAACCTTGGTACCGGTTTGGAATTTGCGCCGTTTGCGGTCGAGACGATGGGCCAAGGAGTTGTCAAAGCGGCTGACGGAACGGTCTAGAGACAGGAAGGCTGGCAATTATGTCTGCCAACGTATTGGCCTCGGTATACAGAGGTTGCCAGTCTCCTTGGGACTATCTCGGATGGGACGTCTCTAAAAGACATTTTATTTATAGTTTAGTTTATTTTTAATTTTATTATTTAGGTAGAATTTAATTTATATTTAATGTATATTAATTATCTTCGAACATATTATATTTTATCGAATTATTATTTTGTAAACTGAGGGGACAATCATAATTTAAGATTTCTTTATTTCACAAGAATCCGATAATAACAAATACTAATACTGTTATAATAAATGTGAACGCTGCTTTATGTATCTGTCTATCTCACCTTTACGCCTAAACTGTTTAAGAGGGTTTAACGATTTTTAGTAATTAAGGGTTTAAGGATGAGGACTTTAGAAGACAGATAAAATTAGCTCTAATAGGTAAAGCGTACTACACTATTGATGAAGCACTACAAGATAACATAGCTTAACACATTTATTTATTGTTTTTTAATTTATTTTTATTTTTGCACTATGCATTTGATACTATTATTTAATTAGTATTATTCTATATAACTATAAGATAAGACTGACAAGGCACTTTTACAGCCGCAACAATTTGACATTATCTCGGTAAAAATATAATAATTTAATTTTAAGTCTAACATTTTTTGACATTTAAATTAATTTTATTTAAGTATACTTAATCTAGTTTTAAAATTGACAACACCCCTGTACATATCACTCGTATTGATAACAAATTAAAGAACTAATTCGCATTAAGGCTGCTTATGGCCTACTAATTGTACACGTAAAATTAACGATAACACCACGTGTGTCGAATTTAAATCGTCATTATGGATATATACTAGATCGGTTTGATATTTGCACATACATAGATTATTACAGCCCCTAGAACACAGAGTTTAATACATCTACTATTGGAGATGAAACTTCCAGATTTTTCTGAAGAATTTGGCCTACACTCCCCACGCTGTATTAGTGGAACGACCGACGGCTAAATGTGTTATCCGGGGCCCGGGAACGGAATGGGAATGTACGTAATAAATTTCAAATTTAAATAATTTATTTGTTTAGACGCAGGTTAATATTATAAACAACATATATCTGTTGCCTATATAGGTTATAAATATTGTTAAATTCTTGATATAAATGAACCAGTGCTCTGCCTATAGGGCGTAAATATTTTAGTATTGTGGATGGCATTTAACTTTAGCACATAAACTAAAATGAGTAAAAAGTATAAATATAAATCTCAACATTAATTCATATCTAGAATTTAACAATATTTAATAATAATAATAAACTACAAGTGAAATAAATTTTCATGTAATTATATTTTTGTCAGTAAAAAGTCATTGATTGGGTAGTACGAGTATGTTTTGTCAATAAGTATATATTGAAGTCTTCTCTTCATTTCTCTTACTTCTAGCTCATGTAGTCTTAACGGTATTTTATTATATACACGTATTTATGATGTCATGATTAAAGTTTTTTTATGTAACAAAGCTGTCTTGCTAACTAATGGGTATATTATATTTTGATGACGTTTGCTTCTGAGACGGTTTGTCATGGATTAGTCGTTTTTACGAATAAAACTGATTCGTAGTTTTAAAACATATTTCTGGATAAAATGACCCACTCATGCGCTGGCCCCCGCCATGGGTTGGCGAGGAGAAATTCGCAAGAAAATCTAATCAAATTCATACTCACGTCTATGTTATTTACGAAATGCTTAAATTACATTACATCCGAGTACATAAATTAAACGACGTCAAACCAAGTTGATTAATCACTTTAATAGTTTACATACAGCGGTTTGTGTATCTAAAAGGTGGCTACGACCAGGCAATTTGTCACATTATTGCAAAAACTAATATCGACTTTATGTTTGTCATTACATTGAAACCTTTGACTTATATATATGTCTATAAATACCAAGATTTCTATGGTATTACGCCTCGTGGGCTGTTCGTATAATGAAGAATTATAATATATAATATATTATAAGCACTAATATCATGCTTGGTCGCGATGTACTCGAACAATATTCATCTCTTAAGGTAAATTTTGGCGGACCTAAACTCCCTTTGGACGCCTTTACACACGATGGCTCCCGTAACCAACTTCAATGACAATTTATTTATTTATTTAAAGACTCGCGACTTGATGAAATAGTTAGTCAAAATACACGTTTTTTGCCGTTGTATTTGAAAGCTTACTATTAGCTATGCACGGTTTTTTGTAGGTATATACAACCCAGAATTATTGATACAAACGTAAAAAATTTACATACTCGTATATACAAGTCAATGCCTTAAAGTACCTACTCAAGACATTATGTCAAAATAGGTAAATTAACTTCAAATAACAAATTAAACAATCACGGTTTACTTAGGAAATTAAGCCAGTAGCATAGCTAGGATTGCTAAACGCGTGAGGCGTGAGGCGGGACGTCTCGTTTCCACAGCTCAAATAATGCGTCCCGCGATACATGTACGACGATTAAATGTCCCGCTTTGGATAAATTTAGCCGTGTTAGACAATCTATTCAAATAGTAGTACTGTGCGGCATGATACGCACGTGCAACGGTGTTAAGCGAGTGACCGTGGTCGTGCAGGTATAAGGCCTTGTCAAGTTGTACGAGTAACAGCAAGAAATATTGTTAATTCTTTTTTAAATTTCAAATTAACGTATTATAATTATTGTCCTCTCGTTTCTGTACATTTGTAAGACATTTGTTGGTTCTGCTTTTGATGACCCGCATATTCATCTATAGTCCCATATTCGTGAATAAGAATGTTGGCAACCCTAAGCATAGCCCATGTTTAGGTTGCTTAACTTCTAAACTGCGTGCGAGGCAAATGATGACGTGTTGTAATAATCATCATTACAGCCCCTAGAACACAGCGTCCTAGACCTTCCTCCACTGTTGGTAATGGGCCTTCCAGAATATATCTGGAGAATTTGGCCTACACTCGCCACGCTGGCCAGACGGGTTGAGAGAACGAAGAGAATTATTGGTGGTTCCAATGAAGAATTTTTAATTCTGAAATTTACAAATGAAGTGTTCGCGTCCTCGTCCTTATCCCAAATACAGGGCCATTAGCCACCTGGACCTAAACAACCACACTGTCTCTATCCAGCAACACACCGGTCACATCATGTATGTTATACTCACGAGTGTGTAAGTTGTAATGTACCTACCAAAAAGAGTTCTGTAAAACATTGCTTGCTGCACCCGTCTGTCCACGTGTGTAATGGGTGCCTAAACCTAGATTACATCTAGACCCATCAAGTCTTAGCGATGTAGATGTCAATGACAAAACTCATATTTCATTATATAAAAGGTATATATCTTAATCTAAAATGCTGTGTTTGTTTTTACATAAAATAGAGCAACAAAATGCTATAAAATTTAAAACGTGATAACACAACATTTTAAAAAGATGCATCCCTTCCTAAGACAACAGGGTATGCCTATACCTACAGGAAATTGAATAAAATACCCATAAAATATATAATGTTTATTTAGGAAATCACATATACAATTTTGAAGTTATATTATGAGGTAGACAGATATAACACTAATTCATAAACTCGTTGCTCCATTAGAACAAAATATATTCACTCTCATTGAGAAAGTAGTCCACCCAAAAGTAGACGGTCAATCCGACGGTGTTGCAGTCGACGACGTAGCAGAGCACTTCTATCACGAAGATCAGGCGCTCGTTAATGGAGTGGTGAATGCACCTGGGGTACATCTTCCGCAATAGCGGCAGCGGCGACGTGAACACAAATAAGTGAGCGAATTCAGAATGCATGCGACGCCACTCGTTTATTTTTCTATCATAAATACAGTGAATTTCCGCCTGAGAACAGCGTTTATAAGTCCAGTAGTCCATCTTTCCGTTACTAAATCCTGGTTAGGCTGAAGCTTTCGGTTCGACGTCCGATGCAAAACTGAAGTCGATAAAGAAATTTATCATCACATTGTCTCATCAAATTCTTATTAAATACAAGTATATATTTGACACCTTAGTATAACTATATCTGTGAGCTGAATTTGCAGTTCAGCGTTCCTACCATACACGAATGCACGCACACACGTTGTCAACAATAAGTTTAGATTGTAACAACAAATTCTTGTTTTTGTGGATAAAAGATACCTATATTATTCATTTGTAGGTAATCCCGTCGAATATCTCGAACGCACCATGGGCTTTCTTGCGCTAGAAGTGCTGGCCGCATTTCTCTGGCTGACTGGCTCTCATCGACATCATCCGAAATAATTTTGTCACTGCTAGAGTACCCGCGATCCTAGTGCCCTCTGGGATTGCGCAGCGCGGTGACAACAGACCCGACGGCATAACTGCTGGGCCGTGAAACCTTAGCAGGTCCCTGTGTGGGATGCGACATCTCTAGACATTACACATCCAGGCGAGCTCGCGGAAAGTGCGGCGGTTTCCGCTGAGAACCTCAAGCTGGGCAAATACGCCAACCTCGGTACAGGTTACGAATTTGAGCCATTTAGGGTCGAGAGCCATAGGGACCTTCAGTCAAGCGTCTGGCCAAAGATTTGTCTGGAAATATGGCCACTCTCCTAGGGAGTATCCCTGAAGGGTCGTCTCTATAGGACATTTTTATTAGTATTTTATTTTTTATTAAATTTAGTTTATATTTAATTTATACCTTTTAATTATAAAAAAATTACGGTATTTTGTCGGTAATTTAAAATGTATTATCGCGCAATAGAAAAAAAAGGAGGCCTCCTTTTCTTAAACCAGCCAATTGTCGGTCGCAAGCCCGAGACACCATTCTTCTCATCTCTTACCCACACACAATGGACCCGGCACCCGCACGGTGAATCCATGGAATGCTTAGAAATTTGTCTTCAAAAAACATTACACCTCGGATAGACGGGGACACTAGCTGAAAGACAGCCGACAGCGGGAGAGACTGCTGACAGCAAGAAAGAATGCTGACAGCAAGAAAGAATGCCGAGGGTTAAGGCCCAGCAAGCCATTCCCTCGTATTGTATCGCTAAAAAGTCTAAAAAGAATAATACCCCTGGGACAGTCCGAGAGGGGGGGAGGATGAACTGTCCACTGGTAGATAACAAAAACGACCCTGGCGATAATATGGACTTGAAATGCCCAACGTGCGGAAAAATATACAGAAGACAAGCCTGGTTCAAGAAACACTTAAAAACACATGAAGGGATCGAAGCACAGATGGTAAGACCTTCGACTAGTACTGCGGATAGAGTTTCCCCTCACATATCCCATGGTACACCTCCATGTGAATTCAACCAGGAGTCCATGACCATCAGGACACGTCTAAGCATCCCGACCATAAAAGAAACCACCTGGAAGGTTCACGACGGAAATCTGGCTGTCATGCTGGATTGTCCTGGTACAAAACAGGATCTTGATAGCCAAGTTCGTGCCTTCCAAAATACTGTCTATGACTACTTCAGTGAGCACTATCCACCAACGACCACTCATGCTCACACCAATAAGAAAAACACTTTTAAGCTGAAATTGAGGCGAAAGAAGAGGGAGCTAAGAAAGAGACTTAGATGCGCCAAAAACATTGGAGATAAACAGCAGTGCCATCAAGTGGCTAGAGCACTTAGATCAATTCTCAAATTGATTCAAGGAATATCGCTCCAAATTAAAGATCACTCCAATCAATACAATAGAGCTAGACACGAAGTCCTCTTTAACAAAAACCCCTTCGTCTATGCCAGAAAGATATTCAGCGAAAAAAGTGGTGTACTATCGCTGACCAGAGATCAAATATATAAATATTACAAAGAGACATACACAGAAATACAAAAAGAGGAACAATATCTGGACCCACCCTCGCCTCGACCCGTCAGACCTTTAGAGGACTTCCGATGCCTTCCACCAAGCATGGAAGAAATGGAGGAACAAATCAAAAGAAAAAGTTCCAAATCGGCACCAGGCCCAGATGGCATTCCGTACATTGTATATAAAAAATGTCCTCACACCCGTAAGCATTTATATAATATATATCGAAAAATCTGGTCTACTAATCAAGTTCCAAAGGCATTTGGCGAGGCAGTCTTCGTTCTCATACCAAAGAAAACTGAGGTAAATGATCCCAAAGATGCAAGACCGATCGCTTTGACGAATACAATGTCCAAAATCTTCTTCTCCATAGTACAAGCAAGAATGTCCCGATTTATGATCAAGAACGAGTACTTCTCACGCCAGCACCAGAAAGGTTTTTTGCCGGGAGTTTCTGGCTGCTTAGAACACAACACCTTACTCGCTGAGTGTTTGAAGGATGCCAGGAAACAGGAGCGGCAACTAAGCGTCTGTTGGATCGACTTGGAAAACGCATTTGGGTCGGTGCAACATGAATTGCTGCAAACTGCGCTAAAATGGTATAACTTTCCAACACTAATCAGAGATATAATTGCCAATTATTACAAGAACTTGAGATTTGTCGTAACAAACAAGGACGGCTACACAGACACACTAAAATACAATGTGGGCCTGTTCCAAGGCTGCTGCCTATCACCTGTAGCTTTTAATATAATTATCAATATCCTAATCGACAAACTTAAATCTCGTGAGAAGAAGTGGGGATATAGATTCAAACAAAACAACATCTATACGGAATCCGTCTTAGGTTTTGCAGACGACTTGGCGGTGATAACAAGAAATCCCAAGCAATGCCAGGGCTTGCTGAAAATAGTGGATGATTTCTGCTCATGGACAAAGGGAATGAGAATGAAACCATCAAAATGCTTCAGCCTATGTCTGGCTAGGCGCAACACTACATTTACGTCTTATGATCCTGGACTGAGTATAGCAGGGCAGAGAATAGCTCCGGTAAATGAAACCATGCCCTTTAAATTTCTTGGCAGAAGGATCAATTTTCAGGGAAAAACACCATCCCTAGAAGTAGTTGTAAAACAATTCACTGACGACTTGAATAGGGTTACTCAACAGCCTATAAGCAATGTCAAAAAAGCTTGGATATATGACAACTACTTAGCATCTCGCCTCACTTGGCCTTTCCTAGTATATGATTTCAACAAAAGCCTACTATCAAGTCTGGACGCGGACGTCATAAGAACATTGAAGTCATGGCTTGGATTAGCCCAGGGTGCTGACTCCTCAACATTCTTTAGAGGACGGAGAAACTTCGGAATGGATCTGAAAAGACCATCTGAATTATACAAACATCTACGTATAAGCAAATATCAAATTCTAACCAGCTCCCAGGATAATACAATTTCATCCCTTCCAAGAGACTCTGGTCTCAGATATGGAACCGAGACTACTATTCTTCAAGAAATTCATGACAGGTGCCCAGACTGACAAAAGAGGCATTGGCTGGAAGAAAAAAGAAAGTGACAAAGAGGTTATAAAATCCTTCCTCAGGAAAGATGAAGAGCATGAATACAGAGTGCACGCGATGACTCTAGAAGTTCAAAATGACTGGCTAACTTTGGGCGATTTTTGCATCCCTCCAGCCCTAAAGTGGCGCACACTAATGTACGATTGGTCTCCGGCGTTGCAAAAGTTCTACCTAAACGCTTTTCAAATGTCCCTCCCGGACCAGAGTAATCTGGTAAGGTGGGGAAAAGCTACGGAAAAAAACTGTACATCGTGTAGTGCTGCCATAGGAACTGCTAGACACACACTTGTAGGGTGCGTTACTCTCCTAAAAAAGGGCTATTACTCACGCCGACATGACAAAGTCTTAGGTGTTATCCGTGAAGCAGTAAGTCTTTCTATTGCAAGAGCCAGAAAGGGACTGACTACAAATAAAACTTTGACCACATTTGTAAAGGAAGGGCAAAGCACGAAAACTAAATGCAAGCCCAACTCGATCCTTGGCGCCGCATCAGACTGGAAAATTCTCATGGATACATTTGAACACCATTATAGGATCCCAGATGAACTAGCTGTACGAGTATCAGCCTATAGGCCAGACATCTTAGTGTTTTCTCGGAACTTGAAAAAAGTTATCCTTATTGAACTTACCGTTCCGTGGGAATCAAATATTCCAAAAGACCACAACATGAAGTCGAATAAATATTATGATCTCACAGAAGAAATGATCAGGAACGGGTTCAAGACTCAGCTTTACGCAGTGGAAGTTGGTGCAAGAGGAGTTCCAGCAAAATCTTTGCATCACTTACTGAAAGAATTGGGCCTAAGCAGGTCTGCCGTCAATACATTTATGGAACGAGCTTCCAAGACGGCATTAACGGAATCATACAGTATTTGGTTGGGTAGGGAGAGAAGTAGAATGGTGGATGGTGAGCGTATTATCGCGCAATAGAAAAAAAAGGAGGCCTCCTTTTCTTAAACCAGCCAATTGTCGGTCGCAAGCCCGAGACACCATTCTTCTCATCTCTTACCCACACACGATGGACCCGGCACCCGCACGGTGAATCCATGGAATGCTTAGAAATTTGTATTCTCTTCTTACGCGACGCATAGAAGGATTATGTGTTTTTCAGCCTATTGTGACGAGCTTTCCACTTGTCATGATGGCCTATAGTAAAGTTGACTAAATGTGGATCCGTTTCTTTAAAAGTGTGGTTTCTGACGCTAGGAATACGGTCGTGATGATACTTTACTACTTTCTAAAAGTAGAATGTGCTGTATTTAGACTAAAGTCCTACACCTGCGGCTTTGAAAAAACTCTAATGTTCGTGTCATTTATTTTTTATAAAACGTTTGGTCACAATACAAGTAGGTAATAAAATGTAATATTGTGATGCATAACCATTCTATAATCTCCAACAGCCACTGGTAGCATTGATCGAATACACAGAATTGCAAGTACCTACTTTATTTATAAATACTTGGTCTGTATATTGCAATAACCAGAAACCATAACAATCTATTTAAGGAATAGATATTCATTTTGTTATGATGACTTGATTATACGGTATAGAGGTACATTTAAGTGGGTTTAATGATTTTGCATCCCTCTCGCATCTCTTACCCACACACGATGGACCCGCACGGCGAATCCATGGAGTGCTTATAAATTTGTCATCTTCTGAGTACATTTTTTTTTTTATGTAAGGTAAAGGAAAAACGTTATAATAGTTTTTGATACTTTTCTTTGTTTAAAATTACGTGTTTATGATTGTGAAAATATGTGTGTAATGTAATGTTCATAATTAGACAACATTTCTCAAAGTACACTAATTTTTTTTTAAATATTAAATTGTTCGAACCACAGGGATTCTCAATTGTTAACGTTGTAACAACCGAATCAGAACCGTTCTTTCTATGTTAATACTGTATCTGTCTTATTTAGTATTTGTCAATAGTTTGTTTGTCTTTGTAATATTGGTTACATTTTAATCGAGTTGGTAAAATAATAACATGAGCAGACAAGCGCATTTCAACATTCATGTGCTACTTATATAAGCATTCATTAAAGCCTGCTCCATATGTGTCGAAATCGATTCGAGTTCATAAGATCATACTAATGACATCGAACCGATACCTTTTTGACAAAATTGCTTTACATTTCGTATCCATGATCGTGTTGTTGTTGTAAAACCTAAACTATAGTAAATTCTAACAGTTTCCAGTTTAATCTAAGATTAACCAAATTTTTTTGCCAACTCCTAGCGGCTAAGGGGTATTCTTTTAATCTGTTCCCGAGCTTAGCATCGCCTTCTGGCAAAAACTACCAGGGACAAGATCCAGAAATTTCTGAAAGACCCATCTCCAACAGTGGAGGTCTAGGGGCTGCGATGATTATGACGCAACCTAATTTTAGACAGCGAAATATGGTAATTACCACTTTTAAAGATTTTCCTCTTTTTTACTAACAAATATATGGTTAATATATCTACAAAATGTCCGTAATTTTATATATTTAATAGTATTAAAGAAAAAAAACCAAAAAAAACCGTTGCGCTGGCGGAGCAACAACTATTAATCCGAACTATAAATTAGAATCGACGCGACGCTGTCTATAGCTCAAATATTTCGAGCACGGGATCGAGTGAGAATCGGCTAAGGCCAGGTTGCACCTAAATCAAATCTAATGTACCAGATTAATTTTAAAGATCGGTCGTCAGCTGGTACATTTGACGCCATATTTAACTTTAATCGCTACAATGACAGAGTAATCGTTTTGGTAAAACCCGGCCTAAGCGTGCACATTTCTAGCGATCGAAGGAATCTTATATTTTAATAATTTGACGGTTGTAGTTAAAAACTGGTTTACCAAAATGTTTTTGAATAGAACTATTAGGGTTTAATCAGTAGTGAGATCTTACAATAATTATCGTTACATCTTAAATAATGGTAAAAATTAAGTACATATAAATCTATATACTTTTGCTTGTATTTAGGTACATTTGAGCAAGTTTCATATTTATGTTAATCCCTCGACCACGAATACAACCCGGTAACAAATATAATCTACTCGTATAGTTACCGAGTCCAAAAATGATGCGTAAGGGCCTGTTTACATTGAGCCAAGTGTGACTTTAAAATTACAAGCGTGTATCCCTATTATATAGTAGCAGAGACGTGGACACCGACAGTAAATGCCGTCCACAAATTCAAGATCGCTCAACAAGCTATGGAGAGACTACTAGCTTGGTATTTATCTGATGGATTGAATTCAATACGTTGATATTCTTCAGAGGACCAAAGTTACTGACATAGCATTCAAGTTCAGCTTGAATTTGCAATGGGCCGGACACATCAGGAGACCACATATGGGACAACGCAAAGGCGGACGTCCCTTCGACAGATGGACGGATGACCTATGACCTAAAGAAGATCGCTAGCTTCAACCCCCAGTTGGATCCTGCATCCAGTTGTGGAGAATCACAGACCAAGCAACAATGTCTAGCGGCACTAGGTTCGCCTTTGTACATGGTGCACAAAGTTTAAAATAAAAGTAAAGTAAAGTAAATTATCATCACGACCGTTCGGGGTGTCAGAAACCACGCTTATAAAAAAGCCGATTTACATTTTTCCAACTTTAATATAGGCCGATCATGACAAGTGGCAAGCTTGTCGATATCTCCAGCGTACCAAACTCGAGAAATATCAGAAATAAATTAAATATTAATTAAATGTATTTATTTAAATTAATACGGAGGCAGTATGTTTAAAATAAATAATAATAATAATAATAAAAGATGATCATACTCTACTGGGACAGAACGATTACAAATGACAAAACAGTAGAACTGGTTGGGAGCATTACTCTAATAAACACAGAAAACAAAATAGCATATTTAATAGATATAGCGTTACCTAACAGTGTAATTTAATGACTACACATACAAAAACATAACTAAAGACAAAGACCTTGCAATAGAGCTTAAAATATACAGCATAATTTACTAAAAAATAACGACTGTACCAATCTCAATGTTCCTGACCGGAGTAACACCCAAAACATTACATGACAACCTCATTACTATGAAATTAAACCAATACATTTACAGACAATTACAACCATTCTGCTGAATACTCGGGAAGTTTGAAGTTAAGGATGCTTCAAAAACATGATGCTGACTCGACTCGATAAATGTCGAGATTCTGAACAATAAATAATAATAATAATGTCTTGTTTGGGATGCCACCTGTGTGGATACCTTTGCCGCTTGCCACATTTCCTCTACATCAAAAAAGGCCGGTTCGGCTGCTCATACAGCCGAATTTAAAAAAGTACTTCAAATATAATAGCATTAAACAAAATTATAACTTTGTGGCATTTGGGGTCGAAACAATGGGGGTATATTCTCTTGATACCCACAAATTCATAAAACAGCTGGGTAAACGAATTTTTCAATAGTGTGGCGATCCCAAATGCCATAACTACCTAAAACAGAATATTTCCATTTTAATTCAACGAGGAAATGCGGCGAGCGTTTTAGGTACCCTCCCTGGTGGTAAGCCCTTAGTTTATTTTGTAAAATAGTTTTAATTTCATAGGTATTTTTAGTTTTATTTATAATTAGTTTTTTAATCTATTTTATTTTAATATTTTTGTATCTACTCGTTCTTCGAATAAACATATTTTATTTATTTATTTTATTTATTCAGGAAACATACAGATCTTAAAACATAATTACAACAATTCTAAAAGTTACACAATCCACCAAAGTTTCCACTTAAATATTAAACATAGATTTTACAAAAAATAATAATAATAATAGGGATAAGCTTAAAAACAATACCTATATAACAAATATAACTAAACAATATACATATATATAGTTTTATAGCTTCAATTTATATATTTTATCAAGTAAGATACATATATATATAGTAAAATATTGGAAAAAAAAGTAGTAATAAATAATTTAAAAAGTTCTCCAATTATTCCAATTATGATTCATTTAGATAATTTAATATTAATTTCTTTTTTTAACCTAGCAACACTAACACTGAACAAATTAATATCACCGAAATTTTCATTGTTGTTATGGCATGATCTTAGCACAAAGGAGTTTTTCAAGTAATTTGTTTTTTTCAAGTAAGTTGTTTGACTATAATAATAATAAATAATGAAAACGCACTACTGAGAGTAGAAGTGGAGTATAAAACATATTCAGTAAATGAATCGCAAACATATAAAAAGTAGGTTTATTGTTTAAAATTCTAGGTTTTTCAAGGCTAAATATTCGTTAAGCCTTCCCTCTACTTTCGTTCACGCTGGCTTGTTTTAACTTTAAAGCATGACTGACTTAATGTGAACCCGGCATTACGTTAAGTAGATTAAATCTGACAAGTGCATGAATGCGCTTTGGTTGTATAAAGTGCTGTAAGATATATATTATATTATGTATTACGTTACAGATGCAGCTTTGCCGATTATACGAGTGCCGAGTAACGTAACATTTCGCCTCAAGTAAACATAATAACAAAAACTGGGTTTTGTTTCTGCTGTAATCAAATCAAATCAAATCATAAACTATATAACATAACTTTTTTAAGAACTAGCTTTCCCTATCCTGGATTAACTCGCTTCTTGTAGCTCTGACTAGAAGCACCATCACGGACAGTCAACGCACGTTGACTCAGGTTTGCTATGTAATGTATGAAAATAAATGCGCTAACGTCCACTGCAAACCACGCACATACTCGTACCTACTACATATGAATTACATAAAGCTAGTCAACGTGTGTAGCGTGTCCGTGCAATGGATTAACACGTTTAAGCGCAAACATTACATAATAATGCGTTTATGGGTAATTACAATATAATTAAGATACAAAATCTAAGGGTTGATTCCCCAACAGCCAAGCAAAGGCGTCCTCCGCCAACCCGCACTAAGAACTGGTTGAATAATGATATTTTCGCCTTACGGGCTAACTGTAGGACAACTCCATCCCACGATCGGGAAGTCAACCCCAAGAAGAATTTCAGTAAGTTGCATTGTTGCTGACGCTTCAAGACATGACATTAGACATATTTGTTCCCCTAATCTTGCCATGTCTGTTATTGTGTATATCAACAAAACTTGCTTAATAATTAGCGTTCCAGCTGCCGCACCAAAGTTATGTATCGTGGCGGCTGAAGGATTACATTCTCAAAACAGTTATTTTATGAATAACTAGCTGACCCGGCAAACGTTGTTTTGCCATATAAATTATTTCTACTAATTTCTAGTGTAGAAAAAAAAAACTTGTAAGTGTGTAAGGATGTGGTATATGAGTGAAAGAGGCATGGAGCGCTGTGAGCGATGAGCGAATATAAAAATAACAAAACACCAAACATTTTTTATTTTATTTACATATTATATTTATTCCTTAAAATTATATATACCGTGAGAGAAACAAGAGACCGGCTTCGGTCTCATCCCTACTCCGTGCTGTTTACTGTGAAGTGACACGGGTATAGTCTGGCAAATGAGTGTTGACCCAGAAAAAGCGCGGAAAATTTAAAAAATCTAGCACTAGCATTAGCACATTTGCATTAGCACACTAATTATAGCAGGAATAAACTGTCTTGATACTAATGTTACCATGTAATAAGTTTCAATTAAATGTTAGGCTCAACTGGCGGGGATAACTTACCAAGTGATAACTGATCAGTTATCGAGCGGGAAGGAAAATTATTAAATTACTAAAATGACTATAAAAAAATTGTGGTTGGTGAAAGAATGGTGAAAATTGAGGGTTTTATGTATTTTTAATGGCACATTATAAAAAAAAAAAAAATTGTCCAAAAAATAAAAATATAATGTTAGGGGTGGACAACCCTTATCACTTAGGGGTATAAAAAATAGATAGTAGCCGATTCTCAGACCTACTGAATATGCATATAAAATTTGATAAAAATCGGTCAAGCCGTTTCGGAGGAATATGGTAACTAACATTGTGACACGAGAATTTTATATATAAGATATAGCATTTGACAGTGACAGTCTCCATAGGGTAAAGAAATTATTTATTTATATTTCCTATATTTATTTATTTAAAAACTTTATTGCACAAAGTACAAAGGCGGACTTAATGCCCGTAGACATTCTCTGACAGCCAAACCTTAGGGACAAATTTGAACAAATATATTTACGCTTAAAGGAGTTCTTCGCAACAATTTTGCATCGACAGTACAACTTTTTTGGTTTAAAAATTAGTTTACTGTGGATATTATTAGTCAAAAGTGGTGTTATTTAATTTAATAATATGCTTACAAGTGATACATTATTTATATATGGGGTACATTTTTTGCGGTATTCCCGCGCTATGAACTCCGATATACCCGATGTGTTTCGGCGATATTGACGCTAATTATTCCGTGAAAAGCATTAAAATTCAGCAAGACTTGGAACTTGATGATCCTCAACTCTGTTATGAATAAACTGCGTGTTTAGGACTGATGTATTCTATACAAAGGCCTTTAAAGAATCGCTTTAATAAATAGACTTAAACAGGACTAGTTAAATCTTCTCTCTCTCTCTCTCTTCTGAGAACATCACATAGACACGACGCAAAAGTTAAAAACTTATTTCAATCCTGGTTTGGACCAAAGTATGTTAAGTGAAATGTCTCCTCGGGATACGGGCCTTCTATTAAACATATTACGGTAGAATTTGGCTTACTCTCGCGACTCCTGGCCAGACACTAATAGGTGGTAGGCAGACTGATAATGGTAATTTGTCCAGTCTGCCGGGGTGGGGAAGTATCCACCGTTCGTGCCGATAAACCCCCCAGTAAAGTGTATCTACACATTTCGGGATCAGGCTCGAATTGCCGTCATGTCCAGTCAAGCCGGCATAGTGTTAGGGACTGATGTCAGTCATGAGTGTCTAATTACAGTTGCTAACATTCATGGATCTCGCTCCCCACTTACCATCAGGTGGGCGCAAGGTCACATGTCGTGCTATGTGGTGTTGTATAGATTTGAAATTCGAACCCCGGCAATACATTTTTCTTACGTATATTTGTCATAAATTTACAACATCACCGTTCCCGTGTCTCGGAGAGCACTTTAAGCCGTTCGGCCCCGGTCTCACTAATACCAACTTGTGGAATTATTAATAAATTGTCATCATATCCTATCCTATATACCCATCAGCGTGTGCAGGCCAAATTCTCCAGATATATGTTCTCGAAGACCCATCTCCAGCAGTGGAGGACTAGAACTCCGTGTTTTAGGGGCTTTAATGTACGTAAGATAATTGTATTTCTCAATGATACATAAATTCATGAACCTGCGATCTTTGGATTTAAAGACTGCATTCTAGTAACTCGACCACTACATCTTGCGTTTAATAATAAAATACTTGTAGATAATATGGGCGTTAATAGCAGTGTATATTATTGAAAGCATTGCCTTAGCCCTGAGTATCTCGGCTAAAGTACACTTGTATAAGCACACATGAGACTTGCATTCAGCAATACCGTGTTAAATAGTTGGACAAATATCTCGCTGAGGTTGACAAGCTACGGTCATGCGTAAACCACTTATAACTTCAAGGGTTTTATACACCTATTGGGTAATATTATTACTTAAGTCGTGGATAAAAATACCCTGCAAAACTTTTTAAGAATGAAATAGACTTTTTTCAATTTCGAAACGGTCAATTAACGGCCGGTTGCAGAAAAGATAATTAAAATAATCAATGATCAACATTTTGATATACGCCACGTGATTGGTAGTAAGACTGTCACTTTAGTAATTTCAGCCAATGAATTGCGTTATAGGCATACGTTAAACATGTCGAAAGATAAATCTGCATCTGGCCGTAAAACTCTCTTCTATCCCATTTGACATATACATTTAGATCCTAGAGATAAACATATTTAAATAGCTCAGTACTACGCATTTAACTTAGAACTCTGTTTAGTTTAATCAGGATTAATGCTTCAATAAGAATAGACATAATAGCGGAGTCGTCTAGAAATAATCCCGCGGTTTTTCTGTTGTTACCCAATCTTGGTCGTGGTCTTGCAAAAAAGCAAGACTAACCCTATTCTTGGTATTGGTCTAGCACAATAGTCTCGCAAGATTCTTGCTTAGAACATTTCATCTATTTTATTTTTTTAATTGTTTTGCGTTGTATCTCTGTTTTTTAGTCTCTCGAGAGAAAACATCGATCTTATGGTTGATTCTGGTGTCGTCTGTCCTCATGAAATATCTACAAAACCACTTACTGTTCCGATGTGAAACAGATGAATTTTTTTCGCTCTAACAAAGTTGTTTGTATTGATTAATTAAACATCAAGTAAAGCGTTGTTTTGTTACTAACTCTGTATACATATTTGGATATCTACATGTTGGTTAACAAGATCTATATCTATTCAAAATGTTAGGCAAATCAGACCAGTGGTTCTCGAATTAGTAGCAGATACTTTTTTTTATACTACTATATGTAGTGCACATATGGTAAGTGGCGCGCGACGTCCATGAATGTTAGCAACTGGAATCGGACAATCGTGGACTGACATCAGTCCCTAACACTATGCCGGCTTGACTGAGCATGACGGTAATTCGAGCCTGATAACGTGTGGATACACTTTACTGGGTTTATTGGCACGAACGGTGGATACTTTCCTGCCCCGGCAGACTGGGCAAATTACCACCTTCCGCCTTAGTAGGTACAATTGGAAAAACATTTTTTTTTTAATTTACAGCGAGAGTCTTGCGAGACTTCTATTGCCAAATTTGGTCTATTTTGGTCTTGCTTTGGGCAACAGTTAGTTTAGTGCGCTGTTCCTAGGCCCTTATTAATAAATCAAACTCAAGATCCAACCCATATATGACTTGTCTCTTTTTACCCAATGTCAAAGTAGGTTGTATGTTAAAAAATACTAAAACTTGTGTTACTGTTTTTTTATGTCTCAGCGATGAAAGTAAATATTATTGTTATGATGACAGAACCACGATATATTTTGTTAAGTAAATTAAGCGTAAGAGTTTTTGTTAAGTTATGTAAGAAGATTGGTTGTTTGATCTTTTGTAAATTAAAAATAAAGTACCTAAATGAAGCAACAAATAAAATATCACAATTAAGGCCAGAACACATTGTAAACGTACCTCAATAAAAATAATTAAAACTTTATTGTACAAAAAATACACATATTATTACATAGTGTGGCTCTGCCTCCTAAAAGCGGCAAGCCAGTATCTTAGGAGCCAGTTCCTTCATTGAATTAAATTTAGTGTTTAGCCGAATGTAATAAATAAAAAATAATAATAATACTTATATATAAAATATAAGAAAGCAAACAAAAATACAGAAACGCAAAGTATTAACTTAAAAGAAAGATAATTTACGTAAAAAAATAAAAGTAAAAATCGATAAAACTAAAAAAATAAGAGATATTATGGGTGTATGGTGTGTGTTAGTGTGTGCGTGTGTGTGTCTGTGTTAATGCGTGAGTGTGTTTACTGTATGAGTTTATGCGTATGTTATTGAAATGTGTGATTGACTATTGTGCAATTGAAAAGAGAGTTTCTGTTTCATTATTGGTTAATCCAAGTAGCCAATATATTAATGTAGTAATGAAATGGGAATAAAATCAAACTATTTATAGTTGACTGGACCAATACATTAGAACTCATTGGAGCATAAAACCGGAATCAGTAGAGATCTTTACATAGCTGGGTTCTAGCATCAGCAATACTGGATCGTGTGAGGCTGAAATTCGAAGACGCATCGGAATGGCCAAAAACGCAATGTCTCACCTACACAAAGTTTGGAAGGACAGGATGAACTCTATAAGAACAAAATCCAGATAATAAAAAGCGTTGACCGAAATCGCATCTCTGAATCTGCGCAAATACGCCAACCTCGGTACAGGTTACAAATTCGCGCCGTTTAGGATCGAGACTATAGGCCTAGTGTCTGGCTAAGGAGTTGTCCATTTCGCTAACGGAAAAGTCTGGATACAGGAAAGCTGCAATTATTTCTGCCAACGTATTAGCCTCGCTATACATAGGGCAAATGTTGCCAGACTTGGGACTACCCATTAAGGGTCGTCTCTAAAAAACTTTTTTTTTTTTAATTATCTTATTTAGTAGTATTTAATTATATAAAATAAACTTATTTTGTATTAAACATTTTTAATTTTATCATCCAATCGAGCTGTTAATTTTTAGTTCCGTTACGCTGCAGCTAATAGCACTGTCTCAAATCCTATAAAGTAAAGTATCATCACGACCGTTTCCCTTTTGGGGTGGTCAGAAACTACGCTTATAAATAAGCGGATTCACATTTAGGAAACTTTACTATTGGCCAATCATGACAAGGGGCGTCGATGTCTCCGGCGTACCAAATTTGAGAAATATCACAAATAAATTAAATATTAATTAAATGTATTTATTTACATTGATAAATATATTTTTTGTGTCCCGACCAGGAATCCCGGTACCTCCTAGTCTAAATCCACGGACTTAACCGCTAGACCACGGAGGCAGTTTAAATTCTTCTCAAATCCCATGTTCTTAATTAATGTCTTATCTTACTGAGATAGGAAACTGTAAAATAAACTCAGTAGGTATAGTAAATTTCTAACAGTCTACCTACTCTAAACCCACGTCTACTCATTGACTTTGTTATTTCGAACAGAGGCAATTTCTAAATAACAATACTTAATTACATAAGACTAGCTGTTTGAAGCGCTAGGCGTCGCTCGTGTAATATAGTTGGTAGGTAATATAGTATGATAATGCCTCTTTACAGCAACTTTAATCCTAACTACCATTTATATTTTCATAATTGCGTCTATCTTAAGTTAGCACCAAAATTAATGTATTTAGATGTAATTATTAAAATTTAAAAATGGCCTCGAATGTATCAGTTTTATTTTGAAGTTGGCACCATACACAATCAACACCATTTGTAACTTTAATCGTTAGGTACAATTACAGAGATGTCGTTTTGTTACCACCCAGCCTTAGCTTGTAATGTGACAATTCCTCTACACAGCAGCTGTAATACGAGTATAAAGTAACATATTTCTTATGATTGTGTCTATCTTGGCAGTTAATGTGACAATGCTCCTATACAGCAGATATAATATTAACTGTCATTTATATTTCCATAATTGTTTCTATCTTATATATATCTTATATATCCTATCGGGAATTATATCCCTATCCTTTATATTAATTTTATTATATATGTTGTAAATATTTTTTTCTAATAAATGTATATGTATTTTGCTTCTATCTTAGCTTGTAGTGTGACAATCTATCTTTCAACGGCCATAATCTTAGGTGACATTTTATTATAATAATTCCGTCTATCTTAGCTTATAGTATAACTATGCCAATTTACAGCAGCTTTAATTTGATGCGTTGCGCGTTGATTATAATATTCTTGTTATTTTATTTTTTCTCTTCCTAAATGACAGTTATCATGTAAAAAAAATATGTGTATATTATATATAAATTGAATTGAATTCGTTAAAACATAAGGTTTAGGTGGCGGTAGGATCACATGCTCAGAAGATAAAGTCATAAGTCTCAAGGAATATATCTGCAAATTTTATTAAAATTATTATAGTTAAAAGAATTTTTAAAAAATGCCGTGGGTCACGTGACCAGGTAATTTATATATTTATTTAAAAACTAGGCATTATCTAGCAACCAACTTTTGGGACAATGCAACCATTAGTGTTGTGAGTTAGGTGCAGCCATTAAATAAATTAATAGGTAATTCAAATTAAATCTAAATATTATATCTATGCTCTTTCATGCTCTACCAACAATATTATATCTATATAGACAAATACATGCTAATATGTGCACAATACTACATATACTATATATATATTATATACACTACATATAATACCTACTTACACTGTGAGGAACTGAAATAATGTATACCATCTTTTTGAAAAGGTATCTGTTGGGCACTTGACGAATTCCACATAATGTAATACGTCATATAGACTATGTCAGTCTCAGGTCCGTATTACTGACAGTTGTCACTTTGAGAGTTCTGAGCAATGGCTCGTGCTAAGCACTAGCGGAGCAACGACTATTAATCCGGACCTCAGTGTTTCAAGGAATATCTTAATTGAATTTTCCATCAAAATCGATAGTGTGAAGGCGGGACAAACATACATAAGTACAAACAGACAAAGATTCTTTAACCTTATAATATTAGTATGTATTTAAAGCTTGACAATAGGGTTAGAATGCATGCTATTTATTTATATGATTAATGTCGTTGTTTAGTTGCATGGCTGGAGCGGAACGGTTTGCGTGGAGGTCAAACGAACGGTGCGGACCGTTTATGAGTCGATTTAGCCGTTAATCAAGTGAGAACCAGCGTCCACAAGGTCTCCACTCGACATTAGTACACTTGCTCCGAACTGCACTGCTGTCAAATACGGACCAATCTCTGCACAACTATCTATACAACACGACTGTCCAACTCAAATACCTAGTATCTAACGATGACTTAAAAGAAACGACGTTTACTGACGAGTGTTTACGTATGCTTAGCTTACTAGATATAATCAAAGATAACCTTTATTAAATGGTCTAGGACACTGTATTACTGTTAAACGATATTTTTTTATTGTAGTTACCTATATATCATTAGACGAGATTTTTTCATAATGAACGAACAAAGCATATTTTCTATTACGTGACGTCATCCGGCAGCCATTTGCAAGTGCAGCGTTTCCGAGCGAAAAATCAAACACAAGATTATAAGGCAATATAGACTACTTAGTAAAAGTAAAAGTAAAATAAAAGTAAAAGTATCATCACGACCGTTTCCCTTTCGGGGTGGTCAGAAACCACGCTTATAAACGGATTCACATTTAGCCAACTTTACTATAGGCCAATCATGACAAGTGGCAAGCTCGTCGATGTCTCCAGCGTACCAAACTCGAGAAATATTACAAATAAATTAAATGTATTTATTTACATTATTAAATATTTTTGTGTCCCGACCAGGAATCGAACCCGGTACCTCCCAGTCTAAATCCACGGACTTGACCGCTAGGCCACGGAGGCAGTAGACCACTTAAAAAATTAAAAGCATTTTATCAGGAATCCGTAAGTAAATAATCCTTTTATAATTATAAATTAAACTCTACATATGATTATAAATCCACGAACTTGACCGCTAGGCCACGGAGGCAGTAGACCACTTAAAAAATTAAAAGCATTTTATCAGGAATCCGTAAGTAAATAATCCTTTTATAATTATAAATTAAACTCTACATATGATTATAAAGCTTTATTTCTCCGATCTTTTACAACTGTTTACCACCACGCTTCCACTCAATATCTCCGTCCCTTTCTGTCTCCAAACTGTCAGATGGCCGTGCCTACCTTATTTTTAATTCTTAGTTCCGAATACAATTCTATTCGAATGCATAAAATATAATTACTTACTGCATTCTGGTTTAGTAATATAAATTCTTATGTGTTTTTTACGAGTGTGTTCTATTTTGATTGACTAAAATAATAGTTTAATAATTAAATGTTAACATTTCGGATAGAACACAACTAGTATCCATCACAATCCTATTAGTGCATTTTTGAAACACTATGCATGGGTTAACGGGTTACACAAGGGTTATATTAGTAGTAGTGATATTTGAACAATAAACAAAGCATAAAAACTCTTTATCGATGTCAGCTAAACTGTTTACGCTAGAAGTAATAAAGCCAACGGACGTCAGCGTGTGTTTCGTAATAGATAAAGCAAAGGTAGCGCTATGAATTAGGTAACGATTGTGTGCCTATGGATAACCTCTATTATGGCGTCAACTCTAACGACTTACTAAGTATCGCCATCATATTTTATTTGTTGAAGGTTCTTTAGAAATTTTACTTCAAAAAAAGTACAATAAGGCCTGTAATAATCAATAATTTCATATAGTGGAATTTGGTGCGAGAGGAAATCCAGCAAAATTGCACCACTTACTGAAAGAATTGGATTAAGCAGATCTGATATCAATACATTTATGGAACGAGCTTCAATGCCGGCATTAATGGAATCATTTAGTATTTAGTTGGGTAGGGAAAGGAGCAGAGTGGTGGATAGTGAGCTTCTTGTTGCGTAATAAAAAGGAGGCTTCCTTTGTCGTAAGCCCGAAACACTATTCTTCTCCGCTCTCTTTTCCTCACATGATGGACAGCATACAGTGTTTTCTACCATAATGTAAGTTCTGTTTGTATCTTTCCCGTAAGTCTTTCTTCCAAACGATGTTATTTATAGAAATATCACCACGGCAAGCTTACAATATTAGTTCTCGTTGAAAGTAAAAATTGTCATTTGACATCATTGCAAATGGCACCTAAATTTGCCCAGTCTGCTGGAGCGGGGAAGTATCCACCGTTCGTGACGATAAACCCAGTAAAGTGTATCCACACGTTTCAGGATCAGGCTCGAACTGCGTCATGCTCAGTCAAGCCGGCATAGTGTTAGAGACTGATGCCAGTCATGAGTGTCTGATTCCAGTTGCTAACATTCATGGACCTCGCGCGCCACTTACCATCAGGTGGGCGCAAGGTCACACGTCGTGCTAGTATAAAAAAATATGTTGTCGGTGGTGGCTCTGTTGTAAGAACGCTTTCCTTAAAATCCTAATATGGTCGGCTCCAGTCTAGGTGCTGTGATAATGATGATACGAATATGTGGGGCCTTTGCAAGCTTTATAGATCTTTTAAATGTTCACAATATCGATGATGATCGGCGAAAAATATTTGACGAAGAGTGTGTTATACATCCGCGTCCCAAGCCGACCTATCTACGACTATATATGTACTATGTACATACATTTAACAGCGTGGATGAACAATTTTTTAAATGTACTTTGGTTATTACGCGAGCGCGAGTACCTCAAAGAGCGAGGCCCCCCAGGCGCGGTTGCCGTGCTCGCCACCCCTAATGGCCGCCTCTGATTAGTAATGTTCATTGATTTTCTACTTTAGCGTTCCTGATAAATATAGACTGTGTTTAGCTGACCAAACATGCCTTGTGTTCTCGTTTCTAGGCCGCAGCCATCATAGTTGTTGAGAGAGCAAATTGTACAACAAATATATTTCAATGTAGTAAAGATTAATGTATCTGTGTGCTGATGTGTAAATTTTGTATTTAAGAATGTGTATAGTAAAGAATAAACCAGATTGCAACATTACGTTGTTTGTCTCATTTCCTACACGTTGCCCAAGACACCTTTGCGTGCTACCTCTTCTGGGTACGATCTTGTGAGCCTGCTCGATCGAACGTGTATCCACCACCTTGAATCCCTGTCCGACCTCTGTTAGGATCCATCACGTTGGTCAAGACACCTAGCCGCCTGCCTCCTCTAGGCACAGTCGCGTGAGCCTGCGCGCCTGGACGTGAATACCATCTTCCCCATTCCCTCGCTGCCTTAGGGTATTACACCGGCAGTGAGACTCCTATCTTTACACTACCACTATAGTTTATATATTGTTAGGTTTATATATTACGCTCAGAGCTTGGACTTAGGTGTTAGACCCGCTGCATTTAGCGTCCACGCTCTGACATGGTCCTTCGAGCAAAAAATTAAATAACGGTTATGTCCCAGTAGAATAAAATAATAAAATAGTTCTAAAGTGCCAAAGTAACTGCCACATAATGACTGAACATATTAACATCTTGTTATCAAGTCAAGAGCAACTGGGAACAGAGATATTAAGCATTTACGAAAACTCAAAGAAAGACTCAAGAACCCGAAAAACTGATTCCTATATCCGCGAACGCCTAGAGAAGCTAAGAAACTTGTTTGACCAATACGTTCAAAACCATCAGCAGTTGGAGAAAGCCGACCTATCAGGACACGCGTATAAAGAGGATAACTATTTTGGACAAATTGAAGAGGTATACAAAACTGCTGTTACGTACCTTAATACATGTGAGAAGCCACAAGACATAAAACCACAAACAAACACCGAAAAAACACTAACCACCACTCCATTCCAACTCAACATAAAGGAAAACCACACCATGAACGAACAACCTCCTCAATCAGAAACACCCGAAGTAACAAAACAAAGGTACCGCATGAATCAACTGGAACGCCGCTTAATACAAATCAAAGAAAGTATCAGATGTCAGGAACCCATTTGGGAATTACAATCACTGTCGGAACTCATCAGAAAACAATGGGAAACTATCGAAGAACATCACCTTAACATCATAGTTAGTAATATCGGACAACAGAAAAAAGATGACATCAATAACACATTTGAAAGCCTACAATTAACCTACGAGTCCACATTACGAAGGCTTAACACGGCCATAAATGATTCCAGACCGCACCCCACCAATAACATAAATCTGCCTAAATTAAGTATTCCACATTTTTCCGGTAACTATGAGACCTGGCCATCATTTTACGATATATTTAAAACACTAATACATGAGAACAAACAGCCGACCACTACTGAAAAAATGCAATATTTAAAGACGCATCTAAGTGGGGAAGCCGCAAAAATGGTCCAACATTTATCAATAGTGGAGAATAACTATTTAATATCATGGGAATTATTAATACGCAGATACAACAATGAAAGGAAGATCATTACAAAATTCATAGACAAACTATTAGATATACCAAAAATTGACCGACCAACTGCAACAAATTTAAGATACCTTTATGACACAACGACAGAATGCCTGGAGATATTGAAAAATATGTCAATTAATACATCATCGTGGGGACCCATATTAACTAGAATCATATCTCGAACATGGGACACCGAAACAAATAGTACCATCCAAAAAAAATATAATTCAAGACAACATAGGGCGTGTTCCTATTGTAACAATGATTACCACTCAATATACAACTGTTTATTTTTCAAGGCCCTGAGTATAGAAAACCGAATAAACGCTGTCAATAAAAAGGAGTTATGTCATAACTGTATCAACCACAAATCATACGAAAAATGTTACAGCAAACTACTTTGTGGATTCTGCAATAAAAGGCACCACTCAATGCTCCACAAAAATGAGTTCACGCCAATACCACAAAATCATCAATTAAAGTACGGACAGAAAAATACACGTGCAGTGCATCATAACTCACAAAATGATCGACCTAGAAACAATCAACCTTCAAGAGCGCAACTAATATCCAGCGTATGCACAAATGATGAAGAACATACAGAATTACAAACCATCGAAAAACCAAATAAAGTGCTACTTCCGACGGCACTAGTAATGACCACCACCATTTCAGGGACACCCCAACTTCTAAGAGTACTCTGCGACCAGGGCTCGGAAGCTTCCTTTTGCACCGAAGAAGTGGCACAAATACTTTCTTATCCTTTTTTGTAATTGTGTCTGTCTTAGCTTATAGTATGACAATGCCTATATACAGCAGCTATTATCTTAACTGACATTGACGTTTATATTCTTATAATTGTGTCTGTCTTAGCTTATAATGTGTCAATGCCTATCTACAGCAGCTATAATGTCAAGCGTTATTCTGTATTTATAATTTTGTTATTTTCAAATGATGGTTATAATGTACTGCTCCAGATTGACCAATATGTGCTATAAAATTATATCGTTTTATATCAATATTGTAAAAATTGACGTGTAAAAGTGCAGAATACATATCTTTTTGTCCTATGCCTACTTGTAAAATAAACGAATTGAAATGAATTGAATTGAATTATATAATTTTGTTCTAATTATGCACAGTTACATTCTGTCGCTGTCCTTAGCTGTCAGGAACGCATTCTCTCAGCGGCCAGACTATAGTTACATAACAAACGTTAATCATATTATAAACATTATTTAATGTTAATGATATAACAATACTTACTGGGGTAGAAGTCGAATGTACTATTTTTAAGAAACTCGTTTAAAATACTTCACGTTTTATTATACAAACTGGATTTATTCTGACAAGTTTATCATCTTCTAGTACCGTTACTACTAGTGCCAGTCCGTCCTTTCTGCACACGATAATCGCTACATTTAGTAGCATTTTTTTCATTCTGCACTCAATAACCATGTACCATTTTTTTTACCTTAATACCTGCCGTCCAGTGCAAATATTTAATTGGCAAGAATCGCTACTCTCATTGGCATTTTTGAACTATAACGCAATACTACTTTTAGTTTTATTTTATAAATGTGTTACTAGTGAACTACTACTTTCAGTTTTATTTTATAAATGTGTTTCTAGAGAACTACTACTTTCAGTTTTATTTTATAAATGTGTTTCTAGAGAACTACTACTTTCAGTTTTATTTTATAAATGTGTTACTAGTGAACTACTACTTTCAGTTTTATTTTATAAATGTGTTTCTAGAGAACTACTACTTTTAGTTTTATTTTATAAATGTGTTTCTAGAGAACTACTACTTTCAGTTTTATTTTATAAATGTGTTTCTAGAGAACTACTACTTTTAGTTTTATTTTATAAATGTGTTTCTAGAGAACTACTACTTTCAGTTTTATTTTATAAATGTGTTACTAGAGAACTACTACGTTTAGTTTTATTTAATAAATGTGTTACTAGAGAACTACAACTTTTAGTTTTATTTTACAAATAAGTAACTACTACAGTAATCTTATAAAATATAGTATGACAAAACATGTTAAATAAAACTTGTTTAAGTTGAATTTAATGTACCAAGTTTAAATGTTACATACAGAAATGTATTAACATTTTTTAAAGCTAATAAAACGGATAGGCTTTTATGTTCTTGATTTATTATTATAAGTATTATGAAAGTGTTATTAGGAAACAATAAATGTCCAAATTATGGGTGTGATTGGAGATAGACACCGCACCCTCGAACTGGAGCTACAGATGGTGTAAGATCCGGTGTATGATTATAGTCTAAGAGCTCACTGCTAAAAGACCCCGCCACAAAGGTGCACTCAGAGTCTTTCAAAAACTAAAGGTTAGGTATAAATCATATCAAATCATTTGTTTCCGTATGGTTTGTACGTAACGCTTTAATATTGTCAGTACATACAATACAATATATGTTTTACACAATACAAAAAAAAACAAAAACTACCAGTAACCATGGCTGGACCGAACCAACATCAATACAACAATTATAACTAAAACATTGTTGCCATAAACGAGGATTTTGTTTTACTTACAACTAGGTCCTTAATATTAAATTCGTGGCTGTAAAATTCCGTTTCAGCTTACAGTCTAAGAATAATAATAGTAATGTCTATAAATATAAATTCGTGGGTTTAAAATGCCGTCTCAGATTACAATCTCATAAAAATAATACTTATGTCTATAAATATAAATTCGTGGCTGTAAAAAGGCCGTCTCAGCTTAAAACCTAATAATAATGATATTCATGGCCATAAATAATAATTCGTGGCTGTAAAAGCCGTGTCAGACTAGACTTTTACAACTAGACAGGTATAATATTTATGTCAAATAATATTAAAATTAATAAATTCGCGACATATAAAGTGGCAAATTAATTTTCCAAGACGGCTGTAGTCTATTTAATTACGCAAACCTTATTAATGGAAATCTTTAGTTTTAATAATGTCACCCACTAGAAAAGTTGGTATTCTTACGGGCGCTGTCAATTACACCGCTATGATTGTATTTAAAAAATACAAAAATTCGGCTAAACTCATCTGATTAAAACTGACAGTAAATAATGGAACTCACTAGTTTTGTCAATCGATAAACTAAACACAAGCTACAAGTATAATGAAAATAAAGAATCTAGGCTATAAATGTGATAGTAAAATAACCTACTTAGGTATTAGGTGAGTTAAGTCTGGAAATAGTTCATAAGTTATGAATAACTATTATTATATGTAAATAGGGTGGGGAATACATGTCACCAAGTCACTGCGACCAGTATGCTATATTCTGACGTACACGTCATGTGACATCGCGACTACCTGCAAGAATGGGAGCAACTGACGCTAGCCACAGAGGGCTGACATCAGTTCTTACCATTATGACGGCCTATCAAGATCCCAGACAGACAGTGGGGTCGTCCAGGCCCGGATGCCTAATGGGCCTGGGTTGGGGATGGGGATATTCCCCTGTTTTCCCTGCAGATGCCGGCTGCCTCCACCACTGCAACTTCGGGGACAGAACATCGAGTGGACTCCGACCGTCAAATACCTGGGCTGCATCATTAACAGGACGTTGACAATGGGTGAAATGGCCTGCCACGCCGTCAATCAGGCGAAGGCGGCCCGAGCCATGTTACGTCCTATCAAGATGTTTTTTCACACATCGCTTAAAGGACTCCCTTTTATAAATTATGAAATAACCTTTACGGATTTTGCTATGCAAACTGACTGACTTCAGTAAGTCAACATAGTGCCTCTAGACTTCTAGAGAATGACTGATATCATTCCTAGACCTCAAGATGGACTATCGAGAAAAATAAATCCATGATTTGATCAGTGAGCTCTTAGTCTAGTAGTAGACTAAACAACATGTCCATTTAGTGGTTAATCAAAGTAATCGGACCGTGGCTCGCCGACCACGGTGAGTGGCTACGATTGCAATGCGTGACAGACAGATAGATATACATACGTACATTCTTATTAATACATAATACAATTACACTCATCGTTGCACACACTATCTATTTATAACTCAAATTAACTTTTAAGTAACTACATAACGCTACCAGCTAATGCTTACTTAAGTACCTTAAGTATGGTCTGTTATACATGTAGAATAGAGAATATATGGCATTCATGAGATTCATTTTGATTCATTCATTCTGAGACAAAATGTAAACAAAGAAACCAGTAGTTCCCAAACCTTAACAAACGAAGAATATGTATAGGCATTGCTTGGTCCAGGTCGCTTATGTTTTTATTAGAAAAAAGTCAAAGATAACAAAAAACAACAGACAAACACAAAATACGCTTAAAACAATTTTAACAAAAGTATCATAAAATTGTTTGGAGAGAATCGCATTCAATCGAGATCGAGGGTAGGTAAAGATAACCCTTCTAAATGCAAATCAATATAATTTACAAGTACGAGTATGGTTACACAGAAGTACATTTTTATTAGTCGGTACTAACTTTCATTAAAAAAAAAATTACTATTGTCCTTTTAGGTCTTTTAAAGTAAAGTAATATCACGACCGTTTGATCCTAACGGGTTGATCAAAAACCACGCTTATAAAGAAGCGGATTCACATTTAGCTAACTTCACTTTAGGCCAATCATGACAAATGGCAAACTCGTCGATGTCTCTAGTATACCAAATAAAATGTTTGGTAATAATATTATATTATATTACTATTTGTTAATAAATATTATTGTGTCTCGACCAGGAATCGAACCAGGCACCTCCGTGTCTTATGTCTATCCATGTGCTAGACCACGAAGACAGTTTCTTCAGCAGAGGTATTTTGTTAGTCGCAAACGTTAATTGGAAAATCAATTTAATTAAAAATTGGCATTTCGGGTTGAAACACGTTCAACGTTGAAACATATTCTCTTGATACCCACAAATTCATAAAAGAGCGGGGAAACGATTTTTTCAAGTGTGGCGATCCCAAATGCCATAGCTACCTAAAACATAATATTTCCATTATAATTCAACGAGGAAATGCGGCAAACGTTTTGGGTACCCTCCCTGGTTGTAAGCCCTTAGTTTATTTTGTAGAATAGTTTTAATTTCATAGGTATTTTTAGTTTAGTTTTATTAAAAATTGCATTAAATGTATGAATTTAATTTCATTTAGATTTTGCCTCAGGGCTAGATGAATAACGTATAGGAGACATCACTAGTAAATCATTTATTTGTTGCAGGCATTGTTTTTCGCCGAGCACTATAATATGGGCGAAGCCGTATCAAAACAGCTGGTAAGTTATTTAAAACATTCTTGAGAAAGAAAGGTAGGAATTTTTTTTATCCTAGAACGACATGTGACTTTAGGCCCACCTGGTGGCAAGTGGCGCGCAAGGTTCATGAATGTTAGCAACTGAAGTCAGACACTCATGACTGACTAACACTATGCCGGCTTGACTAGATGCTTTTTCACACTTCGCTTGAAGGACTCCAAGTTATAGGAAAGTGGAAACACAGAGGTTTAAGGGACTAATATGTTTTTTCTTGGTCAGTCGTGGTCTTGGTCCAGCATCAGAACAGCTAGTTTCGGTCTTCTACTCTTAATCTTGGTCTTCGTATTTCGCAAGAGTCTTACAAGACAAAATATACTGCGTGTAATTTATTAAAAAGCAAATATTTTTATATCTTAATCTAGAATAAAAATTAAGATCTACAATTTTTTTATTTTAATTATTCAGTAATAAAATCATAAGTTAAGGTGCAGAGAAGTTTTCCTAAAAATATCGTCACCATACTGAGCCTAAACAAGTAGGTAGCGTAAGGTCGACGATCGCGCGAACGTTCACTTACGTAATCGTTTCCCTCTCTATTTCGTCTCTCGGCTGTGAGCGAGATCATTAGCAATAACACTTACGGCAGAAAGCATGGTCAACAAAATCTATTATCAACATTTTGATATATTCCACGTGATTTGTAGTTAGTTTGTCACTTTGGGTATTTAAGGCAATGATGTGCTTCATAGGCATACGTCAAAAGATAATCATCATTTCTTCAACCGCCAGTAAAACTCCCCAGCCTTTAAGTATTAATAACATGAATTCACTGTACAGTAGTGTTTTGTTTTTCAGATATATAGAACAAATATAGATTTTTTGACAGTTACACGTTTGTTTCAGTCATTTGTTTTTAATCGTACCTTGTAAAACTCTAGTTTTTGTCCGCAAACTAGTATCACAAGAACTCAGTTTTGGAGCAAAGAAATACACGACACAGTTACAATATACAAATCCCAAAAAAAAAAACATATTTTGCAAAATTAGAAAAAAAAAGTCTGTTTACACAACATATCCGGTGGTCTTGTAAGACGAAGTGCAAGATTGGGCAACACTATTTGTATTGTATTTCAAGGAGAAAGTTAGAACTTAATCAAAACCTGAGCACGCTTTATGTAGTCCTATCTAATCATTAATTAATTATTTAAATGTAATCTAATTATTTCAAGAAAGGTGTTAAAGGAATAGAAAAACCCATAGGTATTTAAGATGCTAACCACAACTTGAGGGAGGCGATTCTTAAGCAATAGAGATAATTTACTTGCGATAAAGAGTGAAACCAGACAGATTTTTCGATAATTATGGCATGCTAGTTGCGGCATTAATCTCTATTGCTTGATAATTTCCCCTCAGGGACTGTTTCATTTTAATATAGATATCAGAAAACATAAAAAAATGTTGTCTTAGAGCCGGTAACTGAATGATTCCTTGAATGCATATGTTCACTTTTATTCAATATATAATATGGCCATTTAATCTGTTTATTCCCAAAGGGTCGCCAACGACCCAACACAACTACCTTCAATTATATTTTTTTAAATAAAAACACTTGTTATACCGAACTTAGTGCGATCGACGAGTATCAGCAAGCCGCTCGACACAGCTTTAAATATATATTTTTTATAAAAGCGTCATTTTAGATAATCATGTAAGTCTTTTTCCGCTACTATCGATTTATTCCTTCTATCTATATACTTGAATGCTGTTTATTTGTAAAAAGCCACCCGGAACTTTTTTAAACACTTGGGGATAAATGCAATTTTAAAACGCGTTATCCTAGTAGAATAATTATTCCAGCTCATAAAAGTACTCAATATAGCCGAAATTGTTATGCAATGGCAACAAAGAGATTAAGCTTCCAGTTACTATAAGGAAGATGCCACTAAAACTGTTCAAATTAAGAGTCAAACAAATGCTGGTTAATAAATGTTTTTATTCGACAAAAGAATACCTAGACACTAAGCTCGACAAAGTCATGTGACTAAATAAATATTTGTATGCTAGAAATAGCGAATCATGTGATATAATTACATATAATAATTTACATCCCTGTACCTACCATGTTTCTGACAAGTAAATCATTTCATTTCATTTCATTACATGGTTTAATTTACGTAACGTGTATAGAATATGAATAATAGCATTACGATAAATGAGCACCTAGTTTTAATTATAATTCACCATTTTTGGTAAAGTGTTTGCCCAGCGGGTCGTTAACGACTCTCTAAAAGCCCCTACTTGACTTGTTTTTTATTTTCAAAAATAATTTATTTTCAATGTATCTTAAGGTTAATATATCTGACTATGGGGAAAACTATGATCTAAATAATGACGGGAATATGGGGAACGAATGCCACTAAGAATAGATTTAGTTACTGGACATTACTTTATAGTTGGAGCTTACAATAACATATTCAAGACAAGCCCTTTTCAATCGGGTGAAAGTTTATTTGTTAGTTGCTTAGTTAATTTTTCTCAACCATATTTCGCAATGAAACTCCGTTGTATTTCGTAATAAAATAGCAGGAAAGGAATTTTATCAAGAGCGGCGCGGACGTAACGAGCTCGCCAACTCGCAAAGTGAGTGGACAATGTTTCAACAATTTATTCTTATAAAGTCAAATTCTTTTAATAATGTCATAAAGATATTTTTTGTTAAAGTTTATACTCGTAGATATTATTGCTTATATTATTGCTTTGGCCGAAAAAAGGCTCCATCTTAAGCTGTGGGCCACATATCTAGCAAACAATACTGCGCAAGTCATTTTGATTCATTTACAGGAATGTGACCTGTTTATATATTTAAGAATCCTTAATAATAATATAGTAAAATTGTTTTCTGTAGTTTATAGTTATTACCTATATTTTTTAAAATTGTAGGTACCTACTTCTTACTTTTGGTGTTTTAGTAAACGATGTTACCTACCTGTTGAATGCAATGCTGGTCTATAAGTAACATGTTTACTAAACTAATAAGATACCTTCTAGATTATATATTGTACTAGCTGACCCGGCGAACTTCGTACCGCCTGACATTCAATGAATGTACCCTCGGTCGGTATGCCCCACAAATCAGCGCTGACGCGCGCCACCTATTGGACAACAGTAGTACTATGTCAAAAACCTTCGCCGATGTTCACACAACATATTCCCAAAGTTTCATCCCGATCGATCAAGTAGTTTTGAAATTCATAGGGAGCATACATACACACAGACATTCCTTTTTATATATATAGATACGATTTTGTAAACATGTTGTTGACTTGCTTAATTAAATTAATTAATTCCTTTTTATAAATTCGAATTTTTGAAAACTGTGTTTTATTCCCTTGTTAAATGAGTCAAATTGATTTGCGCGATATTGTTTGCTAAACTTCTCTCTTTATTTGCGCTGGTGTAAACGCGCTACCAATACGATACCAATGTGGACCTAGCTTTATGGGAGCTTGTTAGCGTACTTACAACCTACATTATTATGTAAAACATCCAAAATTAGAACACAGAGCGCAGTACTCGTATATCTTTAGAAATATCATTTAAACCGGTACGATCTTGTAACATTTAATAAGATTAAAGGGCACATTTTAGTGTTGATAAAAATTATTACTGTAAGATTTTACGCATTTAATTGGAGTAAGCATTTCAATTATTTAGCTGACGGCTAAACAGGTATCATTAAAAAACTTTTTTTTTTGGTAAGTAATATCATTACGGATTGTAGATTATTTTTATATATGAGCACGATATGTGATTGGGGGCGATCGAAGCACAGGAATGTAAGCTTGTTGATTGAGCACTATCGACTCATATCAGTCCTTAGTACTATGCCGGCTTGCAAATCTGTGTGGTACACGCAGGTCAAAACTCTAATAATATTAGGGTCACAATCACCAGGGCTCAACACGTCTATATTCCATATTCCTTTCTTATATTTATTAGAATAATTAGTTAAATATTCAATAGACGTTTATTTGTAGGCGCCAGTGTCACTATAACTACCAATAGCGCCCTTTAGAATGTCGTCACAAGCTGTAGTCTGGAATACGATATTATCTAGCCCACCAGCATAGAGCCAATCCCAAGGGAAATACAATGAAATCCGGTTGTCACAGCGCGCCAATCTGCTAACCAATTATAGAATCATTATACTGTCCTATTCTAAGGATAAAGACCGAAATGTTGACATCCGTTATAGATCCAAAGTGTTGGACATTTTATAATAATAATAATAAATCGTTTTTTATCAGATAATTAATAGTCCGTAGATTGTAACATGGTAGGTTATAGATATTTATTAAAAACGCATTGATGCGTTATATCATAAACTCGAAGTAACAGAACGCTAATCAGCCGGTTCTTTTAACTTTGAATTCTTTTTTTTGCGCAAGCATTCTTTGCTCAAAGTAAATTAAGAAAAACGTAATTTTGTTCATCACACATTATTATGAATTACAATCATCAAACACGTAATTCTCTAATTGCAAAACGAGTTTAGGGTTAGACGACCCTCGGACTTTCGGAGACTCATCCCGGCCGTCGTCGCTTAACTCCCCGCTCTTATTTCTTCCGCCCGGCTGCTACACGAGATACGCATTAACTAGATTAACTACACTCTTAAATGTATGGAAATGTCCTCAACTGAATATATTTACAATAAATCTACGACCCGTACCTTGTTGTGTTGTTTTATTTGTCGAACCCTCGGTCTTCTACCGGGGGTGCTGGCGACCTTGGCGCCCAACACTTATACATACATATAAATTTTAACTATATTATATATCGAATATTTTTGAATATAAAGCTTCCGTATCTTTATATTGTGGTCATAAAAGTACTCATCAGGTACTAGGACCACTTTCCGAGGAGTACGAGAAGCTTCAGTGGGAGGCACGTCCTTGCGTGGGGTTGATGCAGTGGAGTACGGAATAAATAATTCTAGACGATAAATAATTTTGTACTCTGTTTCACCTGAACAAAAGTCTACAACGAATTTCTAAGAATACTTACTAAAAGTGTCAATCTACTCACAAGATATATCTGAGTTTTGGAGTGGAACATACTAGAAGACGCAATGTGTGACGATGCCTTGCTAGATTGATGGATGGATGAAGAAGGTCGCTGGTGAACACCAAGTGAGGATGGCAAAAGATCGTTTGAAATGCGAGCCTTGGAAGAGGCATATTTCCAGCAGTGGAGAGACACTGGTAATAATAATGATGATTTTAGGGAAATATTGTACTTTGTTACATATGTACTTACAAAACTTTGATATTATGATCAGCTGGCTTTGATTACCTGTAACAAAAAACTATGATAAATACTAGAGCAAGAAAAAAAAACATATTTGTTCGGTCACAATCCTGAGACACACACGATTGACCCCGCACGGTGAATACATGGCTGGCGGAAGGATCTCGAGACAGAAAGGGTAGCAATAATTTCTGCGAATGTGTTAGCTTGCTATACAGAGGGGAATTGTTGCCAGTCTCCATCGGACTATCACAGATGTCTCTTGAGGACATTTTTTATTTATAGTATTTTTTTAATAGGTTTAGTTTATATTTTAATAACACTTGGCACTACAAAATGTTATCTGCTAGAATGTGCGTTTTAATTTATTTAACAATGTCCAATATTTTTTTATGATTATTGTTCCTCTAGCTTAATATTCAGATTATCTCACCGTATCTGCAGCTCGATAATGGAACAGGCTGCCATTAATTATTCTACAGGCACAATCTCTAAATATATTTAAAAACTTCTAATTTCTCACCTTCTTAAAATTAAACATTATCTCCTCACTTTGGTATATATTATTTAATTAGTATTATATAATATGTATTTAATTATCTTTATTATTCGTATTTATTACATAAGTATATTATGATCCTATTTACATTTTATCTATTTATCTAATCCTATAGTTTATTTATTATTATTTTTCTCTTATTTTTATTTTTTACATATATCAGTTTATTTTTCTGACTCTGCTCCCATAATATTCATTCTGTCACTCTCCCAAAAGTTAGCTGGTAAAGAATACCTTTATAATATTATGCTCGCCTATGTACATTACATACATACTTTATATATATTATGTGTGCAATGAAGATTTTTATTATTATTATTGTTGTCTCTCTACGAGTATATATGCGAAATATTGTCATGGGAACTGTATGGGTCATGGCAGGGAAAGTATCATGTTTTTTTTAAATAATGAGGGTCACAGAGTTCATTACCACAACATCTACAATAGGAGAAATTCTGCTTACTTTAAAACAAAGAACTTTAAGTTCTCAAACTTTAATTGATAGATTAATTAATGCGTTGTCCAACGTACACGTACAAGTGCACATAGTAATCAAAATTAACTGCGTGAAGTTTTTGTATTTAAAAGTCGTGAACAAGTCCCGGGTTCCGCGGATAAGTTACACGGGTTTCATGGAAATGATTCACAGGTTTCATTAAATAATAATAATAATTCATTTATTTCGGATTTGATCCATATATCTTAGTAACAATTGAACTTAGAACTATGTTAGTAGAAATACACATTAATCAAAAATTAAAACAATGTAAATATTAAAAACTGCATAGCCATTGTAGATTATTCACTGTATTAAATAATAAAGAATATTAGTAAAAGTATTACTGATATTCTTTATTATTTATTACAGTGAATAATCTACAATGGCTATTCAGTTTTTAATACAAAACATAATGCTAGATCAGCTATACTCTAAGTGTGTTCCGCGGAACCCTAGGGTTCCACGATACCCCTTTAGGGGTTGCGCAAGAATTTAGAAAAAAATCAAAACACTTCTCTCTGGTGTAATTAATAATTAGTAACTGTTACACTGTATGCTTATTAATAAAGAATACACTTTTAAAAACTATTGTTTTATTGTAGGGTTCCATCAAGTATTTTGCTTTCCAAAAGGGTTCCGTCACCAGAAAAGTTTGAGAACAGCTTTGCTAGATAGATTAAGTTTTCACAGTAAATATAAAAATTATCAAGTCACAGCCCCATAACATTGTATAATAACATTTAAAGCCACACGAGTTTTATGAAAAAGCTACATGGGTTTCATGGAACAGATTCACGACTTCATGGAAAATTTACACGGGTTTCATGAAAAGTTATACGGCGGGTTTAGTGGGAAGTTCCCGAGTTCCGACACGATTCAAAAATCTATGAATGCATAATAATAATTTATTTTTTGATTTAAATTGAGGAATTCTGGTTCATTTTGAAGTAGAGAGTTTTCGAACAACTGTAAAAGGATAAATAAAATAAAATTATATACCTACCTATAAACTAACCTAATGCAAATTTAAACTATCTAAGTACCTATATAAATATAGGTAAATAAAAATAAAAAATATTTTTATTAGGTAGGTAGGTATATAGAAATATACCAAAATATTACTAAATTTCTAATAACACTACACTACACTACAATGATCGATATGTGACTTAATTAAAAATAATATGTGTTGGTACACGAATATACGACTACCATTATACCTTATTAAATTTGCAAAAATAATTACATTTTAACAAAATGAATGACTACATTGACCTCGAACAACTTGTTACTGGCTTGTCACTTTTTCATTTAACATTTATAAACTTTACAGAAATGAAATAAATGTAACTTTTAATGTAGTAAACCAAAATGCGTAAAATAGACCTATTGTACTCTGTAGGTAGAGCACGATGGAATTCTGGTTTAAATTTTCGTGAACCAAAAGTCGTAAAATATATATATTTTTTTTATAAATAATTTTAATAAATAAATATTTCCAGACATGTCACACAGCGCCATGTAATTTCCGTGGTAAGCTACGAGGCTTGTGTTACGGAAACTAGATGGTTGATAAACTACATATTATACTTTTTTTTTGTAAATATATACATATAAACACCCAGACCGAGACAAATTATACAATGTACAACTTGCCCCCGGTGGGAATCGAACCCACGACCTCCCGAGTTCACGGCAACGTTTGTTACCACTAGACCACGGAGGCGGTATACCTCTTGTACCCTGTAGGTAGAGCCCTAGCACGATAAAATTCCGATATCGAAGCTAGTAAAAGTTTTGAAAAAAATATAGACATACGTGTTGTTAATGTTTAGTTAGAACATCTTGTAGCTGTCTAATCCATACTTCATGTTCTTCATTCGATCTTAGTTCGATAACGGAGTTTGATCGTGCTAGGGCAACTGTTCTTGAAAAGAGAAATGATATAAATGAAGGCCATTTTAATAAGTTTTAACAGTGAACTATTTGATAAGTATTTTATATTTTGCGTATTACAGTAAATAAAATCTAACCTATTTCATCGATGCACAGCCTTCTTCTCTATGCGTGTGCGTAAAAAAATCTGATTCTCTGAGTAAGGAAACCTGCCCTCATGTCATAGAAGCAGACAATCAGACGAACATTGATGTTCCTTTAAAATGTTTTAGCGTTTGAACTTCATGGGTCCTAGAGTCTCTACAGCAGACGGCACAAACGCATAATATAAGTCTTTGATTATTATAGATAGAATACAGTATTGATATAAAAAAATATTATCACAATTTGTGTAGAAGAAACAAGTGCACGCCACTATTAAAAGGTAGTAAGGTTTCAAGACCTAGAAAATAGATATAGAATTGATAGTATACGGGAATATGTAGCTCTATTACATTAGTAGGAAGTCGTCAATAGAGCTCTTCTAAATTAACCCCTTCCTGAGCATTTGTTAATATATAGCTCTCAATGTCCTGCAGAGGCGGGCAATTCGGATAGTGGACGACACCACAGTCTCTAAAACTCTCGAATCACTGCAGCTTCGCCGTGACGTTGCCTCTCTGAGCGTGTTCTATAAGCTATACCACGGCGAGTGTTCTGAGGAGCTCCATAACATTATCCCTTCTTCTCTATTCCGCAACGGAACCACACGCACGGGCCAAAATATGCATCCACATACCTTACCCACTATCCCTACGCGTACTCATAAATTTGAAGACTCTTACATCTGTCGCACGCTGAAGATGTGGAATGCCAGTGTGTTTCCCCACTCTTATAACCTGGAGTCCTTCAAGCGAAGTGTGAGAAAGCATCTTGTTAGGCCGGCATAGTGGTAGAGACTGATGTCGGTCGTGGTGACCGGCGTCAGTTGCTCCCATTTTTGGACCTCGCGTCCTGTTTACCATCAGGTAGGCGCGATGTCACATATCGTGTTCAGTATAAAAAAAAAAAATTAAGGTCTAAGTATAACAATCAAATACCACTGGAAATGAGTCAAATATCTCTGCTTCTGAATCTATACTTAATAATGCAAAAGGTCTGTCATTTCTTTGTCAGTCTAAAATACTGAGCTAATTTTTGATGATCTACGACATGTGACCTTACGCAACCTAAAGATTTTATGTATTGTTTAATATGTTAATTACTGGTAGCTATTTCTAATCGTAGTTTTGTTTAGTTACTCGTACCTACATAAATTATTCATTTGTCAATTATGTGTCATTTCATTTCATATTTATCGATTGAACTTGCCTTGACGAGGACACGAAACGTATAAACGTAGATGTAATAAGCCTGAGACACATGTTAACTAAGGCCGAAGTCTATAGTGTACAGCGGAAAATTTACAAGTTTATAATTCAATAAATCGTCGTCCAGTAAAATCGATGCGTTCGCAATTACTTGAGCAGTTTTCTACCTCGTAGGCTAACACGGCAAATAGCCTATTTCTATAATTTATGAAATCTTTAAAAGTTATATTTCAGTGTAAGTAACTATAAACAAGGGATCTAGTGAGATAGATTCTTACCGTGATAGTAGCCATATTGTAGCAAATTTCTGTCAATGTGTCAATATTAACATTAAATGTAATACAAGATCAAAAAAGCCGGATTCACGTCCTTAAGCCGCAAACGTTCTATAAAGGAATCATTTAACTAAACGAAACTGTTAATCCAACGCTATAAACATTGATATTCGTACACAATTTCCGTTCCTCTCATAATTCTAAGGATATTCCTTAACATTGATAAGTGTCAGATTATAACTTATACTTGAATATTACTATGCTAGGCAAACACTAAGTATCACTTTGTAGATTTCGCCTAATAGTATAAGCATACATTCCTTATTATCAAAGGAATCAAATATAATACAGAGCCGGCTTTGGTTGTTATGTCCTTCAAAATAGTGGTTTAAGGAATCTACTTTGTTCGTATTTTCTTGTCGAAAAAGAACGTGTAATTCAGGTCGGCATATTGTCCGTGAAACAACAAAATCTATTTTAAAATATACGTCGAACACGACTGTAACCCACAATGCACTGTCATATACTAATTAATTCTGAATCGATTATCCTAGCTTTAATTTTCATAACGTTTGGCTTCTTGCTCCATCTTGTTATATATATGTTTAAAATCTTTGATTATGAGTGCACCAGATTTTTTATTAAAAGAATATGGAACAAGTAAAACCGGTCAATGATTTAACCCACAAGATTAGTGGAAGTATATATGTATGTATGTATAGATGGCGATTATACTATCCTGTTATCGGTTAAAGTACGGCGAATGTGTTAAGAACTACTACCATGTGTTGATTTTTGTAATTTTATTTTTATTAATTTATTAAAACTTATTCACTTTTAAAGGAAGGACTTAATGCCACTAGATATTATCTAACAGCCAACATTAGGGAGAATATAGAGTATTTTCAAGGTTCCTCCACTCAACCATACCTTACAGCTGTCAAAGAGGTTTCCTCAAGGGATCCTCGAAAACCTCTAAAGGTTACCATTTTAAATATATCCAATAAGATAAGTTTTTTTCCGTATTCTAAATATTCATTTTGTCAGAATTACTACACACTCTAGCACTTTTGATGAGTCTGTCTCTTTCATATGATATGAAATTGTGTAACGAAATTTATTTATAATTATAGAAATGAATCTCATTTGAATGAGTTTGACAATTTGGGTTTAAAATGTGTTCTTAAACTAAAATAAATAATTTAACCAATTATTAATAAGAAATACAAGTTCAAATAATATAAATATTATCCGAAAATAGCATAAACAAGAAGATAATATTCAAGAAGGTTTCAAAATACGTCTCGATGTACCTTGGGTTTGACAGTCCTAGTCCTCAAACGTAGTGAAGGGCCAAAGAGTCCCTCTGTTTGACAGCTGAAAGGCATAATTAAGTGAAGGTGCCATCTAAAAATACGTTTGATTTTTTTTGATTTCTTTTTTCATTGTTGTATACTTTATATATTTATTCAAAGTAGATACAAAAATATTAAATCTTGTATTATGTTTAATAATAAAACATTTAATTTAAAAAATAGTTGATCCATAGTACCGGCTTTTAAGGCAAGTGCCTCAGGCTTACTCTCTGTATATAAATTCGCTGCTCTAGTTCTCAACAGTTGGCAGGTGGGGCAAAACCTAATTTAAATAAATTCACCATTAACACTTTAATCATACAACTAAGTATTGTGTGTGTATAAGCATTATACTAGAACCAGTCACCCCATTCTGTTTCTTCAATATAAATATTGGAGAGCGTAATCGAGCTTATATTATAAGATACGTGAAAGAGAAAGATTCACCGATCCTAACGATTTTTTTTTAATATAATACGCTAGCAAAAGCAATGGTGATAGGTTGCCTAACTATATGTGGTCAAGGCTATACAGTTGATTTATTCAAGTGTGCCTTGATGGTAGGATTTATGGAACCGCTTTTGTTTTCAAGAACCGGGAAATTCTGTACTTTTTCATATAGGAACCGATATTTTCCGGTTCTTTCCGTATATTGGGTTCTTTGTAGTTTTTGTTATTTATATCATATATAAAACAAGTGTTATGCTTATCATGACAGCCTCTAGAACTGTTGGAGATGAGTCTTCCAGAATTTTATGGAGATTTTAGCCTACACTCGCCACGCTACGCCCAGACGAGTTGGCGAGGGTCTGAAATTATGTTTATCTTAATTTAACGTTTTCACAATTTGATATTAGTGTAACCGGGACCGACGCCTTAACGTGCTCTCGGAGAGTCACGTGGCGAAGAAGAGAAATTTCTAAGCATTCCATGGATTCATGGAAATCCATGGAAAGAGAAAAGAGAAAAATGGTGTCTCGGGCTTGCGACCGACAATAGACTAGTTTACAAAAAAAATATCCTTTTAAATATCTCTGATAAATAGTACGTAAATATGTGTTTATCATTGATACAACAACTTGCCCAAAATTTATAAGTCAATTTTATGTATGTTTTTATTATATATTTTTTTTAATTTTAATTTTATTTTACTTTATTACTTGAAGTAGGTAATATTTTAGTTATTTTCGTTACTTTTTTTTTATTATTTCTAAAAGAATTTGTATGTTTATTATATTTTATATATATATATTTTAAAATTGTTTCAGCTTTAGTTTTTCGAATAATATTTAGTGTTTGTATTCTTATTTAAAAAATTCTAATTTTGTTATTTCTTATAGGCAATAAAGGCTACTGTGGTAATGTGGTGGTCGCCTATAATAGGTGCAACATCCAACTTCTGATTTAGTGTACAAATAAGTGTGTGATGTAAGCACTGTTGGCTACCCATTTATAATAATAAATAAATAAATACATGACAGGGTTCGAACCGACCTTTTTAGGGGTTTAAGGAAAGCGTTCTTACAATCTAGCCACAACCGCTCTTCGATACCCATCACCCGATTAAGGTGGATTATACTCTTCGGGACTATAAAATCTTAACAAAACACTATGAGTCAGATATCCAACGTACTGGCATACACGCAGGCCGTAACAATTGACCTTTGTAGGTAATACTTCTGTGGTGCCCTGATTTCCTGCTTGACTCTCAACAGCCGAGGTTTTGTCGCTGTGTTGGTAGGGTTGCCACCTTTCAAAAAGAGCACTAGAGAGACCCGGAGATCTAAAACTATACCTATATAACTAAATAAATATATTATATCATATTATAATAAAATAAATATATTTTATTTTTGTGTAGGCAATATTTATTGAAATTGACTAATCATACTGCAAATTATTACTAATTATACTGATTTAGACTAAAGGGTTAGATTCCTGGTCGGGACACAAAAAATATTTATTAATGTATATAAATACATTTAATAATATTTAATTTATTTGTGGTACTTCTCGAGTTTGGTACGCTGGAGACATCGACGAGCTTGCCACTTGTCATAATTGGCCTATTGTAAAGTTGACTAAATGTGATACCGCTTATTTATAAGCGTGGTTTCTGACCACCCTGAAAGGGAAACGGTCGTGATGATACTTTACTTTTTTACTTTTACCAACTAATTATACCTAAACACTATTATCGTTAGGGCCAGCTTTATTTCTAAAACCATATATTTTATTGATAGAAGTTCAAATCTAAAGACTATCTCTATTTTATTGTTATAATAAAATAAAACATATTTTAGGATAAATTTAAATGATTATTTTGGTCTAATTAGACCTCAACAATGCTATTGCTAGGGCCAGCTTGATTTCTCAAACCATATTTTTTATTGGTAAGATTTTTTCCGGAGATGTAAATAGTATTTTAAATAAATAATTATACCTAAACCTTGCTAGAAGATGCTAGATGTCTAAAACTATATTTTTATGGGTTAGAGTTTGAGTCACATTTGCTTGATCAGATTGTTATGTATGTAAGTGACACTAATGACAGTTGATGTTTAATCACACTGGCATAAACCCTTTTTGTGAATATAAAATAGTTTAAAAAATCTTCGTATTTTTATGACTAATATTTACAATTAACTCCTGCTTAACCATGTAGATTCTATAAATTCCTCATAAAGGAAAAACTAGTTTAACAAACGCTCGCATATCATTTTAAACCCGTAGCCCAAAAATTCACTATTTAAACTTCATTTAAACTCCAGCAGCCCTATTTTGTTACTTAAGCGCAAACGTTATATAATGTAATGCATTAGCTTTATACATATATATCACGCTAGTAAATGTGATATTTGCACGAATTACGCTGTCAACGTCGAGCGCTTATAGAGTTAAGAATTGAATAATATTTTGTAATTATAACGCAAGCTCTGACGTAAAAACAAAATCCACTAATAACGTTTGCGCTTAAGTAACGGAATAGGGCTGCTGGTCAACTCCGAGAAGGGTGGCAGCCCTAGTGGTGTTGCATGCGGTCGATAATAACCAAGGCCAATTGGTAAAAAATAAAACTAAATTATTACTGTCGTAGACTTCGCATGATACTAACAAAATAACAATATTGGTAATGTAATAACATATTATTTAAAACAGTATAAAGTATCATAGTAAAGTATCATCACGACCGTTTCCCTTTCGGGGTAGTCAGAAACCACGCTTATATAGAAACGGATTCACATTTAGCCAACTTTACAACTTTACAACTCGTCGATGTCTCCAGCGTACCAAACTCGAGAAATATCACAAATGAATTAAATAATAATTAAATTATAATAATTTTAATTAATAAATATTATTGTGTCCCGACCAGGAATCGAACCCTGTACCTCCGAGTCTAAATCGACGGACTTAACCGCTAGACCATGGAGGCAGTATAAAGTATCATCACGACCGTAATCCCCAAAAATCACGAGAAACCACGCTTACAGCAACTTTACCCCATCATGACAAGTGGAAGTGATAAGATCGCCGATGTCTAAAGCGTAACACACTCGAGAATCACCAATAAATGAAATATTTTGTGTTTTTGGCCAGAAATCGATCCCCACGTCCGCGTTTAAAATTGCGGTCTTAACCGCTAGGCAACGGAGGCAGTATTAATTAAATAAAGTATCTTTAAATACACTTTATTTTAAACACGGAACCGGACCCGGTTCACGTTTAAATCTACGTTCTTAACCACTTGACAGTGCTAAAAACCTATTTTTTTATTATATAATTATATTCAGGTTCTTACACCAATTTATAGTTACAAATTTATTAACTATACTTACTTGTACATATTGTTAAAAGTAGCTATATTATTTATAGATAATTACCTTTTTTAATAATTTACATACATATAATAAAACTTGAGTTAGTAAGTAATCTTAACTCGTCATAAAATAGGGTCGCGGGAATAATCGTGAACAATGCATGTTTACTAAATGTATTCGCATGGCCCGGACTTGAAAAAGCCAACAAAAATTAATGTTAGGACTTCTCCTAACATTTAACATTAACCTTCGTTCGCAAACATACCATTTAATGAAATCTGCAAAAAATAACATAATGATACATAGGTATCATTACCTACCTACCTATTCATTGCATTTTGAGGCTTATACAGTTTTATTAGAAAAAAAATACAAATTAAAATTATTTGAATTATGTGTATTCCTTGAACGTAAAGTACATAGATACCTAGGTATATATTGTATCACATTTTATACGTATCTATATGATGCATGTGATCATCAGAACATATATTAATTACAAAAACAACTAGAACTATTTGCTTTAGTTAAAATGTTAAACTGAGCATGCGCTAAGATGGCGCCTGCTTTTGCGACACGCAGCCGCGCAGTTAAAATTCCGGCGTTGCGGTGTAAGCAGCATCCGTTTTGCTATAACGAAAGCACCTATATGAAAAGTTTTGTGTATTAAAATATCAAGTTCTGCATAAAAATAAGTATGAAAGTGAACGAACAAAAATATTATGAAATTAAATAGATATGAAAATTGTGTTATTGCTAAAATATTGAACTGGACATGCGCAAAGGTGACACTTAGAAGTTAGTTGATATTCGATAGAAGGACGTCGCGGTCGCGGTCACTTCAAAGAAATTTGGAGAATAGTGATTTAATATAGCAGCTTTTATTTTAAGAAATGTTGAAGCTGAAGAGAAGTCAAACATCCAGGAATCCAGAAAATATCCCGAATTTAACATGGTAAGCATTCCTGAATTATGAATATTTCCACTAATGTAAGCTTGTTTCATGTATGTTCTTCTATCCTCATAAAAATAGATCAACGTCAAGAAAAATACATACACATATTTAATTGTTAGGGGAACGTTTGTATTAAATCTATAATTGTAATATCATTAAAATTTACCGAAATGCTTTTTCTCTCATATACGTGTACTTATAGGTAATCTATTAATAAGCTATCGAGACAAAGGATAACAACCTGGACATAAAATCAATCATTTGTCGCATCGCCGGGCATGCGCAGTAGAATGCTGCAGAGATATGACGCAATACCTGCAATAAAAAGACGTGTTCACACCACGAATAATATTCATCGCATTATTTTTTTTCAAACATCTTAGCACAACGATAGACATTTCAAATAACATTGTAGACATATGTTTATGTCCGAACACACAAATATTTGTGTAATATTTTTCAATATGGTAGTTAAATTTTGGACGAGTATTTACTCGCGCATTATACTTCTGCGCACAGCCCGCTAAGCTGTGCTCTGTGCGCATGTTAATGTTCTACGAGTATCAATCAGTAAAACGACCGAGTATTCCTTTCGGGGATTTCACATTTAGTATTCGAATGAACCTTTATACTCGTGTATCTCTGTGTTGTAGAGGCTGTGATGATTAAAGTATATGAATATAACAAATAGGTCAAACTATTGTAGCGTTACACAAGCGTTACACAAATTATATATAGGTGTCATTTTCATGTGTTGTAGGTCCAAATTCTAGCCATGCTGATTTATAATGTTGCTAGTGCTGCTACAACGAGTAGATGCTAGCACCGCTGATCCCGGACCCTTTGCGCAGTTGCGCGTCTTGAGACGTAAAATATTGATCGGTTAAAATTTGGTGGTTTTCTATTCGAGTCCGTCTCTGTACTCGGTTCGCTTCCCTATCAACAAGTTGGTGTTTTGCTGAGAGAAATATATTATTTTTGTAACAGTTTAGGAAGACGAAACTCGGCCGCTAGATGTAAGCGACCTATAAACAGTTGCATAGAGCGTGTTTGCATGTTCTGACATGCTCATGGAGCTCAATGAGCATGTAGCACTCGTCTAACCATCAATCGAGCAACATTATAGATTTTTGGTATACTTTTGATGTAAATGATAAAAACGAGTTGTTGTAAACACCAAAAAGTACGACCGACCGACACGTTCTTGTTCTGGCTCTAGCTCTTTAATGTTTGGTCTAAACACACCATTATAAACCTTTCTCTACATTCGGATATTTTGCTATTTATTCTTGTGTAATTAATTAGGTAATAATTTTGGATATAACAAAATTAAGAAACAGTAAATAAAAAAAATACATTAATCCAAACATAAAAGTCACAAGTCTTGTTAAATGCTTTAGTGTTGTTTGTATTAAATATCTATTTTAATTATAAGTGTGCATTTGTTAAATATGGTAAGTACTACAGTAGAATTACTTGAATATTTGATTTTATTATTATCTATCTACTTAATGTTTATTTAGTTAATTTTAGATGCTGAATATACTTCATAAAGATGCCGCTTTATCATACCAGCTCACAGACCTGAACTGCTAGATATCCAGTACATTTTATTTCTGAAGAAACTTGCCTATACTCGCCGCACTAGATAGACCAATATAACAACTTGGAGTGACGCTTTATGAAATATGATTTATTAATAAATACCGATAAAAATATGTTGTCTTTTATTTTCTATTTTTTTGGTTTATTTCCTATTAAATTGTAATGTAATAATGACTCACTAGCACAAAACAATATTTTCAAAGATTTTTCTGTGTACTTTTGAGAAAACAACTTTCTAATAAATAAAATTGCGATTATTATATGGACATATTTTCAGTATAATATAGGTATATAATTTTAGACAGAGAAAATTAACAAAAACATTTATAACGATTCTCCTCAGCCCTATTTTGTTACTTAGTCGCAAACGTTATTAGTGGATTGAATGAAATAATATTTGCGTCATTATTACAAAATATTATTAAATTCTCAACTCTATAAAAAAAAAAAAAACACGTTATACGTTGTGATGGCTGATATTGTGTACACATGCTTTGAGTTTTAGGAATGTCTATACACTATATCCATTACTTTTAGAAACTGTTATGCTAAAATTTGTTTTAGTTGCCTACTTAATAAATAAATAAATAAATATAAGCGCTCGACCTTGACAGCGGCCGCGCAAATATTTTACTTTAATAGCGTGACAAATATATAGTTAACGGATCCCTTTAGCCCTATAATTACGAATAATCAAATTATAATTGTTTATCGCTTTTCACTGTGACTATCTAATATCCTACTGTGCTAACTAAAGAAAAAAAATAGTAGAGCGCAATTGCGGGACTGCAATCCCTACTTAGTACGGCCTTCTACGAGTATAACGAGACCCTACGTTGAATAATGTGATGAGAGATTTGCATGAAATTCGTGCATCCTCCGACGCGATGTTCCCATCGCGGTGTGGCCTTTCGTGATTTGTACTTAGGATTGTAAGGCCCGGCGCGTACTACGGGACGACACGATAATACTGTAAATTATTTTTATAATAATAAATCACACACCTTAATGTCCAATCTTGATTCGATACTTAAAAAAAAAAGATAAGTTACAATCTCGCTCGTTTAAAAAATGTGTTTTCTGACCACCCCACATGGGATTACAGTTGTTATGCTACTTTATTACACATTTATATTATAACTGGCGTTTACATATTTTATTATTTAGTAAATATGCGAGGTTCTTGTGGTGTCACATGTTGTACTCATATGTCTATGACATCACATACCTTCCAAGGAATACGAGTATAATAATAATAATAATTTATTCGATGTAAATTTTATCTATAAAAATATTTAGTTCAATTACTTAGGTATAATTTTATATTAGTTATAAAACAATAATAAACAAACTATTAGTATCAACCATTTAAGCAATTAACTATTAAGTTGTTGCAACAAAACGGGATACGAAAATTATTTACTGTAATTTATTTCTATTGGTCATAAAGGTATATAAATGTTTAGCTTAAAATGTAGCTTTTGGGGTCGTGGGAGAGTACTGCAAAGAATTCAGCTGGCCGCAGCTCAAACGAAGGCACATATCTTAACTCTCGAAGGCGGGCGTACTATACATATATTTGTGTGCGTAACAACATAGATTGCGTGATATGGGAAATACAGAACCCAACGTTAATTAATTGGATTATTTACTCTCACAGCTTAAACATACTCGCCTTCGTGGGATAAAACTGTATACATACATTCCGACAATCCTAACTTCCTCCGTGCCAGATATCATTGTGTCATTAGTTGAAAAAATGCTCGATAGTTGTCATTTAGTTCGAGGGTACGAAGCGTGAATGTTTCTAATGCAAAAAATCTTCGGTATGACGTCGTAACAGAGCGAAGCAGAGAGGCCCACTCTCAACTCACGGAATACAAACCTTGTATCGAAATACCATTTTTGACTGACAGACTTTCAATGAGTATAATAAACTGGAAAATTCAATTTTTTTTGCCGTTCGTTCGGGGCAGATCATACTCGTACTTGTGATATCTAGCACATGTACACGTATCTACGTGTTAAAAATACAGCTAGCAGCTTACTTGAATAAAATCATAATTACATGTGGATACCTAAACATATTTCAAATTAAATCAAAACCAAAATCGTGGTTTTTTGGTAAGTGCATAGTTGGTCTTAAGTTTAGGACGAGCATGCAAAAAACCTACATATGGTTAACAAATCCTAATATTTATAAATTCAATTCGTAAAATAATAAGGGTGACTAATAATAAGAAAATGCATAATTTTACAATTTATTTACTAAGTATATAACTAAAATAAAATTACACAAAATGTAGGCAAGAGTGATACGTATGTCTCAAAATACGATTTTAACGTACAATTATAATAACAATGCAATCTACATCATCACAGTCCATTCACACAGAAAGCCTTCTCGAGAATTTGGCCTAGACTCGCCACAGCCGGGTTGATGAGGGTCTGATGTCAATTTTTAATGACAATTAATTAACAATTTCACTTCCTATAACCGGGACCGACGGTTGAACGTGATCTCCGAGGCACGACAACGATGGTGCTGTAAATCAATGACAACTGTACCGACGTAAAATTCTTTCAGTAGATGGTACAGAGATTTTGCTGGAATTTCTCTCGCACCAACTTTAAGCTTAAAGTTGAACCTCTCATGTTTTTTTCTGTGAGATTTTTTATATATTTTAATACTCGTATTTTTTCGACTTATTTTGTGCATGTATGAAGAGGTTGATGAATGTCGACGAAGCGAAAGAGGTATGTAGTGATCGCGCTCAATTGTCTCTGCCTGCCCTGCAAGAGATCTGGCGTAAAGGTATGTATGTATGTTCATGTCATTGTCTTTTGAAATATTTGATTCCCACGGATAACATTTAGTCATAAAACACGTAATTAGCTTAACTAACAAAGTGACAAGCAAACTACCAATCACTAACCAAAAAGTAGCTAATTAAATATATAATTTAGATTTCATAGTAGACCCTCTATTGCGTGCCTAAAGTTGAGACCTGCGTTACCACCATGCCACTGTTTTTGTAACCATCGGCGTCGCGTCTCTTATTACGAAAATTTGTCTCAATTTCATTCTATAGATTATTGTTAACTGTTTATTTGTGAAGTTGAATAATCCGAAGATATTACAAAATGACAAAAAATCTGTAACAGTTACATCTATATTTGGCCTCTTTGCTTTGGTGGTGACCGGTGTGCGGTTACCGATGTTGTGAAATTAATAATCGAATTATATTAACTGGCTGATTGACCCGACTTCCAATATTCTCGCAGAACCTTTAATAGGTGGTAATGGGACTGATGGTGGAAATTTGCCCAGTTTAATAATAATAATAATGATAAACCCAGTAAAGTGTATCCACACGTTCTCAGGCTCGAATTGCCCAGTCAAGCCGGCATAGTGTTAGGGACTGATGTCAGTCATGAGTGTCTGATTCCAGTTGCTAACATTCATGGACCTCGCGCGCCACTTACCATCAGGTGGGCGCAAGATCACATGTGCTAGTATAAAAAAAAGTTTCAGAGTGTTGTTTAATGATAAACAGTTTTCGGATTATAAGGTTGCCACATGATTACCACAAAGTGTTAGTAGAAAAAAATATAGCCTGTAAAGTACAGTTAGTACCATTAGAAGCGCTCTTTTTACCCTTTCTAATATAATTATAACAGACTTTAGATTCACTTCCCCTTGACGTAATGCCATACAGACTAATAGAGGCTTATAATGTTAAATCACTAAAATCACTAAAAAAATATTGTACAATTTAAAGATGATTTATTGTCATATATATGAGTTTAAGTATTCTGATACTTTTAAGGGAAGTACAGGAATGAGCATAAATAATATAATCGTGGCTAGGTTTTAACATTACGCATCGAAAATTTTATTAATTGCGTCTTTTCAATGTATAGTTTTAAAATTATTTTAGCCATTATTGAAAGCAATCTTTGCAGCATCGTATGACTTCTTTCATGTTTTTCCTGAAAATAGGAGCGCTGTATCATTAGTGTACGAACTATAATACAGTCAGACTGGCGATTGGTTTAACAAAGTGACAAGCAAAAGTTTTATATTCATTCTTTTAGAAACTTAAGCGCCTTACTCACCATTAGTGGCGGGCGTTTCAGAGACGTACTGTTCTGCGACGACGATAAAGTCGTTTTTAGTTTTAAACTAAAACAGTCTTCGTTACGCGAACTCCTATTTAGTCGTATTTGTTATGTAACTATTTAATATGTAACCTTTTTGTAAATGAAATAGAGTCCTTTATATTATTTATTATGAAGTAAATAACTCAGTTAATTTCTAAATTATAAAGTACTTAAATTGCATATAAATTAAACGAACTATTAGGTTAACAGGTTTATCCATTATCTCTCGTATTCTTATCTATATCACCCGCAACCGTTTAGTTGGTGGACCCCGCCGCACTGTTCTGAAAGCAGTTGCAACGTTTTAGTTTTTTGAAACATAGTTGCGTTTCGTTTTCTCAAAAATTCGACAAAGACCCACCACAGTTCACCATCCATCTTGCTTGTACAGCCCGCCAAGGATATGCACGATGCACGATTAAAAACGACGACGAATAAAACTTGACATGGTGACACAAATTTACAATAAAGTTCCCCAAAATTGAGACATGACAGTTTTAATTCAAAGCTTAAAAGCTTTCTGGCTGAAAGATGCTACTACATCGTAGCAGTTAGCATGCCCCCTCACACATCACCAACATTGTAAAATTGGTTTTCAATGTTTATATATGTTGCGTCATATTAGTACTGGAGTATTGGTTCCTAACTACCTCTAAATTTTGGGAATGTACACTTGAGTCTTCCTTATACATGAGTAAAGAGATTACGAGTCGAAGGTCAAATAAAAAATTACCAATGTGAAGAAAAAAATAGTTTGGTTCCCACAACTGGAAAAATGTAGGAAAATGATGGGACTCACCAAATTTTGTCTTTTCCCATACTTAATCACTGTTTTAAAATAGTTTTAGAATGAATACCTAATTAATTCTCGTTTATTGCAATATTTTTATGAATGCACGCACTTTGCACGGAAGACGAACAGGCTTGCTACCCAGTGTGCTACCCACTTTTTTGGGGCGTAAAATTTTTTTTCGCGTTCGGAAATTGGAAAAAAAATTGGATAGAGATAATTATCAGGATTGTTGTGAGAATCCAAAAATATAATTATTGTATGTCCAATGGATAGCGAACATTATAAGAACCTTAACTAAAAACAAATGTTCCACAATAAAATATTTTAAACTGGTATTTAGCAAAATATACGAGTATAAATGAATATTTTACTGTATAGATAAAATATAAATTAAAAGCTACCCTAATAATAAAATTAAAAATAAACTAAACTATAAATAAAAAATGTCAAGGCTAATACTAATACGTTGACAGACATAATTGCAAGCCTTCCCGTCTCCAGACCATTCCGTCAGTCGCTTTGAGAACGCCTTGACCTATATATTTGCATATAAAATAGGTAAAGTACAAAGTAAAGTATCATCACGACCGTTTCCCTTTCGGGGTGGTTAGAAACCACGCTTATATAGAAAGCGGATTCACATTTAGCCAACTTTACTTTAGGCCAATCATTACAAGTGGCAAGCTCGTCGATTTCTCCAGCGTATCAAACTCGAGAAATATCACAAATAAATTAAATATTAATTAAATGTATTTATTTACATTAATAAATATTTTTGTGTCCCGACCAGGAATCGAACCCGGTACCTCCGAGTCTAAAATCCACGGACTTAACCGCTAGACCACGGAGGCAGTATAAAAAATACTTTGAATTTGATTATTATTATTTGCTTGCTGGACTTGCACGGTCCAATTTTCATCCAGCGAGGTGCTGGGAGTGCACCCGATAGAGTGTATGCTACGTCCAGCTGTACAGCAAGATAAATGGTGAATAAAGCACCTTAATTGGGCCGGACTATGTACTAAAAAGTAGTACCCGATATAGGCTTGCAGGTTGGTAAACTCCTAGGTTTGTACTTGATTGCTTAATTAAAGCAATTAGCAACTTCTTGCTTGAACAAACTTATACTTGCGTACTTGTTTAGATCGCTGCGTACTCGTGTACTGCAAAATTGATATTTAAATACAAGACTGCAATCATTACTTGTATATCCATACATATTATTCCTTGTCAAAGTTAATAGCTAGCTAGTAGCTAGTTAATAGTTTACCTGACCACTTCGCACTAACATTAATTTTTTTGCTGGACCACCTAAATGTTATATTCCTGTGCGTTGCAGTATTTATTTCATCATTACCACAGCCCCTAGAACACATAGTCCTAGAGCTTCACTGTTGGAGATGGACCTTCCAGATTTTTTTTTTATTTTTACAATTTAGCCTACACCCGCCACCTTGGCCAGACGGGTTGGCAAAGGTCTGATATAAATATATAACATCCCCAAATCCCCAGAAATATGGTCTAGAAGAGTGGAGGTCTAGGACTCTGATGAAAAAGAGCGCTGGCCGGAAATTGTGCAACCAAATTTTGGTTCCCGATGCTCAGCCCCCTTAAAAAGTACAGTCGCGGACACATGGTTTTGACTTTGTTATAAAACTATTGTTGTTTGTTATTGTTAATTGTCTTGGTTATATTTTTTTTAATTTGGCAACTAATTGTTTTTATTCAAAAAACCTGATTTGAAAATTTTAAATGAAATTTTAAATAAAAATGATTTTAATAGGAAAACTTAAGGTTACAGAATTTTAATTAGAAATATAAACACTTAAACCACTAAAAAGTTTCCACAGATATTAAATTAAATAATTGCATGAAAGAGACCGTAGACGATGTTATTTAACTAAAAGTAATAATAAAACATCAATTTGACTAAACATTTTTTTTTTGTAGGTACTTACGGATGTATTTTAATTTAAAATTTAAAAAAATATGTATCTTTGACAACGACAAAAACCAATAGCACTTGACATTAAATATGACGATGAAATAATTGAAGAAATTGACTCTACAATATTCCTTTGACTAATAATAGATTGACTTGGACTTTGTGGCTCGACATGCAGTCCTCACCGCATATCATTCACACGTTTCTTCTACAATGAGATATTTTATTGCTTTTTGGGGTAACTCTACCGAAAAAGACTCATTTTATCTGCCGGCCACTATAATAGTATAGTTTTATATCAAATAATAAAGCTTAGATGAAGGAATCTAAATTACCTACTTGTAATTAGTAAAAAGTCGAAAGGATTGAAGGAATGAAAAAATAATTTAAACGTGACTACATAATTAATAACAATAGGGAGGTACTCGGCTTAAACTGATCGTATTCCAAGATTAGTTTTAACAATAAACAATTGTTGTAAGCGTACTGATAACATTATCTATTCATTTTAGATGAGAAAAGCCGGACTTAGAATTTTCTGAAGTAGCGCGTCAGAACATAATGGTTTCATAATACCATAAGAGAATTAAAGCGAAAACGACCGATTCAGCATAACTTAGTGCTCAGAACTCACCAATGGTGCCCCAGTTTGGTACCACCTTCTGGCAAGACCAACAGGTCCAAGATCCAAAGTCAGCAGAACGTATCGCTCTGAGTGGTCTCCCGAGCGCCGTGGTTTGTGCGTAATTCCGTCGTAGCTCGAGATCTGGAGATGTCTACTATTGAAGAGTTAGTTGTCGGCCTGACCAGACGTACTCGTATGTTATATTGGGCCGACAATGGTTACGTGCTTATAGCATCTCTAGAATATCGCTCCGTCTTGCACTCGACCTTCCAACGGGAGACCACTTCCCAGAGAAGTGCTCCTGAAAGAGAGCTGAAGTAATCGAATATGGCTTCGTGTTAGGCAGTTAAGATAAGTTTCTATATAAGATTAGGTCTAAGTTAAGATTAACATGTAGTTTTAGTTTATAGAGATATTTTTTTAGGAAATTTATAAATACATAAATCGCTCTACCGAATTTTTGAAGAAGTAGGTAACACTTTAGAATAGAACAGACAGACAGATGTATATTTTTTGTTAAAATATTAATGCTAAATTTAGCATCTTAGGGGTAGGTATACTACGAAGCTACTCGAAGACATGTAAAGTTATTTTATTTGCGTGGCAGCGTATTTGATGGTAACTGCAATTGTACTTTGTTCTTACAGTTGTTTATTCTAAATTATTTAATAATATGGATGAATTTGATTGTTCATGGGTTATTCTAATTTTGTAGTTCACGTTTAACCTTGGTAATGATGTGAATAAGTAGTAAATATGCGATAGGCAGCGTAATATTAACAATCACTTTTTATCAAATCTATCTCCGCTCAACAACAATCATAAGGCCACATGCCCCGCCTCGACTATAGTACAATCAAGGAACAAAGCATAAATATCAATAAATAATCATTATTATTAATTTTTTTTCTAGTTGCGTACACTACAATGTATACGTACACAGTTTAAAAGTAACTAAATATGGTCTAAGTTAGCAGTTACCTAAGTACGAGTATATAAAGTTCACATGATTTCCACGATACAATTTATGTCCGTTTGTTTTGGTCATAGTGACCCGCGTTCCTCATTAATGTTGGTATTTATTTTATAAATTAAATTAATTGCATCAATAAACACAATCTTGGTACAGAATAACAGGCAATACAGAATGAAAAAAACAAGACACAGGTTGAAAATCACGAGTAAAAGAACGACCTGCTACACTCCTTATTGCACTTAGTAAAAACATGGTACTATCATATCGAGTAAGTCGTGTCTGTTCCATACAAGAGGCTGGGCATATTTGATTTGAATTATCTCTCTCCACTATAGTTTAATAACATAGGTACCATCTCCCTTCTGACAAAGAACACACATGTTCTGTGGTGAAGATACTCTGTTTTTTATATTCTTTGATCTCCAGTTACAGTTGTTAATTCCTATCAAGACAAAGCTAATGTTAGTCATATCTCTGCTGTTCCACATTGATTGATTGGCTGCTGATCTGCTATCCCGATCTCACTGAAGAGCTACTAAACAAACTGGATCGCCTTCTAAACTTATGCATCAGATTTGTTTTCGGCTTGCGTAAGTATGTCTCATATTTTTGTACGCGGTTAAAAATGGCTCAATATCCGCTTGCGCAGGTCAGCACATCTTCTTCACTTTCTATACAATATTCTTCACAAATCTATAGCCCTACCTATCTTCAAACTTCTCATGACAGTCCTCTGCATTCTTCTCATAACAGCCAACTCAAAATCCCACCGCACACTTCCAGCAGATATGCAGATTCATTCACCGCATCAGAACAAGCTTCCACTGACCATGAGACAACCTTCTTCAATTTACATTTATTTAAAACTATTTATTATTTAAAAAAAAAGCATTTTGACTAATTTAAAGTGATTTTATTTAACCTACTTCAAATACATAAATAAAAATAATATTAGTCCACGATTGTACACGATTGCGTTCTTAGATATAATTAACAATCTTCGTAGTCAAACTGGTCAACAATAGTGCCAAAATGGAAAAAAAATAATTTTGTTTGACTATGCTTTAAAATCTATTAATAAAATAATCTAGCTATTCAATAATGTATCTAATTTTGAGTAAATAAAATTCTAATTTTAGGCGCATAATAATATAAATCAATCAAATACTTTATATATTTTTTATCTTCAGTTTAACAAGGTCGCGGCAACAAATAAATACGTCTCTTAGACGAGATTAAAGATGGCATAAAAAGCTCCTACGTGATGTGTTCTAAACGAGAGGAAATGACAAAGCGCACTAAATGTATAAGAAGCAATTAATTTTATTACAACATTGTTATATCAGCTATCGGGTTTACTATTAAGCATATTTACGAAGTTGTATGCAATTAATTATCTACCAAATGAATAACGTACACTGGGGCTTATACACAACTGAACAAAACTATCCGCCAAAAGGAGGACCTTTGCGAAAAATCGCAAACGGCTGGAACACGTGCTACACCCACATCGCACTTCCAGTTGTTTGTTGTTTATTTATTCCGTATCCTAAACTGTACCTGAAAAATGGAACATCTCAATATTTAGTCCAGCTCTTAACGGCCCCCAACATTGCAACAGGCAACAGTATGGCGCCAAGTGCATGAATTACCAGTGGGTGGTTACTGCCGGGGAACACGGAGGAATGTCCCCATCCCCAACCCAGGCCCATTAGCCATCCGGGCCTGGACGACTTCACTGTCTGACTCTTATAATATAAATGTACAAGTATAGTGGATGATACAATAATGATTACCTACTTGTATTTTATTGTTACCCTATAAAATAAAGATCACCGATATACATATATACCTACCAATATTTTGATAGGTAGGTAACAAAAAAACTGAATATAATAATTATAGGGTTTATTAATGGAAAAAAGTGCATTTAAAATTCAATTGCAGCTAATTGTAAACAAAGATAATGTGGCGAGTCGATCATTTTATTCATGAGTCTTCCAGGGTATGCAATTACTCATTTCGATCAACTTTGGAATAAAAAATAGATACATTATTTATAGGTTTCTTGAATATAAAAGTAAAAACTAAGAGTAATGTATGCGCATAATATACATCTGAGATCCTTCGTGGGCTCCTTCTATGCATTCTCAAGGCCAATCGAACGATCAAGGTTAATAAATAACCGCACACGCGCAAACAGCTTAAAAACATCAATGTAGAACATCGATGTATATAGATAGGCCCGTACTGATATAAAATCGTTCCCGCAATACCAATCGAAGTCATGTAGCTGCACAACTTTTATAGTTTTAACATTTATTAATTAGGTTAGGTTATAATTTTTAGTTAGGTATTAAATTAATTATATTTTTAATTTAATATTTTTTTATATTATTTATTATTATTTGTTTGCATGTTTTTTGTTTTTTTTTCATATTTTGTGTGTAGTACTTAAGTAGTAGTCATCATCATTACAGCCCCTAGAACAAGCGTCCTAGACCTCCACTGCTGGAACATTTATCTGGAGAATTTGGCCTACACTCGCCACGCTGGCCAGACGGCTTGGCGAGGATATGATGTCAATTTATAATGACAATTTATTAACTATTTCACAAGTTGGTATTAGTGGAACCGGGACCGACGGCTTAACGTGCTCTCCGAGGCACGGGAACGGTGGTGTTGTAAATCTATGACAAATGTACGTAAGAAAAGTGCATTTCTCATTGGTACATGTCAGGTGGGTTTGAACCGACCTTTGTAGGATTCAAGGAACGCGCTCTTACAACCGAGCCACCACCGCGCACTATTTATATCGAGTGAAACTAGTCTTTTGTGAAAGAATATCGCATGTGACATTCTTTGATTATATAGTCCCTAATCAAAGGTGACATTATCATTGCTTGAGGATTGGCCCCCAAAGTTAGTAGGTATATATTGGCAAGCGGCTCGTTTTTAGAGTACGGTTTGTATTGAATAGGCTTATCTATATACATCGACGGTGTAGAAAGAAAGCCATATTACTAGTAACCCATGGATTTACCGTGCGTGTGCCGGGTGCATCGCGAATAGAGAATAAGAATAGTGCCTCGGGCTCTCTAAACAAGCTGGCTTTAAGGCCCCACTATTAACGATGAAACTATTGATTCTGATGTCATTCATTCATTCATTCAATGATGTTGTTGTTATGATAGCTATTTGTAGCAAATCATAGCGTGAATTCTATTAACGAGAAGTTGCAAAATGGAGTGCGATGACACCAGCTATGAAGGATGGCCTAAACAAGGTCACTGGTGGAGGTTGGAATAGATCATGTGCAATGGCTACAGAATAATGCATGAGCATTTCGGGTCGCAGCGAACTTGTGGAATTGTTAATAAATTGACATTAAAATAGACATCAGACCCTCGCCTCCCTATCTAGCCAGCGTGGCGAGTTAGGCCGAATTCAGCAGAAGAGATCTAGGACTTCTTAGAAGGTTCTATGGGCTATCTTCATGCATGCGGCCAGCTTCGGCCTGCTGCGCTATCAGCAGCGAGGTATACCAAGCACTGCCTTCCATGCTACATCTGTATCATCATCCAGATTTTGGATATATATTAATCATAGATTTGTTTTAGTAAACTGCCTCCGTGGTCTGTCGGTTAAGTCGGTGGATTTACACTCAGAGGTACCGGGTTCAATCCCTGGTCGGGAGACAAAATATTTATTAATGTAAATAAATACATTAAATTAATATTAAATTTATTTGTGATATTTCTCGAGTTTGGTACGCTGGAGACATCGATGAGCTTGCCACTTGTCATGATAGGCCTATGGTAAAGTTGGCTAAATATGAATCCGCTTATTTATAAGCGTGGTTTCTGACCACCTCGGTCGTGATGATACTTTACTATTTTTAACTTCTGTTTTAGTTTTACTAAAATAGAGTAATATCGATTTAAATGTATTTGCTATTTTTCTCTAACTAAAATTAGGTATATGAAAGTGGAAATATGTCTAAAATGTCCGTCATTTTATATCCTAGAAAGATAATAGACTACATTCCTCAAAAGTACACTCAGGTTTGAATAATCTTTAAAAATGTTTTATTGTGCGAGCGAGAGGAGAGCACACGCGTTAAACGCTCTTAAGATATCAACTTTTTTAAATAAAACGTTTATAAAGGTACATTACCTTATAATTAAAGGGTAGTAATTACGAGTACCCCTTCTATTCGTTTTGTACTTTACTGTAAACCCACTCATCTGTTTACACGGTGTAGGTAAGTTAATTATATTGTAAGCTGTCGGGAGGAAGATAGCTACAACTAATAAAATTTAACGACCCCCATACGTTTAAACCGATGGATAACGCTTAAGGCCGAGACGCGCTAACATTACATACCCCATAAGGGTTTCATTATGATCGCCATGTACGAAAACGAATCAGAAATTCTATCTCGAGGGAAAACAATATCAATAAATTACCACTCCAGCAGAACAGCTTCGGTTTTTCAACAGTTTTATGACCATAATACGTCTTTCCGTGTCAACAAATAATGATGTCAGCAGTTTACTTTTCTTGCAAATGAAATGCACATGCTATGATCGATGAAGTAATTAAATAGGTGGTAGGTGGACTGATGGTGGTAATTTGCCCTGTTTGCCGGGGCGGGGAAGTATCCACCGTTCGTGCCGATAAACCCGTAAAGTGTGTCTACACGTTTCGGCATCAGGCTCGAATTCCCGTCATGCCCAATCAAGCTGTCATAGTTTTAGGGACTGATGTCAGTCATGTGTGGCTGATTACAGTTTCTAGCATTCATGGACCATGCGCGCCACTTACCATCAAGTGGGTGCAGGATCACATGTAGTGCTAGTATGAATTAATAATAAAAAAGCTATTAAGTATCTTTAAGTCAATAAAATCTCCTCGCCAACCCGTCTGGCCAGCGTGGCGAGTGTATGCCAAATTCTCCAGATATATGAAAGGCCCATCTCCAACAGTGGAGGTCTGGGACTCTGTTCTAGGGGCTGTAATGAAAAAAAAAGTCAATAAAAAATGTCCCCTAGTGAATAGTTTTCTGTTAATTTGTATTAAGTGTACACAATCTTGAAACAAAAATATTTGTTGTTGTTTATTTGTAGATTATAATTAGTAAAAAAAATAATTAAGTTTACTTAATTAGGATTAACCCGCTAATAACGGTACTAGTGAAATAACACGGACTTTAAAAGTGCACGAACGAGTATGTTGATTTAAGGGAAGTTGATCTAAAGACTAGGTCAAGGTTGCCGCTCTGCAGAAAGTAATAACGCGCGAGAGTACAATATTTATATACAAATTGATGCAATAGCGTTTAGGCTGAGATTTATTAGGCGTTCTTATACTTTGCTCAAACTTTACCATAAAACTATTACAGTTATAATGTCATCAATTTATTCTTTTTGTAAACACATGTTAGATGTCTTAAGATTTCTTAAGATTTCAGAAGACAGATAAAATTAGCTCTAATAGATAAAGCGTAATACTATTGATGAAGCACTCCAAGATAACATAGCTTAACACATTTATTTATTGTTTTTTAATTTATTTTTATTTTTGCACTATGCATTTGATACTATTTAATTAATATTAACTATAAGATAAGACTGACCCTTTTACAGCCGCAACAATTTGACATTATCTCTAAAAATATAATAATTTAATTTTAAGTCTAACATTTTTTGACATTTAAATTATTTTATTTAAGTATACTTAATCTAGTTTTAAAATTGACAACACCCCTGTACAGCCGCATCTAATCTAATTTTAAGTTTAAATAATATTAATTTATCTATCTTCTAAAGGTACCGCCAGTTCTGTTCTTTGCTTTTAACATAACCAGGCACGATTTGGTTCGGTAATTAAATTAAAATATCGAATGTAGAAATAAAAATAAAGAGGTTTAGGAAAAGTGTATTTATACTTGCAATATGTTGCGGCTAAAGGTTACGACGCACGCGAAGATGGTTTGTCTGTCCGGAGGTTAGCCAAAAGGTCGCTCGAGTCGGTGCGTTGACTTTCAGCTCTTTATGAATCGAGAGTTCCACAACTACAGGTACCTATAACATTATTCAATGCCACCGCGTTCTTTTGACTGCTATTAACCTACGCAGATTGACGATAAATTTGGTTTGGATTTCTAATCGTTATCCTTAAATATATATCGATGTAAATATAGGTATGTATGTTTATTTGTCGTGTAGTTTATTTTATTTATAATTTAGTATTTTATATATACATTATTATCTTTTATATACCTAATTTGAAAAATAATTTAGTAGGATATTGCTAGCAGTAGAGATCTCAAAAGAGTCGCTATCTGGATCCGAGCCTAGGTGGCATTGAGTCCATATGACGCCTATCCCAATTAAAACTAAAGTTACTTATATTTAGGCATATCAAGTGTTTAAATTATCCTTGTTCCATAAACAGAGTGTGGTCTTATATAGAGACTTTAAAGTGTCATATACTTGTACGTAGATATAATTAAAAATACTCTGTTCGTAACAACTTAATTAATTAATTTTAATTTAAAACTGAATACTACAAGACATGCTCGGAGTTTGCCTAGCATATTACAGGATGTAAACTTTAAAAACTTTTGTCACAAAATCATTGGTAATATTCGGTTATTTGGATATTCTGGTAAACTGACTTTTTACGACATCTACGAGAAGTACTTCTTGCCGTGTAATTAAAGTTTTTTTGGCGACTTATGAAAGGGTTGTTTTTCAGAACTGTCCAAACAAAATCGTATGGAAATTTATTTAACAACATGGTGGCACCAATAAATAAACTTGCTCATCAATTTTAGAGCGGTTACCTCGCTTTTCTTTAGTTTTTTCTAAATTTGTTTGTGCTAAAAGTGTGGTTATTCGGTGTTTTAAAACTTCAAGACCGAGATTAACACTTGCTATCCGGATGCCTATGCGGTTGAAATTTTACGTGTCATTGCTTTAACTATAAGTAAAGCATATGAACCTTCGATCAATAACGTAGATTAAAGATGGCATCTATGAAAAGGACCCAAGAAATAAGAGCACAAAATAGTCGTGTGGCCTTATTTCCGCCAGTACGGTCCAACCACAGCCAACGCGAGGACGCTTTAAACTTATAAAGTATTGTAAACAATTTGATAATTTAGAACATTATTTCTTGGACTTTTTTTTTTTTTTTTAATTCAAATGATTTATTCGAATTTTTTTTAGATACAAAAATATTAAAATAAAATTGATTAAAAAACTAATTATAAATAAAACTTAAACTGAAAATACCTATGAAATTAAAGCTATTCTACAAAATAAACTAAGGCCTTACCACCAGGGAGGGTACATAAAACGCTCTTGGACTTAAGTTAATTTAAAACGGTTTTGTGCCAGTTGTTGAAGTTTAATATAACACTAATGCAGCTAATAGCTATAAGTGTAATTAACATTGACAGATTCCGCTTGGATTTTGTATGCGACATTTAGTCTAGTGGTATTATTGGTCGAAGATTAGAACTCAGGCACTTCTGTAAATGGTCTCGTCAAGTAAATAACTAGAATTCGATTCTCATTAACATCGTTTACCTTTCCTAGAATAATACCTACCTTCACGTGCGTATAAGCTAGTAGAAACTACGATATCTTAATTTAGATATATCTTAATTTTAATAAAATTAAATGTAATTATTTTTTTGCAACATAATTTCTCAGTCAGTTTATTTATTTTATTTTATTTTATTTTATTTTATTTTATTTTATTTTATTTTATTTTATTTTATTTTATTTTATTTTATTTTATTTTATTTTATTTTATTTTATTTTATTTTATTTTATTTTATTTTATTTTATTTTATTTTATTTTATTTTATTTTATTTTATTTTATTTTATTTTATTTTATTTTATTTTATTTTATTTTATTTTATTTTATTTTATTTTATTTTATTTTATTTTATTTTATTTTATTTTATTTTATTTTATTTTATTTTATTTTATTTTATTTTATTTTATTTTATTTTATTTTATTTTATTTTATTTTATTTTATTTTATTTTATTTTATTTTATTTTATTTTATTTTATTTTATTTTATTTTATTTTATTTTATTTTATTTTATTTTATTTTATTTTATTTTATTTTATTTTATTTTATTTTATTAGGAAAACTTATGGTTACAGAATTTTAATTAGACATAAATATAAACACTTAAACCACTAAAAAGTTTCCACAGATAGAAACAACAGACACGGCAATAAAGTATTTTTTTTTTTTTTTAAAGAATCAGTCTATACTATAGAGACACATTTTCCAAATTGTTATAAAACAATAAACAGAACAATAAAGCAATCATTCACAGTCATGTAGTTACAGCAAAATGATAATAAGAGTATACATTATTATTTCGTATATATTATTTATATATAAAACATTTAATCGATATAATAATACAAATAATATAAACGAAATGCAATATTAAATTATTAAAAAGAAAACCTTACATTAAATAAACTATATTACATTGAAAACTATAAAAAACATTTAAAAAAAATACTGGACTGTATTAATAATTGTGATAAATAAAATACATATTATTTCTTGTTGAGTCTATTTATTTAACTGACATTTCTTGCCCACGTCAAGACAGACAATTACATTTTTATAATATACGACAGACTGCCTCCGTGGTCTAGTGGTTAAGTCTATGGATTTAGAGTCGGAGGTTCCGGGTTCGATTCCTGGTCGGGACATTTATAATGTAAATAAATAATTTAATTAATATTAAATTTATTTGTGATATTTCTCGAGTTTGGTACGCTGGAGACATCGACGAGTTTGCCACTTGTCATGATTGGCCTATAGTAAAGTTGGCTAAATGTGAATCCGCTTATTTATAAGCGTGGTTTCTGACCACCCCGAAAGGGAAACGGTCGTGATGATACTTTACATTACTTTAAAAAAAATAGCTCTTCCAAATCGCTGTACTGTGGCATAGAGACCAATACACTAACAGCATTTCGCCTCTGAATTAAGATAAGACCTAATTTTTGAGAGAAAATAATGCCAAGGCTATTGTCACCAGAGACGTCAATGAGCGTTGCAACTATTTATTTATAAATAAAATAATACTTAATAGTCCGGATTAATAGTCGTTGCTCCGCCAGTACTTAGCACGAGCCATTGCTCAGGACTCTCAGGTCCGGATTAATAATCGTTGTTCCGCCAGTACTTAGCACGAGCCATTGCTCAGGACTCCCAGGTCTGGATTAATAATCGTTGTTCCGCCAGTACTTAGCACGAGCCATTGCTCAGGACTCTCAGGTCCGGATTAATAATCGTTGTTCCGCCAGTACTTAGCACGAGCCATTGCTCAGGACTCCCAGGTCTGGATTAATAATCGTTGTTCCGCCAGTACTTAGCACGAGCCATTGCTCAGGACTCCAAGGTCTGGATTAATAGTCGTTGTTCCGCCAGTACTTAGCACGAGCCATTGCTCAGAACTCCCAGGTCTGGATTAATAATCGTTGTTCCGCCAGTACTTAGCACGAGCCATTGCTCAGGACTCCCAGGTCTGGATTAATAATCGTTGTTCCGCCAGTACTTAGCACGAGCCATTGCTCAGGACTCCCAGGTCTGGATTAATAATCGTTGTTCCGCCAGTACTTAGCACGAGCCATTGCTCAGGACTCTCAGGTCTGGATTAATAATCGTTGTTCCGCCAGTACTTAGCACGACCTATTGCTCAGTAATCAGGACCCTAATGAATGATCGCACTGCCCAAACTACTTATAGAGCTATAGGTTTATTAAAAGGACATTAATGAGAATAATTGAAATTTACTTAATTACGAGTATACCAATCAGTACATAATGAATTAGTCATTGCCGGTTATGATCGTATTCGACGTGCACTTTCAAATTAATTATTTTGTTGTATCACGGACAATTTGCTGATCGGCGTACCACGGAAGTGTAAAATTTAATTTAATAAAAAATATATAAAAATTATTTTATTTATTAAAAACTTTATTGCACAATATATACAAGGGGCGGACTTAATGTCGCTAGACATTCTCTGACAGCCAACCTTAGGGACACTGTAGAACATTAAAGACGTAAGGCAGGTGCAATTATAGAAATATTTATCCAAGACAAATTAAATATTAATTTAATAAACATTATTGTGACCTAACAAGGAGTATAAAATAATTACAATATAAATTAAAACTACTTAAAAGTAAAAATTAAAATAAATATAAACTAAACCTAATAAAAAATAAACTATAAGTAAAAAATGTCCTCTAGAGACGACCCTTCAGTGATAGTCCTCAGAAGACTGGCAACATTTCCCCTCTGTATAGCTAAGCTAATACGTTGGCAGAAATAATTGCCAGCCTTCCTGTCTCCAGACTTTTCCGTTAGCCGTTTGGACAACTCCTTGGCCAGACGCTTGGCTGAGTGTCCCCATGGGCCCATCGTCTCGACCCCAAACGGCGCAAATTCGTAACCTGTACATAATGAACCATAGTTACATAGTTACCTGTACATAGTTATAGAAATATGATTACGTAATAAATATGCATTTTATTGCAATTATCTAAACTACAATAATAAATACAATAATAAACTAAATACTAATAATACATACACATAGCGTTTTATTATATATATATTATAATTCGGCTAATAAATATATATATATTAGCCGAAAATATCATAAACACGTTTCAAGAAGGTTTCATATATAAGTCGCCATGTATCTTAAGTTTGACAGTCTTCGAGCATAGTGACGTGCCGAGGCGTTCCACCGTTTGACAGCTGGAAGGAATAATTTTAATAATGTTCTATTTTTACCACGGATAAAATCTGTTCTATCTCAAATAAAACTACAAGTAGGTAGCAATGACAGAACGTATAGCTTTATTATTAATAGACTTAAGTTGTTTAACTATTCAACGCAACTTCCATTGACACACATAGTGTGCGTAAAAAATACGCATTTACACGCTTAAGATATTGTTTGTTCCACCATTGTAGATGTCGATGCGGAAAGAAGCGAACCGATTGCCTAAGTCTCGAAACACGCCGCCAGTGACGATAGTAGAAATAGTACGACAGTCCAATTTCAAAACCTAGTATCTACCAAATAATAAATATTTTTCTACCTTGCTGACATAATTGAAAATGACATAACAAACATAATTTGATTATGTACTTTAGTGACAGTTTTAAGACTAAAGTCATATATGTATTTGTTTAAATTTGTCGGTAAGGTTTGGCTGTCAGAGAATGTGCGAACGAGCATTAAGTCTGCCTTTGTACTTTGTGCAATAAAGTTTTAAAATAAATAAAAATAAAATAAAATACTTTTGAGAGTCTATTAACTTTCTAGGAAATAAAATTATGGACATTTTAGACAGAAAAATAGCAAAAACATTTATTTTGATTAATAGAGTAACTATTTACCTAAAACAAATTTATGAATAGTGGTTAGATTGTTGTATGGGGTAAGTTTGAGCAAAGCAAAATAACGCTTTATCGAACTCAGCCTTAGTTGGTTGTTGTAAAAGTAGTACTGATAGATGAAGGCCGTCTATTTTGAAACTTAATCCCCACAAGCTTTTAGTAACCTGCCTAATGTCGATACGACTGATATAAACGGTATTATAGTTTTTGCGAGCTAGAACTGAGTGTGGTCCGCAGATACATTAAATAGGTATATAAATGACATTTTAATTAAATTAGTTAAGTAGGTATGTAATAATATATAATTTTACTGACAAAGCCCATATACAGCCGCAACAACAGTTTAATTTATTTAACTAAGGTAGGTAAATATTTATATTTAATATTTATATAATATATGTTGATGTTGCTATGACACTACCAGCTCTGCTCCTTGTCTTCACATTGCACTCTCCAGGCAAGACAGATATTTTAACGTTAAATATATATTGTGTACAATTTTGTTTAAATTATATTGACTTAACCAAATTCCGGTGGGAATGTACAGTGATACACTAAGAATAAAGAATAACGAAGCTAAATCAAAACAGATTTAATTAGAGCTTGCTTCAATAATAACAATATCTGAGTTACAACTTTTGGCTCGCGTTGTATGCCCTAAAAATGCATTCTTTGCAAAAAATTTGTTAGTTTTAGCTGTAAAATTAGGTTGATCAATTAACCAAAGTAAAAAAATTACACTAACTAAACAAACAGTTATATTTGAAGTCGGTGCCAGCAAAGAAGGACAGTTTAATCCTGCGTAGGAGCAGGGCGACAGCGGGGTGATGTGCCTGAGTGAGTTACTTATGCTACGCCAGCTTGGCATCACCTTCTGGCCAAAACCAACAGGGACAAGATCCAGAATCAGCTGAACATATCACTCAGGGTGGTATCCAGAGCGCCGTGGTTCGTGCGAAATTCTGTAATTGCAAGATATTTGGAGATGCCTACTATTGAGGCATTTGTTGTCGGCCTAGCATATAAGCCTATAAGCATGTTTAGGATATCGCTTCTACTTTCGCACGGCCCCCGAAGGGGAGGCCACTACCTTGGGAGGCGCTTTTGGAGAAGAACTAAAGTAGACAAATCTAGGAGACTAGATTCGTGAGCCACAAGGGTGGTGTTGTAGTAGGAACAGCGCCCAGCACCAAAGGTGCGTTAAATCACCGGCTGGTAGTTAGCCGCCGAGATCCTGCCGGGGAAAACGGGAGATTATCCCATCCCCAACCCAGGCATTGATCATCCGGGCCTGGATGACTCCGCTGTCTGTCTGTCTGGGGCAACGCATGATGGTAGACGACGTTGATCTATCTATCTGCATAAAAATATCTTCCTTTACAATTATCAGCTTTCGTTCGATTTAGTCCTAAATTACATACCTTATTATAATTTCTGAATAGTTAGAATGTCCAAGAATAATTAGTTCACAGCCTTAAACATAAAAGGTCATTAATGGTATTTTTTAATCTATCGTTATGTACGCGCGTTACTAAGTTCAAATCTAATATGGCAACAACTTTGAATAGTTAAGTACCTACTTAAGATTGACTCTTATTTAAGCACCGGGCATTCAAATGCGTGACACTAACATGCCTAAAAACGCCTTATTTTTGTATACCTATAATTTGAGTTTTCGTTTCGAATATAAAGTTTTATTTAAAACTTGCCGCAAAATATACCATTGCATATTAGAAGAATTTATTCAATTACTTTATAATTACTAAATTAAATTAAAATATTCTAAACCTAGACATAATATACTATTAATAATATTCCAAAGAATATAATAATATAATATACTGGTGGGGGTTGCAAAAGACCGCGTGCAGTGACGAGCCTTAGGGGAGGCCTATATCCAGCAGTGGAGAGACACAGGCTGATGATGATGAACAAATGTACTCTAAAGACGCACCCTCAAGGAGACAGGCAACATTTCCTCTCTGTATAGCGAGGCTAATACGAGTATATATTCGTACGTTGGCAGAAATAATTGCCAGCTTTCTAATAAATATTATAATTAAATCCTTTATTGACCATTAAAATATACAAAATAGGCGACCTTAAACCTTGTAGGTATTCTCTAACAGCTAACCGTTGGGAGAACGACAAGAAATTGTGGGGTGCAGAGTTAGAATATATATTAAACTCAATGCAAAAGTTGCTATACCTTCCAATGGGTTTTAAAGAAATCTACATTAAAAAGTAATAAGAATAAATGTATATGCAGTTACATTAATAATACTCTAAATATAAATAAATACATATATTACTATTCCCGGTTTGACGTTGACCATGGGACTAATCTGTATAGTGATCGGCTAAGCTAGGTAGATAAAGGAAGATCGTGACGATAATAAATTACCTACTATATTTTTTGTAACGAACTGAAAATTGTTACGAAAATGATTCTCCTTTGTTGGTTATAGAGGTAATAACAATGATCATAATTTGACTGGTTTGTTTCCAGTTCGCTCACCACAAATCATTAATTCAATTTACAATTCTCTTCGCTTGTGTCCAATTGTTTTGTCGTTTGTCCTTCAGACGATAATACAACCTCTACAAAATCCGAGACATACCTATCCATACTAAATAAAACTCACTGCCCGGTATTGCTGAATTGTTTTGTGATCGTTTTTATACGTTTGTAAGAACGATTTCCTAAAACGTTGGTTCGAACCCCGTTATGTACCAATGAGAAATACACTTATCTTACGTACATTTGTCATAAATTTACCTACTTCGGTTCCACTAATACCAACTTTTGGAATCGCTAATAAATTGACATTAAAAATTAACATCAGACCCTCGCCTAATTCTTCAGAAAATTCTGGAAGACCCATATCCAGTCAATGTTTAAGGGGTTGTGATTATTACTTATTATTATTATATTGTGTTTTAAAAAAGTATAGTAAAGTATAATCACGACCGTTTCCCTTTCGGGGTGGTCAGAAACCACGCTTATAAATAAGCGAATTCACATTTAGCCAACTTTATAGGCCAATCATGACAAGTGGCAAGCTCGTCGATGTCTCCAGCGTACCAAACTCGAAAATATCACAAATAAATTAAATATGAATTAAATGTATTTATTTGCATTAATAAATATTGTGTTTTAAAACGTCGTAAGATACACGTGTGAATAAAATTAATCAAAACACTCTCGGCTCCGTTAACACCTTCAGTTTGGACTGCAATTCCGCCTCCACAGTAATGATGAACCCAATTTAAAAAAAAATATATATTATTTTTGTTGTGTAATTTTGTATGTGTTTTATTTTGTATATACGAGTATAATATAGTTGAGTTTTCCTTGCAGAGTTTTTCTCAGTCAGATTAAACATCAATAAATCATGAGAATCTGCTAAGCTGCTAGTCTTCTGCTAACAGCTTACTCGTTAGACCGCTTTGCTGCTTAGTCTTCTACTAGCAGGAGTAGAATCATTCAAAATAAATTAAATAAGTAGTTTCACATATTATTTATGTATTTTATTGGTTGGAATTGCACTCCAAGTATTTATACTGTCTCACACTCCCAAAGGTTAGCTGGTAGGAAAATCAGAAATGGCTTTAAGTTTGTACATACTTTTAAGTAAAGTGCAATAAAGTATTTTAATAATAATAATGACGTGTCACAAATGCATATAATAGGTTTACGTGAATAAAGATATTTTGATTTTGTCTTTAACTAGCTCACTTGTACTTAGTATTATAGTTGCGTAGTTTTTACTGGCTGTACTTGTTATCCAAGTAGAAGTCTTCTAATGCCTGTTTTTAATATAAAGTAGGATTAAAAAAAAAACAATTTAAGTATGATATCAATTACGAAACGTATTATTAATTTATTTAATTAGTTTTAATTGCATTTCTCGTACTATAAACATAAATACGCAATGTTTATTTTAAATGTACAAATATGGAAATTGTATTAATATCCTAATATGGATGCAGTCGTAATAATATCTGACGTTCATTTTTTATTGCACTTGATATTCTAGTGCAAGACTATACTTATTTAAATTAAGAATCAAATAATATGTAATCATATAGGCTGCGTTCAGACTGAAGCGACAAAAATCTGCGACAAATTTAAAACATTTAGAGGTATATAAAACAAGCGATATAATACTATGTATTAATAATTTCAGGTAACGAATTTTCGCCGTTTGGGGACGAGACGATGGCCCACCCTCAGCCAAGGAATTGTCCAAGCGGCGGACTGACATCTTTAATTATTGTAAGTAATTATTTAAGTATTGTAAGTTTTATCAAGATTAGTTTATGTTTTATTTTTATATATACGAAAAAGAAACCAGAAAGTGGTCAGAAACCCGCTTATAAATAAGCAGATTCACATTTAGCCAACTTTACTATAGGCCAATCATGACAAGTGGCAAGCTCGTCGATGTCTCCAGCGTACCAAACTCGAGAAATATCACAAATAAATTAAATATTAATTAAATGTATTTATTTACATTAATAAATATTTTTGTATCCCGACCAGGAATCGAACCTGGTACCTCCGAGTCAAAATCCACGGACTTAACCGATAGACCACGGAGGCAGTTAATATACGAGTACATTATAAATGTATTTTACATAAAGACTAAGATAGATAGCAGACATTATCCTTATGAAAATTCTCAATAAAGTACTTTATACCGTTTTAGGTAAATTAGACAACATTTAGAGGTATTAATTAACAGGCGATATAATACTATGTATAAATAATTTCAGGTAACGAGATGATGGGCCCACCCTCAGCCAAGGAGTTGTCGAAGCGGTGGACTGACATCTTTAATTCATAGTAAGTTGTATTAAATTATGTTTTATTATTATATTTAAAGACCAAAAAAAATATCTAAAATAATAAACAAAAAATATATGAGTATTTTATATATTACAATATTACAAAGACATTAATTCTTATGAATATTCACAATAAAAGAAAATTTGTATTTCAATTTTATTTCAAATAACTCGCCTCCATTAATCCTATAAAGGCATTGGTCTAGTAACTTATAACCCTTTTGATCTTATAGCGCTTTTATTAAAATTAATGATCTTTCAAATAACGATCTCAATATAATATAGTAATCTCAACTAAGTATGTTATATTGTCTTGTTCTTTAACAAAATGCTACTTTTATTTAAGCCTACTGCAAAGGCTTATAGGAATAACAGCGGTTGCAGAAAGGCTTATTATCTTTTGCCATGTTTAACGTTTGTGTATAAGGCATCTTATTGGCTTAAATAATCAAAGTGACAAGCTAACTAACTAACTAATCAATCACGTCACGTATATCAAAATATTGATCATTATAAACATGATAAAACACACAAAAATATATTTTATTCTTCTTACGTAATTAAAAATGACATTATGTTTTTATGATACTTTATTCGAAGAAAATAACGTACAATGATTTAAAAAAAAAAAAATTAAACTAAAAACTTACATCTTAAAACATAAATTACTATTATTAAAAATAAACCTAATAAATAAATAAAAATAAAACTAAAATGAAAAAACACAAAATAAAAAATATTATAAATAAAAAATAAAACAAATATATTTTATTAAATATACACAGTAAAAAAAATGCAACCTAAACATCCTCCGAACTAAACGAAAAGAATAGAAAATATATAGGTATTTAGGTCATACAAAAAAAAACTAAGTAAATAAAATTATATTAAAATAAATAACTAAGTGTTCTATAATTTTGTAGGTCACATATTAATAGAACAGTTATTAGTAAATATGTTAATATATTTTTTTTATAAAATCACTTTGCTTGTTGTGTAGTTACTACGAGTTAAAAAAAAACCTAAGTTAGTCGCGCGCTTTAGCCGCATCGGTGTGGTCGAAGCTTTAGGCTTGCAAAATAAAAACTGCTTCAAATGATTGAGCAACCTACGTTATTAAGCTAACATGCCACCCCCAAGTGCTCTACTTACCGTTCCTTCTTAAATAACACGCTTGCTAACTGATTATTTACGTATCAATCAATGTAAAGTAAAACTATATGACGTATAATTAACATAGCTTTGCACTATCAAATTACAAGGAGACATTATGTATTCCAATATGGTAACAATTTACAGCAATTACAAGCGATTAAATTGATGTTCCGGTCGTACCTAATGAAGTCAAGGAATTTGTTTTATTAAATGTTCACACTAATATATTATTTAAATAATTTCGTTTGTAGATAATGGATACGCAATTGATAAATTTGCATAAACTTAGAATTGACTTGTAGCATTATTTTCATATTGTGTGTAGTTTAAATAAGTTCATGGTGACCCATGTCGGTTTGTTATAAGTATTTAAAAGCGTTGCGCAGTGTTTTGGTTACCTTGTAGGGCATATAAGACGCTGTGGTTTTTGTAAGTAATATCGAAATATAAATATTATTTATAAAAAATATAAAATTAATTTTCAGTAGTATTTTTTTTCTCTCAAACGATAATTTTAATAACCTTTTGAAAAATATACATTTCAATAAAATAGTTTTCTACGGCATTTATTTTTTATCTACACACATCAAAAGTGTCTAGGGATCAACATATATTTTTGCAATAACTTTTCTCCTGATTGATATTCATTAAAATTTTCTTTAAGGATTGATCAAATAAAATGTTTTCGTTTGTCTACAGTAACGATAAACCAAGTCACCTTTGCATTAGTAAAAAAAATTGCCATTTTCCTAATAAAGGGATTTTTGACATTTGAACCACTAACATTAAAGTTCGAAAAAAAGACTGAAATAACAGTTTTTTTTTTAATTTTATTGGGTAACTTAAACAATTAATAATCCGTGTTTCTACCGCGAACACTAACAATACAAGAACATCGGTTTGGCATAATCAAAATGAGTTCATCCAAATCACGCTGTGGAATGGCCGCCCATGTTCGTTGCAACAACAAAAAAAGGTCTTCTTGCGACTGGATACCCTCCATATTCGGCAGAGCTCTTCTCTGAAGAATATCCCATGCATGCTCAATCGGGTTCAAGTCTGGCGACTGAGCAGGCCAGGGCAGGACATTGATGTTAGCTGCGGCGAGAGTCTGTCTTACAACTCTTGCGGTGTGCGGTCGTGCATTATCATGCATTAACTGAAATAAGGGACCGATATGCACTTGTAGAGGAACGATGACGTCTGATACAACCGTCTCAGCATAAATTTGAGCGTTGAGGTTGCCTCTGATCCAAATCAACTCAGTTCTTCCGCCGATCGAAATACCCGCCCATACCATGATGGTTCCACCACTATAAGGATGGACTTCCTGGCAGGATTTTAATCGCTGTTGGCGTCCAGGGGTTCTCCAGTGTCGTATACGTCTTGTATCCGGCCTCATACCAAAACGAGACTCATCAGAAAAGCACACGAAACGCCATTGTTCTTCTGTCCAATTTCTGTGTTCAAGAGCCCATTGATATCGAGTCCTACGATTGTGCATTGCTATAGGTGGTACCCGTAGCGGTCTTCGGGAATGAAGGTTCACTTCATGCAAGCGGTTTCTGACTGTTTGGTCGCTAATTAAGTTCCCTGAAGAGCGATGAAGGCTCACGGCTAACATCATGGCGGTTATTGTTGGAGTTCTTCGAGCTGTGATTTGAATGTATCGGTCTTGTCTCCGTGTGGTGCAGCGATACCGTCCTCCATGGCGCTCAGCCACGGTACCAGTGGTTCGGTAACGTGTCCAAAGTCGACTGATAACACTCTGACTTGTATTCAGAGCTAAAGCCACAGTACGTTGCCGGGAACCAGCTTCTATCATTCCCACGGCTCTGATCATTTCTTCCCTGCTTAAATGACGTCGCCGCTCCATAATAACGTTGGTTTTAATCAGTAGTAGGGAAACAGTAGCACTAATAATGTCTTCAATGCGTCTTATGTTTTTATAGGGAAAATATTGACAGCTGATTTTCATCTTTTACTCGAATTTGATTGACAGTTCCTGTTTTAAATTATGAAATGCACCAAAAAGGATCCATATAAATTTATAAAATCATAAATTTATTACAAAGCCACATCTCAATCACAAGAAATCCGCATAAACATGCTTGATCCCTAGACTTTTTTGATGTGTGTATTTACTAAAAAGATATAATTCAAAAAGTTTAAATTTACGAGTAGTAAACAAACCGTAAAACTGGAACTAGACGGATGTGGAGCCTAACTGCCTCATGGAAAATCCGGCCCTGGGTCCAGGAATGTTAAAAACTGGAATTTCACAATGACGATGTTTATTGCATAATTTTCGTAATAGCTAAGGCAAATAGGAGAACAAATCAAAGTTAAATATATTAAAAAATATTAAACAAAAAAAAAAAAAAAATACATAATAATAATAATTAAAAAAATATATATATATATGAGGTCATTGTATCCAAAGTTAAACAATAATAATAAACTAATACGATAACAATAACAAACGTTGGTCTTGAATAATGTAACCTATAGGCAAACATTGTTTATTATTATTGTTTATATTATTATTAACCTATTATTGCATAATTTTTGTAATAGCTAAGGCAAATAGGAGAAAAAATCAAAGTTAAATATATTAAAAATTATTAAACAAAAAAAAAATAAAAAAAATACATACCTAAAAATAATAAAAAAAAAAAAAAAAAAAAAAAATGAGGTCATTGTATCCAAAGTTAAACAATAATAATAAACTAATACGATAACAATAACAAACGTTGGTCTTGAATAATGTAACCTATAGGCAAACATTCTGACAACCACTACCCACCACAAATAATTGAATTAAACTTTAGAATCAACGCAAATGCACACATAAGTTATAGACTATGGATATTTATAAACAATACTTCGCTGAAAGGACTCCAGGTTATAGGAAAATAGAAACACAAAGACTGGCATTCCACATCTTTAGTGTGCGACAGATGTAAAAGTCCCCAAATGAGTACGTACTCGTACTTCCACCTCTATTGCTGAATCATGACTTGTAAAAAGGACACTACTGCAAATATTTTTCCCTTTTTAGTGTCAAGCAATTATAAACATGTTTTTTTTCCGTGGTCTAGCGGTTACGTCCGTGATTTAGACTCGGAGGTACCGGGTTCGATTCCTGGTCGGGACACAAAAATATTTATTAATGTAAATAATTACATTTTAATTAATATTTAATTTATTTGTGATATTTCTCGAGTTTGGTACGCTGGAGACATCGACGAGCTTGCCACTTGTCATGATTGGCCTATAGTAAAGTTGGCTAAATGTGAATCCGCTTATTTATAAGCGTGGTTTCTGACCACCCCAAAAGGGAAACGGTCGTGATGATACTTTACTTATACTTTTTTACTTTTTTTTTTAAATTGTATATTATTATTAAAGTATTTTAAACATATTGTAAAAAATAAACCAGTCCTTTTGCGAAATTGTGTACCATTGTTTTATACGACTTATAAAGGCCATAAAAAAATGTATTGGTGTCATGTATTTATTTATTAGATTTTCAACAAGATGTACACCAATTCATTACTACTATTAATAAGAATTATATATAGCCCCAGGTGTCACCTTAATTATACGAGATTCAGCATTCAAATAAGAGTATATTATATAAATAAGATAAAGTTCAGTTGGTAAAAAAACTATATAAAGCTAAATCTATATAAAATGTTATAAAGTAATAATTCTATAAATACAACTAATAATAACATTATAAAATATCTTAACAAATAATAAATTATTGACCAAAACTGCTGACCTCTATTTGCTTTAAGCACAGTGTAAGTGTAGATAAATAATGTAATATAACTATTTGTGAATAATTTGATGATTAAAACGGTTAGCAATCTATGATAATTGACACTTTTGGAATACAATTTTAAAAAATATATATTTAATTTAATTTAATAATATTTTAAAAATATATATTTATTTTTTATTTAAAAAACTTTATCGCACAAAGTACAAAGGCGGACTTAATGCCCGAAGACATTCTCTGACAGCCAAACCTTAGGGAATAATAATAATACTATATAATAAAAATAGGTATGTATTTTCTGAAAAACTATAATTGATATATGTGCCTTTTCGCAAGTCATTATTAAATTTATATTATAACTCCCTAAAAATCACAAACTGCATACCGATGTATCACGGAAGTAACTTATTGACATTCTAAGCGTAGCTATGCTATTACAATCGGTACCTATTCTTTGGTATCGCCGCTCAACAAGTGCACATTGCATAAATAATTACTTTTCGCCTCCAGCATAGTTGGCGAGATCGGTGGAATTATTATAACTATTGTTATTTGTTGCATTGTTATATTACGTACATAGTTTAATGTACAGTCAGGCTAAATTTATTGCTCATTTAAAAATCGCCTAACAAGGAGCCTAGCGAGACCTGCACAGATATGAGTAAATTAAATTAAAGATAAAGACTAAACGGAGTTGTTTAAAAGGCTGACGGCAAAGCCTGGAGGCAGGAAGGAATATAATTTCAACGTCGCTATACAGAGGGTAAATGTTTCTAGTGCTGCCAAGTGTCTTGGTCTTTCATTCTTGGTATTGGACTTGCTTTTTTACACGACCAAGACCACTGATATGTTAGCAAGAGCATGACACTTGCTCAGACAATTTTTTTCTAATTTTGCAGAATTGTTACCCTTTTTTTGGAATGTTTTTCTTTCTTTTCTAATATCTCAAAAACTGTTTTATCCCTTTCAGCACGTCAAAAAATATTTTGGATATTGATAACTTTGATGTCCAAAATATCTTATATAAATAGTGAAAAAATTCCTCCCTAGCGAATTCCACAAAACCCCCTCCGCATATTATTACGTCTTTTAATGTGTACCATCGTGCATTTGGTATCATAGTGGAAAGAAAAACATGTATGTTTTTTTCTTTACTAGTTCTAACAATTTATTAGAGATAACAATAATAGGGCTTTACTAAATAGCTAGATGAGTGCACGAACTATTCGTATCGAGGCTGTTTTAGAGCGGCAAGACAGAATTTGGCGACGAACGCGGAGCCGGCTAGATATGTTTGTTGTATTAACGCACACTTGGTATAGTCCGTGCTGTAAGGGTTATGTGAAACAAAATTATTTATTGACACTTTAAATTTGTTCATAAATATACTTGTATGTCAACAAGTTCTCTAACTATTCCAAATTTCAAGTCGATCAGACCAGATCTTGAGATAGTAGTTTGCGAATATACACAAGAAATTCACAAGGTACAATTCGAAACAAATATATATTTTTGCGCAAGACCAAAACAAAGATTAACAATGTAAGACCAAGACCGAGACCACAAGACTGGCCAAGTCTTAGTCGTGCTTTGGCCAACACTAAATTAATATAAATAAATTTCCTTGAGACTATCTCTGTTTAGACGTATCTAGAGGACATTTTTTATTCACGAGTATATCGTAGTTTTATTATTTATTAGGTTTAGTTATTATTTAAAGTAAGTCTCCTAAGACTAGATTCGTGAGCCACATGGGCGGTGTTTATACTAAATATATGACAGCGCCCAGCACCAAAGTGCGTTGAATCACCGGCAGATAGTTACGTGCCGGGAAAAACGACAGATTTTCCTATCCCCAACTCTCTATCTGCTCTTCGCGAGGCGATTATATTTTTGACTGTATGTCTTAAAATAAATAAACTCAAACCAGTCTTTTATAGATATGTACTCATATATATATATATAGAAAGCTGTTGAAATAATTTATTGTATTTGCGATGGGCGGTCAGTTTCAAGATTATACTATTAGATTAGACGCGTCAACATTTGTTCCTGTCCAACGACATTGACATTTTTAAATGTAACAAAAGACCACGACTGGTCCGCCAACGTATAGAAAGATGTATTGTTTAAGGTCGTCTCGAGTCTAAACTAATGTATGTTACTGCACTTTATAATATATCTAAACTTACATATTAAATAAAATACGTTTTATATTAAGATCAGACATAATTATTAACTTTCGATAAATGTTGACACACATCAAATATGACAATACTTTTTCATACTTCTTATTATTGCTTTACGCAGTGGAAGTTGGTGCAAGAGGAGTTCCAGCAAAATCTTTGCATCACTTACTGAAAGAATTGGGCCTAAGCAGGTCTGCCGTCAATACATTTATGGAACGAGCTTCCAAGACGGTATTAACGGAATCATACAGTATTTGGTTGGGTAGGGAGAGAAGTAGAATGGTCGATGGTGAGCGTATTATCGCGCAATAAAAAAAAAGGAGGCCTCCTTTTCTTAAACCAGCCTATTGTCGGTCGCAAGCCCGAGACACCATTCTTCTCATCTCCTACCCACACACGATGGACCCGGCACCCGCACGGTAAATCCATGGAATGCTTAGAAATTTGTCTTCTTCTTCTTGTCTTTTACCTATTTCTTCTTCATCTGTTCTAATTGTGTAATATACTAATCCATGTTTATGGACTATGTTTCTTAACTTCCAAAATCTATTAGTATTTTTGTGAAATAGTACTTGGACTCTGTCGCCTATGTTAAATCTTCTTGTAGGATTTATAGGGTCGTTCACAGTAGCCGATGAATGCAATGGAGTATTAATGTTGTTATCCTGAATTCGCATCATTGCATCCAACTTTGTTCTTATCTTGCGACTAAACATAACATTATATGGGATTCGCCTTGAGAATTTAGTGTTCTACGTAACCGTACTAAAATGGTTTGTAATTTATTGCTTAAATCTAATCTGTACTATTGGTGTTTCCCATTCAGAGTTATCTATCTTTGTAATTATTTCCAAGTTCTCTAATCTGTCAATTTCAGCGTCTATTTGATCTAATAATGCATACGGCACTCGACGTGGTTTAAAGTATATCGGTTTGGTGTTATCAACTATCTGTAATGAACAGCAATAATTTGGTATTTCTTGAATTGTTTTTTTATTTTCACTTAATAAGGTTTCTAGTTCCTGTGTTGTATTTGAAAGCATAGGGACAAAAATAAGAGAAGCCATGCTCCGATGGTTCAGACATGTTGAAAGGATGAGAGATTGACGAACCAGATATAAAACGCGAAAGTCGTGGGTAAAAGAGGCCCTGGTAGACCAAGACTTACCTATCACGATCAAATAAATAAAACAATAGCTGAACGTGCATTAAAAATCCAAGAAAACAAACGGGCATGTATGAAGAGTTTGATGAATGTCAAAGAAGCAAAATTTTCGTTTTTCTTTCGAGAAATTGATGTTTGAGATTAAAACACCCACGGCAATTAGTGTAGGTACCTACCACCAAAATGTATTAGGCCAGCGTAATAGATAATGGCCTTACCTCTTATCCAGGGCCCACGCTGAAGATACGGATGATGATATAAAAGAAATATATATGAAGGGCGAAAATATAGTTGACCTAACAATCAATATTAACAACCTTAATGAACACTAACAATTGTAACAATAGGCAAGTGTAACCTTGATCTAGTTGCCTCATTGACTTGAATAAATAGACTGGGCAAAAGATACAAGTAATTTGTTCCCATATCGCTTTTAATTCCCATAGAATTGAAAATTTATACGTACATTAGCTTTCGAAATACATGCGAGTCGCTAAAATCGCTATTCTCGAAAAACTTACTTATAATATATTGAAACTATTCAGAACAGATTAAAAAAAACCTTAAATATAGATGACTGTGTTACAGCAAACCCTTTTTCATCTCCCTCGAAAATTTACGCATTGTAAGAGGCATCCATTTCTTGTATAAGCTAATAAATTGTAAGATTAACTCGCCGTATCTATTAAGTAAATAGACTTAAATTGTAGTAGGAAAATAAATAGATCCAAACAGCTATTTGGTATCAGATATGCTGGAACAAAATACTTGAAAATACTCCTTTGTACTAAGATCATGACTAAACTACAATGAAAATTTCGGTAATATTGAATTATTCAGTGTTAGTGTTGCTAGGTTAAAAAAAAAGAGTAACATTAATTTACCGAATTAAGAGTTCTAATTGGAAAGCTTGGAGAACTTTTTATTATTTTTATTACTAACTAAACTAATGTTTAATATTAAATTGGAAACTATGCTGGATTGTGTAACTTTTAAAATTGTTATAATTATGTTTTAAGATTTGTAGGTTTCCTGAAAAAATAAAAAATAATAATTAGCTTAGCTCTATCTATATATTTTTAAATGTAATGCATTAGCAGAACACCCCTGTATAAAATATTTGCTCGCCAAAACTTGGCAAATGTACCTACTCTTAAGTTTACTTTAAGACCTGTAAATTTGTAAATATGACATTTATGCAAATAAATAAATTATTATTATTATTATTATCATATCGACCAGCTTGCCACTTGTCATGATTGGACTATAGTAAAGTTGGCTAAATGTGAATCCGCTTATTTATAAGCGTGATTTCTGACCACCCTGGAAGGGAAACGGTCGTGATGATACTTTATTTTTAGCTCTATAATAATAATAATAATAATGATTTTTATTAACCAAAATAAAGAGTACAATATACAAAAAACCTTAAATCTAAGTACAAATAAATATACTGTAAATATGGGGTTCCCTGGCCTCCATAAAAAGTTAACTTGCGTTATGGAGATCAGTTGATTCCCTACAATTTGTTAAAGTAGTTACATCGAAATATCTATAAACAAACTTAATAATTAAAACCATAAGTACGTATAACTATCAAACAAATGCAACTGCAAATATAAAAATAATACATAAAATGCAGGTAGTCTAAAAAAAAAGATAAAGTTATTCAATAACACTCGCCAAACGAAGTCACCAAGCAACTGCTGTTAATTGATGGAACAACTCTGCAAACTCACTCGCAGTAATTTTTTTTTTTTTTTTTCCTTTTTTTTTTTTTTTTTTTTAAGTAATTTTATTATAGGTGTTAAAAATAAATATACTCGTATAATAGATAAATATATATATATATATGTATATATGTGTGTAAAAATATTTAATTAGTTTAAGAAACAAAAATTTATATGCTTAAAAAAAATAAGTGGGTTTTTTTTTTTTTTTTTAAGTAGAAAATAAAACCAAATAATAAAATGAAGGTAATTCAATATATAAAAGTCATCTTTGTATAGTATACGTAGTTTCTTATTTTTTAGCTCTATCACATTCTAGAATTGATTTCTATAATTTTGCATCGTCGTTATTATTATGGTCTCTACTGAATACCAGTTTCCAGTTTCCTTTTCGCTGGCCTATCAGGGATTGGTGTATAATTCCAATTGGTGCGTCAAGCATTTGCTTCAGGAATCTTCTTTCTTACGTTACGAACTGCAGCAAACGAAAAAAATGATTACAGATGATGCGTCTAGCTTTTGTTTAAGTTTCTTCACGTTTATATGTGTGAAATACTGGGCCTTGCACGCAGTCAACAAATTACATACCTACAACCTCCACCTGTTTTCATCTAAGTATCTAATCAAACCAAAGTACGGATGCCAATCTATAACACACAACTACCTAATTATCCCTAAGATACATAATTTATTATTAGATGAAGAAAAATAATTATTGACCTATAGCTCTTGCTTAGACTGCGTTAACATTATCTCTGTAAAAATATAATAATTTTATTTTAAGTCTTGACATATTTTTATTTTTTTTATTTAAATTAATTTTATATAAGTATACTTAATCTAGTTTTAAAATTGACAACGCCCCTGTACAGCCGCATCTAATCTAATTTTAAGTTTAAATAATAATAATTTATCTATCTTCTAAAAGTACCGCCAGTTCTGTTCTTTGCTTTTAACATAACCAGGCACGATTTAGTTCGATAATTAAATTAAAATATCGAATGTAGAAATTTATGTAATCATGAACCTAACCAAATTCCGGTGGGAACGTTCGGTGACAAATAAAGAATAAGAATAAGGTATTGGGAAGTCGTCTGCAGACAATAAGACGAGGGGTGATGTTTTTAAAAATGTTTTGCGCTAGAACTCCCTGGGCTATAGAGACTATAGAGTCTTTACAGGATAGGCATAAACACGTAGTCTTTGATTATAGATGCGTATTTACGCCGGTTGCCAAATTGCGCTTTTGGCTACGGACCCCACTTATTTCACTGTTAGGAGTGAGGCGAGACAAAGACAAATTGTCGACACAAGTGGCATCTCACACTAAGGCCCTTCACCGTTCCTAGGGGATGGGCGTCATACCATCAGATCTCTAGCCATCATCGCGGAATATTCCAGTGGATTCCAGAATAGCTAAAAGCTCAATGGTGGCCATTCTAGTAAACTTGTTTCAAGCGGTGTTATTTTTATATAAATATCACCATGGCAAGCTTACAATATTTGTTATGTTTGAAAGTAAAAAATTGCATTTGACATCATTGCAAATGGCACATACTTTTAACGAGAACAACAAATAGATGGTAGGCGGACTGATAATTTGCTCAGTCTACCGGGGCGGGAAAGTATCCACCGTTCGTGCCTATAAACCCAGTAAAGTGTATTTATATTATTCGGGGATCGAATAGTGTCGCGCGCCACTTAACATCAGGTGGGGGCAAGGTCACATGTCACGCTAGTATAAAAAAATAATAATAATAACAAAAGTCCGTTTTATGGTTTCAAGAGTCAAAATGTAAAAATCTGCCAGCGCTTTTTACACATGTTAAATTATATTATTTAAACATGTATTTCTTAAAATAGTTAATTAATTTACTTAAATAACGAGTTTTTGTCAAAATTTTGTTAAACACGAATATTTATATTATGAAGGAGACTTATGGATGTCAAAAGCGCTAGAGCGTATAATAATTCTGACAAAAAAAAATTTGAATACAGGAACGCATTCTTCAATGTTGCCAGAAAAAAAGGCTTATTATTTTATTTAAAACGATATTATTTATGCCTATGGATGGTTTATAAGAGTTTAAATCTTAGTATACCGATTTAGAGGATAGACTTTTAGAATACGGGTTTAAGTCCTATGGGTGATTTTCTAGAGGGCAAATACTTTCTCTTTATAGTACCTAAGTATCTACGTATTATTATTGTTGTTAATAAAATTCTAAGTTGTTATTTTCTTGTGGTTAAGAACAAGGAAACAAGCGGTAAAGAAAGCAAGTACCTAATACTTAAGTTTTATTCTTCTTAGATATAACGACTACTTAACTATTCAAATTTTGTTTTACACTTGATATTTTTCGCACACCACAAAACCAAACCCAATATCATAATTATAGACCCTAGCTGAGTCCTAGACCTGCAATGAGCTTTCCAGAACATATTTAGGTGTATTACCTACACTCGCCACGCTGGACAGATTGGTTGGCGACGCTCTGATGTCATTTTTTTATTACAATTTAGTAATGGTTCCATAAGTTGGTATTAGTGGAACAGGGACCGGGCGGCTTAACAAGGTCTCCAAGACACGGGCCGCAAACGACTTTATAAAACGCGTCAAATTTTGTAACACTTGATTATTAATGATTCCCGAACTCAGTTATGAACTTAAATAATAAAGCAGTTATAAATAAATATCGAGTTTAGGACTGATGTATTATGAATAATGTCCGTTTAAAATTTAAAAAAATAGTGCAAATTTTTGTTTTGTAAATTAATTTACTGTGGATATTATTGGTCTAAAATGGTGTTGTTTTGTTTAATAATATGCTACAATGTGAATAATTATGGAAAACGACAAATTGTTAAAGTCCAATATAATAAGTTGCAGTTAATTTTTTTCGGTTTTCCCGCGCTGTGGACTACCATATTTTACCCCACGGGTTTGGGCTATAATGCCGCGAGTGACTCCTAGAAAAGCATCAAATTCTGCAGGATCTGGAATTTGATGATGACCTCATTAACTCATAAAAAGAAAGATATATTACGTATGTCAGACTTGACTTCCCTATCACCTCATTCATCATCCATGGGTAGAAATAAATACATTTTAAAAAATGGTATTCATATTTAATAAAAGTTTTGCAAGCGTTCATGTCTGAAATAATTTGGTTACTTATTATAATAATAATGTATGTACCTATTAGTCAAGTATTGTTTCGCTCATTATATTCACATCGCAAGGTTGAAATGCTTGAAATGCAATATATTATTTATTATGTCACCTAATCTTATTAAAATTCTGATTGATTGTTACAGTTATGTAGATTATTAAGATTAACATAAAATCTATATTAGCTATCGTATTGCATATTATAGTTTGTCAATATTGGGTATTATTAAGAATCGGTATCATAGGTCATGTTTCGAAGTTTTCTAATTTTAACAAATACCTACATAGTTCCATCCAATCTGAATACATTTATTAATTACCTACACGCTATATATATATATATATACGTTAAACATGCAAAAAATAGGTAATTAGCCTTTCTGCCACTGGCCGTTAGAAATAGATTTACCTCATTTAAAATAAGAAAATAATATATATATATATATATATAATAATATTTCTTTTGCATGTTTAATGTATGCCTATGAGGCACACATTTGCTGAAATAACCAAAGTGACAATCTAGCTACCAATCACGTGGCGTATATCAAAATAATGATTATAGATTCTTTTAATCTGTACTGGCCGTATGCTTATTAATAAAAAAAGTGTTGTCACGAGAGTCACTCTTGGATATCGTTCCAAGGGTCTGGCAACATTTCTCCTCTGTAAAGCGATGACACCAAAGGGTCAACTCGGTATAAGAAAGAGCGGGAATCGGTTGTTATTTTAATACAAAATGTATATGTAAATTATTATGTACGACATATACTTTGTTATTATTTGTTTATTTAACTGCCTCCGTGGTCTAGCCAAGTCCGTGGATTTAGACTCGGAGGTACCGGGTTCGATTTCTGGTCGGGATACAATAATATTTATTAATTTTAAATAATTAAAATTTAATGAATATTTAATTTATTTGTTATATTTCTCGAGTTTGGTACGCTAGAGACGTCGACGAGCTTGCAACTTGTCATGATTGGCATGTAATAAAGTTGGCTAAATATGAATTTGCGATATTTGCGGCCACTATGCGAATCTGTCAACAAGTGAGAAGAGATAGCTAAATTTGTCTTAGAGGTATTTCGGTGTGGCAGGCTCGTTTAATATAGTAGGCAGAGGGTTTTACGATTTCTGCGGACAACGAATTGGTAGCCACCCCAATTTATAATATTTTTAATTTATAATTTATAATAGTAGCAACACCTCTGAGAGATCAACGCTACACACGTCACCATAGTCAAGGATATGAAGAAGTAAACTTTCGACAAGGGTTATTTAGACTTTAAACGGCAAAAAAAAATAATTTATGGAGAGAGTGCAGTGAAGCAAACATTTTACGACTCGTACTGTTGACCTGCTTTAACTCTGTTTTATCATTATTCTTTTGTGGAAGAAGAACGCATTTTACACTTACGTAACATGCAGGTCATATTGGCATATTGACCGTAAAAAAACAAATTAAATTAATTGAATTCTATTAATTCTCATACCGTTTGGCTTCTTGCCCCATCTTGTTATATATTGAATGTTGGTTATTTGGTTGACACAAACATTATTAAGGCTCCTCTTTACAGAATTTTTTTTAGTTTATACGTTCTTTTTTATTTATGTGTATGATTTCTTTTTAGTCGCTAAACTCTTGACAGAGTAGTCGTGGTCGTCAGTTGAGTGTTAGTGACACGCTTTACAAGCCGAACTGCAGTCTTCCTAGCGCACTCGTGTAGGGGTTGATCTGTTGACTTTGACTATGGACTGACCAGAGTCCACCTTATCGGAGACCTACCACGCAACTTCTTGCCATAGACTTTACCATGAACTAACCAGGAGCTCGATGAATATATCTCCATTCCGCGACACGTGTCCGAATAAAGTGAAAATGCTTGATTGTACGATTGAAGAAAGGCGCTGTCTGATTCCCAGTTCCTTCAGTATGGAGATGAATGGATGAATATTACGTAGTTTAGAGGGGTAGTTAAGGATCGGTTTAACATAAACATTTTGAGCTTATTGATGTTAGTAATAGTGGATGGTTATTTTATATATTATTTATTTAAACTTAATTGCACAAAGTACAAAGGACCTAATTCTGCTAGACATTTAATTACGGTCAAACCCTCGGGACAACGAGAATAGTAAGTACATAAGGAAGGTGCAATACTAAAAAAACTTATTAATAAGTACATACATATAATAAATAAACATAAATAAAATATTTTAACAATACAATATAATATATCCTACACAATACTATTATCTAATTTAATGGAAACAGAAACTGTGCTAAACCTACATAATCATGCAAATATCTAATATGTAGTTATTAGGATATATTCAGTATTATTTTCTTATGATTTAATGCAGAATTTTGCACGACCGCCTTAAGCAACTAAATTAAAGCCAATTCAGGCCGAAGGCCAATAACTAAATAGGTTACATCCTTAGCATTTGTTCACTTACGGTGATACTCGTAGCTCTAGTCGGTCGTTTCACACAAACTATCCGTAAGTACGATTCCTTTAAATAAATATATAAATACTTTTTATTTTATTTAGTATTAACTAAAAAACACTAGGACATGTCTGTGTTCCAAGCTCCATATTTTGGAGACAACCCTAAGTGGCCTTGACGTCCCGCTGACAGCGACGGTGGACAAACAGCGTAAGAAAGGATTGAGTTACCGGCTTTAAATGTGTATATATAAGTAGATGATAATATGATTCGTAAATGATAGGTTATTGAAGCAGAATGTAAAGATATGTGGCTCGGCTTTCTAATACACAGATACATCGTTGAGATAGTGAGAACTGCCAATCATTCCGATTTTCGCTTAATTTCCATTTAACGGCCGGCTTGTATATATGTATTAATTTCCCAACTCGAACTAACACGAACATAATATAAGAGAAACCGAGTAAATTTGTTGTGCTTCTTACGCGTTAGTCTATTATTCGTAAAATATTAATTCATTATAGTTTTTTATTTATTTATTTATAGGTTATAACTTTTGTTAAAATAATGATTAGATTAACGCACGTTTTGCATTTGGTTATCATTATAAGCCATCTTTAATCTGTGTCTGTCCACTGCTAGATATAACCTCCCCCAAGGCTCGCCATTTCAATCCATGTTCTGCCACGCTTTATACAGCACTCCTAGCGACCTTCAGTTCAACCGTCCATCTGGTCTTCTAGGCGTATTCCTCTTAATAAACGACTAGGCGTCCAAACCAATAAATTATCCGTAGGTATTCGTTTCTTAGTAAAATAGCATTCATTTAACATGAGTTATACCTAATGATGAAATAAATAGAAGTACTAAATCTAACACTATATAAAGCTGATACAGATAAATATATATATATATATATTAAATACCTACATATAAATAATAATACATAAATTAATATATACCATATACTTACAGTCGTTAGTATCTATTAAAAGAGTGTGCAAAGAATTCTATTATATCTAATACTAGTATTTTTATGATGATTGGCTAAAATTATAAATTGACAAGCTACCAATACATGGCCTACTTATGTAACCAAATGTTAAACATTCGTTATTTTAATCATCTTTTAGAAAACCGGGTGTTAGTCAGACACTACTAATATTACGAGTAATATTTAGGTATTATGTCTGGTTAAAGCACGATGCGATTTGTTTTTTTATTATTTTAATCGCCCTGATACAGGAATAGGGATAGCAAAAAAATATATAGAACACCAACAGAAAGTAACCACCGAATAATCAAAATAATCGATAATTAGATTAAGGATTATTAGAAGTAAATCGCTCAATTAATTAATTATGGCGGTAAATAGGTAATAGAGATTCTGAGATTAGACAGATTATAAGACCTTATTAAACGTCCTACGTCCTATATTCGTGACCTCCAGATTCGTTAATGTTAATTATCAAATTGTAGAAAGAAAGCCTAATGATGATTAAATTAACACACGCTTAACATTTGCTTTTAAGGCTTATGATTGGCTAAAATAACAAAGTATGTTTAATCATGCTTTTGGAAACTAGTGTAATATTAGATACAACATACAGACATCAATGGTTTTATTCTGCATTTATAGGTGCCAATCTTGATAGCGTTTACTTGGCTATCAGCTTTACAAGAAAATATAAAACAAAAATAGAACTACGCCGTGGCCGCACCTATGCACTCATGGCGTAGGTAGCTATCAAAATAAATACGACGTAACTTACCTACTCAACCAGACAGGTATTGTCGATGGGATCAACAAATAGGATCGTATATTTCGTTTCAATTCATTAGGAATTTAAAATATCAACACATTATTAAATTATTCCTACACAATAGGTTGTTGCCCAATGGCACCTCGGACTTTAAACATTTTGTTGCCTTCCTATGTAAGTTGCAACGACACAACGCAATCCTACACCTACGGTAAAGGGTCCTACATCGCCGCAATTTATTTTCTGTCAAAAATGTGACTATTCTCATAGTTACCTACATACATACGAAAACTATCGCAAAATAAGCATTGCTAGCTTTGTAACATTTATACAAACAAAATATTAGTGCCTAATTAATACAACTGACTTAATAACAGTATCAGTTAAATCTAATCTCGTTCTATATTCCGGGATAGATGTTGCTAATTTTAGAATGGATTGTTTTGATTTTTGTGGCACAATAAAAAATGTTGGTGATGCAGCTGTATATTTCGAAGTACCGACCTGTTTCTGACGGAAGGTCTGCTGGCGAGGGTGAGGTTCCGTGCAGGCAGAGGTCTGGGTGTGCCCGCTGGCGCCGCAGACGTGCGGACCTGACGACTCCCGGCCGCGACCACCGCGCACACCAGCACCACGATCCAGGCGACTCGGCATAGAGCCATCACAGACACACGACACTCGATAGCAACGCCGCGCAACTGCCCGCGTTCTGCCGGTTACGACAGCCACAAAATTACGATAACTCGGCCGCTGCTGTAGCGGGGGAATGCGGTCTCGACGACGTTCACTTTTGTTGTGTTGTTGCGGAGCCGCCGAGCCTGATGGGCCGATGAAAGTGAAGGCTTTCACTGCACCAGGGCTCCCCGCGGCTCCCGGCCCGCCCACCTGAGCCCCAAGGCAATCGCATGCCGAGCTATTTCTCCAATCCAAATATGTATTAAACAATAATTACGTTACATATCAATAATATTTATCTATGTGTTACTTATAACAACTAACTTCAAGGTAGAACTTATTTTGTCGTAAAATTGTACTTAATAAAATTTCTGCATGAATGCTAATTCTTTACCACCATCCTTCACCCCAGAAGCATAATTTTAAAATATATTTTATTTTACAAAATTTAATATTTATTATTTATTTTATAACTTTCATGAAGAGTTCCATTATTAATAAGGAATAAATAAAAACATATTATAATTTTTCATTAAGTATAAAAATCATGTAGGATTTTATAAATGCCTACCAGTAATAAACTTGAGAACATTTTAATAATAATATATACCTAACATTTATAGTGTTTTGTCTTACTAACTAACTCTTATGAGTAATGCGTCCCGATGCGTGCCTCCGTTTGACAGCTGGGAAGAATAATTGGGTGGAGGAGTCGTTGAGGATTGTCTAAAAATACAGATGTTGGTTCCTAGTTACGATTGGAAAAAGCAACCAAATGACTCTTGATATTTGAGTTCCTGAGGCAATTTGGAAACTATTGTATACTACATTATTAACCCCATGGACGGAATCGAAGAAAAAGGATGGGGTGAAAATGTAAAAAAAAAATGTTTAGAATCCGAGGGAAAGGTGGTAGGTAGCATTAAAGTACGTGTTATTTATTGTTTAAAACGAAATGTTATCCGTAATGTGTTTGCGAGACTTTTAAATATTCTAACCAGTTGCTCTTTTACAGTTGAGGAAAATTCTTTTGTTGTCATCCGTTTCTACTGGGCGGTTTTTGAGAAATGAACAGTTGAAGTGGGGAAAATTATAGGGTTTTACTCGATTTATTAAAATGCATTTTAAAAAATCCTTTTGGAGCTGGGACTATATATATATATATTGCACCATTATTGCTTTAACTATAGCCGTAAATCAGATCCGAAGATTTTTACAAACGGGTTCGATTCCTACAGCTTTCTTAGGTTTGGCATTTGGTATCAGTACCCAAAATTCGACCCTTATAAGCAAGGAACATAATACAAGCTTATAAGCGACACTATCAGTAATACAATAATATAAATATAATAATACAGGATGGTTTTATTTAAAACTAAAAAAATTAAACTAACACCTGCTTTTGTAAGCGTATTTTATTACATAAAAAGTGGATTTCATTCGGATAAATCGGTGAAGGTCGCTCTTCTACGTATCTTGAAGACTATTAAATAAAACGGAGTGGCGCTGAATTATGATGTTAGCACGGCTTATAACTGAAACTAAACTGCTTCCGTGGTCTAGCTTAAAGGATGATTCACGCTACACCGTGTTGCGACCGGGCCGTGCTCCCGGCCGGACCAGTCATTCATGTTACACCGGGCTGTTTGGGTGTATTTAATTGTTTTATTTCGTCCGAAATGGTTTTCCAAATAATATTTTTGTATTTCTTATCTGAATGAAGGCGCGGTGGTGGCTCGGTTGTAAGAACGCGTTCCTTAAATCCTACAAAAGTCGGTTCCAACCCACCCGGCATGTACCAATGAGATATACACTTTTCTTAAGTACATTTGTCATAGATTTACAACACCACCGTTCCCGTGCCTCGGAGCACGTTAAGCCGTCGGTCCCGGTTTCACTAATAGCAACTTGTGGAATCGTTAATAAATTGACATCATATCCTCCCCAAGCCGTCTGGCCAGCGTGGCGAGTGTAGGCCAAATTCTCCAGATATATGTTCCGGAAGGCCCATCTCCAGCAGTGGAGGTCTAGAACGCTGTGTTCTAGGGGCTGTAATGAATAAAAAAAAATCTGAATACTTAGGATGGCTCATGTCGTAAATCACAGGGTACTTGCGTGCGCAAGTAATGATGAAACATTCTAAAAATGTTTCATCGTCCATTTTGCTGTTGAGCCATGAGCCACGGTCAGGCATAAATTGAAATTTAATTTGAATCAAATTTCGAACAAAAAGTATACCATGTTTGACCGTGCCCCGGCCGGGGCATGGTCCGGTTGCGACACGATGTAGCGTGAATCATCCTTTAGTCTGTGGATTTAGGCGCGAAGGTACCGGGTCCGATTTCTGCGGGGTGCACAATCGTCCGAAAACGTATCATCTAAAATCGATTACGTCTGTCAGAAATGTCAATAGCTAGGCAGAATGCCCAAGATTTTCTATCTACTTTTTACTATTAACAATTATGTAACTACAATTTTAATATTTGTAGCAATACATCTGTTTCATCTTAGTTAATTTAGTAAAGTATCATCATCACGACCGTTACCCTTTCGGGGTGGTCAGAAACCACGCTTATAAATAAGCAGATTCACATTTAGCCAACTTATTCATTGACATGTTTAATTTTTAATTAGTTAATTTATTTAACCAAAATACCAAATTAATTTTACATTTAGCATAGGTCAGTCAGAGAATTTACATTAATAGCATTATTAATTTTATTATTGCAATACATATTGTAATTGTATGTATGTAATTCTAAAAAAGGAAATTAAATGTAGTCAAAAAATAAAACAAACAATACTTTAGCTTGAGCTAGTTTATTATACCAATATTTTTTATTCATCCGAATACAATATAATAATTTTATCTTTTCTCTACAAAACACTACCAGCCAGTTACAAAAATATTCATTGACATGTTTAATTTTTAATTATTTAAATTATCCCAATACAATATAATCATTCTATTACAATGCAATCTATTTTTCCACAAAACACTACAAGCCAGTAGTTTATTTTTATTTATTTTTTATTTATTTGTTCCCAATACAATATAATAATATATCAATACAATTAATTTTTCCACAAAACACTACCGCCAGTTGCAAAAAGGATCATCAAAATAATCTATGACCAATTTCTTGATATAGGTCACGTGATTGGAATTAAATGACGTGCTTCTGCATCTGGCCATGTTAAAAAATAAAGTAAATCATTATATATATTATTATTATATATATCTATATATTATATTATAATGGAAATGATTTACTTTATTTTTTAATATATATATATATATATATATATTTAATAATAATTGTTAAATTTAAAGATTTCAAAAATCTAAACTAATTTATAAAATTATAAAATTTAATAATAAAATTTATAAATTACTTTGTAAATTGATTGTCTTTTACAAAAATTGGCTTCATTAAATATAATTATAGCATAAATTAAATACACACGAAAAAAATCAGTAATGATTATAATTAAATCTACATACCTTAAATATTCTATCATAATATCAAAATTATATTAAATATAAATGTCATATTCTATCATAGTATCAAAATTATATTAAATATAAATGTCATATTCTATCATAGTATCAAAATTATATTAAATATAAATGTCATATTCTATCATAGTATCAAAATTATATTAAATATAAATGTCATATTCTATCATAGTATCAAAATTATATTAAATATAAATGTCATTTTTTTCCAAATAATGCAGTATTCTGTTCTCAGTTTAATGTATGATACCATTAACGGCATTAAATAGGGTACACATGTAGTGCATCGGGTCAACTCTGGTCTCAATTGGAATGCGACGGCACCCGAAATGTCAATCAATTATTGTATTAAATGAGCGAACTTTTTATATCTATCCATACTTAGTGTTATTATTTAGTGTTAAAAAAAACTTCCAATACGATGGAAAACCATTAATCACTATATCTGTAAACCATACAATGATTGGCACCTTAATGTTTAGAATTGGGAGTAATAAAGAAAAAAGAAATTGTTAACATTAAAAAAAAAACTAATACTTATCTTCAATAAATTGTCAATTCAATCATTAGGGAGGTGCCAACAATACTATGGTTTACCCTATAACCATTTTTTTTAACGTTACTACCGTAACTGCGCTAGTTTTTCCTTAGCATGATGCAATATATTTATTCTTTTTTTTTCGATCTAAGTAAAATCACATTTATGTGACATAACACACACAAACACTCACACAAAAACAAAACATAACTTATATTCTAACTTTAACAAAAATGATCTTGATCGTAACATAAATGTTAAAAAAATATAAAAGAACACACTTATTAATAAACAAAAAAAAACTAAGCCAAGATTTTCTCTTCCGTGTTCAACTTGGCACTATAAACGTTTTTTTTACATGGATTCAAGATTCATTTTTTAGTTTAAAAGTAGCGCACTTTGCTTACCATGTGAACACGGTTTGCTATAGGTGCTTGTCACTTTGTTTCTTAAGCCAATCAAGTGATCTTTAATCAAAATTTAAACTTTGGAACTTTACATTCTTTGAGAAATTATAGGTAACGTAAATATATTAGAGGTTATTTAATTCGTTAGCCTCTATATGCCTCATTGTGAATACATCATACGCACACAAATGAGTATATAATTAAAACTTGAGCGATTTGGCAAACAAGGCGGCAGCCGCTTGAGTCTTGTTTCCATTAAATCGACGCAACTCTGCGATCACCTGGAACAAATCAGAACAATATTAGTACAAAAAAAATATATGCGAGGTATTAGCTGATAAAACTACAAGATTTTTTCATAATAATATTATTAAGAATAATTAGATGACTTTATTATTAGATGTTCAATGGAAAATAACATATAGAGACGGGACCACCACTCAAATCCTACGGCTAAAACTGGAACTAAAAGTGACAGCTATGCGTCTTGTAGTTTTACGCATCTCTACATCTGTAAACCATACAATGATTGGCACCTTAATGTTTAAAATAGAATTGGGAGTTATAAAGAAAAAAAAATTGTTACCATTAAAAAAAAACTAATATCTTCAATAAATTGTCAATTCAATCATTAGGGGGGTGCCAACAATACTATGGTTTACCCTATAACCATTTTTTTTAACGTTACTACCGTAACTGCAGTTTTTACTTAGCATGATTCAATATATTTATTCTTTTTTTTTTCGATCTAAGTCTAACTTTAATAAAAATTATCTTAATCGTAACATTAATGTTAAAAAAATATAAAAGAACACACTTATTAATAAACAAAAAAAAACTAAGCCAAAGTTTCTTGAAGTTCCGAATCATGCTTAGAACGCTTAGAATGAATACTAACAGTCATTCCGAATCAAATATCAGGATTTTACCACAGTTATCTTCTTGTAATAAAAATATCTAAATACATATACTACATTCTAGCTTATACACAATTGGATATAGAGTAATTGGAAGTAGAAGAATATTATGTTGGATGAATGTGAGGAGAATAAATCATGTCAATGGTATCATTTAAATGCTATACAAGCGCCACGGCTATCGAACTTGAGTGGTGGTGCCAACTCTATTCGCCGCATGGATCTGTCACATTCATTCAAAAAGCAAACTGTAGTGTTGCCACTGTTAAATAACGATGCTTTATTTTGTAGTGGTTGCGGAAGATTAAAAATAATAACTTCAAATTATAGTAAATGTAGATAGAATAAATAGAAATATACAAAATAATGACGTTTCCCAACTTATTAAATGAACATATCTTTATTTCTCGGCTTTCTATTAAAATAATTTTAAAAGCACAAGTTATGCGGTTAGATTTTTTTTTATGTGAAGATAAATGATTAATTTAAATTCAATTTTATCTTAAATCTGATGTAATATTTATTAGACAAAAATATATTTATCTACTCTCATATCGTAAAATGCGAATTACAAACTTTTTATTTTATTTTGATTGAATTTATATTGACATACTTTATAAACATATAGCTGAAATTTAAAAATATAATCACATTATAACACTTTTTCTCGAAGGAAATAATGTTATAATTCATTTTAAAAATAGAATCATATATATTATATAACATTTATTTTTTTAAGGCAAAGGTTCCATTACAAAAAAGTTTTGATTCCAATTTTTACTTGTCTATGGCAGCGCCCGCCATAGCAGGTTTTGGCGCCATTTCATTGTTTAGGACTTATGTATTCTTTACCATGGTCATTTATAAAAATAAAAAATAAAATTGGGGCCATTCAATACGTTTTGTTGTATAGCATTTCGTGTAATTTTCCTTCTTTTTTTAACTTGTATCTTTTATTTAGTAGGTTTAATCCCAATGTATGAGAGTAGATAAATTAGTGTATAAAACTGCAAATAACTAGGTATTAAAACACTCGTGTATAATACCCCTTATTATGCAACAGTTTCATAAACTACTATTATAACACTTACATTTTCTCTGGTGAATCCAAAAGCTATTAATTCTTGAATATCGGCTTCTGAGAACGTATCGGTTGGCATAATTGTAGTGGCTGGATCTATTGTCGCTGTAACAAAACAAGTATAGATTACACTTTGTAGCTGCAAGGCACTGCTGGAAGACATAATTGAGGGCCTATACTGGAGGAATTAACGTAGAGACAGGAGAGGTCAAGTAGGTATTTAGTTTTTTTTTTTTTCAATTGTATATGTTATGGAGTAATTTGCTGTTCGGATGTATCAGTTACAAATATATATTTACCCGAAGTTGTTGGCACTGGAGTCGGAGCCACAGTAGCCGAAGATGTTGAAGCAACAGATGGTCCACCTGCTTCTAAAATTTAAATTTGATTTATTGATGGTTTAGTAAAAAAAAATAAACTAAATCTAATCAAATTACTATCCATAGCAAATATCAAGTCATATTTTAACTAAACAAATATCAGTGATACCTTCACCGATCGGTTATATGAATAAACTACACTTTTTAACATAATAAACGCTAACAAAAGCAACGGTGATGGGTTGCCTAAATAGAATCAAATTTTGAGAAGTAATGTCAAACGTCAAACTTAAGGACACTGCCAAAACCCAAACTTTCAAAAATAACAAGTTAATACGACCTGAGATTAAAATAATCTCAGATTAATATTTCTATATAAGCCACGTGCCTCATAAGCATACGTCAAACATGTCAAAAGATAATCAGCCTTTCTGCAACTGACCGTACGTCTAAATGATATACTTGAAGCGGTAGCAAGGTCAAGGATGTGCTATGTGCTACAATTACTAAGCATAAGAGTTAATGGATTTCAGGTTGGTTATAGATTGGGAAAACATGAAAAAGGCAAATCTAGTCAACGGCCCCGCTCTATTCTTGTCAAATTTGGCAAGTTATCCACTCCAATTTGGCGATCAAATGGACACTGATGTATCCAGTTGCTAACTGCACTAAGGCGATATCTGTTCACTGAGGGGACGCATGCTTTCGGTATAAATGCTGGTCACCAGCCAGAACGAATCAAAGTAAAGCACCGAACTGTTCGACACTAAACACAGGACCTAGTGGTTTCTTTGCAGCCATTAATTGTATATTGTTTATTCATTATCCTTAGGTGCCTATAGGAACACTTGGATTCGTCAAATTTTAATTTTTCTTATTTAATACCTATTAATATTAAGTCAATATACATAAAAATGGCTGAAATAGGTGGCTGTTGTTAGCAAGGAACAGTCTGCTAATAAGGGCATAGTGCCTTAGAATAACAAGCTTAATTCTAATAGTGGATAGCAGCTGTAAAGGGGCATTGTCTTATTTACCTACACTAAAATAAAGCTAAATATTAAATGTCTAATTATTAAAATTTATATGTCAAATCTATATACCTACTTAAATATAACTAGACTACTATAAAAAGTATTTATTGCAGCTGTATAGAGAATGTTTCCACTAATATTGCCGAACGGTTTGTGCTACCGGTTTGCGAGCCATTTATGTTCGGTTCGCGAGAACAACACGGAGAAATAATTACACCATTTTATCTCATCTGTTCACACACATTTCAGCCGGTCGTGTTCTGTTCGCTACCAGTTTGCGAGCCAATTACATGGCATCGGTGATGCAACTGTGGATGTTATTTTGCGTTTTCTATCGGTTCATAGTGAACTGTATAGCGCGTATCGTATCTTCTCTTTTTTTTACTAAGATGTCCCTTTGTACAACTAATCTACTAAAAATAGTAGAAGGATAACCTGAATAATTCTCTTCACTCCTTATTGTATCCATAGTTTGTTACTTTTTGGGTTGGATTACAATTACGTCTTCATCTGACTTCTGATATTGTCTATTGACTTCTCACGGAATAGTATTTTTGCTAGTACATCATTATAACAGCTAAGGCTTTATTTAATTAATTAACTAATTATTTTATTAAACAATAATATTTATAATAATATTGCCTTATTTTTATATTATTAGCTTAATAAATTGACTGAGTAGCATTAAAGTAGAATCAAAGTATCGTGATTAGGTATTGCAGTCCCTTAAAACGGAAACTTTCAATTTGGGTCCACTTAATGGGGTGTATCACTAACTTTTTATCACGATAGATGGCGCATGATAGATGGTACCTAATATAACTGTCAGTTGCATAGAAAACTTGTATTTTTATTATGAAATTAATTATTTTCTGGATATTATGCCGAAGTGAGCAGCTTTAAGTGTATAAATCGAGATTTCTAAGCGAATTCAAAGACATGGTGATCTTAAAATTGTCGTTCTATTAAAAAAACCTTTTTTCTTTCTAAAGACGGTGTGCGATTTTTAATTCGTCTTTTAAGGTAGGTAACGTTAATTTAAAATACATTTTTTTGTTATAAACATATAAAACTACAAAAACATTTTAAAAATGATGCCATATAGGTGTAAAATAAGGTACCATTGCCGCTAGCGACATCTACAAAAAGCTTTGCCTGATACACCCCATTGGCCTGCGAGATCCCGCACCTCTAAACGCGGATCCACCGATCCTACATCTTTATAATTCTCACTTTTTGTTTCTAATAAATCTTGCTCCATATGTAAGATTTAAATATAGTCATAGTGAAAAGTAATAAACAATAATGATTTGATTATTAGTAATTATGGGTCTGGATCAGCACAAGACGATTTCATAAGAATGTTAGGTATTAGGAACAAGACAATAAAAACAAGCAAGAATAAGAGTCAACAGGAGTATTTTTATACCAAAAAAATACCAACAATAAATATTTCAATTATGCCTAATCATTCAATCCTTCATATACCCTGTGTTGTGTTGGTTGTAAAATATAAAATAGTAAATGTTGCTTTACTGTACAAAAACATCTTGTTTTACTATGATTTTGAAGTTATATTTAGAGTGCGGTATCTGCGCGGGATTAAGGAATCCAGCGTTATTAAAACAGCGGGATTGCAATCCCTAATCGTAATATGGTTAAAAAAAAACAACTTTAAACTAGAGAAAATATAGACTAAATAGTTTTCGGGTAATCCAAACAGAATTTAAAATAGTATAGGTACCGAAACACGACTCGTTACTAACTCACATAGTAGTGACAACGACTGAGTAGAAAAGATAACGTTCGTAACCGTATGCGCAGATCTGGACACTAATGATCTATATTGTAACCGTATCCACGGATTTACATTTTTAACGATCCGACAAACGACTACCCTCTTGTGTGTTTAAAACACGTTTGTAATATCACTGCTCTTGTGTGTCTAAACGCGGATCCACGTCCAAAACAAATAAAACTTTTTAAATGCATTTCTCTGTCGTATTTGAGAGCTAAGAGAGATTTTTTCTTTATTCTTGTATATTAATTTGTACCATACGATAGAAAATACTTCGGGCGCGAGTCGAACTCACAAGAGGCTAGTGGGTAAAGTAAGGAAATCGAGTGCTAGTACTAAATGTTAATCAGTTAACAGTAAATAAAAAATCAGCCTTTCCTATTATACCTATAGTATGTTTCCAGGGCACGCGAAAAAACGGACAATGACGTTAGCACGTACCTCAGGTATTACAAACCTTTTTTGTTGGACTTCTTAATAATGTGATCATAATTATACGAATAAGAACTGATTTGTTATCTCTGATTGAGCGCATGACTCACCGCACTTGGTACCCCTAAGGGGCCGTCCATTACGTAAGGCTCATAAGGGGAAGGGAGGGGGTTCGGCTAAAATCACCAAATATCACAAAGGGGAAGGGGATGGAGTAAAATATCACGTGTATTTATTTTTTCGATAAACGCGCGATATCTAAACCGAAAAGCGGCGTGTAGTGTGACCTTGACTGGCTGTGATGTGATTGAATGATGACGCCGAGTGGTTTGATGAAACTGACGTTGATCTTCTTCAACAAAGCAGTGCCAACAACAGACTTGCAAGATGCTTATCCAGTTTGTTAGTGTTAAAGAAAGTCTTGCTAATCAGTGGTCCGTGGACAATGTACATTAAATATGTTCATGTACTAGTACAATATATGATTATACCATTCTATCAATATTATTTTTATGCCAGTCAAAAACATTCTGCAACCTTTCTGTCTAGACATTTTATCTTGGTCCTTAATTTTCTTGATTATACTTTATACCTGTATTTAAAGAAATTATTTTTAAAAAATAAGATTCTTTGTAGGTACTAAAAAATACACGTGATTTTGGGTGGGGGGCTTGGGGTTAGTCTTAAACCTCACCATGTATCACCAAGGGTAGGGGGGGGTTAAAAATTCTTTAAAAACATCACGTGATTAATGAACGGCCCCTAAACGCGGTACAAAGCGTAAGCGATAATAATATATAGAGAAAAAAATATATATACATATCATTTATTTTGATGCTAACATAATATTTTTCTGTTGTTGACAGTATTTTAGAAACATACATTAGAAATGAAACAAAGAGTTCAACTTTGATCTTGATATTAAATCGTTTACTTGTTTATATTTTAGTCGATAAGTAATTTTATTTGGATTTCCCACCTTGTTTGGACTTTTGAATTGCTGCTTTGATTTCGCTTGCCTCGAGTTGGTCGCTAATGGTTTCGTCCATATCGTCTTCTGAGTTGCCGGACAACCTGGCGCATTTTGGCAACTCGGACTCAGGCAAAAACGAAGTCTCAGTGCCAGTCGTGCCGATACGCAGAACGTTTCGGTCCAAATCTATGTTGCACTAAAACAAACATCAAGTTGTTACACTAAAACACGTATTTGTAATAAAGCGTAGCTTAAATAAAAGTTAAAATAAAGATCGTTATGGTACAAAATTTAGTTAATTTTATTAAATTAAAATAAGTAATATACTTATTTTACAAAAATCATGTTCAACGGCCATGTCACGAATCTGCGTGGGAAATGTCTACCTTAGGCAGACCATCCAATTAGGAATAGCCAACTTTAGAAAAGAAGCCGACAGACGCATTCAGCTAGAATATACGCAATCTACACAGCTCATATTGAACATACCACAGTGTTTAATCAGTGCATTCTTCCGGTAATCAAAGTCAAAGTCAAAATATATTTATTCACGTAAACCTATTACAGACATTTATGAAACGTCATTAATTTAATTATTTTGAATGATTCTACTCCTGCTAGTAGAAGACTAAGCAGCAAAGTGGTCCAATAAATAAGCTGTTAGCAGAAGACCAGCAGCTTAGCAGTTTCCAGTGACCAGTTAATGTTTAATCTGACTGAGAAAGGAATCTGCAAGGAAAACTCAGCTATATCAGATTTACAAAATAAAACATATACAGAACTGCACCACAACATAACATTTTAAATTTAGTTATGAGTACCTATGAGATTACAATACCTGGTGCAGCAGTAAGAATTAAGATAGACTACATGCCTAGGTGCAACCCGCAAAAACCTCTGCTAATTTAAGAACAATAAATTAAACATGTTCGGCAGAGGTCCCAGGCCACCACAGCAGCAAGTCGTATGGCTTAGCAATGTCGTATGGAGCAGAGAGGTGGGCACTGACCGTGGGTGTGATACATCAAGGTCGCTCAGTGAGCTATGGAGAGAGCTATGCTCGGTATTTCTCTGAAGGATAAAGTTAGAAACGCTAGCATCCGTCAAAGAACTAAAGATACCGACATAGCTTTCAAAATTAGCAAGCTGAATTAGCAATGGGTTGGACAGAGGTCCGATGAACCGATGGATGAGGGTGGTAGGAGATCGTATAAAGTGGCGACTCCTTAGGGAAGGACTATATCCAGCAGTGGAGAGACAAGAGCTGATGATGATGGTGATGATATAAAAAAATGTTAAAAAATCTCAAATTATAGATATGCATTTCCTTTTAATGCTTTAGTTTTATAAGATCAATATTGTCCTTTAAACTAATATTAGCTAATACCGATGTATTACTACAAAAAACACTGTTTTAAACATTGGTTGTGTTATTTTTTTTATTTACAACACTTACATGAACTCTTTTTTCTAAGACCTAGGTTTTTGTTTTAAGGCATTGCTTTTTTTGTTGTAAGGCAGAAAATTATTTAACCCAATATATTACCTGATGTCTCTTTAACATATCAAGCCCAAGTAGCATGTCCATAGGTTGTTCCCTTAACACGGAAAAGGAAGTGGTCAAGAAATCGTTCTCTATTCTCATTTGCACCATGTGAATGCGACCAATGATTCTTTGCACACCAACTCCCTTCGCTATTCCTGCCCATCTAAAACGATAAAAAATTATATTAAATTCATTGTTTATTCTCACTAAATAATTCCTGCACTCTTTGTGTGGGATACAGGGTTTGCTAATAATAATAGCCGGTCTTTTACTCGGGGTATGGAACGCGGATTCTGTATTTTCATTGTTCTCGTACACTGCGTACGTCTCGTACGTATGCCGCGAGACATTCTATCATAGCTAAACATTGGGACAACTTTAAATACTTAAATGAAAAATAGGTGTTACACATATTAAAATATAAATTATGAGTTATATTTTATAACTACATATAAATTTATACATAAATAATAATTATATATACATAGATATATACTAATAATATACTTACAACCGTTGAGATAAGAACTTTTTTCTTATTAGACTTTGGTTTAAAAATATAATATTTTAGATAAAAAATATACTTACCGATTATCGACGAGTCTCATAATATTACATCTTTCAGCACAAGCCGCAGACATTATGGTAGTTTGCGCGCCTGAATCAATAAACGCCTTTACTGGAAACCTAGAAATTAAATAATGTAAAATAAAAATATAACATGGTTCCGTAGAAACATTTGTGAAATTCAATGCATTCTTGCTATTAAAATCTAATTATGTCATTATAAAAGGATTGAATAATTGGACCTACGAATAATAAGGACAACTGTGTTGTAAGCTATTATAGTATTTCGTGGTAATAGTTGCATTTTTGTCTCACTACGTTTTTAAGGGTTAAAAGGAAACATTACCCTGCTCTATAAATGCAGGCAAATAAACACAGCGCGGTGCTCCCACACTTAAACATCTCTGTTCCTTCGGGATTCAGTTCTGAAAGATAATACCTGGTCCAGAGATCTAAATAATATGTATAAAGTGGAGCACATTTATTCACTTTTATTTATTAACCAAGGTATTAGTTTGTTAAAGGAATTGCACGGCGACATGTGGGTACCTAGGAAGGACAGGGACAGAGATTTTGATGAGCCCTAGCCTTGTTTTTTTTTTCAGTATTTTTAGTTATTATTAGGTCCTTACATATGAAATTGACGTTTTATATGGAAAAAGTAAACAAAAAAAAAAATCTGGCGATGTACATATCGCACCGTTAGTAACACAAGGGTATATACGAAAAAAGTATTTTGTTGGGAAATTGCGTTTAAAGAGTCGAGTAATAACGGGAGACGCGTGGGGAGAGTGTGAGAGAGATGCAAATACAGTTACGAAGTCATTATTGTTCTTTTTCTCTCTCTGTCAGCGCTAACTGGTAGATAATTCCATCTTGAGCCCTTAGCATTTAAAATCACACTATACAAAAAAATGACTTGAGCCCATATATCATTAAGGGTGCGATATGTACTATTATCTAAGTACTTTTGCTATATTATAGGTTGTTCATTAATTCCAATGCTGAAAAAAATGTAGGAGCGAAAACCAATAAAATATTTGAAGGCGGTTTGGACTGCCCCATCGGAATTGTTTTTTTTCGTAGCCAGTGATTGTCCAAAGTGGTAATCGATTATCTTAATCAGCGTGGAACTCATAATCGTAAATAACACGATTTATTTTCATATCATGAACAGACAAAGAATAATCTAATGGCGTGAAAACAAATGAATCTCTAAATTAAAAACACAATTTCATATAAGTATATATGTATATTACATTTGTGATCCACTTCTGAGATATGGTCGTGAAAGTTATTTTAAAATCAATTACTGAATTCCACCCGGTCAGACATACAAAAGAGTTAATAAAAACATTTTAATAATTAATTTAGGGTCAAGCTTTTTAAAATCGAAACAGGTGGCGCAGCGTCTTCGTGACTCCTGGTTTGACACACATCTACCTAAAGGTATTTATTTTGTTTATTTAAGGAAATATAAATAAAGCTAAAATGGTGTTGGATTTTTATTTTTTCTCTAAATGTATTGTAAATATGGCGCTTTCCTTCGACAATTTTTTCCCATGGGGTTAGGGGAGGGAATAAATAATGCACCAGTCTCCGCTCTATACCATGTATACCTACTAGGTTGCTTTTCAAATCGTTTTCGCTTAATTCAAGGATGAGAATCTTATGTTATTAACTTATTACTCACTCGTGCAAAAAAACGGTATAACTACCATAAATCCAAAATATAAAAAATCTAAATAACAATTATTAGTCGCTTAGAATAACCCCTTACCTTGCATTAAATAAAGTATTAAAAACGATAGCTCGTTTATCCTTAACTATCCAGGGTTAAAGAGGAACGCTACCAGGATGGGAAGTACCCTTAATATTAAAGATAGCAAATATTATTTAAATAACTTATATCTTTATTTTTAAATCAAATAGTATATACTCGTACATTTAAAGATTTTTTAAATTAGCTTAGTCAAACTCGAAGCCAAATCATATTTAACAAATTGGCCTTCTCAGGCTCATTTGTCAGGCTTACTTATTATACTAAAAATAAACAAAATATAACAAAAAAGTTAGCTATACTGTAATGTAATTTATTTTGTAAAGGTATAAAGTAAATTTAAAGTAAATAGATTGCAATGTATATTTTATTTTCATAAAGATCCTTAGCTAAAGATTTACGCAACACTTAAATAAAAATGGACATTTTGCTATCTTCAATATTTACAATACTTTCCAAGGTTTTATTTTAAGTGACTATTATTTTTTTTAATTATTAATTTTGAATTATGGTTTTGACGGGTTAGAGTAAAAAGTAAAGTAGATAGTAAAAATTAATTACTCATCCTTATGTATAACAAAAAAGAAATGAAAAACAAAATAGGTGTTATACATGGTCTGTTGCGAGAAGGAGGTAAGGGGATAAGGTAGGGGGAGGGGGTGGGAGTTAGGGGAGGGAATAAATCATGCACCAGTCTCCGCTCTATACCATGTATACCTACTAGGTTGCTTTTCAAATCGTTTTCGCTTAATTGAAGGATGAGAATGTTATGTTATTAACTTATTACTCACTCGTGCAAAAAAAACGGCTAACTACCATAAACCAAAATATAAAAAAATCAAAATAACAATTAATAGTCGCTTAGAATAACCCCTTGCCTTGCATTAAACAATATATAAAAAACGTTAGCTCGATTATCCTAGACTATCCAGGGTTAAAGAGGAACGCTACCAGGATGGGAAGTACCCTTAATATAAAAGATAGCAAATTATATTTAAATAAATTATACCTTTATTTTTAAAAATCGCTTTCAAATAGTATATACTCATACATTTATAGATCTTTTAAATTAGCTTTGTCAAACTCAAAGTCAAATCATATTTTACAATTTGGCCTTATCAGGCTCATTTGTCAGGCTTACTTATCATAGTAAAAAATAAATAATATATAATAAATAAGTTAGATATACTGTAATGTCATTTATTTTGTAGAGCTATAAAGTAAATTTAAATTAAATAGATTTTAATGTATATTTCATTTCAATAATGTGCCTTAGCTGAATATTTACGCAACACTTAAATAAAAAGAAACACTTTGCTATCTTTAAATTTACAATACTTCCTTAAGGTTTTATTTTAAGTGACTATTATTTCTTTAAATTATTAATTTTGAATTATGGTTTTGACAGGTTTGAGTAAAAGGTAAAGTAGATGGTAAAAAATAATTACTCATCCTTATGATGAGTTGATGAAAATAAGATAGATGAAAAAGAAATGAAAAACAAAATAGGTGTTATACATGGTCAGATGCGAGAAGAAGGTAAGGGGATAAGGTAGGGAAGGAGAGGGGGCGGGAGGGGTGAGGGGATGGGGTCGGAGGGGTGACGGGGAGGGAGTGGGAGTGGGAGGGGGAGGGTGTGGGAGGGGGTAAGGGGTAAGGATAAGGGGTAGGGGGATAGGGAGAGGAGAAGGCAAGAGGAGCGGGAGTAACCCGCCCCTCTTTCCTGGCTCCAACCCCTCCCTATAATCTATCGTGAAGCGATAGTTGAGAAGAAAAAGATTTTTAGAGAAGGAGCCTAATAATCTAATTATTTGTAAATAAACTTATATTGTACATAACTAAAATTTAATTTAAATTTCTTAAACAGGCTCCTTCTTTAAATTCTTTTGCTTCTCAACTATCGCTTCACGATAAATCCCCCGTACTCCTTCTCTGCATTTCACCCCCTTTACCTCGTATTTCTCGAGGACCACCCCTCCCCCCTCGCACCCCCTCCCCCTCAACCATTCTACCTCCTCCCGTCGCACTCCCTCCTCCTCCCCCTATTCCAACCCCTTCACCCCTCTCCTTCCATCCCCTCCCCCTCCCCCTATTCCAACCCCTTCACCCCTCTCCTTCCATTCCCTCCCCCTCCCCTTCACACCCCCAAGAAAGGGGTTGGGAAGGGGAGGGTGGAGAGGAGGAGGGGGACAGGGGGATAGGGGGATAGGGGGACAGCGGGACAGGGGAGTGGGGACGATGGGACAGGGGAGAGGGATAGTGGGACAGGGGGATAGGGGAGAGGGATAGTGGGACAGGGGAGAGGGATAGTGGGACAGGGGATAGGGATAGTGGGACAGGGGGATAGGGGAGAGGGATAGTGGGACAGGGGAGAGGGATAGTGGGATAGGGGAGAGGGATAGTGGGATAGGGATAGTGGGATAGGGGAGGGAAGGGAGGGGGAGGGGAAGGGGAGGGGGGATGGGAAGGGGGGGGGGGGGGGGGGGGGAGAGGGGGTGGGAGGAGAAGGGGAAGGGGGAAGGGGGAAGGGGAGGGAAGGGGAGAGGGAGGGGGAAGGGGCAGGGGAAGGGGGAAGGGGAGGGGGAAGGGGGAAGGGGGAAGGAAAGGGGGAGGGGGAAGGGGAGGTAGAGGGGGTGGGAGGGGAAGGGGAGGGGAAGGGGAGGGGAGGGGAGGGGTGCGGGGCAGGGGGAAGGGGGAAGGGGAGGGGAGAAGGAAAGGGGGAGGGGGGAAGGGGAGGTAGAGGGGGGGGGAGGGGAAGGGGAGGGAGGGGGAGGGGGAGGGGAGGGAGGGGAAGGGGAGGGAGGGGAGGGGTGCGGGGCAGGGGGAAGGGGAGGGGAAGGGGTGGGGGAAGGGGAGAGGGAGGGGAGGGGTGCGGGGCAGGAGGAAGGGGAGGGGGAAGGGGGAAGGGGAAGGAAAGGGGGAGGGGGAGGGGGAAGGAAAGGGGGAGGGGGAGGGGAGGTAGAGGGGGTGGGAGGGGAAGGGGAAGGGGAGGGGAAGGGGAGGGGGAGGGGAGGGAGGGGAGGGGAAGGGGGTGCGGGGAAGGGGAAGGGGAGGGGGAGGGGAAGGGAGGGAGGGGGAGGGAAAGGGGGGTGCGGGGAAGGGGAGGGGGGTAGGAGGGGAAGGGGAGAGGGGAGGGAGAGGGGGTGGGAGGGGGAGGGGGAGGGGAAGGAAGGGGTGAGGGAGGGGAGGGGTGCGGGGAAGGGGAGGGGGAAGGGGGTAGGAGGGGAAGGGGAGGGGGAAGGGGGGTAGGAGGGGAAGGGGAGGGGGAGGGAGAGGGGTAGGAGGGGAAGGGGAGGGGGAGGGAGAGGGGTGGGAGGGGGAGGGAGAGGGGGTGGGAGAGGGGGTGGGAGAGGGGGTGGGAAGGGGAGGGGAAGGGGAGGGGAAGGGGAGGGAGGGGGAGGGGAAGGGGGTAGGAGGGGGAGGGGAGGGGGAGGGAGAGGGGTGGGAGGGGAGGGAGAGGGGAGGGAGAGGGGGTGGGAGGGGGAGGGGAAGGGGAAGGGAGGGGAGAGGGAGGGGAGGGGTGCGGGGCAGGGGGAAGGGGGAAGGGGGAGGGGGAAGGGGAGGGAGAGGGGTGGGAGGGGAAGGGGAGGGGGAGGGAGAGGGGGTGGGAGGGGAAGGGGAAGGGGAGGGGGAGGGGAAGGGGAGGGGAGGGGGTGCGGGGAAGGGGAGGGGGAAGGGGGTGGGAGGGGAAGGAGAGGGGGAGGGAGAGGGGTGGGAGGGGGTGGGAGGGAAGGGGGAATGGGGAGGGGAAGGGGAGAGAAGGGGAGGGGCAGGGGAGGGAGGGGTGAGGGGGAGGGGGATAAGGGGTGGGGGCCGGGGAAGGGGGGAGGGGTCGGGGAAGGGGGAGGGGAAGGGGGAAGGGAAGGGGAAGGGTGGTTAGGGGAAGAGGGGGAGGGGGGAAGGGAGTAGAAGGGGAAGTGCGGGTGGTTGGGGGGGTGAAAGGGGAAGGAGGGGTTTCCCCCCTCCCTCCTCACCACTCCCATCCCCACCCCCTCCCCTTCCTCCCCCTCTCCTTCCACCCCCTTCCCCTCCTATTCCTCCCCTCCCACTCCTACTACCACTCCCCAAACCCCACTCTTCACTGCCCAACTCCCACTACCCAAACCTCACTCCACAAACCCCACTCCACAAAACCTCGGCTACATAAACTCCCCACTCCACAAAACCTCGGCTACATAAACTCCCCACTCCACAAACTTCCCGCCCCACAAACTCCCCACTCCACACCCTCTCCCCTCCCCACTCCGCAAACCCCCTCCCCTTCACTCACTCACTCACCAGGGCGGCACCACCCCTGCTTATCTGACCATATAATACACAAGTATATGAAACTGTTGCATAATAAGGGGTATTATACACGAGTGTGTATTTAATAACAGAGCAGTAGGCGAGGTTTTTAATAGTATCACACGAGTGTTTTAATACCTAGTTATGTGCAGTTTCATACACTAATTTATCTACTCTCATACATTGGGATTGATCCTACTAAATAAAAGATAAAAGTTCAAAGAGTAAGAACTTTAAGCAAGAATAAAAAATTATCACACGAAATGCTATTATATAATATATAAAAACGTATTAAATGGCGCCAATTTTAATTTTATTTTTTTTAAATGACCATGGTACAGAATACATAAGTCCTAAACAATGAAATGGCGCCAAAACCTAGCTTATGGCCGCGCACGCGCTATAGCGGGCGCTGCCATAGACAAATAAAAATTGGAATCAAAACTTTTTTGTAATGGAACCTTTGCCTCAAAAAAAAAAGTGTTATATAATATGTATAATTCTATTTTAAAATCATATATAACATTATTTTGTTAGAGAAAAAGTGTTATAATGTGATTATATTTTTAAATTTCAGCAGTATGTTTATAAAGTATGTCAATATAAATTCGTTTTAAAGTTTGTAATTCGCATTTTATGATATGAAAGTAGATAAAATTAATTATACAACTACTATTTTGTTTTTGATGTCGTTTTTGTTAAACTTAAGAATGAGTAATTAATATCTGCCATCAACTTTTTACTCATACAGAAAAACGGCAGAACCATAATTCCAAAATAATAATGTTTTAATCGTCACTTAGAAGTACCTTAAGGAAGTACCATAAATATTAAAGATAGCATAAAGGATTTTTTTTATATAAGTTGATTTACCTTTAGATTTAAATAATTTACGCATAGGCCTTCAGCTATTGGCCCCACCTAAGGATCGGTTATCAAACTTTTTGGCGACGGAACCTTTGGGCTTAAATTTTTCTTTTTGGTTTTGATTTATTTATTTTCAGTTTTTAATTAAAGTTCATTTTACGCAGTCGGGTTTTTTATCTTTATTAACTTTTTTCTTATCAGTAAGTAAAATGTTGATAACATATATAAAGTCCTCATCCTAGAATTAAGCGAAAACTATTGCAAAACCAACCTAGTAGTATACTCGTACATGGTAAGATATAGAGCGGAGAATGGTGCACGATTCATTCCCTCCCCTAACCGCATTTATTACCTCAAAATATGACAGTTGGAGAAAAATAGCAAAAAATGGTTGAAGGAAAGCGACAGTTTTACCATAAATTAGTTATTTTTAGGGAAAAATAAAATTCCAACACGTTTTGTTTGTAGCTTTATTTATGTCCTTAAATCAACGTCTTAAACTTTAGGTAGATATATGTCAAACCAGGAGACACGAAGACGCTGCCACCTAAATAATTTAAGTCGCACGCCCCACTATGTGTCTCGCACACATACGCATCGCACGCACACCAGTGTTTTTAGTAAGTATACACGTACATGGTAAGATATACAGCGGAGAATGGTGCACGATTCATTCCCTCCTCTAATCGCATATATTACCTCAAAATATGACAGTTGGAGAAAAATAGCAAAAAATGTTCGAAGGGAAGCGACATTTTTACCATATATTATATTAGTTAACTTTAGGAAAAATAAAAATCCAACACGTTTTGTTTGTAGCTTTATTTTATCATCATCATTACAGGCCCTAAAACACAGCGTCCTAGACCTCCACTGTTGGAGATGGGCCTTCTAACATATATCTGGAGAATTTGGCCTACACTCGCCACGCTGGCCAGACGGCTTGGCGAAAGCTTTATTTATATGTCCTTAAATCAACGTATTAAACTATAGGTAGATATAGATATGTCAAACCAGAAGACATGAAGACGCTGCCACCTGTATTACTAATTTAAGTCGCACGCCTCACTATCGGTCTGGCACACATACGCATCGCACGCACACCAGTGTTTTTCATTTTTTTGTCTCGCCTTAAGCGATTACTAAGTAAGTAGTAAGATTACATTACTAATTTAGAATATACTATATCTATTATTTCAACTTATAAAATTGACTGCCTCTGTGGTGTCGCGGTTAAGTCCGTGGATTTAGACTCGGAGGTACCGGGTTCGATTCCTGGTCGGGATACAAAAATATTTATTAATATACATAAATACATTTAATTAATATTTAATTTATTTGTGATATTTCTCGAGTTTGGTACGCTGGAGACATACGACGAGCTTGCCACTTGTCATGATTGGCCTATAGTAAAGTTGGCTAAATGTAAATCAGCTTATTTATAAGCGTGGTTTCTGACCACCCCGAAAGGGAAACGGTCGTGATGATCCTTTTTCTTTATAAAATTGCCACACTCCAAGTATTTTTCAGATTTAGCCCCCTGTAACTATTTCCTGTATCTAAAACTCTTTTTTAATTAATATTTTTATTTTTTAAATATAGAAAGAGAAAGAAAGAAGAAAGAAAAATATTTTATTTGTCACATTAACAAACGAGAAAAAAAAAAGTAAACTTAAAATTAAAAGTGTGTGGTGACAAATAGGGAATCAGCTCAGCATTGAGCTGCGACGCTTTGAGAGTCACAGCGCTGATTTTCAGCTAATCTAATATCTATTCAATTGTATTATTATTATTTAAGTAGTAGTAACTTTATTACATACATAATTAATATAATATATTATTACATGTATATTTTTTTTTGACCAAGAACCTACCTATTAAATTTATAATTCAATTTTATAATCAAAATGTATTTATATAATATTTCCACAGCACAAAATGGTGGGTTATTATAGCTTTTTATATATAACCACATATTCATAAAAATTATAATTACATAATTAAACAAACAAACTAAAGTACTTGAAAATACATTTAAAAGTATCATCACGACCGTTTCCCTTTCGGTGTGGTCAGAAACCACGCTTATAAATAGGCGGATTCACATTTAGCCAACTTTACTGTAGGCCAATCATGACAAGTGGCAAGCTGGTCGTTGTCTCCAGCGCAGCGTACCAAACTCGAGAAATATCACAAATAAATTTAATGTATTTATTTACATTAATATTTTTGTGTCCCGACCAGGAATCGAACCCGGTAACTCCGAAATACATTCCGAAAATATTGCCATAAATAACTAATAGGTCCAGTTCCTGTGGTAAATTAAAAATTAAAATTTATTAAAATACTATCATATCAATATTTGTAGAAACGCGAAAAAGACATATTTATTAAGAAAATATAGTGTCGCCACACTAAGTGTTTTGGATCTGTTATCCACATAAAGCAAGCTGCAGAAGTTTGGGCATATCTTGTTTCGCGGTGTGGCTATCAGATCCAGAACGACCTAATGCATAGCACTTAGATGTTCTGTATTTTCAGGGAACCGAGTTTGGGGCAGGGACCTTCCGAATCGTGAGGGCATGCTCTATGACAGTCCCTGACCGAGTATAGTGAAGAACGTCGGGACTGCGAAGCGCGTCCCCTGTGCCGGCTCCCCCGAATATTCAAAAATGAATAAGCGCGTGGCGTGTCGTTCGTAAACGTCGAACCTGCGGCCTGAGCTCCAAGTCGTCCTAGGCATCAACGCAAGGACAGTATTTGTATGTCTTAAGGTCCAATTTAAAGTGTTGTGAAATATCCAAGATTATGCTGAATTTCGAAGTAAATTTATCGTATAAAGGCGCTGTAATTTTAAATTAATTTATATTATAATAATTTTTAATGTAGTAGTTAATTTGTTTTGTTACTTATGTTGGATAGATGTATACGAGTATATTAGGGGTCCAGTATAAGAGTTGGGCTCTTATTAACCAGTAGGTTAGATGCCAAGCACGTGGTAAGGGACGTCTAAGAATTAGATACGTTCAAGACATTTCGTAAGGTATTGTTAATGTACTTAAACGCATTTATACTTTAGCCTAGCACGTAAAGTACTCGTATACCCTAGAAGATTCTGTTTTTTTTTCTCTACAACTGTTACTTTGACATTTGAAAGCACTAGGTTTACAGATTAATTACTTTAAAGATTAATACGCGGTCAAAACTCGTGCTTCCGAAGGTCAAAGTAACAGTGTTTACTATAAAAGACCATTCTTTGACACTAAAGCTGAGGCACCAAGCTTATACGAGTAATTCTTGGTAAGAGTTTTCGTGAACTTGGCTCGTGGTTAGACGACGCAACGGTTTGCTAAAATAGTTAATGTAATTCCTTTTTGTGCCTTGAACAGGTATTTATGAAAGATAATTTAGTATTAATTATGTAATAAGATTAAAAACTACTTATTAAATAAAATAAAATAAAAAAATAGAAGAAACATTGTTTTTTTTTACTGATTTAAAATGGACAACAGATTTTATAATATTAGACTTTTAGATGGTTGTACTACAAAAGTAATGCAGATATTCCTGTCCCAATAAATATTTAACGTAAAAAAAATCATTTTCGGGTAAAGAATTAAAAAAATTGATAATCTTTTTCTAAATATATATATATCGTTCTTAATAATTTAATCCCGAAGTTTATGGAACTTTTAACACATTATACCAATCACCTTCGAAATACATGGACAGAGCACGTCATGCAATAAAAAATCCCAAACATGGCACTTGATTCGCATTTCACTATTTTATGCAACGACATACATTTTATGCTTCTACTGCTCTGTTCATTACATTACTGCTGACACTTTAATTTTACAAAAATTAACTATCAACAATATTGAAATTTCATAGTATAATTTTAAAAAGCTGTCAGGAACAAAGACAGTTACGGAGTATCAATGTTACTTTTTTATTATACTACTATTTTCTATTATATGATTTTTTAAATATAGTTTTCGAATGAGAATACTATTTACATAATAATATTTAGATTGTTTATAAAAGCTGATTTTATAATACTCATACAGGGGGAAAAACTAGCGTTATCACGTTTTTTTTATTTTGGAGCGCCATTGTGCTTTGTAGATTGGAGATTGATGATTGGAGGCTGCACAATATAACAAAAAAAAAAAGAAGAAAATGATACCGCTTGTATTTGTACCCAGGACCTTCATATAATATTTTAGGAGATGATGTTATATCCTTCAATATCATTTAATTTTACTCTACAATAGCATACATTTTGACAGAGTATTTATAAACATTTAGTACAGAACAGCTATTCACATATTTCGAAAAGTTTTGCCCTGTGTGCTTTAGATACATATCTAGTAATGGAAGTTCTTCGACTGACACGATGATTAGAATATTTTTAATACTAGACTAACAGATAAAAGAAATGCGGTAAGTACAAAGTAAATGTACTGTACTGATCAGGAAACAATTTTTAAATCACAAAAAAGTGTATCCGATCAATCTGCAAAATACCTAGTACGTTGTAACGTACGTGTACAGTTGCAAGTCGTATTTTAAATCATTAAAATTATTGACGTTCCCAAGTCTGAACATCTACGAATCAGTTTTATTCGTAAAAACGAATCCTGGACTGTGCCAAAACCGTCTAGAAGCTAACGTCATCAAAATACCCATTAGTTAGCAAGAAAGCTTTGGTACATAAAAGTGCTTTAATCATAACCGCAATAATATATATACCGTTGAGACTACATGAGCTAAGAGGAAAGAGAAATGAAAAGAAGACTTAAATATTTACTAATTGACAAAACATATTACTCAATCAAGACTTTATACGGACTAAAATATAATTACATGACATTTTGTTCTTGTGAAATTTATTATTATTAAATCTAGTTAAATTCTAGATACGAATAATCACATTTTTTTCAGTATATTCATTTATTTATTTTTAAGGGCAAAATATGTGATTTTAATTTACTGCTGCTACGTTATACCCATATGTGAGTACATTAAAATACACAACCGCACCCGCATCCGGCTTCATCGCTCCCCCCTTTAAAAAGTGTTCCGTTTTACAGATTTTAACAATTTTTAGACAAAACTATACAAGCTAGAACAAAATGGTCAAAGACTAAATTATTTATTAATAAATTACCTACAAATAAGTACATATACTCGTATTGTGGTTAGCAAAAATGAAACGTTTGATACTCAATTTTCGGAAAACTGTACAAGCTACGACAAAATATTCAAAGACCAAATTATTTATTAATAAATTACCTACAAATAAAAACGTATATTTATTTTGATAAAAGTTATAGTTTCCATGTTAGTGCGTTAAGGTTTGGAAAAAAAAACGTTGGTTAGCAAAAATGAAACATACTCAATTTTCAAAAAAACTATACAAGCTAGGACAGACTTTGACCATTTGGTCAAAGACCAAATTATTTATTAACAAATTACCTAGAAATAAGTATGGTATCGCCTGTATTCAATTGATGTACGAATCGATTCTCTCCCGTCCCTAAATCCATACACACAATATCGCGACGTCGAGTGAAGCGCAACATGCATAATAGACTAATATTTTAAAAATAAATAATAATAATAATTTTAAAATTATTTGTATCAGTCACCGGCCAGTGTATTAAAAGCAAGTTTGTGAAGTGAGCATACGGAAAGACGTCACCCCCCCGAAGGACATAATAATAATAAAATTCTTTATTGCACACAAAATATAAAATATAAAATCATGTACATAGGCGAGCATAATACCATAAAGGTATTCTCTACCAGCTAACCTTTGGAAGAGTGAGAGAAGAATATTATGGGTGCAGAGTAAGAAAAAATAACCAAAATGATCAAAATATTATAATAAGTAAAATCAATAAATATATATATGGGTACGTAGGTAAGTATATGGTTAAAACATCTAAGATGATAATAAATATATATTGTGTATAAATAATAAATAAAATACGTACATATTTAAAGTAAATAAATAAATAATAATACCTATATGTTAAAGAAAGGAGATTAAGGTGCATTTTGTTTTTTAAGAAGGTGAGAAATTAAGAGTTTTTAAATATATTTAGAGACGGTGCCTGTCGGATAAATAAAGGCAGCCTGTTCCATTGACGGGCTGCAGAAACAGTGAATCTGAATATCTGCTGGAGGAGTGAAGAGGAATTGAGAGTTGGTTGTTGTGCGAAGAACGAAGAGAACGAGAGTGAGGGTCGCACAGATATTCGAAACGATCGCTCAAGTAGGAAGGTGTATTAGGATTATTTAGAATGCCGAACAAGAAGGAAAGAATGTGTAATGATCTGCGAAAACGGATATTAAGCCACTGTAATTAAATACGAAATTGAGAAACATGATCATACTTACGCAGGCCAAATACATAGCGTATGCATAAGTTGAGAAGACGATCGAGTTTATTCAGTAGCTCCTCGGTGAGATCGGGATAACAGATATCTGCGTAGTCAATAATAGGGAGTAATAGGGACGTAACTAACGTTAGCTTTGCTGAGCGCGGTATAAAGTTTTGAAAACGCACGTTTAGTGAATGCACGGATCCGAAGATCTTTTTGCTAATTTCAGCTACATGCACGTTCCAAGACAGGTCGCTGGTAATGTGGAGACCTAAGTTTTTAACACTATCGCACAGAGGGAGTGACACGTTATTAAAATGTAATGACGGGAGAACCCCAGGATCCAACCTGCCCACTGCTTGTTTTGTGCCCAGAATAAGTACCTGCGTTTTTAGTGAATTAACAAGAAGGCCGAGGTTTTGGGAGTGGACCCGTATTGCATCCAAGTCCTTATTCATTTTAATTTATTTATTTTTATTTATTTATTTAAAAACTTTATTGCACTATGTACAAAGGGCGGGCTTAATGCCGCTAGGCATTCTCTAGCAGCCAACCTTTGGGACAATACAGAGAATTTTGATTAAGAGGTAGGTGCAAAGGGCTCAATATGAAACCTAATTTAAAGGAAAAATAAAATAAACTTATTCTATGATATCATAATACATATTAATATACATACAAATATGTACACAATAATACATTACTACACACTATACATATTTACACATTAATATACTACTATATATCTTACATACGCTGTTGGGAGCTATTTAAGTAATGTGAATATACAATTTTCTTAAAGAGTGATATATTGGGTGCTTGGCGAATTTCTACTGGCAAATTGTTCCACAAATTGGCGGCCACTACTGCGAAGGAGTTTGACTGAAAGCTGGAGTGATGAGATGGGATAGATAAAACAGAATTGTGGGCCGAGCGAAGTGACCTGTTATGAAGTGATGAGAGATAGGCAAACTTGCCCTTGAGGTACTTCGGTGCTGCAGGCTCATTGAGAATAGAGAAGAGCAAACAGAGGATTCTGAGGTTCCTGCGACAACGAATTGGTAGCCACTTTAACTTAGCGCGAGACTCAGGAATGTGATCATACTTGCGTAAACAAAAGATAAACCGGATACAGGTATTTAGTAACCGGTCCATCTTGTTGAGCAACACCTCTGATAGATCGACGCTACATACGTCACCATAGTCAAGGAGGGGAAGGAGTAGGCTTTGGGCAAGGGTAATTTTAGCTTTCAATGGCAGAAAATTCTTTAGCTTATTAAGAGAGTGCAGTGAAGCAAATATTTTACGACTAGTATTGGTAACCTGGGAAACCCAATTTAGGTTAGAATCCAGGTGTACACCCAGATTTTTCACTTCGCTATTAAACGCAATCGGGACGCTGTCAAACCGAACAGGATCAATACTGTTCAAATCCACCTTACTTAGCATCCGAGAACTCCCTACTATGATTGACTGGCATTTGCTCGGATTGACAACGACCCCGAAGCGTGTTGACCATGAGTGTATGTTAGATAGATATTAGTTTAGCCAAGCTATTGCACTATTTATAGTGGCGATATCTGTCTGCACATAGAGCTGCAAATCATCTGCATACAGGTGGTAGGGACAATGTAGACAACGCGTAATAGCATTTATAAACAGGGAAAACAACAGTGGCGAAAGAATGCCTCCCTGGGGGACTCCCGCAGCCAGATCGCACCACCCCGATGACACCCGATCAACTCGGACCTGTTGCTGGCGACCATGTAGATAATTTGAGAACCAAGTGATAGTTTCCGATGCGATCTTTAGACGAGACAAAATGGCGATGAGCAAATTAGGATCTACTGTGTTAAAGGCATTTGTGAAATCAATGAGTACGAGAACCGTAACCTTGGTTTCGTCCATGCCACTACGGATATCTTCAGTTACTTTAAGTAAAGCTGAAGTTGTGCTATGACCAGGTCGAAAACCCGACTGGAAGGGATTTAGGAGATCATTAGAGTTAAGGAAACTGGACAATTCCCTGTGAACCACGGACTCGAGGACCTTGGACAAAAAAGGTAAAATGGAGATGGGACGGAAGTGGGTCGGAAGTGTAGGGGATGAGATTTTCGGAAATGGAATAATGAAGGCTTTACGCCATTGGGAGGGAAATTGACCTGATGTGAGGGAAAAGTTAATAATGTGCGTGATGATAGGTAGGAGAAGGTCAATGATTGTGACGACCATAACACGACTGATATTATCACATCCTATTGATTTAGAAGTTATTGAGCTAATCGTCTTCAAGACCACATCCTTCGAAACATCTACGAGGACGAAGGGTTCGATTCCGTCAGGCACAGGAAATTCAGCTATTTCATTACGGGTTTTAGATTTTACATGACTGCTAAGGACTGGAACCGAGTAGAAGTGGACGTTGAGCTGATCAGGTGTCACAGAACCCAGATTGACCTGACTGCGACAACGACCCCACCCCAATGAATTAAAAAACTGCCAAATTTTTGCGGGTGGCTTATTGTTTATGTTGTCATAAAAGTGATGACGTTTTGCAATTCTACACACCTGATTGCAACGATTTCTCGCGACCATAGGGTCATGCAGCCAAGCTATCATCACTACGGGAACGTCTATATCTTCTGTACGCACGATCTCGCTTTCTCATCGCTACCCGTACATCTTCAGATATCCATGGCGCAGGTGCTCGTCTGAGTTTAGTAGGTCTGAGTGGAGCGTGAGCGTCATATAACTTTAGTATCTCCCGATTGAAAATGTTGACCATTATGTCTATATTGGTTGTGGTAAGTACGATGCTCCAATCGACGCTAGCTGCGTCTTCACGCAGTTTATCGACGTTTATGCGGCTATAATGGCGCATAACGATAGTAGGCGGTCGATATCTCGGTGGCCTGACTTTATACGAAGCGAAAACGAGATCGTGGTGGGAGAAGGGAGCAGGAAGTTGACCGTGTCTGGCAACAATATCAGGGCGGGAAGTAAATATCAAATCAAGGAGGGTATCAGATGTCAATAGATGGTGAGTGGGCCCAGACGGCAATGGAGATAAGTTAACTGAAGAGGTAAGGTTTAGAAGTTTAGACGCCCTGTTTGCCAATGGCACGATCATCTAGGAGGCACGTGTTAAAATCGCCCATGATGACGTGATGATTATAAAGTAGTACCACCTCCTCAAGGACGCCTTCGAGGTGAGAAAGATAGTTTATAGAAGGAGGACAGTAGACGACACCGACCAGTACCTGCGATCCTGCAAAATTTACTTCGATAAATAAATACTCTGCAGATGCAGAATACAAATTAGGTGAACAACTTACTTTCTTGTATGGTAGGTCGGCGCGTAGGTAAATAGCAACACCTCCTCCATTCGAGCCAGTGCGATCATTGCGGATAAGAAGAAATCCTGGGAGAGAGTAAGAAGTAGAAGGCAAAGATGGTTTGAGCCAAGACTCAGATATTAGTATGGCATCGGTAATATTAGGAGAAGAAAAAGTAGCAAGGAGATCTGAGTAGTGGGCCGGTACACTCTGTGCATTAATGTGGCACAATTTAAAATTTTTACAGGGCAAGAATTCGTTACTTAATAAGACATCCAAGTCCAGATCGACTGCATAGTACTACTTATGATAGAGTGAAAAGAGTCATCATCACTTAAATAATCCATAAATATGTAAGTATAATAAAATAATATAATAAACTACTTATAATAAAATATTATAATATATATACAATATCTACAAGAATATAGTATTCTACTGCATATCCTGCTGGTTAAGCGCTTCACAAACTTACTAGTTACATGTCATTTTCAAATTTTACAATATCAATAACACACCAAAAACAGATAAAAATAAAATAGCAATGATCAATTTTCCGTTAGATATATGAAAAAGACGTCCTAAATGGCGTAGTAGATGGAAATAACTGATAAGTTTATCAGTTATTAGAAAAATACAAAATAATAAGATATTAAATTTTTAAAAAATTTTGATTTGTGGTTCTATTTAAATTTATTCGGTACTTTAACTTTGACTAATTATATATAGGTACCACGATAAAGAAATAATTGTTTCCTACTTAGTTTCAAGAGGCAGGAATGACATCTGATAATATTGACACATTTTCCACCTTAAAGTGACTAACGCCATCTATTTTGTCCAGTATGAACTACAAAAGAAAAAAAAAAGTAGATAAATGAAAACCGCTAATTACCATATACCACTTGCGATGCAATTTACATAGAAGTAGGCTAATCAACGAGCCTTCTCTTAACATATAAAATAACAAAATAGGTACCTAAAAAACCAAAATAAAGAGAACAAAAAACAACATAAGGTAAATAATGATTAGAAATTAAATAAACATTAAAATAAACGAAAAAGAAACACAAAAAATGTAAAAAAAAACAACAAAAACAGATAAAACTTTGCCATAATCTAAATGATTATAACATTTACTTGGAGTTATGCATTTTGTACCAAGACCAGAAAAAAAAACATCTGTCAATCAGTGCCTTCAGGCGGCTCAAGCGTCACAGACAAGTTTATTGATTGATTGTCATATTATGTACCTTGTTCATTCACATTGCATTTCGAAAAATTTACATTATCTAATTCTGTTTGATATAACTTTATTTTTGGAACATTTATAAAATTGTCAATCTAAACAAAAAACATACATATATCATTGCAAACAAAAACAAAAGGAGTGAACTATTTTATCATTGGATTGAGCACTGTGAGTGACTAGGAACACACTGTGGTTTTTATACATACATAAATATTCAATAACTTTTGTACCATTGTGCTCAATGTAAACGAACATATAAATATAATGTACTAAACTAGACTTTAGAACAATGTGTGGATATATGTGTTATAATGGTGTACATAATAAAAGTATTAGGGACCATTACATGTCAATAATTATGCTTTGATTTACAGATACAAACATTAAAGACTTAATTTTAATTACCAATAAATGCATTGGAGTGCAACGTGTAAGCATACAGGAAAAGATGTTTTACATAACTTATAGGTTAAAAACAAATATTAATCAACCATAAAAAATCCATTGTTTATATGTAACATTTTGTATGCATACCAAACTTAGCAACCCACCCATCAACTGGCAAATACTACATGGTGGTTAATATACCTACTTCGGACAAGGTTTCTTCATAGTGTTGCTTAATTAAAATGTATTCTCGGCAAATGATAATAGTAAAGAGTGTGAGAAGGCCAATTTGTAATAAATAATTTAACTTTAACATTGACTTTTATTTTAAGTGTGTTCTATACTAAAGCACTAAACTGCAAATTACTAGATAACATTATCATTTTCTGGCTATTCCAGCAGGATCTCGTGAATGAGTCAATTTTTGTATTGCTGGGATTTTCTTTAACGGATTTCAACTGCAACTCGAAATCCGCCATTCTTTTGGCCAAGCTCTGCTCCATAAGCTGCTGAGTTTGCTCAATAGCTGCTGCCATTATATTGGTTCGTCACTAGATTTCAGGTTAGCTATGTGATGAAAGATAACTGAGTATTCCAGCAGGATCGATGCAGTTGTAGTATATTATTGCATGTGTGCACACATACAGAACTGAATTTAATATAAATCACTAAAAAACTTCACTTTTTAGTATTTTAAATAATTAATTAAATTAGCACAAAATATTTTGTTTGTTTACTTTCGCACCTACCCTCTTTTTTGATAAATAAAAGCATCATGAATGCCGCTGCTATCAAAGTTCAAGTAAAGCTGCAAGTCATCTGCATACTCCTTGCAATTTCCCATTCTCCAACTTCTTCACTCTAAGTTATGAATGCAACTAGCTTTTTCCTTAGAATTCATACAGTCCACTAAAAATAACCCCCTTCCATTTTGTCTAAGTGGTCCTTCGAGCCGGATCCTCCTGCCTTAGAGGTTGCCAAAAATTGGTTAATTTCATTAAGGTTTAGTGTAGGATACCTAGGTTAGGCAGCATTGACATTGCGCTCAATTGCTTGCATGGATTCCTTATGATTTTGCTTGTGATAGTGTTGATTTCGTTTACAATACTGCATATTTTAGGCCGTAATATAATGCGTAGACCGTAAGTAATTAACAGCAATATTACGCGTGCATTTTATTTTCACGTTATTATAATAATGCGAAATTTTGTCAGGGACATTTATGGACACCATAATTTGGGATCGTATTAATGTTTTAGAATAATAATTGTTTTTTACCACCCACATTTTTTTTTTGTATTAGGTGTTTTTCAGCTAATCTATGGCAACATTGTATGTTATGACATAGATACAACATAACTTATGCTTTATTAGTGGTTTATGTTTGTATAAATACAATAATTATTGTAAAATCACAATTACAATTTGTTTAACTGATTGTGCGGCTTATAAGTTATAAATTTAACATAGCCTTCTGTGCCTCTCCTTAGTCACACGATGTTCATCGGATGTTGCAGGTTGAGAAGTAGGGTCAGACTTCTTCAGGCTAGATGATAGGGCACTGAGGTCGTGGTAGTTGAAGATCTTTTGCCTGCCTCCGTCGGGTAGTTTTACTATTATATGTCCATCCTGGGTCCAGCAGTCGCGAATGCCAACAATTTTTCTAGCCTCTACAAAAAGCAGCTGCCTGCTTTTTATTAAGAATTCAGAGCAACTATACGGAGAACTTTTAAATTTGGTTTTGCTGCTCCAGACTCTATGTTGCAACCTTGGGTCCCAGAAACGCACAAGAATAGACCTAGTCACCCCCTCTCCACTTCTCCCAAGTCGATAGCAGGCTTGGAAAGACTGAGCACCAATGTCAGGAATACCGAGCTTGTCTTGGATGATTTTGACAACAGCCTCCGAGGTATTATCACCCGGTGCCTCTGGGACACCCTTAACTAGCAAACAATCGCCTCGATTACGGGTCTCCAGGTTGTCGACAGTGTTTTGCAGTTGTAATATCTGCTGTCTGAGCAGTGACATCATCTCGACTGCAAAACATTTAAATTCTTGGTAGTCCCGAGCCAATGAGTCAATTTTTGTATTGCTGGGATTTTCTTTAACGGATTTCAACTGCAACTCGAAATCCGCCATTCTTTTGGCCAAGCTCTGCTCCATAAGCTGCTGAGTTTGCTCAATAGCTGCTGCCATTATATTGGTTCGTCACTAGATTTCAGGTTAGCTATGTGATGAAAGATAACTGAGTATTCCAGCAGGATCGATACAGTTGTAGTATATTATTGCATGTGTGCACACATACAGAACTGAATTTAATATAAATCACTAAAAAACTTCACTTTTTAGTATTTTAAATAATTAATTAAATTAGCACAAAATATTTTGTTTGTTTACTTTCGCACCTACCCTCTTTTTTGATAAATAAAAGCATCATGAATGCCGCTGCTATCAAAGTTCAAGTAAAGCTGCAAGTCATCTGCATACTCCTTGCAATTTCCCATTCTCCAACTTCTTCACTCTAAGTTATGAATGCAACTAGCTTTTTCCTTAGAATTCATACAGTCCACTAAAAATAACCCCCTTCCATTTTGTCTAAGTGGTCCTTCGAGCCGGATCCTCCTGCCTTAGAGGTTGCCAAAAATTGGTTAATTTTATTAAGGTTTAGTGTAGGATACCTAGGTTAGGCAGCATTGACATTGCGCTCAATTGCTTGCATGGATTCCTTATGATTTTGCTTGTGATAGTGTTGATTTCGTTTACAATACTGCATATTTTAGGCCGTAATATAATGCGTAGACCGTAAGTAATTAACAGCAATATTACGCGTGCATTTTATTTTCACGTTATTATAATAATGCGAAATTTTGTCAGGGACATTTATGGACACCATAATTTGGGATCGTATTAATGTTTTAGAATAATAATTGTTTTTTACCACCCACATTTTTTTTTGTATTAGGTGTTTTTCAGCTAATCTATGGCAACATTGTATGTTATGACATAGATACAACATAACTTATGCTTTATTAGTGGTTTATGTTTGTATAAATACAATAATTATTGTAAAATCACAATTACAATTTGTTTAACTGATTGTGCGGCTTATAAGTTATAAATTTAACAAATCTTTGTGTAGCCAGTTGTGTGTGATCAAACCATATCCAAAGGAGAACGTACATTTTGATATATTGTTGATTTTATTAATTTAAACTTCTGGTTGTTATAAATTTACTTCTTTGCATCTTTTAGGTTTGTTTTTGGGTTTTGTTATAAAATGTCGTTAGATTCAGATAAAACTACCATGGATTCGACTAGCACAAAAAGCTTGAGCCGTCAAATTGTTTATGCTAAACGTAACGCTTTGTTTTCGCGAATGCAACATATTTCTAACTTGTCCAAGAATACTACGACGGAACGCATCCGTGAATCTTTTCTCAATGCAGTTGGTACAATGCACGAGTTGTGTAGACAGTTTCGTTCTGGTCTTGGCAAATATATTGCAATAAAGTTTAAGTCAGACCCAAAGGTAAAGCCTAATTATGAGACAATGAACTCGTTTGTGGACATGTACTGGCGTCCAAACGAGTGCTAGATTATTTGTCTAGCGTAGGCACGTAGGCGTAAGGCACCTTCATTACAGAGTAGTGAAGCCGGGCTAAAGCGACCTAGGTTACCGCCTATTGGGATACTATCCTTTGATGAGGACGTAAGAAACTGGCCATTGTTTTACGCTAGTTTTAAATCTATTATTCATCAGAATCCATCGCTGTCAAATGATGAAAAACTGTACTATCTTCTTGATAGGTTGTCTCATAAGGCGCAGAGTGTGATATCGGGTATTACACCGAGAGGACTCTTCTGGACAAATTCGAGCATAAATGTTTTATGGCTGCCACATATATTGAACAAATATTAAATTTTAAATTCAATGGTACACCATCGGCCTACAACTTTCAGATGTTTACCGTTAAGGTGACCACAGCCGTAAATGCTTTGAGAAATATGAATCTTGATGACTTTGTCCTTAAAGAAACTAGATGCAGACACGGTCCGAGGTTTTGAGATGCTGTCAAAACTCTCAAAGGTACCTACATTTTCGCAGCTAGCAGAGTATTCGCCGGACCCAGAATCGCGTCTTCCAGAGTGTTGGTATGCTACACCTGCCATACAGGTCAAACCTTTGGGTCCCAGTGCACCGAATCTGCAAACTTATGCTGTCGATGCTTCACTATCTCATAGATTAAAGTGTTTGTGTGATAATATTAATCACGACTTCTTGTTTAATTGTCCTGAGTTTAGTAACTTAGCTCTTAAGGATCGATTTAACTATACTAAATCCAGAAATGCCTATTAAAATTGTTTAAATATTAAGCACAATACAGGCAAGTGTAACTAATCTTAAGTGTGTTTCTTGTAAGAAACATTCTCTTCTACATTTTGAAAATAACTCTGTTTCCCCCTGCGTCATGTGACGACGGTCATTCATCTCACGACTCAATCCAGTTTACAACTACGTTCCAGGAACAATACTGTAGACGTTTTGCATAAAATTGGTAATATCTGGATAAACTGAATTATCATAAAGGCATGGTTCTTATGTCTTCGCGTACTAATACAGCAGCTGTTTTAACAATTATTTTGCCCTTTGCTCGCCCGATTATCATACCAATTTATTAGCTTTAAAGCAGATCCTCGAAAATACGCCACTGTAAGTTTCTTGTGCAAACTTGTAAAAACTACACCATTGTCATAGTCCTCGAACAGTTTTCTTCTCGTCTTCTCGTCAGAGGAGTCGATAAAACTTAATTGTTTTTGAAATGCATGGACCAAACTTATTTTTAGGTCATCCAGCACCTTTTCTTATAGATACGTTAGAATAAAAATTGGTAAAGCAATCCTAACAGACACACTTTTTCTTTTTGGTTTAGAGAGAGATAAATATACACACATCAAAAAAGTCTAGGGATCAAGCATGTTTATGCGGATTTCTTGTGATTGAGATGTGGCTTTGTAATAAATTTATGATTTTATAAATTTATATGGATCCTTTTTGGTGCATTTCATAATTTAAAACAGGAACTGTCAATCAAATTCGAGTAAAAGATGAAAATAAGCTGTCAATATTTTCCCTATAAAAACATAAGACGCATTGAAGACATTATTAGTGCTACTGTTTCCCTACTACTGATTAAAACCAACGTTATTATGGAGCGGCGACGTCATTTAAGCAGGGAAGAAATGATCAGAGCCGTGGGAATGATAGAAGCTGGTTCCCGGCAACGTACTGTGGCTTTAGCTCTGAATACAAGTCAGAGTGTTATCAGTCGACTTTGGACACGTTACCGAACCACTGGTACCGTGGCTGAGCGCCATGGAGGACGGTATCGCTGCACCACACGGAGACAAGACCGATACATTCAAATCACAGCTCGAAGAACTCCAACAATAACCGCCATGATGTTAGCCGTGAGCCTTCATCGCTCTTCAGGGAACTTAATTAGCGACCAAACAGTCAGAAACCGCTTGCATGAAGTGAACCTTCATTCCCGAAGACCGCTACGGGTACCACCTATAGCAATGCACAATCGTAGGACTCGATATCAATGGGCTCTTGAACACAGAAATTGGACAGAAGAACAATGGCGTTTCGTGTGCTTTTCTGATGAGTCTCGTTTTGGTATGAGGCCGGATACAAGACGTATACGACACTGGAGAACCCCTGGACGCCAACAGCGATTAAAATCCTGCCAGGAAGTCCATCCTTATAGTGGTGGAACCATCATGGTATGGGCGGGTATTTCGATCGGCGGAAGAACTGAGTTGATTTGGATCAGAGGCAACCTCAACGCTCAAATTTATGCTGAGACGGTTGTATCAGACGTCATCGTTCCTCTACAAGTGCATATCGGTCCCTTATTTCAGTTAATGCATGATAATGCACGACCGCACACCGCAAGAGTTGTAAGACAGACTCTCGCCGCAGCTAACATCAATGTCCTGCCCTGGCCTGCTCAGTCGCCAGACTTGAACCCGATTGAGCATGCATGGGATATTCTTCAGAGAAGAGCTCTGCCGAATATGGAGGGTATCCAGTCGCAAGAAGACCTTTTTTTGTTGTTGCAACGAACATGGGCGGCCATTCCACAGCGTGATTTGGATGAACTCATTTTGAGTATGCCAAACCGATGTTCTTGTGTTGTTAGTGTTCGCGGTAGAAACACGGATTATTAATTGTTTAAGTTACCCAATAAAATTAAAAAAAAAACTGTTATTTCAGTCTTTTTTTCGAACTTTAATGTTAGTGGTTTAAATGTCAAAAATCCCTTTATTAGGAAAATGGCATTTTTTTTTACTAATGCAAAGGTGACTTGGTTTATCGTTACTGTAGACAAACGAAAACATTTTATTTGATCAATCCTTAAAGAAAATTTTAATGAATATCAATCAGGAGAAAAGTTATTGCAAAAATATATGTTGATCCCTAGACACTTTTGATGTGTGTATTAAGATAATTATGGTAACGAATTTTATGCATATATTTATAGTTCAAAAAATTTACTGTTACACTGTTGACAACTAAGAATGAAAAACGTAATGTTTACGTACAATTTATTAATAAATAATTTAGGTTTTGACCAATTTTTTCTTAGCTTTAGTTTTTCTGAAAATTTAGTATGTTTCATTTTTGCCAACCTTTAACGCACCATAGCTTGGAAACTATAACTCGTATCAAAATAAACATAAGTACTTATTTGTAGGTAATTTATTAATAAATAATTTTGTCTTAGCTTGTATAGTTTTTCTGAAAATTTAGTATACATGTTTCATTTTTACCAACCACAGATTTTTTGCAAACTTTAGGCACTAACTTGGAAACTATAATTATACCTTGTTTAAGCGCAGTTAAATTATGAACGAGTAAAAGCAAGGTATGAAAAACTTGCTAAATATTGATCTGTCAGTTGGATCAGTGCGCCCGCGCCGCTCGCACGCTATATTGAACTTTAATCCATTACTTTACGTGATACCGCTTTTATTCACGTTTTATGCTGTGTGTGCTTATTTTTCATATAGACTTTAACCCATCGCTTGTGTCCAAGAAATAAGGATTTTTGGTTTGGTAAGTACATTCCTATGTTTTTCACTTTTTCGTAAATTAGCTGTGCAATTTAGGTTTTTTTTTTCTAAGGCAAGCCACCCCGCTAAGAAAGAAAGTTATAACGTAACTATTCTTATCATACCTCATATAAAAATAAATGTAATTACTTATTTTTAGGTAATTTATTAATAAATAATTAAGTCTTTGACCATTTTTTTCTAGCTTGTATAGTTTTTCTGAAAATCTGTAAAACGGGAGATATTTCAGAGGAGAGGAGTGAAGCCGGATGCGGGGAAGTGTGGGGAAAGTTGTGTTTTTTTTTATGTACTCACATATAGGTATAATATAGCAAAAGTAAAACAAATTGAAAATTTTGACGTTTAACCCATATATAAAGTTTCTAAATTATTAGCCTTTTTAGATGTTTTTTTAAATATTAAGTAGTTTTTTTTTAGTAGTGTATATGTTTAAATTAAAAGTTTAAGTTTTTAGTTTCTTTAATAATTAGTTTTTTTTTTAAATCATTGGACATAACTTCCTTCGAATAAATAAATGTGCACAGCCAATTTACAACCTATTTAAATATTAAATATCAGCTTTGAAAATTTAATCACTTGTAACCATGTTGCCACGGCACAAAATGGTTTGCTAGTATAACGAATCGTCGTCTAAGTAGCAGCCAAGTTCACGTAATCCATGAATAATTCTAAGTCAAGCATCTGCTTAAGCTAAGGCACAAGTCAGACGGTGAACGAGTATTGTAGTAAAAACATGAAAACTCGATTTCGGCTTAGACCGCGTCTAAGGCTTGATTATACCAAAACGAATTCTCTGTTATAAGGTGACTACCATAAAAAGTGTTTGTTTTAGGATTATATTGTATCTTTATTTTATCATAGTACCTAAAATCTCACTGTCTTTAGTTTTAATTAACGATATCATTTATATTTTAATAAATTAAATGCATTATTTTAAAGATATTGGAACGCTACCTGAAAACATCCACAAGTAACGCTGTTTAATTAAATTGTTTTATGCCGAGTATTATAAAACAAATAAAAAAAAATTGAACTTATTTTATAAAAGCAAATAGTTCCAATTTGCCAAGGAGATTCTATCATGATGGCAAGTTTTTTTGCTACGAACAGTAATTTTTAATCAGCCGAATTCCGCATTGTTAAAACAAGAATGCAAGCATTATTTGAATTGTTAGTGTTTTTAACTTATTTTACAGGGTGGGTCAATAATAACTTTAGAATTCTAATAGCCATAATATGTTGTCACATGAGTCTATAATGACGTGTATAAAATGGCAATCGGTATAGTATAACTGTCCCCGGATTAGGCTTAAACTTTCGGTATTTTCAATGAATTTGCTTATTTATTAAACTCATCTTAATAACAAATTTCCACCATTTATACTATAATTAGGTATATAGATTTCACATAATAATTTTAATAATTAGACATTTAATATTTAGCTTTATTTTAGTGTAGGTAAATAAGACAATGCCCCTTTACAGCTGCTATCCACTATTAGAATTAAGCTTGTTATTATTAGACTTATTAGCAGACTGTTCCTTGCTAACAACAGCCAGCTATTTCAGCCATTTTTATGTATATTGACTAAATATTAATAGGTATTAAATAAGAAAAATGAAAATTTGACGAATCCAAGTGTTCCTATAGGCACCTAAGAATAATGAATAAACAATATACAATTAGAATAAACTAACAACCTCAAAGTGATTCATTTTGTCATTTAGTAGTAGTAATATGCTTTAATTTCGTCTGTCATTTTTTGTAGCATCCAAATTGGATGGTAAAGGGTTGTAGACTCTACTCTTTAAGTAACTCCAAACTAAAAAAACAGCAGGAGTTAGGTCTGGGCATCTTGGTGGCCAGTTAATATCTCCTCGGCGACTTAATTCGTGAAGAGCAGCTTACAAGTCATTTATGGTTGGTTGGTTTGTTTTTACAAATAAATTTTAATAATTAATGTTTAATTCAGTATCAAATAAACCGTATTAAAATTAATTCAAGTTTTTCTTTTATTTAAAAATTAAAAACGAAAAAAAACTGAGACAACCTTTATAAACAATATAAAACACATTTCGAAAAATCTACAAGTAGCCTATTGTAACGATGAAAGTTAAAAATGGTATCATGTACGAGGGGCGTTCAAAATATTCTCGGTATTGATAAGTTACAACCTCTTTTATATATATATTTGTTACTGGCCGCTAAGATTCATCCATTGACATTAAAAAAAAGTAAAATTGGAACCGAGATGTTCTTTTGTTTTTCTGCAATTGCCGAACAAACATGAACACCATGAGCGAATTAACAATTTTAACGAAATTAGAGCACCGATCCGTCATAAAATTCTTGACAAAACAGGGTAAAAATCAAAAAACCATAAAAGAGGAAATGGATTGTGTTTACCGTGAGTCTGCTCCTTCTTTATCTACTATTCAAAAATGGTCAAGCGAATTTAAGCGTGGAAGGGAGAGTATTGAAGATGACCCTAGACCTGGCCGGCCTGTAGTGGCTACCTCACAAGAAAATATTGATAAAGTGGAAAAACTTATATTGGAAGACGGCCGAGTGAAGGTAAAATCTATAGCTCAAGTAACCAATCTCTCTATTGGTACCGTACATGACATTATACATGACCATCTTAATATGTCAAAAGTAAGTGCAAGATGGGTTCCGCGAATGCTGACGCTTCTTCAAAAGGATATGCGTGTGGCTTGCTGTTCAGATTTTATCGACCTGTGTGGTGAAAATCCCGATGAGGTGCTGCAAAAAATAGTTACTGGAGATGAAACCTGGGTTCATCATTATGACCCAGAGAGCAAACAGGAGTCCATGCAGTGGCACATTAAGGGTTCAGCTCATCCCAAGAAGTTCAAGGTAATCCCGTCAGCTGGCAAGGTCATGGCCACAATATTTTGGGATTGTGAAGGAGTTTTGCTTATCGATTATAAAGAAAAAGGTGTAAATATCACAGGGCAGTACTACGCTAACGTTATACGTCAATTAAGAGATGCGATCAAAGAAAAGAGGCGAGGAAAGTTAACCAAAGGTGTTCTGCTTCTGCATGACAACGCCCCTGTCCATACTGCTCATATTGCCAAGGCAGCTATTGTTGAATGTGGGTTTGAAACTGTTACTCATCCACCCTATAGTCCGGACTTAGCCCCAAGCGACTTCTTTTTGTTTCCCAATCTTAAAAAGGATCTGCGTGGAAATAAATTTTCTGACGATGAAGCGTTGAAGACGGCCGTGGAGGAGCATTTTTACACCAAAGATAAAAAATATTTTTATGAGGGATTAAAAAAAATAATTGATCGATCTTATAAGTGTATGAACATAGGGGGGGAGTATATTGAAAAATAAAAATATCAAACTTTTCGTACTTGTTTGTTTTTATCCACATACCGAGAATATTTTGAACGCCCCTCGTACCTTTATAAATAAAACTGGAATATTCGATGCTTATTAAAATTTTAAGCGCAATAATTACATAGACTTCATTCTGGTGCAACTCAGCCTTAGAACTGACTAAAAACCCGACCTTAGAATAGTGGGATCTAAGCTATGCATTTAGTATGTATTTACTACGTTAAAAAGATCAACGAGGTGTGAGGGCTAGAAATCTTAATCAAGTACAAACCGCCCGAGAGAGAAAGAGACAGCTAATTATGTGATTGTTTACGTAAGAGGCCGCAGCTTCCAGCAGGCCTATCTTATTACTTAAGCGCAAACGTTATATAATGGAATCCGTTAACTATATAGGGTATTTTTTTAAGTCGGTACAGTAAGGGGTATAGTTACAGGAAAGCGTTCCTAGGAGATACATACTTTTGAGATATGCTAAAATGCATTCAGATTATCGAAAAAAATTGCAGTCTGACATTTCGTCTAGTCTTATTGCTTGTTAATTCTTAATGTTTTTAAAGGCTTTCTAGTTATGCTATAATAATTATTCAAATATAATTTTAAAATATCAATAAAACTTTAACCGATGCCTACTTCACTATTCGTGACAATTTCTATCTTACATTCATGGTTAAGTTATTGGGTTGTATTATTTGCTATCTTAAATAAGATATAAATTAAACTAGCGATTAATAAAACCTCGCATGCGTATAACGCGACGCGACGGGTCAAGGTACGCGAAGGAGCGCCATCTATAGGAACACTGCTTCTAATTTTACTCATACTTCTAAACCTACGGTTTTTAGGCGTACTTTTCCTAGATACGATACTATTTTAAAGTCATTGAATAGAATATACCCCATGTTCGACTTGTCGCTGTTAGCGCTTTTTTACTTTATTTCGATTTGAAAGACGTTCGACTTGTGTATTCATTTACTTTAAGCAAAATTTCAGTATAAAGCTTTGTTTTGAAGTCAAACACGGACCTAATAATAACAAACAAGGCAAAAAAGGAGTTGGTCGATAAAACAGCCGTTTCGCGCATGCGTTGTGCTGAGTCGTTATAAGCAGCGATGCGCCATCTTTATCTATTATGTATAATACCTATACTATATGTACCTACACAAAAAAACAGCGAGACTTTTAGTTAATATACAAATAATAGATGACGTTTTACTCGTACACTAACCACTGGCTATAAAATAAGATAAAAAACAAAGAAAAAATCCTATATTATATTCATTCAAGCCTGAGACAAAATGTAAACAAACCACCAAAAAGGTATTTTAAAGGATATCATTTATGAAAATAGAAATTTAGCCATCGCAAAAACAAATGCAACCAGTATTTTGTAGAAAAAAATAAACAAAAATTGACGCATAAAGCAAGCAAGTTTTGAATTAATTATATAATGACTTTCAATTAATAATTGCAACAAAAAAAATACCTTAAATGACAATGGTTCTAAACTTTTGAATGCATTTTAATACTGACAAATAAAGATGTACCGCTGTGTAACTATTTTACGTAGAAATATATTATTTTGTATTTAGCAGGGTTATATCCGCCATCTTTACCAACTCTCGATCTCGATTTTCTTGTTGACGCGAGTGCGATTTTCTCCAAAAAATTTCCTTGTTAAAATTTTTGTGTTAAGTTTTTACTATTTGTCTGTTGTTTTCTTTTTGTTATCTTTGACATATTTCTTATTAAAAAATGAGCGAACCTGTACCAAGCAGTGCCTATACATTTCCTTCGACAAAGAAAAAGTGATCAAAGTGGAGTCTGTCCAATGCGTTCTACAGAAAAGCAGACAGTAATACATATTTATAAACACGTGGAAGAGGCCTTGTCCAAGGATTGCTTTCCATACAAAAGCGATATTGCCGACAAAACTGCAGAGATTATGGGGATATCACGAGCCTCTGTTGCTTTCCATACAAAAGCGATATTGCCGACAAAACTGCAGAGATTATGGGGATATCACGATTGTAAAGGAAAAAAAAATCAACAGATCAACGTTATCGACGCGACCAAGTCGCTCATTAACAGATGATTTAGACGACCTGGATTTGTGTGCAATACGCCGCAAAGAGCATACTTTCTAATTTAATAATGAATTGCCTACTATTGACAAGGTTTTGAAAGTTGTGAATGTAGATGATAGCTTACCTAATTTCAAAAGGACAAATTCTATAAAATGATAAAAAAAACTAAAGTTTTAATATGTAATACTATGTAAGAGTGCTAATTATTAATTATTAGCTGATGCTTTAAAAAAAGTCACTGCGGAGGATTGGCAAAAGTGCATTGGCCATGTAATAAAAGAGGAGCAAAATATAATTAAAATTGATGAAATTATAGATGATGTGGTTGACAGTTTTATTATAGGTTTATGTTGGTGATGATTGTTCAGAATCTTCTGAATAAAAATATATTAGTAATGATTGTGTTTTTTAATTTTATCGAGCATTTACCTGCACGCATTTCTTGCGGCCGTCTGAACATAGTTTTAATAGGCTATAATCATGCAGGAAAAGTTTGGGAACCACTGGTTTTTTTGTTTACACTTTGTCTCAAGCTTCAATGAATAGCGTATAGCTTATTTTACGATTTATATTTGAGTATATTATACTCGTAAGCAAATAAATTGGTATAAAGCATTATTAACTTACAACACATCGCCTGCCGCTTATTCAGATGCACGTTTTTATCCATTAGGTAATGTTCTCTTTAACAGTGTCCGAAAACATCTTACACCAAAGAAACTTACACTTGCACTTACGAGTTCACTACGTATGACACACAAGCACTCCGAATCTTACAATATTAAAAGTCCTGGTTTGTGAAAAACCTGTATGTGAAACTACTTCTGTACGGAAGATTACAGCGGTTCCGAAATCACAACACAAAGAAATAGGGCGGATCGATAACAGCCAAGTTTCCGCGCATGGCAATAACGAATTTTCGTCACAATACAAACTATTGCTCCATCTATCGGAAGACAATCACACTACTGATTAAAATAGTAGAAACATTTTCAAATTATAGATTGCGGTGTCAAAAATTTTACTAAGTAATTGCTAACCAGCCTTGCCTTGCTAAATGCTAAAATATGACGATTATTGTGGAATATGTTAGAAAAAAAAAAGCTTTTTGGGAGCTTTTATCGAATACGATGCCAATTTCGTTTGAAATATATATTGGCATACGTCTATCTATTAAGGATGGTATACCATTCTAACTTCTAAAAATTATCACATAAGTGTTCACTACGTATGACACACAAGCACTCCGAATCTCACAATATTAAAAGTCCTGGATTGTTAAAACCCGGTATGTGAAACCACTTCTGTACGGTAGGTTACAGCGGTTCCGATATCACAACACAAAGAAATGAGGCGATCGATGACAGCCAAGTTTTTCGCGCATGGCAATAACGAATTTTCGTCGCAATACAAACCATTGCTCCATCTATCGGAAGACAATCACACTACTGATTAAAATAGTAGAAACATTTTCAAATTAAAGATGGCGGTGTCAAAAATTTTACTTATGTAAGCGATTGCTAACCAGCCTTGTCTTGCTCAATGCTAAAATATGACGATTATTGTGAAATATGTTAGAAAAAAAAAAAGCTTTTTGGGAGCTTTTATCGAATACGATGCCAATTTCGTTTGAAATATATATTGGCATACGTCTATCTATTAAGGATGGTATACCATTCTAACTTCTAAAAATTATCACATAAGAGTTCACTACGTATGACACACAAGCACTCCGAATCTCACAATATTAAAAGTCCTGGATTGTTAAAACCCGGTATGTGAAACCACTTCTGTACCGTAGGTTACAGCGGTTCCGATATCACAACACAAAGAAATGAGGCGATCGATGACAGCCAAGTTTTTCGCGCATGGCAATAACGAATTTTCGTCGCAATAAAAACCATTGCTCCATCTATCGGAAGACAATCACACTACTGATTAAAATAGTAGAAACATTTTCAAATTAAAGATGGCGGTGTCAAAAATTTTACTTATGTAAGCGATTGCTAACCAGCCTTGTCTTGCTAAATGCTAAAATATGACGATTATTGTGGAATATGTTAGAAAAAAAAAGCTTTTTGGGAGCTTTTATCGAATACGATGCCAATTTCGTTTGAAATATATATTGGCATACGTCTATCTATTAAGGATGGTATACCATTCTAACTTCTAAAAATTATCACATAAGAGTTCACTACGTATGACACACAAGCACTCCGAATCTCACAATATTAAAAGTCCTGGATTGTTAAAAACCGGTATGTGAAACCACTTCTGTACGGTAGGTTACAGCGGTTCCGATATCACAACACAAAGAAATGAGGCGATCGATAACAGCCAAGATTTTCGCGCATGGCAATAACGAATTTTCGTCGCAATACAAACCATTGCTCCATCTATCGGAAGACAATCACACTACTGATTAAAATAGTAGAAACATTTTCAAATTATAGATGGCGGCGTCAAAAATTTTACTAAGTGATTGCTAACCAGCCTTGCCTTGCTAAATGAAATACTAAATATGACGATTATTGTTGACTATGTTTGAAAAAAAATTGCTGTCTGAGAGCTTTTCTCGAATACGATGCCAATTTCGTTTGAAATATATATTGGCATACGTCTATCTATTAAGGATGGTATAACATTCTAACTTCTAAAAATGATCACCTTTGTGGTATTTGCTAAAAGCTACAGTGAACGGATACAGTATTAATCATTATCAAATTAAATACGTTAGTTCCCTTAAGCATTAAGTGTTAAACGCGCTTGCTTTCCTCTCGCCTGTACAATCCAAATATCAAATGGTTTATGAAATATACGGCCAGTTGTAGAAAGGCATGACTCTGACTACTAACTACCAATGACGTGGCGTATTTCAAAATATTGATCATACTCCTTGTTCCGAATCATGCTCAGATCGCTTAGAATGAATATGATACTGACAGTCGTTCCGAATCAAATATCACGATTTGGATGCTCAGACCGTGATTGTAATTCGGAACGGCCTAAATCACATTTTTACTCATAACATAATTGTTTCTTATTTAAATGTATAATATATTATAGAAAATAAATTGTGGATTCCATATCTTTGAGTATGAATACCTTGTTCCGAATCATGCTTAGAGCGCTTAGAATAAATATGATACTGACAGTCGTTCCGAATCAAATATCACGATTTGGATGCTCAGAGCGTGATTTTAATTCGGAACGGCCTAAATCACATTTTTACTCATAACATAATTGTTTCTTTCTTTAAATGTATAGAAAATAAATTGTGGATTCCATATCTTTGAGTGTGAATACTAACAAACACACTTCTCTCGGTTTATTCATCTTTATATGTGTAACGTTTACTATTATTAATTTATTTCGGTCTTCTAAAATAACTTGCCAGTTACAGACATTTTTTATTTACTTCTTATTTAAATATTAATTATAGATTTGTTTTAGAAGTAATATACAAACAGTATAAACGAATTACAATATTAAATAATTTAAAATAAAACCTAATAAATTAATACCATGCATACCTCGGTTCCATTTCAAATGTTAAACACCTCACTGTCAATCAATCTTGTTAAAAAGTAACAATAATATTTCTGAATTATACAGGGAATCCGAAGTTATTGCTCTATGGAAGACAAAATCCATACTTACAAATTTACCCACAGTCTGTACTCAGCATGAACTCGACAAACCCATAGTAAAAACAATTTTCAAGTCTCTCCCTACATTTTCAATTACTGACGAACCATGTCTTTTGGCATCTTGCGAAAGCGAGTCTGGGGCCTGGCTGCGTGCTATTCCCTCACCCAACACGGGCACGCAACTTGATCCCACCTCGCTTCGCATTGCTGTTTCACTCAGACTAGGTTGCCAACTATATGAAGCACATAAGTGCGTTTGCGGCGAATTAGCTGATCCGTTTGGTCACCATGGCTTATCATGCTCAAAAAGTGCAGGCCGTTTCACCCGCCATAGATCCCTAAATTTAATCATTCAAAAGGCACTATCTTCTGCAAATTACCCATCAACATTAGAGCCAACTGGTATATTTCGCAGCGATGGGAAAAGACCAGATGGGCTAACCCTCGTGCCTTATAAACAAGGTAAGTCTTTGGTTTGGGATGCGACGTGTACTGACACCCTTTGTGCTAGTCGTGTTGGTGCGACACGAAAACGAGCAGGTGCAGCGGCTGAATTGGCTGCAAACGGCAAACGCAATAAGTACATAGAGTTGGCAAATCGTTACTATTTTGTGCCGTTTGCCGTAGAGACGATGGGCCCTTGGTCTGAGGACGCTAAATCGTTAATACGCGACATAAGCGTTGCCATCCGAGCGTCAACAGGTGATCCTTTGAGTAGGGAATATCTTATTCAAAGGATCAGTGTTGCCATCCAACGAGGCAACGTCGCCGGAGTCCTCGGAACATTGGGTTCATCTTCTCCTGGATTCGATGACATGTAGATTATAATCAAGATATTTGTAAGTATTTAGTTTTTATATTAATTAGGTTTATCTTTTAGTTTATTTAATTTAAGGTTTTGTTTAGTTTATTTTTAACTTTATTGTTTAGGTAGCTTTAATTACAAATTAATTATTAATAACATACATATTTATTTTATTATTAAGGTAGCTTTTAATTTATATTTAATGTACTATAATAAATTAATTAATGAAAATGGTGCGCGACATAATGACAAAGAGCTGACAGCGCTCAGAGCGATCTACCTCGATATCGTGAGCAGTCTGAGCGCGAGGAATGATGTCATTTGTGACGTCACATAGCTTTGGCAAAACAGCTTATGCACGTCTCGCAACACCTTTAAGCGTGCTTAGGTTACTATTATCGTGATATACCTTTACGTCTGAATGTAGGATCCGTTAATCCTATCAACCCACATGGCCAATTCAGTTTTATTTATTAAAGAACACTAAGTCATAATTAGGTTAAGGATCATCAAATCTCAATTGGAAATATATAAATGTTTTTTTTGAAGTGATTTTCTGAAATATCGACTAAACACGTCGGGTATATGGAAGTTCACAGCGCGGGAAAGTATAGTATAATATCATCACGACCGTGTCCCTAATGTGGGTGGTCAGAAACCACGCTTTTAGAAAAGTAGATTCACATTTAGCCAACTTTACTATAGGCCAATCATGACTATTGGCAAGCTCGTTGATATCCCTAGCATACCAAACTAGAGTAATATCACAAATTAAATAAATTATTGTATCCCGACCAGGAATCAAATCCAGACTTAACCGCTAGACTACGGAGGCTACATCGCGGGTATACTACTTTTTACTCAATTTTTCATGACTATATTTTTATACATAAATAAAACTTACCCATTAACGTAGCAGTTGATGTACAGCATAGCAACTGTACCGAACGTTTCAGGATTGTATTCCATGGCTGCTTCCATATTTGCTTCAATGTTTTTCTGACGAATTTCGTCGGCAATCATGCGCTGAGCTTCGGTATCGAAGGGGCTGCTGTTCATCATCCTATAAATATTAACATCATCATCACACAAAATGGCAAACAAGCCGATTAAGTAGCGAGTTCACAATCAGATGACTTTACTATAGGCGCATGACTGATGACTCTAGAGTACCGACTCGAGAAATGTCATAACTAAATAAAATTAATTTTGTTTTCGACCGTGACTGTACTTAATATTTTATAAATCTTCTCTAGTTAATTTTCCAAAGAACTGTTTCCATTATAAGCCGCGCTAACATCATAAACCAGCGCTACCATCCGGTTCAATTAAGCAGTGTTACTTTTTTTAGTATGGTTAGCATTGATAAATAGAACGATTTTGGATATTTTTTGATATTGACAATACATTATGTATGTGTATTATTTATGTAGTGTATGTATTATTATTACGTATTTTAAGTATTAAAATGATGTATTTATTTATAAGTACATAATTAAAAATTAAAGACAATATTATTTTAATATTCTTTATATTGTTTGTTTTATAAACCTACCATAATTGATACAATGTCCCGAAGGTTGATGGTAAGAGAATGCCAATCAGCATTACATACGCCTTTTGTTATCAAAACCATAAAGTTTTTAAATAATTAAATAAAAATAAAATACATATGGAAACAACAGTTGGCCCTAAAAACTAAACTAAACCTTATAATAGTGTGCAAATTACTTGGGTTTTTTGTTAAAAACAAAAATTTCTACTTGTTGCATCTTTTTTTAACTTTAAATCTTCATTTGGTTAATTAGATAATATAATGACATATAAATTAATATATACTTAGGTACCTAAATAATATTTACATATCTACATACATATAAGTCAATGTAATACGCCCTTAGTTTATTTTGTAGAATAGTTTAATTTCATTTCATTACATCGACGAGCTTGCCACTTGTCATGTTTGGTCTATAGTAAAGTTGGCTAAATGTGAATCCGCTTATTTATAAGCGTGGTTTCTGACAACCCCAAAAGGGAAACATTCATGATGATGATGATGATGAGTTTAATTTCATAGGTATTTTTAGCTTAGTTTTCCTTATAATTAGTTTTTTAATCTATTTTATTTTAATAAGTTTGTATTTACTTCGAATAAATATACTTTTAAGAAATGTAATACTATCTAACACCAAATCAAATACAAGTATTATCATCAACAATTTTAATTTAAATTTTATTATTTGGTACTAATAAAATACCTTTCTCTTGTCATGATAATATATATATTTTTAATTATTAAAAATATATATTTACAAAATATAAAATGAAATAAATATTAATACTAAGGATAGGGATATAAGTCGCGTGGAATGGTGGCAAGTACGCCGGCTGCATTTCCCCGCTGAATTGCAAGACTGATTCTTTGGGCGAAAAAAGAGCCAGCCCTCTTGTCACTGGAGAAGAAGACAAGACGCGGTGTTATGTCTTATTATTAAAATCAAATAAATTACCTGATTCGTTGTTGTTGACGTTCAGTTCTTACAGCAATTTGCTCACGGAGTACAGAAGAAAATGTTTCTGGAATAACAAATAATAATTTACATTAAAATAAATATACAAATAATAAAGTACATTTATAAAATATATATTTTTTTAAATGTCAATGCAAATATTGTATACCCATAGATTCATAATTGGTTGTGTAAACTATTTCATCAGTATCTACTTAAAAATACTTTAAAAGACTAAAAAATATTGTGAAACATCCATACTTTTTTTTTTTAAATAAAAATGCCTTATTAAAGTTTAGTCACATATCACTGTGTACACTAGTTCAATCTTGTTTCTACAACCATGTTGGCTTTTATTTTAAACAAAAAGTTAAAATGCAACTTACCCAAGCTCCCACTTGCCAAAGCATCTGCCAATGTAGGATTGTTTTGATTCAGCAGGGCCATCTGCTCGGGATTAGCCAAGAACATATCGCGGATTACGCGAGGATCTTCATTAACCTGAGGAACTCTAGCCATTGCAGTAGTTTCCGGAACTTGAATAGAACTGAAGTCTAGACTAGCCAACCCAGTCGGTAGAGCTAAAAAAATTAAGGTGTGATTTAAATTATTTTCAATTTTGATATCTTGTGTCAAAAATAACATTGACATATAAACAATCAAAGCATATTATTTTTTTCTCATTATAATATTAGCACATGCTTTAAAAACTGCCCTAAAAATTTATATTTTATTTAAAACATAAATGTAGGCAGTTTTGAAGTTTGCGGTGCCCGCAACAGAAGCAGTCTAGTAATCCAGAGTTCTCTTTCACCACATGTAACTCGTTAATAACTCTTTTTACTTAAGACCATGTTACCATTTAGCAGCCCCATCGTCGCAAAATAAAATTCTACGACTTCTTCTTCTACGACCTTGCATAGAGAAAGTGCATCATTTTAATAAATTAAGAGTATATGATTTTTATAATCTTCATCATTATTAATCACAAAGGAACCATTTTATCATCATTTAACATCAACACCGCATTCTAGACCTACAATGCTGGAGATGAGCCTTCCAGAGAATTTGACCTAGACTCATCACACTGGCACTTGTTGGTATTAGTGGAATCGGGACCAACAACTTTACAATGTCTCCAAAGTGCGGGAACGATGGTGTTGTAAATCTATAATACACATAAGTCTCTTACGCAGTCAGTGTCTGGCTCCTACAAAAATTTTATGTATGTGCATATTAAGACTAGTTATGCCAAACTATTGATGATTCCACTATCAATATTTAGGCCACACAATCTCACTACATTTATAATACTACTGGTGACTTGCAATAGTATTCATACTACCAATAGTATCAAGGCTATGCTTTTGATTGTTCCACAATGCCCTCGACAATCAAGTTAGGATATTAATAGGCATATTTGTTCAGTTTTGATAGTTCAAATACTTTCGCGGCATTCAACACTGATATATAAACACATATTTATTTAGTTGTATTGTATTGCATTCCTTTCCGCTTCCTAAATTATTTTGCGGGTACCATTGGGTGGCCAACAAAAAATGGTCACGTACGCACGGGGTGCGCACCGGCAGAAGCGATCGAGGTCTCGCCGCGTGTGCGCGCAATTTTGTGGTGAAAAAACATTCTCGTACGACAACTGTGACAAAGTGTGTGTGATTCTAATTTATGGACTGGGGTGAGCTTTCCCTATATTTATCCTATTTTATATTTTTATGTAAGTTTAATACTTGTCCGTTTACACGCAGCATTTTGCGTGGGACAGCTGAGTGTGGGTCTGAGTCAGCCGGTGCAGGCATCTTTTTTAAATACAGTCCACTCATAACATCTAAAACAGCACAATATTGATGCTATCAATATTGTCAATACTATTGATTCACATGTGACTCGCAATAGTGTCAATACTTTATTTATTAAAGAATGTTATTAATACTATGTTTTTGATGAGTTTATAGGTTTCGAAATGATATTGTACTCACTCACTCAGCTTTATGCACTGTAAGTTGGTACAAGAGGAATTCCAGCAGAATATTTATTTTATTTAAATACTTTAGTGGACAAATACTCAAAATAGTATACATAGGCAACTTTAATGCCAGTTAGGCATTTTCTAACAACTGACCTTTGGGAAAGTGAGAAATCTTGGGCAGGGTGCAAACAAATATATTACAAGATTCTTACTTAACTTAGTAAATATACTACACACTATAAATACCTACACAACACTTACTAAAAGAATAGGGCCTAAGCAGGTCTGCTGTCAAAATATTTTTAGAATGAGCATTAGTGAAATAACACAGATATATATATATAGATATAAATAGGGATGGCAGGCCCAAAAATGGGATAACTAAAACTTTGTTATACTAAGTTTCTGAAATTATATTAGGTGTGCAGGATCCCAGAGTATTACCTTGGTAATACAATCCAGCAGATCAATTTAGCGGGATTAAAAGAACTGCCAGATTGCAATCCCGAAGGGCAAGTTTCTTTTTTCACAATAAAAAAGAGGAGGCATCCTTTGTTAATCAGTCCTATAGTCAGTTGCAACCCTGAGACACCATTCTCACACACAATGGACCCAGCACCCGCATGGTAAATCCATGGAATGCCAAGAAATGTGTGCGGATTGATTTAGGAACAAATTCTTTACAATACTATTAAAAATTAAGCTACTATTAATAATTTAAAACTAGTATATCAATAGTTAACTTGTCAGGAACATTATTCCCACTATTGGTAGGTATCCTATAAGTTTATAAATAAGTATGTTTGTGTTAAAATGATTGTAGAAGTGAGTTTGAGTTATGCCAATAGCAATATATGCAGCATGATTATGCAAATTGCTTAACCTATTAATACGGTTTAATTAATTACCTTGACTGGAATCATTCGGATTTAAATTGGATGCAGATTGCAGAACGTGAAGCAAACAAACTACATCGCCGTCTTTTATACCATGATCCTTTAATGATTTCTTCTCATCAAACAATGGCATGCCATTAAAATATAAAGTGATTTCCTGCGCTGCGAACCCGGATTCGATTTCACAAAACGCTTTAAAATTTTCTAATTCCAAATCCTCCGAAACATCCAAAACGAAAATTTCATCTTTTAGCGTAGTCACCGTCACCTTCATTGTGATCTTCAATTATCTTTAAGTAGGTATAATAATTACTACACAAATACGATCCTATAACAGATTTTACGATGCCCATACACCATGCACAAATTGGTGAAACTAATATTTAATTTTCACTTAGAATAATAAGCTTTTCGTTGCTTTGATTTTATGTAAACAATAAACTAATAAAGACGAGTTGATTTTTTTAACAGAAAGAAATCAATGTTTGTAGGAATGCGTTCCAAAACTTTAAAACTGTCATCCTTACAGAATTATTACTTGCTTTAGCACTCTTGACGGTCATAAGTCTGTTTCTTTCTGTCTTGGAATGATAATATTACCGGTTTTTTTTTTTTAATTGAAGTTTTTATTGATAAACTCCTAAAATTTTAGTGAAAACTGAATACAGGTAGATTTTTTGTCCTTCATAATTTTTTTGGTTTGATTCTAGGGAACGCTGATGTTAGCATTTTATGCTAGGGCTGCTGGTAATTCCTATAAACATAACGCGAACCGAAGAAAAATATTACATATTTTCAGTTTATAGACCGTAAAGGCGTGCTTGATTAGCCGGAGTAACAATTAACACCTTTAATAAAACACGTTAACATAATTACTTCTGATTTAAACAATATACGACGATTGGCTAGATTTGTCTATATATAATATATTTAACTAAAAAATAATAATAGAGTAATAACTATTTTAGTTTCACATTGGACGCATAATAAATAAATGGACGATACTAATTTTTTTTTAAGGATATATAGTTTTAATATTGTTCTATAATAATTGTCACATACAGCATTAATCAGGTGCTTAGACAACTCTTTAAAGAACTTCTTTTAATTGATTTATTATTAATTTAATCTAGTTTAATAATAATTTCTTTAAAATCCTATTTCTATTCATTTAGATTAAACAGATTCTACATGAATGTGGTGTGCTTACATATTTTAATGGCTCATCTATCCTACTTTTTCATTGCTCTATCAAGTGGCTAATAGCAGTAGTTTTTAGACATTTTAAGTCTCTATTGTTATTACTTATTATATTAAAAATAATAAAAGTATATATACAAAACAATTTATCTGATAAAACCTTAATGTAAATTTAAATAAATAAAAAAAAAAATTGCAAGTTCAAAGGTGGCTAATAAATCAATATTTACCCCTTCATAGTCTGTGATTTACCCTAGTATATAGTACGTTCTAGTTATAAGCCGCGCTAATATTACATGCTAAAATTTATAGCTAAAACTGTCAGATTCAAACATTTTTTTGTAGTGGAACGACTGAAGTTTGCTTTTTATGCTATCACCGCTGGTAATTTCTATAAACTAAACGCGTAGATGGGCAATGAAATGATTGTCTGTTCGTTTTCGGTATCTATTATATTATTATACAATTAAATTAGTAGTTTTAACTTCTGGATTAGATTATAATGCTAAAAGTAATTTTAGAAAAGTTACATTCTCTCTGAGCATCTTTAAAGATAGTATTGGTGTCGATCACATCATAATGTAGATTAATCGGTAAGTTACTCATTCATGTTTTTACTGTATTTGTCCTCTATTCGTAATGTGCATCCGTGAAATTAATCAATACCCATTTCAATAAATTAATGAACAGGTATGCTCTAATTTTTCTACTCTATTTGTTATATACTTACTTTTTTTTCAATGGTGAAAGTGAGCTAAACTTGTTAGTCTATCAAGGCCTTTTTCAAACCTATACTACCTGTCTTTAGGACTCAGGGTTGGATATCGAGTATATGACATTTTCATATATGATATATTACATGAGACCCTCCACCTATTTGATGATATATTTTGTGGACCACTTTATTCCATTATAAAGGTTGGGTCAAACAACTAGTAGATTATAATTTTTATTATTTTTCAGGATTGATTAAAATAGTAATTAGTATCTCTGATATTGTGAAAATGTCATCTACGGGTCAATTAGTTCCCCAGGTGAAGCCCCATCCCTCTAATACGACAATAAAATTTAATGGACCACATGTGGAGGGCACATTCTGCTCATCTATTGACTATAATTATGACCCAATTGTAGCTGTAATATGCTCAATTTATATTGTTTTTGGCATTGTATATACTTTGTTTGGTAAGTATGATGTCCAGCTTAAGTTGTTCTTTATTCTACAATCCATCTCTTGAGTAAGGCCTTACAGTTGAAAAAAGGTCTTGTCACTACTGCCACATTTTTAAAGTCTGTATTAAGGCTTTATTTAATTTGTCAGACAAATAATACAGAGCAAGCTTTTATAGCACCTTTGTTGCCGAACAAGTAGATTCATAAAGTCTCTATGACATAAGGTTGTCATAGAGACAAGACTGTCAATATGTAGCCTTTATAATCTTAAAAGTGACTATTAGATATACATTGTAATTGTGTCATTTTTTTTTTTTTTCTTTATACTCGCACATCATGTGGCGTACCACCTAATAGTAAGTGGCGCTTAAGGTCAATGAATGTTTGCAACTGGAATCAGATACTCATGACTGACCTGATGTAAGCACTATGCCGGCTTGACTGGGCATGACGGCAAATGAAGCCTGACTCTAAAACGTGTGGATACACTATAAGGTTTATGGGCACAAATAGTGGATACTTCCCCGCTACAGCAGACTGGCGCAAATTACCAGTTTACCACCATTAGTCCGCTTTGTACCTATTGTGCACAAACTTGCCACTGGAGCTAACCTATCTAGTCCAGGAGGGCCCATCAAATTTCTACTGACCTCTTAAAGAGTCCTCGCAGTCTGGAGGAACATAGTCTGGTTGTAGATACATTGATGGCACATGAAAGGCCCAGTCCTTATCTGCCATGTATCTTCTGGACAGTGTCCTATCTGTAATGTTCAGGGTGTAAAGGTGTATGATAAAAGGTACATTGTTCTGTCATCATCCCTACCATTGTTAAAATCTTAGCTCTGTTAAGGCTCAAGAGTCTCTTTATAAGTTGTCTGTCTGTCCACACCTGATTTTGCAGTATGTTAGTTCTTGGCGGAGCCAACTTCAACAGAACTGTAATGGTAGGCGGATTATTAGTGCTGGGCCTGTTTGTATTGTGGATAACCCCCTTCTGGCCTGTTCATCAGCAGCATCATTACTCATTAAACCACTATGGCTTTATTCTCCAGGGCTATATGCCAGTTGAGAATTAGTGCAGAGTTGATGCAGTTGCTTTTGAAAACCAGAAGACAGTGTCTAAGAGTATATGTATAATGAAGTTATATATATATACATACCTGTTAATATAATGTCTTCGTGGAAAGGACTATCAGAAATCATATTTATTCTTCAATCTTATTGATACATAAAATATTATTTTAATACTGTTTTTGGGTTGTAAATGTAGCCATCTGACTTATAATTTTAATGTTAATATTGATCATCCTATTCATTAGTGAAAAAAACGAAAAATATGAAATATTTTATTTTCATTTATCCAAACTATAAATTTTCTCTTTATCTATATGGCTACACAATATGTAAAGAAAAAGATACATAATACACCTTATTTTCAAATAAGTATTTAAGTTTGAATTTCAAGAAGCCAGTTATTAACATGGTTATTTATTTTGTAGGTTACAGGTGTTTTAAAGTGAGCATGTTCTTGACTGGGTTTACATTTGGATCCATTATAGTATATTTAATATGCCTTCAAGAATACTTAATGCCTCCTTATGGAAATGTTTGTAAGTATTTAATAAATAATAATAAGGTATGAAGCACAAATGTTGGATTGCAATAATAGTGGAATCAGTTTTTTACGACAAGGTTACATGCTGACCTTATAACTCTAACATTTGTGCTTAAAGTAATAGACTGGAGCAATTGGTGTTATTTTCTATCATTATGCAGTGCAGCCCCCATAGCATGGGCTGTATAATAAGGCATGATATAACAAAAGTGATGAACTGTTGAAATGTATAAATGTGACATTTCTGTGTCTGTTCACAAAACTTCTATTGGTAACTCCATAAATTTGAGATTAAGTTAGATAGATTCTTACCATAACATCAGCCATATTTAATACAATTTTAGGTGAGTGTGATAATATTGTGTGTTAAAACAAAATTTGATTGCTTGTCAAGGCAAGATCTACAAAGCCTGTGGTACAATGGTGATTGTTGAAGAAACAGGCTGATGATATTGATATTTTTTCATTATATTTTAGGTGTGGCGTTGTGTGCTGGGTTGTTATTTGGACTGATAACAATGTTGATACAGTATGTAGGTCTGTTTATGACCGGATTCCATACAGGGCTTCTGTTGGCAGTGGCGGGATTAGCTATCTATGACCATTTTATGGTGACACGCCCAGCTAATGTAAGTTGTATTTTATAAAAATGAATTTTATTTAGTTGGGCAGTAGTAGCCAAGTAATGCAAGCAAAATCTTAAGACTTATCCCGATACACAAATATTTTTATTTGACATTACATCAGAATAAGTTTTTATTTATATTTTTTTATCTTTCAGTATTGGTTGTGCATTGTTGCCCTATTGTGTTCTGGAATCTTCTTTGCCGTCATTAATTTGTATTGGAAAAGAGGTGAGTAGTGCATTTTTGCCAATTCCTATATCTAGTGTGGTGAGAATATGCCAAATTATCCAGAATATGATTTGGAAGACTTATCTTCAGCAAAGGGCTAATCTTTGTTCCAGCTGGGTTGCAATGATAATTAGAAATATTTAAATTACTACTTGTTCTAGCATTCTTGATAGCATAAGCAAACTTTACACAACTTATAATTTTCAGCACTGACGATTTTGGGAACAGCAGTGTATGGTGGAGCTGTAATAGCCACAGCTCTCGATTACTTCTTTGAACGAATGATGATGTTAAAATGGGTAAGTAACAATAAATCTAGATTTTAATATCAATGCCACTGTCTTTATTTGTCATTTAATAGAATAACTAAAGACCACACAATCAATTCAAATAAGTATTGCGATCTCACCGAAGAAATGATCAAGAACAGAATCAATAAAATAAATACACAGCGGAAGTTGGTGCGAGAGGGATTCTAGCAATTGATTTATGTTGGCATTAGTACTGCCGAAATGGTTAAAAGGCGGTACAAATCAGTTCTTCAATCGTTATGATTTTCATATCAAGTAAAAATCAATCAAATTGTAGGCCACACAAGCGGACACTATATTTTTCTCCCATTCTTACACGCAGAGAAAAGTTAAGCTTAGAATATATCTCCTCTTTACTATAAATAATATGGAATTTTATTACTGCTACATACTAAGTGTTAAAATATTATATTTTTGTGTTAGTTGTGGGAGCGAGCTAAGTTGGAGCCCCTTGCTTCGCCCCCTTGTCGGTTGTCGTGGTTGGCTCTGGCTGCGTGGCCCGCCGCCGCCGTAGTAGGACTCACGGCTCAGTACGCGCTCACCGCCACAGGAATACATCACCAACAGAGTAATATTTATTTTATTATTCATCATTTTAGCTCCAAGAAGAACATATTACTATCTATTTTTAACTATAGAAACTTATTTAACGCCAGGTTTTTAAACTAGCCAATTTTTAAACTAAATGTTACCTAAAACTAAACTAAACTCCCAGCCAGTGTGTTTCCCCACCCCTATTACCTGGAGTCCTTCAAGCGTGAAAAAGCATCTGTTAAGCCAGCATAGTGGTAAAGACTGACGGCGGTTGTTAGTGACTGGCGTCAGTTGCTCCCATTCTTGGACGTCGCGTACCGCTTACCATCAGGTAAGCACGATGTCACATGTGTTCAGAATAAGAAATAAATAAAAAAACTACCTCTGTGGTGTAGCACTTAAAGTCCATGGATTTAGACGCAGAGGTACTGGGTTGGATTCCTAACCGGGAAACAATATTTAATTTGTGATATTTCTGAACTTTAGTACGCTAGACATCAGCGAGCTTGCCACTTGTCATGATGGGCCTATAGTAAAGTTTTATGAATGTGAATCCATTTCTTTAACAGTGTTATCTGACCACACCGAAAGTGATATCCGGGATACTTTACTATTCAAACTAAATTTAAACTTAAACTGTCACCTTTTAAATAGTGAATAAAATATGAGCCATAGAAAACCATTTGATTTAATTTTTTTGGTTATCAAAACGTTATTGTGTAGTTCTCACGAAATATCTAATTTGAGAGAAATACATCAATATATATAACGTTATATGTTAGTTAATACTAAACGGACCATGAGTTTTGATATTTTATGAAAACTAACTACCCAATTATCATTCGAGAGAATAATTGCTTCTTTGCTATATATAGAGCTAGCCATTTTAACAAGCTGAAGTAATTTGTCCTATATTTGTTCCTAGGTATAAGTTCACAGAAACGCCGTGTCAAGGCCCAGCAGACACGTCCACAAACCCGGGAACAAAGAGCCGAGATGAAGCAGAGGAAGTACAGATATCTCTACCAAGTCCGCACTGCACACGGCGACGTCATTTCACAGGTAACTCTCTACTTAACTCGAATTCTTTTAATTTTACCCATATTTTACTACTACTAAAAAATATCAATTACAACTCCTAAAACACAAAGTCTCTGGATTTTCACTGCTGAAGATGATACAGAACATATTTTTTAAATAATTAGATGTACCGTGCGGGTGCCGGGTCCATCGTGTGTGGGTGGGTAAGTGATGAGAAGAATGGTGTCTCGGGCTTGCGACCCACAATAGGCTGGTTTATTTTATTTCGCAACGCTACTCAGCCATCAATTTACTTCTCTCCCTACCCAACCAAATACTGTATGATTCCGTTAATGCCGTCTTGGAAGCTCTTTCCATAAATGTATCGACGACAGACCTGCTTAGGCCCAATTCTTTTCAGTAAGTGGTGCAAAGATTTAGCTGGAACTCCTCTCGCACCAACTTATAATTTTAGTATGGATTGTGTTAAAAAGCTGTTGTACTTTGTAGTCGTTCGTCCAAGCGTTGCAGAAGAAGGATGCTTGTGGGAAATGGGGAGGTGCGAATGGTGGGGAATGTAGCACTCTGCAAAGTGACTCCACGCACCTCACTGTTCTGGCAGACCACGCGCCAGATTCCGATGACGATAACCAAATTACACCAGACCATTAGACGAGCATATAAAAAGTCAGATTTTACAAAATACTGTGTCAACTCTATATAACGACACTGAAGGGACTGTGCATTTTATGGTGTTATAGAGAGTTGTCGTTAAATGGAGATGAAATCATTGTATGGAAGACAAGCTAAACCAACCAAAGCCAATTGACTTCGACGCCTTAGGGAGTTTGTCGTTAAATCGAGTGACGTTACATGGAGTTTACACTGTATAGTTAATTTTTGTTTGTTTCAAAAATATAACAAATCTGACCTTTTATGCATAAAATCATTTCAAAGCTGGGTTCGCATAAATCACTGTACCGTATTGTATTTATAATTTGATCTCCGTATCCGCTCACGCTCATTAAGCAGCCACTTTTAGCAGCCATTCGACGGGCAGTCGTAACGATTCTGTCTAGCAATATGGATATGAAAGAAAATGATAATTAAATAAATGGTTTTTCGAAACATAAAAATCGCCTGGCTGCTACAAGTGCGCGAAAGCTAATGACGGTAGCCAAATAACTTAGCCTTCCCTCGCTCTGGCAACGTTCTAATGATCGTCTCAGCTAAGAACTTCTGCAGCCGTATGCTTATTACTTAAGCGCAAACGTTAAATTGTCAAAATAGTGACTTCTGTTTCTTCTGCCCGAGTTTTTCCGATCATAAATAAATAAATAAAATGCGTTTATTTCGGAATAGTATCCATAGCCGAGCTTACGTCAAAATAGCTTTTTCTACTATTCCAAAGGTCAACCATAGGGTTGCAACTTTAAAATCATTATTATTATTATTATTAATTAATAGGCGAGCAGCGCATTGCTGATATGCCTATATCAAGCATTGGGAAAACGTCAAATAAATATTGTCCGCGACGCATTTATAATAATGTTAACAACATTTATATTCATTAAAACAAGATTATATATTATTTACATTTAAAATAGTTTTATAACATATATTAGTAATAAAAGCAAAAATATGTATATATAAAAGTAATATAATATAATAGACAATTCAAAAAATTAACGCATATTAACGTCATTTGCTGTCTGTAGTGAAAACCTTTATACTAGAATACCAAATTTAATACTATTTCCGTTACTTAAGATATTCCACACGCTATATGCGTTTGCGCTTAAGTAACGTAATAGGGCTGCAGCTTCTGTTACGTAGTCGCAAACGTTATTTACGTCAGAGGTTGCGTCATAATTACAAAATATTATTCAATTCTCAACTCTATAAGCGCTCCACCTTAACAGCGTCCGTGCAAATATCAACTTTAATAGCGTGATATTAATATATATAGTTAACAGATTCCATTATATAACGTTTGCGCTTAAGTTACAGAATAGGGCCGCTGCCTGGCCACCTAGTGCGATTAGTATCATAAGCGTCGGTGATACGAATACAGTATTAATAATATATATGTGGTTCCAGCTTAATTTAGCTCTAAAATAAAATATATTCTTCCTGAAAGGTTAATTATTTTATTATTAGATAGATAGAGACATACTTATCGTCTTTGTGCTAGAACAAGTAGTAATTCTGAAAAGATAAATATTTTAAATAGTGGAGCGAAAACTAATATATACCTAGATGTTTATTATTTGCATCTCTATTGCTCCCACACTCAAACATTAGAGATATATTAATTATAGATTTGAACCTATTACAGGCATTTATGACACGTAATTGTTTAAATTATTGTGAATGAAAATTTTCACTAACTCCTGTTAGTAAGTATATTATGCGTTATGGGACACAATAGTAGAGACGACCGACTATAAATACAATTGACGGTTTCGGCTTTGTATTACGATTTTTTTTAAATATTTTTTTTATTAACCATAAGATACATTAAGTACACTCGGTTTTGTCACTTATACATATTATTGTTTACCAATCATGGCAGGATAGCAGAAGTATACCATTAATAGCAAAGAACAGCCATCGTCATTTACCACTTAACACTACAAACAATCAATACCTACATAGATGCTGCTGTACAAGGGCGTTGTCATATAGAATATAAATTATATTAAAATTATATAATAAAATAATTATTATTATTTATTATATTATAGAAAAAAAAACTACAAAATTGTGTATGGCAAAATAAATAATCAAATTAAATTTCAAAAATAATAACAATAATAATAAAAATTAACTAAAAGAAAGTAGCTGTAGATGGGCGTTGTCATTATAAAATAAGAACCTTAAACTCTAAAATATTCATTTATAATATAAAAGTCATAATAATAATAATATATATATTTTTTAATTATTATTTAATTTAGTTTCTATATAAATTGCTTTAAAAATATTACCTAAGAGTATTGCATATAAAATGTTGTCCAATAAAACAAGTCGACACTTGAAAAAAATATTCATTAGTTTTATTATTATCAAACAAAATTAATATAATATTTGATGTTATAGTGATTAATATTAAATAGTTGTTCAAGACGTAATTCGCGTTTTGCTTACCTCTCGTTCGTACAATCCAATATTTTCAATGATTTTCAAAGTCTGAGTACGTACTTTTATGTACAGCCAGTTTCTGGAACGTATTTTTGGTACTTAATTATTACTTAAGTAAAAAATAACAGGTTTTGCAAGAAATGCGTTTAACAAACTTATCTTAAGAAATAATTAAGAAGAGTTTTAACAACTGTTGTCTGTACCATAAAAAAAAAATTCTATAATTTTAAACGATATGCCTATGTGTATTTGTTTATATATATAAGAATGAATGTCTGTGTGTATGTATGTTCCCTATGCATTTCAAAACTACTTGACCGATCGGGATGAAACTTTAGGAATATGTTGTGTGAACATCGGCCATAGGTTTCGACCGCCTCCGTGGTCTAGTGGTAACAAACGTTGCCGTGAACTCGGCAGGTCGTGGGTTCGATTCCCACCGGGGGCAAGTTGTACATTGTGTAATTTGTCTCGGTCTGGGTGTTTATATGTATAATATGTATATATATACTTACAAAAAAAAAAGTATAATATGTAGTTTATCAACCATCTAGTTTCTATAACACAAGCCTCGTAGCTTACCACGGAAACTACAAGTAGATGGCGCTGTGTGACCTGTCTGGAAAATATTTATTTATAGTACTGCTGTTGTCCGATAGGTGTCGCGCATCAGCGCTGATTTGTGGGGCATACCGACCGAGGGTACTGAGCGGGAGCCTAAAACTCCCTAGCGCTCTTACTACATATATATGTAGTTACTCAGTCGTTGCTCTTAAGACTCCTGCGCGAGCCCACTCTGCGCTTGACTGTCGTCGAATACAGAAATAAAGCCAAGTCAAACCATTTACCGCTCAACGGTTAATCGACCTCTCCCAGTAAGTGTGAGTAGTATTATTATTAATAATGACATTCATTGACCGTCAGGCGGTAAGCAGTTCGCCGAGTCAGCTATTACTAAATTAACTTAAGTATTGTGAAATTTGTTCGTGAAACCCGAATCAGTCTATCAACTTACTCGCGATATTAAATTTGTTGAAATAGAGGAAAATAGTTGTATGTAAATGTTTTGCTATTTTTCTCTGTCTAAAATTAGTTATATCCCTTTCAGCACGACATAAAATATTATGGATATTGAAAGGTGTATTTATAACTTTAAGGTCCTTGTGGTCTAAAATATCTCATAAAAATAGTAGAAAAATTCCTATGTAAAATAATGCAAATTAAATCCACTTATGTATGTTTTTCTTTACTAGTCTTAAAATATAATTACTAAGTAGCTAGATGAGTGCACAAACGATTTTTTAATTTTATACAAGCACATGTGATCTTGCGCCCTCCTGATGGTAAATAGCGTGCAAGGTCCATGAATGTTAGTAACTGGAATCAGACACTCATGACTGACATCAGTCCCTAACACTATGCCGGCTTGACTGGACATCGATCGTTTCGAAGCGGCAAAAAAGAATTTGGCGACCGCTAGTTTTTTTTGTAATAACGCACGCTTTGTATTGTCCGTGCTGAAAGGGATGTGAAAGTGATAATACGTTCAAAATGACGGTAATTTTATTACCGAGAAAGTTGATATACTTACATTTCTCAAAAGTAAAGTCAGACTTAAAATGTATGAAAATATCGGATTGTGCGACGGAGAGGGATGCAAAAGGGTGATACCCTCTTAAAGATATGTTTTTAGGCATGCTATAATAAAGGCATAAATTATTTTATCGAAGAGTTAAATATATTGCTTGATATAGTACCAAAAAAATAGTTAAAATTATAGACATTCCAACATATAGATGTTTAGGTAAGCATTTGATGCATAAAAATCGAAAACTATATAAAATATATAAATATTCATATTTTTTTACGACAGCATTTAATGTTGTCATTTAGTCTTTACACATTCACGCCTAAGTACCTATATACGCACATAATGTTGTAATTAAGGCCTGATAGACCTATTTAGACCGTGGCCTAAAGTTATTATTCACTAGAGATGGTTGAAAATATTCATCAAAAGTAACACTTCATGCTGCGGTGGCTCTGTTGTAAGAACGCCTTACTTTATATCCTTAAAATAAAATGTCATGTACCAATGACAAATAAACTTTTCGTACTTACATTTGTGTGTGTTAGATTTACAACACCACAGTTCTCGTGCACTTTAAAGCCTTCGCTCCCGCGTTCCACTTATTTGTTGAATCGTTAAATCATTAAATAATTACATCAGATCCTCACCAATCCGTGGCGAGAGTAGGCTAGTTTAATAGGTGGTAGGCGGACTGATGGTGGTAATTTGCCCTGTCTGCCGGGATGAGAAAGTATTTACCGTTTTTGCCGATAAACCCGGTAAAGTCTATCCACACGTTTCGGGATCAGGCTCGAATTCCCGTCATGCCCAGTCAAGCCGACAGTGTTAGGGTCATGAGTCTCTGATTCTAATTGCTAACATTCATGGACCTCGCACGCCACTTACCATCAGGAGGGCGCAAGGTCACAAGTAGTGCTAGTATTAAAAAAAAAAAAAAAAAAAAAAAAAAAAAAAGGCTCCTCTATATACGGATGTTAAGACTGGGTGTGATGATCACTTCATGATGACGCATGAAGTTCAACGTTTCGAGAAGAATATATGGTACAAATGAATCAATGACGTGATATGACAATGAATTGATACTATTGATGGATATTTTCCTTAAATATCTCTAGCGAATATGGTTTGTATTATGAACAAGTATTTTACGTAATTGTACATATTTTAATATTGTATTAGATTGTCTTTATTACTAGTGTCAGTATAGAAGCTGAAAAATGTTTATTTTTTATTATTAAATAATAATGAAGCATAATAAATAATATATTTGCTCACTCCACATTGACACTGCCATTATTGAAATAAGTAACTATATTTATGTATAACTTTTACTGTATTTTATATAATTTTATGTATTCACTTTTAGATTTTTTAAATTATTAAATTAAGTATAGTATTAAAAGGTAGAGATTGGCGCAAACAAAAATATATATTTACACTTATGTCGATAATTCGTTACAAAATATTCATTTATGCTCGGTTTCTGAGGTGAACAATTAGATGGAACGTCTATCTTTATAATTATATAATTGTATACAATATTGGGTCAACGATTATGTTAAAAAAAAATATATCTTATTGATTCCATAAGAAACTTAGCGTTAATGTTATAATAATCGAACGTGTGTATTAATCGGTTTTGTTTGTTAAGTTATATGACAAAAAATAATTGCAATAATAATAACCCCATTTATCTGCATTCCCCCGAACTTCTTAATAGAATCCATCTGATGACTACCGGCCTACGAACTAGAAGCTCGTCTATTTTATATGTCCCTATGAGATTAAGTTTTAAGTGGGTTTAGCGCTTTTGCATCCATCTCGCTCGCACGATCCCACACAAGTAAGTTTGTTATACTCGTAAATGATTTTTCTGTCTAAAAAAAAATGAAAAAAAATAAAAACACGAATCGAACCTGTTTGATTGTTGCGACACCAGTAATAAGATTATTAGATTTCGATCTAATAAACATACCTCTGCCTAGTAGAGTGAGGGCCGGTATCTGAAGCCTTCCTTAGTTACATTTCTTAACTTAAATAGCTGAGTTCCCATCCATTTTTCATTTAAGTGTAGCAATGCCACTAAGGAAAGATTCAGTTACTGGCCCTAGCCTCCTTTTGTTTTTATTAATGATAATAATAATTACAGAATAAATAATAAATGATAAAATAGAGGAAATTTGTTATAAGTGCTCGTTAATGATTTTTCCGTCTATAAAAAAAAAAAAAACTTGAAAAATCTTTGAAAATATTGGATTGTGCGAGCGAGATGGATGTGTGCTATACGATTTTTTTACCTTTAATATTTTATACTAATATTTTAACTGTTTAATTAAAGTAACACACATTCTATAGTTTTTTGGTAACTATAGCTTTGTTTCTTTTTAAGTATTATTTTATTAAATTGTTACATTCCTTTAGCATAATATTTGTATTATATTATGTTTTTTTTTTAATTTATTTTTTTAAGTTGACCTTACTGCTTGGTCATTGGCGGCTATTATTATTATTGTTATTATAAGAGTTATTGCAAAGTGATCGTCAAATATTACAATTATTTGGCCAATGTATGCACAATTTTTTATTGTTTTATTTTCGTATGCTATTATTGCACACACATTTATGGTGGTTAGTATGGCATTTAAAGTTTATATATTCAGTTAATAATTGGAAGAGCGTTATAAAATAGATGATTTAGAAAAATAAAATTAGAATTAAATCTTTTGTTTAAAAAAAACAGGTATTATCTCTGCGAATGTTATTAATATACCTAAATCCTAATTTTATCTTAATATTACATAATCATTCGCCGAATATTTAGTATACTGCGTGTAATTTATTAAAGAACAAATATTTTTATATTATAATCTAGAATAAAAATAAAGAAATACGTATGTTTTATTTTAGTTATTCAGTAATAAAATTTTAAGTTACGGTGCAGAGAAAATATCCTAAAAAATATCGCAACTTATACAGAGCCTAATCAAGTAGGTAGCGAAACGTCGTCGATCGCTCGACCGTTGACTTACGTAATTGTTTCTCTCTCTATTTCGTCTCTCGGTTGTGAGTGAGATCAATTAATAATAACATTTACGGCCGGTTGCAGAAAGCATGATTAAAATATCTATGATCAATATTTATCAAGCGGCGGAAATACACTCAGCTTATTGGGAGATGTGTTTTTGCGCCGTTTGGAGTTGAAACTCTCGGGCCGTGGGGACCAAGTGCACACGAAATTTTCAAGGCGTTGTCAAAACAGCTCGTCAACACCTCGGGTGACAAAAGGGCTGGGCAATATTTGGGCCAAAGGATCAGTATTGCCATTCAACGTGGCAATGCTGCCAGTATCCTTGGCACCTTGCCCATTGGCAGCGATTTGGAGCAAATGTATTATTTATAATATTTTTTATTTAGTTTTTTCTTCATTTTAGATTTTAGTTATATTTTTATTTATTAATTAGGTTTATTTTTATTAATAGTAATTTATGTTTTAAGATGTAAGTTTTTAGTTTAATTAATATGTTATTATTTTTTTAAATCATTGTACCTTATTTTCTTCGAATAAAACTATATTTTGATATATTCCAAGTGATTGGTAGTTAGTTTGCCACTTCGAGTATTTAAGGCAATGACGTGCTTCATAGGCATACGTTAAACATTTCGAAAGATAATCATCATTTCTGCAACCGGTCGTATAACTTACCAGACTTTAGGTTTTTATCACGATGGATTGATTTTCAGACGCGGCCTTATTCACCACACAGTAGTGTTTTGTTTTAGGGATAATGATTTTTATCTTAAAAACAATACCTTTTTATTTCAAAAAGGGGTTTGTTCACCACTGAAGCCAAAAAAAACATTTGCTCTTTTGACAAATACACGCGGTATAGTTCACAATATATATTATTTTTGTGATACACGTAATTTATTTAGCTTAAATCGTCTCTTATTTTACTACCTACCAAAGTTATTTAATTATCTACAGTAAACACTACTAGTCATTAATGAACAACTTTTTTAATATAACGATAGAATCGATCGATGCACAGAGCTAGTAAGTCTATGATTTTACCAGACAGTATAATGTTCGATTATTTACGAGTAGTATTATTACTGTATATATGTATTACCTTAAATATGCCTATTCATTAAAATTTACCTATTAATAAAAATACCAGGGTCTCGATTCTGCTAATGTGAAAATATTGAATTACTATTCTATCACAACTCCATTCATATTGTCTGTTAATTTGGTATTATGTTAAAACATAACACAATCGTATTATGAATAGATTCGTGTTGGAATGGTATTGCGAGTTTAAAATGTATAACGTTAATAAATAGTAGAATATGAATATTCAACTTAGTGGAAAGTCACTGTCACGACTCCATCGAGACGCCATTGAAACATCATTGCGTTCGTAGAATTGAAGCCCTTGATTACAAGTATTAACAATTATTATTATTAACATTAAATGCTGCTAACAGTCTTGTTAATTGGTAATTTTACCAGGAATGAAATCCTGGACAAAAATAAAATGCATTAATTTACTGGACTATAAATGAATCAACACGAATATTGCGTTACAAGTCTTATTATTCTCGAATACCTTATATAAGATATTATTTAATGTTCAAAAAATTTTACAACATTGGTAAAAAGATATTAAATTGAAAAACCCAGTAATTACTATTAAACTTTTGTTATTATTAATTAATTAATTAATATTCATTAGTTAAATTAAAATACTATTTTATCTTTAAAATAATTCTTTATGTAAATCTTTAATTTAATAAATACAAGAAATTAGGAATAATTTTGTTATGTTTATCAAATGTTTATGTTCAGGTGCAAAGCTAAAAAGTAATAAAATTTAGTTTTCAAATATCTGAATATTGTTATATAAATATTTAAAATTTATAATATTGCTCAATTAGGTAAAAATAATAATTTATATGACAGTTACTATTGAAATAATATTTAAAAGTACATCACAAAATATATAAAAATGATGTTAAAAGCAAAAGCTATTTAAATTTCAGTTTAATATAACCGATACTCCTTAGTTGTGTATGACACATTTTTTTTTATTCGTTATGTATATGAACACTATATTTTTATACTATGTTACAAAGATTTAAGTATATTTACACAATCTAATATTTAACTCCATATCTTAATGACTTTACTACAACCTTCAAATTGGTATTTTCATTAAATGTATTAATTAAAAGGTATGTTGTATTAGGCTGGTGCAAATACTTATTTGAAAAAAAAAAAGAATACAAGATTTTAATTTTGACTAAAAGTTTCACTGTAAAGTGAAACGGAGGAAATAAGCGTGCCTAAATAGCACGGTTGAAAATGTGATTTGCTATTATAGTGGAAATAAAAATAGATTTTAATAAATCTGATACTTATGTAATTGTATATTTTTTTAGACCGGTATTTAAATGGCGATAATATATGCTATGTTTGACTTGAAAGCAAATCAATGCGTTTAACGCTCTTTTACCTATTTTTTTTAAGTGTATGAAAGCCATAGATCAACGCCAAGTCGAACGATTTTCAAAGTGAAATAAAGCGCTTAAAGCGCCAAGTGAAACACATGGACAATCGTACAGAGTGGAGAAGATAGGCCGTCGTTAGAGAGAAAGTACCCTAAATATTCATGATAGCAAATATTACTAACAGGATAAATCCTTTATTTTTAAAAATAAGTTAAACTGCATACAAAGTTTGTATTTTAATTCGCTTGCCTTGGGATTTTTTCTATTAAGTAACATTTGCTTTAATCAATATTTAGGGTACCTAACAGCCTTTATTTTCCAACCTGTATATAAAAGTTGTTTAGTTTCATGAAACTGCTTAAATTAAAATTTTATAAAAATAATTTATTCTTATCAGGATTCTAATTAACTTTTTGGCACCAGCCTAAATAATTTTATTTTGTATAACTTTATTTAACATTAACATATTCCATCCAAAAAATCACGTATAGTACGAGTATATAGCATATTTTTGTAAAGAAATAATTATTTATTATTTTTAATTAGGTACTTATATATATTAGAAGCTGGTTTGACAAGTGCTTTAACAATTAGTACTTGTAAAACGCTAGTCTGGGGCTGAAATCTATAAAGCTTGCCTAGGCTGACAAAAAACAAATTATGTGCTTCAAAAATACATTCCTTTTGCTATGCAAAGTCTGTAAAACAGTCTGTACTATAAATAATAGAAGTTCGAACTAATACTTGCGCTTTGCAGGTCTCAGCCCTAATATACACAAATCTTTAGTATTAAAAATGTATTCACAGTTTATTGTATTTAATTACTCTTACAGATATAGTGCATGATGTATTTCCATCGGAAAAACTCGAGCCTCAACGGATTGCGACCGCACCTAAAGTATTGATTAATTATTATATTAAATAAGTGACATTTTCATATCCAATAATGTCGAATTTTATTATTTACCCTATGTTTGACTTGTGGCTTTAAGCGCTTGTTTACACTTTATTTCGCTATGAAAGTCATTCGACTTGGCGTTGCTCTATGGTGCATTCAACGCTTTATTTTACCGATTTTACTTAAACTGTATGAAAACCATTGAGCAACGCCAAGTCCAAAGATAAGAAAAAACGCTTAAAGCGGCATAGAGATACCACCCTAAGAGAGCACGATAAATACGAACATTTTGGATAAAAAAACGATAGAAAACCATTATGCACTACATCTGTACTTATTATGTAAGACTATTTAATATAAACTGAGTAAATAAGCTACAATTCATTACTATGTCAAATGTTTGATTTTAATAGATTTTGTTGTCACTGTACCTAGTTTTTTATTTACCTGTTTTTCGTATGTCGTGTTTGACTTGAAAGCAAAGCTAGCTTTTTTTACTGAATTTTGCTTCAATCCAATGAAAATCATAGATCAACGTCAAGTATGAACGAAATTTCACAGCGATAGTTATGACCCAGTAACTATTTAGTAAATGCACTGCAAATAGAGAGCATCTGGATAATTAAATTGTATCTAATGTTGATAACCTTTAGTATATTAGCTGCAACTGCAGTCTACATATTTATGCTATTTGACTTTGGTTTTCCATTGAAGTAGCATTTTGACATTGGTTGCATACACCAAACCTAGGACCAATGCTATGTTCGACTTGAAAGCAAGTAAAGTAAATCTTGCTTTTTTTTACCGAATTTTGTATGAAAACCATAGACACACACCAAGTCGAACGACTTTCAAAGCGCTTAAAGCGACAAGTCGTCACACATTAAACAAAATTCAGTAACAAAAAACGCGCTTTACTTTGCTTTTATGTCGAACACGGCAGAGAAGAAGGGCAAAATTCCGTTCCCGCAATTTAGAAAAGATACTCGAACGCCTTGTCAAAGCTAAATTCAATAAAAAAAATATATAACGGCATTGGTCGTATATTACAAAGTTTACAATAGACTGCCAGTATTTTTTACCTCTTTGTTTTCTGAACTGATTGACATCTGTCAGTATTGTCAAATTCATAATTTTTTTACTACGTTTGCTTATTTCAACTTGTTTGCTCTTTAAATTTATTTTAATAAAAAGCAAGATGTTACTCGGAGAACTTTTCCCTGACTTTAAAGCTAACACAACAGATGGACCCATAACTTTCCATGACTGGATTGGAGATTCGTAAGTTCAATTTTAAATTACGATATGATTCCAGCTAAACCGGTACTAACTGGGAAATTGAATTAAAATGATATTTAGGCACAGTGTTTCTTAATATTGTCTTGTAAACCATCTAAGGTTGTCGTGTTACAGTTTCTATGTGTTTCTCGTAATTAAAAAGTTAAGCTTTCAATGATCGGCTTATAGTAAAGTTGGCTAAATGTGAACTAGTTTCTTAATAAAACGTGGTTTCTGACTACCCCGTAAGGGATACGGTCGTAATGATACTTTACTAAGCTATAAATTTATAGTATTCCACAATTGATTTGATTCTATTAATACCACTTTGTGGAGTCATTAATAAATTATCATTGAATGGGCATCAGACCCTCTTCAATCCGTCTGACCAGTGTGGCGACTGTAGACCAAGTCCCAGTAGATTGTCCTCATGCAAAAGGTTGATAGAGAATATCAAGCCAGCTTTTTGTCCTGGTTCATCTATGGATTGTTAAGAAATTAAGCAGAGATGATGTTATTTTTATCAAATATCCCAATATTGATAAAACAGTTAAAATATAAAGACTAGAGCTAGAATATTATCATTATTTGCTAAAAGATTTACAAACTGTTTATCATAATGCAAATAATTTCTCCACCAATTGAAAATGTTCAAAACATAAGTTTTATTCTTTAAGGAGTAATAAAACATTTTCATGCAATATTTGTTTATGATAATAGTCATTATTTACTTGTTATGTAATCACCTAATCCTTGTGCTTACTTACAACTACAAGTATAGTGCTTCTCAAAAACATGAATAAGATAACATCAAACTTTAACTTTTTGTTTTTAAAGCATTTTATTGGCCCAATAAACAAGGTGACTACTAATCACTCGATATATCACACATATCTGTAATAGGTATCATTATCATCACATCCACTAGAACACAATATCCTAGACATCTACAGCTAAAGATGATCAATTCTGTTAGTAGCTTTCTCTTATTATTGGAGCCACCTGATGACCTCCATAAAGGTCAGAAGGCCCATCACTTTCCTGCAGACCTCTGGAAGTATCCCTGTAGTTGGAAGTTAGTTAGTTTTTTAGTTATTATTTTTCACTCATAGGTTTACTTGTATAGGATATTAAATTTAGGTAATCTAGGTAGCCAGTATTCAACATTCTCAGCACACATACATAATGTACTTTAAAATTATTTTTTAATATTTGAATGTATGTTTATTAGAATACAAATTTCTAAGCATTCCATGGATTTACCATAGGGGTGCCAGGTCCATCGTGTGTGGGTAAGAGTTGAGAAGAATGGTGTCTCGGACTTGCGACCGACAATAGGCTGGTTTGAAAAGAGGCCTCATTTTTATTTTATTGCATAACAATAAGTCCACCTTTCATAATTCTACTCTAAAAAAGAAAGTCACTGTCAGTTTACCATAATAAGCCACATTTTTTGGGTAAATAATCAATTTGTGTTTATGTATTATGTATCTCTTGTTTTTCCAGATGGGCAATTTTATTTTCCCATCCCCACGACTTCACTCCAGTCTGCACCACAGAGTTGGCTCGAGTTATCAAACTGATGCCTGATTTTAAATCTAGGAATGTAAAGGTCATTGGACTCTCTTGCGACACTCTTGAGTCCCATAAGGGCTGGATTGAAGATATTAAAGCTGTTGCTGGTATGTATTTTAGGCTTGTATGTTAACTAAAGCAGTGGTGATCCAGTTGTAAGGACACTTTTTTTAAAATCACAAAAGGTTGCACTTTGAATCCCACATTACAACAACAGCATAGAGCAGATTAAGTCATTGGTCCTGTTCCAGTAAAGTGGTTGCCAAATAGTGGCATAGTTAATAAATTTCTGATTTTACCTTGCAGATTTTTTTCTCAGACATATACACAAACATTAACAGGTCATTTAAATCCGCTAAGCTGCTGGTCTTCTGCTAACAGCTTACTCTTTGGATCACTATGCTGCTTAGCCTTTTACTAGCAGGCAAAATAATTTAAATAATGACATGTCACAAATGTTTATGAGTATAAAGATATTTAGTCTTTGACTTTCTAATTGACATCAGAATCTTGCCCAACTGTCTGGCCATAACGGCGAATATAGGCCAAATTCTTCATAAATGTTCCGGTATCATCTAAAAAGGCAAAATAAGCACTAATTACATTTGCCTCAGCTTTAGTGAAACTAGTAAGTCCTTTTTGAGACTTAGTATTCATTTATATAACACACTGGCAAATAAACAAAAAAATAAAATAAATCATTATTAATAAGTCGACTTATAGCAAAGACCTATTATAACATAAATGATTTCATTAGTGACAAAAATAGCATGCCTTGCCTTTTAATGTTGCTGTATTATTATATTTTGTTATATTATATTGTAATAAATTAATTTAAATAATTATCATTATAACAATGTAATGTGACCATACATAAGTACCGAAGAATGTCAAATTGTCAATAAAATATATTAAAGTCTAATTGGGACCCTTTTAAAACCAGCCCAACCCTGGATAACCTGGATAAGAAACCCTGGATTCCAAGGAACATTTCTACCAAGTTTCATTAAAATCATTTTAGTAATAATAATTGCCTAATTATGTGTAAACGAATTTATAATAAATTACCTAATAAATTAAAATTGTTAGATTAAAATGTTTTTAAAAATCAATTAATAATTTGGTTAGATGTTTTATAATTTAAAATAATATTTTGACAATTGTAATACATAAATTTTAAGCTGACAATATTGTATGTTTTGTCAATATCGCTTTAGTAATATAGGCGTGAAGGTGAACAAACATACATACAGACTGACACACAGAAATTATTTATCATTTATAATATTTTAGGTGAAACTGAAATGTCTGATTTTCCCTACCCAATCATTGATGACCACGATCATAAGTTGGCTGAGAGCCTGGGCATGATAGATACTGACGAGATTGGCTCCAAAGGCAAGCCCGTCACTGCCCGCGCCGTGTTCATCGTCGACCCCAATAAGAAGTTCAGACTATCCTTCCTCTATCCCGCCACTACTGGAAGAAATTTCGAGTAAGCATATATCTATAATTACCTTACTTTTATTTACTGATGGACGACTTAGGGCTTATAAAACTTGTTAAAAAATAATTATTATTAGCCACTTTGTAATATGTATTTTCATTTCTTACATTTCTTGTAATTATTTAATAAATGCTATTTCAACGTAATGGTAGATTTTCGTTTTATCACTTGTGATCTACCTAACCAAAATACTATTTGTACTTACACTATATGATATTAACGCCATAATATAGAAATCTATTTTTACTATTTATATGTCACTGTATTTTCACATCGAATAAATCTTACTATTATCTATCTATACCAATATTGTAAGTGCGTGTGAAGACTTTAATCGCGGTTCTTCAAATCCTAACTAGTGAAAACATTACTTAATATATATTTTATTGACCATATATAAAAGAAATCATGTATATTTTATACAAAATAAGCTTAAATTCAAGGTAATTTAAATTATTATTGTACAAAAAAGTATAAAATCACTTTTCCTTATTTTCTAGGAAAATCTGAGGTTGCTTAACAGGTATGTTGACATGTCCAATACTAAAGTTTTAGGATTTTTTTAACTTTAAAACTTTGGTAAGATTTTACACTAGAAGGTGTTTTGTCACAAATGGTAAAAATCCGTTTTCTTTCCCATTTACCCTTTTTAATTTGTATGCTGTTTAATTTTATTTTATTCTCTTATAACCTTAACTACATTTTTCAGCTGGTCCTTGCCAGTATATCCTCCTCCTCCTTCTTCCACTATTCACAATCCGTATTGGCCTAGTGTTTTTTGTTATTAATGTCGTTTGCTATATCATCACGGCAATCTCAATTGAAGAATACAATAATTTATTTAATTGTGATATATCTCTCCGAGACATTGACGTGCTTTTCTTTGCAGAGTTTACCTGCGTTTTAAATTCTTTTAACAATATTTTATTACTTTTTCACGAGCCTACATAGAAAGTATAAACTCAAATAATACTTATTGTATGTTTTCAGTGAAGTCCTGCGCGTGATTGACTCTTTGCAGTTAACAGATAATGCTCATGTGGCTACACCTGCAGATTGGAAGGTAACTAGTAGTTTTTCAATAAGGTCGGAATAATAAGATTTCAGCTCAGCCAAGCTTTTGCACTATTAATTGTGGTGATGTCAGTCTGCACATAAAGCTGCAAATCATGACAAGGCGATGGTATTGATAAATACAGAAAACAGTAATAGAGACAGGATGCAACCTTGCGGGACACCTGTAGCCTGGTCACACCACTCCAGCGACACCCAATTAACTTTTTATTATTATTAACTGACGACCGTGGAGATTTTCATAGAACCATTTGAGAGCTTTAGACGAGACAATATGAGAGACAAGTAAATCAGGATTTACTGTGTTTAAGGTACATGTAAAGTCGATCAGTACAAGAACTATAACCTATGGGCTATGATTTTTTTCTATGCCACATCAGATTACTTTAGATTGATCAAAGCATGAGCTTGTTGTTCCAAATGTCAAAAAGTTACTGTATAAGCATGATTTACTATGAGCTTATCCTTAGGTCCATCTAATAATCCAGCCCTCAGTGTTATTTTTTAGCCAATCTTTTAAGTATTTATGTTATTTTATATAGTGTTTTATAGAAACAAATAATTAATTCTTTATTTTTCCTGCTTTCTGTTTTTTGCCTCCACTAAGTGTATATAGTCTAGGATATATTAACCAATATAGTTTCAGTGTCAACTAAAATGTAACACAGACCGTTCCCCAAGATACAACTATGATTTGGGAAGCTGATATGTATGTTTACTGTAGCAATCTTTTGCAACACTTTGTTTCAATAAACGATTATTACTTTACTGTTTAATATTGAAACAATGATGTATAAATGTAGCATTTTAATAATTTGTTATCGTTTTCTTGTATGATGTACTGTTGAAGACAAATCTACCAAAACATATTTCAAAAGAATTCTGTCTACTAACGCTACTTTAGGCGGGTTCGATGTTAACTTTTACGAGCGTCCTATAAGCGGAACCTTTGTTTAACTTAAAAAAATTGTTTCAGATGGGCCAAGACTTGATGGTATTGCCGAGCGTTAAAGAATGCGACTTGCCGGACTTGTTCCCCGCCGGTGTAACCATTCAGAGCGTACCTTCGGGAAAAGCCTATCTCAGGAAGACGAAATGCCCAATCAAGCCAGCATTTTAACCAGAATTATTACACTCAATAAATCTTCTATTTTTGTTACTTAATATAAAAAAGTTTGAAATAATTAGTGTTGTTTTATTATAACCTTATTAAAACCTAAACGTAGCAGTTCGCGTAATAGCCGTGACAATAGACCGAGACCAGAGAGAGAGAGAGACTGGAGACGGAGACGCAAGACCGAATGCAGCAAGACTCGTCTTCGCCCATACAAAGCCTAATGAAAAGTGACTTACGCGGTCTCCTGTCTTGTATTATGTTCCTTGCCTGTCTTGGTCCCGTATCTTGCGAACGGTTGCAAAACGGATGACTAAAATCTATAAACAATATTCTGATATACGACACTTGATTGGTAGCTTGCCACCTTGGTTATTTAAACATGTCAAAAGATAGTCGTCCTTTCTGCAACTGGCCGTCTATCAGTCTATTGTTACCTTTACTGATTGATAATCACGACTCGGATCACGCATGGGTTTATGAAAGGATGAATCTTGCAGAACTAATCTCGGTCACACTTCCCCACTGATAAGAGCAATCAAATCATTTAATGTTAAGTGTGATCTGGATATATTTCACGATTCTAAAAATACTTTCAAACCCAAAGTCTTGCAACCATTTCCGAGATCTCACAGGAAACTAAAATAATATTCAATTCAAATAAATAGGTAAGCATTGCAATATGTCTGGAAAGTCCAAAATGTTAAAATATATGTATATATATTAGTTTTTAATTTAAATTGTAAATACATATATGGTTATAAGTTTATTAGCTTAATTTTGTTTGCTTCTTTTTTTTTATTATTTTTTGCTTTATTATTAGAACTTTAATTCGAAAAATACAAGTTGACAAATGCTGTGCTCAACTGTAAAAAGTTTATGTACTAGATAAGTTTTCAAACTGTGTAATAATCTAATGTTAAGTATACCTATATACTGTTGTTTGAGTCTTAATAAATAAATATCCTTATAAACTTTTTGTTGACACCTATTTGGCTCAACTAACAACCAAACTATAGTTAAGCCTCGATGACGCGGGGCTAGTTTACAAGCTACAAGCCAGCGAGTTCGCTAGCAGCAAAAGCTAAAGAGTGGTAGAAGTTTAATTAATACGAATTAAATACGCTAACAAATAAAAGTCATGTTTTAAAAAAAATACACTAGCTGATAGTGTCACTTATAAGGTGTTATACAATTAGTACCTACGAGTACCTATGGATCACATTGCTAAGTGTGCGTCGTGTTTATTTACAATAACTTAATTGGTGCTCAGAGAGCAAGTAACCAACTTGTGGAATCGTTAATAAGATGTCATAAAAAAAATGATATCAGACCCTCGCCAACCCGTCTAGCCAGCGTGGCAAGTGTAGGCCAAATTCTGCCCCTAGTGGCTATGATGTGATGTGTACCAGCTGACGGCTTACCTTTAAATTCTTAACTTTAATAGTTACAATTACATATACTTCAATTTGGCGAAAGTCAGCCTTAGGAACCTTTATCGACTTATCTTAGTTTATTCAGTCCAGAGTTTAAATTCATAGGTTTGCATAGTAAAATAAAACGATAATTTAATTCATAAGAGTATATTAAATATTTATGTTTTGTACCGGTTAACAGCCCCGGCGTTTTGGAATCGATCATCGGAAGTTGAAATACTCCTGTGGAGCCGTACACAGCCTAGTCATAGAGAAAGCGGTTCTTCACTTTATGTTTATAGTAAACCCCACATGTTCAGTGTGCTTAGTGTAACATGCAAGTTTCGGAAAACGTAACTGCTGTAGTTACGTTTTTCTATTTTACATTGCGTGTTATTGCAAGTTTGGCTATAATAACAGGCAAAGAACATCGAAAATTCAGTAAAAAAAACTCTACTACTATAGTTGCGTTTACGAAACTTCACTGTCACACTAGGCATACAGTATATAGAAAGTACCAAAGGCGCTTGCATAAAATAACATATGAATCTAACAGTTTATACTATAAATGTTAGCATGTGATGTTAGCGCGGCTTATAACTGTAACTCGGGGTCCGTCGCTCAAATCATAAAGGAAACGATCGCACTAATTCAATACACCTTCCAACGTATTGAAAAATGGAACGAACCGAAATGAATTGGAGAGAACGCGGACCGCGAAACTCGGGCGTTCTCTCTTTAATCTTACATATTTGTAGTGAAGAAGCAGCCCTTAGGTATAGCTACGTATTGATCGATACTTAGTCAGGAAGGAATCGCTTCGCCCGAGGCTAAAGTAATCAATAGAAACAATTCTATTTGTTTTGAGTATTGCCCTCCTTACCGACCGATCACGGGGCACGTGGGGCTTACAATCTTATTATAATAATGAGTACTAGAGATTTAAATTACTTTCAGATATACGAGTAAGTATTAAGAGCGTTTGACGCTTGTGCTTTGCTCTCGTTCGCACAATACAGCATTTTTAAAGATTATTTTCAAATTCAAATTATTTATTTCCATTTGGTTCACAGGTAATACAATATTATTAAAATTAATTAAAATTTAATTATGGATGGACTGAAATAAGTAAGTGACATTGCTGCCATAAACAAGTACTGCAGCTTAACCTAAATTTGTGCCTTGTATAAAGGCCGTGTCAACTTTAAGACTGAGTGTACTTTGAAGAAATGCAGTCTATTAACTTTTTAGTAAATACAATTACGGACAAGATTCCACTTTCCAGCACAAGCGATAAACGCTCTGAATCTGAATCTAAAACAGCTTAAGCTGTCTCAGATTTTTCTAAAAATACATTTTTTGTGGTCCCTTTAGAAACCTTTTTCATGGGAACTAAGGTCCGGTTATTCCTTAAGATTTAAGTCTTCCTTAATCGAATTCGAATTAAGGAAATATTGAACTACCGGGCCTTAGTAACCCGTTGCACTAAAATTACATTTGGCGTTTATACCATTTCTACGAGTAAGCTGTTGTCTAAAAAATACTATTTTACTAGGTATTTTTGCAACAGCCGGCCTTAGATAGTTTAAATATAGGATATGGTGGCAACGCGAGACGTTCGTCATACATTAACTGTCCCAATGACCAAATATGAAGCAAACATTTGAGTATATACTTATGTAAATATAGCGTCTGCTTACGACTAGACAATGATATATTTACTATAGCACAATATATAGATTTATAGATAGATAATACCGGTATGTGAGTTTATTTTCTCATTTGTACGACCATCGAACTTGATCGAATTATTAAGAATTTTTTTCTCACTAGTTCGGTTGCATTTAAATATTTCGAACACTGTTGATTTTATAGAAAATCATACGAGTATATCTAAATTATAAGCTGTTTCTATACAAGATAAAGTCAATTAATACAGGACCAAAGCTTAATGTGTAAATAAATACAAAATAACATCTACCCTATTTTTTATCAACACAAAAAAAAACTATTCATGGTAGTGTTCAGTTAATGTTTATAAACGAAGGATATCTACTTATACTTAGCCTGGGTTGCACCGAACGGAACTCTCTCTAATTCAAATTTAAAAAAAATAAAAATTGCCAAAAAACTGTACCAGCTAACGGCTAACCTTCAAAATAAAACTGATACATCTGACGACATTTTTAACTTTAAACATTACTTTTATACGAGGTTATATACACGTGAGTGATTAAAATAATTGATAATGACATCTTATTTATAGAAGATAGTTTTGGAAAAGTCTATGCTATGATAATTATTGCTGCCAATTCGTCGTCATAGAAATCTTAGAGTTCTGTGTCTACTTTATCTTCTCTGTTTTAAACGAGCCTGCGACACCGAAAAACCTTTTGCCTATCGCTCTTCTTTCCACGATAAATCTTTACGTTCTTCTCACAACTCTCTTCTTTCTGTTCCCTCACATCATTCTGGATTGGTTCCAAGGCGTGCATCGTCCGTCAACGTATTTAAAAACCTTCTAACCACATTATTTCTTGAGAAACAGAATGTACTTATGTCTCTCAACATTTTATTAATATATATGTATATCTATTTATTTATAGTGTAAGTATATATTCTATAGTATGTATGTGTATTGTTTTTTTTATTTTATATTGTGTATGTATATTAACGTGCTATAAATGCGTAATTTTGTTTATTAGCTATTTTAATATTTTTCTTTATCCTGCCCATCACCTTATATGATCCCCAAGGTTAGCTGGTGAAGAATGCCTTATGGCGTTATAGCTATGCGTTATGTACTAGGTTTTTAAGTGCAATAAAGTATTTAAATAAATAAATAATTCCTTCGCAGTAGCAGCCACAAAATTATGGAATGATCTTTCAATGAACATAAGGCTTTATATAATATAAATAGCTCTAAACCACGTTAGTCAGTTGTATGTTTATGTAAAATTTTGTGTAATGATTAGTATTTAGTATATTGATATTATAATACATAAGGGTATATAAGTAGGTACATATATATTATTTGGCCTGACTTTGATTCTGATACGGTAGGGCTTCTTGCCCTGTCTTGTAATATGTATTATATAATGTTTCTGCTTAATAGTGATATGACGATGATTTCTATAATCTGTGTGTGATATTTATTTTCTATTATTTAATTTTGTTATCGGCAGAAACAGCTTATATTAATTCATAAGATTTTCAATAACCAGCCTTAATTATTTAAATGCAGCCAAATGTGAGAAAAAGTTCTCGCTAGTTAAAGAAATGAAAAAAAAACCTCACTATTCCGGCGGCGACTAGACTAATGAACCGGACATGGACCAAGTCCTTGGAAAAATGACCGATCTCCTTTAATAGTTGTATTTAGTATATAGATACGTATACATGGAACATGAAGGATCTGTAGATTTTAAAAACTAAAACCCAAGTCTTCTAATATTTTTGCAAATCAATCTTATAGAACTGCTTCACTTACAGTTTTATCATACAAAAATCTCATTGCTTTCCGCATGCGGGAATAGCGCACGTCACGCGGTCCGTTAGCGTTCGTTCCCCACAAAAACTTCATATGAAACTCGACTTGAAACAGCTCCAATAACTTCGGATCCAACTTTACAGACTTTGCCTGAATAGCTTGTCGCGCATTTTTAATGTAATCTTCTTTACCGATTGTAAAGACTAAAGCCGAAGTCAAATAACTACACATTTCTACGTAGGATATTTGACTATGTTGGTCGAAGTATTCCTTGAATAAAGATTCTGTTGACGGCGTACTAGCGAAGTCTTCGTATTCTGAAATTAATTATTTATATATAAACATCGACAAGTTAAACATGGTTTTTTATACAGACCTAGGATTAATAAATGTATGGATTTTGTCTGTTAAATACATATTACTTGTATTATTATTACTTGATACTAACCCGCCATTTTGAAACACAGCACTGTTGTGAAGACATTAGGGACGGTGGTATTTGGTGGAAGACATGGATTACCCGCCAGCAAAGAGTTGAATATAGGGCGTAACTGTGATTCGTATAGCACGGCGTGTTGGGTATGCTGACTCCTCATTAGCACCCAGGCGCCTGAAAGGTCCTCCACCTAAAAGAATAACAAACAAAAATGTAAGGAAACATTTAAGGTACTTTCTATAATAACAATATTATTCATTCTAATTCATCATAGAGAACAGTCTTAGACCTCCACTATTAGAGATAGGCCTTCCTGATATTTTTAGAGAATTTGGCCAACACTCGCCACGCTGGCTCTAGACCCTCTAGGGTCCGATGTCAATTTCTAATGACAATTTATTAACGATTTCACAAGTTAGTATTAGTGGAACCACGACTGACGGCTTAACGTGTTCTCCGACGCAAGGGGAACGGTTGTTGTAAATCTTTGACAAATGTACGTAATAAAAGTGTATTTCTCATTGATGCCAGGGTTTGAACTCGCCTTTTTAGAAGATTGGCACGATAGACACATCGACGAGCTTGCCACTTGTCATGATTTATTTGTAAGCGTGGTTTCTGACCACCCCGGAAGGGAAACGGCCGTGATGATATTTCTATATACAATAGTAAGTGTAAATAACAATTTGTATGACAATATAATAAATACTTAAATGTAACAAATACTATTTTTTATTCTATCAGGGTGACTATATAGTCATATCTAGTGTGTATCATTACCTCCTTCGTAGTCAAGCCGAGCATGATTGCTGTAAATCCATAAATATTTCCCAAAGCATTTTTTACTTCAACTGCTAAAAGTATCCAATCATTAATAACATCAGCTCTTTGGTCGTCCGTGAGGCATGTCAATATAGTTACCGCTACCATCATCCGAAAGCATTCAAGTCTGTCCAATATATCCATTCTCACATTTGTACCTTGCGGTAAGAAACACATCTCGATTACTGGTAATGTCTCATCCAACCCGTCGATGTGCAACACTTTCTGGTACAAAAAGTCGGAGTCCACCTTGGTCAAGTGATTGGCCAATATACGTGGTCCTGCTGTGCGCAATAAGTATTTGATGTTACTCATTACTTCGGATTCAAGTGCCTTGAAATGTTGGGATCCCATTAATAGAGACTGGTGGTCGTTGAGGTTGATAAGAGAGCTCACTTGGTAGCTCAAATCTCCAAATCGAATAAGTTTCTCTTCTGCTACTTTGTAATTATAATCTGACAATTTGACATGGGTTGGAGCGGGATCGGCCGCGGGCACTGAGTGAGTCGAGTCTCCCGAAGTGTTGCCTGAGTCCGAGCCGGAGGGTTGATGGCTGGCGTCCTCTTGACGACCGGCGGGTCTGGGAGCTTCGTTTCTAGCCGGCTTAGGTGGACCACCGATGCCGACACTACCTGCATTGACACAATTTCCACCCGAACGAGCCCGTTGGGGGATATTATTTTTGCGACCAATAGCATGGTAAAACGCTATAAGAGTTACCAATTCCTCTGTACATAAGTTAGTATCTTTCGTTGGTTCGGTTTCTACATACTGGGATAGAGGAACAGTACGATTAATTGGATATTGAATCCTTGCACCCGATGCGGCTGATATCGGTTTTCCGGATCCCACATAAGACGTAATCAGGTCTGGGATCTGGTCGTATGCTTCGTCCTCAAATTGATATTGGCATCTCTTGTATACAGTGTCTGCGTTAATTTCGATCTAAAAAAAATCAAACATTTTATACAATTTCGGGTAGATGTTTTATATATAAAATCATTATAATAAATGCTAGACGCGTTCAAACTATTTTTTTCTTAAAATCTGGCCAGTACGCTATTGTAGTAAATTACCTTTTGAATGACGAAATGAAGATGTTGTCCGTTAGACCTACAACTTAAAACATAGTTGTCACGTTGCGAGGTCGACTCGCGTACGAGAAACTGTCGATCTTCCTGCAACAGGTTCTCAGCGTCTGTCCGGCTCAGAGCACCGTGGTACCACGCATGGGACATCAGTTTCTCAGAAGGCAAAGTCAATTCCCATTCCAATATCCCATCCGACATAGTGGTAAACGAATTCTAAAAAAATATGTTGAATGTCAGAAAAAAAATAAAGTTTCAGTAAACACAGAGTTCTAGACTTAGATGTTGTAGATGGGCTCAGAATATAACAAATTCTCGTATATATATATATGTCGTATATACCTCCACTAGCCAGACGTATTGGCGAGCGTCCGATGTAAATTTCAACTTTTTTCATTAATTTGTTTTATTTTCCTGTACATTTTCTGTCGACTTGTTCAATGAAATTCTACGAGTATGTTTTTGTAAAAATCAAACTTGGGTTTTTTTATGTCTTAACACCATCGGAAATCACTAGGGCTGATGAAATGGCCATACCTACAGTTCGATTGCCTTAAAACTTCGACGACTGTATAATTCTCTAGTGAGGCGATGGGGTCAAGGTAGGAATAGATGTAAGAGTACATCGAGGTGGGATGACAATTTTTGACAAGGCTAAAAACTTGAGACATCACCGCCTAAAACGATTAAGCATGAGAAAAACGCCATTGGAATTTAACAAATAGCGACAGCTTTTTCACTCATGAATGCACTTTTCCCTTTATATACTATACCTACCTACTTTTTGGTACAATCTTAAGAATGTTAATGTTGACATTTGTAACAAGACGGGGCAAGAAGCCAAATGGTATGAAAATGAAAGCTTGGCCATTCGTCACAAAATTATTTAGTTTATGAGAGTGGATTGCTGGATACGGTCGTGTTCGACGTGCACTTAAGTTTCTTTTTTTGTTGTATCACGGACAATACCTATGTCAATATAGTATATTGTATTACGAGTACTTATATCTTATCTATAAAAGTTTAAAAAAAATGTTAATAAACGTTAGTGGCATAAAATTAATGGAAATAAACATTTCGCATGAAATTGGCAACCAATACCCGGTCTATATTTGATCTCTTTATCTTATGTATAAAATCTTAGTGTAAAATTGAACCTACCATTTTTACGAGACACAATATTCACCAATTTACAAACAAAACTATGTTCGTTGAAAGATGCGGGATTCGCAGCCGCTTCATTGGGTGTGCGAGTTGAAGCGCGCCATACAATGGGGTGGGGTGCTCCGGAGGATTGAACCGATCAATAAAGAACGCGCGCATGCGTATTAAGTGCCTAATATCCTGTAGACGAACAGACTTGAAACAAAGAACCATGTTTTTATAATTTTATTATCAATTTAAATTACCATTTGCTTTAAAAAAAAAATAATACCAATAAACCAATTTTTATTAAATATCTGATTTTTTATTTCTTTTTCGTATATTCATTTAATTATAAAGTTTTATATTATAAGCCTTTGTTTTATTTTTATTATACTGTATTTAGTAATTAATAAAAATAAAAAACGAACCCTGATTTGTCTCTAGTCCCCATGTATAGAATTAGGCAGCAAAGTGGTCAGTTAATGGCATAGAAATTCTTTCTGGCAGAATTATTATTTTGAATACTAATAGGCAAGCTTTATGAATGAAATAAAACAACTTATGTGGTAGGGGTAAAAACAATATTAATAACGATAATTAAAAATGTAAATAAAACATTAAACGTAAACAATTTAGTGCCATAATTTAATGGCTATATATAATATGGATACATAGCTGGGCACCGTTAATCAAATAGTTAACTTCGTTAATCGTTAATCCGTTACAAAAAAAGCTTTGCTAAACGTTAAAGCGTTACATTTCGGAAGAATTAACGGAAGTTAATGTTAATCGTTAATCCGTTAATATGTGTAAAATTGCATTTTTATATCGTTGCGTTAGTGAACTTATAAAACCTGTTCTGGAAGTTAACAGGTTAATATATAATATTGTCAGAATGAGTTCTCTTTTTTGTCTTGCTTTTGGTTAGAGCCCGCCTTAACAATCTCTTCAAACTGTACGTATTGTGACTCATGTAACCCTTCTTACATGTTGTTTCAAATTATTCAGGCTTGATACATGAACTTTTATTTTGGTGTCTTTCGGCAAGCAAAAAGTATTTGCTGGCCCGATCTGGATACAAATTCCACATACTCAGTCAAATGTGGCCAAGGATTCTCATCAGAACCGCTGAAATCCGATTCCATGTCTTCCATGATATAGTTTTAATTACTACACTGCACAGTACACTTTTCTATCTAACTAATTACACTGCACTCTTCTTTATTTACACGCAAACAGTAATTTATAATAACAACAAACACAACACTCATCACTCTAAGCACTGGCGCTAGTACTTCGCAGTTTTCTTACTCGCACGCGCCGGCAAAATATATCTAGTTTTGTTTTTGTCTCACGCGCCGCCGCGCCCGGCACTTGTCGTTTCATACTTGTCTGAACCTGTTTTTCGCGCCACACCGCGGTGCCGTGCGGTAAATAGTGGCATTGGATTAACGATTAACGGACTTCTGCATATTAACGGAAGTTAACGTGTCCGTTAACATTTTTAAAAGTTAACCCGTTAATCAAAATGTTAACTTCGTTAATTAACGATTAACGGATTAACGAGTTAATGCCCAGCAATGTATGGATATTATATATATTTCAGTAGTTAGGCTGCTTATCCGTCCAGAGATTGTGCTAGGTAAATATAGTATCAATTTATCACATCACGTTTTCAAGAAGTTATACTTATTGGTGGATACTTTGCGCACCGCTCATTCCCCTCGCGCATCTCTCAAGGATAATCAGTCTTAAGAGCCAGTTGCAGAAAAATCGATAAACGAATTATTACAAATGGAATCCCAAGTTACAAATGTCGTAGCAAATATTAGATAAATATAAATTGCCAGATTAGATCACGACACAAAAACTTTCTCAATTTTCATCAACAGCTTACTGGCACTTAATACTTACAACCAGATGACAGGTGGTTTAAAAAAAACTATATAAATAATAATAAACTTAAATAAGACTATTTATACAGAAATTAATTAAAATTACATTTTAATCAGTATTATTTTTATTATAGTTCTAAACTTTTTTGGAAAGAATCAGCGTACTTAGGAAGAACATGAAACATAATATATGTAAATATAACGAATTATACAGATGTATAGTCAAAAAAGTGGTCTACCAGCTTAAGGTTGAAATTCAATTGCAAGTAGAAATCAGTATTTATATTTTCTCTAATAATTAGTAATGATATTACGATAGGACAAAGGGATTTAATATTATTTTTTTAAAGTTAATTTTCTTTGAGCGATATAATATTATTGCCTAAAGACATTGGTGATATGAAAGTTTACAGTGCAATAACCAGAAAAAATACAGTAACTTTTGCTCCATATAAATTGTTGTTTTCATGAATTTTACATCAAATATATAGGAAGTAATGTCAAAACTGGTAACCATTTTTTTTGCCGACTGTACTAAATCTGTATAAAATAAACTTAAACAATAATATTCTTTGAATTAATAAACAAAAATACGAGTATATTTTGGACCATGGCGGTCTTAGGTTGAAATCTATGAACTGTTCCTATGCTTTAATTATATGCTTTGTGTATGAGTTTTTAAATTATTTCAGAGCAGTATATGCCAACTCATAAATTTTCTTGTTCTACAATTTATTTGAATTGTTATTGGGTAAAAATTGAGCAGAATAGTGGATAGTGAACTTGTTAAATGTGTGATTGAAGAAATTAGGTTATATCTCCACTTTTTTAAGTTACTTAAATTCTGTAATGTTCAAAGTTATTTATGGTCTTTTGTTCAACTATAAATTTCAATTTTACCCTTGTAAGATGTCTAAGCAAAGAACAAGTAAAGCATAGGAACACTTTATTGATTTTCGCCTTAGATCTCTGGCTCAAATGATCTCCTCCTCTTCTTTGGAGAGCTATCGCGTTTGGATCTCTTCTTGGATTTGTGCAGCTTGGCTTGGCCATCGATCTTCAGAGTGTTGGAAAGGTTGCTCTCCTTGTTGGAGCAGTGCACCATCACCCGCTTGTGATGGATAGCCCCAACATAGGTCTCACCATTGATCCTGATTTTACACTTTTTGTCAATGCATATCTTGGCTGGAGTGCCCATCATCATGTCCTGGTGAACGTTCACTGGAACAGTGAGCAGAAACAGCTCCTCATCGTCGGTTATTGTAGTCCTGAAAGTAAAAACAACATTAGCAATAACTCAGGGACAAATCAAACTATTAAGGAGAAGAGTAATTTGTTAGCATGCCATGGATTTACCAGACAGGTGCCCATGCAAATCCATCATGTGTGAAAAAGAAAGAGGAGAATAATGGTGTCTCAGACTTGTGACTAGAGGAGCCCACCTCTTTTTATTGTGTAACATGACCTTCACCATCCACGATTGATAATTCCATTAATGCTGTCAATTGTGTTCTTTGTATTAATTCTGTTTATTTTTAATTAAGTATGAATCAGAATTGAGTGTTACTGTAATAACAAAACAAAGTATGTATACTTACATTGCTGACGAAGGCAGCACCGTAGACACTTCAACCCAATTAGACCGCGACATTTTCTCTCATGTACTTCTTATGTAGGCTTCAAAGTATCTGGAATGAAAGAAAATACTCTTTAAATTCACTTCACAATTCCCCTTGGTTTGGATAAATTAATATTTTAGTTAATATGAGTCAACAACTCAACAAGTTTCTGTTGTAGGTAATAAAGCTGAATGAATTGCAGAAATAAAAAGCGCGCATCAGCATATTGGCCCGCCATACTTACTCTTGAAAATCTCTGGCAACGAATGTCTAGGTAGTGTAAATCGACGTTAACAGGTCTGCAGTAACAAAGAACATCGGCATATCGGGTCGATTCTCTACTTAAGCAGGGAACGCATGCGCGAAGGTATCGGCGTCCTCCTTATCCAGAATCTACCTGCTGTTATAGGTAGGTATATCTACTTAACTCATTACAATGAAGGCTTACATGTATACTAAAACTACTGAATACAAATACGGCAGATACCACATAAGCTAACGAATCAAACAAAAACAATTTACATACTTACTTCACAGTTTTTTTCGCCAAACACCGGAACCCCGCACGCTGAGTCTGCGCGAATCCGCTCCCGCTCCAAAAACAAATATTGATGGTGGAATTGTATGGAACTGTCAAACAGAACGAGATAATAGTAGGGGAGCCGATTGACGTTTTTTATTGTTTTTCTTCGCTGAGAAAAAAATGTGCGAAATAAAACGAATTACAAAGACAGAATAAATCCAAAGAGTATAATAACTGATAAAAAGTATAATAAATAATCAAAGGCTGGGCTTACAAAAACAAGTGTCTGTAATTGTAACGATTAAAGTTAAAAATGACACCAGTACCAGCTGACCTTCAAATGACAATTATATATTCGACGCCATTTTTAACTTTAATCGTTACAATCACAGAGACTTTTTGGTGCAACCTAGCCTAAGCATTACAGACTATTCCTGTGTTCGTGTAGATGCTCAAAGCGCTCTTTCTTATTACTACTTCACTATTAATTACTTTAATTTACTTTCAAAGCAAAAATCATTAAAAAAGCGCGATAAGCTCTGTTGGATATTTAATTATTTGGGTCGTATGATTTGAATATTGGCGGCAACGCCTTTGTGCACCGGCGCACTCTTGTCGGCGACCTTCCGCCGTCACAACGCCCCCTGGTGGGCGATAGCGACTGTGCTCAGCGAACTTTCTGACGTTGACGGTTTTGCCGGACGCAACACCTTCTGATAGTCAGCAGTGGAACTATCACGCTGGTCGCGGAGCACATCGTTGCTCTTAAATTTTCGGTTGATGATCCGGTTCGAAGGACCATTGTGAACTAGAAACGACTAGGCCTGGTGAAAATACTCTGAAATTAAGCTAAAGAAACTAACCTTTTGTTCCGTATCTCGAATGTCAATAGAATTCTTGTAGTTTAAATAGCCGACGCGTCGTTAAATGCTCAGTGCCGACGAGGAACACAGCATAAATCCAAAACAATCAGAGCAATAAAAATATGCACAAAATTTAAGAGCAACGATGTGCTCCGCAACTGGTGTGATAGTTCCACTCCTGCACATCAGAAGGAGTTGCGTCCGGCAGAAACGTCAACGACAGTCGCTATCGCCCACCAGGGGCGTCGTGACGGCGGAAGGTCGCGAACATGAGTGCGCCGACGCACAAAGGCGTTGCCATCAATATTCAAATCAAACATTCCAAATAATGAAATGTCCAACATGTCCATGATTTCCCACATCCAGTACCTGAACAAACCGTGCGACTTCGTATGGGTATGAAGAGGCCAAATAAAATTCAATTTCGACATGATTTCTTAGGAAAAGATGTTTGATTCTATCAATAGAATCACATTTTAGTCATACAAAGTCACTCATATATATATATTTATGATTATTAATTTGGCTGTTAGCTCTTGGGCTAGAAACAAGACCATTGATAATAGACGTAATTTTTTTTTTCGGTTTTGGATTTATGAATATCAGCCAAATATTAACTAATACGTTGCTCAATAATACGGCGATTAAAGGTATTAATTAGCCAAACATACTTATAGTTATAATAATAAAAATGTCTATGAGGATTTTGAGTTCGACAAGTGTCGTCGCTCCCGCCATTATACACGGTCATATCAAGTGATGGTGTTTTGAAATTACTTTACTATGGCTATATGGCTAGAACCAATAATCATCCTAGGTATATGGATATGGAGTCAAAAGTGGTGCAGTTTTGTTTGAAAATCTATAAATTTGTCTCTATACATATAGAGGGAAAAAGTTGCAGTTTTTTTGCAGTTGTCCGCGCCTATAGCTTGTATATAGTCAACAGATAATGCCGTCAGTGACTCACTCCAAAGAAATACCTAGATACTTATAATTTGATGATTCCGACTCAGTTATAAACAAATATCTTGTTTAGGACTTATGCATTTTGTACCAATACCTTACATTAAATTTAAAAAAAATCGACAAGTGTCTGACTTGAGTCGTGTTATTTTAGTTTCTTTCTTTCTTTTATATCCATGCATCTTGTAATTCTATTGTTACTTGAAATCCATTAAAAGTTACTAAAATCTTAACGAACAACCAAGGCATTGCAAAGTTATGCAGTGTCATAAAACTATGATGGTTGTACTGGTTTTAAAAAAGTTGTATAAATAATTAAAACAAAATGCGTGTACTTAGTTTATTAAGTATTTAAATTAGTGGCTAGCATAAGTAGGAAAATAGTTACAATATGGGTTTGCTTATCACTAAGATTTGGAGTCTGTTCGGTAATGAAGGTAAGTGTTACGTGGTGTTTTTTATTTGCCACAGATAGCAATTCAATATGACCTTCTACCTATAGTGTAGGAATTTCAATCGTGTCGATTCCATATGTTTGTTTTTCTACAGAACATAAGCTGGTATTGGTTGGTCTTGACAATGCAGGCAAGACCACTATATTATACCAATTGCTGCTGGGCGAAGCTGTACATACACGCCCCACCATTGGCTCCAATGTTGAGGAAGTGGTCTGGAAAAATTTAAGATTTGTTATGTGGGACCTTGGTGGCCAACAAAGCCTGCGTTCTGCATGGAATACTTATTACACTAATACAGAGGTATGTAGTTTAGTTTCAAGGTAAATATTACCATTAGTATTTTTAGCATCCTGAAGCTTTGAAGGGTATTTTTTTTGTGTAGTATCCCTGTGTTCCTATATAGAAATTTCAAGCAGTGCTAGCATAAAATGCTAACATCAGTCATTAAATTATCAAAAAATATATGAATCTACAAGTTTAGGCTAAAAAAATACAATGTATGTTAGCAAGGCTTATAAGTGAAACATGGGTTATGTATGTTTCATACATATTGAGTTGCTTATGCAATGTAATTCATGTTATTAATTGCCAAAATAATAGTATTTGGTTAGATAAATTGAATGTCTATTTTGCTTGCAGGTTGTTATTATGGTTATTGATTCAACTGATAGACAAAGGTTATCAATAAGTCGGGAAGAGTTGCACAGAATGTTGATACACGAGGAGCTTCAAAGATCTTGTCTCCTTGTCTTTGCTAACAAACAGGTAATGTATGTTTTAAAACAAAGCAAAATGCTACTTCAGTGTTTGTTTTAACCCTAGAACTTGTTACAACAAAAAAAGCTGTTCTTACACCGATTTCACATGTAGGTACCAACTTTGGTTGGTTAATTTAGTAAAGCATCCACATGTTGGCTATTAAACTAGTTCTGTCCTGTCAAAGCCAATATGACGCCTCCGTGGTCTAGTGGTAACAAACGTTGCCGTGAACTCGGGAGGTCGTGGGTTCGATTCCCACCGGGGGCAAAGTTGTACATTGTATAATTTGTCTCGGTCTGGGTGTTTATATGTATAATATGTATATATTTACAAAAAAAAAAAAAGTATAATATGTACTTTATCAACCATCTAGTTTCCGTAACACAAGCTTACCGCTTACCACGGAAATTAGATGGCGCTGTGTGACCTGTCTGAAAAAAAATAAAAATATATATAGATATCTAAATTTGCTCTAAGCACACTTATAGTACCAAATAGAACATTCTTGATAATTTTTAAAATAAACATAATATTTTGTACAATAATTATGTACAATATTTCTTTTCACTATTATTTCTTAGATTATTGTTTGTAATATAATACCTATCTGTTAGTTTATGTTTTATCACAGCCCCTAGAACACAGATTCCTAGACCTCCAATATTGGAGATGGGCCTTCCATAATTTATGGAGAATTCGGCCTACACTCGCCACACTGGCCAGATGGGTTAGCGAGGGTTGGATGTAATTTTTTGAAAATCATATATAATTAAGGATTCCCCAAGTCGGTATTAGGGAACCCAGGACCAATGGATTAACATGCTCTTTGAGGTATGGGAACTGGGGTGTTGTAACCATAGGGTTATAATAATAAGATAAATGTATGTAAGAAAAGCGTATTTCTCATTGGTACATGCAGGGGTAAACTGGCCTTTGTAGGACTTTAAGGAAAGCATTCTTACAAGTGAGCCACCACTGCTCTTTATATTTATTTGTTTATTATTTGTCCATAGGAACTTATAGGAACTCTTGGATTTGTTTTGGTTACAATTTTTAATTAAATATAATTCATTCATTACAGCCCTTAGAACACAGTGTCCTAGACCTCCACTGCTGGAGATAGGCCTTCCAAAACTGGAGAATTTGGCCTACACTCGCCACGTTGGCCAGACGTCTTGGCGAGGATATGATGTCAATTTTTTTGATTCCACAAGTTGGTATTAGTGGAAGCGGGACCGACGGCTTAACGTGCTCACCGAGGCACAGGAACGGTGGTGTTGTAAATGTACGTAAGAAAATTGTATTTTTCATTGGTTCATTTGGTTTGAACCGATCTTTGTAGGATTTAAGGTACGCATTCTTACAACCGAGCCACCACAGCGCCTTAAATACAATGTGCAACTCTAAAGAAAATCTAGGTTAACAGTAAATAAAGAATATTGTCTTGATTGAACTGTTGTTGTCAGGGAACAGTTAGTTAAGCCTAATGCTGGATAGATAGAAGTTTGGTATACTTTACAGCTGCTAAAGTATACCAAACTTGCCACACTTACAGTATTGTTTTAATATTTAATCATTAAAATGCTATTAGGACTGTCACTCCGCCATTCACTTGTTAGTCATAGTTGAGACAAAAACCCAAAGTGCTTAAAATATATTTATTGTAGTGATTAAAAAAAAAGATTTATATTTGAGTAGAAGGAAAATAAACTGAAAAAAACATTTCAAATAAATGGGTGGTCCATAAAGCCATGCTGACAGTACTGACGCTGCATGCTCCTGTAACTTTGTTAAAGTTGCTACAGCCCGATCCTAATATCAATGACATTGTATTATACTGAAATTGTATGTAACATACAATAATAAAATAGTTAAAGCATGTTTATTAAGAATGTTGTTTTTATTAGGATGTGAAAGGTTCTATGACGGCTGCTGAGATTTCACAACAGCTGGATCTGACTTCTATTAAGCAGCATCCCTGGCACATTCAGGGGTGTTGTGCCCTGACTGGAGAAGGGTAAGTTAAAATTCTCACTTTACTAGTCTGCGTTTTTAAGCGTGAGGATGGAGCAGATGGCACTTTCTTGCAATCAGTGCACCTCCAGGTCGTCTTACGGTCGCCGAGCTTACGAAACCCATGCTCAGTGATCCCTGCACACGGGTAGTGGAAGTTTAGGCTGCATACAGTACACACGACGGGATCAACGGATTTGTCACAAGAAGATAAATGTCTAAACATTCCATAGGTTCATCATGCAGGTCCATTGTGTGTGGGAAAGAGATATGAGACGAATGGTGTCTCGGTGTGTGAACTTGGTTCGAACCCCGGCATGTACCAATAAGAAATACACTTTTCTTACATACATTTACACATCACCATTGCCGTGCTTTGAAAAAAAGTTAAGCAGATTGTAGGCAAAATTTTACTGAAAAAAAATGCAATACTTCATAGGCGTGAACTGTCAAAATTATCATTCTATATTAAACGAACTATAGTACTTATAATTTTAAGTTTATTCATATTTACAGTTTACATATGGGGCTAGAGTGGATTGCAAGTAGAATCAAGAAAAAATGACAACCTGACAAGAAATACAATGTGGCTGTTTCCATTAAACATCTAAAATTATTGTTGGTGTCACATTTTGTCTCCTAATGTTAACTCATTGTATTTTTATACATTAAAAAAAATATTATATAAATTTTGTAAAAATATTTTAGATACTTTATAAATTAATAATGGGGTTAAGTACAAAAATTGGTAAAGATTTAAATGAATTTTGTGACAATAGTACAATAACTTTAGGACACATTCTACCTCTTGTGTTTTAAGAACCTTGGGACAGCGCTAATATGGGTATAAACAATTTTCTGCCAATTGTATTTAAAACATATTTCTAAGGACTATCTCTTTCCAATCCGTTTTATTACAATTAACAATTATTTTTACTAACAAAATGATAAATAAATTAGGTTTATTAAAGTAGACAAGGTTGTTTTTTTACTATTATAATTTCAAATATGTAGGTATAAGTTAATAATATTTTTATTCATATAACTAAATTAATGCGCGGTGGTGGCTCGGTTGTAAGAACGCATTCCTTACATCCTACAAAGGTCGGTTCAAACCCACCCGGCATGTACCAATGAGAAATACACTTTTATTACGTGCATTGGAGAGCCCCGGTTTCACTAATACCAACTTGTGGAATCGTTAATAAAAAAATGACATCATATCCTCGCCAAGCCGGCGTGGCGAGTGTAGGCCAAATTCTCCAGATATATGTTCTAGAAGGCCCATCTCTAGCAGTGGAGGACTAGGACGCTGTGTTCTAGGGGCTGTAATGAATTAACTGAATCCTTTCTATACAAAGGAATTTTTTTCAAGGACGGATACGGATATTGATCGCAAAAGAGGTTTTAAAGCTTTTGCATCCCTCTCGCTCGCACAATACAATATTTTCAAAGCACTTTTGAGAAATGTACTCTTTCGACAGGATATAATAATCATACAGGGTGTTTGGAAGGGAGCTGTACATACGCCTAGGGTAGAAACTAGGGATAGTCTGCTACCTACCCCCGCCCAATATATTGACCTTGGCCTCAAGGTTTTTTTTTAATTTATTTTTTATTTGACTTTTTTGTGATTTTTTTACTAAAACTACCTGTCGCTCAAAATCTATCCATGAGACCGGTCTGCTAATGGTCTTGTTTTAATCGTCAGAGTCTTAGGGTCCTGCAAAAAATATTTTACACCAGAAAATTGTGGAGAAGAAAAGTTATGGGCCCTGAAGTACCGTAGTAAGGTAAAGAAATAATTTTAAGGGCAACTTTCTATGGGGTTTAAAAAAAAACTAACAGGGTTGGAGTTCTTCTGATTTTTTATAAATCATCCTCAGTCCATGCCCTTTCTAACGATATGCTAAAAGTGTAATTATCACTTTTAGTTTTAAAGTTTTTAATTAATTTCCGCAACTAGGGCACTTTAAGCAAAAATTTCAACTAATGAAAATTAAATGTGTTCGATCGTAAAAGGATGGCAAATGAAACAAAAAATTTGGTAACGACTAATGTTTTTTTTTAAAATTATTTCTTTACGTTACTACGGTACTTCAGGCCCCATAACTTTTCTTCTCCACAATTTTCTGGTGTAAAATATTTTTTTGCAGGACCCTAAGACTAAGGATTAAAACAAGATCAATAGCAGACCGGTCCCATGGATAGATTTTGAGCTACAGGTAGTTTTAGTAAAAAAATCACAAAAAGTCAAATAAAAAATAAAATTAAATTTAAAAAAACCTTGAGGCCAAGGTCAATATATTGGGCGGGGGTAGGTAGCTGACTATCCCTAGTTTCTACCCTAGGCGTATGTACAGCTCCCTTCCAAACAACATGTATATTTTAGTAAAAAAAAGCAAAGTGTTTTCGTAATTTTGCTCTGTCTAAAATCAATATATGAAAGTAAAAATGCTTACCGAAAACCAAAACCTACGGAGAAAGAGAATTATGAAAAGTATTTAAAATATTATAATGCTAATAAAATTTTAACCAGAGAGACATTTTGTTTTTTACTCAAGTCTACAAGCAACTTTGAAGAAAGCATTCAAGTTTAATAGCAGAATTATAAAGGGTGTCCAGCGGAAATTTCTCAACTTTAAAATTTCATATAAAAAAAACTACATAGATTTTATTTATTTTTATTAAAACAAAATGTACAACATTAATGCGGATTTCATTTCTTAAACACTAGGTATATCATTTAAATGATGACCGTTTTTTTGTACGCACTCCTGTAGTCGGACCTTTACATTTGCAATCACGCGACGGCAAAGCTCTGGAGTAATGCTTTGAACTTCACGGCGATTATTGGCCTGCAGGGCTTGAATTGTCCGGGGATTGTTCTCATAAACCTTCGATTTAAGGTAACCCCATAAAAAAAAATCGCAGGGCGTGAGGTCGGGTAACCTGGGTGGCCATGAGATGTCTCCGTACTTGCTGATCAGTTTATTTGGAAAAATTGTTCTTAACTTTTCCATCGACACCCTAGCTGTATGCGGTGGCGGAGTGACACCGTCTTGCTGAAATTGTGTCCTATTGTTGTAACCTGAATACAGCTGCAATTGCGGTAGCAGAAATTCGTCTATCATACGGCAATACACCGGAGTGACTGTTGCCCCTTGGTTAAAAAATAGGGCCCAATTACACCGCTAGCCGAAATGGCACACCAAACTGTGGTTTTCAAGCAATGTAAACGTTTCTGGTAATCTCTCTTGGGTTGTTCGGGCACCAGTATCTCATATTCTGTTTATTTACATATCCATGAATGTGGAAATGTGCTTCGTCACTAAAAAAATGTTTCCGAACGTGGTAGGTGTTCGAAAGCGTTCCAGCATTGTTCTTGCGAAGGTTTCTCGCAAAGGATAGTCACTTTCGTTGAGACCCTGAACAATTTGCATTTTGTATAGATGGAGTCTTAATTTCTTCTTTAAAATAACATGCACTGTTGACTTTTTGATTCCTGTGGAGGCTGCAATTTTCCTAATCGACTTGCGTGGATTTCTAATGATTTCATGTCGAACTTACACACGTTCGGGCGTTGCTGCTGATGTTGATGGTCCTGAAGGAGTTCTGTTGAGCGTGTCCCTTCTTGCCTAAATCTTTGTACCCACGACCAGATAAGTTGCGTGCTCGGCCCATCACTTAAACGCCGAATATTAAAATGAGTACAAAACGTTCGACGCGCGCGAACCAACGATTCACCATTCTTTAAGATATTGCTCAACCGCAAACGAGCGGTGCGCTCCCGTCCAGTGACTCATAACTACTAACAAATCCGTAAGTACCGCGCTTTCAATGGTACCCCTCCTGCCCACCTCACCCCGCTATTACTTCGATAATTGCCGTTTAAAGTTAAAAAAATCCCGCTGGACACCCTTTAATATTAAGATAGAGTTTTATGTTGTTTTCTTGGGATCAAGTTTTTTTCCAATAGGTATTTCTTTTAATGTTAATATAAAAAAATATGTTTATTATTATCGACTTTCCAATGTGTGGACATGTCCATATATGGACTGGCTCACTCCTTTCTGTATGCCACTAAGGAAGGATTCAGTTACCGGCCCTTAATCCCATAAACACCTGTGATTTATAAAAATTCTATCTTGATTATACACAATTGTTTATTGGCCAATAATATTTAAGGATATACCTACGTGTGACTTTGGCTGTGTATGCTCTTTACTTCAGACTAATGTGCGATTCCATTAATAAAAAAACAACTTTTCCTAAGAAACAAAGTCAAAATATCTTTATTCACGTAATACTATTACAGGTATTTGTGACACGATATATATTTTTTTTAATGAATCTACTCCTGTTAGTGGACGACTAACCAGCGAATTGGAATTCCATTGACCTGTTAAAGTTTAATCTGAGTAAGAAAGGAATCTGCAAGGAAATCTCATCTATAGCAGATTTACAAATGAAACAAATACAGAATTACACAACAACAATAAATAAATATCTTTCAAATTCACCTATGAGTACCTATGAGGTATGTCCAGGTATGTCAGAATTAAGACTTGCCGTGTGCCCGAAAGCCGACAAAACGCAGAACCCCTGCTAATTTAAGAACAATAAATTGAACGTATTCGGCAGAGGTCCCAGGCCCCACAGTAGCACCCGATCACGGACATAACGCATGTGCCAGCCATCCCCCCGCTCAACAAAGTTAGTTATTAAAGTTAAAAGTACCTAACTTAATGTTAAATTCAAAATATTTATATTACAATAATAGTAATAAACAGTATTACTGAATCACAAGAAATAATATTAACTAATTAGTTATTACATTAAAAACATTACTACATACTTAATAACTGTAAAATAAAATACATTATCAAAAGATAAGTTATATCTAGAATTAGTTAATGTTTGCAAAGTTATATAATATCATTGTTATTAATATAATCATTAATTTTGCTAGAGAAGCTCTGCATATTTTGATGAATTAATTTCAGTTTAGGAATCTTCTTTTCTGTTGTCGTATCTAAATGTTTAAAAATGGTTGTACAACTTGTACTTGAATCACAGCGTTAATACTTAATATTAAATTCGTGGCTGTAAAAAGGCCATGTCAGCTTACAATCTAATAATAATTATGTCCATAAATATAAATTCGTGTGTAAAAGCCGTGTCAGCTTACAACTACACAAGTATAATATTATGTCAAGTAAATTGATAAATTCCATGTCCGCTCACAAATAAATCTACAAATATAATAATGTTATCTTTTGTTTACTGTTTTTTGTAAAATATATTTTATTATACCTTTAAAAGTATTAATGGGTGTGCAGTAGTTAAAAACAGTGGTTTAGACGGTCATTAAACATTTAACCCATTCCTATACCTACGCCATCAGTAAACAGTAAGGTGTTACTGGTCGGCTCCTCCTCAGTAGGTAAGCTTATAAAGGATAATGCTTGAGTTTTGTAAATTATCACTACAGCAACAATTATTATTTAACAGGGAATCTAGCTTCTCTCGAGTTATATTTACCTAATTCTATATTTCATCAATATTTTTAATCTGCTCGTCTAGTTCAAGCTGTGATGTATTTATTATATTTGCCAGTTATGTCAAACACTGGCTTAAACTATTGATTTGACTACTATACTTTTGAGCCTCACAGTCATATTTTAATTGTATATTGCTAATGTTGTAATTGCTAATTGTATAAACTTAGCCTCATCAAGGAGCCTACGCCTCTCCATTTTTAAGGATATATTCCTTGATTTATACACATTATTACTAAGTGTATTTTTTTATATTTTTGTAAGTTTAACTAACCTAAAATATTTCTTAGTACTAAAGATACTATTATAGTACTTGACTAACCAATTTTAAGTCCTGTTCGACTAACTCATCATATAAACATAGTGTTTGTTCAATTTGGCACTTCAGCTTCTCTTCCTCCAACAATGAGACTGTCCTATGAGCTTCATTAAATTGGCGCTCCAGGTGGCTGATACGATCCAAAGACAGTTCATCCAAGGAACTTTTTAATTTTCGCTCCATATCCAGGGCACTTCTCTGTCTTGTGGTAATCATTGCTGGCTCTGGAAACTCAAAAAAAGCAGCAGTATCCAAATCTTACAAGCGTTTACTGTGCCAGGTCATCCAAGACCTTCGATATGATGAGTTGATCGAACAGGACTTAAAATTAGTTAATGAAGTATCGCGGAACTAGAGTAGTACCTTTAGTACTAAGAAATATGTTAGGTTAGTTAAACTTACAAAAATATATAAAAATACACTTAGTAGTAGTGAACAAACACTATGTTTATATAATGAGTTAGACGAACAGAACTTAAAATTGTTGAGAAGTTTTTTGATTCCGAATAGTTGAAACTTTATAATTATGTTTCAGATTTCCCCAAAATATTTTAGAAAAGAATAAATGGCAAAATTCTTCCTTAGAAGGTCACTGCAGTAGTGGCACGTGTGTCGGGTCCCGGTCCGTCCCTAAGGGCCTAGTTGAGTGGGGGGATGGCTGGCACATGCGTTATGTCCGTGATCGGGTGCTGCTGTGGCTGTGGGGGCCTGGGACCTCTGCCGAACACGTTCAATTTATTGTTCTTAAATTAGCAGAGGTTTTGCGTTTTGTCGTCTTTCGGGTTGCACAAGAGGCTTGGGCAAGTAATTTATTTTAGTTTTGCCTTACCTGGTAGGGTACTACTGTACCAGGTATTGTGTCCTTATAGGACAATCTTGGAGTAAAGGATATCTATTTTATGTTGTTGTGTAGTTCTGTATTTGTTTTAATTTGTAAATCTGCTATAGCTGAGTTTTCCTTGCATATTCCTTTCTCAGTCAGACATTAACAGGTCACTGGAATCTGCTTTGCTGCTTAGTCTTCCACTAGCAGGAGTAGAATCATTCAAAATAATTTAAATAATGACGTGTCACAAATGTCTTTAATAGGTTTACGTGAATAAAGATATTTTGACTTTGACTTTTTTTATATACCTACAGTGGTTTTATTTTTCATAGAATCGTTTACTTTTAGATGGTGTAAATAAATAAACATAGAAGAATATTTTCTAGGAAACGCAACTGAAAAACTATATTTTTCAATTATTGTATAAATTTTTTATCGTTTAATTGAAAATATTACGTTGAAATCCTTAAATAATGTAAATTAAAATGTTACATTACCAAAATATGTGATTAGAAATCTTTGAAACTTGGGGTTTGCAAAAAAATTTTTTTTCAAATATTAAATATTAGGTTTCCAAATTAATTTAATCAGTTTTTCGCATTTCCTGGCAAATTTTCCCGAAGTAATGTTATTTCCACTAAATGTAAAAAAAAAATTGTAGATATAAAACACGAATGAATACATTTTTTTAGATTTTCTCGGTAAATTTTTGGTTAAATGGAAAAATGGCATACACAAGTTATAGATGTTTTTTTTACCTATATTAGCTTGTGTTCCACTATTGCTATTTTGTTTATATGTTTAATGTACCTAATAAGCTGTTACTTTTTAAAAATAAAAAATCTAACATGTTTTGTAGTTTAATTTTTATTACCTCAAACAAACATTAACTTTATATGTAGCTAGATCTGTGTCAAATCAGACAACACGAAAACGTTGCAATCTTTATCGATAATCTAAGTCAAGGCAGTCGCGAACATCACTATTCGTTTCGCACACATGCGCATTTCACGCAACCGGTGTTTTTCATTTTTGGTCTCGCCCTAATCATTCCATTGCCAATCTATATATACTAAATCTATGCTTCTAACCATAAACTATATCTAAAATCTTCTTAATCTTATTTTAACGTCCCATCATGGACTAACTATTTTTATTGCTTTTCAACACAGCACTTATTTTCAACTTTTTCGCATTAACTGTCAGAGCTAAACTAACACGCCGATACGTATGCTATTCCATTATCGATTACATTATGATGTGAAAAAACATCTTAATCATCGAAACACGTAATATAATGTATATTATTGGTCAATTATCACTCCTTGACAAAATGCACTACGGGTACATTTAGGTCTGTAATTTAATTGTTAATATTCAATAAAATGTTTTTTATTCCGTAATATATGCGAATTTGCTCATACTTGTTGTTTTATTTTCCTTACAACTACCTACATTAATAGCATAGTTGAGCAACACTTTCCAAACTTGTAATTATCATTGAGTATTTTCAATATTAAAATTTACAGTTTACTATTAACGGAATGGTTTGGAAACCGCTGATCAACATTTTATATTAATAATACAATCTATAGAATCCATCTATCAACGTCTTAGTACTATGTGATACTATGCTGTTTGACAAATACAGGTAAGATAAGGTTAGTATTTAACAAACTGTTTTAGCAGCCAATATCTAAATCCTTAGTGGCATGTGTTTACTTAAATACAGAGATAACCATAGGAGATTCGGTTTGGACCCCACCTCCCAACAGATTTGAAACACGTGTCATTATAAGCGTCTAGTGGGTAAAATATTTATTTACGATGTTTCATCAAACAATAATTAAAAAATAAATACAAAAAATATTTTGGGTAGGCCCGGAAAGTAGTGTTGCCCAGCAATACCAAGACTCAATAAAGTAAATACATGCTTTACCTCGATAGGGCAAAATCTAGCTAATGAAACATTGACTAAATTAAGAACCAACGACCACGAATTGGCAAGAAAAAAACCTATGATAACACCACCATTACAGTCAATGGCAATATTCCTAACAGACCCTGAAGAGGTTAGTACAATTATATCACAGTTAAAAACCAATAGTGCTCCAGGAATCGACCAAATATTTTGTCAGATCAAAAACTAGCCTCCCGAGTAACCAATTTCTTATCAGGTATCACACTTACCCATGTATGTAAATCAATGTGCTCCGCGACAGGTGACTACATGCAACTTCAGCGAGTCGACAGCGTTAAATAGGCGTTTTCATTGATGAAGGTCTTTAAGTGGCACATACAAATCTCAGAGTTAACGGCCCGTGTGAGGAAACTGATTTACACATTAGGAACTTAAGTTATGCCGCTGGACATTCTCTAATTATTCAAATATATAAAGCCCTATGCCAAAGTATAATGGTACTGCATTTGTGCCTGAGGGGGCGCATTCAAAACACATTAACCTCTGTAATAAACAGTGTAACCTGTTTTTCGATTTGTTTTGTATGATTATTATTGGAAGAGACTGTCTCCTGTTATACAGTACAGATAATGCAGGAGACAGGGAGAAACTATTTTATTTTATTAGGAAAACTTATTTTAATTAGACATAAATATAAACACTTAAACCACTAAAAACTTTCCACAGATAGAAACAACAGACACGGCACTAAAGTAATTTCTTTAAGAAATAGTCTGTAGTATAGAAACATATTTTCAAAAATATTATAAAACAATAATACACAGTCGTGTAGTTACAGCAAAATGATAATAATAGAAAGTCAAGGTAGCGACATATCAAAGTACTTTGTACTGAGTGCTCGCCTAGCCGCCTTATAGCTAGTAGAAAATAGGTCAAAATCGAAATCACGCAAAAGCTCATCAAATAGACCAGGTCCTCCAGATGAATGAATTCCGACGATAGCTCGTAGCAGCGTATTTGTATAAGATGTTTCCTTAACTGCTCCTCCACTTATTTCTTCCAGCTGTAAATCGGAGGGACGCCGCGACTCGAATAGTACTGTCAAACTCAGGGTACATCGCAACCGTACCATGAAACCTCCTTGAAGCGTGTTTGTTATTTTCGGTTAATATTTCAATGTTACAATTTTTTTTTTGTTATACAAGAATATTCATATGACAGACCGCATAGTAATTCTGCCAAAATGAATAATTAGAATATGGGTACGCAATCTTCGATGTTACAAGAAATAAAACTTATCTTACCAGATAATTTAAAATGGTAACATACCTTCCTAGGTTTTCGGAGTTTACAACTAAGAATCTATCGATTTCGAGGAACCCGTTTGGAATAAATGGTTGAGTGTAGGAGCTGTTAAGGAAACGTCTAATGCCGTGTTTAACTTGTGATTATGGTACCTTTTCCGCACTTAGTCTCTATTGGAACATTGTGCGTGACCTTTACTCCTTCAGTGGAGCTATCCGATCTCCTCCAGGAAGGCCAGGAGACCCGTTACGTTCCTGCTAACCTCCGGAAGAGTCCTCGCAGTCTGGAGGAACCTCAGTCTAGGCGCAGCCACACTGTCGCACTCCAAGAGCACATGCGCTGCCGTCTCCTCCTCCGCTATGCATCCTCTACATAGTGGGCTATCTGTAATCTAGATGTTTGTTAAAGCCACAGTGTCCCGTCAAGACCCCCACCATTATTCGAAGCCTGGCACTGTCAAGGCCCAGGAGGCGTACTCAAAGCCTGGCTCTGTCAAGGCCCAGAAGGCGTATTCGAAGCCTGGCTCTGTCAAGGCCCAGGAGGCGTATTCGAAACCTGGCTCTGTCAAGGCCCAGGAGGCGTATTCAAAGCCTGGCTCTGCCAAGGCCCAAGAGGCGTAATCGAAGCCTGGCTCAGTCAAGGCCCAGGAGGCGTATTCAAAGCCTGGCTCTGTCAAGGCCCAGGAGGCGTATTCGAAGCCTGGCTATGTCAAGGCCCAGGAGCTGTATTCGAAGCCTGGCTCTGTCAAGCCCCAGAAGGCGCATTCGAAGCCTGGCTCTGTCAAGGCCCAGGAGGCGTATTCGAAGCCTGGCTCTGTCAAGGCCCAGGAGGCATATTCGAAGCCTGGCTCTGTCAAGGCCCAGGAGGCATATTCGAAGCCTGGCTCTGTCAAGGCCCAGGAGGCATATTCGAAGCCTGGCTCTGTCAAGGTAGTAAATCGTTTGACTTAAAAGCAAACTAAACCGTTCAACGCTTTTTTATCGATTTTTGATTAAATTGTATGAAAACCATAGAGCAACGCCAAGTCTAACGATTTGCAAAGCGAAATACAGTTAAAAAAGCGCTTAAAGTGACAAGTCAAACACATGTTAAGATACGGGTGTTAGTCTATGGAAAAGCGGCGGGAAAAATAAAACCAAATTTCAGGTTCCATTTATTTATTTCAACATTGGTTTTATTATACCGTACAATATAAATAGATCTAGACATATTGAGACGATGTTCTCAAGAACAGGAAATATAAAGGCGGGAACTATAAGCGCCATGTGCAAGGAAATATTTCATTAATATTGTGAAAGTTATTACGTCTACAATATTATAGTCGCTACTAATACAGTAGGTATCTAATACTTTTTCTATAATTACTACTAATAATGATAAGTTAGTTATTATTATTTTCTAACAACTACTAAATATTTATTCTATATTCAATTCTAAAAGATGAACCTATGTAATTAAAAAAATCAAGTAGGTAAATAATTGTTCTCAGAATATAAACCAAATAAATAACATAGAGCACAAAATATGTTTTCACAAGCTTCATGTTAATTACCTGATTTGTACATTACAAAATCCAAAATCATATTTTAAAAGGTACATCAAATTATGGCGTAAAATTAATAATTTTTAAAAAGGTTTCTAATTCAAATTTATTATCATACCGTTACTAAGAGGGTATAACGCTTCTGCTTCCGTCTCGCTCGCAAGATCCAATAATTTCTAAGATTTTTTAAATCTGAGTGTACTTTTAAGAATTTACTTCCTAGAAAGTAAATGCATGTAGCATTAACAAAATTAATAACATTACGGTCATTTTAAACATACAGTGTAAACTCCATGTAACGTCACTCGATTTAACGACAAACTTCCTAAAGCGTCGAAATTGGCTTTGGTTAGTTTAGATTTTTTTTATACTGGCACATCATGTGGCACACCTGATGGTAAATGTCGTGCGAGGTCCATGAATGTTAGCAACTGGAATCAGAGACACTGGGTGGTCAGAAACCACGCTTATAAATAAGCGGATTCACATTTAGCCAACTTTACTATAGGCCAATCATGACAAGTGGCAAGCTCGTCGATATCTCCAGCAGCGTACCAAACTCGAGAAATGTGACAAATTAATTAAATTTTATTTAAATGTATTTATTTACATTAGCAAATATTTTTGTGTCCCGACCAGGAATCGAACCCGGTACCTCCGAGTCTAAATCCACGGACCACGGAGGCAGTTTTACTGGGTTTATCGGCAAGAACGGTGGATACTTTCCTACACTTCCCATACAATGATTCCATCTCCATTTAACACCAACTCTCTATAACGCCATAAAATGCACAGTCCATTCAGTGTCGTTATATAGAGTTGACACTGTATATTCACTTCTCATATACCTAACTTTACACAGAGAAAAAAGCAACAATGATGAACAATTTTACTCTCTCTCAAAGATTTTTTATTTGACTTTTTTGTGATTTTTTTACTAAAACTACCTGTAGCTCAAAATCTATCCATGAGACCGGTCTGCTAATGGTCTTGTTTTAATCGTAAGAGTCTTAGGGTCCTGCAAAAAAATATTTTACACCAGAAAATTGTGGAGAAGAAAAGTTATGGGGCCTGAAGTACCGTAGTAAGGTAAAGAAATAATTTTAAGGGCAACTTTCTATGGGGTTTAAAAAAAACTAACAGGGTTGGAGTTCTTCTGATTTTTTTAAAACATCCTCAGTCCATGCCCTTTCTAACGACATGCTAAAAGTGTAATTATCACTTTTAGTTTTAAAGTTATTAATTAATTTCCGCAACTAGGGCACTTAAGCAAAAATTTCAACTAATGAAAATTAAATGTGTTCGATCGTAAAAGGATGGCAAATGAAACAAAAAATTTAGTAATGTCTAATGTTAATTAAATTGTTGGTTAAAACATCCTGTATGTCTTTAATGTCTGTTATTTTATTTCCTAGAAAGATAATATACATTTCCCAAAAGTACACTCAGAATTATTTTAAAGATTATCTGTAAAAAATATATTTACGCACAATTAATTGTGCGAGCGATGAATGCAAAAGCGTTAATATATAACTATAAATACATTAGAAAATACAAGAATTCACTGATTATATAAATAATAATAATAAATAAAAATCTTTATTGACACATTTTTTCTTTTACATAATATATAAATGTGCTCTGTCTCCTGGACTAGTCTGATGAAACAGAGTGTGTTCCAGAAGACAAGTGCTCTTCGTTAAAGTTACATAATGTATGACAATAAAAGACGAAAATAATAAAAGCAAAAAGCAACACATAAGCAAAACATAAATATAAAAATAAAAAATGAAAGGATATAAGGGGCAGAAATAATATTAAAAAATTACATAATATTATAAAACACAATAAATTATAAGTTACACAACTGATAAATAATTACTTAAAGTATAGTACTATCATCACGACCGTTTCCCTTTCGGGGTGGTCAGAAACCATGCTTATAATAAGCGGATACACATTTAGCCAACTTTACTGCCGGCCAATCATGACAAGTGGCAAGCTCGTCGATGTCTCCAGCGTACCAAACTCGAGAAATATCACAAATAAATTAAATGTATTTATTAACTTTAGCAAATATTTTTGTGTCCCGACTAGGAATCGAACCCGGTACCTCCGAGTCTAAATCCACAGACTTAACCGCTAGACCACGGAGGCAGTTTTTAATTTTAATTACTTACATAGTAAAATTAGTATTAAATTGCACATAAAACAATTGTTAAGAGCGTTTAGCATCTCTCTCGTACAATACAGCATTATTTAAGATTATTCAAGTCTTTTGAGAAATGTATTCTATGGAAATAAAATTATGAACATTTTTGGAATATATTAATTTCATAGATTCGTTTTAGTGAAATCGATCAAATAAATAAATTACTGGCTGAAGGTGCAAAAGGTTGATGAATGTCGACGAAGCGAACGAGGTCGAATGTCGTGATCGTGTCAAGTGGCGCTCAATGTCTCGGCCTACCCCGCAAGGAATAAATGTATTTGCTATTTTTCTCTGCGTAAACTTAGGTGATTAGTGAAGGTCTAAAATAACCGTAATTTTATTTCCTTAATAGTAATATTCTCAATAGTATACTCAAATATGAATAATCTTTAAAAATGCTGTATTGTGTAGTGTTAAACGCTGTTAATATAAATATCTAATCACAATTAAAAACAAGGTCAGTTTTAAATGAATGGGGTGTATTACTAACTTTTTATCATGGTAGATGGCGCATGATAGATGGTACCTAATATAACTGTCAGTTGCATAGAAAACTTGTATTTTTATTACAAAATTTATTATTTTCTGGATATTATGCTGAAGTGAGCAGCTTTTAAGTGTACAAATCGAGATTTCTAAGTAAAATCAAAGATATGGTGGTCTCAAAATTGCCGTTCTATTAATAAAACCTTTTTTTCTTTTTAAAGACGGTATGCGCTTTTATAATTCGTTTCTTAAGCTAGCTAACGTTAATTTAAAATACATTATTCTGTTATGAAAATTAAAACTACAAAAACATTTAAATAATGATGCGATATAGGTGCAAAATAAGGTACCATTGCCGCTAGCGACATCTACAAAAAGCTTTACCTGATACACCCCATTGGTAAAAGTTCTTAAGAAAATACCCGTACGTACATCTTGAATGTTAAAACACACTTGGAAGATTACTCTTATAAATTTTGGCATAGTCATTGATTTTTTTACAAAAGCAGTTCAAATTATTTTATTTTATAATTACGTATTGTTATAACATTAAATTTAGGTACCTACATTATGAAATAAAAAATAAAAGTTACTATATACATTTTACAGCTTCTTTTATTACTCCCAAAACGGTAGTAATTTTATAAATTGGCAACACTTTTTGGATAATAAAGTACTAAATAGTGACCCTAGATACCAAAACAATTTAAAAAAAATAAATATATTTTACACTGTGTAAAATATATTTATTTTTCTGTTCTTTCGCCAACTACAGAGGAAGTGTAACTAGGCGAGGTATAACCAATACAACTTGTGTTTTCGGCTAAACCCGTTCGTTTAATTGCTTTTAAGACCCACTATCTTTGAAACGTCACAGTGCTTAGTCGATTTTATCACTGGAAAAAGCAGAAGTTAATATAGTTCATTTAATATTGTAATTCTTTTATATTGTTTGTATATTACTTCGAATAAAAATTTTCAAATAAATATAAATTTTACTGTAAAAGCTCGAATTAATTAACCTAACATTTACCAACTCCTAGTGGTTAAAGTTCGAATTGTTCTTTAATCATCGTTAATTTTAAACTATGTACAACTTTACATTAGGTCAGTTATGAGAATACGAACCGAATATCTGTTTACACTAGTCGGTGACCGAATACGAATGCCGCCATGGGCAATGTGGTGGGAGATGATTAGGATAGCGCAGTCTGCACTTCAAATGAAACAACATTTACGGTGCTTCTAAACCAAACAAACACACACGACACTCAAAACAGTCGCCGGGATTTTTCCTCGATGGATTCACACCTGGTTTAAGTTGAAATATTTAGTCGGCGGCACGGAATCACCAATATTTATCTAATCATGGATGTGAGCAGAGTTTTTTTTGTCTAACGCCAAATTGTAAAAACCTCACTATAGCCTACATGTCGCCACAAATCGCTGGATATCATACGCAGGCGCAAGTTGCTGACATTATTCTTTCTAAATAAAACAGTTTGGCGGGTCGACATCTTTAGGTAAGACTTAAGATTTCCTAAACCAATAGTAGTAAAAGTTTTACATTAACAATGATCACATAACATTCCAGATACCACTAGTAGTAGTTGTAGGAATTATTATAGTTCTGGCTTTTACATTTTTAATAAGTTACACAACGACAACTCTACAAAGAACATTTCAAGTTTCGTCCAAAAAATAATAAATAAAATGTAGGTAGATACAAATGAGTTCATCGAAAAAAATATACTTAAAATATATATCCGCTATTGTCTACTTTTTCTGTACAAACAAATATGGATTTAATAATAGGTACCTATAATCTAAAAATATTCTAGTTTAAATAAAAAAAACATTGATTTAATTTACTACTAATTATCTTGTAAACTGCAGTTCGCTAACAATTCAATCTTATATATTAACAAATGGTATAAATAACTAGCGTTTGTCATGATTTCCTTGTCACCCGTATCTATTATCAAGAACTAGTGTGTTGTTCAGTCCCGCTCTTTGTTCTTATACATATGAAGTAGGTATATAGAATCAATCAAAGTTGTAACACAGAAAAATCCTAATGATTTTATTAGTAGTTAATAAAAATAAATAGTTTGTAAATTTTATCTAGTTAAATACTAAAAATATAACAAAAACAATTAAAAAACTATATGTAAAATTAAAACCTATACTTAAACTAAAGACGCTTGTACTTTTTTATTATGCTTTCTTTCCAATTAGTTAAATTAATTTTGTATATTTGTTTTAATAAAAAGTATACCATGTTATCATGATTGAGTATTTAATGTTAAATCACAACTATCACACAACTTAAAGTTTTATTTGATATCAACTTAAAACCTAAAACATATAACACGTAATTAATGATTTGTATATTCCAATTATTTACTGTTTCATCATTATTGTATACTTAATATATCTTTTGGTTCTGAGGTAGCCATATAAAATATATTATTATGTTATTATGACACAACACATCATTTCCATTTTACTGAAGAAATGCATTAAATATTAGGAGATCCGCTATTACTGGAAAATATACGTATTTGGAATGTTCGCAATCTGTAAACGTATTATATAAAAAAATACAAAACTACCTAACGATATACCAGTCTTCAAAACACAATTTTATACGTCTTAACGTCCATGGGATCCAATTTGATATCTTTGAGTTTGGCCACGGAGTGTTGGGTCTTAAGGCCCGTGAGAGAAGTGGCAGTGATGTTGTGGATGTCGAGACCAGAAAACTTGGAGCCATCCGTAAAACTGGCGGCGGCGATCGAGGGTCTCCCCACTGAGCAGCTGTACCCCTGCCGGTGCAGAATCATGAAGCACGCTGGGCTCGGGCCCAGGAGCTCGTCAGTGATAGTGCGTAACGACATAAGGTGTACATCCGCCGGGAACTCCTCTACCAGCTGCCGATGACTTCTCACCGAGACGTCGTTCGCGTCCAGCCAGTACACCGTCGGAGGGTAGTTCAGCGCTCGACTTAAAAATATCGCGCTCCGAGATGGCAACTGATAAATCCTATCCTCATGCCTCGTCTTTCCAAAATTGAAACCTTTCTGATCTCGTTGCTCCTGGAACTGGGGTTCGGTGAAGGATGATTTGATATCTACAGATCGTTTATCTCTAAAGTTGGAAACGGACTCGAGTAGAATCCAGTTTTGGAAGAGTGTAGGCTTATTGTCGACGATGCCCTCTCCGATGCCTCGGAAGTCATCGTAGAGCGTGCGGCGGTCCAGCATAATCTCGAGACGGCCGGGCTCGAAGGCGCTGGCCCCTTGCGCGTGGTTGGTCACCAGCGTCAGTCTACTGTCGTCGTCTTGGAGCCACGCCATCGTCGTTATAGGATAGTAATTTGCCTCTATCCCCAACTTTTCCACTTTCACCCTCTTTTGATACTGGAACCCGTTTTGATCAGTATAAAATTCTGGAGGTTCTCCGTTTTGAATATCAGTTTGTATGCGCATAAAAAGCTCCGTTTCTCGGTTTTTAGGCGGAGTTTCGAAGTCCACAACGTTTTCAATGTAAACCGCTCGCGAAAGATTAGGATCGTCGACATTGAATATTTTTATAGTATGAACCAAAAAGGGCAGGTAAAGAGTCGTGATCTCCGTGCTCACTGGACCGTATACGATTATTATATTTTCATCTTGCAAATTGTTCAAATTGGCATACTGGGAGAGCACTTGCTTCTCGGGCGCGTCGTAATCTGGCATGAAAAGATATGCGCCCGAATGTCGCTGGGCACTTTGGTAAGCGCCAAATTGCATTTCCACAATGTTCTTTTTGTTAATATCTTTTCTGTATATTTGCCTCAAGAATCCGGTGTTTCTATTGATGAGTAGTTTGAGAAGAGAGTTTTCTAGTTGTATGTCACCGTGCTGTAAATCTCGTATTGTGAAGCGTTTGCTTTCGTCCTGGCACCGGGTGCAGAGGACGACGCAGGTGTTGGTTGTTGCCACTTGGAGGGTGAAGGTGACTGCTGTGAGAGCGGGAAGTGACGCCACGAACTCGAGTTGGAAGGCGGTGGCGGATAGCGCGCGTCGTCCATCAGCTCGCACTTCTAGCATCGGGGCTACCTGCTGCAGCACGTGCCGTGAATCACGGTTGTCCACTATCTTCACTTCGCTCGTATCTGTGCGTACTGTGATAACCTCGGTTCGCTCCTCCGCCAGTGGATTAAACACGACTAAAGTCTTATTGTCAACGATAGTCAGCACCATTTTATTTACAGGTTTCCCGTACGTTTCCCATTGCTCGTCGCTCTGCAGACCCCCCTGCGCGTCCGGTGCCAACACGGCCGCCAGCGCGATCTCCTGCAGCCGCACGCAGTGATACATACTAGTTAGCAACTTGGTGCCGTAATCCGCCATCACTGCCGCTTTGGACGTTCCGGTGATGGCATCGTGATGCTGGAATAAACCCAAATTTCTTCGAGCCACCACCAATTGCTCATAATATTTTTCCAAACGTTTCTCAGCAATTAACAGCTTCGGATCGTTTGATTGCCTTATAATATTTGTGACGAGTGTGAATAGAATCTCGGCCGTTCTCAGTTGATGTTCAAATTGTCGGGCCACAATTTTTAAATACGGTCTAGTAGTATAGTATCCGGACCAATAAGCGGGTTTTCCTTCACTGAATATATCGGAGTATACGAAGAAGTCACCTTTTAGTGTAGGTATGGTTTTCTGTCTCTCTTTCATGGCCTCGAAATAGTCTAGCGGGGTCCCGAACTGCACCTGGGCGTCGAATAGTTGTTTATTTTCGTTGATGTAGCGGAACATTTTGTCATAATTTTTGTATTGAGCATCGAATTCTGCCAGGTATTCGTAGCGGAAGTCGTCTCCCAGCGGGACGAGCGCAACGTTGTGCGGGGTGAGGGAGCCGAGGCGGCGGTATTCCTCTATCAGCGCACTCGCTTTAGCCGGCAGGTTCTCGTCCGTGATCTCCTCGTGCCGCGGAGTGTACTCAGAATACTCCCCCGGGATGTGTCGGAAGTCATACCCTAAGCAAACAGCGGGATGCGGCCCGCAACTGCTTTTGATAGAATAAATATCGAAGGGCTGGTTGTGAACTATAAGAGAAGGCGACTGCGGCCCGGACCAGCCCGGTAGCCAGTAAAATTCCTCTACTTGCTGTTTTGCCAGCCATTGCTTCCACGCGTAGTGAATCCTCTGTATGATAGTCCCGTCTAATCCCGCTTGATCCAACAGATAAGGCACAGTAGGCCCGTGACCGAACGGATCGATAGACCAGCCCGTTTTAGGTTCTATACCTAAGTTGTTTTTCACCCAAACATGACCTGTAAAATAAAAATATGCCCTCTTTATAATGACGCGTGAGTGGTGCAAACCTGGAGATCGCGTGCCCGAATACAATATTATAGTAGTCTAACACAATACTTTTGTCACAAACTAATAGTTTAATAAGTAACATAAATGATTTTAATAAATAAATATCACACACGAGATCAACACTTATATAATAACGTAAACTTAACAATTTGTGTTAACAATACAATATGTTAAAAGAATACAAATGCTATTATTTATAGATCAGAATATATTGCAACTATAAGAACAATAAATCAGAATCCATCACTACGAATATGTGTACTACAATTCGAGAAATACCGTACAATTTTATGGTTAAGAAAGAGACTATAGATATAGATAGATATAGCCATAATGTTGTATCCCATATGCAAGCAAAAATGATTAATTCTAAAATACACCTTATGCCGTACTATATAAGGGTTAACAAGGGTTGTCGCATAGGATCTGAGATAAATGTAATACTAATAATACTGTATGTATGTTACATATATTTTAGAATTCATCACCATTAATTTGCTTAATATACCCGTATTAGTCAAAGGGGATCGGTCATTTTTCCAGAGACCTTGATCAAATATGGTTTCTCGAAAATCCCATTACACATACATTTTTTTCTACTATTAACGTAAAATACCTATAAAAATCTATAAAACATGCAGCGTGTTATAGAGGTTATACTACGTGGTTCGCAGTACATAAAAAAACGCCATTTGGATCCTAACTGTTTCTCCAAGGTACTTCATATTACGTTTAAAGAAAAAAAAAATCCTATTTAAAGAGGTTTTCGGTAAACCATATGTGATCAATATCCGTTTATATCTATGTCCGATCATCTTTAAACAACATAATGTTGTCGAATAAAAGACCTTTAGTTTACACATTGAGTGGTAAATTTAATAATAAAACGATGTTGGGGAGTCCCTTATAAAGAGGCAATCCGCGGTCCTGATCCAGGTGACGTTATGGTATACTGAATCTTTATTACCTTCAATGTATTGATCTATGAGAGAGTATACATGAGTACAAGCCTCGTCGGGCATCACCCACCCGCCCGTCGTGATCTCCAGCCGACCCTCGCGGACCAACTTCTTCAAAGCCTGCAATATAAATATGTATTATTAATACAGTATCATCACGACCGTATCCTTTTCGGGGTGGTCGAAAACAACGCTTTAAAAAAAGCGGTATCACATAAACTTTACTATAGGCCTCATGACAAGTGGCAAGCTCGTCGATGTATCTAGCATTTCAGGCTCGAGAAATATCATAAATAAATTATTATGCCCTGACTAGGAATCGAACCCGGTCTATTATTTATTCTTTATGGCATTAGTAACAATTTGCCAATACTGATAGGCTGGGTAATAGACCAAATACTATCAATTATAATAAAATAAAAAACCTTAAGTAGGACATTGACGGTCAGTTTAGGCGTCAAACCAGACGTAAAATTGTGGATTACATTCAAAATTATCGTGAGTGTCGAAACCCAACTCCAGAGTTCTAACTGACGACGCGCCACGAATTTTTCCGTGACTACCGTAATCCCCACATCCAACCAAACCTACATACAAACTGACCGTGAGTGTGTGATCTGCAATCCAATCGCGTCAGTTCGCTCGCAGCGCCCGCTATAATGGATTGTTTTAGTAAAAAGTAAAAAATATATATAAATGTCCCGCCAATAAGAAGTTAAAATTTCCCGCCTATTTTTTTTCTCGACACAAATAGGTAGTACACGTCCTTCAAACAGTCGGCCGGTCAAAAACTGAAGAGCTGGTTTGACGCCAGTGAGTGGGGAAATATAGTTGGCATAAAACTGTAGATGTAAGCCACAGTTTTACGTCTGGTTTGTCGCGAAAAACTCACCGTCAATGCCAAACTTTACACCCATATTCTAAGACGTTTGCTCAATGCCTACTTCACTCAAAATTTCCTTCCAGCTGTCAAACAAAAAATAAGTTTCTGTAATAGTTACGATTAAAGTTAAAAATAGAGCTGATTTGTCAGTTTTTACAAAAGATCCTCAAAATAGTTATTCTTAGTTGTAAATTCTCCAAATCTCGAAAGGCATAGTGCATCAGCACATGTTATTTTAATATTTTTGGTAATTTAAGCTATTTTGGCAACATTGAACCGACCTTTGTAGGATTTTTGAGGAAGGCGTTCTTACAACCGAGCCACCACTGCTTATTACATGTCTAGAAATTTATTTATAATTTTGGAACGGAAATTTGAATAAGTTTGACATTAGTTTTGTTTAATAATATGTTCTTTAACTAAAATAAGTAATCTAAATAATTATTACTAAAAAGAAATGCAAGTTTAAATAAATATTATCGGAAAACAATCTAAAACACGCTTCAAGGACGTTTCAAGGTACGTCGCCGCGATGTACCTTGAGTTTGACATTTCTATTCCTCGACGTGCCAAAGCGTCCATCCGTTTGACATTTCTAATCCTTGACGTGCCAAGGCGTCCATCCGTTTGACATTTCTATTCTTCGACGTGCCGAGGCGTCCATTCGTTTGACATTTCTATTCCTCGACGTGCCGAGGCGTCCATCCGTTTGACATTTTTAATCCTCGACGTGCCGAGGCGTCCATCCGTTTGACATTTCTATTCCTCGACGTGCCGAGGCGTCCATCCGTTTGACATTTCTATTCCTCGACGTGCCGAGGCGTCCCTCCGTTTGACAGGTTGAAGAAATGATTGAGTAAAAAAGCCGTTGAGGAAACGTCTAAGATTAGCAATTAGCAATTCGCAAGATTGATTTGATGCTAAAAGAACTTCGTTTCGAATCTAAAGTATCAATTCACATATTTAATTGTATCGGAATATCCCTATACAGTACACTGTGTAAATTAATTACCGTAAAATGGGGGGAATATGGTCTAGGGATGGAATAGGGACAAAACTGAGATTTTAGTTGCATCGGAATTGGAAAAGTTAATATTGGAACTATTTTAATCTCGTTTTTATTGGTATACCCTTTTTCAAAAGAACGTTGAAAATTATTATTGTACTTGGAAAGTGACCTGATTTCCCCCATTTTACGATTATTAGGAATGTTACCTTCTGTTTAACTGGATGCGATCGTTCCCACCAGGCGTTAAGGAAGGCGATTTCTGACCATATGAAAGTCATGTTGCGGTATTGATCAAGTTTGTGAACAATATTGTTGATGATGTTTTTGGATTTTAGCTCGAAATACTGCTCGAACGTCTTCAGCCATCCCGGATCGTTGTGCGAATGAGGAACCACGAAAACCTACCATTGAAAATATATAACGTACATGGCCCTAGTATGTATCTTTAAGCGCAACCGTTATAGTTCTGTCAGTTTTATTACTAAATGATTTTGTTTTTATAGTTACTAATATAATATTTAAGATTCCATTGTAACTAACACTTTATGGATATAGGTCCGAAAAAAAATAAATATTAATGCAATTATGTGCGAGCTAAACAACTTATTATTTAACGGTTAACATTAACAGTTTGCGTCTAAAGAAACAAAATCCCGCTGCAGGGTAGTCAAGTTGAGGTAGAAAGACGTGACGAATTGGAACGTTTTTTGCGGTCGTAATTTATTTCTTTGGGCGTAAACGTTATTTAAAGAAATCCTGTAACTCTTTAATTATAAATGAATCATTGGTGTTTTGGAGCTATCCTTATAAATGTACAAATATATTAAGTATTGAATTAAATGTACATGGATAATAATAGAAACAGACTTTATGATATTTGCAACAACATAGAATCCAGTTTTTATTAATAACCTAACGCCAGATCCCTTGCGAAGTAGGCAGGCACAATGGAGCGTCACATGACAGGATACCATACCTCTTACGCTTCGTCGACATTAATCAACCTCTTCATACATGCCCTTTTGTTACGAAAGCTTTTTAATGTACCGTCAGCCAGTGTTTTATTTATTTGATCTCCAGTCTCGGTCTGCCAGAGCCTCTTTTACCCACAACTTTCGCATTATATATTTGGTTCGTCAATCTTTCTTCGCTCATTCTTTCAACATGCCCGAACCATCGTAGCATGCCTTTCCTTATTTTTGTCCCTATGCTTTCTTTTGTACCCACCATCTGTATTTCGACGTTACGTATGCGGTCCGCCATAGTGACGCCGATATCCGACGCAACGACCTCATTTCTACTGCATTAACTCTACTCTCATGCGTATTCTGTCATATCCACGTCTCGCTTCCATACATCAGTGTTGGTACCAACATGGCATTGTGTATGGCGAGTCGAGCTTAGTCACTGACATTTCGACTGACGATCAGTGACTCCAGGGCACCGTTAACACTTTTTCCCGCAGTCACTCTTCTTTCAACATCCCTATCATACTTCCGATTCGCAGTGAAAACAAAGCATTTTAAATTTAGTGAAACTCCAGTTCCGTGCTGTGCTTCTACCACTAAATGGTTGACTTTGGATTAAGTTTTTATTATATAAAGGATTGTGTAGCGGTGATTTAAGTTTTCTAACAAAACCCTAATCTGCAGTTATTAATTTAATTAGATTTCCAAATAGAGTATTTCATATACTCGTGCATACGTATGAACATTTAATATATATTTGTTGTTAGGCATTTTTTGACAACTAACCTTTGGGATGGTGAGAGATTATTGGCAGGTTACAACAATCAAATAGTCTAACTTATAAATACACTACATACCAAGCAATTACATGCAAGTATTACAAACATATACATATACAGTGTAAACTCAGTGTAGCGTCACTTGATTTAACGAAAAACTCCCTAAAGCGTCGAAATCAATTGGCTTTGGTTGGTTTAGCTTGTCTTCCATATAATGATTCCATCTCCATTTAACGACAACTCTCATAACGCCACAAAATGAGCAGTCCCTTCAGTGTCGTTATATAGAGTTTGCACTGTATATATATACATAAATATATCGTGTGCCAAATATTTAATGTGTACTAGATCCAGTGTGCTCCTGCTTATCAAGAAACAAGTTAATGACTAATATAATAATCTTGTTCCACTGGCGGGCTGCAGACACAGTGAGAGAACGTGATTATCTGCTAGAGGAGTGGGATGGGAATTTGAGCTAATCGTTAAAAGCAGAACGAAGAGGGATGTTGTGAGTATCGCACAATAACATATCATCCAAATGTCATCCTGTGGGTTTTAGAATGAAGTAGTTATCAATATAAATCTTACCTTTAAGGGGGGTCGGTTAGTCTTGTTACGTAATTTTTCGTGACGATCTTCAAAAAAAAAGTCCCAATACTCCTTACTTCGGATCCATCCCGGCTGCAAAAATAACAAGTATAGTTTTAACTTTTATATAAATATTAGAATGACAAAGAGTGTATCGGAGAGCACGTTAAGATGTCAGTCCTAGTTCCACTAATAAACTTGTGGAATCGTTAATAATTTGTTATTTAAAATTGACACCATACTCTCGCCAACCCGTCTGGTTAGTGTGGCGCAAGTGTAGGCCAAATTCTTCAGAAAAATCTGGAAGGCGACTCTCCAACAGTGGAGATATAGGGCTCTCGGCCAGTTGCAGAAAGGCTGATTATATATTGACATGTTTAACGTATGCTTATAAGGCACGTCATTGGCCGATATAACCAAAGTGACAAGCTAACTATCAATTAGATGACGTTCAAAATATTGATCAGAGATAATTTTTTGCAACTGGCGTCTGTGTTCTAGGGGGCTGTGATGTAATTGACAGAAAAATACAAAACACATTTTTTCTTTCTGTCTGTATAACGTTTAGGTAGTTCGTAAATATTATCATTATTCTTGTAGTAATAACGGCTAAGGAGCTTCAATATATTGTGTTTAACGTAACTAAATTTAACGTTTTTAATTAATTACCTGAAACTCGAAGGTTGGAAAAATATCCACCGTGTCTATGTCGGCGGAACTCTCGGAGTAGCTGGCGCAATTCTCAGGATCTTCCTGTAATAAAAAAACACATTTAAAAATAGAACAGTCGTTAAAATCCCCAGCTCATTTGACTACACTCGAGGGCGATAAAACTGCGGCTCTATATTATTGTTTTTGTTGGATAATCATGATTTTCAGGTTTTTCCTAGTCATTCTGAATGCGTAAGATTTAAAACGCTGAAAAATTAATAATGTAATATCTGATTAGAAAATTACTATCACAACGTTTCAGTTATAAGCAGCGCTAACATCAAATGATAAACTATCTCCACCAACTGGTTTCATTTAAGCTGTGTTATTAATTTTTGTTGGTTTTTTCGAGTATTTGTTGGTAATGAAACAGTTTACACTAAACATGTTCGCATGCTGTCAACATGCTATGCTAACATCATAAAAAGGTGGGTTCAAACCACCACATGTGAATGAAATGAGAAATACACATTTCTTACGTACATTTGTCATAGATTTACAATATCACCGTTTCTGTGCCTCGGAGAGCATGTTAAGCAGTCGGTCCCGGTTAAATAAATGATCATTAAAAAGTACCATCAGAACCTCGCTAACCTGTCTGGCCAGCGTCTCCAGAAATTTCTGGAAGACCCATCTCTTACAGTGGAGGTCTAGGACTCTCTAGTCGCTGTGATGATTGATGAAAACAAGTATTAAAAACTGCCTCCGTGGTCTAGCTGTTAAGTCAGTGGATATAGACTCGGAGGTACCGGGTTCGATTCCTGGTCGGGACACAAAAATATTTATTAATGTAAATAAACACATTTAATTATTATTTAATTTATTTGTGATATTTCTCGAGTTCGGTACGCAGGAGACATCGACGAGCTTGCCATTTGTCATGATTGGCCTATAGTAAAGTTGGCTAAATGTGAATATGCTTATTTATAAGCGTGGTTTCTGACCACCCCGAAAGGGAAACGGTCGTGATGATGAAGTATTAAAAACTGTGAGTACTACCAGTTTTATAACACAATAGTTTAAATTTTGTTCAATGGGTATAGGTACCTACGTAATTTTCGACATAAATTTAATTGGTGAACGTCGAATTGTATACATAAGTTATTCAGTGCGCAATAATAACAGTTGTACAGACTTTTATTAAAAGCGTTCTGACTAAATATTTTCCTGTATAAATATGACATTACCTATATATTTTTATAGTTTAGTTAGATATACTAAAAATGTACCTCATCAAAGTCTACATTGTCATCAGATACATCTTCTTCGCCTTTTGGATATCCTACTTCTTCGTGAGTCAGCCTGTTATCTGTAAAGAACAATGCTATTTTTATTTGTATTATTCTATCTTTACATACTATTTATTTATTTATCTAAAAACTTTATTGCATTAAAAACGGCATTGCTTAATGCCGTTAGACAGTCGACCTTGGTGACAAAAGAGATATCAAATAGAAATATGAGACGGTGCAAAAATAAGAGTTAAAAGAGTAAATTTTTGCTATAACTACTAATACTTAACCTAATATCAAATACATATACTACTTAATATACATCATATATAAACCTACATATACTCATATATACGTAATACATACATACATATATAACTACATAATAATTAGAATAAACTAAAAACACACGTTAAAATAAATATATTTACTATATATAATGTATACAAATATTAACTAGACTTACAGCATTTTTTAGAAATAAATTGTGGATATCGAATGTTAACTATTGTTGCATAAGTCGAATTTTGATCTCCAGCAAGCAAAGCTAAGAAACAAGAATATTGGATTAAGCCGTGATAGCTTCTTATTTATGGATATTTAACGTTTTTCAGTATCAGTATCATCACGACCGTATTCTTTCTGGGGTGGTCCCAAACCACGCTTTAAAGAAGCGGATTCACATTTAGCCAACTTTTCTATACGCCCATCATAACAAGTGGCAAGCTCGTCGATGTATAGCGAAAGTATCACACTCGAAAAATTACAAATAAATGAAATTAACCGAGCCTTGGATGCCTACGTTAAGTTTTTGCATCCCTCTTGCTCACACAAACCAACATTTTTAAAAGTATGAGCGTACTTCAGAGGAATGCTTGTCTTTGAACTTACTAGAAAATAAAATTACGGACTTTTTGGACATATTTTCACTTACATATACCTAATTTTTAATTAACATTTATAATGCTGAAACCTCTATTTTACTATGATAATCTATATAATGATTAATATATGTAGAAAATGCCAGTAATTTATTTCCTAGAAAGTTGATCGTCAATAGATGCTAAGTTAAAAAAAAAACCTCCAACTTTAAAATTAGTTTTTTTACTATAGTGCATAAAAAGACCTGGGATTACGCTTAATCTATGGTGTTAATGGTCTAGTGCACCCGTATAAATAAGTGAACATCAACCAGCGTAAAAAACACATTTTATGGAACAAGTTTAATACAATAAGATTAACAATGTGAATAAGGAAAACACAAAGATGAAGTGATTGGCATGGCCTCGCACGCATTTTACGTTCGCGGCAATTTAGTCATTATTGCTTAGATCGTTGCAACGTTACAATGTACGAGTACATACAGCCAGTAAAAAGTATTATTTTTGTTTAAATCCTTAATAATGTCTAGTATTAATTAAGTAATATTATTAAATATATTATTAATACAAAAACACATATTTAAATAAACAAAAATCATTTTTACTTTTTCATTAAGCAGAACAACATAAATCAATAATATTATACTTATGGAAGAAATATATTTATGGAAGAAATACCGCATTTATAAAAAAATATCTAGGTTGTTAACTTTGAACACTATTTACTTTTGTCATTACCATCTTTTCGTACTTAAATGTTAGAACGTTCTAGACAGGTCAATGTGTTTATTTACCAGAAACAATAAATATATAACATGACCGGGCAAGCAGCCAAACGGTATAAGAATTAAAGCTAGGACAATCGTCTCAGGATTAATTAGTCTATGTCAGTGCTTTGACGGTTATGGTAGTGTTCTACGTGCACTTTATATATCGTGTATGCATGTGTGTATATTCTATATGCCGGCCTGCATGCTATCAAATAAAGGAAAGATAAACTAATAATAATAATAAAATTATTTATTGCACACAAAATATTAAATATAAATACTCGTACATGTATATAGCCGAGCATAATACCATGAAGGTGTTCTCTACAAGCTAACCTTTGGGAGAGTGACAGAAGAATAAGTGTAGAGTAAAAAAAAATACTCAAAAGAATAAAATATAATAAGAAAATTATATATTTATATATTTGGGTACGTAGGAGTATATGGTTTAAACATCTAGGATCATAATAAAATATACTTGAAAAATACTGTTACAAAGTATGGTGTAAATGTAACATCCATTTTGTATAATAACTGCTCTATCTTATATTAGATCTCTTAGCTATTTTCATTTATAATACGGTCATATAAGACACGCGATAACCGACAAGCACTTCAGGCGAATAGAGTTTGTTTAGGTAGTATGTCAGTATTGTTTGGTACTATTTTATTATGTACTATAAATATTTTTATTTTTGTTCAAAGTGCAACTATAAGTGGAAACTGTTAATTGGCTTTATTGTATCTAATCTTAAGTTTACTAGTGTAAAATAGCTGTAAGTTTTCCGAACATAATAAATAAATAAAAATAATAAATAAATTACAAGTTACATAATTTATAATACAAGGAAGACTCTCACCAACCCCTGTAAGCAACCTTTCTAGGTACTTATTGTTTGCGCTAAGAATAGTTTTATTCTTTTCATAATATACATGCTAAATTGATGCAGTTTTTTTATTGCAGCTCTTCGTTCCAATTCCAACAATCAATTAAAAATTCGGACACATTCTTCCAGCAGATGATCAGATTCTTTTACAGTATCAGCAGCCCGCCAGTGGAACCGGCTTCCACTTAACGTTCGAAAGGCACCCTCAATTAAGTGTTTTAAAAATTTACTTACCTTACACCTTTACAAAAAGCAAGACGAGTCGACATAACCTCTCAAAATTGGTATAATATTGTATGTATTTTATATATATTTATTATGTATTTATATGTACTTGTGTTATTATATATTTATATATTAGTGTATAAGTTTTTTAGCTTTAGTTGCTAGTAATAGTTTAAGATTTTTATTTTTTATTATTTATCTCGATTTTAAATTAATTGTTTGATGCACCCACAATCATTGCTCACTATCCCAAAGGTTAGCTGGTAGAAAATGTCACTAGACATTAAGTTCGCCTATGTACATTTAAATGTGTTTTTGTTTATTGTGCAACAAATAATTTATCTATCTAACACCAAGCCGTCTGGCCAGCAGCGTGGCGAGTGTAGGCCAAATTCCCCAGATATATGTTGTGGAAGGCCCATCTCCAGCAGTGGAGGTCTAGGACGCTGTGTTTTAGGGCCGGTAATTAATAAGGAATGAACACCAAGCGTAGTCGTCATTCACTTTATGCGTATCTATAGCTGAATGTTATCTGGTCCTGTGACAAAATTCTAACGACAATCTCTAAGCTCGAAGTATTGCTATGTCCAAGAAAAATAAGCTTGTACTGCGACGATTAGATTAATACCCGTATACTGAAATATAAATGGTAATCTAAGCAAGAAGTAAAAACTAGATTGTTCGAAGTAAAAGAAAGTTGTCATTTCCTGTAATTACTTACCGTAGATAATACGTCTAAGTACTCACTAAGCTATTGTTTAGAGAGATAGTCAAGAAAATAATTGTTAACGTTACAAACTAAGTATTTTGTTTAACATTATTACTTGCTGTATTTTATTATAGAAATCCCAATTTATATTCGTCGATGGGGTTAATGGTGAGTGCATCCTAACCTTCTATGTAATAGTAGTCTTTAATCTTAACCATATTGTATCGTACATATATTTTCGCTTTTAGTTAATATTTTTTGTTGTAGGTATGTGATAGCTTGTAGTTGTTCATGTATTTCTAATCTAGTTATATAATAATGAATTGGTAAGTGGTGCGGTGGTGGCTTGGCTGTAAAAACGCTTTCCTTTAAATCATACAAAGGTCATTCAAACCCCATCGGCATGTACCAAAGGAGAAATACACTTTTCTTACTTTATTTGCCATATATTTACAACACCACCGTTTCCGTGCCTCGGAGGGCACGTTAAGCCGTCGCTCGGTTCTCGTTCCACTAATACCAACTTGTAGAATCGTTGAAAAAAAATTAACATTAAAAATTAACTTCAGTATGCCTAGTGTGACAGTGATGTTTCGTAAACGCAACTATAGTAGTGGAGTTTTTTTTACTGAATTTTCGATGTTCATTGCCTGTTATTATAGCCAAACTTGCAAAAACACGCAATGTAAAATAAAAAAACGTAACTACAGCAGTTACGTTTTCCGAAACTTGCATTTTACACTAAGCACACTGATCCTCGCCAACCCGTCGAGCCAGCGTAGCGAGTGTAGGCCAAATTCTCCAGATATATGTTCTGAAAGACTCATCTCCAACAATGGAGGTCTAGGACGCTGTGTTCTAAGGTTCTAATAATAATGCTAATAATATTATTAATAATATTAATAATTTGTAAATATTACGTCGATTAAACTATAACCGTAGGCACATTAAAAAACCAAACCATTGGGATAGTTTGTTATCGACAGAAATCGACCAAAACGTTGTTATAAAGGTTTGACAAATACACAGAGGATAAATCTAAATTTTGCCTCCGTATTGACGTTTAATCGTTTTTTTCATGACGAATGAGACGATATGTATATTACATTACGCATTATTATCACTACATTTTATCATGGGAAATCACAAAAAAAACATATTTTTTGGATCCCCCTTTAAGTTTAGTTAGACCTGTATTGGGGGACCCGCTTAAAGTTAAACATAATAATATTGTACAAGAATGTGTGTTATTTTAATTCAATATGAATGATATGTATATGTGTTATAAGTGTTAGCAAGTCATTTTTCTATTTATCTATAATTATTATTTATATTTTCCTATCATATTTAGTTAAATGTAATTTATAGTAAAATACGAGTATATAAATGTGTCTTAATTAATAACAATGTATAGTATAACGGATAGTTTGAGTGTTATAAGTGTTTACTAGTTTTTTTAAATCATTAAGTGGTTTTTTAGTTTATATATGTAGTAATGTAGTCTCGTTTTTTATCATATGTAAATATTTTCTTATTTATTTATTATTGTTACTTTATTTAGATTTATTTTAGTAATATAGTAAAGTGTATAAATGTGTCTTAATTATGTAATGTAAGATAAATAAATTACAAAGTTATTGCTCTGTGTTAGTGGGCGATAGAAACTTGTATATATTAAACCAACTTATACCTACTACCACTCATTACTACTGTCCGAGTAGGCGATGTGTCCAAAATAAAACTTGTTTTGTTAATAAAAGGCTAGTATGCGACAATCAAACTACATATAACCTGTCCAGTATATTCAAAATTTAAGCTGGTAGGTTTTATGTAAATAATATTACATTATATTGCGAGAAAAACCAAGGTACTGGTGTTCGAAAGAAGAAGGATGACAACCTTGACGATAAAGATTAATGATGAAACGCTAGAACAAAAAATAAAAAAAATAAAGAAAGGCATGCTCCGATGATTCGGGCATGTTGAAAGGATGAGCGAAGAGAGATTGACGAACCAGATATATAATTCGAAAGTTGTGGGTAAAAGAGGCCCTGGCAGACCAAGACTTGCCTATCATGATCAAATAAATAAAACATTAGCTGAAGGTGAATTAAAAAGCCATCGAAACAAAAGGGCATGTATGAAGAGGTTGATGAATGTCGAAGAAGCAAAAGAGGTATGTTGTGATCGTGAGAAGTGGCGCTCAATTGTCTCTGACTACCCTGTAAGGGATTTGGCGTGAAGATATGTATGTATGTATATTGTTTGCTTTGTTATAGCTAAAGAGAAACGTGCTAGAAAACACTTATAAATATGTATATCACACCATTAGTAATACATAATACGAAAAAATATTTTTTTGGGAAGTTGCGTTTAAAGGTTCTGGTAAGAACGGGAGACGCGCGGGGAGAGTGTGAGAGAGACACAAACACAAACAACTGGTAGATAATTCCATCTTGTGTCCTTAGCATTTAAAATCACTGTACAAAAAAAATGACTTAGCCCTTATACGTGAAAGTTTATAACCGAATAAAATTACTATGTTGCAATTTTAAGGGTTACTCAGCTGCAGTACAATATTGCACGTGCATGCAATGATGCACCTAATTCTTTAAATATTTTAAATAATTAATTGAATATTGATAATGAAAAAAAAGTGATATCTAAAATGGATGAAGAGCGGTGGTGGCTCGGTTGTAAGAAAGCTTTCGTGAAAAAAATGAGGTCGTATTGAACCCCGGCATGATGTACCAATGAGAAATACACGTTTCTTACGTACATTTGTCATTTATTTACAACACCACCGTTCCCGTGCCTCGGAGAGCACGTTAAGCCGTCGGTCCCGATTCCATTTATACCAACTTGTGGAATCATTAATAAATTATTAATAGAAAAATTACATCAGAACCTCGCCAACTCGTCTGGCCAGCGTAGCAGGTGTAGGCCAAATTCTCCAAAAAATTCTGGAAAGCCCCATCTCCAACAGTGGAGGTCTAGGTCTGTGATGATGATGATGATTTTTTATTTATTTAGGATTTTCTTAAGCAGCTAGAGTTGTTGGATAATATTTATGCAGTTAATCGCTTATGTGGTTCCAGTGTCGCGAAAATATAATAGGTAGGGTCGTTATTGAATAATTCTACAATGACATTGTCCCCTACATCCCGTTCTAGATCATTGCAACGTAGACGCTAAATCGGATAACAAGGGAGTTTCAAGGTCTAATAATTTAACCTATGCATACATGCTGCAATGAATCTAAATATGAAGTCTGACATAAAGATATGATTGTTTAAGTATTTGAGGATCCTGTAACTAAATTAAGTTTCTAATATTCTCCTCTTAAGAGGGTTTGACGTTTTTGCAACCATCTTTTCGCAGAGAAGTCTTGAGTAATGTAGTCTAACAACTTACTAGGGAATAAAATTACGGACATTTTGTAGGTATACTCGTATTAGTCATATACCTACTCGTATTTGTTTAACTCGTAGTAAAAGAGAGGAAAATATTTATAATTGTTTTCGGTTTTTTTTCTGTCTAAAATTAGGTATTTGAAAGTGAAATTGTAAGATAATATTTTTATGTCAGAATTGATATTTCGATTCATTGCAGTATGTATGCATAGGTGCTTAAGTTTGGTTCGTTAATAAATCATAAACAAGAATGAAATCTATATAAAGAAAACCAGGTTGAGAAAAACGTTTAAGCAAGGTTTGCCGTTGAAAATTACATTATACAATAAACTACCTGAGACTATAACTAGACTACAACCAAGTGAAATTAAAACAAAATTAAAACTCTTTTTCCAAAATAATGCTTTTTATAACCTGTCAGAATTTATTCAATGCCTTTGACGGAAAATTCGTTTAAATAGTTGTATAGTTTTGTGGTCTTACGTCTTCTGCTGTATTGTGTTCCTAATGCTCCTTTGTCTACGATGCATGGTATTAATAGCATTATTGTTATTATTTTTAAAATTGTTAACTGACATAACAAAATATAACGATTGTTATATAGGTGAAATATACAAATAAATTATTCAGCGTAAGGTATATATATATATATATATATAAATTTATAATAATACTACCTAAGGTAAGTGTATAAAATACGCGAACATATTAGAAGATAAAACATATCAGGGGTCGAAGTGTTATCAAAAATTAAACATATTGACCAGTATGTAAACCTAATTGTCCTCGATTTATTTTATTGCAAACATGTTATTTAAAAACAATGTTAGTCGTATTCGTTTAATTATTCCTTGTATTATCTACTAATATAGGTACCTAATTTAACCGGATAAAATGTTAAATATTTTATTATTATGTATTGTCAAATAATACATCTACTGCCTCCGTTAGGTCTGTGGATGTAAACGTGGAGGTAACGTGGTAACGTGTAACGGGTTCAATTATTGATCGGGACGCAATAATTTTATATTTTTATTGGAATACTTCTCGAGTTTGGTACACTAGAGACATCGACAAGCTTGCCACTTGTTATAAAGGCCTATAGTAATAGTAAAGTTGGCTAAATGTTTCACAGCTTCTTTCAAAAAGCGTGATTTCTGACGGCCCCGGAAGGGATACGGTTGTGATGATGCTCATTTGACTTCTTAAATACTTTACTTACTACGCCGACTACCTATTTACGAAATACTTTTTACACTTTGCCTGAAGCACTAAAATTAAGTATTAAAATGGAAAAAAAAGACAGGGTAGGGATAGATACTTATTTATTTAAGGACAAACCATTCGGTCGATTGCATTATTACTTGCTTAAGACATTGAATCGATGATAAATGTACCACCTTTTTGGTGCCACAACATGCACGAAATAAAGTGGTAGGCACTTAATGGATAATTAGAATTATAATATATCATATCATCAGCGCGCTACTAATTCTTATTTGTAAATGCAGAGCAAAAACACCTACAAGAACAAGGTGTAAATATAGAAATGGTAGCAAGTTTTTTATATTTTTTTATATTATAGTATTTACGAAATTGAAAAAAAATAATATTACGACAACCATTGTACCTAGGAGTACGACAACTTCATATGTAGTAGTCGACACATCTTCCTATCAAACATACCACAGTGTTTAAAGACAAAAGTTTTCAACCAGTGTGTTCTTCCAGTAATGTCGTATGGAGCAGAGACGTGGACGCTGACGGTGGGTCTGATACATAAATTCAAGGTCGCTCAGCGAGCTATGGAGAGAGCTATGCTCGGGATTTCTCTGAAGGATAAAGTCAGAAACGTTGACATCCGTCAAAGAACCAAAGTTACCGACATGGCTTTTAAAATTAGCAAGCTGAAGTGGCAATGGGCTGGACACGTCTGTCGCAGAAGCGATGAACGATGGAGTGAACGGGTCCTGCAGTGGAGACCACGTACTGGAAGACGCAGTGTGGGACGACCCCCAGCCAGATGGACAGATAACCTGAGAAAGGTCGCTGGTGGGGGATGGATGAGGGTGGCAGAAGATCGTGTAAAATGGCGAGCCTTGGGGGAGGCCTATATCCAGCAGTGGAGAGATACAGGCTGATGATGATGATGATATGTAGTAGTAAGTAGTTACATTATTTTAAGTATTTTTTTGATTTTTGTTCCAAATTAATTTGGTACTGACCAATGACAATAAATGAAATAGGATTGCATACAAACAAATAAGTAGTATGTTGTAAATGAGTGTTATTATTTACGTTTGTAAGTGTAAACTATTGTTATTAGGGCTGGCAGTTTTTCTCTCAAAAAAATAGTATCTTAAATCAGAGGGGAAATGCTGCTAGTGTATTGGGCACCATGCCACAGGACAGCCATTTTAATTGTACAGTGTTTTTAATTTGGTGGATAATTTGTAATATTACTTCGAATAAAAAAATAAAATGCCTAAATTTAAATAAAAGATCCATGCACTTAGGGATGATATGTAGTGATACTACTGTTTGATATTTCCCGCTCATTTTCCCCGCACATTTCTCGTGGATAACAAGCGTAATGCTAAAAAAACTAAGAATCAGGCTTCATAGTTCACTAATCAAATAAACAAGCCAAGATTTGTTTGAACTAATAACTGGTTTTACTGGTTCTGAATCACTATTTGATTATATTTGTCTCTCCAAATTTCAATTCCCCAACATTTTTTTATAAAGTATCGTTTTATTGACATCTTATACCTAGCAATGCAAAAAACATTTTATATGTCTGTTAATAATTTTATTGTAGTATGTATTGTTTAATTTAGGTTTAGTTCTTGAATTCCTTATATTTTGTTTTATTACACAGTTACTTGAGTAAGGGGAAGTGTTGAAATAAGGTTCTTAGTAATCCTCAAGAATTCGTCGTAAAAAAGATCGCGAGTGTCATTCTGACAATCGGATCTTGTTGATTTCCAAAGGTCCATATCTAGAGATGTATTTTTATTTTAATATAATTTTATTTACACTTTACAAATTATTTTGATGTCGAGAAACCCCCATCTTCAATAATGTTCTATTATATTGTAGAATTTTATGTAAATAGGTAATTTTAAACTATTCATTTGTTTATTCAATTCATATTAATCTAAGAAGAAAATGTTTCACAAGTCTATATACATTAATTTACTACATAAAAAAATGTATTAATTGCTGTCAATCAAAATATTTTTTTTATACAATCTGATAATGCTGAATCTATCAAGCTTGGCTAGCATATGCTCTACCTATGCTCATGTATAATTAATTATTTTAGTCTAGATAAACATTGTAAAATTGTCATTAATCTCCAGAGTTTAGTATCAGAATTGTTTGGTTGGGTAGGAGCCAACAATAGTGAATGTTACAGATACTTCACAGAGACATTACAGGACAGTATCGGTGACAAGCCAGAGAGACTATTTTCCTACTCTTTCCCTGACATACAATGGACTGGGCACCTGCATAAATCTGGGAAAGTCTTCTTCTACAAAGCAAAAAATATATATTTTACCTTTGTGTAAGGTAGTTTATGATAAGCATGAGTTTTAATTACAGACTGAGTCTTTTCTTCATATTATTATAAGTGATAAGGGTGGGGGGGGGGGGGGGGGGGGGGGGTTAGGAGTAACCAAGTCACCGCAGCCAGTAGTGAACCAGTGACTATAGGTCGCTCATTAGCCCTACGGCTTCAGGGAACCATAGTATGGGCTTAGAAAATAGGCCAAGATGCAGAGATGGACCAGTGTTTCAGAACTCTTGAACATAATGGTACACTCATCTATTTTTAACAAGCCCATGGTAATCATAGTAGGTTTGCATAGCTGAAGAGCAATTTTCATGTACTTAAGCCAACAATTAGATCTTTGGAGTAACTTTACCCCTGGACTTTCCTGTCAGGAAGAGTTAAGTTGCTGCACTAGTTGGTATACCACAAAGGATAACATGTTTGACCAAGCACAGCCATAATCTTATCCACCTAAACCTACCATTAGTCTTGTCTGCTGGATTGCTGCTGTACTAGTCTGAATAGCACAAAGAATGACATGTGTTACCAATCTTAGCCTGAATCTTATCCACCTAAACCAACCATTAGTCTTGTCTGCTGTACTACTCTGTATACCACAAAGAATAACATGCATTACCAATCAGACTGAATCTTATCCACTTAAACCTACCATTAGTCTTGTCTCCTGGATTGCTGCTGTAGTAGTAGCAGTACACCGCAAAGGCCAAAATAAAAAGAAAAATGGCTAAAGCTCGCCCAGAGAACATACGAAGACGAAACATTTTGATTTCTGTAACAAAACATAAGTTTATAAATATTTAAGAACGTTGTTGGGATAAATAAAATAACTTTACAATAAATACTTAATTGTGATAGGTTTAATAAATAAATATGATAAAAACAATGTCTGTGCTCTAGTACTTAATTGTATTTATTATTAACTTAGGATGTTATAGAAATCGATTTCTTTGTGATACAATGTGATATTTTCGTTACACAATTATTTTAGTTTAATTAGTGTAGTACTAACTTGCATATACACACATCAAAAAAGTCTAGGGATCAAGCATGTTTATGCGGATTTCTTGTGATTGAGATGTGGCTTTGTAATAAATTTATGATTTTATAAATTTATATGGATCCTTTTTGGTGCATTTCATAATTTAAAACAGGAACTGTCAATCAAATTCGAGTAAAAGATGAAAATCAGCTGTCAATATTTTCCCTATAAAAACATAAGACGCATTGAAGACATTATTAGTGCTACTGTTTCCCTACTACTGATTAAAACCAACGTTATTATGGAGCGGCGACGTCATTTAAGCAGGGAAGAAATGATCAGAGCCGTGGGAATGATAGAAGCTGGTTCCCGGCAACGTACTGTGGCTTTAGCTCTGAATACAAGTCAGAGTGTTATCAGTCGACTTTGGACACGTTACCGAACCACTGGTACCGTGGCTGAGCGCCATGGAGGACGGTATCGCTGCACCACACGGAGACAAGACCGATACATTCAAATCACAGCTCGAAGAACTCCAACAATAACCGCCATGATGTTAGCCGTGAGCCTTCATCGCTCTTCAGGGAACTTAATTAGCGACCAAACAGTCAGAAACCGCTTGCATGAAGTGAACCTTCATTCCCGAAGACCGCTACGGGTACCACCTATAGCAATGCACAATCGTAGGACTCGATATCAATGGGCTCTTGAACACAGAAATTGGACAGAAGAACAATGGCGTTTCGTGTGCTTTTCTGATGAGTCTCGTTTTGGTATGAGGCCGGATACAAGACGTATACGACACTGGAGAACCCCTGGACGCCAACAGCGATTAAAATCCTGCCAGGAAGTCCATCCTTATAGTGGTGGAACCATCATGGTATGGGCGGGTATTTCGATCGGCGGAAGAACTGAGTTGATTTGGATCAGAGGCAACCTCAACGCTCAAATTTATGCTGAGACGGTTGTATCAGACGTCATCGTTCCTCTACAAGTGCATATCGGTCCCTTATTTCAGTTAATGCATGATAATGCACGACCGCACACCGCAAGAGTTGTAAGACAGACTCTCGCCGCAGCTAACATCAATGTCCTGCCCTGGCCTGCTCAGTCGCCAGACTTGAACCCGATTGAGCATGCATGGGATATTCTTCAGAGAAGAGCTCTGCCGAATATGGAGGGTATCCAGTCGCAAGAAGACCTTTTTTTGTTGTTGCAACGAACATGGGCGGCCATTCCACAGCGTGATTTGGATGAACTCATTTTGAGTATGCCAAACCGATGTTCTTGTGTTGTTAGTGTTCGCGGTAGAAACACGGATTATTAATTGTTTAAGTTACCTAATAAAATAAAAAAAAAAACTGTTATTTCAGTCTTTTTTTCGAACTTTAATGTTAGTGGTTCAAATGTCAAAAATCCCTTTATTAGGAAAATGGCAATTTTTTTTACTAATGCAAAGGTGACTTGGTTTATCGTTACTGTAGACAAACGAAAACATTTTATTTGATCAATCCTTAAAGAAAATTTTAATGAATATCAATCAGGAGAAAAGTTATTGCAAAAATATATGTTGATCCCTAGACACTTTTGATGTGTGTAGAACATCTACTAACATTTAGGTATTTAATTAACATCCATATGTTAAGGTACAAATTTTAATAGATGAGCTAGTTTTCTAATAATTTAATTATTGAAAGAACGAGACATAGCCTAAAGTAATAAAACCTTACCTATTTCGCTTAGTTTATTTCAAAATGCCGGTCTTGTGTTTACATTATAGTCACGTAATAGTTTTAAGTGTTTTATTCGTTAAAACGTTATACCAAATTATGGAAGCGCACCGACCGAACCACACACAGTGAACAGCAACTTTTTTGCACTAAAAAATCATCGATCGATCACCGATGCACCGCTTCTGCTGCGTTCATTTCTATCTATAGACGTTCAAAATAAATCTGTGTTCCGAGAATCCTCTTAGATATTTATTTAAAATACAACTCGCTTTAGCACTTTTAATTGTCATAACGGACGTCTCTTTTTTATGAAGAATGTTTATTCGTGCACTATCTTTTCGTTACTACTTGGAAATAAAAGTGAAGATAATGTTATCTCTCTTTTCAGTTCAGTGTTGCTATCATACATAAAATACGTTCAGATCTTATAGTCTGTGGTTCAGATATAGTCTGTGTTCAGAAAGCATCAAAGCATAATTGTTTTATTGTACATTTTTTTGCTAGCCAATTTCCTTAAACTCGGATATGTGCTTTCTGCACTGCAGATCACAGGGCATTCTTGTATTATATTTCTTGCGGGGAGCTTTTCGAAATTAAATCATACTTTTAATTGTTTTATCGCGGCAGTGAATAGGGCTTTCCTCAACATTGCCCATCCACAGTTTTGTACTGTGGCAATTTCTAGGTGTTCATTTCGTTCAAGACAGACTATTTATATTGTTCTTTACGAATAAAAACTAAAAATGCCTAAGTGCGCAGCCTATAATTGTAAAAATATAGGTGTTCATAGATTTCCTAAAGAACCTAAGCGGAGAAAATTATGGGAAAGAAGTCTTAAAAGAAAAAACTGGATATCTACAGCTTCTTCGAGGTTATGTTCTGCTCATTTTAAAACTGAGGATTACTATGGCAAGAGCGCTTATACAGGTGCGTTATTATGTGTAATTAAATTACACTGACATTTTTTTAAATATTCATTACAGCCCCTAGAACACAGCATCCTAGACCTCCACTGTTGAAAATGGGCCTTCCAAAACAAGTATCTGGAAAATTTGGCTTATACCCGGCACGCTGGCCAGACGGGTTAACTGGAAACTGACATATTGTTTGATTTATGATATAGTACATAATATGTATCTTTTTTTTAGGAATTGAACCAGTTGCAAAATTCCTGAAGCGTTCTGCTGTACCAACTATATTCTCTTTTACAAAGAAAGAAACTCCGGTAGCAAGAGAGCAACAGGCACGACTTGACAGAAGAAGTAAAAATAATCTTACTATTACCTCTATAGATACAATATCAAGTGTGAAAGCTGAACCTGAAGAAATTGAAATTAAAGTGGATGTCGATGTTCATGATGTCGATGTTCATAATGTTGATGAGACTCCACATGTAATTCATAATGTGTTGCTAGATAAAAGTACCCAGGTGAACACAAAACATGTGTATGGATGTATTAATAGTTTTAAAAATGACGATAGTGCTATTGCTTTTTATACAGGTTTTGAGAGCTACGAGAAATTCTCTTTAGTTTTTTTAAGTTTGAGCCCTATGGTTAAAGAGATAAAATATTATGGTAGCTCCGTAAGAAATGTCAGTGCTGAAAACCAGTTTTTTCTAACTCTGATGAAACTACGACAACTTAAATGTAATTTTGAATTAAGTCGGTTTTTTGATATCAGTCCCACTACTGCATCAAATGTTTTTATAACATGGATAAATTTTATTCATTTCGTATGGACAAAACTTAATATTTTGCCAGAAGAAGATTTGTTTCTATATATGCCTGATAGTTTTAAGCGTTTTGTTTCTATAACTAGAGAACAGAATACACAAAATCCTCAAAAATCTCAACAAGCATTGTGTATTCCTTATGTGCATACTAAGACACAAAAATTAGTTGGAGTTACTCCAGGTGGTGTAATCAGATACTACTATAAATCCTTTACTGAGTCCGTTAGTGACCACCAAACTGTGAAGAGAAGTGACTTAGTTCAAAAGTGTAAGCCTGAAGACATGTTAGCAAACAATGAGAACAAACTAAAAGGAAAGTCACAGATTTCTAGTCTAGCAGTATTAAGTGATAGAAAATTAGCCAGCAAAAGAGTTGACATTGAACACTTAATAGGGTTAATGAAAACATATAAGATATTGAAAAATGATTTAAATCATAGCTATATTCCTTTGGCTTCTAAAATATTTTTTGTGTGTTTTATGTGCTGTAACTTTAGAGAAGAAAAACTAATAAAGAAATAAAACAGTTTTAAAATGTGTTATGCTTTTATTTAGTCATATTATTTATATAATGCCTTATTTAAAATAGTGGTGTTATTTTGATATAAAAATTACCATAGCAAGCTTACAATATTAGTTCTCTTTGAAAGTAAAAATTGGTAAATGGCACATACTTTCAACGAGAACAAATAGGTGGTAGGCGGGCTAATGGTGGTAATTTGCACATTCTGCCAGTGCGGTAGCAGTATCCACCGTTCGTGCCGATAAACCACACGTTTCGGGATCAGGCATGAATTGCCGTCATGCCGACATAGTGTTAGGGACTGATGTCAGTCATGAGTGTGATTACAGTTGCTAACATTCATAGACCTTACGCGCCTCTTACCGTCAGGTAGGGGCAATGTCACAAGTCGTGCTCGTATTTAAAAAAAAAAAACTTTTTCCATGTGTTCTTAGTAAAATGTTAACTGCGTGCCTATTTGTAAATGTTTTATCCCTATCTATAAAAATAACTTACAAATGTGTAAAAAAATAAATTACAATAAATTTTGTACAAAATAGCTGCCTTTGTATTTGGGTATAGTACGGATGATATATTTCTTCGGGAAAGCCTATTATTTACACATTCCAGATATGCAACAGTATTACTATTAAATTTTTAATATATCACTGTATAAAGCCGCGTTTTAACGTTAAGAGTAGACTGACGTAGTGTACTCTGATGGCCACTCTCATGGTACTTGTATTGTGGGATCCGAGTTCTCAATCATAGTAGACTTGGACCTGCTCTATTTTTCGGCATTTTTTTTGCAGCCGAACGGGGCCACCCCATAGGCTTCCGTACGCTAGCGCGTGCGAGGAAACGTCAGTGGACTCTTATCTTAGTGCCATAACCTTACTTTTTTTCAGAACGAAAAATTTGAAATATTTATGTATTTTTAGTCTTGTGTGTTAATGTAGTAAAGCAGTGTTAAAAATAACTGATTGTAAAAAAATTAAGGCTAAAAATGAATGCGTCTAAAATACATTTTGGAGTCCATAGTTTCTTCTTCCGGTCCATCTTTCGGTCCGGTTCATCTCTGAAAGCTGTTGGTCTTTTATCAACAAATCTGCAGTTACTTCAATGCCCAGCAATAACAGTTCATGATCTGTCATGATACAGATACTTATTTTTGCAGCTTTCTTACTCACTGTAGGGTTGCCTGTCAAATTTTTAGATACGAGTATACAAGTAAACTATTAACGTAGAAACCACTATCATAGTATACTAGGATGAAGGCTACTCTGTTATATTACACTCTTACGAGTCAATTTATTATATTCATAAATAACTGCTTTAATTTTATTTTGTGAAAATGGCAAACTTTATTTATTTAAAAATTTATTCTAAATTTATACAAAAAGCGAACGTAATGCCGCAAAACATTCTTGTCCCGTTAACGTTGGATATTTCAATTTAGTACGGTGCAAATAGAGAAATAAAAAATAAACATAAATAATATTTATAAAAAAATAAAATTAACTTACCTACATAAAACAAAACTTTATTCGAAGTAAATTAAATATAAATTAAAAGCTACCTAAATAATAAAATTAAAAATATACTAAACTATAAATAAAAAATGTCTTCTAAAGACGTCCCATCCGAGATAGACAACTATAACATATATATATAATATACACATACATACTAATACTATATTAATATAATACAATAAAATTATGTATATCATAATACATAAATACGTTAATATTAATAATAATTACCTACAATAGATAAAAGTTAAGCTAGGGACTTATAATAACGACTGTACACTCCTTTTCTTGAATATTGGTCTGCTGGGTGCTTGTCTGACTTCAACAGGAAGGTTGTTCAACAAGGATGAAGATGACATAACAAAATATTTGGAAACAAAGTTTGTATGATGGAAAGGGATTGATAGGAGAAAATTATGTGAGAAGCAAGTAATAATAAAATAATATTCTATGAGTAATTTAAAATTTTCGGGCTATCAAAAAGTAACATAAACCTACCACTGGACGTACAGACCAAATTGCTAATCACAAATTGTATTGAAAATACAGTTTTTTTAACACAAAAAAAAAATGTTTTTGTTGTCATTTGCCGTCAACCTATAGATTTTGTAAAAATATAAAATTGACGTTTACATTTCGACATATTTGACGTAATGATTTTGCAGTGCATTTTTACAATTTTATAATAAAATAATATTTATTTATTATAACTTCAAAAACTAAGGCTTGTGATATGAAAATTTAAGGTTAATATGGGCGACAATATCAACTTATCTAAAGGTAATAATTATTGTTAATAACGAAGTAATGGTTTCTCAGATTGATAATTAATAATTAAAAGGTTTGATGACTTAAAAACCTAGATACCAAAATCAATCGGTTAATACCCCCGACCCTTGTACCATAAGGTCTGCGATACAGAAAGCCCCACTCATGCTTACAAAGGCACCCTTGATTATAAGATGCATTAATAAAAAACAGAGACAGTATAGAAAAAATATAGTATTTACTTTAAACAAAATAAAATATAAAAAGTGTATTTTATAGAATTGGTCTTAACTTTTTATTATTAACTCACAGGCATTTCCTGTTTGAGGCAATACCAGTTTGATTATTTAATTTAAATTTAATCTGTCAAATAAAAAGACCGAGGTAGCCAAATCATTGCTATACTACATTCATCCAGCCCTAAGACAAAATGTAAATAAACCACCAAAAAGGTATTTTAAAGGATCTTAATTATAAGAATAGGAATCGAAAAAAAAATGATACAAACTGATAAAAATAAATGGTTTCATCTTTTATTTTAGTCTTAGAGCATTAATATTATGTAAATCTTTTTTTCGAATAAATGATGTCTCAGGGCCCGATGAATGTCGTAAAGTAATTTGGATTTCCGGACACCAAATAAAATTTACCTAAAAGAGTTACTTTTGTAGACAAGCGGCACAGAAGTTCCAGCAGTTTAGCAGTCATAGTAGATGGAACTCGTTCGGAAAGAAGGTTGTGTATAACAAGTAGGTTTTCTTGATCCATGACATATTACACCCCCCTAGAACGCAAGAGTCCTAGATAGAGATGCGAAGAATCGATAGTTTCATTTATCGATGGTTGACCTCGAAATGCAGTTAAGATACATATTATAAATACAAATCTATATTTTTTTGTACGGCAAGTGATAAATAAATTAAAAGCGTTTTCGTGGAATGAAATTTATTGCCAATTAAAAATTGTTCGGTAGGTGATATAGTATTAGCTTTTTTTTATTTTACTAACGGATAATTAATGCTATCGATACTATCCTGCGATCTCTTCCATGCTGCCGCGTACGTACAATATCTGGCATGCGCGCACCGTCGGATGTGCGACACGTACAACAGGCGTGTATAGGACGTGGATATATTCAGTAACTCTCGCGCCGCCTTCAAAGCCAAAATCAAGAAGCTGCTACTTTCGGTTTAGCTCGCAAAGTGTGGGCAGTTTGCTTCGGAGTTCGCCTAACAGTTTTAATGCATTCAAACAAAGTTTTCTTTATACCTGGCCAAGTGGTATTTTCCGAATTTTGTATCGCACAAAGAGTGCACTATTGTTCGCAGTGAGAAATATTCTGGTGGCGGGTATAATTTTAATTGCTTCTACTCTGTTGCTATCTTTTATGCTCTTATGTTGCCTGTCTCTGTCCTTTCTCTTCGAATAAATAAATAAATAAATTGCAAGTGATCAATATTAGTAAATATTTTGTGCGACCATTAGTATCGAAATATCGATATTTCGACTATTAGTACATCAATAGTAGACAATTGTGCGGCAACACTTGTCCTAGACCTCCACTGCTGGAAATTGGCCTTCTAGAAAATTAGGCCTACTCTCGCCGTGTTGGACAGATGGGTTGGCCAGGCTTTCTTAGTGCTTGTATAACTTGAATGCACGCCGCCAACTATTGTTTCATAGGTACTTACTTTTTCTGTCATGCCACATGCTTGCTGGCCCAAAGCATATCTCTTCCGCATGTGTACCATACACGACGCAAATCTGCGCTAGTGGAAAATGGTTTCTAACGGTTCTATTATTTCTTATTAGTACAAGCTGGGGTTAGAACCTAAACATTTTTTGGACTGAAAGAAAGCCTTCTAACAATGGCTGCGCTCTATATGTATTATTTATTATTACCTATTTATAATAGGTTTAATTGAAACGTTTTCCAGTTTAATCAGTCGTATGTCACTATTTCATTGACATGGATAAGTGACAAAACTTATTTAAGAGGGAAGTTAAAGGTCAGCGGTACAATTATAAAACATTTTAGGTGGAAAACTAATCCACCTCAGGAAAGTACCACCTTTCGTAGACGGTAAAACTGCCACGCTAATAAATTCCCATTACATGATCTGTTTCATTGCTTTAATACACTATTTATGTGTTATTTAGCCTCTATACCCGAAGTGGATGAGTTTGCTTTGGCTAAAGCGCGTTGCAATGACCTTAAAGAAAAAATTGACATGGTTAAAGCCCTAAAGAGGAAGAAGAAATTAAAAAGGCGCAGGTAGTTGGTTTAATTTTTAATTTATCGGAGGTCTATTTTATAAGTATTATCTAGTATCTACATATTGTGAAACCTACCTAGGTACTTACTTAGGTTCAGTAATACAATAGGCTTCGTTCACTTAAGTGGCCGTATCGCACGCTTATGTAACACGGTACCTACGTATCTGAAGCCTTGAGAGTCCTAGATATTCACTGTTGGGATTACTGAGAATATGACGGCTGTCAGGAAATTAACTATTCCAACCCTATTCTCGGAATTCTGTTAAACATCACACCATAGCCCTCTGAATAATAGACCTTCACTGTTGGAGATGTTCCTACTAGAATACATTTTTGAACAATTTGGTCTACACTCGCCACGCTGGCCAGACGGGTTGGCGAAGGTCTGATCTCAATTTATAATGACAGTTTATTAACGATTCCACAAGTTGGTATCAGTGGAACCACTTTAGTTGGACCGGCTTAATGTGCTCTCTGAGGCACAGGAACGGTGTTCTTGTAAATTTATGACAAATAGTTATCGAATAATCTTAAAGCTTAACATCTTCACCTAAAAACAACAATTTAAACACATAAAAGGTGCAGCGCGGCTTCAGACGCAAACTCAATATAATTGGAACTCCCGCGCAGCTCTCGAAACATGGCCGCAGATTCACCCTAAACGCGCGCCAAAAAGCGACACATGCGCGTGGGTCACCTGCTATATACTTAAAGCAAACGAAGACACTTAAGTGAGTGTTGAATTACCAGCTCTTAATATAACTTGTTTTTTTTTAAGTATGACCCGCGTGCAAGAATTAAAATGTGAATCGGAGACAGTTCCCTTAATCAGAGTATCTACTCAGCCGAAAAAAAGTAAGTAGCTAAAAGTTATCTTATTACTCGTAAAGATTAATAAAGGCTATAAGAGCGGCCATGGCCGATCCAATCTCTATGCCAGCTAGTACAGGTATAGGCTAATGTCAGAAAATTGTACAGAAAACGATTTTAATTTTCGCATATTTAAAAGTACAGTAAAATTGATCAGTGAAACGAAAAATCATGATTATATTTTCAGAAAACTTTACTGTAATGTTGTTATAATGGCACTTAATATTTTGGATTTATTCAAGAGGCAATTTCCTGCCAGTAACAAAAGACTTAATATTTCTATTTATATTACAGCTTCCGTGGTCTAGTGGTAACAAACGTTGCCATGAACTCGGGAGGTCGTGGGTTCGATTCCCACAGGGGGCAAGTTGTACATTGTATAATTTGTCTCGGTCTGGGTGTTTATATGTATAATATGTATATATTTACAAAAAAAAGTATAATATGTAGTTTATCAACCATCTAGTAACACAAGCCTCGTAGCTTACCACGGAAACTAGATGACGCTGTGTGACCTGTCTGGAAATATTTATTATTATTATTATTAAACGTGCAGAGTTAAGCTCTAAAAAATGTCAAATGTAATGTGTCAACTTCGTAATTGGAATAGAGTATAATGGTGGATACATCTCCCCGCTCAATTACCAGTCATAAAGGTATAAAGGACGCACCGTTTGTAGTAGGCACATTTTGGGCTGATCCTTTCATGATGACGTGATGTGATAATGAAATAATTGATGTATTAATATATTAGTGAATATGTCCATGATATGGCTGGGCAGTATGCGTGCTTAGTGTGGAATGTAACTACTGTAAATTTGCGTTTTCTGAAACTTTATTACCTCTCTATGGGCTACTTTGTTAATAATACCTGTAAATGTAGCACTTTGTGGTAACTTTCAGAGGTCCATCATTCTGGGAGAATAAGACACTTGGAGTCGTCCCAGAATCCTGTCCGCAACTATATAGATTCCGCCACTGCCGAACAGCATAGAGTAATTGAAACTATGTGTGGATATAATAAAATGTCTCAGCAAATGCAGGAGGTACCCACTAAAGCAAGGGTAGGTTATAATAATACTATTCGGTTTTGGTCTATCTAGCCCCTGCAGCACTGGTTGTGAGTTGTTGCCAAATCGCTGTTTCCTCGTGCTTAAAAAGTAAAAAAGGGATATTTGGCTCGGTTGTAAGGATGCTTTCCTTAAAATCCAATAATTTATTTTATTAATTTTCTTAGGTACATTTAACAATAGATTTACAACACCACCGCTTCCGTTAAGCCGTCGGTCCCGATTGCACTACTACCAACTTATGGAATCGTTTATAAATAGTCATTAAAATTTACATCAGACCCTCGCCTCGCCAATCCGTCTGGCCAGCGGGGTGTGTACTACAAATTCTTCAGAAATGTATTTTAGTTGGCCCATCTCCAACAGTGAAGGTCTAGTGGCTGTGATATGATGTTCAACAGAATTCCGAGAATGGGATTGATTCCATAGTTTCTTCCATGACAGCCGTCATATTCTTAGTAATCTCAGTGGTAGTTGAAAATAAAAAAATAAATTTTATATCTTCACAATAAAACCCGAGCTTCTCAGGGGTAGGTAAGAACAAAAAAGTACCTTTTTATCATTTCTAATTCTGATTTATTATACTTCTGGTCTAGTGGTGGAGTCCAACAATATTAATAAGTTATTTGTGACAATATCTCTACGCTAGAGACATCGACTAGCGTCCCATGGGCCAATAGTAAAACTAAGTGAGAAATAAAAGCGTTTTTACGGTACTTAAATTATTTCATACGTTTAGATAAAACGTCAAAATGTTCAACCTTGCCGCAACAGCACCACCAATCAAGACTTCAGTTATCAAGACAATAATAAGGGTAAGACATTAAAAGCATTACATTATGTTTATAGCCCTCGCCAATCCGTCTGTCCAGGCGTGGCGAGTGTAGGCCAAAATCTCCAATAATTTCTGGAAGGCCCATCTCGATATGGTACTGTGGATACTGTGATGTGCGATGATGATGATGATGTTTTATAGCACAATCTACCGATAAACTATTTTATAGTTTGGTAGAAAAATATTGTACTTTAATGTTATGATATAAATACAATTAGTAGTGTTCCAGTAATCATGTGACTTATATCAAAATGTTGATTATGGATTATTTTAATAATCCTTTCTGTAACCGTAATAATATAAAACGTGTGCAATTATTTTAGCAAGAAATGCGAACAAAGATCGAGGTACTCAAAATACTGAAATCTTAGACAATACAAACTTTAATAAGCAAAAACGTTTTGGTAACCAATTTTGTGCTAAAAACGCTTACAGAGGCAATACTAAAAGTAAGTTGTTTTCATGATACTATACTGCATTATACGATTAAGCGCCAGTTTCTGATAGAATGATTAAATTGACTAAAGTTTATTTTTTTTTCCTATAAGGCACGTGATTGGCTCAACCTGACGTATACGACATATACGAATATCACCTGACGTAAAAAAAAAAATATACGTGATTTTAATCATCATTTTAGAAAACTATTTATTTACCTATTCCTTCTAAAAATAGAAAAGAACTAGACAGAGTTAATGTTGTCAAAAGTTTGAATTAAAAGTAAAAATTAATTCAAGTAATTTTAATTTTACAACTGGACTTTAATCTCTTCAAATCTATTTAATATTAAAGGCAAGGCAAATACAACTCGTCTTACCTATTACTTGGCATTTGTCAATTGCTTATGTACGTTTCGGGAAACGTAACTGCTGTAGTTGCGTTTTTATTTTACAGTGCCACTATCTTGCTTTGAAAAAGAAAGCCTTCGAATCCATCAAGACCTGGGCTGTTTTGAACTCTATGCAGCTATGCCTGATTTACTACGTATATATAGGAGCTGAGATGTATTTATAGTACCGCGACTATGACCGTCCAGATACAAGGCCAGCAACAAGACCTATCCAACTGCTTAGGGGTGTATGACAGGGTGATGTTATACGCCAAAACTGTTTATGAACGCGTTGGAAGATGTCTTTAAAATGCTGGACTGGAATAACTACGGCATACCTAAATGTTAATGGTGAATGCATCTCACACCTTCGTTTCGCGGATGACATAGTCATAATGCTCGCTAGAAGATCTTAGTGAATTGATAAATGGCGTCCCAGCAAGTTGTTTTCGGAATGGACTTGGACAAGACAAAGGTCATGTTCAACGATGATGTTATTCTGAGACCAATCTACGTGGGTAAAGCCCCCTTTCGAAGTTGTGTAAAAATAAGTCTACCTTGGTCAGACTATCAAAATAGGCTTAGGAAACTTCAGCAAGGAAGCTGACAGGCGAATTCAAATAGAATGGGCTGCATTCGGGAGGTCATGCCACATCCTGTTATCAAACATACTACAGTGTTCAATTAATGCGTTCTTCCAGTATTGTACGAAACAGATACGTGGACAGTGGGCCTGGTCCACAAGTTTAAGGTCAATCAGCGAGTTATGGAGATAGCTATGCTCGGTATTTCTTCGATGGAAAGAGTCCGAAATGTTGGCATACGTCAGCAAACCAAAGTTCTAAGTTGAAGTGGTGATGGGCCGGACACGTCTGTCGCAGAACCGATGACAGATGGAGTAGACTCACTCACTCTCTGTAGTAGAGATCACGTACAGGAAAATTTAGAGTCAGACGACCCCCCGCCAGATGGACGGATGACCTGAAAAAAGGTCGCTGGTGGGGGTGGATGAGGGTGGCAGAAGATTGTGTGAAATGGCCTTGGGAGAGGCCCACATCTAACAGTGGAGTGACATAGACTGATGATTATTACAGGCTTGGCTATAATTAATATTGACTCAATTAACAAAGCGACTAGCCAACTACCAATTTAATTGCCTAAATGCCTGGTAAATGGTATGTAAAAAGTGCACAACTAGTTTACGCCATATATCTGATTTGTTTTTCATGTATGTCATGGAATTATTCGTGAAATGAGGCAATTTTTTTTTTGTTTTATTTCACTTTAGTTCCTCCGCCTTTAACATAAACCTTTATCAGCAAAGCATGAGGTCGTTCTATCAATCTTGACTTTTCTAATGTATATTTGGTTTAGCAGCACCACAACCAATACGTGAAGCCGAAAACCCAGCTGGTGTAAGACCTCGAGTAGAGTTACTCTTTAACAAACATGGTGATAACAGAAGTCCACAACCAGAACCAAAACGGAAGATACCTCCAATGAAAGTAGTAAATCACGATTTCAAACATGCTATGAAAAATGGTACCTATGGGTTATACATTAATTAATTTAGGCTGGGTTACTGTTGAGTTGATGAAGGCAACCAAATATGAAGGTAATCAAGGCTAAACAGGGTGATTTTTTCAAGTGAGCATTGATAGGTACTGTCTAACGACAAATATCAAGAAATGCTGAAAGGCGTGTCTGGGCCGATTTTGTTAAATAATCAAATCACATCATAAGATTATTGAAACAACTCTTATTCTAACCGGGAATCCGAATATTTTGACAATAAGGTTCGATTCCTGAAGTATCCTTAACTTTGACGTATGACATTACTTTCCAAAATTTTACTCATATAAGCGACACTGTCAGCTAGTATACATGATGTTTTTATTAGATCAAAAAATAATAAAAAAATAACATTGACTATATTTCGTTAGGCAACCCATTACCATTCCTTTTGTTAGCGTATTTTATTTGGATAACAGGTCAGTGAAGGTCGCTCTTCTATGTATCCTAATTATAACGTCAGTTTTGATGTGCGGTATAATCACACAGATAAACGTTCGATATGTTTATTAATCCTCTTAGCCAGCAGAAATTCATAAAAGTACATTTTGACTTAAAACATTTAAGATTACACTAGACTACTCTACGACGAGCTTGCCACTTGTCATGATTGGCCTATAGTAAAGTTGGCTAAATGTGAATCCTTATAAGCGTGGTTTCTGACCACCCCGAAAGGGATACGGTCATGATGATACGAGTATACTGGACTACTGACGATGTGTTAAATACTAAAGACATATAAAGTATTTTATTACACTATAACAACTTGTACTTGTTTCCTGATAACGGTCTTTATTGTAAGTGATCAGATGGATTTAACTATTAAGAATGAGCGCAAAGGTTTTAAAAGTTTAATAGTAGGAAAAAATGGGTAATCCATTATAATTTTAATAAATATTTTTTTAAGGCGAACGTGCTTCAGAAAGTGTTTTTGGTTTAAGCGAATCAAGTGACGCATTATGTTTTAAAGATAACAAGGTTCCTTATTTTATTACTTTATTTTTGTATTTAAAAAAAGTTTTTAATGTATAGGCTTCACAAATCAACTCGTGTAGGCAACCAGTACCGTAATAATTTATATAAGCGCAAATAGTTTTTTTTTTACACACTATCACGACATGTGACCTTACGCCTTTCTGATTTCAAGTAGCGCGCGAGTTCCATGAATGTTAGCAACTGGAATCATTGCTCATGACTTACATCAGTCCCTAACACTATGTCGGCTTGACTGGGGAGGCCTGACCTCGAAACGTGTGCGCAATCTGCGAAAGTGCGGAGTGTTTTCGGTTGTTCTCGGATGGTGTCAAATAAAGTGAACGAATCTATTTAATCATAATCCGTCTGGTTATAAAGCGCAATTACATAGGTCTATTTTCTCAAACCATATTAGGTCCAGTTATGAATTCCAGCTTGTCGCTCAGGTTGAAAGTTCTACAAGAATTTAATCTGTTCTCGTCTCACCTATGCTGTCCCAGCCTGGCACCACCTTCTGGCCAAGACCCAAGACCAACAGGGACAAGATCTAAAGTTAGCAGAACGTATGAGCGCCGTGATTCCAGCGTAATTCCGTCATAGCTCGAGAATTGGACATGCCTACTATTGTTGGCCTGACTAGACGTATATTCTATCGGGCCTACGATGGACACTTCAAGCATCTGCAGAATATTGCTTTGTCTTGCGCACGGCCCCCTAACAGGAGACCACTTCCTAGATAAGTACTCCTGGAGGAGAGCTGGAGCAGTCGAACCTAACCCCCCTAGATTTGTAAGTCACACGGGCGCTGTTATACTAGTGTGCATTAGACATCCGGTACTGAACGACCCCACTGACTCTGACTTTTTGCTCAACTTTATTTTAGGTTGATGAGCCTATTCGCAGATCACGTCATCGTAACCACCACCGGTACGAACTATCGACAATGGCTTCAAGAAATAAACGTACTAATATTAGATACTATCAAACAACAGGAAACTCTACTAATATACCTTTTATTGCAAGCATAAGTACAACGCCATCACATAACATTGGTGTTAACATTCAACAGGTAACTAATTAATTATTTCGCTAACCTAACGACTATATCTCCAATAAAATATGTTTTTTTTCAAAGTGGGCGGAGATTGCTACTGTCTCAAAGAAAATAGAAAACGGCATTTTTTTAAATTATATTTTTATTTATTTAAAAACTTTATTGTTATTTACAATCGGCGAACATAATGCCGTAAGGATTCTCTGACCGTTGACCTAATAATATTACGGAAATCAGGCTCAAACATTTTTATTATATAATAGTGTATATCGTGATATCACAATCACAGGCCCCTAAAACAGTCCTAGGCCTCTACTTTTGAAGATGAGCCTTTTAGAATTTTCTCGAGAGTTTGACCTACACTTGCCACGCCAGCCAGACGGATTGACGAGGTCTGGTGTCATCAAATACACTTTTCTTGCGTACATTTGTCATAGATTTACAACACCACCGTTCCCGTGCCTCGGAGAACACGTTAAGCAGTCTGTCCCTGTTCCACTAATACCAACTTGTGGAATCGTTAATAATTTATATCAGACCCTCGCCAACCCGTCTGGCCAGCGTGGGTGCAGGCTATATTGTCCAGAAATTTCTGGAAGGCCCATCTCCAACAATGAAGGTTTAGGAGACTGTGTTCTAGGGGCTGTGATGATGAATAATGCAAAAGAATAAGCAACACAGTATTAGTATAATAATTTGATCATTTTTGTAAACATATGTGTAGGTTCTAAATGGATTGAAGATCCGGCAACCACTTTCCGGGATTCCACTTAGGATGGCACACCACATGGGTTAGTTAGCAAATAAATAATGAAATCTAGATGACCTTTCACAGATCGAAAAGACTGCAATAGGCATTTTACTAGATAAATGTGGTTTACGATCTTTATTCCTGGCCCGTAAGAGTGTAAGGGTGTAAAGATTGTCCTTTTAAAGAATCATACTTACAGCTTTCCAGGAAATGAAGTTTCGTAATATAATTAATTTTATAGATATATTTGTAACAGATGAAATCAATCGATGAAAGAAAATAATTTAATGATAAGTGTTAAAATATATTTTCTATTATTATACTTACTACTTTCAGCTCATAAGTCCGCGGCGGGAATGATTCGTAAACGTGAGGAGGCCGTTACCCCTCGCCAATGCACCACATGTTCGACTTGGCGTTTTAAGCGCATTTTTACTGAATTTCGCTTTGACATGCGATCGGGTAGCTTTTCCAATCGATTTGATTGTTTTTACGTCAAATAACCAAAGACTAGGACCGGGTTACACAGCGAATGACGTTATTGATTTTACTGCCAATGCTTTTTATTTTCGCGTAGTGCAATCTAAGCAAATTGTCCTTGGTCAAAAATTTGTAGCCCAGCCTTTAAAACAAAACAGAACGATGGTAATAAAAATTAGATAAACCCGAAAATGTATTAAATACGAGTATGACAATTAAATTAAACGACATAAAAAATATTTACAATAGAAAATAAGACAAAGCACGACGATTGTAATATAAAATAGAAAAGCAAGGATGCAGCCCTATTCTGTTATATAGTGGAATACGTTAACTCGCTATTAAAGTTGATATTTGCACGGCCGCTGTCAAGGTCGATTGCTTATAGAGTAATATTTTGTAATTATGACACAATCTCAGCCGTAAATAATCAACTAATAACGTTTGCGACTAAGTAACAGAATAGGGCTGCATCCTTGCTTTTCTATTTTATATTACAATCATCGTGCTTTGTCTTATTTTCTATTGTAAATATTTTTTATGTCGTTTAATTTAATTGTCATACTCGTATTTAATACATTTTCGGGTTTATCTAATTTTTATTACCATAGTTCTGTTTTGTTTTGTTTAAAATTGTACAGATAACTTATATCGGTTGTATTGATTATTATATTTAATACTTTTTGGGGTTTTGTTAATGATAACTTTCTGCCTATTAAAGCTAAAATAACCCTTGTTTAATGCCTTCTTCCACTTCTCCATTATGGTGACAGGTATTGCTCAATAAGATGGACCGGCTACTTAACGCATGTATCCGGTTCATCTATTGTTTGCGTAAATATGACCATATTTCCGAGTATCGCGCTAAGTTAAAGTGGCTGCCAATTCGGTGTCGCAGGAACCTTAGAATTCGTTGCTTACTTGTTCTGAATGAGCCTGCGACACCGAAATACCTCAAGTCCAATTTCGCCTATCTGTCTTCGTTTCATGATAGATTCCTCCGTTCTTTGCATAATTCTAGTTTCGTTTCGAACTCGTTCGTAGTTGTTGCCACAATCCTGTGGAACAATTTGCCTCTTAGTATAAGGCAAGTAACCGCTCTCAATTTAAAAAAATGGTCTATGTTGTTTAGAAAAAAAGCCATTCAATTTTGTTTTTCTTATAGGTCTACGACATATTCCCAGTCCAAGGAATTCAAGATTTACAACACCGGTAATACGTTTTTTTTAATAGTCAACTTTAGGGATGTTAGGTTTTGTTAGCGTATTTTAATATTTAAATAAAGCTGCGGCATAAAAATGAATAGAGAATACATCTCGTATCTCCGATTCGCGGACGACATAGTCATAATGGCTAGCTCGTTAGAGGATCTTAGCAGAATGCTTAACGGCTTAAATGTGGCATCTCAGCGGGTTGATCTCAGTATGAACTTGGTGAAGGCAAAAGTCATGTTAATGAGCATGTCATAACGTGACCAATCTACGTGGGAAACACCACACTCGAAGCAAGTGCAAAAATACGTCTACATTGTTAGGTCATCTAATTAGACGTAGCCAACTTCAGCAAAGAAATCGACAGACGTATTTAGCTAGGATGGACGGCATTCGCGTAGTTACGTCACATCTTCCTATCAAATATGTCACAGTATTTGAAGACAAAAGTTTTCAACCAGTGCGTTCTTCTAGTTATGTCGTATGGAGCAGCAACGTAGACACTGACAGTGGGTCTGATTCACAAGTTCAAGGTCGTTTAGCGAGCTATGGAGAGATCTATGCTCGGGATTTCTCTTAAGGATCAAAGTCCGCAACGTTAACATCCGTCAGAGAACCAAAGTTACCGACATCGCTTTTAAAATTAGCAAGCTGAAGTGGCAATGGGCTGGACACGTCTGTCATAAAACTAATGAACGTGTAGACGGGTTCTGGAGTGGAGACCACGTACTAAAGACGCAGAGGGATGACCCCCCCGCCAGATGGACACATGACCTGAGGCAGGTCGCTGTCTCAGGTGGATGAGGGCGAGCCTTGGGGAAGGCCTAAATCCAGTAGTGTAGAGACACACGCTGATGATTATTTAACAAGTAAATTTTAATCGGTAACCAATTAGAAAAGTCGCAAATTCTTAAGTCTATAGCGATGTAGGTATAATTGTTAAGTTGTTTCAGTCGCCATCTTTGGATATAAAAGAAGTAAACGCTATTAAAGTTGGCAACGATATGTTTAGACTTCTTTCCAGCAATATGTCGTACCATAGATTACTGAGTATATACCAGAAGGGCGACGGAATGGTACCAAGGTTTCTACGGTCTATCAGCAAGCCCCACTATTTCTATACATCTATGTACAAGTAAGTACAACCGAACCGCACGTACGGGCCAAAATATGTATTCGCATACCGTAGCCACTATCCCTACCGTACATATAAATTTGTAGACTCTTACGCACGCTGAAGATGTGGAATGCTCTCCCAGTGTGTTTCTCCATTCCTATAACCTGGAGTCCTTCAAACGAAATGTAAAAACCATCTTCATAGTCCGGCATAGTGGTAGGGACTGTTCCCATTCTTGGACCTCGTGTACCACTTACCACCAGGTGGGCGCGATGTCTAATGTCGTGCTCTATTTTAGAAAAAGTTTTTTTTAATATCAATTATACTCACATCCAGATGAGCCTACTAGATTTTTTTCTAAAGAATTTGATTTTCCACGGGCGTTGGCCAAATGGGTTTGGTGAGGCAAAACAGGTACTTTTAAAAAAAAAATTTTTTCCAAATCATCATCATTATCATTACAGCCCCTAGAACACAGCGTCCTAGACCTCCACTGCTTGAGGGCCTATCTGGAGAATTTGGCCTACACTCGCCACGCTGGCCAGACGGCTTGGCTATGATGTCAATTTTTTTATGACAATTTCTTAACGATTCCACAAGTTGGTATTAGTGGAACCGGGACCGACGAACGTGCTCTCCGAGGCACGGGAACGGTGGTGTTGTAAATGTTGACAAATGTACGTAAGAAAAGTGTATTTCTCATTGGTACATGTTGGGTGGGTTTGAACCGACCTTTATAGGATTTAAGGAACGCGTTCTTACAACCCAGCCACCACCGTGCCTTATTATATATATTATTTTTCCAAATACGACATTACTATTTAAAGAAGACAGTGAAGTTTTATTAATAGCGTAATTAACATACGAAAGATAAATAGTTACGTCAGTCCCTACCATAGGTTTGTCATAAAAGCAAAAGAGTAAATTGTATTCTGCCTCCGTAGTCTAGCGGTTAAGTCCGTGCATTTAGACTCGGAGGTACCGGGTTCAATTCCTGGTCAATGATATTTATTAATTTAAAAATAAATAAATATGGTTATTATTTAATTTATTTGTGATATTTCTCGAGTTTGGTACGCTAAATACACCGACGAACTTGCCACTTGTCAATATTGGCATATAGTAAAGTTCGCTAAATACTACCTAATTCTATAACCTTGCAGAACACGCCATTCCTGAACACACGCCCTTTTGTTTTGACTTTTTACTACTAGTGTTTTATTTATTTGGTCGTGATAGTAATCAAGATCACAACAGGCCATCTTTTACCTACAAATTTCGTATTGTAGGTATATCTTACGCGTTTTTCTTCACCCTTGCTTTCAACTTGTCCGAACCATCGCAAGCATGCCTTTGTTTAATTTTGTTCCACTCACGGCCAGTTGCAAAATAATTAAAATAATTTCTGATTAATACTTTGATATACTTTTTTTTGATATAATTATTTTAGGTGGTAGGCGGACTGATGGTGGTATTGTTCCCATTCTACCGGGGCGGGAAAGTATCCACCGTTCGTGCCAATAAACCCCGTAAAGTATATCCACACGTTTTTGGGATCAGGCTCGAATTGCCGTCATGCCCAGTGAAGCCGACATAGCATTAGGGACTGATGTCAGTCATGAGTGTCTGATTTCAGTTGATAACATTCATGGACCTTGCCCGTCACTTACTATTAGGTGGCCGCAAGGTCACAAGTCGTGCTATTATTAAAAAAAAGTGCTTCATAAGCATACTTAATCATTTAAAAAGATCAGCTTTTCTGTAATTGGCCGTTAGTGTTTAATAGTAAATTTGATATTTATTTATTGTTGTTGTGTAATTCTGTATTTGTTTCATTTGTAAATCTGCTATAGCTGGGTTTTCCTTGCAGATTCCTTTCTCAGTCAGATTAAACTCTAACAGGTCACTGGAATTTGCTAAGCTGTTGGACCACTTCGCTGCTTAGTCTTCCACTAACAGGAGTAGAATCATTCTAAATAATTTAAATAATGACGTGTCACAAATGCCTGTAATAGGTTTACGTGAATAAAGATATTTTGACTTTGACTTTGAAATTATTATTCCAGTTTGAACTCAAACAGGGTTGACCTAGATGGAGCCACGTCTAAGGGTTACTACAATGAAGCCGATAGACAGATGTTGCAAGAGTACGCCAACCTTTACCGCGAATACAAAGCTATTAATAAAACTATAAAAGGTGGTAACTGCGATTTACAATTAGAAAAGCGAAGAAATGAAATTTGCGATGAATTGTCATCTCGTGGCGAACATATTCGTAGGGTGCGTAGAGTAGGTAGTTCCTAACACCGGTTCCACACGTTATCATCAAATCTGTCCAACTGTCTCTATGTAATGATCTGATTTTAATGCAATTTGACAGAGTTCTTCTTTAGAACCCAGGGTGGGGTATGCTCATTATACGTGTAGAGCCGGCCTAATAATAATTGCATTCAAATATGAGTTTAATTACTTAGTTCGAATTCGCTCGAGTTCGAGAACTACACAAGTCTAATTCTTAATTAATACTGGTAACACTTAATAAGTCAGACAAGCACTCAGCAGAGCAATATCAAGAAAATAATGTACAGCTATTTTTATAAGTCCCTATCTGGATTTTTACTAACTTTTATCTATTGTTAGTAGTATTGTAGGTAGTTATTATTATTAATATTAAGGTATTTATGTATATTGTATTATATTTTATTTATTTATGTAGTATTAGTATGTACATACACATTTTTATTATTTATTATTATTTATATTGACGACCATATATGTATATCATATGTATAATATATTTTTAGTTATATATGTATCCTTAATAAGGAAAGGCATGCTACGATGGTTCGGGCATGTTGAAAGCATGAATAAAGAGAGATTGACGAACCAGATATACTCGTATAATGCGAAAGTTGTGGGTAAAAGAGGCCCTGGCAGACCTAGACTCACATATTACGACCAAATTAATAAAACAATAGCTGAAAGTGCGTTGAAAAGCCATCGAAACAAAAGGGCATGTATGAAGAGGTTGATGAATGTCGAAGAAGCGAAAGAGGTATGTCGTGACCGTGACAAGTGGCGCTCAATTGTCTCTGCCTACCCCGCAAGGGATTTGGCGTGAAGATATGTATGTATGTATGTATGTATGTTTATTTTGTATTAGTTTTAAAATATGATTTATGTTTAATTTTTATTTTATCTATTTGCACCGAACTCAATTTTAAATGTCCCAAAGGTTAACGGGAAGAGAATGTCTCTCGGCATTACGATCGCCTTTTGTATAAATTTACAATAACGTTTTTAAATTTATACAAATAAAAATAAATATTCACTGATTCCTTTACTGTATATCCGGCTCGCTAGTGGAATAAGCTGCCCTTGGCCATTAGACGTGTACCGTCTACCAGCGTCTTTAAACGTCTGATAACCTCATCGTTCCTAGAAAAACAGAATGTTACTATCTAAAAACTGTGCATTTATTTAAGTTATAATGTATATGATGTACTCGTATTTGTATATATTTGTGTATTGTATGTATCTGTGTAGGTATAATGTGTAGTATATTATAATTATTTAAGTAACTTATTAACGTATGATTAAAATTTCTTATTTTTTTCATCCTGCCTATCATCCTACTCGATGGTAAAGAATGCCTACTGGCATTATACTATGCCTATGTACTATTTTTAAGTGCATTAAGGAATAATTAATAATTTATAATAATTAATCAAATAAATAACACAACAAAGGCAAACTTAACGCCATTTTTAATAAATAGCTCGGACATGATGATGTGATATTGGTTGCAGGTGGTCCAGGCGACAGAAGCAGATTCTTCAGTGTTGAGAGCCTCGGCGTCCACCGCTGAAGATGGATACTTGCATTCAAACTATAGGCTATAAATATTAATATATTTATAAACTAATTATTGCAAAATTGCCTGTCAATGCAGTCAGCCAATTTAAAGGATTAACAGTCGTACTCCGCTTCCCATTTCTACAAACAACAATTGCGAGAGACCATAAATGAAATTACCTGCACTAAATTTCGAATGTCTTTACTATAAAACTTTAGTATTTAAAATTTATTTTAAAGATGAGAAATAAATATATAAGTAAATTAAAATAATCACTATGATTGAGTTTTTTTTGGAAATATCAGTGTAGTACACTAGGTACCTATCTCTATCGGATCCGCACGCACTGTATAGCCACTCCACTGCGTCGGGAAACAACTACATACCACTCACCACGCGCCCTTCGCTACAGTGCGCCGGACAGAGCCTATATACCAATAAACATTTTATTATTATATTGTATATATATATATATACATAATATAGGCATACACTACAATCAGTTTGCATATTATAACGCTCGCATTTATTTTTCCTATACTTACGTACCTAAAAATTAAACCTTGTTCATAAAGTCATAATTTTTAATCTTCTAAATAACCAATACAAAATAAAAGATTGCTGAACCGTTTATGATGAAATACCTGAAATGTTCTTTGGAACCCTGAGATGGACATAGGCTATATGACCACTACATGTGACTTCACGGCTATTTGTCTGTCAATTTCTTTTTGCCGACACGCAGAACACAGGAAGATTTTAATTAAATTTGACATAGTTATTTGTGAATGACACATTGATGACGCTACGACCAACCAAAGCTTTTGTGAAGATCATTATTATTTAATCTGCGCAAGACCTGCGTGGACCGTCTGGTAGGTCGGCGCTGACACCTTTTCCTACGTGTATACGCATAGTGCGTATAGCGCGTGCATAGGTGCTAATAAATCCTAAATTGGTTAGATTTTTCATAATATTATATTATCTCATAAGGCCCCATAAGAATTCATTATTTCATTAATAGTTTAGTAGAATTATCGAATTCGCAGTACACACATGTTATACGTATATTAACACGATACATTTTGCGGGGTAGGCAAAGACAACACAGAACGTGGATAATTATTTGCGCGAAATTTAATACGTTCAAAGGTTTTTCGAGTCCGGATTATTAGTCGTTGCTCCGCCAGTGCTTAGCACGAGCCATTGCTCATAATTTGTAAGTGAAAGTTTTTACTCTAAAAACCCTGTCACTTTGAGCACTGGGGAGCAAGGACTACGAGTATTAATCCGGACCTAAGTGTACTAGTGTGAGAAATGTAGTCTATAAACTATATCCACATTCCGTGTTGTATTTGCCTACTCCGCAAGGGAGCTGGCGTGAAGATATCTACATATGTATGTGTTATGTGACCATTGCAGGCATTCGTTGCCCCCTTTTGGGGAGTTGAATGTGACGTTACCGCAATAGGGTTTAAAGCACAAAATTTTAACAACTGTCATAACCAGCCTCCCTTTTTAGTTTTCTGTTTAGATTTATTTTTCAATATTAGGTATATGTATATATATACTAGTAAGAAAAATAATCTAGATAATACCGAAGCATTTTTTTAACCAAAATGGTAACATTTTTTTTTTATAGTATCACGAAAACTTTAATTTATCCTCATTACAAGATCGAAGGCAATTGATGGATAGTATGTTTCTATATAAATTAATCAACGGTAAAGTCGACGCACCCCACCTACTGTCCCGTGTTCGTGTCTCTGTGCCGACCAGGCTGCCAAGGGTTGGCAAATATGATCTATTCATTCTACGACAATCTAAATCCAATTTGGGTTACCACTCATCACTGAACCGTACATGTCGTCAATACAACATATTTTCACGAAAAAATAATGACAGTCTAGACATATTTGCATGTTTTTAAGCACAATGTATTGTCACTGCAGCGGATCCTGGCTGGGACTGTAAACTGAACTGCTGTTTAACCAATTTTGATCCTTGGAATTGTGTTTCTTGATTGTATCATGTTCTTTTGTTTTTGTTTTTGCTTAGATTTACTTAGTTGTTGCTGTAATTGTATTGTGTTTTTGTTTTCGCTACTCAAAGGCCCTATTAATGGATACAGTATAATAGCATGTGGTGGTTGCCTGTAATTGGTGCAGCATCTGTATTCTGTCTTAGTTGTAAGTAAAAATCGATGTATCTTTTGTTGCTGTCACTGTTGGCGACCCTAATAAAAAAATAAAAATAAATAAATAATAAAATCAATGTGACGTCGCGCCCACCTGAAGGTAAGTAGCGCGCGAGGTCCATGAATGTTAGCAACTGGAATTAGACACTATTAAATATATCCATCACGTAAATAACTATATGTTATAGCCTCTGTGTATTATACGGTAAATATTATAAAAACTGCCTCCGTGGTCTAGCGGTTAAGTCCGTGGATTTATACTCGGGAGGTACCGGGTTCGATTCCTGGTCGGGACACAAAAATATTAATATAAATAAATACACTAAATAATGATTGGCCTATAGTAAAGTTGGTTAAATGTGAATCCGCTTATTTATAAGCGTCGTTTCTGACCACCCCGAAAGGGAAACGGTCGTGATGATACTTTACTTTATTATAAATATAATTAATAAATACCTATAAAACGGCAATAAATGCCACTTTGTCTTCATCCTTCGACGTGTACCTATCGCTTAAATACTTATTTTTTTTTTATTACAGAGCATACAACACAGACCACCACTTCCTTTATATAGGACTTCAGTCAGAACATATTTATGTAGAATTGGTCTTTACTCGCAACGCTTACAACTTAACAATTCCGCAAGTTGGTATGGATGGAACCGGGACCGACGGCTTAACACTGGCACTCCGAGTAGAACGGGGATGTTGAATAATACGTAAGAATAGTGTCTTTCTTAACCGCGACTTTTTTATTTTAGGTAAGAATTCTATCAAACGAACCACTAATATAGGGTTTGGAATACTTGTCACCAAGTCACTGCGACCAGTAATCATCTATTGTGAACTCCCTAGACTACAGTTCGTTCGCTAGCCCTGTGACTTGAAGGAATGTTAGTATTGGCTTAGGAGCGAGGCGTCGTACCTCCATAGGGCTTAATCTGTGAGCACCCAAGATGGTGCTTCGCTTGTGGGCATAGCAGTCGCAGAGGAGATGGACTGGTTTTAGACACTTTGCGACAGAATCTGCACTCGTCTGTTTCTACCACGTCCATGGTACCAACATGTGCTTGTTCAGTTTGAAATGACCAGTTATGGCTCTAGTGAGATGCATATATCCGGTTCATCTATTGCTTACGTAAATATGATCTCCGAGTATCGTGCTAGGTTGAAGTGGCTGCCAATTAGCTGTCGCAGGAATCTTAGAGTCCTCTGTCTCCTTTACTCTATTTTAAATGAGCCTGCGACACCGAAATACCTCAAGGACAAATTCGCCTATCTCTCTTCTTTTCATGATAAATCTCTCCGATCTTCTCACAACTCACTTTCCGGATTTGTTTCGAATTTCTTTGCGGTTGTTGCTACAAATCTGTGGAACAATCTACCTATTACCATAAGGCAGGCATAAGCTGGTCTACTCACATTTTCTAAATAGCTCCCAACAAAATTTGTAAGTTTTATATGTATGTTTATTATTGTGTATGTATTAGTATTTAGTATATTTATAAGTAGATTATATATAAGTTTATTATCTAAGTATATATATCTAATTGATGTGTCACTTATACTTGCCTTGCACCTACAGTTGTTCTAATTAGTCCCAAAGGTTTGGCTGTCAGAGAATGTCTACGGGCATTAAGTCCGCCTTTTGTACTTTGTGCATTAAAGTTTTGAAATAAATAAGATTTAAATTTCGGTTTGCATAGCTGAAGGGCTTAGTCGTGTACTGAGTAGTCCACGATCAGCTCCTTCAAGTGTCTTAAGTGTTACCTGCCAGGCAGATACGCATTGTGCGTGTTTCCATTTATTTATTATTGCGCGAAAAGTGCTCTTTGATAGTTCACAAAGGGGTTCTGAACCCATCATCCTTTCCTGGCCATTTTATCAGCTATTTCATTTCCAATGAAGCCATAACGCCCAGGTAACCACCCTAGGACCACCCGGTTGTATTGGCTTAAAGAACCTTAATACATTCCCAAGTAATCTTGGAGTTTACTTCCCTCAAGTGCTTTTAAGGCAGCTTGGCTGTGTTTATTCACGAACCACTATTTCTAATAAATCTATATTCGAATAATTATATTATATTTCTTTTAAAAAAATATTGCATTAATTAACTTGTTGCCTAAATCAATTCTTATACATGACATAATCGTATACATTATATTTAAAACTTAAAATGTATATTAACATTCTAAGATTTCAGAACTTTAGTTATAGTTGAAAAACTATGAAAATAAACGAATGGTTAATCATGAGTAAACTTTATTTTAGATGATAGTACGACTATATTATGGTAGCGAAAATTAACAAAATACATTTATTATTTACAGCGCAATAATTATAATAACAAAAATACAATTACAGTAGCTGGTATCGTTGATACAATTTGTTAGTTACTAAACTATTTTACAACAAAAATATTTAACATCCACTTAATTAATTACAAACATAACATTAAAAATACTAGCATTAACATTTAAAGATTTATAGTAAATCTAGACTAATGATATCGTAATCTAACATATAGGTACACCACGTCGAATAAATTTTGCACCAAAACAATAGAATTTACAAATAACTTCTTATGGCCACCATTTATGATATAAACAATAACTTCTTAACAGTTAGGTTGTTGGTATCTACAGTAGCAATAGATAGTCTTTCTAGGTGATGACACAAAAAAATCATTCAAATCTTGGTGCTACCGAAAGAGTAATACGAGTTAAATTGCATTTGTACATATTAAGTTATTGCCTCCGTGGGCTAGCGGTGAAGTCCACATATATAGACTCGGAGGTACCGGGTTCGATTCCTGGTCGGGACCCAATAATATTTATTAATTTAAATAAATAATTAAAATTAATATTTAATTAGTAATATTTCCTGAGATTGATACGCTAGAGACATCGACAAGCTTGTTACTAGTCATGATTGGCCTACAGTAAAGTTGGCTAAATGTGAATCCGCTTCTTAAAAAGCGTGGTTTCTGACTACCCCGGAAGGGAAACGGTCGTTGTGATACTGTCATTAATGTGTATTATTTTATAAAATCTTATGCTTATACATAAATATTTAAAATAATAAATAGATAGGTATCTAATGAGAATAACAATAATAGCAATAAACAATATGCGAACAAAGTTTAGGTAAAAAGTTCCTAACAGATTATAGTTTGTACAATTCTCCGGGATCCAGGAAATTAGAATAAATATCACTTATAATTTAAATAGTATTTAAAATACTTGACGCACAAGTCTGTCAGTCGCTCCATAGGCGATGTAAAAGGTAATGCGGGCATTGTTTGGTCAGCATTTAGTTGCGCGTGTCTGTAGATGAGGGTATGTTCTCTTCGAGCTTGTGGCGGTGGAGATAGGCTTCCGGCGGCATGGCGGGCCAGGAGTCGGCGGGCGGCGCGGGCCCCTGCGCCCAGGGCTCGCTCGTGCTCACCTCGGCCGGCCGCTCTGGCGTCTCGCTCACTTTGGAAGCGCACTCCAGTGACAGTGGTTTCGGAGTCTCGATCCTGGACAGAAAATACCTCTTTCGAAGATACTCTTTATTTGTCGTCGGAGTGATCCGTACATTTTTAATAGATTCTAACCTCACTCTTTCGGGCGACTGCATGGCGTCGTTCGTACTCGAAATCTCCAAGTCTTCTGTATAGTTCATATGCATTTTTTCATTTTCGTTTCGATGATCTTTTTCTGAAAGAGATTAAATAATAAAGTATTTAGTAGTAAGCTTCAATTATTTTTACTCTGAGATCTATAAAACTTCCCTACAAAGTTTTCGTGAAGGTAATTATTTTAGTCCAGATAACTTTGATTTTCTGTTTTTCATTTTCTAATCGGATGTTCTTTTTAATAATCATCATCAACACGACCGCTTGCCTTCCAGGGTGGTCAGAAACCACGCTTATAAAGAAGCGGATTCACATTTAGCCAATCATGACAAGTGGCAAGCTCGTCGATGTCTCTAGCGCACCAAACTCGAGAATATCACAAATAAGTAAATATTAATTTAATTTAATAATTTAAAATAATAAATATTATTGTAATCCGACCAGGACTTGAACTCGGTATCTACCTCCGAGTATAGTGGATTGTAGTGGACGTCATTCCCATACGAAAGAAAAAAGGTTTTTCCTGTTTCTTTCAATACTGGTTGTCCAAACTTTGTTGGTCCCATGGAGACTTTTGATCCTTACAAGAAGCACAATCGAATAACATAAAAAAAAACATTTGTAAGAATTTATATTTTTGAGACAAAAAACATTAGAAAAAGAAAAATACTAATATAATAAATAGCTATCGAAATAGCTATAATAGTTGTCTTAAAAAAGAGAGTACTATAAATAAATGTAAAAAAAGAAAATACAATAACCCGAAACTGAACGGTAGACCGGTTCCAGGTATACTCTTCTCGTTTATGGGCTCCTGGTACTTCGAAATCAATCCCATACAAAAAACTTGAGAAAATTGGCAATTTTTGATGTAATCCCGTGTTATTTCTTATGGCGAAACTTGGAAATCTGAGAAAATTTGAAAAATATTTTCCTTTGTGGATTCTAGTGAGCGTCATTCGGTCCAAACTTTGTTGGTCCCATGGAGACTTTTGATCGTTACAAGAAGCAGAATCGAATGACATAAAAAAATCATTTGTAAAAAAATATAATTTTGAGACAAAATATTGAAAAAAAAAAAATACAATGCCTCTATCGAAATAGCTATTAGAATTTGTCTTAAAAAAGAGAGTACTATAAATAAAAATAAAACAAGAAAATACAATAACCCGGAACTGAACGGCAGACCGGTTCCAGGTATACTCTTCTATTTCAAAATCAATTCCATACAAAAATCTCGAGAAAATTGGCAATTTTTTGATGAAATCCGTATTTCTTATGGTGAAACTCGGAAATCTGAGAAAAGCTGAAAAATATTTTGCTTTTTGGATTCTAGTGGACGTCATTCCCATACGAAAGTAAAAAGGTTTTTCCTGTTTCTTTCAATACTGGTTCAATAAGTTCGCTTTATCGTTCTCAGCTTATGCAAGCTTCTTACCATCGTTATTAATAGCTGCATCAGGCCAGCCGAGCGAATCGCCCTCCACATCGACCGGCTCATCCTCGGCATCATAAGGTCGGGGGTCACGTGGTCTTTCATCACGCGACACTCGCTCGTTGTCATCCAAGTCATAACCGAGCATGCTCTCAACAGTGTGGTGACGTTTGCGTGTGCGCAGCTTCAGACGACGTTGACGGTTGGCTCGAATTCGCTGGTACGTCTAGATCAAAAAACAAATTTTTACCTGCGGTTTTATTATTTAGTTGTAGCTATTCAAAACTTAATTTGTATTATCGCTAGATGGTTCTATTCTATATTACCCATAGACACTTTTTATGCGTTTATTATTTTAATTCTTTTTTTATCATATTATCTGTTGACAATAAACACGGCTCACAACTTGTGCTTTTTGAAAGTAGAGGATAGATGTCAAGTTCGCTTTAACGTTTTTATTAAATTAAGACTAGACTTTATCAAAGATTGATTTTGAAAATGGTAACATAGTTATATATTTTTTGAATATCACTTTTATGTTACATTTTTATAAAAAAAATATATCCTTTGATCTTACCTCCCAGCGAGCGTCTTCGTCCTGATGATGCAGAGAGTGAGATGCAGCCATCGCAGACTCTCGAGGAATGGCGCTGAGACTGTATAGATGTTGAAGTTCTTGAAGAAAATGTGCCTGAGCAACTCCCGGCCCCAATCTAGTCCCACACACTCCGCATGCAGATTTACGTTCACCATCCGCTAAAGAAATAAGCAAAGCCTTTTTATGACAGGTTTATTGTGTAAGATACTAATGATAAGTTTCGCAGTCGTTGCTCAACAAGTGCTTGGCAAATGTATTAGATATCTTTGGACAGTTAACTGAATTCTAAATTCTGCTTACCACAAGGTATTAAATCGTAAATAGTTCTAATGGTATTTTATTCTCAAGAAATGCATAATCCACCAAGTTAGCGAAAATTTACTACCATCACCATTTATATTTGTGTAAGTAAATTTGTACAAAGCCTCGCACGCAATTTTATGCCACCCTTATCCAAACGTTTGTGGCACCGGAGCTGATTCGAACTTGAACAGCCTTGAACGGTGAAAGGTCGCATTGCCAGGAGAACATTGTCATGTGTGAAGGTTTGATGGATAAAGCATAAACTCTTTACAACTTCATACACGAAAGATAGGAAACGGTGGCTGCGCTGCTGGGAAAGCTGTAAGTTTTATTGTATAAAACATGCTTGTTAAGAAAAAATCCAACACGAAAACAAGTCGTGGGAATCAGTGCATGTTTTTGGCTCTGGTTCATCGTCATTCGTGCAAGGTCTCGGAGAGGCAGAGGCTGCGCTGCCAGAAGAGCTGGTGTCATATCTTGCCATTGTAAAAAATATACTAACAAAAAAAGAAGTCGTGGGAATCTGTGCAAGTTTGTGGTGCTAGTGTATTGTCATCCTTGCACGGTCTCGAAGAGACAGAAGAACAGGAGATATCTCAGACCGTGTAAGTTTCATATTACATAAAAAATACTAACACGAAAAGAAATCGTGGGAATCTGTGCAAGTTTGTGGCGCTGGTGCATCGTCATCCTTGCACGGTCTCGGAGAGGCAGAGGCCGCGCTGCCGGGCGAGCTCGTGTCGTCTCGGGCCGTGTAGGGTGCTCTGTACAGCGGCGGCGTACTGTTGTCATCACGAACACCCTGTGGTTGAAGGTTTACACATGGTATATCGACGATATTTCGTAATACCTACTGTTTTTTGCTCAAAATATATTTGCTGTACCCTAGCATAATCGAACTCCGATATATTATCGAGATCAAATAGTGACAAAAAAAAACCTACAATTTGTAGTTCCATTACATCGCACTTCCAATATAATATATGTCTAAAATCAGTTCTTCATGTTCTCGATTCGATAGAGGAGTTTTATCGTGCTGGGGCTACTGTTAGGCCTCTTTTACACTAGGTCGTGACGACAGATTGATTGACAATTGCTGGGACCTTAGTTGAAGTTGAGTTAAAGAGCGGGCTTAAACGATGCGATAATAGTATAGGTCGTCACAACATGGTGTGAACGTGCCCTTAATGTCAGATGCCATTACGTTGTAAATGATAAATTGATTTCATGAGGCTGAAACAAATTATCCGACAACAGTACCAATCGATCAGTGTTGTGACTGAAGCCGTATCTGGTCACTGGAATTATTATGACGAATTGTGTGTCGAATTAGGTGCGAATGATCGACCGATGACACAAGTGCAATAATAATTATTATTACAGTCTCTAAGAGAAGAACACAAGAGTTCTAGATCTCCACAGATGAAGATAAAGCCTCTCGGATTAATATTTTCATACTAGAGATATAGATAAATAAAGACCAAATAACACTAGATTTTACTACGGTAAAATAAATACATAATATTATAATACACATTATTTTACATTGACATCATGCAAATGGCACATACTATGAACAACAAATACTTAGGTGGTAGGCGGACTGGTGGTAATAATTTGCCCAGTCTGCCGGGGCGGGGAGGTATTCTCCGTTCGTGCCGATAAACCCAGTAAAGTGTATCCACACGTTTCGGGATCAGGCTCGTATTGCCGTCATGCCCAGTGAAGCCGGCATAGTGCTAGGGACTAATGCCAGTCATGAGTGTCTGATTCCAGTTGCTAACATTCATGGACCTTGCGCGCCACTTACCTTCAGGTGAGCGCAAGACCACACGTCGTGATAGGATAAAAAAACTAAAAAAAAAACTATGGACAGCTGTCTCGATATTTCATAGCAATTTAAGGTGGCCATTAACAAACCTTCCAATATCCAAAATCCAAATCGCGTGGTAACAAATATCAACGAAAAAAGCTTCAGAAATATTTAGATTTTGAAATCTTATTATTCTTATTCCTGAATTCTAAGGAACATTTCTGCCTCGTCTGTTACGCTACACTAGAGAATTCGACGAGCTTCCCACTTGGCATTATAGGCCTATAGTAAAAGTGAACTTGCTCCTTAAAAGCGAGGTTGCTGACATTCCCGCAAGGGATACTGTCGTGATGATACAGATTTCTCCCAAATTTTAACAAAATCGGTTCAGTAATATAGGCGTTAAGGCGAATCAAACGGACATGGCATCTCATGGCTTACGTAATTTTATTTAGTAGAAAGTACACTCAGATTTAAAAATATTATATTGTGCGAACGAGAGTAATGCAAAAACGTTAAACCGCTAGACTACACTTTTAGGCAGTTTTTAAACAATCTTTGTCGGAAATTCGAAGCATGACAAAGATTTCTAGCGAATTATATCTTTAAACGTACTGTAGTAAGGTACAAATTTAAAATAGAAATTCTACGTCAACTTCATTGTGTAGGTAGGCCATTATTCTGAAACAGTTAACTATGACGTCACATAATTACAAACATTCAACCTGCCTATAGTTTATAGCCAGGCCACGCAGCGTCTTCACACCCTACGTGTTAAGCCTGGTTAGGCGGGATAATATTGCGAATTAGGGGTCGTATATGAAATGAAAGCAACTTACCCAGATCTCCACAATCCACGTTCCACTAATACTCACATGTGTGTCAGTGTAGAATGATGTGGAGTGTTTATTGTCTGTTCTGTGTGTGTTCTGAGTAATCGTTAATATTTTGGGAGAGCACTGTGGTAATTTTAAACTTAAGAAAAAAAAAGAATAGTAGCAAGGCGGTTGGGACAGAAAATTAAATTATGCGGTACGGTGACGAGGTCACACGAAAGAAATAAATTATGTCCACTAGGACGAAAAATAATTGTGCTCGCTGCTACGTGCGGCCGCCCGGTATTTATACCAATAGACGTACACGCCACGCCGCGGTAAGTAGCGAAACTAGAGCTTCAACTAGCGGCGTGTCTATAGCCCCCGCCTTGAAGGAATAATCCTTCAAAACAAGGAACAAATAAAGAAAAAAAAAAAAAAAAAATAGATATAAGAATATATGCATGCGGAAAATAAAACTAAGAAAACCAAAAATAAAACAAATAACAAAAATAAAAAAAAATAAAAAAAAGGAAGGAAAATAATATATGTCTATTGCGTTGGCAACGGACATAAGCGAACCACGGGTCTTTTATAAAAACCCTGTGATGTTTTGACCGTGGCCACCCGGACTATTCCATCCCGACCAGGATGGACCTCTGAAATGACACCAAGTTCCCATTGTAAGGGAGAAATCTTACCATCTTGTTTAATTACAACAATAGTTCCAAGTTTGACATTGTCGGATGAAACATTCCATTTTTGACGAGTCTGTAAGGTGCTAAGATACTCTAAGGACCATCTGTCCCAAAACGACTGCACAAGCTTATCGAGTAACTGATAACGTCCTAATAAATGCGACGGAGTATCTTCGACCGGCGGCGATGGTAAATACTTCAGTGGGGTAAGTGTTAAGAAATGAGACGGAGTGAGAGCCAACGGTTCCCCGGGATCTTGGCTTAAATTTACACAAAGCGGGCGAGAATTTATAATATTCTCTATTTGACACAAAACTGTAGTCATTTCCTCATAAGTAAGGATTTGATTACCTACAACGCGGAATAAATGAGATTTGACATTTTTAATCATAGGTTCCCAAGCGCCGAAATGTGGAGCGATGGGAGGGATGAATTGCCAGTCTATTTTATACTCAGACAATTCATGTGATAAACTATTTTTATAATCGTGTGAAGTAATAAATTTAAATAAGTCTGTAAGGTACGACTTCGCACCTACAAAATTAGTACCATTATCGGAATACATAACCGACACTGGACCGCGGCGGGAGAGAAAACGTTTAAATGCAGACATAAAACAAGATGTACTTAACTCTGAGACTAGTTCGATATGTATGGCTCGCGTCGTCATACAAACAAATAAACATATATAACATTTTTGGCTACGGACACCACGACCGCGCCTTAACGTTATATTTAAGGGCCCGGCGTAGTCACAACCCGTATTAATAAAAGCCTTAGGTACCGTTTTCACACGTGACTGAGGCAAATCTGACATAAGTGGAAAAGTAGGTTGCGGGCGAGTACGAAAACAAGCGTTACATTTATCGATACGAGAGCGAATAAGTCTACGACCGGAAATTATCCAATATTTTTGCCTAAGAAGACTTAATAATAGGTTAGGACCGGGATGACAGTTTCGTTTATGCCAATAATCTATAATTAAATTGACAATATGATCCTTTTTAGGCAACAATACAGGATGGCGGTGGTCAAACGAGAGGTCAGTATTGGATAATCTACCGCCTACACGAATGACGTCGTCATATATAAACGGCTTTAATTTTTGAATGTATTTCGGACATGATTTATTAGATTTTAAATTTTTTATTTCATCTTTAAAATAGACATTCTGTAAAGCAATTAAAATTTTATTCTCAGCGAAATCTAAGTCGGAAGTAGAAATAAATTTATTATGAGGGAGACGTTTTAAAAATCTATAAATGTATACAACAATCCTAAGCAGCTTGCCCCACGAAGAATATTTAAGTGCGATTTTATATAAAAAATCTTCTTCTACGCAATCCAGAAGATTAGTAGAAGTAAGCGCGATAGTTTTTATTTCCGGGATATTATCAGAATTATCGACTTTAAACTTTTGGACAGGCCACTGATATACGTCCATGTCCATCCAAGGCGGACCAACAAACCACAGTGGATGTGTAACAAACTGCGAAGGTAACAATCCGCGGGAGAGGCAATCTGCCGGATTGGAGATACCGGATATGTGATAAAAATATTTTGAATCTAATAAGTTTTGTATTTTGCTTATTCGATTCGCTACGAAAGTTTGAAAGCGGTGCGGAGAGGAATTAATCCAGTGAAGAGTAACAGTTGAATCTGAAAAGGCATATATATTTTCGATATTGATACGAGGAGAATAATTAGTTAAAACAGCACGAATTAATTTCGCGAGTAATAACGCGGCACATAGTTCGAGTCTCGCGAGAGATATAGTTTTTACAGGAGCGACCTTTGACCTTGAACATAACAACGTCGTGGTACAGTCGCCGTCGGTGTTGGCGTGCAGGTATACGACTGCGCCGTACGCCTGTTCACTTGCGTCGCCGAAACCAACTATAGAAACTCGACTATTTTTAAAAACATTTAAATGGCGGGGAAACCTGAGCTGATCCAAAAGTGACAACTCAGATTGAAATCTTGACCATGTGTTGATCACGTGATCAGGCGGCGTATCGTCCCAGTCAAGCTTTAGAGACCAAAGTTGTTTGATAAGAAGCTTGGCGAAAACGATAACAGGGCCAACGAGGCCGAGAATATCCCATAAACGGGCAATAGTGGATAGCATATTTCTCTTTGTACAAGAGCGCGGAGAGAGAGAGATAGTAAAGAAAAATACATCACTAGCGGGGAGCCATTGCATACCTAAAACTTTAAGAGAATCATCATTGTCAAGATTGACCGGGTCCGTAAGACGATATGACTCCGGCAAACACGACAACAACTCGCGACAGTTGGTTGCCCACTTGACCATCTCGAAACCACCGGCGGAAAACATATTAATAATTTGTTCGGCGGCTTCCGTAGCTTCCTGGACCTCCATGAAGCTGCTGGCCAAGTCATCCAAATATAAATCACGTAAAGCGAGCTCGGACGCTAAGGGATACTTAGTTTGCTCCTGCTTAGCAAGCTCATGAACTGTACGAATGGCTAGATAAGGACTGACACAAAGTCCGAAAAAGACGCGGCTAAAAGAAAAATATTTAAGCGGTTCATTTTTGTTAAAACGGTAAATTATTTGTTGAAACGAGCGATCCTGTTCACGTACAATAATCTGGAGATACATTTGACGTATGTCGGCGGTGATGGCAATTTTAAAAAGACGTAGGTTTAATAAGATATTAAATAAATCGTTTTGAAGAGGTGGGCCAGTATGTAAAATATCGTTCAAAGAAACTTTAGAATCCGTCGGACAGCTGGCGTCAAGAACGACCCTCAGCTTTGAGGTCAGTTTGTCCTCTCGTAGTACACCATGATGAGGTATGGTATAACCCTCAGTACAATTTTTGGGTTCCGATATTTCACATAAAAAACCCTGGTTTATATAATCGAGAATAACCTCGTCGTATTGACGTTTGAATGCGGGATATTTAGTAAATTTGCGTTCTAGATTATAAAAACGTTTAGTTGCAATTTTAAGCGAATCGCCGAGGCGAGCGGGTTCTAAATTAAATGGTAAACTAACAATAAATCTCCCAGAGGGATCGCGGGACGTCGAAGAAGTATAATATTGTTCACATTGTTTATCTTGGTCGGATAAAATAGGCTCGTCATTAACATCTTCTAACTTAAAGAACTTGCTTAGATCATCGTGAATGGAATCTGTGGTAGAAAAATAAGAAAGAGTACAGTCAGATTCCGAGGATATTTCTGCTTCGCCCATAATCACGTAACCAAGAGTGGTAGAAAACGCTGAAGGCATATGCGGAGGACCGGTAATTTTTACCGGTAACAATAAGTCAACAAATAACTTTGCGCCGATCAATATATCGATACAGTCTGGTTGGCCAAACTCCTCGTCGGCAAGAGATAAGCCTCGTAAATAATCGATAGAATTTAAGTTAATTTTACAAGTCGGTAACTTATCGGTAATCTTGTCCAACACTAACGTCTCGATATCGTAAGATTGATCGGGATAAACACGAGATGAAAAATTAATAAAAACCTTACCTTTTGTACTGCTACAGTTATCACCCAATCCTTTGATAATTGTTTTACGATTGAGTTGATTTACACTTAATCCAAGTCTACGACAACACTCACTTGTTATGAAATGGTTTTGAGAACCAGGATCAATGATACACCGACACATTTTTAAGTTTCCGTAACGATCTAAAACATTCACTCGCGCCGTACCTAACAAAACACTACGAGAAACTAATCTTTTGTTTATGTCATTCGCGAAGTTAGCCGACATTAGCGATACGTTGCCAGCTGAACCATCGGAAGTGTGAGCGGGAGGTGTGTTTTGCTCAGGCCGTGCGGCGGTCGAGAACGAGACGAGAGAACTTTTTGCAGTTTGAGCGCATGAGGGTAGTCGTGAATTTGTATCTGGATTAGTCATATTTGGGTACTTTGTTTGATGCAAATGTAATAAACTATGATGTTTGTAATTACAGTACCTACAAGTTTTTGCACTTTTACAATTACTCCACCTATGTTTTTGGCTGAGGCAATTGGTACAAAATTGTTGTTCTTTTATGAAATGAAGACGTTCGTTAGGAGAAAAATCGAGAAATTTAGGACAATTATAAATGTACTCATGAGAATCTTTACACAATAAACAGTTTTCAGAATGGGTATTTAAATAAGAATGAGCGATTTTAGGAGAAACATATTTAGGTTTTTCGTCTATTTTTACAGTAGGTTTAGAAGTGCCGGGATTTATACGTTGCATGATTTTAGCCTGCCCTTTTACGAAATTTATAAAAGTATCGTAGCTAGGTATGTCCACATCTCGGACGGACATTTCGAAAGCCTTTGAAGTATCCTTATCCAAACGTTTTAAAGCAAGATATATGAAAATGTAATCAGATAATTTCTCAATATTTAAATCTTTTAGCGCGGCTATCGACGCGGCGAATTTATCAATAAAAGTTTCGATCATTGCTGCGCCGGCTGGATTGGGCAAAGGTTTTAGGTCAAAAATCTGGTCGAGAAAAGTAGTAGCTAAAAAACGCTTGTCTTCGTATTTGGATAATAATAACTTCCAAATCGTTTCGTAATTTTTGGAGGTGGGGGAAATGCCAGAGAAAACAAGTTGCGCTTTACCTTTTAACTTGCCGAGTAAATAATACAGTTTCTCAGATTTACTAAGTTTTGGATTACAGTGAATTGTATTTTTAAACGTTTCGTAAAAAATACCCCACTGAGTTGGATTACCAAAAAACTCTGGAATATCAATCGGCGGCAATCTAGGCTTTGAAGATTCAAAGCAGACTGTGTCGGGGTCTGATGAAACCTGTGTTAATTTATTTTTGATACGACGTACTCGACAATACAGGTCTTCGAAAGCACTCCATCCCGAAAAATTAGGCGAATAATCGGGATCCAGCAGTGTGTTGGTATCGTTTATCTCTCGAAGACATTGCATGTAATCTTTGCGAATGTCATCGATAGTTTCGGAGCATGATAAAAACTCCTCGCGGCGTTCACTAGTATTAAGCGATGAAGAACTATCAAATATATTTTGTAAACGAGAAAAATAAGCTTCACGACACTTGTGCAGCATGGAAAGCTGAGAACCTAGAGACTTAACACCTTTAGACATAGTAAAATATGAAAATAGCCTACAAATAAAAAAAAGAATAAATATAAAAATGCGTTGTTAATTTAAATTTAAATTAACAAAATGATAGAAAATTAATAAATTGCGGTGGCGACACAAAAAATAAATAAATTATGTAGGTACAAAAAAAAAACGCGGGTTTAAAAGTTAAATTTACCACATGCATAAAATCACAAAATTTTAGGAAAATGCGGGGTTACACGTAAACGTGTGATAAAAACGAAGAAATTTCTAGAAAATGAGGAGTTCATTCCTCACAGGAGGCACCAAAACTATAGCCAGGCCACGCAGCGTCTTCACACCCTACGTGTTAAGCCTGGTTAGGCGGGATAATATTGCGAATTAGGGGTCGTATATGAAATGAAAGCAACTTACCCAGATCTCCACAATCCACGTTCCACTAATACTCACATGTGTGTCAGTGTAGAATGATGTGGAGTGTTTATTGTCTGTTCTGTGTGTGTTCTGAGTAATCGTTAATATTTTGGGAGAGCACTGTGGTAATTTTAAACTTAAGAAAAAAAAAGAATAGTAGCAAGGCGGTTGGGACAGAAAATTAAATTATGCGGTACGGTGACGAGGTCACACGAAAGAAATAAATTATGTCCACTAGGACGAAAAATAATTGTGCTCGCTGCTACGTGCGGCCGCCCGGTATTTATACCAATAGACGTACACGCCACGCCGCGGTAAGTAGCGAAACTAGAGCTTCAACTAGCGGCGTGTCTAGTTTAGTCAAACAATTTCCTAAATTATTATCTCAAGTTGAAGTGAATACGTACCCTGAGCGCCTGGCCGACCGATTGTCCCAGCGCGTATTGTTCTCCGAGATGACGAGCGAAAGCTTTGCCGGGGTACAGAGGATGAAAGGCGCCGCCTATTGGTCTGAAAGCTCCGCATCCAAAGCTTTGAAGCGCTGGATGGAGAAATTGTGGTGCCATGTGGTGGAGAAAGCCTTCCATTCTGCACAATGCGGTCTGTTGAAATATTAAAATTTTAAAAGTACGACAAAGAAGATCACATAAAAGAGTAAAAAATAAGTACCATCACGACCGTGTATCCCTTACGGGGTGGTCAGAAACCATACCTTTTTAATGTGGGTTAACATTTAGACAACTTTACTTTATACCCATCATGACAAGTGGCAAGCTCGTCGATGTCTCTAGCGTACTACACTTAAATATCACAAATAAATAATATGAATATATTGTGTATTTTTAATTAATTTTAATTGTCTTCCTCCGTGGTCTAGGGGTCAAGTCCATGTATTTAGGCGAGGAGGCACCGGGTTCGATTTCGTTTGGTACGCTAGAGGGATATAGTCGTGATGATACTTTAATTTAAATTTAATCTATTTCAAACGTATAGAAAGGTAAAACTCGGTTGAAAATTTTAAACTTTAATTATTAACTTGTTCGATATCCAGCATTAATAGAAAATATTACAAGTCTTTTATCCAAAGTGCATGTTTTGCAATTAAGCTCCACTCTAGCCTATAGTTATGACAATTTACAGGTATCTTTGAATTTTCATTAATGTTTATTCGAAACATTTACCATGGAAATAATTATAAATATTATCTTTGATATATAGCCTAGCACGATCAAACTAAGTTGTCAAATCGAGATCGAATCGATAATAATAAAAAGGGTTTACCATAAAGAAACTAAAAATTGACAGTTTTTATGATAATTTAAAATATACACGATTCGATCTCGATTTAAGAACTGAGTTTAATAGTTTTAGGACTACATATCAAAGAATTTTATAAATGCTATTTGTCAAGTTAAAACAAATTCGCAATGGTCCGCAAGCTCCTAAATACCTAAATGACATGTGTATTTAAAAAAAATACGATTTTGGAAGCCACACAAGTACAGCCGTAAAGAAATGTTTGTTTGAGTAACCCATATCGCATCGTTTACGTGCACTCAACATCACAACCGAAACCCGGCGAGAGCGTGAGGGGTCGTTTTGCCAGAAAAATAAACGTACAATCAGGAACTACTCGCTGGTGGTCGACAAACCATAACAAATCGAGTAACGGAATGTTGATTGTTTTCATTAGGTTATTTGTATTTTTATTTATTGAGATGAAGTTCCGTTACAATTGTAACGTACTCGTACATACGGACAGTTGCAGAGAGAATTATTAAAATAATCTATGTTCAATATATTGATTTACGTCACGTGCTTGATAGTTAGATTGGCACTTTGGTTATTTCAGCTAATGACGTGCCTCATAGGCATACGTTTAACATCAGACAATCAGCCTTTCTGCTTCTATATTCTTGCCATTCTGTTAAAACCAGCGTGGCAGTAGAGAGTAATAGTGATGGGTCCATGTCGATTTTTTTGAAAACGAAACGCAACCGTTTTCCTTTGAACAAAAACTAGTTATCGTTGCAACTGGATTTAGACGGTGCATGCGGCGGCAGTCGTAAGACAATAACGTAGGTTATCAACTGAACACATACTGATGGAAATTGTAATAAAATACATTTTATTTCGAGTAAAATGCGGTAACAAATAAAACTCTTTATCTAATAGTGTGTTAAATTACATACCTACTATATAATTTAATAATTAACTATATTTACTTTATAAAAAAATAATATAATTAGGATTCTATTTAATTTACATTAGACTTCACTTTACGTTACTTAGATACGGGAAATAGGTAGTTCGTGCAACGAAGACTGTTTCAATACAAAACTAAAATAGTTCTATCGTTGAAGACCAAACGGTTCTTAAAAACAGTTCGTCGTTGCAACGCTCCCCATTAAAGAGTAGGCAAAATTCTCCAGAAATATTATATGTTCATACAGTACCGTATGTTCTGGAGGCTGTAATGATGAACGACACTTTTAAAGACTCCCTTAAGTTCAGCACCCATTTATAATAATAAAAATAAAATATTGACGTGTTTAATTATAATAAAATTTCAAATATTAATTATAATGATTATATATATATTAAGATACGTCAGTAATAGTTGCCGTGACCCTTCATTGATATATCTCTTCCAATATGTACAGGTATTCCAGATATGCAGAATGTATTGTGGATTATAATTAGTTCCAAGGGTCAGATGTTAACGGCATTCCGAATGTGTCCATGCAGTGTGACCGGTAGCTTATGATGTGACGGCGGCGTCTGGCGAGGGCCACAATTTGATGTAATCAATTACCATACGTTTACAACGTTACATCGCCTTTGAGAACAGGTGGCTTCCCTAACCCGGCAAACACAAACAAACCACCTCTTCTACTATTGTAGACACGGTACAGGGGGCCAATTCTCAAACCACTCGACTTTATGTCGTATTCGACTCGGAAGTATCGCAACTATGATTTTTAAAAAAGGCCATTGACAGATTAGAAAAAATTGAAATGACACGTTTGTATAATGTCTATTTTTCTTAGTGAAATGATTTATTTTTTATTTGTTAGTCAACATAATGTGTTTTCATAATCTTAAATAAATTTTATTTAGTTATTTTACTCTAGCATAACGACAATTGACAAAAACTTGTTTAACAAATAATAATATACATATTTCGATAATTATTTACACTTTGAAATCCTGTGCTTTATCTATAATAAAGTACCTAATCGTATAAATAGTGCTATGTGTAATACATAAATCTTAATCAATTAATAATAATAATAATCGTTTATTTCCAATAAAATCCCATGTACATGTTTTTCTATTGGAGACCTATTAAAGGACGGTTTTGTGGGGTCTCAATTACACTAAATCTAAAATTTACATAAAATCAAATTAAATTAAAATTAAAATTGAAAGAGTCCTTCGCGCCATTTTGCTCGTGCATGTCAAGTGCAAGTTTTTGTTTTGTAAATTAATTTACTGTGTTAATTAATTTAATTCGACGTCATCTCTATTACTTGATTGCGAATTTGTCTTTCATTAGCACCTCCGAGAAATTCACTAAGCTCGAAAATACTACTCGTATCATAGGTATCCGTTTTTTTTTTTTTATCTCAATTGTGTGAGAATCGGGGCCATGTAGTCTGATTTATCTCGCAGTGGGCGGCGAGAGTCATTACAACTGGAGGATGTTACCGTTTGCTATGAGCTTATTGTATTCCATGAATGTTCAATGTAAATAAACTGAATAGAGTAATCGCTTAAGCACCTGGCGGAATGACGATCTTAATAACAATGTCGATGAAAACATTGTAGAGATGGGTTTAAAATTTTCTATTTCAGGCCGTAATGTAACAAAAATACATTACAAAAAGTATCATCACTACCGTAAGACAAAACCAAGCTTTTTTGTGTTTTGGTGTTTCGGAAGGAGACTGATGTTGTGGAGGCGGCGAATTCTTAATTATTGCTATAATAGTATTTTTAGATTCTCCGTTTACGGATCTTATCGCGGCTGTTATAGCCTGTAATTACTACATATTATTATTATTATTATTAAAACAAAGTCCTCCGTCGCGTCTGCGTGTCTGTTTGCGATAAACTTAAAAACAACTGCACCGATTTTTATGATGTTTTCACCAATGGATAAAGTACTTGAGGAATTTTTAAGTATATAATTTGTTAAGTTTTTGTATACATCAACGATATTTGTTGGGGGTTTCAGAAAAAAATAAACGCTGCCTAAACCCTTTGAGATATAACAAAATAATTTATTGAATTGTGTGGCTTATATAGGTCTACAGAAAAGTTCTCAATGGCATATATCTAACTCTTAAGGATAATATACTATATTTATTTTAATACTTTAAAAATGGGCAATTGAAAAGCTATTTATATAAATACGGTTTTATCCTTAACATTTTAAATACGTTAGTTGGCTTGATCATATATACAATATGCAAATTAAATGAATACATTAGGAGATATAGCAAAATCAAAATAATACCTAACAAAATTAGTTTCGTGTCGCCGTTTACACGGACAAAGCCGGGTAATACAGCTAGTATAAAAACATGTAATTTGCGATGAATAAACGTAGTTTAATTCTTCGTTTTAAAATTAACCACAATATTTCAAGTTGGCGTCTCTATTTGTCTCGATAAAACATTTTCGGGACAAGAGGGACAAGAGACAAGGTTATTCTCCATCAATCAAGCCCTAAAATAAATCGTGTGGTCCGAATAAAAAAACGTAGGTTTTGTAAAATAACATACTGGACATGCAATGAAAATTTTCATGCATGTATTATGTTGTTCTAACTACGGCATCCGGGTAAAACGACGAATATCACTACCCCCAGCCGAAGAGGGCGATTCTCGCGCAATAGACTCCTTTATTACGACTAATATTACTAGTATTCATGAATTCGACATACCTAATGAAGGTAAAAAAGTATCATCACGACCGTTTCCCTTTCGGGGTGGTCAGAAACCACGCTCCTAAAGAAATTCACATTTAGCCTATAGTAAGCCAATCATGACAAGTGGCAAGCTCGTCGATGTCTCCAGCGTACCAAACTCGAGAAATATCACAATTAAATTTAAATATTAATTAAATGGATTTATTTACATTAATAAATATTATTGTGTCCCGACCGGGAATCGAACCCGGTACCTCCGAGTCTAAATCCACGAACTTAACCGCTAGACCACCGAGGCAATGGAGGTATACTGTATTTAAAAGTCAAGATTTTAAACTTATTATAAGTAACTTTCTAAATAATCTCTTTTTTGTGTTAGATTTTATTATTCCACTAATTTGAAATGTCGGCTATTGTATAATAACGCTGTTGGAGCCATAGACACTTTTATTTTAACACATAACATTTGATTGTTTTCAAGTTTTTCTTATCTTTCGTTTCTGTGTGATAAAAAACTGATTTAATTTTATTTGATAATACTAAAACAGTACAAGACACGTGTAAAAGCGACCATCACAGATCAAGTATACGAATGAAAGGAAATAGGTTAGTTTAACGTATGCCTAATAAACATGTCATTGGCTGAAATAACCAAAGTGACGAGAATCGAATCCGGTACCTTCGAGTCTAAATCCACGAACTTTACCACTAGACTACGGAGGCGGTTTTTAATGATTTAATAAATGAATTATGTAAATAAATAATAAAAATAGGATTTCGAAAGATAAATGCATTTTTCTTAAAAACCTATTAATTATTCAATAATAAAAAGTATATTATATTATATAAATATGTATGTATTATTATTTATATGTATTATATTTAGTGTATACCTACTTGCTTAGCATGCTCTAAATTGTCCCTAAGGTTGACTAGTAAAAATGGCTAGCGGCATTAAGTCCGCCTGTGTACCTAGTGCATAAAGTTTTTAAATAAAATAATAAAAAGATAGGTGATTATTTAGTCTTAAATCGAAGGAAGATCTACGAGAATTGCCTTCCTAGGGTCTATGCAACATCCAAAAATATAGCTATAGCTCCTGAACCGGCCGTGGAAAATCGACAGGTTTGATTCTGTTCACATACTCGTATACCATAGATGTACTGAGCATACTTCATCACCAAGAATTATCACAAATAGGTATTTATAAATTATTGTGTACCGGCCAGGAATTAAACCCGGTAAAGCTAAATTCACGGACTTAACCGCTAGACCTCGGAGACAGTTTGTGACGCTGTCTAAAATTCTATAACTTCTTTATGTTCTCGATTTGATAACGCAGTTAGACCGTGTTGACGTACAGTTGTAAAAATTGTATACATGTGGTTGGTATATGCTATAACATATGTATTTGTCCAATTGCCCGCTTTGTTTAAATATGCTTTTATGTGCAATCTAATACAATGTTGGTAACACAGGACCTAATCACAGGCAATATTAATTTCGGAGTCATAGGACCGTTTCCAATAATATATACTAGTATGTCAATTCTATTCATCCTTATGAAAATCAATGAGATGCCTGCTATGATATTGCAAATAGGAATGCTTTGATAAACTATGCATTGATCTAGTTGAATATGTTTGTAATGATGTAAAGGACGCGGTAATGCTCTTACAAATCTACCAGGTCCGGATTTCGAGGTGGATGTAATTGTGATTAGTATTGCCAACCTGGTCTTGATATTGGTCTCGGGCAAGAGTCTCTAAAGGCTCTTGCTTAGTATTTTCTTTTATAATTTTACTAATAATGGTCGTATTTTTTACTTATTATATATATTTAATTAGTAACTGTCTCGTGTCTTTCTTTTTTAGGGTTCAGAGGTAAAAATATCGAACCCTTACAGTAGATGACTTGAAATATCTCCAAAACTAACTAGATATAACACGTTTGGCACTGATGTTTTTTTTTCGCTACCTACAATTTTCATTTTTTTTATTTGACTGTTCTATGCCTCGAATAAGTGATGTGCCGAGGCATTGTTTTGGTTACAACCTTTGTACAATGTATTTTTAGATACATTTTCGTCAACAATTTCTATAACTATTTCAAATTTCATGTAAATCAGACCAGTAGTTCCCGAGATACTAGTTTGCGGACAGACACTAAAGTCTCACTAGGTTTCCTTACTACTATTAGAAACAAATATATATTTTCAGTCAGAGCAAGAGTCTTATGAGACCAAGACTTGGCCAATCTTGGTCTTCCGCTGGGCAACACTATTTGTGAGGTAAGAATTGTGTCCTATCAGGACAACGCAACGCCAAGCCGGCGAGATGTGTATAATTGATAGTGACACGCCATAAGCTCCTTCGTTGGGAGGTTCGTTGCGTAGCCCGGACCTGGCACCAAGTTCCTGTCTATGGCGAACGATTATGCTAGTCCAAAAAAAATCTTAAAAGAAGCTTGTTAAAATCAGCTGTCCCAGTTTTTGCCAATAGGAATGAGGAAGACATAAAAAGGCTAAAAGTTATCGAACCAAACAGCATATATACATTTGACATAAAGTGGATTATTCTAAGGGTTGTCGCTCACGGACTCAAGAGTCGAGGCGGGCGTCAAGGCCCAGGCACTCCGCATCTAGGATTTATTTAGATACGCGGCGCTGCAGTCAGTGCGGTCGAAATTTTTTGCCATAAAACAAAGATAAAACTTTGAATGTCTCTGGTTTCATAAGATCCCTTTGTTTAATTATTAAGTATGGAGTATATAGGTGGCTCTACGTATGAGAAAAAATAATTGTTTTTTTTTTTTTTTGTATGGGAGAAAATAGTTAATGTAGGTACATTCACTTAAAAGTGAATGGAACTGAAGGGCTGGTGATCCATTTTCCGACCACTACGCGTCGCCACGGTCGAAGCGCAGTCGAGGCGGGGCCGGACGCTGCCGACATATGATTGTCATGTCTTTTCAGGTTTTGTCTTGTTTTAACTGCGACGCGCCTCTGCCTTGACTTCACAGAGAGCTACTTGCTAATTAAAGCCCTCAATTTTTATGCAAAAATAATGGTTTAAGTTATTTATATTAGATTCATTGGAAAATACCGAGTTGGTAGTAGGTTATAACGAGTCATGACCAGAAAATGCCCAGTTCTCCAGGAATATATTGACATTTGTCATCCACTCCTAAAAGCAAATGCAAATGGAGCTGTGATCCAGCGGGGTGAGGCGGACTACACAATTGTCCGAAAACGAATCGTCTAAGATCGATTACGTCTCAAGAAGGTTGTAAGATACGACAATAATTTAATTTAATTTACGATAATTATTTAGCTCTCGATTAAAATGTCATAAAGTGACAGTTGATGGAAGTGATAAAATTGCAAGCACCAGTTCGAGTGAGTTGATTCTTATCCATCGCCAGCAGTGGAGGCCAGCTCTGGGTTCCAGGGGCTGTAATGAATAGGGCAATAAAGAAAAAAAACGGCTCGTATTGAAAAGAATTTGTACATCCGCTGATTTATCTGTGATAGGAATGCAACCAACCACCCTCTTTCAATAAATGCTTTCTGATAAGAATCATTGCTTCTTTAATCGTTTTTTTTTGCATATAGTTCTTCACCCCAATAAAATTGATAGCTTTAATTCGCATTTTCAAATCGTTTTTTTTAACGAATATGTTTACCATTTTATAATTAATTTTAGATTTATTGTAGTTTATTTTTATCGTACCGGGTTGGATGTGATCATGTATGTGTTCCATAGAATTAATGTACGTAAATAAAAATAATTAAAGTGCATGGTTCAGCATAGATAAGTGTTCAGTACAGCATTTTTCATAATCATCGCAGCAAGTACGACTGCACAGACAGACGAATAGACGAATAGTGGGGTCGTCCAGGCCCGGATGGCTAATGGGCCTGGGTTGTACGTTCCCCTGTTTTCCTCGCAGCATTTCAGCGGGCAACCACCGGGCCGGTAATTCATGCACATTTGGTGCTGGCGCCTGACAACTGATCGATGCTTTGCGCGCCACCATGCCTGCAGACTAATCGCGTTGGTTAAGGCAGTTTTGCAGCTAGGAGCCTAATCTTTTTCTATTAAAAGGATAAATGTAGACTAAAGTATCATCACGACCCTTTTCAAGTGGTCAGAAACTACGCTTTTAAAGAAGTGCATTTAGCCAACTTTACTATAGGCCTATCATGATAAATCGCAAGCTTGTCCAATGACAATTCTCTAGCGTACCAAACACAAAAATATTACAAATAAATTATTGTGACCCCCCGGAAATCGAACCCGATACGTCTGTATCTAAATCTACGGACCGTTCACAGTTAGTATTTCCATACTTTTCTTACGTACATTTGTCATAGATTACCGACACCACTGTTCTTGTGCATCGGAGAGCACGTTAAGCCGTCGGACCCGGTTTCACTAATACCAACTTGTGTTTTCATTAATAAATTATTTGTTGAAAGAATATCTAGTTATCAGTTTGTGTTAAAACTAACTTTGTAAAGGACCATTGAAGACGACGTGACGTCATATATTTAATTTTATTCGAAAGTATTTATTATCATACATAAATTTTCCCCTCTTCTAGGGGCGAAATGAAACGAACAAAACTTACAAACCTCTTATATTAGCAAAGAGTTGAGGCTGGTGAATAGGCGCTATAATTTTAGGGAGGGAGTTACGTCATTGTAATGAAACGCTTATGGGTTCCCGGAAAACTATTATATCTGGGGTGTTGAAGCAAATGTCCCTGAAAGACAAGGTGTCCTAACCTTTTTTTAAATTCACTTTTTTTTTTTCTATTTCGACTTTGAGCATTCAACGTGCTTAAGGTGAGCGTAGCCAAGTTGGCGTTTTTTGCTCGTTGTCTGCACGGGAGTTTTCCAAACGTCAAAATAAACTGTCATTGGTGAATTTTAGGTAGAATATCTGGTAGCAGCCATGGACATTTTTTTAGAAGAATCAAACGTTGTAGAAAATCCTAGGAGGCGAGGTAAAGTGTTGTTTTTTTATACCGCCTTTCTTTATCATTAAAAAAAATGCTATGGAGCCACAATAGCTAACGGATCAGAGCGAGTAGTTATACCACTTGGGCCTGTGGCCACCACATGCCTCGCTGTAGTATAAATAGTCACTGTCTAGGGGCCAGCTACTCCTACTGTACTTGTCTTTGTTACTCACCACTATCCTTGACTAATGTAAATCAGGCTTTACACTACCGGCTTAAAAATTCATTATAAATTAAAATGCAGTATTTTAAGCAGTGGTATAATAATATATTGTGGTATATATAAAAGTTATTTGTTTAATTAGATATAAATATCCAACATTTAAGTATACTAATATATTATGGTTTCAATGAAGTATTTGTTCTTTTGAATAGATTCAATTTCAAATACCATTCGCTTTGCTTTAATAAATAATTTATTACCATTTAATATATGTAGAGAATCCAATTAAAGAAGATTGCGTGTACACTTTTCAGAAAAAATATCCGTGGCCATCGGAATATCTGAAAGTAAGCCAATGGTTTGGCAAAATATTTATTCATAGTTTAATTTATTTAACCTATTTTTATTACTTACAATAAAATAAATTGTTTTTATTTTTATTGCCTAACTAAATTTTGAGACGTAACTTTTCAAGCTCATATTATATTTTCACCAAATATTATTGAATACTATAGGTAAAATATATATTTAAAACGCCGTAAATAAAAAAATAAAATTAAGTATAAGTACATTTGGTCGATTATTACAAATATTAATTACCCTTTTAAACATTTCTAAATAAGCTTTATTAAAAAGTCACTTCTTATTTGAATTTATAAATTTATTTCTTTCACTGACTTACCTTGCGACGGCTTTCGGGATACGGAATCGACGGAGGTTACGAGAAGTGCACGGTGGCAAGGGCTTTGATGAGCTCGCGAGGTGCTGTCACGGTCGCTACTGCCGCGGGCGAGACCAACTTTGCCGTCACGGCGCGCGCTTTTGGGCGGCGACAAGACACGAACACGCCCTATTCTTGTCTGAATTTTAAAGACCATGATATATTTTCTAGCTTTGGAAAACAAATATAATCATAGATAAAGGTAAAACCTAACATCGCGTCGTACGTTCTAGCTATAGCTAGTCCCATTGTACAACAAAATTTAAAACTAATATCTAACTTTTTGAATTCGATAAGAAAAGTTTCTCAAAGATTCTGGGCGGAAATAAAGCAAACTATAAAACTAGTTTAACTCAAAACAATTTAGGGCAGGGTAACGTTATATCGCCGAAATTATTTTCCAACGCCTTGAAGAATGTATTTAAAATGCTGGACTGGAGAAACTGCGACATAAATGTCAACTCACAACTCCTTTTTTCGGGGCATAGTCATAATAGCTAGCTCGCTGGAGGATCTTGGCGGAATGCTAAACGGCTCAAACGTAGCGTTCCAGCAGTCTTAGAATTAACTTTGACAAGATAAAAGTATTTTTTAATGACCATGTCGTAGCGAGATTAATCGTGGCCAGATTCTCAAAGAGGTCTCAAAGTTGAGAAAAAATACGTCTAGCGTAGCCAACTTCAGCAAAGAAGCCGACAGAGGCATTCAGCTAGGATGGGCGGCATTCGGAAAGCTATGCCACGTCTTTTTATCAAAATACCTCGGTGATGGAACACAAAAGTTGAATACCAGTGCGTTCTTTCACTACTCTCGTACGGAGCAGAAACGTGAACACTGATATTGGGTACAAGTTCAAGGTCGCTCATCGAGCTTTGGAGAGATGCTCGTGATTTCTTTGAAGGATAAAGATCGAAATGTTGACATCCGTCAGAGAATCAAAGTTACCGACATAGCCTTCAAAATTAGAAAGCTGAACTGGCAATGGGTTGGATTCCTCTGTCGTAGAACCGATGATGGGGTAGACGGGCTTTCGATTGAAGACCACGTTCATGAAGAGGCAGAGTGGAACGAGTCCCCGCCAGATGGACGGATGAAGAAGGTCGCTGGTGTGGGCTGGATGAGGGTGGCAGGAGATTGTGTGAAGTGGCGAGCCTTGGGTGAGGCCTATATCCAGCAGTGGAAAGACACAGACTGATGATGATGGTAATAAAACTAGTTAAAAGAAAATTATAATCTACGTAAGGAAATCGTAAAAAAAGCCCATCATCACGACCGTATCTCTTACGGGGTGGTCAGCAACAACGCATTTGTATAAGTAGCGGATTTATGTTAAGCTTACTTTACTAGAGGCCCATCATGACAAGGGGCAAACTAATTATTTCTAGCATACCAGACTAGGAACTATCACAAATAAATGATATAAATTAGTGTGACCAGTAATCGAACCCGGTACCTCCGTGTTTAAATTGTACGTAATTCAACGATTTGGCAAAACTTTTTTGTCTAAGATCTAATCAAAGCATGAGTAAGGCATAAGAACGCCTCAATCAAAAATAATTATGAATGTTATGTCTTGAATCTGTTTTGTGGTTATTTCTGGTGGAAAACCGCAAACAGCACAACCTCAGGACAATTTTACCCGCTCTCACAGTCAGGAAATTGTTCTACCCGTTGCAATGTGACCACGAGAAATTTACTCTCGGAGCTTTAGTAAGTAAAGCATAGCATATTGCAACTATAATAGAGCATGTACATATTCTTAAATAGTAGGTTACGATTTAAGGAAACTTATTCTAGCAATATAACTATAAGTATTATTTTTATGTATATGCATTCGAATTAATGTACAAAGATAAAAAAAGCAAAAATAAGGTTAGGCATGCTACGATGGTTTAGGCATGTTAAAAGGATTCGCAAAGAAAAAAGGCTCTTGCAGACCAAGACTCACATATCACAATCAAATAAATAAAACACTGGCTGAAGGTATGTACGAGTACATTAAAAACCCATTGTAACAAAAGGGCATGAAGAGGTTGATGAATGTCGATGAAGCGAAAGAGGTATGTCGTGATCGAGTCAAGTGCCTCTCAATTATCTCTGGCTACCCCGCAAGGGATCTGGCGTGAAAATATGTCTGTATAAGTATGCATTTAAAAATAAAAACTAATAAAAATATATAAACTAAATAGACAAACCACTTAAATAAAATTAAATAACTATAAAACAAATCTAATAAATAAAAAATAAATTTAAAAAAAGTCCTTAATAGACGTCCCATCAGAGACAGTCCCAAGAAGACTGGCAATATTTCCCATCTGTATACCGAGGTTAATACGTTGGTAGTAATAATTGCCAGCCTTCTTGTCTCCAGTTTTCTCTGTCAGTCGTTAAGAAAATTCCTTGTTACAATTCGTGTGTTATTATTATTTATAAATTATATGTAGCTACCTGACAGCTTTCAAAAGACAAGGCGGACATGTCTTGACCGTGTGTCGCCCGTGCATATACACTATAAATACGGTTTGGGCGCGGCAACTGTTTTTGCAGTATACTCGTTCGAATAACACGAGCGCTAAACTGCACAGCGGGCGCGAAGAATCCCATTTGATCGAAAACACCACCGGGGCCCGGACGTTTCTCGCATATGTCTGATAAAAAACCAAATTAAACTTTTTATACTTTTGCGCACAATTAACGATGTAACTGTCCGTCAAATGTGTGCAGTATGGCTGCTTGTAAAGCAGACTGGAGCAGCTCCCGTCTCTGTTCCTGATTTTTAATTTAATTTGTTAAATTTCATTTTTATTTATTGAAACAGCGCAATAATAAAAAAGTTATTAGAAACCCAACTGCGTAAAAAAATACTTTAATTAAAAACTAAAAGTAAATAAACTAAAACTAAATAGAAACTAACAATCCCAAGGGTTCCGTCGCGAAAAAGTTTAATAACCGCTTAACTACACCATTGAAATAATTTTATATATTTTATTACATAGTGACTTTATCAGTCGGGAATAGTCGGGACCCATTAAGAAACCGAGACCGGCTCAAATCTTTCCAACAATGGGTCCCGACTGTTGAAGACGCTATGTAATAAAATGTAAAATTATTTCAACGGTGTGTAATACGGCGGTTATCAAACTTTTTGGCGACGGAACCCTTGGGCTTGTTTCTTTTTAATTTTTATTTATTTATTTTTAGTTTTTAACTTAAGGTATTTACTTTACGCAGTCGGGTTTTTTTAATAACTTTTATTATTATTGCACTGTTCCACTAAATTGAAATGTCGACAATAGTATAATAATAACAGAGGTTGTTGGGACCCTGCTTTCAATACAATTTTCTAAACCATATTTTGTCATATATTATTGTTTTATTTTAAATTTTAATTTATATATTTTTTAAAACATTATCAGTACAATAATGTTAACGTGCAAGTGTTCGAATCGGACTGATTCGGTAAACTTCAAAAGAAGAAGGAAGTAGATGCCTTATAAAAATAATGTAACAAACATTTTGTATGAAAATAATAATCAATGCCCGCTCTATCTATATTTGAATTCTTTGTATTGCGCCCACTTGACCGTTATCGCTGACAAAATCATTATACTTACCCCGAGCACTATATAAACAACCCCAAACAAGGCTGAGAGCAATAAAAATGAGAAATTATTTTTAATAATATTATAGTGTAGCCGGTGGGGGAAGCTCGACTACTATACCTATCTACTTTAATAACCCATACCACATATCAAGCGTTATTACACTGCATTCTTTACACAAATTTATTACCGTCACTTATTAACGTCGCGACATTATGTTATGTGGCAGGTGGACTGGAAACTTGCCTAGACTGCGGGGCCAGGAAAAATAAAAAAAACTATCAATTAAGTTTAATGTTTTTAGTTTTAATTTCAGGCTAATAATTAAAATTGTTTTACTCAGTCACTTTGTTGGTAGGTATACAATAAAAAAGAAATAAAAATTTCGGCCCAATAAAATATAATAAATATAAATGATAAAAACCCGACTGCGTATAAAATGTTGTAATTAACCGATACAAAATTGACATTATATATTTATAAATTAATCCACACTACCTATTATGCGATTATAATTAATTATGATGGGCCAATAGTAAATATTAGGTAATTCTAAATCCGCTTCTTTAAAAGCGTGGTTTCTGACCACCACTAAATAATTTCTATCCGAATAAGAATAGTTTTTTTTATATGATTTATTACATCGTTATTATAGGTAAACGATGACCTCAATTTTATTAATATTGCACAAAAGTAGGCTAGTACGTCAGGCATACGGATAGTGTACAATTTTATCAACCTCTTTAGGAGTTGATAATGTTATATGAACGGCTAATATTGATGCATAAAAAACGTCATCCGTTTTTAACATTTTTTTAACGATATTCGAAAAAAAGCAAGTAAAAATCAATAAATTTCGCCACATTAACTTTTCTCAAAAACCGTCCAGCAGAAACGAATTTTCCTCTCAGGCGCAACCGGATGCTTAACGTATTTTTTTAATTTTAATATAATCTGTACGCGAAAACCTTATGATTTTTTTTAAATAATAGTGTGTGTACTTTAATAACAATGACAATCTTTTCATGCATTTTGTCCACGAACGTTCTCAAATACCAAAATCTCAGAAAACGGATTAAATAATTGTTCTATGTCGCTATATGTTTTTGGTGCTTGTAATCTATGAATATGTAGTTAGGCTGAGAGGTATCTCTCGGTTGAACACAAACGATGTTATAACAACATGAAATACGAGTACGTTGGTTTTCCGCAGGGACAACAAAAACCGCGGCTTATCCGTCGCTTCTGGCAGCAGTGACGAGCCCAGGAATGCGGGACGATTATGAAACGCCATTTGTCAAGTTTTTATTGGGCACCCTAAACCCGCACCTATTGTTACGACCGCTGACTCCCCCCACCACCTGACCCTCGTCTTGCTGACATTAATTCATAATTTTTATAACTTGTTAACATTCGCAAAGTATTTGCGGCGGGCTCGGGGGCGGGCGGTGAACTGCTGGTGAATTGCTGTTTAATTAAAAAATTTAATAACATCATCTCAATTCCTTCGTTACTTTTAAAATAATTTAGGAGATTTTTTGAGGATTGATTTAAATTTATAATATTATTACGTTTTATAACTACTTATAATGGTAAGTTTTCATTAGTACTTCTCTTGTATATTATTTTTTCAACTTATACCTACAAATACTCGTATTTTAAACGAAATTTTAAATATATTTATAAAGGTATTTTTATATTTATTTATTATTATATTTTTATATATTTTTTATATTATTTATTAACTAATTCGAAGAAAGGTACAACGAAGTTGGTTTTCGTATATACCCGGCCAAGGTAATGTATTACGAAATTTTGTATTGCACAAAGTGTGCGCTATTGTTCACAATGAGAAATATTCTGGTGGCGTGTATAATTTTAATTGCTTCTACTCTGTTGCGTTTTCTATGTTCTTATATTGCCTGTCTCTGTTCTTTCTCTTTGAATGAATGAAAATAAATGTATAAAAAATAAAATAAATAAAGGAAATTAAAACTGAACTATACATAATTGACCTATTTATTTACCTATTTATTATATTTATATTAATTTGTGCCAGTGTGCTAAAAATACTTGCAGCATTTCCCCGCTGCATAGCTATGCTGATTTATGATATTTATATTAACATTTTTAAAATATTTGATCCATAATATTTTATTTTTAAACTACTTCCGTAGCCTAGCGATTAAGTTCGTACTTGTGATATTTCTCGAGTTTGGTACGCTAGAGACATCGACGAACTTGCGACTTGTTATATGGCCCAATAGCCCAATTATTTGCTAAACAAAAAAAAGTATAGTTTCTGACCACCCTGAAAAGGATATGGACGTGATGATAATTTATTCTTCACGTTCACGGCATAGACACGCTCAGTATTATACATATTAATATAGCTTGTAATATTATTGCATAGATACAATCAAATTGCGTGATTATTGAATGCATACGCGTGCATCATCCATATTTCACGCATGATTGATCAAAGCAGAAGTCGTGACGTAGAACTTGGTAAACACTCTGGAGCAATATAAACGGATCACCAACGAAAATATTTTTACTACAAAACGACTGAGACTGCTAACAAAATGTGCACAGTTTGTAAATATATTCGAATACATAAAAAAAACAGTATATGTTTAGTCATTAATTACCTATGTATATTTGTAGTGTAATTTTAAATAAATACAAACAAACTGAGTACAGTTTAGCCTATTAGGCTGACATCTATGAAACTTACATGGCGTACTCAGGGTGTAGGTATACGAGTATAACCACTTATGTTTACAAAAATGATTGTTTTTATTGGAAGAAAAAGGACAAGAATAAAGCAATAGAGTAGAAGCAATTAAAATTATACCCGCCACCAGATTTATTCTCACTGTGAGAAAAATGTTAGCTTAGAAGACGTCAAAAGTTATATCAAACCGTAAATTTTATGCGCTAACCATTTAGTCGTATATTTACTTTTAATAAATGTTTGGAATTTACCAATTTATATATAGTTATAGTGTGTAAATTATATAGGAATATTTTGCCTTACCCATCGAATTTCAATAAAAAATATATATAGAAAAAGGTCTTTTTCAACAGACGCTTCCAGCTGAAGCATTTACTCATAAATAACAATAAAAAAGTAAAGTAAAGTATCATCACGACCGTTTCCCTTTCGGGGTGGTCAGAAACCACGCTTATAAATAAGTGGATTCACATTTAGCCAACTTTACTATAGGCCAATCATGACAAGTGGCAAGCTCGTCGATGTTTCCGGCGTACCAAACTCGAGAAATATCACAAATAAATTAAATATTAATTAAATGTATGTATTTACATTAGTAAATATTTTTGTGTCCCGACCAGGAATCGAACCCGGTACCTCCGAGTCTAAATCCACGGACTTAACCGCTAGACCACGGAGGCTAGGCATACTTAAAAAATTATTGTTGTAAAAAATAGTTCAACAAAATCTAGGCAAACATTGGACACTTTTTATCGAACTCGGCATTATTCTTTTATTTGCAACAATAGGAATTCTGATTCTTTGCAAATTAAATAAGCCTTATGGGTTTTTGTTAGTGACCTATGGACATTGCTTCTGAGTGTAGGTAGGCAGTGGGAAACAGCTTTCGTCTGATATAACTGAACCACTGACTCGAACACCCACTCGCATTCCACAGTTAGGTGGTTTAATTAAATTTCGACTCCGTTCATAACTTTACAAATTTTATATTAGGTACCTATATTTCCTACCTACTTACTTAAGTGTCCATATTTCAATCGTTTTCGTTAATTTAATGTTAATTATTATGTTAGGTATTGAGAAATAAAAGCTGAACAAAACTAATTGCCAGTTTCTCGAACGTATTTTTGGTACTTAATTATTTCTTAAGTAAAAATTAACTAGCATTTTACAGACATTTCTTAGGTATTAATAAAGCGGGAACTGTCATTTACTCAATAAAGCACTAAGGTATAATTAAGTAGAGTTTTAAAAACGGTTTTCTCTTTTCTGTAAAATAAAAAATAAACATTCTATAATTTTAAACTAAATATTAGTATTTTTTACTAAATATAAATATTATATAAGTATATAAGTAAGTATTGTGAAATTTGTTCTTGTAACCCGATTTGACTTAAGAAAAACTTAAAGATGTTGTTAGGAAATAATTCGAGAAAACTGATGTAAAAGAACTGCATGAATTAATTATAATAAAACAAGACAATTAACAAAAAGCTACCTGCTATTGAAGGGGCTATAGAAAAAAAAACGTTTTTAAGTATTCTGTCAGTTTCTTAGATGTAGCCATCTGACTTAAGCCAAAGAGTATAGTAACTAATGGGGTGTATCACAAACTTTTTATCACGGTAGATGGCGCATGATAGATGGTACCTAATATAACTGTCAGTTGCATAGAAAACTTGTATTTTTAATACGAAATTTATTATTTTCTGGATATTATGCCGAAGTGAGCAGCTTTTGAGTGTACAAATCGAGATTTCTAAGCGCGAAATCAAAGATATGGTGATCTCAAAATTGGCGTTCTATTAATAAAATATTTTTTCTTTGTAAAGACGGTATGCGCTTTCTTAATTCGTTTTTTTAAGGTAGGTAACATTAATTTAAAATACATTATTCTATTATACAAATTAAAACTACAAAAACATTTTAAAAATGATGCGATATAGGTGCAAAATAAGGTACCATTGCCGCTAGCGACATGTACAAAAAGCTTTGCCTGATACACCCCATTGGGAAAAGAATTTCAACTCACACAAAAACCTCTCGTTCAACTGAACACTAGCGTCGCCAGGTGGATGGTAGGATACTTAAATTGCTTCTATCTATATAGGAACAGTATTATATTCGAAATTCGATTGATTAGCCCGCGACCATTAATCTTCGAGCGAAAATTTAAAAATATTGTGTATTCTTTTACTATGCGATAAATAGGCAGATACTAAAAACTTACTTACTTTATTTATATTTTTTTTACTAAGGTTGTATAGTTTGATTGTTGACAACAATAGCTGACATTGAAGTGTATTATGTTCAAACCACAGACATTAAATTTAGCCCCCCTAACGTCTACTAGGCGGCGCCACTTTCTATGTGAACCAAAATTTGTCAATTGCTTGTTCTAAGTCCATGGTAGACTCTTTACCTCGTGACCAGAGCTCCTGGCCGAACGTTACAACTTTTATGCCCTAACAACCGCAGGGACGACGAGTTGTTTTGACTCGCCACTACTGAAGATATTCAATATGCCCAAGATATCTCATATATCTAGACGAGATAGCCCTCGGATTACTTAAAACAATAAAGATAACAAGGTCTAATGACATACCATTGGTCTGGGATGGGAATTGTGTCGATACTTAAGTATAAGATCTGCAACACATATTAACACTACCAGCATCTTTCAAATGAAAATATATTCATTCCTTTCGCAATAGAAACATTAGATCCTTGGTGTTTAGAGTCTAAACTATTTATTGAGAACCTGTGGAAAACATGGTAGAAGTTTCTGGAGATAGTCGGACTAAAAAATACTTAAAACAAAATAATAATTGCAGTGTAATGTGATAATGCAGCCAGTGTACTTGGCATTTTTAATCATGACATTTTTGTTGGTAGTTTTTTTATTTTTTATAGTAGCATGACACGAGGTCACACATCTTAGGACCACCTGATGGTAAGTGGAGCGCAAGGTCCATCAATGTTAGCAACTGGAATCAGACACTCATGACTGACATCAGTTCCTAACACTATGCTGCCTTGACTGGGCATGACGGCAATTCGAGCCTGATCCCGAAACGTGTGGATACACTTTACTGGGTTTATCGGCACGAACGGTGGATATTTCACCGCCCCGGCAGACTGGGAAAATTACCACCATCAGTCTGCCTACCACCTGTTATCTGTTATAAATATTTTGTACTATTTTCATTAATTAATAAATTAAACAACAAAACGGCTGATGATGACGGCTGAACTTTTGAGGGAGAGTTGTGTGAAAGATTTACTTCGGGTAGCCGTTAATACCCGTACGGGAACCGTTTGTATATAAAAAATGCCTTAGCATGGCTGTAAGATACTCCAAAAATGCTTTTCAGTTCCGGTTGAAACGTCGAAAGTATACATTGCTAGCACGGTGTTTTTGAGCTGGTCAAAGGTTTTGACAGTTTATATATAAGTGATGTGCTCCTGGTAAGATGACGGTCTTATCAGGAATATCATTAGGGAATATATTTTAAGATTATAGGCTATATTTACTACTCTACGATTAAAATAACACACGCCTTGACGCTCAGCAAAACAAACGTACTAACCGACAAGTTTAAATTGTGATAAGATGCTGTAGATCTTGTCTAAAGTTATTACATTTTTAATAGATATTTAATATTTCGCCTGTGAACGGAAAATTATTTTTATAGAGATAAACTACAGATAAAAATAAAAGAAACACGTACCTAATTGTAAATTACGTTTATTAAATTAAATGTAAATTATTTTTACATACCTACATTAATGTACAATATATTTATAAAAGATAAAAAAATATAATTTAATTATTGAGTATTGTTTTTACTTTTGGTTCATTACGCCACAAAGAACATTTAAGACCTATTATTTTTATAAAAGGTCAATTTATCAGTTCACAGACAATTTGTTTAAACACAAATTATAGGTTATTTTTTAATTATCATATAGGTAAGTAAAGATTAATATTATCACAATAACTTGCCGGTTTTTTTAATATAGTTTTACATACAAGTTAAAATAAACTTTAGATAATAAAGCGTTTTATGCTGACCCATATATGCAATCGTAAATTTAAAAGTTACAATTAATATTAAGCCAATAGCAATGTAAATAATGAATAAGAGCGATGGAGGCTCGGTTGTAAGAACGCTCTCCAATCTAAAAAAGTTTCGCGGTTCGAACATCGGATTACCAATACCACCGTTCCCGTGCTTTAAAGAGCACGTTAAGCCGTCGGTCCCGGTTCTACCAACTTGTGTAAACGTTAATAAAAAGTCATTAAAGTTGACGTCAGACTCTCGCTAACCCGTCTGGTCAGTGTGTCAGATATATGTGTTCTATATCCAGCAGTGGAGGTCTACGACGCTGTGTTCTTTGGGCGGTAACAATGATGATACCTACTGGTCTAAAATAAAATAAAATTACATAAGCATGTTCTTACGGCATAGTCAAAGCAAGCCTCGCATATCTTATCCTTAATATAGTAAATTTTACAAAAACCTACCTATCTTATGCTCTAAAAAAGCCGGAACGAGCAGCTCGCGTTGGGTGAATATGTGTACTAATACAGGCTATGGCAATAGATAAGGATTAATATAAACTGGAAGGAATAAATCGTTAGCTGGGCGGAGTTGCAAGGCGGTACATTTTTCCATTAGACTCCGCCCAGTGGAAAATAATCGGGACCCGCCTCCCCGCCATTTTTGTGATAAACAGATAAAAAAAAGTATTTTGTATATAGCCATATAATTTATATTACACCTATGGGTACGCACTGCACATTGAAAAGTAATTTATAAATGCTATTGCAAGATGCATGTTTGTGAAATGTTCTTTTTGTGAGAAGCTGGCATAGTGGTAGTGATTGTCAGTTGTCAGTGACTGATGTCAGTTGCTCCCATTCTTAAAACTTGCGTCCCGCTTACTATGAGGTGGCCGAGATGATTTTAGCGTGACATGGAGCGGTGGTGAACCCCGGCATGTACCAACGAGAAATAAACTTTTCTTACATTCATTTGTCATAGATTTACAACACCACCGTGCTCGTGCCTCGGAGAGCATGTTATGCCATCGGTCCCGCTTCACTAACACTAACTTGTGCAATAGTTAATAAATACTCTAGTCATCAATATATTGATATATATAAAATGATATCAGATCCTCGCCAACCCGTCTGGTCAGCCAAAATCCCCCGAAATTTCTGGAAGGCCCATCTCCAAAAGTGAAGGTCTGGGACTCTGTGTTCTAGCGCATCTGATGATGATGTTCTTAAAGGCCCATCTCCAGTAGTATGAGTTCTTTGGGTCTTATGATGACCAGCTTACACACGGGTGAAGCTGTGTACTTTAAAATCTATCAATTCGTTTACATATTTCTTTAACAAAATTGAATTGATACTATCACATATTTTCATATCTGACCCTTCCTATTCTGCCTCTATTAACTTATCTGAGGATTTATTCTGTCAACAACTGATATGTAAATGCCTTCACCCGAGTTAAAGGTTTTCAAAAATCCTTATATTTATATTAACATTGTTATTTATTTTCCTTCATCGCCCTCGCCAGTGAGCTGTAAAATATGGGAATATGGAAATAGGTAGGATTTGGCTTGTACGATAGTTTGACAGGATGACAGTTATACGAACGGATGTGCGAGTTTTCGAGGTAAGGGATCAAACCAATATTCGTGTACAATAAATATTACAATATTTATGATTAGATATCCATCTCGCATGTTATTATTTAACATTGCAATATAAATTGAATTGTTGAGCCTAAAGTTACATGTTATTTAGGAAGCTTTTTTACTAAAAAAAAACATGTAAGTATGCCGTTGTAATAGGTCGGATTTGACATCCATATAAACTACACATTCACATAAAAACCATATAACTGCCCCCGTGGTCTAGCGGTTATTCCCGTGGATTTAGACTCGGAAAACCGGGTTCGATTCCTGGTCGGACACAATTTTTTTTTTTAGTTTGGTACGCTAGAGACATTGACAAGCTATCCACTTCTCATGATTGGCCTATTGTAAAGTTGGCTAAATGTAAACCCGCTTATTTATAAGCGTGGTTTCTGACCACCCCGCAAGGGTCCACGTATCTTTACTATATAAACCTTAGAATAATGACGTTCATTTATCGATCGATGACAAGCTCATTTACTTCAACAGGGTTGTTACGCATTCCTCTCGCTCGCACGCTCCAACATTTTTAAAGATTTTACAAGTCAGAGTGTACTTTTAATAAATGTAGTCTATCAACCTGCTGAGAAATAAAATTACGGATATTTTAGACTTATTTATGGAGCAGAATGATGGTTGGTTAGTGAGCGTCTTATTGCGCAATAAAAAAGGAGGCCTCCATTGTAAACCAGTCGAAAGCCCGAAACATTATTATTTTCCTTTTTATTTATTAGAGCAGCAGAATAGTGGATAGTGAGGATTTTGTTAACAATAAAAAAAATAGTGGCCTCCTTTGTAAACGAGTCTATAGTCGGTCGAAAGCCCGAGACACCATTATTTTCACCTGTCACACACTATGGGCCCGGCACCCGCACGGTGAATCCATGGAATGCTTAGAAATTTGTCTCCCTCTCTTCTCTCGAGTATCTCTAAAAGTAAGAGTCATTATGTTGGATGTTGGATGCTAAACTTAACAACCCTCTTAACTTTTAGAATGATGAGCTAAAGAAGTAAATTAAAAAAAAAATACTTATTAATAAAAGTAAAATAACATAGGATATAAAAACTATTTCCACATTTTATTTAGCATTTCCTTGGAATAAGGAATATATTGTTAAAAATTAAGCTAAAGATATGATTTCTATACCAAAAGTACCTTTAAGTTTATTTTATAATTAAGACCTACTATGTAATATGCAAACGTTCGTTTGTTCACTAATTTATGCTGTAGCATCATTAAACCATGATTAATTGCAAAATAATTTTACTACATAGACTTACATCAAACCCGGTCCAATACCATTTGTATTCCGCAACGCTAAATATCATCACAGCATCTAGAACATACTCCTAGACCTCCGCAATTAGAGATGGGCCATTCAGAAATTTCTGGGGAATTTGATAAATGTACTAGTGTTCTCATTGGTACATGCCATCGGGACACAATATTTTATATTGTTTTATTTTTCGACAATATTTAACAAGCTTTCAACTTGACATATTGGGCCTATAGTAACGTTGACTAAGTGTTTTTTTTTTAAATAAAAGAGTTTGGTTTTGACCACTCCGCAAGGGATACGTTCGTGATGATACTTTACTTTATTTATACAATTTCACTTTCTTATATAAACACGAAATTACATTTTCTTAACGAAACTTATAAAAAACATTATTAAAAAACAAAAGGTAGCTCACTCTAAATAGAAAATAAAAATGTACTAAGTTGGAATGATATGTGTAGAAGTATGTTGGTGTATGAAAATGAATGTAGGTGTAAATGTGCACTATTGTATAGAGTCCAATATTTTAGATTTAAGTTGTATTTTTGACAAATTGAATAAATCAACATGCAAAAACAACCTGTTGTATTTCTTTGGTATCCTCTTCGTCAGACAGTTAGACGCATAATTTGTGCGTGAGTTAGAAATAACGAACAGATCAGGATGTCTGGTATTGCGAACTAATTAAAATAATCCATCCTTAACATTTTGATATACGCCTCGTGACTACATAGCCTGTCATTTTCGTAATTTAAGCTAATGTCGTACCTTATAGGCTTACGTTAAACAAGTCAAAAGAAATGCCCCGATACTTGAATGTAAGTCAGTGAATTTCACACATACTTTACGGTTGTTCACCCTCCCATGAACTGCATACCAAAAGAAACGGCAGTCTGCTACGAGCTTTGACCAACTGCTACGAATTCTGACCGTGCTACGGATACGTAAGTAACCGCTTGAGTATGATAGAATTAACGCAAGTTTAATATTTGCTACATGGCGCAATGAACAATCGCGCTTTTAGTTTTTGTCTAACACGTACAATTGTGCCCCCTGCTCTTACAACCAGCTAAAGATTCCTTCTCATTCCTCTAGCAGATATTCAGATTCGTTCACTATTACTGCCGCTCGTCAGTAGAACAAGCTACACCTGGCTATCATGCGCACACCGCCCGTCAATGTATTTAAAAACCTTATAACCACATTATTTCTTGTGAAACAGAATGCATCTCTCTCGACGTGATAAGTTGTATGGCATTTTGGATATCTATTTATTTATATTGTTTGTTTATGTATGTATGTGTATTGTATTTTTATTGTGTATGTTTATTTGAAGGCTATATTAAGTAATTGTATCTATTTTAATAATTTAATATTTAATAATATTATTTTATATTTCTTTATTTTGATCATCCTGCCCAGTATCCCCAAGGTTAGATGGTAAAGAATGCCTTATGACGTTATGGCTCGCCTACGTACTAGGTTTTTTAGTGCAATAAAGTATTTAAACAAACAAACAATCACGTGACGTATAAAATAAAAAAAATATTGTTTTAATCATAAAACGTCGCGTTAAACGTTTGTACAGTCTTTTTATCGTCAAAAACAAACCCCGTGGTTAGAAATCAAGCTTTAAAGAATCGGATTCACATTTAGCCAATTTTACTTTAGGTCTATTATGACAACTAGCAAGCTCAATCGATGTCTCTGGCGTTTTAAATACAATAAATATATTTGGTAAATTATTGTTTCCGACTAGGAATCGAACCCGGTACCAGCGTATAATCCACGGACGTAGCCGCTAGACTAGCTAGTCTTAATTATGTTTAATGAGTTTACTAAAAACTATTTTTTATTTAAATCTAGTAGAAAGCGGTAAGTCTAGATTATTATTGTTATTTAAATTTATTATTGAGTTTTGTTGAGGCCAGCTTTAAACCTAGCATATGATGTATGCACGAAAATTGTTAATGTTTTTAATTTTTTATTGCAGTTAGATTTAATAACAATTAATAACACTTAACGTATTATATTTAAAATTAAATTTAAACGCATTACAATTTTAATATAAATTCTGTATAGCTTTTTACATCGCGGCGGAATGCAAATTGTTCCTAAGCTGAGCAAATAGTTTTCTTTGACTACTCAACCATGTAATTGTATGCGAAAAGCAATAAAAAACCCAACATCCTTTCCGCGAAGAAAAACAACACTTACACGAGATAACCCTCGTATCTCTAAATTCTGACAAAAATGTGAAAACGTGCCACCATTTATAAAATAACAAAAGTCGTTATTTTCCTATGAAATTTTACTAACAAGAAAAAACTCACCGCACGTTGTCCGACACGATCTGATACGACCATGCGTTGACAAGACATATGCTAAATTAAATAATTTTAATAGAAAGCAAACCATATTGCAAAGGTCCAAAGTTGAGAATTGTTCAGGCGCGCTACAATTTATACACGTATGAATTGCACATTTAGCGGCGAGGGTGCGAAAACTTGTTGTTATCTCGAACGAGGCCAATTTCGCCAAATGGATACTAAGTCCTAAGTCTCGTATCTTTTTTATGTCATGTGGAGCTCGCGTTCTTTTAAAATATCGACGAGTCCATATCAGGCGGGGTGTGAACTTGTGAGTGAACGGGCTGTGCAATTTAGAAAGGATTTGCGGTAAATGTCGTTTCGTGGTGGGATATGATTCGCAGCGCGGCCAGGTAAGCTTCGAGCGTTTCCTGTCTTATAGCGCGAGTATAGTTAAGCTTTTAATGTGCGATCTTTATCCCACATGATAAGTAAGTAGGTATTTAGGATCATTTTTTAATGTTACTTTTAGTACATATTGCCTTTTACGAATAAGCAAGCAATAGTCTGCTTGTATAGTGGTTATATAAAGTATCATCACGACCGTATCCCTTCCGGGGTGGGCAGCAAAAACGCAACTTTTTTTTAACGAAGCGGATTCACATTTAGACAACTTTACTATAGGCCCATCATGACAAGTGGCAAGCTCGTCGAAGTCTCTAGCGTACCAAACTCGAGTAATATCACAAATTATTTAATAAATTATTGTATCCCGACCAGGAATCGAACGTGGTATCTCCGAGTCCAAATCCACGGACTTAACCGCTAGGTCACGGAGGCAGTGGGTATTAAAATTAAGGTAAAAGAAAAGAATTGCAAAGAGGCGTTGTGTAACTAATACGGGTATACACTAAATAAGAATGCCTATTTTACTTAGAGAAATGGGCCCAAAAAAATGTTCTCGTGCCATAATGATTCCTTTTTTATTTGATAGTTAATATATTGTGTTTTCATAATCCATAATTAATTTTATTGGTTTTACTCTAGCATTACGACAATTGACAAAGACTTTTTATACGTTAATAATCAAATAGTTTCGATCCTGCCGATATAATCAGACAATTATTGAAATCCTTTGTTTTTTGTCTATAACAAAATACCTAATCATAATAAAGTACCTAATCGCATAATAGTGCTGTTTTATTCAATACATAAATCATAACCAATTGACTATTTAATTAAATTTGGGGCCTAATTTTCGGCAATCTCTTTTAATTTAATAGGTATATTAACGCTTTATCATTAAACAATGTAAATAAATCAAGTTTTCTCTTTAAAAAAATGATATTTTATTTATTTTATTAATTAATGAAGTGAGTATATAATTTAAATCATTTGACTGCCTGGATCGTTTATAAGTAGGAATTAATTTAAAATGGCTCGCGTGGCGTGACCCTTGCGGGTCGACTTTTTCTCGCCTCGCCGACACCGCCGGCCCTTTGATATCAATCCATGTGAACAGTCATCCACTTATCGCCCGTGAACGATCAAATGCCCGACCGATCAGAATTTTTCCTGTTTTTCCCTCGACTTTCCTTTGCGAAATGGTACGTCGTAATCTAATTGAATGCGACGAGCCGCTCCGCTCGAAGCAAAACACAAATTATATTTGACATGTGTACAAATATATTTCTTTCATGTCAACAATTAGTTTCCTAAATGATATTACACTTTTATTATATTACATTGGTCGTGTGATTTGTAAACTGTGATTAATTAAAGTAATTTAAAAAAGAACTAAATGTTAAAATTAACGCACCTTTAACATTTGCTACAAGGCTTGTGTAAGGCTGAAATAACAAAGAGTCAAGAGGGCCGAATAATATTTGTGCCAGAAGATCAGCCATTTTCATTCAACGTAGCTACATCCTTGTCACTTTGCTCATTGGTAGCGATTTGAGGCATGTGTTTTATTTCCTGACTCCGTGGTCTAGCGGTTTAGTTCGTGGATTTAGACTCGGAGGTACCGGGTTCGATTCCTGTTCGGGACACAAAAATATTTATTAATGTAAATAAACACATTTAATTAATATTTAATTTATTTGTGAGGTTTCTCGAGTTTGGTACGCTGGAGACATCGACGAGTTTGCCACTTGCCATGATCGGCCTATAATAAAGTTTGCTAAATGTGAATCCGCTTATTTATATATTGTAAATCTATGACAAATGTACGTAAGAAAAGTGTATTTCTCATTGGTACATGCCGGGTGGGTTTGAACCGACCTTTGTAGCATTTAAGGTACTTACAACTGAGCTACCACCGCGCCACAACCAAAAATGCAAAACAAGGCTAACTTGTTGGTTTTTGATCTAAGACGGCAATATATAAAATAAAGGGTTTATTGTACTTAAATTGTAATCTTGTTAGATAAAAACATAAATTTATTCAATAATATACAAGCAGTATAAAATAAATTACAATATTAAATGATTAAAAGGAAAACTTAACATTAAATAAACAATATATATATATATATATATATATATATATTACACTCCAAATAAAACTAAAAACTTTAAAACTAAATTACCGTCGGATGGGCGTAGTGTGCCTAGGACACTCGCTGCGTTCCCCCGTTGAACGGCGGGGCTGACCCTTTGAGCAAAATATTCTATACTTAAAGGGTCACCTTTTCCTCAAGCTCACGAGAGAACGCCAGAGCCTCCTCGGACCACGAAGATTAATTTATCTAAAAATGCATATACTCGTATAACTGTGAATATGATTTAGCTCAAATCCCCATACACGATGAATGATGTCTTTTAAATGTGTGTATGCATAGATAAACAAACTTATACTTAACCCCTATATATTTTTCCGTTATAAAAATCTTCCTCAAATTAAAAACTGCACCTGATAAAATGTACATCAAATAAAATTAGCAAACCAAAAGAACTGACATCATAATTAATCCCCTTCACCGTTAAAAACCTACTTAAGTACGAAGGCGCTGCGGTAAATACATTTATAATACACGATAGTTTGCAATATAAAAGCAAAATGCTTGTCTGAATCAAATAAAAGCTAATATTATGAAGGTGATACTAGAGGAAACTGGAAAGCTTTGATGCGCAATTTTTCGCCAAGTGTAATGCAATTTAAAACGGGTATCAAAGCCGTGTCTGCACTTTAGAGTACCCGTCTCCGCGCCAGCTCTCCGACAAATCAAAATAAAAAATATCAAACAGATGCGACAAAATAAATAAATAAACTATTTGTATACCTATGTATAAGAATGTAATTATTTACTTTTATATTTAAATTATGATTTATTAAAAAATAAAGAAAAAAATAAATTAATATTAATACAATGGATAGGGATAGTCCCATCCGCGTGGGATGGTGGCCAGAACGCTGTGCATTTCCACTCTGAATTGCAACACTGATTCTTTGGGCGAAGAGGAGACGACAAGACGCGGTGTTATGTCTAAATTTGTATCAATTCTATAGTTTTTACTTTACTGCCTCCGTGGTCTAGCTGTTAAATTTGTGGATTTACCGGGTTCGATTCCTGGTGGGGACACAGTAATATTAATTTAATAAAAATAAATAAGTAAAGTATAGTAAAGTATCATCACGACCGTTTCCCTTTCGGGGTGGTCAGAAACCACGCTTATAAATAAGCAGATTCACATTTAGCCAACTTTACTATAGGCCAATCATGACAAGTGGCAAGCTCGTCGATGTTTCCAGCGTACCAAACTCGAGATTTATCACAAATAAATTAAATTTAATTAAATTTATTTATTTACATTAATAAATATTTTTGCGTCCCGACCAGGAATCGAACCCGGTACCTCCGAATCTAAAATCTACGGACTTAACCGCTAGACCACGGAGGCAGTTAATATAATAAATAAATCAATTTAATTAGTATTTAATTTATATATAATATTCCTCGAATTTGGTACTTGACGTTTGGAATTTGACGTTTGCTACTTGTGGGTAATAGTAAATTAGGGCGATTAGGTGAATCCGCTTCTATAAAAAAGAAGCGTGGTTTCTGACACGGATAAGAGGAAGGGATACGGTAGTGATGATACTTTTAAAAATATTATATATCAAAGGTGTCTTATCTTTAAAGTCGAAATACTTTTATTCTATGAGAAAAGAAACGAATGCTTGTACAAGTTCTCGGATTTTTAAATTAAAATTGTTCACTTGCGCAGCATCATCGGTGCTGTCGAGTATGTTTATATCTGGGTTTTACGACGACATTGTTTTCTACCTATAGGTAAGCAAGAGGGAGAAAACATATTAATAAAAATATCAATTGAAGTGTCCAATGTCCAACCTATTGAAAAGAAATCTTTACTTTACTCCAACTTGTAGTTCCCGGCATCTTTGTATACAATTTTATCAATTCACTTCTCTCCAAAATATATTTTCGGAACATTTGTCTTTTTATCACCACGTTGCGCGTTTGCCAGACGGGTTGGCAAGAGTTCGGGGCGTTATTTTCCAGCAATAGAGATGGAAGTCGCATGCCACATTTATCGAAATATCTATCAAAATATATCTCTATATGTGACATTAGTATTATCTCTATTGCTTGAGAATCGGCACCCGCTATTTATTAATTATTTATTCTGTTAGACAATTTCTTAAAGACTCCATAAGTTGGTATTAAATAATGTAACTGGGACCGACGGATTTATAAAAAAAATACGTAATTTCTATTTGGTAGGTACCTACATGCCAGAAAGAAAGGAATAACAGAACAGAAGAAAAACCCCATACAATATAAATGTTGTCCTTTGAACTCGCTTCTTACTAAAGCGTGGTTACTGACCACCTGAAGGGATACGGTCGTATAATGCATAAATATTTCTTGAGTCTTAGATATCGACGAGCTTTCCACTTGTCACCAAGTACCTATATTGATATATATCGTAAATATGATCATATATCTGAGTATCGCGCTAGGTTGAAGTGGCTGCCAATTCGGTGTCGCAGGAATCTTAGAGTACTTTGCTTACTATTTTCTGTTCTGAATGAACCTGCGACACCGAAATACCTCAAGAACAGCTTTGCCTATCTCTCTTCGTTCCATGATAAATCTCTTCGATCCTCTCACAACTCTCTTCTTTCGATCCCTTCGCATAACTCTAGTTTCATTTCAAACTCATTTGTCGTTGTAGCGACAAATTTGTGGAACAATTTGCCTCCTAACATCAGGCAAGTAACCACCAGATCGCTATTTAAAAAAATGGTCTATTCGCATTTCATTTCCCAACAAAATTTGTAAGTATATTATTATGTATGTATGTATGTATGTGTAGGTTTATGTATTAGTATTTAGTTTATTATATGTATATTTGTATGTATGTATGTATATGAAGTTGTATGTATGTGGCTAGTTATTAAATAATACTTTTGATATTTATATTTAATATTTCAGCACCTACTTTCCAGTAAATAGTTTAAAGTTTTCCCAATGGTTGGCTATGATAAAATGTCTTGCGGCATTAAAGCCCGCCTTTGTCTTTGTACAATAAAGTATTAAATAAAATAAAATAAATAAATATAGTGAAGAGGCACAATCCACTACTTATAAAAAAACGTACATAACCACAAGATAAATAATGATAAATAAGTATTATTTTATAACATCTTAGAATACAAAAGACACACAAAACTAATAAACATCACTAGTAGGATAAAATCATGTTATTAATAAGTAAAGTTGGTTTACGCGTCAAAGATATTGCAATAATGTATCCCTAACGCGTAGCGGCGACGAGGAGTGACGCGGCAAAAGTTTTGCAAGATATTAGAAAAATGAAGGAACACCATGACGGCTTTGTTGGCCCGCTCCGTTGTATACCAAATATATTCTCATGTTACACATGTATAATAATATTCTAATAAAATAGACTAAAAACTAATTATAAATAAATCTAAAATAAAAATACCTATAAAATTAAATCAATTCTACAAAATAAAATAAGGGCTTACCACCAGGGAGGGTACCTTAAACGCTATCCGCGTTTGTTGGTTGAATAATAAGGGAAATATTTTGTTTTAGGTAGTTATGGCATTTGGGGTCGCCACGCTCTTATTAAATTCGTTTACCCAGCTCTTTCACGAATTTGTAGGTATCAAGAGAATATACCTCTATTGTTTTAACCCCAAATGCCACAAAGTTTAATAATAATGCCACATATTTGTTTAATACTATTATATTTTATGTGCCTTTAAGATTCGGTTATATGAGCAGCCGAACCGGGCTTGTTTGAGGTCGAGGAAATGTGGCACGCGGCAAAGGTATCTGTGGTGGAATCCCTGAAAAAACATCTCCCCTACTTCTTGGTATAAGAGACATACCATCCGGCCTTTCAACATAACTACGTGATAAAATGTGTATAATTATATATTTTATATGTAAAATATTACACATAACGTGTGCTTAATCGATCATTGCTCTCAATACACTTTAATGTGATAATTTATTTTTGATAAATCCTTAGAACACGGAATCCTAGACCTCCACTGTTTATTTATTTTATTTATAAATTCTTTATTGCACTTAAAATTTAAGTTAGGTACAAAACAACAGTTAATGGCTAAATTGAATGCCTCTCGGTATTTCAGTTAGCTAGCTAACCTTTGGGAGTGTGTGTGGAGACGTAAATACGTACAATTTACACAACAAAAAAAACGAGACAGATAGATATTAAAAGGACAGATTATTTTGTTTATTTAAGAAATGGGCAATGAGGAGATTTTTAAATATATTTATTGACGGCGTCCGTCTGATGACCACTGAATCTTCCAGAAATTCCTGGAGAATTTCCCGTCTAATTTTTTTTAATGAAATTTTTTATACAATTCCACAAGTTGGTATTCGTAGAACCGGGACCGACGGCATCGTGCGTAAGAATCTAACTTTTAACTTTAATGGTCTAAAACTTAAAATTAACTTAATGTGAATTGGATCCTTTTTGCGTAACTACGTCCAATTATGGACATGATTGGCTCCATTATGCGATATACCATGTGTCTCTTCCACAATGAGCATTATGCAAACACCTTCATAACAAACGCGCCACCTAGTTCAATTATTAAATCCGATTTGTCCCCCTACTGTGAACACCGTGTCATTCGCAATGACGTCGCAGTACAAATGAATACCTATATTGATGTGTATACGGGAATGTGGTGGTATGGCGGTTCGGGTCGGCCTGCGCCGGCCAGCTGACCATACCGTGTTTTGCAGCTATGCTTTTTGCAGCCACAGTTATAACAGTGCGGGGCACCCGCGTCTGACCACAGGGTGCATTGATAGTGTTGTGTCTACTAGTAAATACACGCTAATAGTGGAAAAGGTAAAAAAAAAATTAAGAGCTATGTACAAAAAGGATAATGGCTACTTACCCTTTTTGTACCCTACGTCATTTATCCAAGGTATGCTCCACAATAACTCCTTAGAGTTTGGAAGCAATAGGACGTTGATTGTGTATATATATATATTATATATACATTATATATTATACATTATAAAATTCAAATGATTTGAATATAAAATTCCAAAATGAAAATGTATTTTTATTTTATTTTATTTTGGAATATATATACACTCAACGTCCTACATACATACATACATACATATCTTCACGCCAGATCCCTTGCGGGGTAGGCAGAGACAATTGAGCGCCATTTGACACGATCACGACATACTTCTTTCGCTTCGTCGACATTCATTAACCTCTTCATACATGCCCTTTGGTTACGAAGACTTTTTAATGCACCTTCAGTCAGTGTTTTATTTATTTGATCGTGATATGTGAGTCTCGGTCTGCCAGGGCCTCTTTTACCTACAACTTTCGCATTATATATCTGGTTCGTCAATCTTTCATCGCTCATCCTTTCAACATGCCCGAACCATCGTAGCATGCCTTTCCTTATTTTTGTCCCTATGCTTTCCTTCATACCAACCCTTTTCCGTATTTCGACGTTACGTATGCGGTCCGCCAAAGTGACGCCACATATCCGCCGCAACGACCGCATTTCTACTGCATTAACCCTACTCTCATGCGTATTCTGACGTATCCACGTCTCGCTTCCATACATCAGTGTTGGTACCAACATGGCATTGTGTATGGCGAGCCGAGCTTTGTCACTGACATTTCGACTGCCGATCAGTGACCCCAGGGCACCGTTAACACTATTTCCCGCGTTCACTCTTCTTTCAACGTCCCTATCGTACTTCCCATCCGCAGTGAAAACACTGCCCAGATATATAATTTCATTTACTTGTTCTAGAGTTTCATCATCAATCTTTATCGTCACGGTTGTCATCCTTCTTCTTTCAAACACTAGTACCTTGGTTTTTCTCGCATTCAAACGGAGTCCTTTTTCTGCACATCCCTCCTTCATTCTTGTGACTAGTGATTGCAGTTGTTGTTCGGACGATGCCATAAGAACAGCATCATCTGCATAAAGCAGGCAGTTCACCACTAGATCACTCATCTTTATCCCACAGTCACTCTCTCTCACTCAACGTCCTATTCCTTCCAAACTCTAAGGAGTTATTGTGGAGCATACCTTGGATAAATGACGTATAATAATATATATATATTAAATATTCTAAAGGGTAAAGTGTACTTACCTAAATTTTACTAACCTAACATGTACCTCGTGACCGTACACACCTACTCCAAAGTAGTCGTTTTATTTAACAAGATTAACGTTTTCGCATCATCAGAAACAGGTCACCTAAAACTACATGAAACCCTTATAATTGATCTATAACTTTAAAAACTGTCATGTGTAATATGTATTATTTGGATATAAATCTGTTATCCTATATAGATTCTGTAAATAAATAAATAAACACGACAATTTATTTAAAGAACAACCTCCAAATTGATACAGTAAAAAGGCTAATTTATAAATATAATCACGTAAGTTTAGGCATGGCTACGAGAATACTGCCGAAACTGAACAGGCAGTGCTCTTTGTTACTAAATGCTCTTTCTAACTATTTATCACAAGTAAAAGACAACTTATACGTTTGTGTACTTTTGAACAAACTTTCATTATACTACGAGTACGCGTCGCGACTACATGTATGTACGAGTATGTATCTGCAATTCTCAATGCGTATTCGGAGCGAGACCGCAGATGACGTGTCGCTAGCTACGGAAGGTATTTCAGGTACATAAAAACAAAGTTAAGTTTACCTTAAATTAAAAGTTATGATGGCAAGAGACCCGACGGAATAACTGTTGGGCCGTGGAAACTTGGCAGGTCTCTGGTGTGGGATGCGACGTGTGTAGACACATTAGCTCTATCTCACATCCAGGCGACCTCGTCAGGCGCGGGGAAAGCGGCGTTTTCTGCGGAGAACCTCAAATTGCGCAAATATGCCAACCTTCGTGCTGGTTACGAATTTGCGCCGTTTGGGGTCAAAACGATGGGCTCATGGGGACCGTCGGCGAGGTGGTTGGCCAAGGAGTTGTCAAAGCGGATGACAGAAAGGTCAGGAGAGGTCTGGAAGGCTGGCAATTATTTCTGCCAACGTATTAGCCTCGCTATACAGAGGGGAAATGTTGCCAGTCTCCTTGGGACTATCTCGGATGGGACGTCTCTAGAGGACATTTTTTATTTATAGTTTAGTTTATTTTTAATTTTATTATTTAGGTAGCTTTTAATTTGTATTAATTAACTTCGAATAAATAAGATATGGAAAGTTATGATTGTATCGATGTTTATATTTGTAGACATCTCTATTGCTTGTCATCACGGCAAGAGTGACCGCGTGTTTTGCACCGAGTGTTACGTGAAGCTGTAATTAGTACGTGATAGCAAAACGTGCTGTGACAACCAGATCCCGACGTGACCACGACACCGCGCTCTTTATACAGCCGCTCTTAATTACTATTCAATATATTAGACAGTATTAGGTGTTTTAGTTTTACGCCTGGGTAACAAGGGCCATAGTTTATATTAAGAAAAACAAAAAAAAACTCAGGATGTATTCCCAGACATTCTCTTCTCACCAATCGAGCCGCCAATTGATGATAGAAAACGTCCAGATGGTATAACATTAATTCCTTGGTCTAATGGCATGTCATTGGTCTGGGATGCGACTTGTGTCGATACTTTAGCTACAACACATATTGACTCAGGTTCTGCCGACGGAAAGACAGCTGAATTTAAACACAACATACATGTATATTCCTCCCTTTCGCAATAGAAACATTAGGTCGTTGGTGTTTAGAATCAAGATTGAGAAACTGGGGAGAAGTAATTTTATTTACTTATTTATTAATAACTGTTGACTGTAATATAATTGTTTGTAAAATAAAATAATGATACTGTTAAAAATCTTAAAGTCCTTTTTCTCCTGATCTCAGATTTGAATGAGACTGTGGCATCGAAATACCTTAAGGACAATTTAACCAATCTCTCTTCTTTGCATGATAAATCTCTTTGCGATTCTTACAACTCCCTTCTATCTGTTTCTTTACATGTCTCTAACTCTTTCGTAGTAATTGCTACTAATTTATGGAACGATCTACATGTCAACATACGGCAAGCAACTACCAGGTATTTTTTTCAAAAAACTGATGTATTCACACTTGTTAAATAGATCTTGACAGCGGTAGTAAGTAATATACTCATATATGTACAAGTATGTTTATGTATAATAATGTGTATTATTTGTATATAGTTATTGATTTTATGATATATATATAGATAATTGATTTAGGTATATATTAATTGCGCGGTGGTGGCTCGGTTGTAAGAACGCGGACCTTTAATCCTACAAATGTCGGTTCAAACCCACCCGGCATATACCAATGAGAAATAAACTTTTGTTACGTACATTTGTCATAGATTTACAACACCACCGTTTCCGTGCCTCGGAAAGCACGTTAAGCGGTCGGTCCCGGTTCCTCTAATACCAACTTGTGGAATCGTTATTAAATTGTCATAAAAATTTACATCATATCCTCGCCAAGCCGTCTGGCCAACGTGGCGAGTGTAGGCCAAATTAATTAAATATATATATATTGATACTAAACCTTGTTAACGCAAGTTGTTACCAGCTTGTTGTCATTGTTTGTTATTTTAAATGACAGCATTTAAAATGACAAACAATGACAACAAGATGGTAACAACTTGCGTTAACAAGGCGTATCTGAAAATATTATTTCATAAAACTAGTTTAGTATGCCAAGCCAATTTCAAATTGAAACTACTACCTACGGCACTTTAAATTCAACACAGATTTGTTACAGTTTACAAAAATTACAAATATTTATATTGGTTTACAGTAGTATATTTTGTATAGGCGAGTAAGCAGAGTTGGAAGTGGATCCAAGGTAACTATTCTGTGCTGTGCTTCAGTGGAAGCTCGTATCGCAATCAATTCGTGGCAAATTATATAAAAAATACATTTCAAGCTTGAGCTGGCGACGAGATGGTTTCTTTATTAGTTTTCCCTCGCGCTTGCGGGAAGTAGGAAGCGAGGGGGCGCCTTAAGGGTACGTGTGAAAAAAGGCTTTTCTGGATTAAACGCTTGACTAAAACCCGCTTCTTTTAGGCTGCTTATCCACCAAACATTTGCTAGGAAAAAGAGCGGCGGTCGAAGAATATATCCTTAAAGTCACATTGCAACATCATACTATTACTGGATATTTTGTTTGCGCGCAGCTTTTTTTTCTTCTGATATTATTATATTAGTTATTTCTTTATTCTTAGTGTATCACCGTACATTCCCACCGGAATTTGGTTAAGTCAATATAATTTAAACAAAATTGTACACAATATATATTTAACGTTTAAGACAAGGAGCAGAACTGGTAGTGTCATAGGTACCTATATTAAATATAAATATCTACCTACCTTAGGTAAATAAATTAAGCTGTTGTTGCGGCTGTATATGGGCCTTGTCAGTAAAATTATATATTATACATACCTACTTAACCCCCGCCCCGCGCGCGGGAGGGGTAAGTCGTGTAGACAGCGGCTCCCGTAAATTATTTTATTAAAATTGTTTTTGAGTGATTGTAGCCTCAAAATATAACGAAACAGTGTAAAACTAAATAAATAGTGTAAATACAGTGAAAAACGTACCAATGTATTAGTTATAATAATAATATTATAGTGTTTTCGTAAAGACAAATTAAAACATAATTGCGGGTGTGCAGTGACTCACAAAACAAAGTCTGGCATGTTCGAGAATCGTCTATTTTGCTATCTGTCCGAGTATAGGCATGATTTTCGCCGCACTTTAATGAATATCGATAGCTCGGATAGCAAAACGCCCGGACCGCCAGAGCGTAGCTTCGGTGCCCGGTTCAAATCCACCCAAAGTTAAATTTTATTTTTCATTATAATTGTTGAGAGTGAACATAAAAGTAACCAGCAAAACTGTAACGACACCTGACAGACAGTGGGGTCGTCCAGGCCCGGATGCGTAATGGGCGTGGGTTGGGGATGGGGACAGTCCCCCGTTTTCCCCGGCAGGATCTCAGCGGGTAACCACCCGCCGGTAATTCATGCACGTTTAGTGCTGGGCGCCGTTATACAGCGCCCGTGTGGCTCACGAACCCAGGGGGCTAAGTTCGACTGCTTCAGCTCTCCTCCAGGAGTACTTCTCTAGGAAGTGGTCTCCCGTTGGGGGGCCGTGCACAAGACGGAGCGATGTTCTGGAGATGCTTGAAGTGTCCGTTGTCGGCCCGAGAGAACATACGTCTAGTCAGGCCAACGACAAACTCCTCAATAGTAGGCATCTCCAAATCTCGAGCTAAGACGGAATTACGCACGAACCATGGCGCTCGGGAAACCACTCTGAGCGATATGTTCTGCTGACTTTGGATCTTGTCCCTGTTGGTCTTGGCCAGAAGGTGGTGCCAGGCTGGCGCAGCATAGGTGAGACGAGAACGGATGAACATCTTGTAGATCCGGACCTTCAACCTGAGCGGCAAGCTGGAATTCATAACAGGACGTAACATGGCTCGGGCCGCCTTTGCCTGATTGACGGCGTGGCAGGCCATTTCACCCATTGTCAACGTCCTGTTAATAATGCAGCCCAGGTATTTGACGGTCGGAGTCCACTCGATGTTCTGTCCCCGAAGCTGCAGTGGTGGAGGCAGCCGGCATCTGGATGTCATCAATGCGGCAGTTTTGCCGACATTGATGGACATACGCCACTTGTCCAACCATGCAGGGAGAAGATCTAGGAGGTCCTGCATTTTGTCAGCAGCTTCATATTGGCTTGGAGAAGAGCTAAAGTAGGCACTGTCGTCCGCAAACAGTGCAAGCATGACATCCTCCTCTCTGTCCTCCCCGTCCTCCTCCAGGACTTCAGAGAGGGTTGGGATGTCATTAGTGTACAGCGCGTAAAGTACGGGAGATAAGCAGCTGCCCTGTGGAACCCCAGCCAGAATGGGTTTTTCCACAGAGATGAGATCCTCCACAGCGACGTGGAATCGTCGTCCCTCCAGGAACGACGCCAGGATCCTTACTGCCATTGCTGGGACTGACGTGTAGAGAAGTTTGTACAAGAGACCGTCGTGCCAGACTCTGTCAAACGCCTTCTCGATATCAAGAAAGACGCCGACAGAGCGACGGCCCTCGTTCCTCTCGACCGCCAGGTGGTGTAGCACCCGGGTCAGTTGGAGCGTGGTGCTATGTCCCTCTCGGAAGCCAAATTGTTCATCACGAAGTTTGATATAACGTTTTAACCTCCGGAGGAACAAGCGCTCAAACAACTTTGCCGGGTGTGGCAGCAAGGTTATTGGCCTGAACGACACCTACTAAAGGTCAAAAATAAATCGACGACATCTATGGGCGAGTAGAAGAACCACAGGAGCTCGAAAAATCGACACCCTCACCAGATGGCGTTATACAAAATAAAATATATAATTAAGTTATTTAGTTGACATTCTCCGGCATTTATAATTTATTTGACAACATCTTACGAGTATGTTGTGGTAATTTGTGATTTAATTTTAATTGATGATTTTGACATTTATATAATTTAATTTATTTTCTTTTTGACATCCTAATTTAATTTAATTGATTGATTTTGACATTTATATAATTTAATTTATTTTCAGTTTGACATCCTAATTTAATTTAATTGACTGATTTTGACATTTATATAATTTAATTTGTTTTCATTTTGACATCCTAATTTAATTGTTATGTTATGGTTGTCTGTTTTGTGGTTAATAATGTTTCACTTGATAATTTTAGAGACATCCTCAGTTGTAATATTAATATTAAAAAATTGTAATGCGGGGTAGGCAGTAGTATGAGCCGGAGCGGCGATGGGGTCCGCAACCCATCACGCATGGCCCAAAAAGCGCGGATTGAGGGCAGCTGAGTGCCGACTTGCCACATGGAATGTCCGTGGAGGGATGAAAGATAAGATGAATGAACTCCTAGATATGATGGATGAAATGAAGTTGGATGCGATTGGCGTTACCGAGACCAAGCGGCGGGGTAGTGAGGTGCAGGACTTGCCGGGAGGGGGGATCGCGCTCTGGTCGGGAGTGGGAGACAGCGATCGCGGTAGTCAGGGTGTTGGCATCTTACTATCCGGCCGATTGGCCGACAGCATGTATGAGTACTGCCTGGAAAGCCCAAGAATACTCTGGGTTCGCCTGAAAACTGGACTTAAAAAGTTATTTGTAGCCGTGGTCTACGCTCCAGTAAGCTCAGCCCCACAGCAGGAACTGGAGATTTTTTGGAACCAGGTCAGGACAGTTCTAGATTTGGCAGTTGGGAACGAAAATATAATTTTATGTGGCGACTTGAATGGATGGGTGGGGACACGTCGTGCAGATTACGAAACGGTCCTAGGTGATTTTGGAGATAGGAGAGTAAATGATGCAGGTAAGCTTATTCTTGACGTGTGCTTAGAAAAGAATATTTTTGTATCTAACACAATGTTCGCTCACAAAGATATTCACATGTATACGAGAACGATGAATAGTGAAAAGAGTATGATTGATTTAATAATAGTTGATGAAAGACTGCGAACACAGATTCTGGATACCAGGGCGTATCGTGGACCGGAATTGGGAACGGACCACTACCTAGTAATTACTAGGATTAGTGGTCTGTTCACAACATGGCGCCACCGGCGATCAGGTAGCAATCTGTCAGCAGTAGAAAGAATAAAGGGTGAAAAGTTACAAGATGACAGTATGAAAGAGGAGTATATGAAACGCGTCAAAGATAAACTTATCAACTTGAAAGATGTGAGCAAAGATGTAGAGGAGTGCTGGAAGTACCTAAAAAATGGTATGGTAGAATCTGCAAAAGAAGTATGTGGAGTAGCAAAAAAGCGAGCAACCAAAGGAGACGCGTGGTGGGATGATGAGGTTAAAGATTCGGTAGAAAGAAAGAAGAAAGCTTGGAAATATTACGTTGCTTCGCTAAATATGAATGAAAGTATGAAAAGAGAAAAAAAGAAGATGTACCATCGCTGCAGGAATGAGACAAAATCTTTGATTAAGGAGAAGCGTGAAAGATGCAAGGAAATAGGTGAAAATAAGATGACGAGCAACTTCAAGGAGAACTCCAAACTTTTCTGGAGGGAAGTTAGGAAGGCCAAAGGTGGCTTGTCATCTTGTCGAATGAATAGTGTTAAATCAAAGAGCGGTAACATTCTTGCAAACACAAATGAGGTGTTACAGCGATGGAGTGAATATTTTAGCGAGATGTATGCTAGTGGAACTCCTAACGACGTTACGACGGGTACTTTACCTCCAGAGCCACCCACAAATACAACGTCCACATTTAAGGAGGAAATAAGTCTGCAAGAATTGCAATCAGCAATTAGAAGCCTAAAATGTGGCAAAGCAGCGGGAAAAGATCGAGTGCTCGCCGAAATGATTAAATACGGAGGTATACCGGTCTGGAACGCTTTCCATCTGCTGTGCAACCTTTGCTGGCAGGAGGGAAGAGTGCCGGAGGACTGGCAGCAATCAGTCATCGTTCCTTTATACAAAGGTAAAGGATCTAGATTGGACTGTGCCAACTACCGAGCGATTAGTTTGATCAGTTTGGCGAGCAAGATGTATGGCAAGATTCTCACGAAACGACTGCAAGAGAAGACTGAAGATCTTTTATGGGAGGCACAAGGAGGCTTTAGACCTGGAAGAGGACGTATTGATCAAGTCTTCTCGCTCCGCAATATCACAGAGAAGTTTTTGGCCTTAAACCAGAAGGTTTTCTGTGCTTTTGTGGATTTGGAGAAGGCTTTTGATAGAGTTGTAAGAAAGAAGCTTTGGGACATATTGCCGGAGTATGGAGTGGAGGACAAACTGCTACAGGCTATACAATCCCTGTACAAGGGCTGTAAAGCTTGTGTGCGGGTGGAAGGAGGTATGTCGCCTTGCTTTGAATCCCAAATGGGCGTCAAACAGGGCTGTGTACATTTCGGCCAGATTATTCACTCTATATCTCGACAAATGCCTAAAAAGAGTGAGAGAGAGTGACTGTGGGATAAAGATGAGTGATCTAGTGGTGAACTGCCTGCTTTATGCAGATGATGCTGTTCTAATGGCATCATCCGAACAACAACTGCAATCACTAGTCACGGAAATGAAAGAGGGATGTGCAGAAAAGGACTTCGTTTGAATGCGAGAAAAACCAAGGTACTAGTGTTTGAAAGAAGAAGGACGACAACCGTGACGATAAAGATTGATGATGAAACTCTAGAACAAGTAAATGAAATTATATATCTGGGCAGTGTTTTCACTGCGGATGGGAAGTATGATAGGGATGTTGAAAGAAGAGTGAACGCGGGAAATAGTGTTAACGGTGCCCTGGGGTCACTGATCGCCAGTCAAAATGTCAGTGACAAAGCCCGACTCGCCATACACAATGCCATGCTGGTACCAATACTTATGTATGGAAGTGAGACGTGGATATGTCAGAGCACGCATGAGAGTAGAGTTAATGCAGTGGAAATGAGGTCGTTGCGTCGGATATGCGGTGTTACTTTAACGGACCGCATACGTAATGACGAAATACGCAAAAAGGTGGGTATGAAAGAAAGCATAGGGACAAAAATAAGGAAAGGCATGCTCCGATGGTTCGGGCATGTTGAAAGGATGACTGAAGAGAGATTGACGAACCAGATATATAACGCGAAAGTTGTGGTGAAAGAGGCCCTGGCAGACCAAGACTCACTTATCACGATCAAATCAATAAAACAATAGCTGCCGGTGCAATAAAAAGCCATCGAAACAAAAGGGCATGTATGAAGAGGTTGATGAATGTCGAAGAAGCGAAAGAGGTATGTCGAGATCGTGACAAATGGCGCTCAATTGTCTCTGCCTACCCCGCAAGGGACCTGGCGTGAAGATATGTATGTATGTATGTATGTACTTAACTAACTAAATTAAAATGTCATTTGAGTAATTAATAATTAACAGCAAATTCAATCATGTCTGGTGGATTAGCAGCCAACGGGTAGGTATCTCGCCGGTTAGAACTGAGATTGGAGATCTAATTTTGTGAATACATTTTGTCAATGTGAACGACGTCTTTTTAAAATTTCATTCCATTTTCAAGTCACTTGTAGCTGAATATTTTACTAACATGTAGAATGAAATTGGTGAATTGAACATCGTTAATATTATTATTAACTAATGTGTTTTTTTTTAAATTAATTATAGCTTCTTCTAATAAACTAAAATTAATTTATAGTACGATGGACATATAAAAACTAATATAAATATACGGTTTTGTTCATCATTCATCATGGGGATTTGGGCTAAATTGTATTCACAGTATTCGAAGTAATATACAAACAATATAAAAGAATTAAATTATGAAATAAAAATTAAAACTAATTATAAATAAAAATACTCACCCATGATTTGTTCCTGTGGCAGTGTGCCAAGAACACTTGCAGCGTTCCCCCGCTGCACAGCAATGCTGATTTGCTGCACGAGAAAACTGCCAGCCCTCTTGTCGCATACAGCATTAACCAGGCGCTTAGACAACTCTTTAAAGAACTTCTTTGCACTTGGCCCCCACGGACCCATTGTCTCAAGACCAAAAGGCACAAACACGTAGTCGTTGCTAATCGACTCGTATTCACAGTTAAATATGCATTTTTAAATAATTTATTCTAACAAGATTTATGATTACAATTAAGGTAGCAAAAACCGTTTAAATTATATAGTTTAGGTGTGTAAAATGTTTAAAATATCATCATGACAGCTCTAGTACTAAAGGACTTGATTAATGCGAACACGACATATATAAAAGCATTGAAATTACTATTTACATTTTTTCATGATTATTATATCACAGCACGAGTAGTACAAAAATATTATGTACGTCTTGTCGACACAAAAAAAAATACAAGCACCATCATCAAGAAGCAAAATATAAAACAAATGAAAAAAACAAATGTGTGTACGGTGTTGACCAATTTATGCCTCGTCTTACCAATTAGTGGAATTGTTCAAAATTGCAGTTGATATGAAACCCTCGCCAACCCTTCAGACATGTGTTGGCCGAATACTCCAGTAATATCTTCTCCAACAAAGAAGGTCTAGGGCTCTGTGTTTATTTATGTGTTCAAAATACTATAAATAATTATTTGTTGTCCTATTTTAGCTAAACGTTTCTGAAATGAGCTATAAAGGCGTGGTTTCTTTAATAAACGGTCGTGATAATAATTTATTTGTTATATCATGTTCAAATCGTGTTCATAGTATATTTAGGAATACAGCTGTAGGCGGAGATCCTCACAAATTGAAGTCGCTTATCGTTCTAAACAATTTGAGTGCAGCTGGTGCCGCTACGCGTTTCGTAGCGCCTACTACGAATGACTACGCGCCGCGAATTATGTAAACTTATTATCAAATTTTACTTTCAATATAAGTACGTAGGCTATGTAGAGGCCTATGCTCGATTTCTCTGTAATGGATAGAGTTGTTGACAGTCACAAAACCAACTTACCGACAAAGCCTTCAAAATTAGTAAGCTGAAATTCCAATGGAACACGTCTGTCGCGGAACCGATAATCAATACAGTAGGGTTTTGGAGTAGCGACCACGTACGGAAACACGTAGAGTGGGAAGACCTTCCGGCAGCTGGACTAATGATTTGAAGAAGGTCGCTGGAAGGGGCTGGATGGAGGGAGCCGATATCCAGCAGTGGAGATATGATGATGTAGGTATGTGACAGGGAGTTATCGAAAGGATATACACAGATGATTGTCAAATGACTGTTAATGAATTTGAGTTATCTGCCAATGGCGACTTTTTTTGGCAACTTTCTTAACAGTTTATCTTGCAGCTGACCGGTTCCCTATGTGTGGGACTGGATGAGCCTTTGGGCGTAAAAATCTATTTAATAGAGATTTCTAAAATTTGTATAAACAAAACTAAAATCTATGAAGCGGGCTACAATCAATGATGCACTTGAACTGCCTCCGTGGTCTAGCTGTTATGTCCATGGATTTAGACGCTGAGGTACCGGGTTGGATTTCTGGGCGGGACACAATAATTTATTAAATTTATTACTGATATTATTTTAAATTATTGAAATAAAATTCCTAATTGGAATGCTTGGAGAACCATCTTTTATGGTAGTATTATGGTTAGGTATCCCCTTTTTTTTTTTTGCAACATGTATGTTTAATTTTTAAGTGCTGGACTTAATATTAATAAAATATAAATAAATAATATAAGACGCGCTATAACTGATGATCACTTTAAGCGAATAGAGTGAGATTGCTATATTATGTTGTATTTTTTAAAAATAAGATATATTTATTTATTGTATGTATTTAGAATTTATGATTTATTTTCGGTGCTTACGTTAAAATAAAACTCTTAATTGGCTTATTGTATCTAAACTAAAGTTTATATGTAAATAAAGGGTTGAGAGGCCTTTTATTACGAGTATATCGAACTCCTCTGTTCACTCCACTCAAAGCAATCAATGATGAGCCTAAAAGAACATACATAGTTGGTTTTACTTTTAAAATATAAGTTTGTTATATTGACTTGGGTTTCATAGTACTCTATATGATTTCGTTACGAATAATAATTATCGTTCTTGTATACTCAGCGATTTGATTATTGTTGTTAATAACTATTAAGACGAGAAATCTATCACATGAGAATCGTTGGTATTTGCATAGAGATGTTAAAAGAATAAAATAAATCCGAGACATAAAGGAAACTAATGTAAAAAGAGGGTGTAGAGGCATCTGCGGCGCCATAAATAAATGAGATGTTGACGAGCGAGTTGCGACCCGAATCTTGAAGTAGTCAAGTGTTTTATTACAGTTTGCGGATAATTTTTTAACTTAATTATCCGACTAATTTAAACCCACAACAAATTTTATTTCTCAAATATTGTAATTAATAATAAATATTTTTAAGAAAAAAAAAATACATTTATGTTTATCTTTTTGTTGTAAAAAGATAAACATAAATAGGGCGGTTAGCACCTCGGCATGTACCAATAAGAAATACACGTTTCTTACATACATTTGTCAATAAATTACAACACCATATTCCCGTGCCTCGTAGCACGTTAAGCCGTCAGTCCCGGATCCACTTATACCAACTTGTGAAAAGTGATATCAGAACCTAGACGACCCGTCTGGCCAGGCAGCGTGCGAGTGTAGGCCAAATAATCCAGTTTTTTTTGGGAAGTCCGATCTTCAATAGTGGGGGTCTAGGACTTTATATTCTAGGGACTGTGATGATAATGATAAATAATAAATATTATTTATTTAAATACTTTATTGCACAAAATTAGTGTACATAGGCGAGTTTAATGCCAGTTAGGCATTTGTTAGGCGCGGTGGTGGCTCGGTTGTAAGAACGCGTACCTTAAATCCTACAAAGATCGGTTCAAACCCCTCCGGCATGTACCAATGAGAAATACAGTTTTCTTACGTACATTTGTCATAGATTTACAACACCATCATTCCCGTGCCTCGGAGAGCACGTTAAGCCGTCGGTACCGGTTCCACTAATACCAACTTGTGAAATCGTTAATAAATTGTCTTTAAAAAAAAAAAATGACATCATATCCTCGCCAAGCCGTCTGGCCAGCGTGGCGAGTGTAGGCCAAATTCTCCAGATATATGTTTTGGAAGGCCCTTCTCCAGCAGTGGAGGTCTAGGACACTGTGTTCTAGGGGCTGTAATGAGGCATTTTCTAACGACTGACTATTATTGTGTCCTGACCAGGAATGGAACCCGGTACCTCCGAGTCTAAATTCACGGTCTTAACAGCTAGACCATGAGGCAATTCGGAAGGTTTATTCTACTTAATTGTAATTATTCAAGTAATTAGTTTAATATATTCTATTTACTTCTAAAAAGTTTTTTATACCTTGATGGAATTAATTAAACTCATAGACTGAGCACAAGTCCTCTCTTTAGTAAACTAAACCGCAGCTTTTCGCAAATCCGGCGTGGTTAATATCGCCTTGACATCTGTAAAACGTTCAGATTAACTTAATCGTGTTTGCAAACTTCTGAAGAGAGCGAATTTTAGTTTCGCGACCGGGAAGCTAATGCCAGCGAGGGATAGAAGGCTATTAGTAACAGCTGTCATACCTCACGCGAATATGTTATTTATTGAAGCCACGAACCCATGAAAAGTCAAGCGTAGGGTATATTCCGTGGTCAATAGCCTATGCCATCAAAATTTTTACCTTCATTATAACTGTTATATTTTTATTTATTTATTTATTGAGAATCCAACAGCGTTTCAACTTTAATAAATTAAGTACTTACAAGTTAACAATTTTAGGCCACTAACAGGATTCCACATATAATATTAAAAACTGTGATAAGTGATACAAAAAAATTCAAAAATAAAAATACATATTTAAGATGTAAAATTGATTGCATAAAATTTGAAAAAATTAAAACTAAATACTAAATTTCAGTTGAACAGATATAATAATGTAATGTATTATTTACTCCTACACATATATATATTTTTTTTAATTATGGTGCATGCATGTTGTGTAAGTATGAGAGTGAGTGCATGTGTTTGTTTAAATGAGTGTGTGTGTGTGTGTGTGTGCGTGTGTGTTTTAGTATGTTTATTTATTTATTTATTTAATGTTTATTTGCAATTATCTCCTTCTTTAATTTATATTTAGATATATTATAAATGTCAATTTCCGAGTACTCCAAGTTATATGTACGCGCGGCTCTATACAGTACAGAGTGATATGCATAGTTAGTCTTCGCGAAAGGCACAGCAAATAACGATGTGTGTCTAGAACGTCGAGGGGGCACACATAATTGAATCTTAGCTAGCAGCTCTGGACAGTCGAGGCGCCCTGAGAGCAGCGCATGCAGGAACAATATATCTTGCAATCGGCGCCGATTTTCGAGTGTAGATAACCGGTAGTGATGGCAAGCCGACAAATAATCATCGAACCTATTATAATATTTAAAGTTTAGAATTTTAATAAATTTCTTCTTTATAAACTTTAATCACTCGTACTAATTAATTATTTAAACTCTAACTACATTATTTGGTATAGTACGAGTAATATATACTACTAGTAAGGTGCGGTGGTTGCTCGGTTGTGAGAGCGGTCCATTGTTGCAGATGACCCTTCTAGAAGTTTCGAGAGAATTTGGCCTCTTATGTCTTTTCTTACTCACAATTTATTAACGATTCCACAAGTTGGTATTAGTGTAACCGGGACCCACGGCATAACGTGCTCTCATTGGTCCATGCCAGGGTTTACATCCACCATTTTTGAATGTTAAGGATAAGATTCATAGCATCATAGATTTACAACACCACCGTTCGAGGCACGGGAGTGCACGTTAAGCTTGCCTATGTGCTTTATTTTATTTTAGATATTGTGCAATAAAGATCATGTACTTTTACTTTACTTTATCAATTTATTAATACGTAGCAGAATAGCATAAGAATATCAAAATAACGTTAAATCTTTCTTGGGCGGTTCGTGATAAGTTTAATGTCATATATTGTTTACGCAAATATGATCACATCTCTGAGTATCGCACTAAGTTAAAGTGGTGTCAATTCGTTGTCGCAGGAATCTTATAGTCTTTTGTCTTCTTTATTCAGTTTTAAACGAGCCTGCGACACCGACACCTCAAGGACAAATTCGCCTTTCTCTCATCTTTTCACGACAAATCTCTTCGTTCGTCCCACAACTCTCTTCTTTCTGTCCCTTCCCATAATTCTGGTGTTGTTTTAAATTCATTTGTATTGGTTGCCACAAATTCTTGGAATAATCTACCACAAATTATAAGACAAGCATCTACTAGATTATCATTCAAAAATAGTTTATTCCTATTTATTATCTCAACGGTTGAATGTATATTATATATATATTATTATATATTACATATATGTATAATTATTGGTTATGTATTATTATTTAGTATATTATATATTTATATGTTCGATTTCTGGTCAGGACACAATAATATTCATTAATTTAAATTAATAAATTATTATTTATGTTAATTTTGATATTTCTCGAGTTTGGTACGCTAGAGACATTGACGGGCAAGCTCGTCAATCTACTTGTCAAGATTGGCCTATAGTAAAGTTGGCTAAATGTGAATCCGTTTTTCTATAAGCGTGCTCTGTGAGCACCCCGGGAGGTAAACGGTCGTGATGATACTTTTCTAGTTATAAAATATTACTATCAAATTTTATTTTAATATTTAAACACCTATTACTCAGTTAAGTGTTTAATGTAGTGGTTGGCTATGATATAATGTTATGCGGAATTAAAACCCGCCTTTATCTTTGTGCAATGTAGTGTTAACCAAATAAGTTATGTCTGTGATCGAGCTACGTTAATGAGTGGTTGCAAGCGAGGCTGCTGTCACCGACCGCGGCCCGACAGCCGTCCTGAATATTGGATCGTACGCATTAATCTGCAACCACGATCTGATGCCCTGACGCTGGCGACAGCCTGTGCACTACTCAAACAAACGTAATCACCAATGTACCCTGAATGTCGCTTAACAATAAATTATCTCTGCAAATGCAAATATGCATTCAGTGCTTTGGGTTATTACAACAACCCCTAATAGCTAGGGGAAAAGTGGACTTCAACCCGATATTTTAACTAAGGGTTAGCAATTGTCATTTTTATCAATCAGCTGGGACTACGAGTATAAACGTAAGTATCTATTAAATATTTTTGGTACGAGTATTAATATGCACATTAGGTATTATGTTTTTTTTTTTTGTAGTCATAAAACATTAAATGGCTTAGCAGTAAAGCTGTGTTGAGTTGCAATAAAAAGAAGCCTGTAATTGTAATGATTAAAGTTAAAAATGTTGTCAAATATTTCTTATAGCTGTATTGTAAAGGTCAGCCGTCCGTCAGCTGGTTTCAATCACCAAACCAACCAACATATACAACCCAACCTAGAGCAAAATTTACTATGCAGTCAATCTTATAATTATTAGACTTTATTATAAATAGATTGTCAATATAAATGTTTATTCGATTGAAGAGTAAGGTAAAAAGTAAAGTAAAAAAAGCGAAAAGTAAGGTACAATGATTGTTTTTGCACCTACTCCTAGATTTATTTTTGATCTCTCTCTTGTCCCAAAGGTCGACTGTCAGAGAATGCCTAACTGCATTAAGCTTCGCCTTTTGTAATATTGTGCAATAAAGTTTTTAAATAAAAATAAAAAAATGATTCAAACAAAAACTAAATTATTAATTAAAGTAAAAAAATAAATTACTAATAATCAAAATTAAAATTATCTAATAATAATATTTATACAGGTTAAATCAACAATAGTCATATATCCTCGTAGTATTAATATCTAGGTATATTTGGATAAGTACGAGTAGGTATATCAAATGTTTTTATTATTTAGTAGGATATAAAAATCAAAATATTATTATACCTATATAATATCATAAAATATGAACAAACTCAGGCACACATAACCCTAAAAACATTTCGATTTTAGACCGGTAAAGCAATTGTTCCATAACATATTAAATATACAATAAAACAGGATATTGCAGCCACTTTGGAAAGGAAAGAATTTTGCAAAAGGCCCTTATAAAACGCGTAACGCGTAATATACGACCTCTTTGTTATTTGTGGGGTCGAAACTTATTCATCCCGCAAATCCGTTCATGTACGAACCAAATCCAGGCCGGTCAACGTTGATTGCATTGTCATGTTTAGTGGACGATTGGTTATCGTTCTAACTTAGACTTTATTGGTAGTGAATTTAAAAGCCATCTTCGCCAACATTGCGGCGGTCGTAAGTAAAGCCCAAAACATAGTGGTCCGTAAAACAACCGATGTATCGTGATTGGAATGTGTTATTCGATTCTCGTGACATGTGAGCCCGACAATCGACATAACTTATGTTATATCTACACTATATTTTTTTAAATATGGGAATAATTTAAATTTAAAATATTTATTTCCATATGTTTCACAGGTAACACTCGGATATTGTAAATTTTTACAATTAAATTATTATATTATAAAATTTTTAAAAAAAAATACAATCAACAAGTAATAACTTAAGAGATTAAATTAAATTATGGATGGACTGAAAGAAGTAAGAATTAGAATAATAAGCACACACAGTAAATCCGGTTAGTCCTATAGATAATTGACAATTCACTTGTTGATTAAAACAGTAATCTAATCGAAAAAAAAACTTGCACGTACACTTACATATATACAAAATTTAATCATTAAACGGGGCTGACCTTTGACTTCAGTCGCTCTCGTGACCACGGTCGATGCAATTTGACCAAAATTCTATATTTTATATAAGTTTTAATATTGCATCGGGCAATAAATACATTGTGTCAACTTTATAAACAACTAGCTGACCCGGCGAATCTCGTACCGCCTAACAACCATCGAATGGTCAAGCTTGATATACATTTCTGAACGCACCCATATATGTACGAGTATAAGTATTTAAATAATAAATATTTCCAGACAGGTCACACAGCGCCATCTAGTTTCCGTGGTAAGCTACGAGGCTTGTGTTACGGAAACTAGATGGTTGATAAACTACAAATTATACTTTTTTTTTTGTAAATATATACATATAAACACCCAGACCGAGACAAATTATACAATGTACAACTTGCCCCCGGTGGAAATCAAACCCACGACCTCCCGAGTTCACGGCAACGTTTGTTACCACTAGACCACGGAGGCGGTCAAACAACATTGACAACCAACATTATTTGTCAGGTACGAACCCAATGAACTTTTTGTATTGGAAAATGTTTTTTCTTTTATTTGATTGTTTTCTTCATTTTTCCAATTGTATTTATAGTTATTCTGCTATTCGGGACGGAGACAAATCCAACAAATCAAAAACCGCGAAAATCCGTCCAGCCGTTCTCGGGTTATAAGGGTTCTAACAAACTCGACCTTGTTTTATATATTAAGATTTACTTATTATGCAATCTATGTCAGAAACCTTCCCCGATGTTCACACAACATATTCCCAAAGATTCATCCCGATCGGTCAAGTAGTTTTACAGTGCAGTGACCGCCTCCGTGGTCTAGTGGTAACAAACGTTGCCGTGAACTCAGGGGGTTGTGGGTTCGATTCCCACCGGGGGCAAGTTGTACATTCTATAATTTGTCTCGGTCTGGGTGTTTATATGTATAATATGTATATATTTACAAAAAAATATATATAATATGTAGTTTATCAACCATCTAGTTTCCGTAACACAAGCCTCGTAGCTTACCACGGAAACTAGATGGCGCTGTGTGACCTGTCTGGAAATATTTATTATTTATTATAGGGAACACACACACAGACATTCACCTTTATATATATATATAGAAGATAAGTAATTCTGAAATTGGTATATATAAAAAAGGTTGCAACACTCTTCCCCCTAATTTTTACTACAGTATGCGGTTAGATCGACGAAATATAGGTTCCGGTTGGATTGAAGATCCACTTCAATGTCGGAACATACTGGCTCAGGCTTATGTTCTAAATTATCAGATGAACGTTCTTGCACTGGCCTTTCTATTTCTGCTGTCTCAGTCCTCGTCGCCAGTACTAAGCATCTTCAGTAAAACACATTCAGCATTTTATAGAAAAATATCAGATAATAATAATAATTGTGTATAGATATAATCGCCTACTTATGTGTAAAGTTTTTGCATCCCTATACACAACTATAACACATATAACTTATAATGTGTAGCTTCTAAAATTGTGTAAAGCTCGTCGAATCATTAGGAAGGGGACATGTTTTAAAACCTTGTCGACGTGTTAACCCCATTATCAGTTGAGAGTAGGCTTAACCATTGCTAACCGGCGCTCAGCAACACTAAGCCTGCGGGATGAGGGCCGATTTATGTTACCGATACCTACGCTATTTGCCGATAGACCGCATTCTAACCTCTGCCTCAGACCTAATTTATTATTTGACTCTGCTACAAGTAAATACAGGTAGGTAAGTATACAGATTTCTATTAATTATAGAAAACATTTTTTTTTATGTAACATTTCTCTGTGTGTTATTATTTTAAAATATATATAGGTATATGTATATATTTTATTTATTATAGGGTAAGTGTTTAACATTGTTATTATTCTTTGGTGTGAATAATTGGTTTATTGTTTTGTTGGGTTTTTATGTTATAAGAAAAATAATAATACATTAGTGTCATGTTTTTTTGATTTTTTGTTTTTTTTTTTCATTTCTTTGTTTTTTTTGAGACGTGGACCATAAAGAGCGCTGACCGAGGGCCTAACGAGCGAGGGTAGCTTTTTAAATGTGTCGTCGAAGATTTTTTAAAATTAAATATCGACTGGCCATCCAGACTTCGAACACATTGCAAGAAAGGGGGAGGTAACCTGGAAAAACTTTTTACTACTGGCAGAGTGGAAGGAATAACACCGAGAGGCCGAAACCCGAAACGCTGGTCCGACCAAATTCGCTCCACCACCAACACTAGCATCTATGATGCTGTGCATGTCGCCGAAGACAGGAACGTGTGGCGTAGGTACTATCATCAAAACGCAAATTTAATGTTTAAAATAGTTGGATTCAAATACAAATATTGATTCTATAATATTGGCCTGAAACATTTATGTAAGCCATACACGCTACGGTCTACCGGAGAGGTTACCTGTGCAGGTCAACTAGATGTCGATAGCGTGTATGAGAACGTTTCGGTGTATCGGAGCGGTCTTCAGTTATTTTTGGGATGGCATCGATTGAAGACGATGACGCGCTGGCATTGTTAGGCCTTGCTTTAGTTTTAAGGAAAAATATATAAAAACAGCAATAGAAATAAGTGGTGCAAGCAGTCGTTGAAATCCTGCCTGGAATGTGAAACTTATTACAAACAAAGTATATCGTTATAGGTAATAGTGAAGTCGTTCAATTTAAATGTTAAATTATCTCGCCTTAATGAACTTAACTTGTTAACTATATAATGTCACTGACTTGGCCAATCTTGGTCTTGGTCTTGCGCAAGAGTCTCGCAAAACTAAATATGCTTGTTTGTAATTGTATCAAGGAAACCTCGTGAGGCTATGTATCTGCCCGCAAACTACTATTTACGGGCAGATACATAGTCTTACTACTCTCGACAACTACTTCTCTGAATTCCTTGTAATTTAATGAAGTAATATATAATATACAAACAGTATAAAATAATTACAATATAAATTAAAACTACTTAAAAGTAAAAATAAATATAAACTAAACCTAATAAAAAATAAACTATAAGTAAAAAATGTCCTCTAGAGACGACCCTTCAGTGATAGTCCCAAGAAGACTGGCAAAATTTCCCCTTGTATAGCTAAGCTAATACGTTGGCAGAAATATTTGCCAGCCTTCCTGTCTCCAGACTTCTCCGTTAGCCGTTTGGACAACTCCTTGGCCAGACGCTTAGCTGAGTGTCCCCATGTGCCCATCGTCTCGACCCCAAACGGCGCAAATTCGTAACCTGTACTGAGGTTGGCGTATTTGCGCAGCTTGAGGTTCTCAGCAGAAACCGCCGCACTTCCCGCGCTTGACGAATTTAAATAATTTGTAATTTGGAATAGTTAAAGTTCTAATTGAAGAACATACATACAAAAATACATAGGGTAAGACGTTAGCGTCGGAACCCCAAAAAAGGCAAATGCGAAAATTACAATTTAAAAAATGAAAACTTAATCCCATCTTACTAGACTTATGCGCATGCCATTACGAATACTTGGTGTTGGTGTTGTTAACATATCGGTGGTCGTGCTTTTGGTCTTGTCAAAAAAACAAGACTAAGACCAAGATTGGGAAACACTAAATGTCAGCCTTCGCTTCCAACTCTGCATCAATATATTATATCATATACTTTCTGTATATAATTTATTAGAAGTGAGTAAGGTACAATGATTTAAAAATAACCAAATCAATAATTTAACTAAAAACTAAAATTTCTCGAGTTTGGTACGCTGGAGACATCGACGAGCTTGCCACTTGTCATGATTGGCTTATAGTAAAGTTGGCTAAATGTGAATCCGCTTCTTTATAAGCGTGATATCTGACCACCCCGAAAGGGAAACGGTCGTGATGATACTTTACTTTACTTTTTACTAAAATTTTAAAACATAAATTACTTTTATTAAAAATATAAAAATATATATATATATATTGAGTAGTTTCTGTATATTAAATACCTAATACCTACATACCGCATATTATTTGTAATCTTTTAAGTAATGTATTAAAGTATTTACTTGCTTTATTCTAGGTTTCGTATAAAAAAGTGAAGTACGAACGGCTAACGGCCAGTTGCAGAAAGGCTGATTATCTTTTGACATGTTTATCGTATGCTTATGAGACACGTCATTGGCTGTGTTCGCGCCGATCGCGATAATTCGACCAATTTTGGATGGTTAGGCGTTATTGTGATTCGTCGGTGCATAAACAGACGTCCTAATTTGTTACCCCTATACCCTTGTCCTGTCTCTTTCGCGCCGCTTCCTTTCTATATTACCCATCCCGCTCACTAGTCCAAAGGCCGGCGCTTGCGCACTGAAGAGAGGCAGTGCCTAGATAACTGGCCGCGCCGCATGGTGGTCGTAATCGTCGAATCGAAATATAGTCGTCGTCGTCGCGCAGTCGTCGTCCTACAGTCGTCATAGAAGACGCTGAAGAAATCGCCGCGATCGTTGTTTTCGCCCGCATTCGCCAAACCCGCAAAATCAGTGTAAGAACAATTTATAAGTGCTGGTGCCGAGGACATCAGGTGAGTTCCTTTACCAGTTTCCTTTCTAGTTTGTTTATTGCACCGATTATCATAGTATCGTCTATGTATCTAATTTGAAGATTATCGCAAACCCCGCACCTAGATACAGTCCACTAAACCCGCGCCACCATAAAGTTGGTCCTTCGGCCGCATTGGTTCGTTTATTTTAAATTAAAATTAGTAACCAAAAAGTTGGTTACTTCGGCCGCATATTAGTTTCGTTTCGTTTTAAATTTAAATTAGTTAAACCGCCAAAATGTCGTCAGATGCAAAATTGGAATTAAAATTAAGAAAGTTGAACGCTAAAATGTCGTCTCATTTTAGTGAAATACAATTATGTTACGATTGTATTACTCGCGATGTGAAGGATAGTGAGGAATTATCGATTTTGTTTTTGTCAAGATGTTCCACGATCGATTTAATTCGTTCAGAGTTTGTTTCCATGTTGGATGAGAAAGTGGACATCGAATTAGCCCTCTATCCTGATAGGGAACCGAATTATAAATCGTTAAATTCGTTCCAAGATTTATATTCGAAAATTAAATACACGCAAAGCGGTATTCTGTCGTCGCGTAACGCATCCGTAACGAATGTAGGTAAAACCCGCACCCTTGAACACCATACAAAACTTCCTCGTCTCGAATTGTGTTCCTTTAATGGGGAAATTGAGAATTGGCCTACATTCTACGAAAACTTTCGTACAGTTATTCACGAGAATACAGACTTGTCGGACGGTGAAAAAATCCAATACCTAGTCGGTAAGTTAACGGGTAAGGCACAGAGTATCTGCCACGGATTCTTGCCAACGGCCGAAAACTACACAGTTCTCTGGACTACCCTCGTTAGTAAATACAACGATAAACGTCTTTTGGGTTCAAAGTACTTGGATCAGTTGTTTAGTTTGCCGAACGTTAGTAGTGCGAATCCAACAAATTTAGAAACTTATATAGATAAGTTTTCAGCGTTAATTTGTGCGTTAAAACAGTTAAATCTTGATAGTTTGTTGGATTTCATATTGATGTACATTGGTTCAAAGAATGTGGACGTTGAAACCATAAAATTATTTGAACTATCGTTGTCGCAAAAAAATGCCTTGCCGTCAGTTTCGTGTTTTGTTGAGTTCGTTCGAGAACAATCTCGTGTTATGCTTCGCGCTAATAGTGCCATGAAACCATCGCCTTCGTACAGTAGCAGGCCTGCCAAGTCTGCTGTTACAAAAACATTTGTAAGTATTCCTAATTCGCATAATAATAATTCGTGTATAGTTTGTAAAGGTATTGATCATTGTCAAGCTTATCAGTGTAGCCAATTTCTCGAAATGTCGCCTAACGATAGATTTAATTTCGTTAAACTAAACGGTTTGTGCTTAAATTGTTTAAGTGGTAAACATATCGCTCGTAGATGTAATTCGGAAAGAAGGTGTCGTAAGTGTTTAGGACGCATCATACATTGTTACATTTCGAATCGCATAGCGCTACCCCGCTCTCGACTGCTGCGCCCGCGCTACCGTGCGCGCCCGCTGTTCAAACGACGACCGCACTGGAGCAATCTTCCATTGCCGCTTCTTGTAGCGTTGCGCCTCCCGCAGTTTCGTTATGCGCCATCAATGGACGTCGTGACATTAATAATGGTCGTCAGACGACAGTTTTACTAGGCACAGCTTTGTGCAACGTTTTCGATGCGTATGGAAACATCAAACCTATTCGCGTATTGGTTGATAGTGCATCCCAACGAGATATTATTTCGGTTGCTTGTTGTAATGCATTGAAATTGCAAATAGATTCGCCGCAAATTGAGCAGATTTCTGGGGTTGGCGATATTAGCAACCCGGTTTTGGGAACCACGTCCCTAACTATTCGCTCTCGCTATGATGATGCTAGTCGTTTCACTATCCAACCCTTAGTTGTTTCTCGTATCACGAGTGAGTTACCTTCCGCGCCTGTAGATATCTCTTCTTTAGAGTATTTAAATAATTTGCCACTAGCCGATTGTCGCTACTACGTCCCCGCGGACATCGATATGATTGTGGGAGCCGAGATGTTCGCTCGTATTTTTCGCTCCAATACTATTTCCCGCGCGTCTGTTGAGCCAGTAGCTATTGAAACATCGCTAGGATATTTGATCGTAGGCAAAGCCCCGTGCCTAGCCGGTCCTAGTGGTGGTGATGCTCGCACGTTCTCCTCTTTCGTTCCGCCCGTTAAGAAAATTTCGCACACTTTTCGCAACTCGCACCATGTCGCAAACATGGATAGATTTTAGTACTTTTCCTTTCGCTTTTAAATTATTTTTTCCGCTATTCTTTTCGTCTTGATTTCTTCATTCTCGTTTATATCGCACGCATTTCGTCTCGTTCCTTCCGCACCACGTCGCACTTATTTCTTGTACCTTTCGTTTCGTGCTGCTGACAGTTTTCTCGTTACTCGTGTTCGTCACATCGTTTCGGACAAACACGACCGCTTCGTGACGCAGCTTCTGTCACCATGAGGGATCCAAGCATCCTCCTGGTTGACACCGCCACTAGTTATTCTAGTGCTTGAGGGTACAAGATGGCCAATCAACAACCCGCATTCTCTCTTGCTGGGAGGTTTTATACTTGTCGAGTTCTCCAGCATCTTGCGCGAGGTAGTGGGTTCGATTACCGTAACTCGTTGCTATATGGTTAGCTGCGAGTCGCTGGTCGTGCCTCCTCGTATTCATTTATTACGAAGTTGTTTGGCATCCCGCCGTCGGGTCGCGTCGTTGAATTGAATATATATGCCATTCAACGACCCGCATTCTCTCTTGCTGGGGGGTTCGTACTTGTCAAGCTCTCCGGCGACTCGCTTGAGATAGTTGGTTCGATTCCTGTGACTTTAGCTATATGGTTAGCATAGGTTGCAGTTCGTGCCTCCTCGTATTCGTTACGTTTGAAGTTGATTGGTATCCCACCGTCGTTGAATTGAATACGTGTGCAATTCGACGACTCGCTTTATCTCTTGCAGAGGAGTTTTGAACTTCTCCAGTTCTCCAGCAACTCGCTCGAGGTAGTCGGTTTGATTCCCATGACTCATTGCTATATGGTTAGCTGTGAGTCGTGGGTCGTGCCTCCTTTTATTCGTTTGTTATTGTTGGAATCCCTGAAGGGAAACTTAACGTTCCTTGAAACAAAACAATTTGATTATTCTTAGACCTAATTTTAAAATAAATATTGTTATTGACGTTTAAAAACACCGCGTAAATTAGAAACACATCTCACGTAGAAATCGTTTCGTGGGCTCTTGTAAAGGAATAATTCGACCTTTACATGTTCGCAATTCTACTCGCTATCGTTCGCATCGCTTGTGAAAGAATCGTTTCATCGTTTCGTTGTAGTCACTTGTGACTTGGAATTTGTTTTATTTCGCATACGTGGGTAATGTACTCGTTTCGTGAATTTGAAGGACTGGGTCGCTTCAAGCTGGGGGGAATGTTCGCGCCGATCGCGATAATTCGACCAATTTTGGATGGTTAGGCGTTATTGTGATTCGTCGGTGCATAAACAGACGTCCTAATTTGTTACCCCTATACCCTTGTCCTGTCTCTTTCGCGCCGCTTCCTTTCTATATTACCCATCCCGCTCACTAGTCCAAAGGCCGGCGCTTGCGCACTGAAGAGAGGCAGTGCCTAGATAACTGGCCGCGCCGCATGGTGGTCGTAATCGTCGAATCGAAATATAGTCGTCGTCGTCGCGCAGTCGTCGTCCTACAGTCGTCATAGAAGACGCTGAAGAAATCGCCGCGATCGTTGTTTTCGCCCGCATTCGCCAAACCCGCAAAATCAGTGTAAGAACAATTTATAAGTGCTGGTGCCGAGGACATCAGGTGAGTTCCTTTACCAGTTTCCTTTCTAGTTTGTTTATTGCACCGATTATCATAGTATCGTCTATGTATCTAATTTGAAGATTATCGCAAACCCCGCACCTAGATACAGTCCACTAAACCCGCGCCACCAGGCTGAAATAACTTAAGTGACATACTAACTACTAATCACGTGACGTATATCAAAATATTGGTCATAGATTATTTTAATCATCCTTTCTGAAACTGGCCGTAAAACTTACGGAAAATAATCCACTATTTTATCAATTTAACTTTTGCGCTTAAACAAACAGAATCCGGCTGCAAGTCATCATGGCTCTACTATAACCCAGTGCATCTTACTTAACTGTTAGATATTAAGGGTAAACGATGAGAATAAGGAATCTTAAATTAAGTTTAGATGCAGCTATCAGCAATTAAAGCGTGGGGGCGAAATACTAAGACATTCTCTAAAGAACTGTGTAAGCGGCTGGTTAATGTTCTGTGTGCCAAGGGTTGGGAGTTTTTACAAGCAGAAAATAATAGATGAATATTTTTGTTTGTAGTTTAGATTTATTATTATTATTTAAAATATTATTATCAGCAATTTGTTATAACTTGATGCTTGAGTTGAAACTGGCGAAATCCTAGTGGATTAAATCTGTCGTCACAACACCTGGCTACCGCTGAATAAACGGGCGTAATTAGTCAAATTAATCCGGGTGAATACGAATGAAAATATTTACTGGGGCATGCGCCCGACTGTACGCAATAATTTATCGCTCTATAATCCGATAGGCGAGGATCGCTCGACATCGTCTATAATTCTCAAAATTGTGTTATCGTCGCAGTAAACTGTTGAGAAGTTGACGCTTTACGACGTCAGACGGAGTGCAAACATAAAAATTCTCTATCGGGACTAATAGGAGACAAACAAATAAAAGGATACGTAAATAGGAGCATCGGATAAATTCCACTGGGGCCGGAGTGCGCGTAAATCCGTGCCATTTGTATCCCATGACAGGGGGGCCGCGAACCTCCTCTCCGAGCGCCGGCTCCCTCGCTTACAATTAATTTATCTAATAACATTTTTGTAACACAGTTGCTTACGTTGTTGACATTTATTGTATTGATCACCTCTATAAGCGTTGCTAATTGAACAAAGAAATAAATGGTTGCACCTGAGGCTTGTGGAATTGTTATATACTATTTTTGGTACGATTTAGTTTTATTATGAGTAATTCGATATTTAAGTAATAATATAGAAAACAGTAAACACAGGCACAGAGCTATTTGAAACGGTTTGTTAAACTTTGCTATAAACCACCATCTATCAATATACAAACAAAACCAGGAACGGTTGATAGACCGTGACAGTTATTATTTATTTATTATTATTTTAAAATAAATTTAAATAAGTAAGTAAGGAATATAGAAAGTATTCTATCTCCTTACGGTAAAGATTTTTTTGGACGTAATCCATCAATAAGGTTAATTCTCCCTTTGAAACTACAAGTAAACTAACCTATCACTCGACCTTAGCAATATTTTAATTTCAAAGGAAGGTTTTTCATAACTAATAGACCTCTTTCTTGGTCTACTATACTTATTTAAAAATCCTCTATATAAATGTGTATTCTGGCTAATTGTGTTTTTGTTATAAAATAAATTATGAAAAACCTAAAAGTACAGCTGAAAACTAAAAAAATATATTTTGTATAAATATTGCCACTCAAAAATTGCCTGGATGTTTCTTGGTGGTCTGTCTGTTTCTTTAATTTCTACATGTATACTACTAAACCGAATTAGAATAAAAAAGTAGATATCTACATAGACGTTACGTAAACCCGTATGAATAAATCGAGCTTAAGATTAGTATTAGGATTATATTCACTTAAGTAAGACTTGTCAACCAAACATAATCTGCCTAGTGAGCAACCAATTCGTGCAGTTATTCATCGTTTACGCGCTAATTTTACTCTTTTCGATTCAAAACCATCAACAAGACAAATAAATGTTCGTACCCAAGAAAATATTGTTGTAACTCGTAGCTGCGGAAGGCATATGCCAATAATTATATTAAAAAAATAAATGCCATGAAATTATCTAATAAATAATAATGAAAATAACATTTCAACAATATTTCTGTCTTGTTTTATTATTTAAAGTACTAAAGCTCTTTAAAAAACACCCTATACAATTATATATATTGTATTTCTAATCTAAAAATTATAAATCTCAAAAAAGGGTTTTAAATCGGGTATCGAATCTGATGCTATCAAGGTAGTACTGACAGCGTGCGGAGGGGCGTATTTTGCGGGTCACGTCTATGCAAATGATATTAAATTAGGAACGCTTAATAACAACTGCGGCAACGTTCAGCCGCGACGGCTCTTGTAAAGAGGTGCAATTACAGCAATCAAATTGTAATTTTGCGTACTAATTACACCCGACATGGTTTATGGAGCGAACGGGTCTAATCCGGATCGCGATTTTTGTCAAGTTGCCACAACTGCACTCACTATAAAGTAATCAGTTTAGGATTAAACTAATTTCATATTTCTAAATTGATCTATCTCTAACTCTGCATTTAATCTTCTTCAAAACCAAATCTACAAACTAATGAATTATAGAGGTACTTATTTAATAATCACATTATCATCAGAGCCCCTAAAACACAAGTTTTATATCCACATTGATGGAGGATGGGTAATCCAGAAATTTCTTTTCTTTTATTTCATAACTACCTCCGTGGTCTAGCGGTTAAATTCATGGATTTAGACTCAGAGGTACCGGGTTTGATTCCTGGTCGGGACATAATATTTTTTTATCATTTAAATAAATAAATTTAATTTATTTGTGATTTTTCTCGAGTTTGGTACGCTATCGACGAGCTTGCCACTTGTCATGATTCCGTAACCATATGAGCGTGGTTTCTGACTACCCCGAAAGGGAAACAGTCGTGATAATACTTTACTTGCAACGCTGGCCAGACGGATTGGCGCGGATATGATGACATTTTCTGGTATTAGGGCAATCGAGGCCGATGGCTTAACGTGCTATCCAAGGCCCGGTGAAGTTGTAAATATTAAACCGACCTTATTAGAATTTTAGGGAAAGTGTATTTACAATCCAACCAATTAGTCTGTTAAAGAATGAAATAGATCTCAAATGTTTAACATTTTATCCTTATTTACGTCATTCAAATCAAATCATTTATTTCCTTAGGTTAGTACACAACACTTGGATATTGTCAATACATATATTTTTATACAATACAAGCTTGGCTGGGCCGAATCTAACAGCAATACAATTTATAATAAATAAAACATTGTTGCCATAAACGAGGATTTTGTACTTATTTATGACTAGATACTTAAAAATTTAATTCGTGGCTGTAAAAAGGCCGTGTCAGCTTATAATCTAATAACATTTATGTCCTTAAATATAAATTCGAGGCTGTAAAATGGCCGTGTCTGCTTACAATCTAGTAATAATAATATTTAGTCCATAAATATAGATTCGTGACTGTAAAATGGCCATGTCAGCTTACAATCTATTGGCTTAACTAATAATGTGATAAGCAATAACATGAAAATAAAGTAATGAAACACATTTGTTTCTTAGTTTGTGCCTAGGAAAGTTTAGCTAAACGTTAATTAATAGTTATAAAAATATTTTTATAAAATACCCTTTTTTAATGACTAATTCTCATTGATTTTGTATCCTTTTGTCACGTCTAGCAGTCTACTTGCTGCGTAAAATCCTAACCCGTAACTTCAAAAAGTTTCCACTTTGGTGTAAAATAAATGCTCGAAGCAATTTCGGCATGTGGGGGGTGGTAAGCTATCAGTCATAGATTGGGGTGTGGGAAAGGGGCCCCTAACCGAGCCCGCCACCTGTGGCCTCATGGAACTCAGATTTGTGGCTCACAACTTAACACCCTCATTTCACCAGATTAAGGAACAATAGATTTTTTAAATCTTTTTTACCATGATACTTATTCCTCTTACAAATGTAGCCCAAGTAAAATATTTAATTAAAATGGATAAAAAATATTGGTCACAGATTTGAGCCCCGGTATGTACCAATGTAAAATAAAAGAAAAGTTTCTTTAGAACATTTGTCATACTATATATGTCTAGACATATTTGCTATCTCTTTGCATGTTTTAAGCGCAAAGTCAAAATATCTTTATTCACGTATTACAAGCATTTATGAAACATTATTAATTTAATTCTTTTGAATGATTGTTAATGTTTAATCTGACTGATAAAGGAATCTGCAAGGAAAACTCAGCTATATCAGATTTACAAAATAAAAACTTTAAAGAACTGCACCACAACGATCAATTAATAACCTTTTAAATTTAGTTATCAGTACCTATGAGATTACAATACCTGGTAGAGCAGTAACCCACCAGGTATTATTATCACAACATATATTGTCGTTGCAGCGGATCCTGGCTGAGACTGTAAACTGAAGTGCTGTTTGACCAAGTATCCTTGGTGTTGTTTCCTGATCGCAGTTGCATATGTATTATAGTTTTTACTTAGATTTAAATAATTATTATTGTTTTTGTTTTGATTAATCAAAGGCCCAATTAATGGATACTGTATATATACATAGCATGTGGTGGTTGCCTGTAATAGGTGCATCATCTACGTCTTAGCTGTAAGTGAAAATCTATAAATGTATTGTTGCTGGCACTGTTGGCGATGCTAATAAATAAATAAGCTATTTGTATTGGTGAAATACATATATTTTATTTACACGCACACAATCCAAACTTCTTCTATCGTTCCTTGTACCTCACCCTGCAACCTTGGCACCACGTATATCCGCCCGCAACCAGTAAAGTGAATTAACTCTCCGCACGCTACGCACCGCATCACCAACGTTCCTGTTTCCGCTTCGCTACGACACTTCTCTCGAAGGACGGGTGTGCCTACTGACTGAACGGTTTTGGTAATCCAGGTACATCCCTTTTCCTCTCTTCCATCATTAACATCATTGTTCCCGTACCTTGAAAAGTATGTTAAGCTGTTGTACATATGTCCTGGAATGCTCATCGCAGTCGAGGCCTACAAATATTAGGAAAAGAATAAACAGCGGCTGTAGTCTATTTTATTAAAGGTGCTAGTTAGGGCACTTGAGCACGTTAATATGCATCGTATAATAAACCGCGTAAAGAAGTGTGCGAATTCAGCCAATCGAGCATGTACCAGAGCGAGATGTACGTACGTTTTTGATTCAACTCACAAAACCTATGAGTCTACAGAACTGCGTTAATACAAAAACGAGCAAGGCCCATACCTACATGTAACCACGATTAAATGAGCAAATAATTTGAGCTTTCGCGAAACATCCACCGTGTACAAGCACAATAAGCGCAAACATTAAATTGACAGAATTATTTACTGTTAGTTCTAGCCCGAGTTTAGCCGAACTTACGTCAAAATTACAAAATATTCTAAATAGTATACCCATAGACATAGGATCGTCGCGTCGTCGCTTATTCTATATCTATGAGTATTCTGGATGCGTGAAGCGTATTCGGTTAATTTCGTAAAAGAAAATGCTACACACATCAAAAAAGTCTAGGGATCAAGCATGTTTATGCGGATTTCTTGTGATTGAGATGTGGCTTTGTAATAAATTTATGATTTTATAAATTTATATGGATCCTTTTTGGTGCATTTCATAATTTAAAACAGGAACTGTCAATCAAATTCGAGTAAAAGATGAAAATCAGCTGTCAATATTTTCCCTATAAAAACATAAGACGCATTGAAGACATTATTAGTGCTACTGTTTCCCTACTACTGATTAAAACCAACGTTATTATGGAGCGGCGACGTCATTTAAGCAGGGAAGAAATGATCAGAGCCGTGGGAATGATAGAAGCTGGTTCCCGGCAACGTACTGTGGCTTTAGCTCTGAATACAAGTCAGAGTGTTATCAGTCGACTTTGGACACGTTACCGAACCACTGGTACCGTGGCTGAGCGCCATGGAGGACGGTATCGCTGCACCACACGGAGACAAGACCGATACATTCAAATCACAGCTCGAAGAACTCCAACAATAACCGCCATGATGGTAGCCGTGAGCCTTCATCGCTCTTCAGGGAACTTAATTAGCGACCAAACAGTCAGAAACCGCTTGCATGAAGTGAACCTTCATTCCCGAAGACCGCTACGGGTACCACCTATAGCAATGCACAATCGTAGGACTCGATATCAATGGGCTCTTGAACACAGAAATTGGACAGAAGAACAATGGCGTTTCGTGTGCTTTTCTGATGAGTCTCGTTTTGGTATGAGGCCGGATACAAGACGTATACGACACTGGAGAACCCCTGGACGCCAACAGCGATTAAAATCCTGCCAGGAAGTCCATCCTTATAGTGGTGGAACCATCATGGTATGGGCGGGTATTTCGATCGGCGGAAGAACTGAGTTGATTTGGATCAGAGGCAACCTCAACGCTCAAATTTATGCTGAGACGGTTGTATCAGACGTCATCGTTCCTCTACAAGTGCATATCGGTCCCTTATTTCAGTTAATGCATGATAATGCACGACCGCACACCGCAAGAGTTGTAAGACAGACTCTCGCCGCAGCTAACATCAATGTCCTGCCCTGGCCTGCTCAGTCGCCAGACTTGAACCCGATTGAGCATGCATGGGATATTCTTCAGAGAAGAGCTCTGCCGAATATGGAGGGTATCCAGTCGCAAGAAGACCTTTTTTTGTTGTTGCAACGAACATGGGCGGCCATTCCACAGCGTGATTTGGATGAACTCATTTTGAGTATGCCAAACCGATGTTCTTGTGTTGTTAGTGTTCGCGGTAGAAACACGGATTATTAATTGTTTAAGTTACCCAATAAAATTAAAAAAAAAACTGTTATTTCAGTCTTTTTTTTGGAACTTTAATGTTAGTGGTTCAAATGTCAAAAATCCCTTTATTAGGAAAATGGCAATTTTTTTTACTAATGCAAAGGTGACTTGGTTTATCGTTACTGTAGACAAACGAAAACATTTTATTTGATCAATCCTTAAAGAAAATTTTAATGAATATCAATCAGGAGAAAAGTTATTGCAAAAATATATGTTGATCCCTAGACACTTTTGATGTGTGTATTTTAATGTTTTATTTCGGTAACAGTAGTTGACAATGACGCACAATTCTAAACGAATATCAATTACATAAGCGACGACGCGACGATCCTATGTCTATGCAATTATATTAACAGTTGACAGTGATAGGGATTTTTCTGTTATAATAGGTTATATACCCAACTCACTATTAACCTCATGATGAGTGTAGGCGCTAACTACGGACTGAAATCCTTTAACAGTCTGCTTCGCTGTGGGCTAGCTGGCTTAGCTTTACAGCTAAGTCTAAATAGTGGCTACGAGTGAAGGCACACAGAATAGGTTCCGTTAGATAAATGATTACTTTATTTAACCTATACGCTTAAAGAATGAGACTAAATCTGCAGAAGGGCGCATGCTATATTTTACGATGCTTGCCTAGTAGATAGGTTGGTAGATGATGCTGATTGACATGGGAATTTTCTTCAACGTAAGATCGAACATTCTCGAGCAAATCATTTGCAAAGCTGAGTCCGCAGCCAATCATCACCGCCAGCACTCGTACCATTTAATTTCTACCTATCTACTAGTATGTATAAGCTTTTAAGGTATCTAAAACGTCATAACAAAACGAACAAAGAATGTCCTTTTCAAAAGGAAATTAATTATATTATAATCTTAAAAGAGATCGTTAACTGGAAGAAACTTGTACCTAATCAAAAAAAATGAAAAGCTTAGAAGGTCGTGGCAATAAGTTTACGGCAAACAACCATCTCATAATAGATTTTTTTATAAAACTCAAGTCTTCTAAACTACGTTAAGATGATTTAACTTCCCCCAGATAGCGTTACGGTGACTTGAATTATTATTGAGATCGTCGGCCGAGGGCTCCGGGGCTAATAAACGCTTATCAACGCCCTCATTATCACACCCTTAACATCGCTTTAATGTCTTGCTCTTGAACAAAACATATTTAATCACATTTTTTCCCGAGAGCCGACGCGGCCCGGGAGCGTCGGGCGGCGGGAAAATTTCAAATTTCATAATTTAACAAAATCATAATTTCGCCGCTGTGGGGAGGCTACTCAAGGCTTTCTTTATTGTTTCGTTCAAAAACTTACGTAAAGGGTTATTATATTGTGAAAATAATTATTTGAAAAAAAAATAATTATTATTAAAGCTATTAAGTTTATTAACATAAAGTTTATCACTTTTATTTCATTAGCAAACCAAGGGATTTACACTTTACAAAAAATAATGTGACTATTTAACTAACAGAGATACCTACAAATAGTAATACTAGCTTATCCTAATTAAGGTTAATTTATTTCATATTTACTGCCTGGTCTAGCGGTAAATTCCGTGGATTTCGACGTAGAGGTACCGGGTTCGGTTCCTGGTCGGGACATAATTATTTATTTATCATCATTAATCACCACTTCATGTTATTTGCAGTTAAAACGATGGGTCCGTGGTTCAAGCAGGCTCTGGCGTTCTCTCACTGGCTTGAAAAACTCCTCTTGGCGACAGGTGACATTTGAGTAGACAAGATTTGGGTTAATATATAAGGGTCGACCACGCCGTTCTACGGGGGAACGCGAACGCAGGGAGTATCCTCGGCACACTACGACCATCGCGCATCCGACGGTTACAATTTTAATTGTATTTATTCGTATTGTTAGTTATTTAATTAATAATTTATTTGTGATGTGTCTCGAGTTTAATACGCTAGAGACATCGACGAATTTGCCACCCGTCATGATGGGCCTATAGTAAAGTTGGCGAAATGTGAATCCACTTCTATAAAAAAACGCATAAAAATGGATACAGTCGTGATGATACTTTACTTTTTATTTTATTTTATTAATTAATATTTTCTGGATTTTACGAGCATGTGTATGACCATCATCTGCACAAATATAATTGAAATAGAGAGCCAGGGGGGCCTAATTCTGGCGCTTTCGACTTAAGTGTCGGTTCGAAATATTCGAGTGAAAAGTGACAGATCTCCATAGAAAACTCTCAGGGTCATACCAACTAATCAAACCGACATGCATGTCGAAAGCGCGTGAATCGGTGCCCAGATATTACAGAACATACAAAGAAACTAAGATTACATTGAACCTGTTTTATTTTATTTCTTAACTTTTATCTATTCTTTATTCTTTCGCAGCAGATTGTTTTTATTCATTCCTGATAAGGTTTGGCAGAAGTTGGTATAGCTTTATTACTTTTCTTGACTTTCTAAATTCATTATTATCATCATTTGTCTATCCACTGCTGGATAAAGGCATGGCTTGCCATCGCACGTAATTTTTTTTTTGCCACCACTCTTATTTAACCCCCACTGACGTCTTTAGTTCATCTAAAGCCCGTCTTACTCCATTACTTGTTGTTCTACATTTAAATTAGTATTTTTTTAATAATAAATATATTACAAAATAAGTCACGTGTACAACAGTGTAATTAACATTGGCGGTTTGTCCGGTAAGGACACCCCGCGTGTAGCGTAGCTAAAGGTGCTGTTACACGATTAAATTGTTGCAATATCAAGCAATGTTTCATATTTAAGAAAGCAATATTGCTCACTTAACTAACAGCGTAGGTACTAAAAAAATAATAAGCTGCTTCCGTGGTTTAGCGGTTAAGGCCGTGGATTTTGAAAAATCCGGAAGTCGGGAAACAATATTTATTTTATTTATTTGTTGTTTTCTTTGAATTTGGTACCTACTCTGATAAAATACTACACATATTTTGTATAGTAGTCAACTACCATATTACGTAACACACGTATCAAGGAGTGTAGGTGTCACGATTGACAATCGTACTCCCCTAACTCATAACGAAAGCACTAACTAATTTATAATATTGTAATCGTCATAAGTAACATCACTACCTACATTTTTTTTAAAGAAGCTAACTTTACTATAGACCCATCATAACAAATGGCAAGCTCGTCGATGTCTCTAGCGTACCAAATTCGAGAAATGTCACAAATAAATTATATAAATTATTGTGTCCAGACCAGGATAGGTAACCGCTAGACCACGGAGGCAATCCCAGCAATATTAAGTTTTACCCAATTTACTTTGGTGTGTTTATTCTTTTCTTTGTTTATATAATAATAATTGTCGTTTAAAAAATCATTTTTTTTTTTGTTGAAAACTCTGCTCGTGTAACTTTGTCTTAGGCCTTTACTTTCATCTCGTGCGGGGCTACGAAGGGCTCTAGATTCGAGTCGTCAGTGATCTTTTAAGCCCGACTTTACGGCTTTCATGAACCACTAAATTATAATATAACACGTCATAAATTTCACAAACTATCCAACATGTCTTCGAGAAATATTATAAGCATTATTATTGGACCGTAAAATATGTACCTACTCCTGTAGGTACTGCCGTCCTCAAGCTTCCGAGTATAAATCGTTATCTACAAAATCCAAAGACATTAAATACTCGTATGTAACAAGACAGGACAAGAAACCAAACGTTATGAAATTCAAAGCTAGACCAAATAGTACAGAATGAATTAGTGTTTGAAACTTATTGCCGGTTATACGACCGTAACCGGCAATGACGTGAACTTTCCAATTGATTATTTTGTTCTTTTACGGACGTCAACAAAACCATATTAGAAAATAATTGGATTTATTCCACTTAACTTTTTATATAGTATGTCTTTATATTACTTTATACTTTTAAATTATATTTACATTATACTTTTACAAGTTAAAGATACAACATTCACTCCAAGTGATTCTGATCTCCCTTTGATATAAACTTTTAATATAAACAATAATCATTAATATGTACTGGAACGCGTCTGTTTCTGGAAGGACGTGGCTACAGAGACAAGAGGAAGCTTCGTCTTCTTCTAAAATTGTTTCCTCCATATGTGAATTACCTATTGGCGCCACTTGTCTATTTGTTATAGGCGTTTCTTAACCATCTGAATAAAGAGGATTTGCTTCTAAAAGTTCCACCTCATCCACACGAGGTTTGTATGTGTTAGATTTTAAATTGTGAAAAAGTTTGATACCTACTTGACGGTGGTGTCATTGCATAATTTTCCCCCGATTGTATTATAAATTAAGATGACTCGTACGTAAGGGAATAACCAAACAGCATTCTTCTGATCTCATCTGCAATAAAAAAAACTAAAGGGTGCCAGTATCCTCGTTACACTAATACCAGAGCCAACAAAGAAAGAATGAAATTGAATAATAAATGAAATAATTTATGCCATATTTATGATTTTGCAAATGAGAAGCTCACCTTAATGAAAACGTGAAATCAAATTTTTTGCATTACATTTTCAAGCGCCAGTCTTTTACTTTATTCCTTACCTTTTATCATTTTACCTGGTTGATTTTAAATTTATTCTTAATGTTTTAATTAAACGAAGCTTGTATTCCTAATAATAATTTATTCGATATAAATATTGTAGTACAGATTAATTGTTTCAAAGTGGCATTGATTGCATGTTGTGCAATCCTTGTGTCGCACACTTTCAAAGCTAAGACTCTATGAAAATATACAGGCGTTTTATAAGTAGACGTGGATGGCTGATTTTTAAACTACGAGGAATATCGAAAAAGGTGAAAGGAGATATAAACTAAAACTACGTAATTAGATTTTTGAAAAGTTTATTATTCTTATCGGCAAACGACCATTAGAAGAAGAAGAAGAAAATATATTTAAAAAAAACAATACATTCTGCACAAGTTGTATGGGGTATTTATCTTACATTCTGACTAAATTGTATTCACAGTTATATATTCAATTTTAGTAAAATTATTCTAACTAGATTACAATTTAAGTTTAACCCTTTATTTTATATAGTTTAGGTGTGAAAAATGTTTAAAATATCATCTTGACAGCCGTAGTACTCAATGACTTTTTTGATATGAAACTGCCATTCAACGTGGCAATGCTGCCAGTATCCTTGCCCATTGGCAGCGATTTGGAGCAAATTTTTTATTTATAATATTTTATATTTTGTTTTTTCTTTATTTTAGTTTTTAGTTGTATTTTTATTTATTAAGTAGGTTTATTTTTATTAATAGTAATTTATGTTTTAAACAGAAGTTTTTAGTGTAATCAATAATTTAGTTTTTTTTTTAAATCATTGTACCTTACTTCCTTCAAATAAAATAATATACATTAGGCTTATCAATAAAATTATCGAAACTACCTACTATTTACACTTCTATCATTTTGTACACAGCAAAAAAAGCCCAAAACTGATGATGTAATTTTGTGAAGTATTGTTAAACGTCAAAGTTTAGGAAACTGCGAAATCGAGCCCCTATATTTAAAATAACTCACCCTTTATTGTTGCACCGTCTGAATAATTCCCCTATGTGGATTAATTAACAGAAAGTAACAAGCAGCAAGTAGTCAGCCAGTCATAACCCTGTACATCTCTAGAAACTACACACTACTTATTTATCATTCATCACAGCCCTTTGAAACACAGAGTCCTAAACCTCCTTCTATTGGATTTCTTTTTAATTATAATCAAGGAATATTTTATATATTGTTTACTCAAATTTGTATATAGGTACCAATAAGAAAGCTCAATAAACGTTATTATTATTATTATTGGAAATGGAGCTTCTAGAAATTTCTGGATGCAGACGGGTTGCATATCAATTTATAATAATTTCACAAGTTGGTATCAGTGAAACCGACACGGACGGCTCAACGTGCTCTCCGAGACACGGGAACGATGGTACTGTAAATATATGACAAATGTCAAATGGGGACTTGAACCGACCTTTGTGAGATTTTAAGGAAAGCGTTCTTACAACCAAGTTACCACCGCATAATTATACTAATATATATTTGATAGCGCAAATGATAGTTTAATAATGTCCCTCGAAATGGTTGACACTGGTTAGCTGTGTTAGGCCTCTCATTAGCACAGCTGTCCTGTTTTTGCATCAACTAGTTACAGATATAGTGCAAAATGTATTTCCATCGGAAAAACTATGGTCTCGATCAGAATACGGCATCCAAAGTGTCAATCAATTATGAGTAACATTTTCATATATATTAATAGAAACTTTATTATTTAGTGTCAAATGGTACTAAAGCTAATTGAGAGAGCACTGAGAAATTACTTCGAACTTTTCCGATAAAAAACGATGGAAAACCATTATGCACTACATAACTATTTCTATACCTAATATGTGTATAAAAGAGATTGCCCGAAACCAGTAGCCCTATTATGTTACGTAAGCGCAAACGTTATATAGTGGATTTCGTTAGCTATATATCAATGTATCACTCTATTGAAGTTGATATTTGCACGGCCTCTGTCAAGGTCGAGCGCTTATAGAGTTGAGAATTGAGTAATATTTTGTCATTATGACGCAATTTCTGACGTAAATAACGAAATCCACTCACTAACAACGTTTGCGACTAAGTAACAGAATAGGGATAGGGCTACAGGCCTCAACTTTATTGCAGCGTGCCTCAACTAATTATAATTCAATAATCATACAAATATTTCGTATTTTTTTTTTTAATTATCATCATCTGTTTTACTCCAGCATTAAATATGATTTAATAAAGTACCTAGTCAATTGGTTAAGATTTATGTATTAAATAATACGATTAAGTTCTTTATTACGATCAGGTACTTTATTATAGATTAGGCACAGGATTTCAAAGTGTAAATATTTCTTTGATTATATCGGCGGGATCAAACTTGGGGATCGTGACCCTGTCGCATCCACTAGCCGTTTTCAGTGGTTGCCGTCCTCAGCGCAGTGGATGGCTTGGTGGTCAGTCACCTGACTAGACCATCGTTTGGGGCTTCTTCCTATTGTTCTTTTATTGTCTAGTTTTCCCGTTACTAAGAGTTTTTCAGATTGTCGGCACCTGTTGAAGCAATATGGCCAAAATATTGCAGAATTCCGTTAGAAAATAGTTAGTGCGTCGTGCGAGCCAATGGATTCTGAGTAAACGTATGTATGTGACCTTGAAATTCGTAACGATACTTTGCATATGCTATTCTTTACTTATCAATAGAGATGCAATAGTAAAATCATTGAAATATCTTAATAAAAGACTAGTATAAGACAAAATAATAAAATGACATCATTCATCTTGTATTGGAATTTGGGCTAAATTGAATTCACAGTCATATTTATATGCAATTTTAGATAAATTATTCTAACTGCCTCCGTGGTCTAGCGGTTAAGTCCGTGATTTAGACTCGGAGGTACCGGGTTCGAATAGACTAAAATGAATGATTTACGAGTACGTTAGTTTAGTTTAGTTTACGTACCTACTCGTAATTATTAATACTTAGTTATAATTTAATTTCTAACAATTTCACAAGATTAGTTTGTGCCGTTTGCTTTAGAGTCTTCAGACATAAAACATTTTTAAAAAACATAACCCCTCGATTGTCCGCTCTGGTGACAAGAGGCTGGTTCAGTCCTTGCTTAAAGAATCGTATTGCCACCATACGCGCGGGACACGATTTATATTTAAATTATGTTATTTTTTAATTATTTTTATTTCATATTTTTAGGTATATACCTTTATTTATATTTTTATTATTTCATTATAAATTTGCTGTTTTTTCTTTCATCAGACATAATAACTATTATTTTAAGGTCCGGTAACTAAATGCTTCTTTAGTAGCAATCATCATTTAAATAAAATAAAAAGTACTAGTATGGGCTCGTGGCTATTTAAGTGGAGAAATGTCATTAAAGAAGGATTCAGTTACGCCCTGAGATTATTAATAGTAATTTGTATAAAATAATAAAATATGTGTATAATGATTGAATTTAATCGATTGTGTGTGTTTTATGCTTCATAGGCCTTAAGATTAGATCAGTACCTATGATAAAAAAAGGTTTTGCTGAATAATGTTTGTCGGGTAGAGGTGAAGTGGTGTGAGTTTGATACGGCCGGTATGACCGCAGTCATTCATCATTCGGGATCTCAGCGGGCGTTTATCAGCAATGCCACACGTCATTCGCCGCGCTCTGCTCCCCCACACCGAAGCATAGCACGTTAGACGAAGCCATATACCTTAAAACAGACTAGAATTGGCATATAATGTTAATATTAATTTATTACTGTTGTAATATATTAGGTTAAGATGTTTTTAAGCAATAAAGAATTTGAATTGGAATAAAAAAACTTTTATTTATAATCTTAAAATAAATAAAAATAAATAAAATAAATATTTCCAGACAGGTCACACAGCGCCATCTAATTTCCGTGGTAAGCAACGAATGTTTTAGAAATCCCGAAACTAGCTTATCCTAGATCGATAAATCGATTTAGATGCCGCCATTAATCACCAGAAGCCAAAATAGTGTGTCGTGAATTCTTAAACATTAAAAATAAATAGTGGGTAGTTTTAAATCTGCCGCCGAATGTAAGCGAGTACATCTTCTCATAGCAATATTAGTTCGTAGTACGAGTAACGATTAAAGTTAAAAATAGCGTATTTACCAGCTGACGCCTGACCTTCAAAATTAAACTTGTACATTTGACGCCATGCTAACTTTAAGCGTTAGAATTAGTGAGAATTGTTGGCTTAAGAGTTTCGCTTTGTATGAATATATATGAGTGTAAAATTGATAGGCCCTACCTTCTGCTGCTAACCTAGGAATTCTCCTGCAGGTCTAAGATTGTTTAATTAAAGAGCTTTATCGGTATTGGTTTATTGCAGAAGAACTATTAACAAAAAATACTAGGTAATTTTACTGTAAAAGTTACTTGAGTAAATCGCGTAGCAAGATTCTCCAGAATAAGTTAATCATTATACGGTGGCTTAACACCTAAGATTTTGTAAGACGACCCACGCGTCGCTGCTAGATAAGGCGCCTAGAACACACAAATATGTTCCCTTCATACGCACACTAATACACTGTTACAACAAATAGATATAAATCTAACATAGACACATGTCACGCAAATATGCAGTCGACTAACGGCTCGCACTGGAAACGTAAAAATACAACTCACTTTAATTTGTAATTGTACAGTTTGCCTTGCATGCAAGTTGTCGTAAATGACGTGACACAAGCGCGTCGTCTTACAAAATCTTTGTTAACACAATACGAACGACACATCTAGTATTTTTCTTTAATCTGTGGACTAAAACCCTTTGATGCTTAAATACGTTCCAGTTGGTCAACATAGCTAATTACAATAAGTAAGTATGAACCTGTTATGTCTACTCTTTAGGTACAATTTTTAAAGTTAGTGTTAAGTCTTGCTACAAGGTTTAACGTCATAAAACCATTTTAATAAATGGTACCGATATTTTCTATCTGTATCTTAAATGCATGTTATCAATAGTTTTCCATATAAAATAATTAAAACTATTATATAAAATAAAATAATATAATAATCTTATAGGAACTTATTTAATTTTCATTAAACCGAATCATTTGCGTTAAATGTATGCATATTCGACTTGAAAGCTAAGCAAAGCGTTGAACGCTTTTTTACCGAAATTTGCTTAAATTGTATGTTAACCATAGAGCAACGCCAAGTCGAACAATATTCAAAGCGAAAGAAAGCGCCTAAAGCGACAAGTCAAGTACAGGGGTAGTCAATAGGTACTTTAGTTTTATTTTTGTTTATGTTGGTATGAGTATGATCTGTAAAAAAATATCAAGGTAGTAGGCACTTGATAAAGGTTATGAAAAAGTTTTTTAATTACAAAAAATTGACAATAATTTGTTTGAAATTGGGGACAAATTAGTACTTAGCGCTAAGCAATTAAGGGGATGTCTTTGAGAAACAACACTTAAAAGTTATATTAAAATCTAAACAGTCAGACCTACGGAGATAAATCGGGCTCCGGCGGAACCGACTCGACATAAGCACCACCTTATCTTGGATGTTTCCCGAATATTCTATTTCTTCTTGAAACCTCTCGTGGCTATTCTACGGAACAACAATTCTAATGACTCGCTTTTTGTTACAAATATATTTTTAACGACTACAAAAAAAAAAACAATCAACTAGATATTAAAAACTAGTTATTTTGTACCATATAAGTTATGATTCGATATTGTTGATTAAGAAAAAATATTAATGTTTTGTTTTGGAATATTCCTGTTTAGGTATCTCGGTGAGGGTGCTTTAAAAAGAGTGTTGTAAAAAATATACATTAAAAAAATGCAATTCTACGTATTCCTTATGAAACATCCCACAGTTTTTAACGGTGTTAATAACGGTAGAATTAAAGCGCACTGAGCCTCGCCGCGGCAAAGGACGATTTAATTAAAACGTAACGAACGCTCTCATCGCCCCCCCAGCACCCCTGCCTGCCTCCTCACTAGCTCTTCACCTGCTTGCCGTTTACTTTCAGCCGGTCACTTATCTTGCCCTAAGTGGCTTGTTGCTCATTTAACAATTTAGCTAAATTTTATGCTTTATTTAAGTACACTCGTATGTTACTGTAAGAATTTGGCTATTGTAAATTCTAGGACTTTCCAGTAAAACCCAAGATGTACCAACTCCTAATGGTAAAAGTGCGAAATGGTTTCTGATGGTGTATTAGTTATCGTGAGTGATAGTTAGCTTGTCACATGTGCCAATAATTTGCCTCATAGGCATACGTTTAGTGTAGCCCAAAGCAAGACCAAGATCAAAACTTAGCCAGTCTTGGTCTTGCATCAAAATAGGTGGTCTTGGTCTTGCATCAAAATAGGTGGTCTTGGTCTTGCATCAAAATAGGTGGTCTTGGTCTTGCATCAAAATAGGTGGTCTTGGTCTTGCATCAAAATAGGTGGTCTTGGTCTTGCATCAAAATAGGTGGTCTTGGTCTTGCATCAAAATAGGTGGTCTTGGTCTTGCATCAAAATAGGTGGTCTTGGTCTTGCATCAAAATAGGTGGTATTGGTCTTGCATCAAAATACACACATCAAAAGTGTCTAGGGATCAACATATATTTTTGCAATAACTTTTCTCCTGATTGATATTCATTAAAATTTTCTTTAAGGATTGATCAAATAAAATGTTTTCGTTTGTCTACAGTAACGATAAACCAAGTCACCTTTGCATTAGTAAAAAAAATTGCCATTTTCCTAATAAAGGGATTTTTGACATTTGAACCACTAACATTAAAGTTCGAAAAAAAGACTGAAATAACAGTTTTTTTTTTAATTTTATTGGGTAACTTAAACAATTAATAATCCGTGTTTCTACCGCGAACACTAACAACACAAGAACATCGGTTTGGCATACTCAAAATGAGTTCATCCAAATCACGCTGTGGAATGGCCGCCCATGTTCGTTGCAACAACAAAAAAAGGTCTTCTTGCAAATGGATACCCTCCATATTCGGCAGAGCTCTTCTCTGAAGAATATCCCATTCATGCTCAATCGGGTTCAAGTCTGGCGACTGAGCAGGCCAGGGCAGGACATTGATGTTAGCTGCGGCGAGAGTCTGTCTTACAACTCTTGCGGTGTGCGGTCGTGCATTATCATGCATTAACTGAAATAAGGGACCGATATGCACTTGTAGAGGAACGATGACGTCTGATACAACCGTCTCAGCATAAATTTGAGCGTTGAGGTTGCCTCTGATCCAAATCAACTCAGTTCTTCCGCCGATCGAAATACCCGCCCATACCATGATGGTTCCACCACTATAAGGATGGACTTCCTGGCAGGATTTTAATCGCTGTTGGAGTCCAGGGGTTCTCCAGTGTCGTATACGTCTTGTATCCGGCCTCATACCAAAACGAGACTCATCAGAAAAGCACACGAAACGCCATTGTTCTTCTGTCCAATTTCTGTGTTCAAGAGCCCATTGATATCGAGTCCTACGATTGTGCATTGCTATAGGTGGTACCCGTAGCGGTCTTCGGGAATGAAGGTTCACTTCATGCAAGCGGTTTCTGACTGTTTGGTCGCTAATTAAGTTCCCTGAAGAGCGATGAAGGCTCACGGCTAACATCATGGCGGTTATTGTTGGAGTTCTTCGAGCTGTGATTTGAATGTATCGGTCTTGTCTCCGTGTGGTGCAGCGATACCGTCCTCCATGGCGCTCAGCCACGGTACCAGTGGTTCGGTAACGTGTCCAAAGTCGACTGATAACACTCTGACTTGTATTCAGAGCTAAACCCACAGTACGTTGCCGGGAACCAGCTTCTATCATTCCCACGGCTCTGATCATTTCTTCCCTGCTTAAATGACGTCGCCGCTCCATAATAACGTTGGTTTTAATCAGTAGTAGGGAAACAGTAGCACTAATAATGTCTTCAATGCGTCTTATGTTTTTATAGGGAAAATATTGACTGTTCCTGTTTTAAATTATGAAATGCACCAAAAAGGATCCATATAAATTTATAAAATCATAAATTTATTACAAAGCCACATCTCAATCACAAGAAATCCGCATAAACATGCTTGATCCCTAGACTTTTTTAATGTGTGTAGGTGGTATTGGTCTTGCATCAAAATAGGTGGTCTTGGTCTTGCATCCAAATAGGTGGTCTTGGTCTTGCATCCAAATAGGTGGTCTTGGTCTTGCATCCAAATAGGTGGTCTTGGTCTTGCATCAAAATAGGTGGTCTTGGTCTTGCATCAAAATAGGTGGTCTTGGTCTTGCATCCAAATAGGTGGTCTTGGTCTTGCATCCAAATAGGTGGTCTTGGTCTTGCATCCAAATAGGTGGTCTTGGTCTTGCATCAAAATAGGTGGTCTTGGTCTTGCATCAAAATAGGTGGTCTTGGTCTTGCATCAAAATAGGTGGTCTTGGTCTTGCATCAAAATAGGTGGTCTTGGTCTTGCATCAAAATAGGTGGTCTTGGTCTTGCATCAAAATAGGTGGTCTTGGTCTTGCATCAAAATAGGTGGTCTTGGTCTTGCATCAAAATAGGTGGTCTTGGTCTTGCATCCAAATAGGTGGTCTTGGTCTTGCATCCAAATAGGTGGTCTTGGTCTTGCATCCAAAAAGGTGGTCTTGGTCTTGCATCAAAATAGGTGGTCTTGGTCTTGCATCAAAATAGGTGGTCTTGGTCTTGCATCAAAATAGGTGGTCTTGGTCTTGCATCAAAATAGGTGGTCTTGGTCTTGCATCAAAATAGGTGGTCTTGGTCTTGCATCAAAATAGGTGGTCTTGGTCTTGCATCAAAATAGGTGGTCTTGGTCTTGCATCAAAATAGGTGGTCTTGGTCTTGCATCCAAATAGGTGGTCTTGGTCTTGCATCCAAATAGGTGGTCTTGGTCTTGCATCCAAATAGGTGGTCTTGGTCTTGCATCCAAATAGGTGGTCTTGGTCTTGCATCAAAATAGGTGGTCTTGGTCTTGCATCAAAATAGGTGGTCTTGGTCTTGCATCAAAATAGGTGGTCTTGGTCTTGCACTCCTAATCTTGGTCTTGGTCTTGCTTTTTAAGACTCTTACTCTGACTCAATATATATTTTATTTTCCAATTGTACTAAGGAAATCTCTCTCCGCGATGTCTTGAGAAATATCACAAATGAATTAAATAATCTATGTGTCCCGACCAGGAATCAAACCCTGTACCTCCAAGTCCAAATCCACGGAATTAACTGCTAGACCTCGGAGGCATTAGTTATAGGTAGGATTTAGGTATCCTAAAATAAAATTATTTGCAAACAAGCTCTCCCAAGATCTAAATACCAAAAAGTATTTTTTTTCTTTAGGAACAAAAAAATATTAAAAATTACGAACACGATGCAATTAAAATTTATTGTAAACAAAAACTTAACCCCAAAATGGGTAAACACTAGCAAAATTTGGAAAAAGAATATGTGCAACAGTCTTGCGAGACTCTTGCGCAAGACCAAGACTAGGGTGGTCTTGATCTTGGTCTTGCAACCATATCAGTAGTCTTGTTTTTGGTCTTGCAACCATATCAGTAGTCTTGTTATTGGTCTTGCAACCATATCAGTAGTCTTGTTTTTGGTCTTGCAACCATATCAGTAGTCTTGTTTTTGGTCTTGCAACCATATCAGTAGTCTTGTTATTGGTCTTGCAACCATATCAGTAGTCTTGTTTTTGGTCTTGCAACCACATCAGTAGTCTTGTTATTGGTCTTGCAACCATATCAGTAGTCTTGTTTTTGGTCTTGCAACCATATCAGTAGTCTTGTTTTTGGTCTTGCAACTATATCAGTAGTCTTGTTATTGGTCTTGCAACCATATCAGTAGTCTTGTTTTTGGTCTTGCAACCATATAAGTAGTCTTGTTCTTGGTCTTGGTCTTGCTTTTTTAGACCTCAAGACCAAGAGCAAGATTGGGCAATACTATGACATACGTTAAACATGTCAAAAGGTAATCAGCCTTTCTGCAACCGACCGTAAACTGGCGTTATTAAAAATAGTGTCGATTGTACCAGCTGACGGCCGACCTTCAAAATTATACGCGATTTTTAAGTTTAATCGTTACAATTACGTAGACAAAACTTTGGTGCTAATTAATATTAAATTAATAAAAAAATAACAAACTTAGAAATACGGTAACAAGATGTTGCAAAAAGTCATGTATACTCATTTCACATAAGTAAATGACAGTAAAAATTTAAAAACCATAAGGATTTGGTACCTACATCTAAGATTTTAATGTAGGTATTGCCTTAGGGACTACTATATTTAGAGCTTTTATTAATAAGACATTTTAACTTTAAATATCGAGGATAACACTTCTATGAAGCCGTACAGTGACACGTTTACTATTTTTAAAATATTCAAGTACCTACTGTAGCTCTAGCGCATACTCCGTTATTAAATTGCGATTAAATAAAAAAAAACATACATACCTACAAGCTACTCGTACTCGTCTGTGTCTAAAATCCTATTTTATGTTTAAGATTCAAAGACGTAATTTTTTTTTATTATTTTATGCCGCTTTTATGCATTTACAGTATAGAGGTACGAGTAGGTATATTTAGCAAAAAGTCTTCTTCTAAGCGGTTGTGGTCCTAATCCAAAATGGTCAAATCAAATCATATCATTTATTTCCTTTGGTTGTCACAACAACACCTGGATATTGTCAATACATTTTTTCTCAATATTTTATTATTATTTAGATTATAAAACAACCAGCAGCTACTATGGGTGGACCCATCATATCAGCTATGCCATCATATTCACTTCAACACTTTTGCCATAAACAAGTTTTAGCTTAAAACTAGAGCAAATGAAGATAAAGAACTAATTCGTGGCTGTAAAAAGGCCGTGTCAGCTTATAGACTAAAATAAATTCCACATGTCAAGTTAATAAATTAATTCGTAGCTCTAAAGAGGCTGTGTCAGCTTACAATCTAAATATAAATAAAAATTGTATTATCACGGTTCTAATCCTGAGTTGTAACTCTGTAGTAGACCAAGAAAGTGGTCTGTCAGTTTCAACAAAATTTTGTATTTTTTTAAAATTTAGTTATAGTTTTAAAAAGAAAATCAACCTTATTGTTAGATGATGTGCAAATAATTTTTAACTGTAAATTCGTGTAAAGTTGCCAACCGGTCTAGCCAGCTTGGCGAGTTTAGGCCAAATTCTCTAGATCTATAAACTGAAAGACCCATCCCCAGCAGTAGAGGTCTTGAACTCCGTGTCCTAGGGGCTCTGATATAAACTTAATCGAATGGAAATGAAAAATGACGGATGTTGTTTAAGACCGTGTTTTATATTTTAGTAAAATGTAATTGACGCAAAGTGCCACAATCTTATTATTATTGTTTTTAAGCAATTATGAGGATGAATTTTTCATCTAAGATTTTTCTTCAACTAAGCTTATCTTCAGGAGACTTTAGGAAGTATAGAACATAGTAACATATTCCGATCTCTAGATTAGACGGAATTACGCACAAACCACTGCACTCGCGAACAAGGCGGAGTGCACTATAGTCCGACAACGAATCGTCTAAGATCGATTATGTGTGTCAGAAATGTCAAAAGCTAGGCGGAAAGCCCAAGATTTTGACATTACTGACAAACGTAAACGATGTTAGACGATATCGTTATCGGACGATTGCGCACTCAGCCTCGCCCCACTGATTAAGCGATATGTTATGCTCAATGGGGTGTATCACTAACTTTTTATCACGATAGATGGCGCATCATAGATGGTACCTAATAGAGCTGTCAGTTACATAGAAAACTTGTATTTTTATTAGGAATTTTTTTATTTTCTGGATTTATGGCCAAAGTGAGCAGCTTTTAAGTGTACAAATCGAAATTTCCAAGCGAAATCAATAATATTGCGATCTCAAAATTACCGTTCTATTAATTAAACCTTTTTTCATTTTAAATACGGTGTTCGCTTTCCTAATTCGTCGATTAACGTTAAGTTAAAATTCATTTTTCTGCTTTTTTTTTTATTTTATTTTTTAATTAAACGCGTAATTTATTTGTATAATATATGTTCATAACAGAGTTCATAACCATGCAGAATTTGATGCTTTGCTTGGAGTCACTCGCGGCATTATAGCCCAAACACGTCGTGTAAAATATGGGAGTCCACAGCGCGGGAAAACCGCAAAGAATAAACTGCAGCTTGTGCCCTATATTTAAAGACCAATTTACCGTTTTCCATAATTATTCACATTGCACCACATTATTAAACAAAACAACACCACTTTTGACCAATAATATCCACAGCAAATTAATTTACAAAACAAAAACTTGCACTTGACATGTCCACGCAAAATGGCGCGAAGAACTCCTCATTTTTCTGCTATAAAAATAAAAAACTACAAAAACATTTATTTACGCCATCTATTATTACATTTATAAACTATTTTTTTTTTATTCCTCAGGCTTAGCATGTAATAAAAATATCGGGCTGCAGGACTTTTTTCCTTTGCCTTTCATTTTATAACATTTAACAAAAATTGGCGCGTATACTTATTTTATTATGCCATATTTTAGAATTTGTTATATTTTATATGAATTACCTACATTACATTATATATTAAAATATTAAGCATTTTTGTTATATTGTCTTTGCCTACGTTATTATAAATTTATAACAACTACTAATGTTGTCATGCTTGTCATTTTATCGTGGTTCAAGGGTGAGAGTAAGGAAAAGCAGCAATTGTTCGTATTGGAAAAAGTAATAAACGGCTATTTTCACTTGCCCATGTGATATTCAGTGTTATATAAACAATAAAATAAGCGAACAGTTTTTTTGTGCATTATTTAAACCATAATTACTATGATGAAATGACAAGTGAAACACTGTCAATACTGCGTGGTTTTGTTCTAGGCGAAATTAGCGATAAATAGATAAAATATCGTAGCGGCGTGTTTGCATGATGCTGAATGTTAAACAATCTTTAGTGCCGAAGATCATGCAAACTAGTTTGAAGGTTTCTAATTTAATTACAAGTGTCTACGAACATTAACTAAGTGCTGCCTGAGAATGATTGTGATGGGATGTAAATAATATCGTACACTATCGGTGAACTTACATGATCTATAATTAAGTGTGAAATGGCGGGATCTACACTTCCCGAAAGAATTGCCCAATTATATTATTCATATGGCTTATTATGTTCATCTTTTCCATACACCGCAATAATATTGGCTCTTTCAGTTTTACTGTTCTGCTGGTGAGTGAACTTTATTATTATTTATACCCTTATTAATTTCCTACAGACAAACTTCTATGTATGGTCACAGTGACTACTGGTAAAATTAGAACTTGGTAATAAAAACTAGAGAAAATCTAAATAAAGTAAAAGCGCTAATGATCATTGTCAAACCTAACCATTGTTCTTGTGTTAGTGTTATTATTATTATTTTTTTTATATATTTTACACTCTAAGGTAATCTTAAGTAAGTTGAAAAGGCAACTGTAATATAACCCATAATATTTCTAAAAATACTACCAATAAGAGAGCTTGCAACAGACATCTGGGAAATAAATTAATATTTATGAATTTACAACATAACCACAGAATATATTTTTATTTACCTATGTTAAGGTTGTGTAATAAGCAATATTATAAATCTCCTTCTGAAAATTATCCTTCTTTCTGTTCATTTAGAGTCAGAAACCCATCAAACAACGCTGCACTACAATTCCACCATTATTCCAGCAGCAATATTTTATTAAGCATGCAAAATAATACTTGAAAGTTCTTCTCTTAGAAGTGACCCTTTCTTTCTCCATTTTTTTTATTTATATTAAATTTTAAATAATTAACGATTGTATAAATAATTACTGACATTTTAAAACAAATGAGATTTTTTAAAATTAAAACTTGCTCAAGCTTCCTTGTATTGCATTATACTACAAAGGATATAGTGCAGTGGCTTAACAATCCGTAGCTACTCCTCTCAAACTTCAGCCTTCCTAAGGCACTCATGTTGGGAGTGATCCATTGCTGCTTTGACCTGGTCAGTTCACCTCTACCATGCATCCTTTTGCCATTGACTTTCCTCTGACCTACCAGACGCTTAATGGATGTATCTTCACGCAAATATTGTAAATATTTATAATTTCAAATTTATTCCAGCTATCCTTTACTGAATGTTCCGCTGCCGGGCAACATCCCAACTGTAGTCAAATTGCCTGTTTCATCTAATCATGTGGATATTAGTCATGTCAATAAGACGGACTGTAGTAATGACAACTGTGACAATAACACAACAGGTGAGTCAATATTGAATAAAGTTTGTTCTTTGATTTGCTATTTTATTATTATCTATAGTAAAATAATTATGTTAATATTACTATTTACTTGTACTGAGCAAACCTGGAGATATTCTAAATGAGGAATATTATCTGTGAACTAGCAAATAGTCCTATCTCAACTTATGGAAAAATATTAGAGGCGCAATTTGTGGGGTAAACAAACTAAAATTAAAATAAAATACCTCAATAAATAAAATTCTCATACACATCCTTTAATTTAAAAAGTATATCTTTACCCATTCAAAATTATTATTATTATTTGTATTGAACTGTCAGCACATAACGGTTAGGATGAGTTGCTAGTTCACAGCCACACCAAGCTAAAGCTCAAAGTTTATGACTAAATATGCTAATTAAAAAAGTAAAAACTTTAAAAAATTGTTTATTGCACAATAAATATCTAAAATTAAGTAAAGTACATAGGCAAGCTTTTAAAGGTATTCTCTAATAGCTTACCTTTTGGAAAGAATAAAAATATATAACTAATATCAACAAATAATATATAACAGGGTATGTTAATTAATATAATATTATGAAGTTTCTGATAAAGTTATTCTACCTAAGTAAGCAAGCATACATATAAATCCATAAATAATAATATATAAATGTGGCATGAGAAATACACTTTTCTTACATACATTTGTTATAGATTTAAAAAACCACTGTTCCCGTGCCTTGGAGAACATGTTAAGCTATCGGTCCCAATTATAAACATTGTCATTAAAAATTCACACAGATCCTCGCTATCCTATTTGGTCAATGTGGCAATGTTTAGGCCAAATTCTTTAAAAAATTCTGAAACTTCAACAGTGGAGGTCTAGGACTCTGTCCTAGGGGCTGTGATGATGATAATGACTGATATATATAATATAAAAAAAATATATGCATACAATTTTACTCATTTATATTGTTCACAACTCATGAAATGTGGAAAATTGTAAAAAGATTAGTACTAGTTTTTCATTAGTACATGCAGTGTCTTGAACCTGCAACCTTTGGATAGGAGGTCAGCATTCTTCTAGACAATACATACTCTCATAGATTATTAAGTCCCAGTCCCACTAATACCAACTTTTGGATTAGTATATGTATTGTCAAAAAAATTACATCGCCAACTATTCTCGCTAGTGTGTCAAGATTTGGCCAATTCCTCTAATATTCTTAAGGGATTGTCTAATTAGTTATACTTGATTTTTCTAAGAACATTTCTAATATTCTGATTATTGTATTTTTAAACAAATATTATTTTGAATATTATTTATTTACACACATTTTAAATAATAATTAAAACAATTATTATATAGATTGTATAGTAAAGCATACTTAACAGTCATAATCATTCATAGTGAAACTATAGAACTTGTAATCATTATTTAATTTCTTCAGGTACTCTAATACATTTTAAACAACTATTGAATGAATCGCAGAAGCTTCCTTATTTGTGGGCTAAAGAAAAACCACATTTATATGTACAACAGATCATTTTAAAAACAGGTTTGTAAAAATTTATTTTCCATCTTCAAAAACAGTATAATTATAACACTACTTAATAATAATATGATATCGCAGTGGTAGCTCGGTTACACTTTCTTTAAAATCCAAAACACTTTGAACAGGTTTCATGTACCAATGAGAATTACTTTCTTGTGTACATTGTCTTAGATTTACAATACCACCACTCCCATGCATATGAGAGCATGTTAAGCCATCGGTCCTGGTTCCACTGATACCAACTTGTGGAATTGTTAATAAATTGTCATTAAAATAGACATCAGTCCCTCGCCAACCCTTCTGGCTAGCGTGGTGAGTGTAGGCCAAATTCTCTAGAAATGTATTCTGAAATTCCATCTCCAACTGTGGAGGTCTAGGACCCTGTATTCTAGGGGCTGTGATGATAAAGTAATAATTGTCCTATCGAACCAGTCTTCAGTTTTTTCCGTCAGTCATTTGGACATTTCCTTGGCCAGGTGCTGGGCTGAGGGTCGCCATGGCCCTATTGTTCTTCTTTCTTCTATTCTTTGTTTATTTTTTTCTAATTCTAAAAGCATAAATTTAATAATGAACACTTATCTTATATGTTGTATGTAAGGGTGATTGGTTTGTGACTTTGTTAAACTTATTGTAGGCTTTATGATCAAAAATATCAATGTTTGATCTTATTTAAAGTTTGAGAATCTGGGGTAAATCTATGAACTTAACTGCTAGCCCGCAGAGGTAGTATGTAAGATAATATATCATATAACTGTTACTTTTTAGGTGTTTCACCGTGGAATAGCAATCTTAGACTTTGGGATGCTTTTAGGGGACCTATACAAGAGGCTTTTAGGCTGTTAGAGACTATAAGAGATCATGTAGATCCTGATACGTAAGTATTATCCTTTCGTGTGTTTAAGGCGCGGATCCACATTTGTAATATCACTGATCTAGTGTGACTGAACCTGGATCCACGTCCAAACTAATCTTTAAACTTTATAAACACATTTTTCTGTTATTTTGTTTGAGAGTGTGGTGACTGACGTTCTGAAATGCATTAGTCAACGCGCACGACAGGCGGTTCCGCGCACACCTCGCGAACAGTCGTAACACCTAAGTCAGTACAATATTCCCGTCCAGGGATATTCGGCAATAAACATTATCAGTAATAACAGAAGCCTTGTTATTTGTATCACATTGAGATCACCCCCAACAGTTTATTACAAGAGTTTATGCCTATATTTATTTGCATTGAAAGTTCACTGAATAAATTGATCTGATCTTGGGCCAATGAAAATAAAAAAAACTTTTGACACTTGCAACTGGTTAATTAATTATTTAATCTCCTAGCTTATAGTGTTGACAATGCCTATTTGATATTGATAAAACACAGCGGAAAGATAGGCAGTATTTGTAAGAATACTATAATAAAGAAATATTAACAAGGCATAACAAAAATATAAGTTTGAGTTCATTGACTTTTAGTTTGACACTGACTCACTAGACAATAGTCTTCTAGAGAACCTAAGAAATGTCCAGCGGTCGTAATACTTTCCCTCATTGAATAGGTTCCCTAAGACCTACCTCAACACAAAGCTTTTTCAAGCCAGGCCCGGGAATGGCCTTGGTCAACATATCTGCAAGCTGGTTTGCAGAGCTTATCTTAAAGACACTAATGCTGCCATCCAGAACCAACTCTCTGACAAAGAAATGTCTTATTCGTATATGTTTTGTCCGGCGATGAAATTCGGGATTATGTGCAAGTCTTATAGCTGCCTCATTGTCTACTTTTAGTGACGGAATATCATCCACTCTCGTCATATCGTCATAGATTCGCTTAAGCCAAATAAGCTCTCTAGCTGCTTCACTTGCTGCAACAATCTCGGCTTCTGTCGTAGATATAGCAACTGATGCCTGTCGTTGACTGAGCCACGACACTGCTCCTCCAGCGTAACAACAGACTACACCTGTGGTAGATCTCCCTGTGGACTGATCTCCTCCGTGATCCGCATCGCTATAACCATCAATAATTTTGACAGTACAGTTGGCTTTATATGTAATACCGTGAGATATTGTACCTTTTATGTATCGCATAATACGCTTCACCTTCAACCAATCGTCCTTAGTAGGGTGTTCTAGATTCCTTGAAGCTACTCCTACTGCAAAGGCTATATCTGGTCGTGTGCTAACCATTAGGTATGCTAAAGCTCCAACTGCTTCTCTGTAAGGGAATTTCTCATCTGAAGAATTCACTTTCCTTGATTCAATAACATTCTCCCTCTGAATGGGTGTGGCGACAGGATTACAATCACTCATTCTAAAACGTTCAAGAACTTTCCTTCCATAAGCTTCTTGATTAATAGTAATAGAAAAGTCTTTATGCTGACGTATTTCTAATCCTAAATAATATGTAGCTGGCTTAGCAGTAATTTTAAGTTTACATTGTAAATCTTTTAAAAAATCATCTACCAGCTTTGCATCTGTCCCTGCCACTAGTCCATCATCGACATATAATGTTACTAAAATCTTTTTATTATCTATAAATTTTGTATATAAACAAACATCAGCATCACTCTGTGTAAAACCTAGTTCTAAAAGTATATCTGCAAAACATTCATTCCAGCACCGGGGTGCCTGTTTTAATCCATACAAGCTCTTATGAAGTTTACATACTCGTGCAGTACCATCCTCAAAACCATCTGGTTGCTGCATGTAAATCTCCTCATTCAACTTGCCATATAGAAATGCAGTGCAAACGTCGAATTGCTTTAAAATTAATCTTTCACTAGCTGCGACGCTCAACATTGACCGTATAGTCGCCAGTCTAGCAACAGGACTAAAAGTCTCTTGGTAATCAAACCCTTTCTTCTGTTTAAAGCCTTTTGCGACTAATCTTGCCTTATACTTATCCAGTGAGCCGTCAGCATTTGTTTTTACTTTATAGACCCACTTGCACGGGATAGCTTTTCTATCTTTAGGTAGAGCCTGAAGGGTGTAAGTACCATTCTCTTCTAGTGACTTCATCTCATTCCTCATAGCTACTATCCAATGTCCTTTATTTATACTTCCCATTGCCTCTCTAAATGTGGTGGGTATCGGCAACAGTGTATCGTCATGCAGGGTGGACATAACATAATCATTAAATCTGACAGGACGTCGTAATGTAGATCTGTCTCTTAAATCATATCTCATTTCATTGGAATCATCAACATCAGGCTCATTTTCATTATCTGTTACCTCTTCATGTTGTATAATATTCTCAACGTCATCCTCATTTACATCATTGTCATTGTCATCTCCCTCACATTCAATCGATTCTTGTATAAATTCATCTAAAATATTTCGCTGTATACCTCCTGCATTAATGTTATTTCTATCTATAGACTCAAGCATAGCATTCTCCGGTGACACTACAAACCTTTTGCAGTAAAATTCTGACATTGGTTTTGTGTCTGTCATAACTACATCGTCTATAATATCTGATTCTACTTTATCTGGATCTAAAGTTTTTTCATCAAAAATAACATCTCTTGAGCGAATAAGCTTGTGTTCGTTTTTATTTACGTGCCAAATACGATAGCCATCATTGTCATCGTAGCCTATCAGCACTCCCTTAACAGCTTTTTTATCCAATTTCTTCCTTTTCTGCTTAGGGACATGGGCATAGCATGTGCTTCCAATAATGCGTAAATGTTTTATGCTAGCTTTTTTACCAAACCATAGTTCATAGGGGGACTTTCCTGGTACTTTTGTCGCACCCGTTCTATTGAGAATGTAAGCTGCAGTATTTACTAGTTCCGCCCACAAGCATTGCGGTAACTTTACATGTGCGTGCATCATGCATCTAGCAGTTTCAACCAAAGTCCTGTTCTCTCGCTCACTACACCCATTTTGTTCAGGAGTGTATGGCATTGTCAGTCGTTGTCTTATTCCATTGTCATTCAAAATATTCTTCACATCATTATTATCAAACTCGCCACCATTGTCGCTTAAAATAGTTTTAATAACGTGTCCAGCTACTCTTGTTTCATTAATCATCTGCTTCAATTTATCTTTAACTTCGCTTTTGCTTTTTAAATAATAAACATGTCGGTATCCAGAATAATCATCTTTAAACAGTACATAGTAACAATATTTTAAAATAGAATTTGAAAATGGACCACAAACGTCTGTGTGAATCAGCTCACCTGGTCGTGTTGCTCTCTCTCTTATGCCAAACTTTAATCTGTGCGCCTTTCCATATACGCAACCTTCACAAAGCTCCTTGTCTAAGGGTAAATTTAATCCAAGTTCTCTTTCTACTACAGCCTTCACATGCCTCTTATTTTGATGTGCTAATCTCTCATGGTACAACTGCATCATATTTGTCGCCGTCATCGCATTAACTTGTACAGCAGGTAACACATTTGTCACGTTCAGTCTGTAAAGTCCTCCATTACGATTACGCTTGCCAACAACTTTCAGTTCTCCATTTACTTTGAAATTACAGGTATTTGTTGTAGATTTAAACTCGCTTTGTGGATTCTTATCATGAGCAGCTAATACAGAGAAAAGGTTCTTCTGTAAAGATGGTACGTACCATACGTCAGTTAGTGTAATTTTCTCCAGCTTACCTCCAACATTCGACTTCAACTCAATAGAACCTTTTCCTTCAGCCTTAATACAGTTTCCATTAGCGGTAGTCACTGTATGAGTAATATCAAAATGTTCGTACTTCTGGTATAAGTCACTTCTGTTCGTAATATGGCTTGTCGCTCCATTGTCTACAAACCAATTTTCATTGTCAAAATGAGCTGTCACGGTACATGACTCAGTTGTCATCAACGTCATGTTGACTCTTTGATTTGATGACGGTTGTGCACTATTCTGCTTCTTAGGTTTACCATCTTCTATCCACTTCTTGCAGTGTCTTACACGATGACCCTTCTCAGAACAATAGTTACACTTTTTCCTGTCATTCTTTCTCTTAGAGTTTTGATATTGCGTATTGGTGATTAGAGCCTCCTCTACTGGTGCACCAACCTTGAAAGCAATAGCTCTCTCATACGCACATAAATGGCTTGTCAGATTGTCTACAGTTCTGTCTTCTTTAGATGTTAACAGCCAACTCGATCTGAATGAAAAATACTGCTCACCGAGGGTATCGAGTATCTTGCAGATCAACAGAAGTTCAGGAAGTTCCTTCGCATCGTTATCGCCTTTGATAATCTCTTGATTCAACTCGTTCCAGATATTTTTCAGTTTAGACATATGAGTTGCAATGTCATCTGCAGAATCTTGCTTATAACCGAAGAATTGCATACAGAGGTTGTAAGTTCTGTCTTCGCAAACTCCGTCAAACAATCTATGCAGTTCCAGCCATACCTCACGCGATGTCGTGAAGCGCATGATCTTCTTGAGAGTGTCGTCACTCATGTTTGTAGTTATTAGGAGCAGCGCACAACTCTCTGCCTTCATAAAATTGGCTAAATCCAATTTATATGCGGAGACATCTGCGTCACCTGCTCCGTCAGCCAAGTCTGCTGGTTTCTTTAATTTACCTTCGACAACATCCATTGCACCGATCGTACCTCGAAGCAATATGGATATTTTATACTTCCAAGTCGGCCAATTTTCTTTTCCTTCGAGATTTCCGATTTGACATTTTGTCGAGAAATTTTCCATTTTTTCGAATTTATTGCGGGACCATAACCTGATATTGATAAAACACAGCGGAAAGATAGGCAGTATTTGTAAGAATACTATAATAAAGAAATATTAACAAGGCATAACAAAAATATAAGTTTGAGTTCATTGACTTTTAGTTTGACACTGACTCACTAGACAATAGTCTTCTAGAGAACCTAAGAAATGTCCAGCGGTCGTAATACTATTTACAGCAGCTAAAAATTTTTTACAAACTTTATTTTATTTCGTAATTTAAAATGTTTTTGTTATTTTATTGTTTCACTTTCCAAATGATGGTTATCATGTACATACTCCAGATACACCAATATGTACTATAAAATAATATTGTATTATATCAATATTGTAAATATCTAATTTGTAAAAGCGCAAAATACTTATATCTTTTTGTACTATGCCTACTTGCAAAAATTAAATGAATTTGTTAGCACACAACTGTAATTACTACGAGAGCTACAAACACACAAAAGGTTAAATACTAGTGCATCACAAGCAAGATTGAAGGCATGGCCTAAGCCCAACACATTGGTCTGGCCTTATTTCTGCACATTCAACACACATACATAACTATGAACGCTGAGAGCAGACCTGTGTGGCGCAGCATCGTACGGAAAAAATATCCATGGAGTAGGTCACTCAGAAGAAGAAGGAACTGAGTCATTATTGATTTGAGCTTATCATATTTTTTTCTTTTCTACATAAAGATAAAAGGAATAGGTCAAGGTTTGGACAAAGTATAATCATGCTATTTTTAGGGAGCAAGTTCACATTCAGCCAACTTTACTATATGGCCTTAATAAAGGGGCAAGATCATCGGTATTGCTAGCATACCTCATAAACTAAATATGTTTTGTGTTCTAGACCAGGAATCAGTCAGCCTACCTTAGGGATGTGCTAACGATATTTGCTTTTACCGTATTATTATTATATATGACAGAAAAGTAGGCACTTATATTTAAAGATACAATAGGTGGGATTAGATCCTGAAACCTTTGGATCCTTTGAAACCTACGCGGCCGCTCTATTATCTTTAATTATTATTACCAACATTAAATACTGAAGTACTTGTATATAACACTTTAAAAGTAGTCCCCCTTGTAATAACGCTGTGCGGTAACGGATACGTCGTATTAGGTATCGAAAGCGCACAATTGCAGCAATGTATTTATCCAGTTAAATTCAATTAACATATAAAAGACCCGAGGTTAGAATCATTTATGAGATCTTCTCACAAAAGGAATTACTAGAGTCTGGCTAATGAAAGTAGATAACGAAAAGCGCGGAATATAAAAAAAAAATAGGTATTGTCTTCTTCAAAATTTCCTATTAAACAATTGATAATTTTGATCATCACATTATTCAATTCAATTCATTTATTCACCATAAGACACATTAAGTACACTCGGTTTTGTCAGTTATACATAATATTGTTTACCAATCATGGCAGGATAGCAGAAATATGCCATTAATAGCAAAGAACCTTCATAGATGAAGAATCAATACCTACATAGATGCTGCTGTACAAGGGCGTTGTCACTTAAAATCTAGAAATTAAATTCATAGTAAAATTTAAATATATAATAATTATTATTTATAAATGAAAAAATAATAATAATGAAAACAAAGAATAAATAAAAGAAAGCAGCTGGCTGTAAATGGGCGTTGTCACTGTAAAATTTGAACCTTAAACTCTAATATATTTAAATTATAAAAGTCATAAACATAAAAAAATAAGTATGTCACATAATGTGATCCTTCTTTAAGGCATCATGTATGGTATAGTATGATTTGTCAATTAAATTTGTCTCAATTTTAAGTTTAGACTACATCATAGTCTAGGTTTTTGGTGTCTTCACATAGTTTGTTATATAAATTGACACATAGACACTTGAAACTTTTTACAACTATACGGAAAGTAAATAGAAACTAAAGTAGATCTAGATCTTTCACTGAGAACATTATTTGTTGGTAGTATAAAAATAATAAATCATACTAACCTAAGAAGTTCAACACCACATGTAAACAATCTTGTTTTTTGTCTTGGAATTTAATAATGGACATCATGTTAAACAATGTTTCGGTTTAAAGCAATTATGCAAACGCGAATGAAGAATTAACAACTAAGCAATTCAAAGCAAATGACTACAGCCATATTGAAAAAATGACACTGTCACAATAGTGTTGCCATTTGAAAGTTTCCAAATAATTAGATTATCCACTTTCATTAGACAGACTCTTCAATTGTTTTTTTTTTTCATTACAGCCCCTAGACCACAGCGTCCTAGACCTCTACTGTTGGAGGTGGGCCTTCCATAACATCTGGAGAATATGGCCTACACTCGCCACGCTGATTGGACGGGTTGATCTTTCCTACAATAGATACATAGATATAAACGTTTGATATCTTATTGATCCCCTCAAAAACCCAGCATAAATCAACATAGTTTTAAACAGATTGATTTGATTTTCCCTTTTACGATACTTCAACACCTTTACTATTCTTATTTCATTGCAGCAAAACCACATTATCGCGGCTATGTTACCAAATAGACAATATAAAACGTCGAGACAGTAAAGCAAGTATAGAACGAGTTTTACCTGAATATAGTTGCTTATTGCTATCTCCGGCTAATTTATGGCAACAAAACTTACAGAGTTATTCAATCGACAGTAACATTGTTAGCACCATATTTAGTTATCAGGTAATTATAAATTTTATTTATTGAAAATTTTTAATGCACTTAATAAATAGTACCAAGGCGAGCTATAATGCCAGTACTCATTCTTTACCAGCTAACCTTGGGGATCGAGTAAGGTGATAGACAGGATGGAAAAATAAGAAATTTTAATGATACAGTTAATAAGTTACTTAACTAGTAAAGTATCATCACGACCGTTTCCCTTTCGGGGTGGTCAGAAACCACGCTTATAAATAAGCGGATTCACATTTAGCCAGCAAAAGCGCCAGAATTAGAACCCTGATGATTTTAACGTGACTTATGGGATAATAAAAAGTAATTCATTCTGTATATAGTAAAATAAAAGTCCTATTTCCGTGAAAATATTTATGTGATTAACGGTCTGTTGCAAAATTGATATTTTTGGATAGATTATTTTAATCAACCGTTCTGCTACCGGCTGTAAATGACGCAGTATTTTATTTAAAGTATCATCACGACCTTTTCCCTTTCGGGGTGGTCAGAAACCACGCTTATAAATAAGCGGATTCACATTTAGCCAGCAAAAGCGCCAGAATTAGAACCCTGATGATTTTAACGTGACTTATGGGATAATAAAAAGTAATTCATTCTGTATATAGTAAAATAAAAGTCCTATTTCCGTGAAAATATTTATGTGATTAACGGTCTGTTGCAAAATTGATATTTTTGGATAGATTATTTTAATCAACCGTTCTGCTACCGGCTGTAAATGACGCAGTATTTTATTTAAAGTATCATCACGACCTTTTCCCTTTCGGGGTGGTCAGAAACCACGCTTATAAATAAGCGGATTCACATTTTGCCAACTTTACTATAGGGCCAATCATGACAAGTGGCAAGCTCGTCGATGTCTCCAGCTTACCAATGGAGAGAAATATCACAAATAAATTAAATAATAATTAAAGGTATTTATTTACATTTATAAATATTTTTAACCTAACGTTGAATCGAACCCGGTACCTCCGAGTCTAAATCCACGGACTTAACCGCTAGACCACGGAGGCAGTTATATTTTATTTAATAATATATTAAATATTTATTAAATATATAATATTATATATACTTTAATAATATTATTAAACCATAACTTATTGTATTCTTTCCCAGAATCTACATAGAGGCAAGGTGTCCATAGCTGAAATGGCATTCGGTATGAATTTGAAGGATGCTGGCATAAAAAGATATCCTCTAAGATCGCGACCTAGAATACTGCAGTTTGCCGTGACTATATTCTATGAACAGGCAGATGAAAGGTAAATTTATTAATTTATTTATTTATTCATTATAGGATAACTAACGACTAATAAACACATAAAGACAAAAAAAATGGAAACATAAAAAGTCAATTAAAAGTTACCACAAATAGAATAATAACCTACTATTAATAAAGGGTTTATCATTAAGCGCTTCCTATGTTTAAATTTAAATAAAACGTAGTGTATGTGAGATATTATCGATTTTTTTTATTCGTTTAAAAGACCTCAAGTTTTTAAGTCGCTCAAATGTCCGCCACGGCTTGTCTGGGTGGAGCGCATCCGAAATGTTCAGTTCCCCTTGACTTTGGCGCATAAATCAGGCTGATTTTGACCCATGGCATAGGTTATGTTGGCTTTTAGGACCACAATAGTTTTTGGCTTATTCATATATACCTGTGGCTTAAGAAAACCCCAACGGAGTCAAATCACACGATCTCGTTGGCCAGTTCATATCGCCTTTACTTGCGATGACCATGCCCTCAAATCATTCGTGCAGAATTTCCCATATGGCATGTGCTATGTGGCGAGGACAGAGACATGTCGTTGGTGTCCAGATCATCCAATTTAGGCTCAAAGAAGTTGGTTATGATCGACCTATAGCGCTCGCCGTTGACAGTGATAGGCTGGCCAACGTCGTTCCCAAAGAAATATGGACCGATGACGCCGCCAGCCTAAAATCCACACCAAACAGTGACTTTTTCGGAATGCATTGGATGCTCTTGTATTTCATGTAGACTGGTATCGTCCCAAATTCGACATTTTTGTTTATTCCCGTACCCATTCATTTAGAAATGGGCCCCATCGCTGAATTTATAGATGGGCGAAGCGCGCGGTACGTTTCCCGAACAGAACAACCATTTTGATATAACATTTTTTTTATTTGCACGTGTTCTTTAATGCTATATCCGTTCATGATTATATGGCAAAACAGACTTTTTTTTTTGGTTCTCTTCTCCCGATGGATGTTGAATAAGATGATAGGGAAGGTCTAGCCCATACAGCCAAGTCTGATGGTCTGAGGTCATCATGAAATCCCAGATGCTGCAGAATTTGATGCTTTTCTTGGAGTCACTCACGACACTTATGCTCAAACACGTCGGGTAGAATATGGGAGTTGACAGCGCGGGAAAACCGCAAAAAATAAACTGCTACTTGTGCCCCATATTTACAGTCCAATTTATCGTTTTCCATAATTATTCACCTTGTAGCACATTATTAAACAAAACAACACCACTTTTGACCAATAATATCCACAGTAAATTAATTTACAAAACAAAAACTTGCACTTGACATGTCCACGCAAAATGGCGCGAAGAACTCGCAAAACAGACTAAATAGGCAATTTGACAGATTAGGATCTACAAGATGGCCGTTATCAACTGTCCCTGTTGGAAAACCCTTAAACTACTATATATCCTCTTTCCTACTAGTGTTGTCCGATTAAAATTATAACTGGTAGTCACTGCTTAATTAATTGACTTTGGCGATGCCCCTACAACTATTATACTTGTTTTATAACATAAATTATTGGAAACATTATTTACAGATTCGTGAATTCATTAAGTAAGAAATTAAGAGAAACTTATCCATTACATCAAGACGGCCAGTTTCCTGATGACGAAGCAACTTTAATATATTACCCTGGACAATTTAACTACCTCGAGCTAGTACCTCTAATAATCACATTCTGCGGGCTCTTCATTTACATCTACTTCTCTGTACGAAAGATAGAGTTCATCAAATCTAAGTTGGGGCTGGCGACTTGTGCGGTGTTCACTATAGGCGCTAGTTTGTCCATGTCAATGGGATTGTGTCTATACTTTGGTTTCTCATTGAGCCTACAAATATTCCCGTATCTAGTAATACTCGTCGGACTTGAGAATGTACTTGTTCTAACAAAAAGCGTCACCTCCACCGACTCGCGGTTGGATTTTAAAATCCGCCTCGCACAAGGACTCAGCAAAGAGGGTTGGTCCATCACAAAAAACTTGCTCACAGAAATTACTATATTTACGTTAAGTTTCTTCACCTTTGTGCCTTTTATACAAGAATTTTCTATATTTATGATCGTGAGTTTGGTATCCGATTATTTGATTCAAATGGTATTTTTCGTAACCATTCTCGGTATTGACTTGAAACGTATGGAGCATTTCAAAGAGCAAAATGACAAGCTCCACTTAAAGGAGTATTTTAACGCTAACAATGCCATGCACTGGCAATTTAATAAGAGATATTTAGAGGAAGAGCTAATACCTCCGGAGCGGATGACGAAGTCGAAGTCTCATCCACGACTGAATGGTTTGGCACCGAGCACAGACGTCGTGGCGAACCGGAAGAGTTCCTCCGGCAGTCACGAGAAGGTTCCCAAACGCATACGCCTCGTCAACATGTGGGCTCGCACGCGCTTCTTCCAACGAGCTTTCATGATATGGATGTTAGTCTGGATATCGATGATCGTATACAATTCTGGGGTGGTTGAATACTTCGTGAACACCGGGAACAAGACAGACATAAAGCGGGATTCTGGCGAAAGACACACTAAGAGAGAACACAGGCCCCCGGTGTACCATTTTTTTAATTACTCTGCCGACAGCAACACAATAATATTTTCTCCGTTATTAAAAATGGGTAACAAGGATAAGGAAATTAATGAGACTTCGTTGCTACTGAAACACACTCAACATTTTCGGCCATGGACGAGGTATGTTTAATATAGTTATTGGTTTTTGGTTTGTAAACAGTAAAACTTAAATTAACAGCTATTTTTAAGTTTGTATTATATCCAACACAGTTCAAACATACATATAATTTAAAATAGTACGCTCGGACAATCCCAGTGCAGGAACCAATGAAAACCTTGTTAATGTACAAAAAGTAATTTAGAAGTTAGAATATTGTTTAAGTAATGTTTTGCATGTAATAATAATGTAACCTTTGTATTTTTGAACTTATGGTAATAAACGAAATAAACGAACATTTAGCCAACTTTACTATAGGCCAATTATGATAAGTGGCAAGCTCGTCTCTAGCGTACCAAACTCGAAAAATATTACAAATAAATTAAACATTAACTAAATTTATTTATTTAAATTAATATTATTGTGTTAAAGCCAAGCGTCTGGCCAAGGAGTTGTCCAAACGGCTAACAGGAAGTCCAGATACAATAAGGCTGGCAATTATTTCTGCAAACGTATTAGCCTCGCTATATAGCTATTTTTTTGCTTAAGTTACTATTGTATTTTAAAATAAGTTGTGTAAAATGTTTTTCGCAATAAAGTATTTTTATTTTTTATTTATTTTATTTTTTTATTTTATAGAGTGGAAATGTTGCCAGTCTCCTTGAGACTGTCCCTGAAGGGTTGTCTCTAGATGACATTTATAATTTATTTTCTATTAGTTTATATTTAATTATTTTTTAAATTTTAGGTAGGTTTTAATGTTCTGGAAGGCTCATTACGTGGAGATATAGATCTTACTCTGTGTTCCAAGGGCTTTAGAGTCACCTCGGTAGCATTGTGAAATATTTTTCAGTATTTTTTTGGCAGGTTGACTCCGTATCACTGGTCATGCATTCTGGGCGAGTATAACGAGAGTTTGTCAGGTCGTTACATAATGGTGGTACCGCCAGTGTTACTGAGTGGCCCGATCAGTCCAGAGGTGGCGCTCAGCTTGCGTCATCCCGAAGAGAAAGACCCACCTACATTACGATGGCAAGCACTTGCTGCAGCACTAGATCCTATTGATATAACACCAGGTAATTCTAATAGCTCTAAACCACGTTAATAAGTTTTAGATATATATGTGTATTTATGTATAATATTGTATGGAGCGGTGGTGGCTCAGTTGTAGGAACGCTTACCATAAAACTCTACAAAGGTCGGTTCAAACCCCCGGCATGTACCGATAAGAAATATGCTTTTCTTACGTACATTTGTCATAAATTTACAATACCACCATAACCCGTCGGACCCAATTCCACTAATACCAACTTGTGGAATCGTTAATAAATTGTCATTAGGCCTTGGCCAATGTGGCAAGTAATATCTGGAAGGGCCCATCTCCAACAGTGGAAGTCTAGAACTTTGTGTCCAGGGTAGTTAGAAATAACGCTTGTTTTATGAATCGGATACAGCAGCTATAATTTTAAGATTAATAATTATCTATATTTGGGTCGTAATGTGCTGCTCCAAATATTTCAACTATTTCCCAGAAAATAAGCTTTTCGTTATAATAATTATTTTTTTCACATGTAGAAGCACAGAATACATTATATTTATTGTCCTATGCCTACTTACAGAATAAATAAATTTAATTGAATTGATACAAATTTAGCTAACTTTACTATAGGTCTGTCATGACAGGTGGCCAGCTCTTTAATGTCTAGCGTACCAAACTGGATAAATATCATATATAAGTTAAATAATTTATTGTGTTCTGACCAGGAATCGAACCTCCGACTGCATATCCACGGACTAAACCGCTAGACCACGGAGGCAGTCTTGTGTATTTATTATTGTATTATTATTATATATATATATTATATTGATATTATTATTAATACATATTTAAGTAGATATAGATAGACCGCCTAGTAACAAACGTTGCCGTGAACTCGGGAGGTCGTAGGTTCAATTCCCACCGGGGGCAAGTTGTACATTGTATAATTTGTCTCGGTCTGGGTGTTTATATGTATAATATGTATATATTTACAAAAAAAAAAGTATAATATGTAGTTTATCAACCATCTAATTTCCGTAACACAAGCCTCGTAGCTTACCACGGAAACTAGATGGCGCTGTGTGACCTGTCTGGAAATATTTATTATTATTATTTTATATATCTTTTGTTCAATTAACCTATAATTATATTATTGTTACTGTTATTTTCATTTCACCTATATTTGTTCATGAATGCCCATTTTTCTTGGAGAAATGGACCCAATAAAATGTCCTCGTCCATAATGATTTATTTTTTAAAATTGATAGTATTGTTTTCAGAATCTGTAATTAATTATAAAGAACCTTATTGTATAAAAAGTGTTTTGTAACTATTTCATACATAAATCTTAACCAATTGACTATTTAATAAAATTATATTTTATTACTAGGGTAAATCCGATGTTCATTATTAAATTTACATAAATAACAATAAATAGGTATGATTATTGAATAATATTTTGGTGCAACACAGTTGGGGCCTGGTTTTTGGCAATCTCATTTGTCCCTAAGGTTTGTCAAAGAATGGCTACCGGCATTAAGTCCGCCTTTGTACTCTGTTCAATAAAGTTTTTAAATAAACAATGAGTAGTTTAACAATTGGACGCAGTTACTCGAAAAGGATCCAATCCACAAAATTTCAGTAATGCAATTATGAATGCCAATCAGTTCCTTAGGATGATATCTTTAATATCAAAAAATACCTTAAAATTAACTTAATGTGGATTGGATCATTTTTGCCTAACTACATCCAATTATTTATTTATACTTTATTGATTTAGCAATAGACAATAAAACTAACAGTGAAAGCGAATGATGCGAGAGGAATTCCAGCAAAATCTTTGTACCACATATTAAAATAATTTGGCCCTCGCCGTTAGTACGTTAGAGGAACGACGGAACCGTTTCCATTAGCAAAAACATACAGTATTTAGTTGAATAGAGGAAGGACCTAAGAATAGTGATTAAGTATGTGAAAAAATAGGCATCTTACTACTAAGCCTATGTCTGTCGCAAGCCAGTTCTTCTCTCTCCCCCACAAACGATGGACCTGGTGAATCCATGAATTGCTAAGAAATTTGTCTTCTTGTTTTAGATTTCGAACTAATTGACGGAATGAATCAAGTTAACCCTTGGAGTAAGACCATGTCGGCTAACGAGCTACCTATTTACCCCACTACGCCAATGGAAATTTTGCTATTGGCAATACTGTGCGTCATCAGCGTCATCGTTATAGCCTATATGATGGTAGTTCTTTACAGGTAACATTTACTATAATTATTTAATTATTATTGGATCGCGTAAATTAAAAATCTTCTCAAATATTGATCCTTATAAGCGACACTATAAGCTTGTGAATAATGCAGGATGTTTAGTTTTATTTAAAATATTCGGGTTCGATTCCCGGCTACAATAATACATTATTTTTTTTATGAAGAAGTTTTTTTTTAAATGATAAATTACCTTGAAGACAGTCAGTATTTTTTTATATCCCTCAAAGGTTTTAAAAGTAGCCAATACTGCCCATTAAAAAAAAAACAACCTGATTAATGTCACAACTGTAACCTAAACATTACTACTATACAATTTTAATAGAGCTATTTATTATAAATTATGATTACAGATGCATATGTTCGAGAAATTATGCAGAATGGAGAGCAAGTTGGAACGAAAGTGATGACCATTTAAGAAGCATAGCCAAACAACCGGCCGTTCAGGTATTTTAGTACATTATATTAACTGTGTATGAATTTCCTAGATTGTCCTGTTCATTTATCCAAACGATTCCGCAAATTACTTTTTTAAAACTTGTACGAATACAAAGATTGGCCTTATGCCAATGGGCATTCTATACTAGCTTGTGTATGTTGTTTAAATGAATGCTAGATGCAATAAAATAGTCAAAGAACTAATAAATCAAAACCAGTACAATAATTTAATTAAGAAACGTAATAAAATCAATATTTATGTGTTTTATTTATCATCACAATTAGCTTGTGTGTTTGTATGAGGGGAGAGGTAAAGGAATGTGTGTGTGTTTCGGTTTGTTTGAGGAGGGAGGTAAATGCATGTGAGTGCGAATGTGCGCGTGTGCTTTTGTTAGAGGGGGGAAGAAAAAATAATGTGTGTGTGTTTCGGTTTGTTTGAGGAGGGAGGTAAATGCATGTGAGTGCGAATGTGCGCGTGTGCTTTTGTTAGAGGTGGGAAGAAAAAATAATGTGTGTGTGTTTGTGTGAGGAGAAAGGTAGAGGAATGTTTTGTGTGAGGGGGAGGTAAAGGCATGTGTGTGCGCATGTGTTTTTGTGTGAGGGGGGGAGGAAAAATAATATGTGTTTGTGTGGGGGGAGGGGTAAAGGAATGTGTGTGTGTGTTTGTATGAGGGGGGAGGTAAAGAAATGTGTGCGCATGTGTTTTTGTGTGAGGGGGGGGAGGAAAAATAATATGTGGTTGTGTGGGGGGAGGGGTAAAGGAATGTGTGTGTGTGTTTGTATGAGGGGGGAGGTAAAGACATGTGTGTGCGCGTGTGTTTTTATGTGAGGGAAGAGAAATAAGAATGTGTGTATGTATTTATATTATATTTTACGTATTCTTCTTCTCAGTTGTTTATTTTGCTTTCAATGAAGTTTGTATATAAGATACTTTTATCATTTAACTCTGTAACTGTAAGTATTACTTTTAGTCATAGTTCTCATTAATTTTTAGGTTTTAAGTATTGTTAATATTATTATTTAAATTTCTTAAACATATAATGTATCATAATTGAATGTAGTTTGACATGTTGTGGTCACCTGTTACTGGGGTACCATTCACTAATGTTTTTTTTTACTGTTTTCTTCTATTGATAAAATTGGATTCAATGTGTACTCTGTTGGTGATCCTAATTAAATAAATAAATAAATAAATTATGCGAGGGTGGAGGTAATACATATGTGTGCTTGTGTAAGGGGTAAAGGGAGGGGAAAAGGGAGTGTATATATTTTTTTTGGTGGGGATTTATAATTTAATTTATAAGTATTTATGCTATTAATATTATTCAGTTGGTGATGCAAGCTGTACCTCTCATACTGCCGGGCCATAATCATGATATCGAATGTGTCGTTACGGATGGGGAGAGAATTGTTAGCACTTGTCTGCAAGGAACTATCAAAATATGGGACTCGCAAAATGGGGATTTATTAAATGAAATAGATCGTCAAGCGTAAGTAATAAATATTTTTTTAACTAGATGGTTGTCCCAGGTTTGCCCGTATTAAAGCTGGTGACAAATGCTAAAATTGAATTAAACGATATTTAGATCGAACGGACAGTGAAATACATGACCGTGAGGTCATATGTCGTACTCAGATCACGAAGTCATAATTCCCTATGTTAAAAAATATATATAAAAAAGTACTTAAAGTAAAATTTTAATTAAGTATACTCGTCATCAATATATACTTTTTTTCTGGATTTAGTTAAGAGTGTTGTTAAGCACCCCTCTCGCTTGCACTATCCAAGATTATCCAAGATTCTATTTTAAAATTTCTAGTACATAAAAAAAAAGATAATTTTAAGATATATTACATAAACCAGCCTTTAGTCGGTCGCAAGCCCGAGACACAATTCTTCTCTTCCCTTTGCCACACACAATAGACTCGGTATCCGCAGGCTGAATCCTTTATATCGCAGTTAGTTAAAGGATTCCTTTATGGAATAATATTTATGGAACAAGCTTCCATTACGGTATTTGCGATATTCTTCTATTTTTTCCTTTAGTAAAATAGAGAGGAATATCAGTATGAAAGCTTTTACAATTGTCTGTTTATAATTTATATGTGTAATTTACAATCGGTAAACATAATGCCGTAAGGCATTCTTTAAATGTTTTGGGACAAATAAGATTTTTTATTGTTAGATCAAGGATAGTAAAATCATATTAAGAAATTAAATTTAATCCAATAAATACTATAAAAGTAAGCAATACTTATATAAACATACATATACTTAAATACTATATATATAACCCTAATACATAAACATATCTGTCTGACCGCTTCCGTGGTAACAAACGTTGCCGTGAACTCGGGAGGTCGTGGGTTCGGTTCCCACCGGGGGCAAGTTGTACATTGTATAATTTGTCTCGGTCTGGGTGTTTATATGTATAATATGTATATATTTACAAAAAAAAAGTATAATATGTAGTTTATCAACCATCTAGTTTCCGTAACACAAGCCTCGTAGCTTACCACGGAAACTAGATGGCGCTGTGTGACCTGTCTGGAAATATTTATAATTTATAATTTATTTATATATTATACATACTATACATAAATATAACTACTGGTTTTAAGAGAATCATATAAAGCAAAAACCAACTAAGTTGGCGATTTTTGCACAAAAATATGATGCACATTTAACATCTTTATAATTTGTGTTTTCGGCTAAAACCGTTCGTTAAATTGCTTTTAATACCCACTATCTTCAAAACTAAGCGTTACAGTGATTAGTTAATTTTATTACTGGAAAAAACAGGTGTTTTTTAAACGACTGCTGTAAAAAAGTTACTTTACTAAAAACATAAGTTAGTTGGTTTTCGCTTTAACCCGGCGATATACGTATTTTCACACAACTAACTACCTATCAGGGTCTCCAGGTTTGTCAGTAAAAGTAAAAGGGTAAAGCGTACCAGCCCTCTAAAACCAATCACAGTTCGCATTTTGAACATATTACCACAGATAAGGTAGAGTTATAGGCAATAAAACCGCTAGTCAAATCCATGCATTCAGTTATTTCATACAGCTTTCACATTCATCTTATACTTTCATATTATTTTAGATACTTCGAATTTAATAAAAGAATAAAGCTACAAATGAAGATTGACACCAATATTGGAAGCACTGGTAAGTATAGTTTAGTTTAAAAGCAATATATTTAAACCATCGATTACAGAGTCTTAAAAAGTACAGCCGTACCAACATTAAAGGCATCGTGCAAATTAACCAATCAGTAGAGATGCAGTACGAATCAACCAATCAGGTGGGACTGCGAAGTAATAAACTATTGCAATTTTGATTAGTTTCGTAGGAATGTTTTTATCGCAGTTAGTTAAAGGATTCCTTTATGTTACGAAATTATGACATAAAGATAAGCATTTACTATTTACCTATCATTCCGATACGCGATAATAGTAACCTAAGCACGCTTAAAGGTGTTCCGAGACGCGCTTAAGCTGTTTTGTCAAAGCTATGTGACGTCACAGATGACATCATTTCTCGCGCTTAGACTGCTCACGATATCGAGTAGATCGCTCTGAGCGCTGTCAGTTTTTTGTCATAACGTCATTTTCAAGTTAATTTAATATTAGGTTTTCTTTTAAATTATTTAATATTGTAATTCGTTTATACTGTTTCTTTATTACTTCTTAAACAAATCTATAATTAATATTTAAGTAGGAAGTGAAAAAAAAAATGTCTGTAACACGGCAAGTTATTTTAAATTAACAAAATAAGTTAATAATATTAAACTTTACACATATAAAGATGAATAAACCGAGAGATGTATATTTGTTAGTATTCATACTAAAAGATGTGGAGTCCGCAATTTATCTTCCATACATTTAAAAAAAAACTAACATTTTATGAATGAAAATGTGATTTAGACCGTTCCGAATTGATATCACGCTCTGAGCATCCAAATCGCAATATTTGATTCGGAATATTTGAGTGTCATATTCGTTCTAAGCGCGATTCGGAATGAGAGGATTATCAGTGATAAATATTTCATTACGTAGGTACATTTATGTCATTTCTGACAGTTAAAAGCAGATGTACCTAACCATTTTTTTCTCGTATACTTCTTTTCGGCTGACCCCCGCTGTGGCATTTTTACCACTACCACAGATTATTGCCCCACTGCGGTTTCTGACATGTGTAACAATTCGCTTTACATTGCGCCTTGTACTCAACATTTTTGTTCTTTTATATCGAAACAAGAATTTTTTTCGTCATCGAGTCTTCCGTGGATCACTTTGAGAATCTATGGTTTTAAATACACTGTCTAATAAAAATCTTTAAAATTTTCAGAACACAATACCGAATTTGATGTTACGGATATTGGAAAACCATATGAGGTAAGAAATGTTTGAAGCTATCAAATATATAATTTGTACATAACAGTATTCTAAATGACATTATCCATTTCGCTATTTCATTTGGAACACCTAAATTATACAAAATAAGGGGTTATTACTACTGATATTGTAATCTTGTTAGAATATTTGGACATAGTTACGCAAAACGGATCCAATCTACAATATTTCAAAAATTTAATTATGAATTATTAATTAGGTCCTTATGATGATATATCTTTTATCTTATATCAAAAACGATCCATGTAAAAATATAGTTTTTTACATATTCTAAATGTATAAAATGTTGGACTAATCCATCGATGCATGGACTAATCTAAATTTCAAATTCAATTGCCTATAACTTAAAATTAACTTAATGTGGATTTGATCATTTTTGCATAACTACGTCCAGTTTATCTAAAAAACTGTGAATACAATTTAGCCCAAATCCCCAAACAAGATGAATGATGTCCTTTATGTAAATTTAAATTATCTCAAAGAATTAGCTCAGTATGTTTTTTTACTTACAGAATATTCCAAGACTGCGAAAACAGCTAAAGCATCATTTAGAGAATATAAATTTTACGAATTCTCCAAACAACGAAAAATTCAATAATTTATCTTCTGCTGAAAAAACAAAATATAATTTTGCAAGGAGCTACAGGTGAGTTAATGTAAAACATTTTGCAGTTCAATCCCACATATTTAAAAATAATTTAAGTGTTATATAGCGTGTAATTTTATATGTTCTTACTCTAGTCTAATATGTTATTGATAGAAACAATCAACTTTTCTTAAGAAACCATATGTCGTAAGTGACATATTTTTTTGCCTCCATACAAATTTTATTCTAGAGTAAGGGCATACAAAATCATTATGTATATTTAGTCGTTTAATATGTTTTTTATACAAACTTGTATGAATTAGCTATTGTTTTAAATTTAATGTAATTCGCACTTTCGGTAGTCATAAGTCTGTCCCATTTGTCCCATAATTGTCAAAAGAGCAAATATTTTTTTAGGTGTCATTGGTAGAACCCCTTTTTGAAATAAAAAGGGAATTTTTTAAAAAGATAAAAATCATAACCTAAAAACATGTTTTATTCCGAGTATTAATCGATCTCGCTTACAGCTGAGAGACGATATAGTGAGATAAACAATGACATAACCAACATTCGCGCGATCGTCGACCTTTCGAATACCTACTTAATTAGGCACTGTATGAGTGGCGATAATTTTAGGAAAACTTCTCTGCACCGTAACTTAAGATTTTATAACTGAATAATTCAAATGAAAAATTCGTAGTTCTTTATTTTTATTTTAGATTACAATATAAAATTATTTGCTATGTAATAAATTCCACGCAGTATAACACTATAATATGTAAGTGTATGGTAAAGCTTTTTATCTACTCTCATATCGTAAAATGCGAATTACAAACTTCAAAACGAATTTATATTGACATTATAAACGTACTGCTGAAATTTAAAAATAGAATCACATTATAACACTTTTTCTCTAACAAAATAAAGTTATATTTCATTTTAAAAATAGAATCATTCATATTATATAACACTTATTTTTTTAAGGCAAAGGTTCCATTACAAAAAAGATTTGATTCCAATTTTTACTTGTCGCCATGCTAGGTTTTGGCGCCATTTCACTGTTTAGAACTTATGTATTCTGTACCATGGTCATTTAAAAAAAAAATGGCGCCATTCAATACGTTTTGTTGTATAGCATTTCGTGTGATTTCTCTTACTCTTTTAACTTTTATCTTTTATTTAGTAGGATCAATCCCAATGTATGAGAGTAGATAAATTAGTGTATGAAACTGCACATAACTAGGTATTAAAACACTTGTGTATAATACCCCTTATTATGCAACAGTTTCATAAACTACTATTATTTATTCCTAACTTTTAATATTACTTTCATTGCACCTATAATTTGTACCCAAGGTTTGCCTGTCAGAAAATATCTACGGGCATTACGTCCGCCTTTGTACTTCATTTAAATAAATCTTCTCATCTTGTTAAAACCCCTTGTAAAATAACCCTTATTTTGCAGAGACTTTTACTGTGAACATGGAGAAGAACATAGTAATAAGAGAGAAATATGTGACGGTAAAATGAACGGTGACATCGATTCTACCCCAAACACAAATAACAATCACAAACGTAAAGACAATTATCAAAACCAAAGTGCATTTAGTAAAGATAAAAGAGTGTTTAATAACGACGCGGAGTGTCTTTCTAATCTAGACTGGAAAAATAAACTTATTAAGGAATCTCCTATTTGGTGTATGGACTATTGTAATGATTTGATTATTTTGGGATGTGCAGACGGAAGACTAGAATTTTGGGAAGTCACTTCTTGTAAATTAATGGTAAGCTAATGAAAAAAATATAATTTTGAAATGTGCCCCACTCCTAATTGATGGTAAGCTTGTCCAAAAATAGGAGTAACTAAAAAGCTTTTTTTTTACTTTTTTTTTTTTTTTTTTCAAATATTTTGCATGATAAATGTGGTTAAGTAATGTATTATTACGACAGTTTTTTTGGGGTGGTCAGAAACCACGCTTATAAAGAAGCGGATTTACATTTAGCCAACTTTACAATGTCTCTAGCGTACCAAACTCGAGAAATAATGACAAATTAATTAAATTAATTAAAAAAATTATTTAAATTCATAAATAATATTGTGTCTCGACTAGGAATCGAACCTGGGTACCCTCCGAGTCTATATCCACGGATTTAACCGCTAGACCACGGAGGCAGTTATGTGGGTAGATTGGTTCAACAGTGTTGTAAATAAATAATAAAAAATAATAATATATATTGACACCAATTTTTGACATCCTATATACATAAATTACTATCTAGGAAATTATATTATTTATTTATTTATAATACATTGAGCTAGGACAGGCTAACAGAACTGTTAGTAAGTGCACTGGTTTCTGCACTAGATAATTCTGTCAAGGCATAGAAACCAGATTGATCAGGGAAGGTGTGGTTTCTTGATCCTAGTTTTGCAACACTCGAATGTGGTTGTTATATCTTATTTGTGTATTTATTTATATTTAGTTACTTATTTATTTTGTTCATCCTGTTGTATATGAAGATAATGTTTCTGTAATTTTATATTTAAACAATTGTGACTATTGATTCATTATTTGAATTGTCATAGTAAAAGCACTTTGGAATCAAGTCTTGCATCTACTTTTGCATCCATCTCAAGAGATGCAAAATAATTCAAATTCATAGTGAACTTGGGTAATGTAGTCCTTAAATTTTCTAGGAATTAAAATTACAGCCATTTTGGACATATTTTCCCTTTGATATGCCTAATTTTAGACAGAGCAAAAAAATATTTTCCTCAATTTTACTCAACAAAAATATATGGTTTGTTTATCAAATATTTCAGGTAAAGAAAAACAGACTTACAAATTCTCTAGAAATATATTCTGGAATGCCCATCTCTAACATTATGAAATGAAATGAATATTACATTAACTAAAATTTCATTATTAGTTATTATAGATTTTCCCCTTTAATTTGCACAATTAGGTCTAGCTTTTAGATAATTATTTTAGATATGAATTGTGCAATAAATAAATTTTAGTTACTTTTTTACGGTTTATGATGGTGTTTGTTTTATAGTGTGTGTGGTGGAATACTCATGGAGTGACGTCACGCGCCGTGACTCAAGTAAGAGCGGTTGGCGGCGCTCGGAGAGTGTGTGTGGCAGCCTTGAGTGGTCACCTCATGATGTTAAGACTTGATGCATACAACCCGACCTCAGGTATCCACGTTGATTGGAGCTTCAGTACAGCACATAGACGAAGTAAGTGTATATTTGAATAGATTTTATTCATTCATGAACCCTATTTATTTATTTATTTAAGTCTTCATTGCACAAAGCCAAAGGCAAACTATTGGGACAATTTTAAACACTTTACTGAAAACAGATTTTTTTGAGTAATTAGTTGATTCCTATACCATTCGACGGAGTCGGCTGTGATCATCAAAATAGTTTTATTTTATTTATTTATTTAAAAACTTTATTGCACAATGTACAAAAGGCGAAGCTTAATGCCGTTAGGCATTCCCTGACAGTCGACCTTGGGGGGACAAAGGAGATATCAAATAGAAATATGAGATGGTGCAATAATAAGAGTTAAAAGAGACAGTTTTTGCTATAACTAATACTTAACCTAATATCAAATACATATACTACTTAATATGCATCATATATAAACCTACATATACTCATATATACATAATACGTACATACACATATAACTACATAATAATTAGAATAAACTAAAACCACACATTAAAATAGTATCATTTATTGGGACTTAATTAAATGTGTAAACACAAGCCTCTTAAAGGTGGCTCTATTCGGTGCTTGACGAATACTGACTGGAAGGCTGTTCCAAATGGATGACGCTGCGACTACGAAAGACTTTAAGACAAAGTTAGAGTGATGGAAAGGGATAGAAAGGACGGAGTTTTGTGAAGATACAAGAGTTCTGTCGTGAAAGGAGCTGAGGAATGAGAAGAATTGTTTTAGTTCTGGAATGCAAGAGCCCGCTGATTCTCCGGTAGTTCATGTTTTAGCCTAACACAGGTAAAAAAAGGACTGACCAGGTTTGGCACCTAGCCGGTTTTCGAATACACTGAGTTTTACTTTATAGGTAACTCAACTTGCTGCTTTATGTGTCTTAGTCTGTGTTTCGGTAAAAGAAATGCGATAATATAAAGCCGGCATATATATTTAACTTCTACAAATGTTCTTTTCGCGTCACAATGTCATTTGACGTTTGTCCGAGGCACACCATTGGTTGTTTAGATAAATATACGGAGGGGGCGTGGTATCAGGTGATTCAAATGTGCAAGGCATAACATGTGTAGAAATATATAATAAACTACACATAAATATATTAAATATAAATAATAATTATATACTCAGTGGTGGCTCGGTTGTATGAAACGCGTACCTTAAATCCTACAAATGTCGGTTCAAACCTATCCGGCATGTACCAATGAGAAATACACTTTTCTTACGTACATTTGTCTTAGATTTACAACACCACCGTTCCCGTGTGAGGAGAGCATGTTAAGCCGTCGGTCCCGGTTCCACTAACTTGTGGAATCGTTAATAAATTGTCTTTAACATTGACATAATATCCTCGCCAAGCCGTCTGGCCAGCGTGGCGAGTGTAGGCCAAATTTTCCAGAGATATATTCTGGAAGGCTCATCTCCAGCAGTGGAGGTCTAGGACGCTGTGTTCTAGGCGCTGTACTGATATACATACATATAATAATATACTTACAACCGGTGAGATAAGAAATTAAAATAAACCATTCTTTTAAATGCTAATCTAGTAGATGCTTGTCTTAAGTTTTGTGGTAGATTATTCCACAAATTTGTGGCAATAACTACAAATGAATTTTGAACGAAACTATAATTATTGAAAGGCACAGAAAGAAGAGAGTTGTGGGAGTATGATGAGATTTGTCGTGAAAAGAAGAGAGAAAAGCGAACTTGTCGTATTTCGGTGTCGCAGGCTCGTTTATAAAATGAAATCAAAATCAAAATAATTTATTTCCATTGGTTCTCTCAAAACAACTTGGATACAGTCAGAACTAATAAAATCAATACAATTATCAAAACATATGTACTAATCAAAGTGGTAATAATGGTTGGACGGTAAACAGGCAATAATCCATATTTATGTATGTTATGCACAACATTATTGCTACAAGCAAGTAAAACTAACTAACTTAAAAACTACTTAAATAAGATCGTGGCTGTAAAGAGGCCGTGTCAGTTTACATTCTAAATACTTAATAATTATGATGTACAGAAATTATATGCATATGTCAGATAATTTATAAAACAAAAAATAATAATAATAAAAAAAAGACGTCATCTTATCTAAATAATAATAATGATATGTCAATTAAACATAAATTCATAGCTGTAAATGGGCCATGTCTACTGATAATATAACTGAATAAAGAAGATAAAGGATCTAATACATTGTAGGGCGAAGAGAGAGAGCTGCAAACCCAGCCTGTGTTGGTCACAAGAACTGAGATCATCATCATCATCAGCCTATGTCTCTCCACTGCTAGATGTAGGCCTCCCCCAGGGCTCGCCATTTCACACGATCTTTTGCCACCCTCATCCAGCCCCCACCAGCGACCTTTTTCAGGTCATCCGTCCATCTGGCGGGGGGTCTTCCCACTGTGCGTTTTCCTGTACGTGGTCTCCACTCTAGAACTCGTCTACTCCATCGGTCATCGGTTCTGCGACAGACGTGTCCGGCCCATTGCCACTTCAACTTACTAATTTTGAAGGCTATGTCGGTAACTTTGGTTTTCTGACGGATGTCTACGTTTCGGACTCTATCCATCAGAGAAATACCGAGCATAACTCTCTCCATAGCTCACTGAGCGACCTTAAACTTGTGGACCAGACCCACTGTCAGTGTCCACGTTTCTGCTCCGTACGACAATACTGGAAGAACGCATTGGTTGAAAACTTTCGTTTTCAAACACTGTGGTATCTTTGATAACAAGATGTGGCGTAACTTCCCGAATGCAGCCCATCCTAGTTGAATGCGCCTGAACTGTTGGTTGTGAAAGAACTGAGATACTCTTCTCCTTTCTCCCCAACAACGGGTCCGCATTTTTCAAATCTAGTGTACTTGTGAGAAATAATAAATGTAGTTAATTTTGTTCGATACAATTTAAATTATGATTTTGTTTCAGCTCACAAGCGGACAGGCTCAGCCGGATCTGTCTATACACATTACCATAACGACGACATGGCTCCTTTACAGCGATCTCAAGAAATGAACTTCTCTAGTGAAAACCACCCGCTGCTCAACAACACTGAGGGTAAACTTTTAAACTTTCGCCCACACTTTTAATAGGGTCTTTACATATTTTTCGCGACGTTTTGGTCAAGTTACATTGGCTGTGGTCACGGGTCGACTGGATGACTCCCTAATTGTTAGTGGAGAAATCGTAGGGGTTATTATATGGTATCCTGAATGAACCCGTCACACCTCAGTACCTTAAAGACAGCTTCACATTTCTTGTTTCTAACCACGATCGAGTTCGCTCTACTTTTAAGTCCACATTTTCCATTCCTTCTCCCCAACACTCTTTTGTGGCCCATTCCTTTGCTGTTGTCGCAGCTTACTATTAAATATAAAACAACCCTTGAATCGAACCACATTGGTTACATGAATACTTTGTTCACCTCACTGTCTCAATTTTTTTCCTTCTCAGCAACATCATCATTTCTTCATCGTAGAGTCCTAGACCACCACTGCTGGAGATAGGCCTTCCAGAAATTTTCGGTGCCACTTGGGGTTGGTTGTCTGGCCAGCGTGGCGAGTTAAGGCAAAATATTAACTTACTATAACATAACACGTACATAAATAAGTAATATTACATATATATATATATATATATATATATATATATATATATATATATATATATAGTATATATATATATATATACTATATTTACGACCGCCTCCGTGGTCTAGTGGTAACAAACGTTGCCGTGAACTCGAGAGGTCGTGGGTTCGAGGGCAAGTTGTACATTGTATAATTTGTCTCGGTCTGGGTGTTTATATGTATAATTAGTATATATTTACAAAAAAAAAGTATAATATGTAATTTATCAACCATCTAGTTTCCGTAACACAAGCCTCGTAGCTTACCACGGAAACTAGATGGCGCTGTGTGACCTGTCTGAAAATATTAAATATATATATATATATATAAATGAATGTCTGTGTGTATGTATGTTCCATATGCATTTCAAAACTACTTGACCGATCGGGATGAAACTATGGTAATATGTTGTGTGAACATCGGCGAAGGTTTCTGACATAGTACTACTATTGTCCGATAGGTGGCGCGCATCAGCGCTGATTTGTGGGGCATACCGACCGAGGGTACATTCATTGACTGTCAGGCGTTACGAAGTTCGGTGGGTCAGCTAGTATACTATATACACATAAATAATATACAAAAAGCAGTGGCGGCCCGCTTGTAAGACCACTTTTTTTACATACATTTGAAATAGATTATCAATACGTTATAGAAAAGCACGTTAAGCCGTCGGTCCCGGCTCCACTAATACCAACTTGTGAAATCGTTAATAAGTTGTCAATAAAAATTGATATCAGACCCTCGCCAACCCGTCTCATAATTTTCATTACAGCCCCTAGAACACAGCGTCCTAGACCACCACTGCTGGAGATGGGCCTTCCAGAGCTGATCTGGAGAATTTGGCCTACACTCGCAACGCTGGCCAGACGGCTTGTCGAAGATATGATGTCATCTTAATGTTAACAGTTTATTAACGATTCCACAAGTTGGTATTAATGGAACCGGGACCGACGGCTTAACGTGCTCTCCGAGGCACGGCAACGGTGGTGTTGTAAATCTATGCCAAATGTACCTAAGAAAAGTGTATTTCTCATTGGTACATGCCGGGTGGGTTTGAACCGACCTTTGTAGGATTTAAGGAACGCGTTCTTACAACCGAGAACACCACCGCGCTCTACCCGTCTAGTCAGAGTCAAATTCTCCAGAGATATTTTCTGGAAGGCACATCTCCAATAGTGAAGGTATACCTTTGTGTTCCAGGGACTGTTACAATGATTACGAACGAGAAGTAAACTTTTCTTATGTATCATAGATTAACAACATCTCGGGAACACTTTAAGCCTAGTTTTTTTATTTGTATTTAAACTTAATTGCACAAAGTCGGACCTAATGCTGGTAGATATTCTATGAAGGTCAAACCTTCGGGACTTAAGGTAGGTGCAATACTAAATAAACTTGAAGAGTTTTAATTCCAACTTGTGGAATCATTATCAATTGACATTAGACCCTCTAGGCCAAATTCTCCATGTTCTGGAATCTCCATCTCAAGCAGTTTTCCAGGGGCTGTAATGATAAGTTTATTCCAAAGTCTCTTTAATACAACTGAAGTGAACCTATTCTCAAGCTGAGTATTTAAAAAAACTTCAACTTTCAGAAATACACTGCACAAGGATTGCATTACTTCGCGCGCACCAACAGCCGATAACCGAACTACATATAGATGGAGGACGAATACTAACTGGGGGTCAAGATCATATCCTAAAAGTATGTTAAAGTATTTACAAATTCAGTATGTTGATATTTCATAAGTGTTGACGTCTAGCGCCATCTACTTGTATAATTTTGTACTAATTTTCAATTCCAAGTTCCTAGTATAATAGTTCGTTAACTCCATCAATAAGTATGACACACTGTCGACCGGTTGTAAAAAGGATAATTAACCTTTTAACGGGCAAAACGATGTAGAAACAACCAACGGCGTTTCTTAGTATGTAATAATACATGTTGGAAAAAATATCCAATTATTATTACTATTATTGCCTTTGAAAGCGTTAAAATAATTCAAAAACAACATTTTGATATACGCCACGTGATCGGTAGGTAGCTTGGTATAATTTATTTATTAGTTCTGACTCCGTGGTCTAGCGGTTAATTCCGTGGATCTAGACGCGGTGGTACCGGGTTCGATTCACACAATAATTTATTTGTGTTATTTCTCTAGTTCGGTACGCTAGAACTTACCACGACGAACTTACCACTTGTGATGGGCTATAGTAAATGTGGCTAAATTGAAAACCACTTATTAACTATATTACAAATTCAGAGTATACGAGTATGAATAAATATTTAACTGTGTAAATGTTATTTAAATTAAAGACAACCTACTCACAATTATTATCATGTATAATTTATATATTTTAAATGTATTTAAATTATAAATATAGTAATAAAGAAAAATAAAAATTATTAGTTTTGGAATCGTAAATAAAAAACTTCCAATTTTGGTAACTTTTAGTTCATTTTTAAATTAAGACCGCCACATATTAAAAAAATCATGAAATTTGTGCAAGGAATTACACTGATATGTCATCAATGTAGGTTAATAGGCGAAAAGTATCCCAAGTTAGTATTTGCTTAAGTAGTCACGAAAGGAGAGTATGTCGAGAATCTAATGCACCTGTAATAGGGTAGTTAAAAAAAAAATGTGTTTTATTGATTAAAATCTCTATTTTATCAATACCTAAAATCATGCTCTTTTTCGTTTTATTTAATGAAATCGTTTATATTCGAATTTACCTTAAAAACATTAGTCAGCGTGAGTGACGTCACTTAATAATACGAAGACCGTGTTCGTCTTGAAAGCAAAGCAAAGCGAGCTGTTTTTCCTGAATTTTGCTTTAAGTGAACGAAAGCCCTACTCGGACGACTTTCAAAGCGAAATAAAGTAAAAAATGCCAAGTCGAACATATGTATGTGACGTCATCCGGCAGCCATTTGCAACTGCAGCGTTTCCGAGCGAAAATTTAAACCCGATACTTAAAAGTAGTTTTCAGACACGATTTAGGCCCCATAACAAATCAAAAGTCACATAGCATCTAAAAATATAAAAACATTCTTATATCTTGGAATCTAATTGATGAATCTACATTATATTTTTTATTTGTTCAACAATCCTTATTATGTTTTGAGTGTCATACTTTTTTGCAGGTATTTCTGACTGCAGATTTGTCTTTGTTATTTACATTGCATGGTCACTGTGGGCCGATTACCAGCTGTTTTATAGATCACTTTACTCCGACCATCGGAGGTAGTGGATCCCAAGATGGATTGCTGTCAGTATGGGATTTGCACACAGGTAAATATATATAAATAATAGTGATCCCTCTCTCTTGCACAATCAAATATTATTTAAGATTTTAATTTTATGCTTAATGCGTTCACAGTGTCACTTGCCAATTTGATAATAATAGTAATCTAGAATGTACTATTTCCCTATTCCTTTCTCGCTTTCTCTCCTATCCGCTCCGCTATATGCTTTGCCCTCATACTCACGAAGACGACCGAGACGAAAGCCGCCATTAGTGTTTTTGAATAATTTAAATACGCTAATAAACTATTATAATTGCGGTAACTCGTGCCCTGGGTCTGTAATTGTGTCACTAGCTGTTTGAATTATCGGTTTCCCAGCTGATTGCGCCGGGAAACCCCGAAACTTTTGGACTGCTCTCGTGTCTGTGATCATGATCGCTGTGAGTACCTTTTATCTTTCTCCTTTTTCTCGCTCGATATTATTTATTGTCATAGGGAATCGTTTATGCAAGAGTTGGCTCTCGAAGACATTAATAATTCAATTCTGGTGGCCACCATCCTAATACTTATGAGAAATGTAGACTATCAACTTTCTGGAAAATAAAATTACGGCCATTTTGAACACATTTTCACTTTCATATACCGAATTTTAGACAAAGAAAAAGAACAAAAACATTTATAACGATGTTCCTCTATTTTGCTAAAACAATTATATATGTATGTTTATGCAAATATCTTCAAAATGTCGATAATTTTATTCGCTTGTAAGTTGATAGACTATATGTCTCAAAAATACACTAAAACATCATTCAAAATATTGGATTGTGCGAGCGAGAGAGATGCAAAACCGTTTAACCCCTTTTGAAGCAAGCCCCTTTTGTAGTGTTTTGATTGTGAACACCAATCATCGACGACGTATCATTGACGACAAGAAATTGTTAATTTGAAAATAGCCAGTTTGTATGGAGAAATTAAATGACAATTTCGACATATAGTCTCTAGGAAAAGTTGTTTGTTTCTATATATATATATATATATATAACATATTAGTATAACGTAAGATCATACAAAGTCACCCCATATAGGGCAGATAATGCAAATATTTTTTTGAAGTTTTTCCACGTTATTATCTCCTATATGACCGCCTCCGTGGTCTAGTGGTAACAAACTGTGAACTCGGGAGGTCGTGGCTTCGATTCCCACCGGGGGCAAGTTGTACATTGTATAATTTGTCTTGATCTGCGTGTTTATATGTATAATATGTAGTTTATCAACCATCTAGTTTCCGTACACAAGCCTCGTAGCTTACCACGGAAACTAGATGGCGCTGTGTGACCTTTTGGGAAATAATTATTTATTTATTTATTATTATTATTATATATTGCCGCGAATAACTCCATAGAAAAGCAACAAATTTTGTGACTTGAACTCGATTAATTAATAAAAAACGGCAACTATACCATTCATCATGATATATGTAAATATTTATATTTTTTAGGTTCGTGTATATACAGTATACAGGCTCATGACGGAGCCGTGACGTCACTCGCCTATACTACGTCTTACGTCATCTCGTCGGGGGCTGACGAAAGACTTTGTATTTGGGACAGATTTCAAGGACACATGCTCAATACTATACACGTTGTATGTATCTACTGTTTGTACTATTAATATGTTTAACTAGCTAAACCCGACCACTGAACTAAACTACCACCCGTATTCTTGAAACTGCTCCTCCACTCAATTATTTATTCCAGCTGTCAAACGCAGGGACGCCCTGGCACGTCACTTCCCTTGAAGAATAGATCTGTCAAACTGGAATTCTAAATATTCATTTTCTCAGAATTACTACACGCTCCATGACTTTTGACATCCATAAGTATCCAAAAAGAGAAAGCTCTTTCATATTACGAATATGAATGTGTCACAATTATTTTTTATTATTTAAGGAACGATATTTGATTTGAATGAGTTCCACAATTTGTTTTGTTTAAAAATGGTTTGTTTAACTAAAGTCCCTAAAATTCACTGAATGAACTCATCAACTGAGACCCAGCAGGTGAATATTTAGTAGAATCATAAAGACGCAAAATAATTCGGTGAGGTCGCTATCTTTAATAAAAATAAAAATAAGCATGAGATGAACTCTGGTAGAGGCATATACCTTAGTTATAAATAGACGCAAAAAAATATGATATTTTTGATGTTTCCAGGGATTAAATTATATGAGCAGAATGCTTCCATTAACTCATACATTGCTCCTAATGGGCGACAGAAGTGGACTTACCGTGTACGACCTCAGTAATGGAGATATTATTCGTCGAGTAATTCTCGGTAAGCATATTTAAATTGCGTTGTTTCGCATTGCTCTTGCTCGCACACATACAAAAATCAACCACATTTTTATCATCATTATCAGCTTTCTAGAAAATACAATACGGACATATTGCATATATTAATCGTAGATTAGTTTTAGTATACTAAAGAAAAGTCTTTATATATGTATTTGCCATTTTTATCTGACCATAATATAGTATATAAAATTAAACAAAAATCTTATATAACAGTCATTTTATTTCTCAGAAAACTAATTGACTTCATTTCTCAAAATAAAACTCTTAAAAATCTTGAAGCAAACAACATTAATCAATTAATTAAGAAAAATATTAATATATATGTGAGCTGCCAAAATTATTTGTTCAACAACTCATGACAAGCAATACTTAATGCTATTTATGTATTCCAAATTACATATTTTGGCTGCATTTCATCATCAAGATACATAATTTATTGTTGTAACATTATAACACAGAATATATATTCCGATATCCCGCACTACAAGGCAACCTTGTCTAGGTATCACAACCACATCATCCTATATTGTTCACCTATTTTACATCTGTGTGCTTTTTGTGACAATATATTATTTAATTATTATTTAGTAAGCTTAGACATAGCTTAAATTTTGCAAGCATTCAGAGGGTAAGTCGAAAAAATATTATACTAATACAGAGATTCGATTAATACTTTATTTGAGTGGGTGTATTAAACATTCTCATTCGTATTTTCATTCTCTTAAGTAATTATTTGCATCAGAATTTTAAGATCGTTCGCTCCATGAGTTGCCAGCCTGATTTTTACTTATTGCAAGCCAAATCTTTGTTGGCTGAATTTGACAGCTTATTTTAGTGCTATCCAAATGTGTTATTAGTGCTGGCCATTTAATTACTTCCCTATTTTAAATGTTAATATTAGGTACATATGAAATTGATGTTTTGACGAATTTGCCACTTTGATCTCAAATATCTGGCGTTTGGCTAGGAATTTCAAATTTAAATTTATTTTAAATTTAGGCTTGTGTATTTGTGTTTTGAATTTAGTGATTCATTTGTTTTCACGCCATTACATTTTTTGTTAACATCGGTTTAGGTTTGACAGTTACTGGGAGCTATTTAGGAAACGTGTAAATATTTTAAACAGTGATCTGTTTGGCGCTTGTCGAACATCTACAGGCAGGTTGTTCCACAAGTTTGCGACAACAACTGCAAAAGAGTTGGACATAAAGCTAGAATGATGGGAAGGACTAGAACGAACTGTTTTAAAATTAACAGTTGCGGTAAAAGATAGAGAATACAGGGTTAAATGATCTATATTGTTTCAGGTGAAAGAGACAGCTGTATATTTGTGCGACAAATATTACCACTAAAAGACGCTATTGTGTGTGATTACGCAAACGAACTTTGTATTGTAAGATTTCCTCTTGTAACCAAATTATCTGACATGAAAAATGAATAACATTAAAGACATAATTTTAAGCTCAAGTTTAATATTATAATGACTTGACATAAATTGCTTACTAATAAAATAAGTGCAATACTCTTAAGGGCTGGACTGATTTCGATTTAGATTGTTTTGTGAAGAAGGTTTGGTTGCATAAAATCATAATCGTTATGTGATTAGTTATACGGTTGTTAACAAATATAAATAAATTATACACCTAACACAAAAAAATATCTACGAAAAATATATATTTATATACCGCGTGTAATTGTCAGAAGAGCAAATATATTTTTTAGGCTTCATGTGTCATTGGTAGAACCCATTATATAATTATAAAATAAAATAGGTATTTTTTTAAAGTAAAAAACATTTCTGCCTCCGAGGTCTCGAGGTCTAGCGTTAAGTTCATGAATTTTCACTCAGAGGGTTCGATTCCTGGTCGGGAGACAATGATATTTATTTATTTAAATAAATAATATATTTTATAAATTATTTCCCGAGTTTGCCACTTGTCATGATTAGCCTATAGTAAAGTTGGCCAAATGTGAATCCACTTCAATAAGCGTGATTTCTGACCACCTCGAAAGGGAAAAGGTAGGTAGTGATTATAAAAACCATTATCCGAAAAACAAACATTATTAATTAATCTAGTTCACAGCCGAAAGACGAAATAGAGAGAGAAACAATGACGACCTCTTGCTACCTACTTGATTAGGGTCGCTATGAGTGTCCATAATTTAGGATAACTTCTCTGCGTCGTAACTTAAGATTTTATTAATGAATAATTAAAATAAAAAATACGTCGTTCTTTAATTTTATTCTAGATTATAATATAATAATATTTGCTCTTTAACAAATTCCACCTGTAAATTAATTTAATTCTCTCCAAAACAGTGAATAAACAAGTAGTTACAACCAGTTATTTATAACTGGTTTTGTAAGTACGCATTTATATTTTATGAAATTAATATTAAACTTGTGCAAACAAATTATTGTTAACCGTTATTCAATCTTATATCGATCTCATGCCATAATTTGTACACATAACATTTTTCGGTTATTTCGAAAACTACATATTTTTCTAAAAACGCTTTTTGCGTTTTGGTTAACAACTAAGAAAATTATTGATTTATGTTGTTTTTTGAAATAGTCAATTAATTTATAGAATTCACTAATCGCGCCCTAATCACGTTTTTAATAATTGTACATCACTATTTTATATTTTGTCATTTATTTGATATATTTATTTTTTACCTCATATGTTAGTGATTGTGTTTTGTGTTTTTTTCTTATTCTAATAACATATATTAGAGTCATTAAACGGCAAAAAGACTGTTAATGTGACTAATTAATATACATTTGAGGCAAAAAGTCTGCTGAAATGGGATTAACCATTATAGTGTCTTTTGTATATAGTAATATTAAAATATACCTAATAATTATTCCTAAGTGTTAATGGGGTGTATCACACAAAACTTTTTGTAGATGTCGCTAGCAGTAATGGTACCTTGTTTACACCTAACTCGTAAAGAGGGGTACATTTTTAGTAAAAATAAAAAAATAAAATTTGTTTTAAAGTTAAGTTGCTTTAAAAACTAACTAAGAAAGCCAAAAGCGTCTTTAAAAGAAAACAACTGAATTAATAGAATAGTAAGTTTGAAATTATCATTTATTCAGTGTCACTTGGAAAACGATTTGTGCACCAAAAAACTGCGGAATTATATCTTTAAAAAAATAATTCGTAATAAATATATAAGTTTTCTATGTAACTGACAGTTATATAAGGTATGCGTCATGCGCCATCGTTATAAAAAAAGGCAGTGATACACCTACTCGTAATTTAATATTGTTGATTAATAATTGTATGTTGTTTATAATTACTCTACGGATTAAATAGCTTCAAGCAGGCCTTATAATATTGTACAAACAATGCAAAATATATGTATGTTTATTGGTGGGAATAGTGGGAAACCAGAGACTAGATGCTAGACTAGCAGTAATTATTTTTTTATTATTAACATCTCAATTTTTTATCAGATGACGTTCATGTTAAGTTATTTTTTTTTTTAAATTGTCTTTAAAGGACATTGTACAGAATACATAACCGAGTTGGGGATCATCAAATTCCAAATGTTGCAGAATTTGATGCTTTTCATGGAGTAATTCACAAATGTTTGTCATAATGTCCCGCGCCATTTTCAAGTTTATTTAATATTAGGTTTTCTTTTAAATTATTCAATATTGTAATTCGTTTATACTGTTTCTATATTACTTCTTAAACAAATCTATAATTAATATTTAAGTAGGAAGTGAAAATAAAAATGGTCTGTAACACGGCAAGTTATTTTAAATTGCCAAGATGAGTTAATAATATTAAACTTTACACATATAAAGATGAATAAACCGAGAGATATATATTGGATAGTACATACTCAAAGATGTGGAGTCCGCAATTTAAATTACATACATTTAAAAAAAAACTAACATTTTAAGAATGAAAATGTGATTTAGACCGTTCCGAATTGATATCACGCTCTGAGCATCCAAATCGCGATATTTGATTCGGAACGACGGTCAGTGTCATATTCTTATAACGTTTTTTTTTTTATTATATAACGTTTGGGACTAAATAACATAATAGTTTTATTAATTCCGTGGATATAGTTATTCTGTAAATTTCACCTTCGACATAAAATCAAGAGGTTCATTAGGCAGATCCTATTGACATAATTTTAGTTTTATTTGGAAGATTAATAACAATTTTAATAATAATAAATACACAAAAACCAGAGGGTTTTCTGTGCTTTTGTGGATTTGGAGAAGGCTTTTGATAGAGTTGTAAGAAAGAAGCTTTGGGACATTTTGCCGGAGTATGGAGTTGATGACAAACTGCTACAAGCTATACAGTCCCTGTACAAGGACTGTAAAGCTTGTGTGCGGGTGGAGGGAGGTATGTCTCCTTGCTTTGAATCCCAAATGGGCGTCAAACAGGGCTGCGTGCTTTCCGCCAGATTATTTACCCTATATCTCGACAAATGCCTCAAAAGAGTGAGAGAGAGTAACTGTGGGATAAAGATGAGTGATTTAGTGGTGAACTGACTGCTTTATGCAGATGATGCTGTTCTCATGGCATCGTCCGAACAACAACTGCAATCACTAGTCACAGAAATGAAAGAGGGATGTGCAGAAAAAGGACTCCGTTTGAATGCGAGAAAAACCAAGGTAATAGTGTTTGAAAGAAGAAGGATGACAACCGTGACGATAAAGATTGATGATGAAACTCTAGAACAAGTAAATGAAATTATATATCTGGGCAGTGTTTTCACTGCGGATGGGAAGTATGATAGGGATGTTGAAAGAAGAGTGAACGCGGGAAATAGTGTCAACGGTGCCCTGGGGTCACTGATCGCCAGTCGGAATGTCAGTGACAAAGCTCGACTCGCCATACACAATGCCATGCTGGTACCAACACTTATGTATGGAAGCGAGACGTGGATATGTCAGAATACGCATGAGAGTAGAGTTAATGCAGTAGAAATGAGATCGTTGCGTCGGATATGCGGCGTCACTTTGACGGACCGCATACGTAATGACGAAATACGAAAAAGGGTAGGTATGAAAGAAAGCATAGGGACAAAAATAAGGAAAGGCATGCTACGATGGTTCGGGCATGTTGAAAGGATGAATGCAGAGAGATTGACGAACCAGATATATAATGCGAAAGTCGTGGGTAAAAGAGGCCCTGGCAGATCTAGACTCACATATTACGACCAAATTAATAAAACAATAGCTGAAGGTGCGTTGAAAAGCCATCGAAACAAAAGGGCATGTATGAAGAGGTTGATGAATGTCGAAGAAGCGAAAGAGGTATGTCGTGACCGTGACAAGTGGCGCTCAATTGTCTCTGCCTACCCCGCAAGGGATTTGGCGTGAAGATATGTATGTATGTACATCACAAATATGAAGGTCATAATATACCCAGTATTTATTAGTAGTCAATAAGATTAAATTTGTTTTATCGAACGAGATTTTAATTAGTGACAAATCCATGAATATGATTCTAGGCATTGCATGGTACAGGTACCGGCAGATAAAAAGAGCTCTGGATAGCTGTGGGCGCATCATGCACAATGGTTTTTATATATTTTTTATAATTATACTACAAATAAATTGATGTATTATTTTTACTGTCTCTATGGTCTAGCGGCTAGGTCTGTGGAGGTACCGGGTTCTATTCCTAGTCGGAATACAATAATTAATTTAATTTATTTGTTACGAGTTTGGTACGCTAGAGACATCGACACTTGTCATGATACATACTCGTAGATATATAGTAAAATTGGCTAAATTAAAGTGTGGTTTCTGACCACCTCGAAAGGGCGTATCCTGATCTTACTTTAGTTTAAATTTAATTTTGATTTTTTCTTCATTCTTGTGTACTAAGCGTTTTGTATGATATTCATTAATTTCTATCTAAAATAATGCTTTAAATAAAAACGTATAGGTGTTAAAATCTAAAAAGCATGTGTCCGTACTGTTCGGTTTCCGCGCTATTTCCGGCCAGAACTCTTTCTATTTGTCGCAAAATATAAAAAAAAAATGTGTATTCTGTTTTTTTTTTAAAATTGTAATTGAGTGATCTTAAGCCCTGGGATCTGATCAAATCATTTTTCCTACATCAGCCATGCGACATTATTACAGAAGTAGGATATTCTTCAGGTTAACCAAAATATGTCAAACAATGTTTATTTATTTCTAGGATTGTTTTTTAACTTGATTGCATAGTCTTATTATTATGTTAAAAATATACGGAGCCATTTTCTTTTCTCTTTCAGTAATTGAGTGAAAGATTTTGCATTGGGCCTAAACATGTCTGCCGTCAATTCATTTATGGAACGAGCTTCCAAGACGGCATTAACGGAATCATACAGTATTTGGTTGGGTAGGGAGAGAAGTAGAATGGTGGATGGTGAGCGTATTATCGCGCAATAAAATGAAAAAGGGAGGCCTCCTTTTCTTAAACCAGCCTATTGTCGGTCGCAAGTCCGAGACATCATGCTTCTCATCTCTTTCCCACACACGATGGACCCGGCACCCGCACGGTGAATCCATGGAATGCTTAGAAATTTGTCTTCTCTGTAATGCCGTTCATTCTTACTCAGTCAACCTTAGGGACATTACGAACATTGTATGTTATGGTTCGCGCAAATTAAAGAAGTTATAAAGTAGAAATTAAAATACTACTAAAACTAAACTACTTAGTTAATTGGAAGGTTATTTTAGCTTCAAGAGAAGTTTTGATGGTTTTATTTTCTATGGTTTGACAGTTGATAAATGTTGACATTTCTGTTCAATAAGGTTTGGCAATTCATTTTGAATAGTTTAACGCCAAAACAACGATTTCAAATTATGGAAATTTACTCTAAAAACTGTTCGCGAAGTCATAGAGACCCTCGTTCATTTTACGTTCAACATAATCAGCCTAGTAAGCAAGCAATTCGTGCTCAAGTCAGGCACTTTGTTTGTTCTCTTGGCCCGATGTATGATGAATAAGGTGAAAGGGAAGGCAAAGGGTCTAGCCCATACAGCCAAGTCTGACGTAATATATCTTTCTTTTTTATGAGTTAATGAGGTCATCATCAAATTCCAGATGCTGCAGAATTTGATGCTTTTCTTGGAGTCACTCGCGGCATTATAGCTCAAACACGTCGGGTAAAATATGGTAGTTCACAACGCGGGAAAACCGCAAAAAATAAACTGCAACTTGTGCCCCATATTCATTTTCCATAACTATTCACATTGTAGAACATCATTAAACATAACAACACCACATTTGATCAACAATATTTACAGTAAATTTATTTACTAAACAATAACTTGCACTTGACATGTCATGCGCAAAATGGCGCGAAGAACTGTTTTTTTTTTTTTTTTTTTTCTCCGACATATTGGTTCCTTAAGTAAAGTTGTTTGTTTTACAACATGACCCCGTATAATTTTAACATAATAAGATTATGCAATAAAGTTACAAAACACGCGGTATACGAGTATGTATATCGGGTATAACTGAATATAAATCAATTAAAATATTTAATTAGGATGAATGATTATTAAGACAATTTACAAACAATATTCAATAAGATGGTTGTTACCTCTCTCTCGCACACTAACATTTTGATTGCACTTTTGAGAAATGTAGGAAATAAAATTACTGTAATTTTACATTTATTTCCTCATTCTCCTGCTATTTTGACTGTCTCCGTGGTCTAGCGATTAAGGTCGTAGTTTCAGACGCGGAGGTTTGTTTTCTCGACAATAATTTATTTGTGTTATTTCTCAAGTTTGGTACACTAGAGACATGGACGTAATTTTATTCCTTAGAAAGTTAGTAGACTACGTTTCTCAAATGTGCACTCGTGTTTGAATAATCTTTAAAAAAAAGGTATTGTGCGAAAGAGAGGGGTGTAAAAGCTCTAAACGCTCTTAAGACAACAAATAGCGATTTTTTATTGTGTGGTGACTTTTCATTGCGCTTTTTTTATTAAGACATTATTTTATTATTATTAAAATGTTAGGACCCAATTTCAGTAATATCTAACGATTGTTTAAGCTTAAGTTGCCAATAAATAACAGTATACTTGCACAAGGAATTGGTTATATAACATTCGTTGGTGATAAATATTAATATATATGTCTATAAATATACCGACTTATCTGTGAACTGAAGGTCGTACCTACCGTCGTTTCAGTGTTCTAAAATTAAAATCGAGTTTTGCATTTAATGTAATTACAATAAATCCAATTCATATTTTAAAATCGTGGTAAAAATGCTAATTTGTCTTAGACGTCGTGAGGTCATCAAACCAATGGGCTATTTTTTTTCTTCCCAGTTATATAGTGTTCAAATTGTTATTTCGATGGATTTATAAATATAAACGAGTAAATAGTTTATGTATGTATTGTATATGTATTATTTATGTAGTGTATGTATTATTATTATGTAGTTTAAATATTAAAAATCATGTATTTATTTAGTTGTAAGAACGTAATTTAAATTAATATCAAAATTATTTAAATATTCCTTATTTTAAGTTTGTTTTATAAACCTACCATAATTGATACTATGTCACGAAGGTTGATGGCAAGATAATGCCAATCGGCATTACAAACGCCTTTTGTTATCAAACCAATAAAGTTTTTAAATTAAAAAAAAATAGCTTTTTCGTCACACAATTAATCTAAAACAATACACAAATCTTGTTTAATGAGTTGTGACGTCACAGAAATGGCGTGGTAGTGTTTTTTTTTTCAAAGTCATAATATCTTTATTCATTTAAATGTACAGGCATTTGTGACACGTTGTTATTTAAATTATTTTGAATAATTTTGGTGAAAGACTAAACAGCATAGCGGTCCAAAGGGTAAACTGTTAGCAGAAGACCAGCAGCTTACCAGATTCCAATGACCTGTTAATGTTTTATCTGACCGAGAAATGAATTTGTTATATACATACACATACATATCTTCACGCCAGATCCCTTGCGGGGTAGGCAGAGACAATTGAGCGCCATTTGACACGATCACGACATACCTCTTTCGCTTCGTCGACATTCATTAACCTCTTCATACATGCCCTTTGGTTACGAAGACTTTTTAATGCACCTTCAGTCAGTGTTTTATTTATTTGATCGTGATATGTGAGTCTCGGTCTGCCAGGGCCTCTTTTACCCACAACTTTCGCATTATATATCTGGTTCGTCAATCTTTCATCGCTCATCCTTTCAACATGCCCGAACCATCGTAGCATGCTTTTCCTTATTTTTGTCCCTATGCTTTCCTTCATACCAACCCTTTTCCGTATTTCGACGTTACGTATGCGGTCCGCCAAAGTGACGCCACATATCCGCCGCAACGACCGCATTTCTACTGCATTAACCCTACTCTCATGCGTATTCTGACATATCCACGTTTCGCTTCCATACATCAGTGTTGGTACCAACATGGCATTGTGTATGGCGAGCCGAGCTTTGTCACTGACATTTCGACTGCCGATCAGTGACCCCAGGGCACCGTTAACACTATTTCCCGCGTTCACTCTTCTTTCAACGTCCCTATCGTACTTCCCATCCGCAGTGAAAACACTGCCCAGATATATAATTTCATTTACTTGTTCTAGAGTTTCATCATCAATCTTTATCGTCACGGTTGTCATCCTTCTTCTTTCAAACACTAGTACCTTGGTTTTTCTCGCATTCAAACGGAGTCCTTTTTCTGCACATCCCTCCTTCATTCTTGTGACTAGTGATTGCAGTTGTTGTTCGGACGATGCCATAAGAACAGCATCATCTGCATAAAGCAGGCAGTTCACCACTAGATCACTCATCTTTATCCCACAGTCACTCTCTCTCACTCTTTTTAGGCATTTGTCGAGATATAGAGTGAATAATCTAGGAGAAAGCACACAACCCTGTTTGACGCCCATTTGGGATTCAAAACAAGGCGACATACCCCCCTCCACCCGCTTTGATTTGTTATATCAGATTTATTATTATTATTATTTTCTTTTCAATAACCGGTTTGTACTCTTACTTCCAACATGTTTTTGTTGTTTAATAATTCTTAATAAAAATCACCCCTACTAAAGCTAGTCCCCCCCCTCACATGACAGGATGTCCTAGTGTGCAGACCAGAGATTTATTGTTGTTACTGACACCTTAATTATGTTATTTTTTTTTAGTTTGTATATACTAACCCTATTGATTAATAAATTAATTTGAATTTGAAACAAATACATATTTACACAATAAATAAATAAATAAAAAAAGTTATATTATCCTAAAAAACATGCATATGCAAAATATGTACCGTCACACTAGAAATATGACCTCACGACGACGGGACGATCAAAAACTTAGTGTAATGTAATTTATGGACAACCTCTAACAATAAATTTATTCTTACTGTACTATAGGATAGTTGGAGCTTATTGGTTATCAGTCTCAGTCTGTCGGTATTTCGGTTAAATTGGGTCTTAAACTAATAAGTATGGAATCTTATTTTACCTAATGTTTGATTTTAATAGGACAGAACAAAATCAGATTAAATAAGAATGGCGAGATATTACCCGATTAAATTTCAAGCGTATTAAAAAGAAACTTAAAAAATAACTTTTTTCGTAAATCGGGTAATGTTTTAAATATATTATTATTATCTAAAGAGGGCCCCAAAATAATTTATTGTATTATTAGAAGTTCAATAGAAAATTCCAACATTCATTATGCGTTAATTTATTATTTATGCGTTCACTCTTCTTTCAATATACAGTCGCCGCGTTGCGCTGGCTAGACGAAGTACTCAGGTCGATTGAGTACAAAAAAAAATGTCAATGTCAAATACTTCTCAAGTTCATGATGTTACAAATTTAGTTCAGGTAAATTCATGTATGGACGCTCGCCATTGTTCCTTTGTGACAGGAGCTAGTCAATGATACGATATTTCAAAAAATATAACTAATAAATTATTTAGATTTTACATGCGTGTGTTTGTTTGTACGTGATGATTGTATGAACGAGTATTTCATCGCAGGTTTAGTTTTGTATATTACCTATTTAAGAAGGGTAGGCATTTAATGATTTGATTATTTTTATTGACTTCATTTTATAGAATCCCAAAAAGATGATAATGGAAAAGACATCATTTATGTGTATATTTATTTGGGCTATTTTATTGATAAATTATTCTAACAAGATTACAATTTAAGTAGAAAATACTCTTATTTTATATAGTTTAGGTGTGTAAAATGTTTAAAATATGATCATGACGGCTCTAATGGATTAATTCGATGCCAGTAATAAAAAATAAAAATTCAGTCACCGAGTCTCTCATATTTTTGACAGACGTGGTAATTTGACCGTTCCACTTGCAAATTTGTTGCTTCAAAACTGGAATCGTTTTGGTCAGTAAAAAAAAAGCGCTCACAGCGCCAAGTCGAACACAATGTAAGTCAGAGCTTTAAAAAAATATACTGTCAAATACAGTGTAAACTCTATATAACGACACTGAAGGGACTGTGCATTTTGTGGCGTTATAGAGAGTTGTCGTTAAATAGAGATGGAATAATTCTATGGAAGACAAGCTAAACCAACCAAAGCCAATTGATTTCGACGCTTTAGGGAGTTTGTCGTTAAATCGGGTGACGTTACATGGAGTTTACACTGTAGTTTCATTGGTCAAGCGCCTGCTGACATTCTTTATTTTTTAACGAGGCCTTAATTGATATGAAAACTGCATATTGTCCAAATAACTTAATTGATATGAAAACTGCATATTGTCCAAATAACTTAATTGCACAGTAATATATAGTAAAAATAACATTGTCTCATCAATAAAATTATCGAAACTACTATTTACAAAATTGTCGTAAAATGGATGATGTCTTTTAACATTCGGTTATAACCAAAATATAAATATTCATTATAATCGTTCTTTTGGAAACTGGGGATCAAACATCATGTTCATATGTTTTTTTTAAGAATAGACGCATTTTTAATAAATATATTATAATAAATAAATATTTCCAGACAGGTCACACAGCGCCATCTAGTTTCCGTGGTAAGCTACGAGGCTTGTGTTACGGAAACTAAATGGTTGATAAACTACAAATTATACTTTTTTTTTTGTAAATATATACATATTATACATATAAACACCCAGACCGACTTGCCCCCGTTGGGAATCGAACCCACGACCTCCCGAGTTCACGGCAACGTTTGTTATCACTAGACCACGGAGGCGGTCAAAATTTTAAATCTTATGATGTTATTTAAAATATATTTCCTAATAAAGATAATCTAACGAGTAACGAGTGTAGGCCATATTGATAAAAAAAGTCTCATCGCCAACAGTGGAGGCCTAGGACTCTGTGTTCTAGGCCTGTAATGATGATGATTAATGTGCTACCTTTACAGGATGTCCAGAAAGTGCCTTACTGTTTAAACCGTAATAATGTCTTTATCTAAAAGCTATTTTTTGTTTCTACCGCACAACAGGCGGTTGTTTAAAGGCCTAGGACGAATAGCACAATACGCCACGAAGACGTTATACAGATTCCGTACATTAACCCAGCATCCTTTAAGAGGGGTTAACACTCATCTCTCACAATCCAACATTTTCGAATCTGAGTGTAATTTTGGGAAATGTCTATAAAATTACTGGATGATAAAATTACGGACATTGTAGAAATATTTTCACTTTCATATAGGTACCTAATTTTAGACAAAAAAATAGCAGTTACATTTATAACGATTACCTTAAAACAAATCAATGATTAATAAATCTCTGAAATTATCATAATTTTATTTCCTTTTAGATTGATAGCTTCCTCAATTTATATTCAAGTATTCTTTCCAGCTGTCAAACGCTTTCCTCAAAATTGAACGAATTTTGCTTAAAATGTACGAAAACCATAGAGCAACGCCAACTCCAAACAATTTTCAAAGCGAAATAAAGTGAAGAAAAACGCTTATAACATCAAGTCAAACACAGGGTTAATTGTAAACTCTTCCCTTGTGTTTGACTTGGCGTTGCTATATGGTTTTCATAGATTTTAAGCAAAATTCGATAAAAAAGCGAGCTTTGCTTGCTTTCAAGCCGAACATAGCATCCATACCTCGAAAGGCATAAATATTACCATTTTAAATATTTCCAGTGATATATATTTTTTTCTGGCAACATTGAAGTTTTCGGTTGTCAATATGCATTTTGTCAGAATTACTACACTACACCTCTAGCGCCTTCGACATTTATAAGCCTGTCTCTTTCATATTATAAATATCTATTTATAATTTTATTACGAAATCTGATTTGAATAAGTTTTTTTTATTTTTTAATATTAACTTAAATAAGAATTTTAAAAAGACGAATTTTATATGAAAACCATATACAAACGCCAAGTCGAACGACTTTCAAAGCGCAATAAAGTAATAAAATGCGTTTAAAGTCTACCATGAGGAAGTTACGTCGCGATTTCCATTTTTTTCTCTATTCTATTCAGTAATATTTTTAAATCATTATATCTCGCCAAACCATTAAGGTTTGTTGGCGAGAAAGGTCGCTCGTTAGTAACAATTTGTGTTTTTAGTGTTTCAGAGGTTACTATTACAATTTTATTTATGTATTGTATTACTGAATGCCTAGTGTGACAGTGAAGTTTCGTAAGTTTCCTTTTATTACTGAATTTTCGATGTTCATTGCCTGTTATTATAGCCAAACTTGCAATAACACGCAATGTAAAATAAAAAAACGTAACTACAGCAGTTACGTTTTCCGAAACTTGCATGTTACACTAAGCACACTGGTCAACAAAAAACCTTCTTAGGTATTTTACCAGTGCAGCTCATTCCAGATTTTAGGAATCATGAATTATGTTTTCTCTCCATAGTAGTTAACATCTGTGGGTTGCAACAATCTACCCCGAGCTACAGATCTAGTGTTATGATTACTTCGGGCTTTATGCTAAAGGCTTAAATATGACAGGTTTATTTCGTGAGCGTAGTGACGTGCTAAGGCGCCCTCTGACAGCTGGAAGGAATAATTTAATGAAGGGGCTGTTAATAAAACGTCTTAAATACGGGTTTTAGACTTGAAACTATTTCAAAACATTGGGAGTGTGCTAGCGAGAGAGATGTAAATGTATATTGTGTATTATTCTACATCTAACCTAAACAAGTAACTTGTGAGTATTTTTATACCAAATGTATTTTACATAAGAGAATTGTTAATAAGTTTTGTTAATTACATTTACATAATTATTTGTGAAATAATAAAGTTATTCCTATAAAATACTTTATGTTGTTTTATTGTATAAAAAAAAAACCCAAATAAGTGTCGTTACACTAATACCGTGTTTGACTTGCTGAACACTTCTTTTTTACCGAATTTTGTCTATATTGTATAACCCTTTCAGTACGGACAATACTAAGCGTGCATTGTTACAAATTAATATCTAGCGGTCGCCAAATTCTGTTTAGCCGCTCCGTAACAGCCTCATGTGTACTCATCTGGCTACTAAGTGATTATCTTTATTATATTGTTAGGCTTGTCCTTGGTCCTAGTCCTTTTTTAAGAAAACAACATACAATAGTGATTTAAATTTTCATATTACCCAACGCACAAAGGTGTACTAGCACATTAGAAAACAATAACGCACGTATATGCGGCTTATAATAGGGACTTAGTGGAATTCGCTAGTGGAGGATTTTTTCACAATTTTTATTAGATATTTAAAACCGTAAGTATATCAAAGTTACCTCATAATATGTTCGTGCTGAAAGGGATAAAAAAATATAGAGCAACGCCAAGTCGAACGACTTTCGAAGCAAAAACAAACCGCTTACAGCGACAAGTCGAACACATGGTATAATAAAAAAGTATCATCACGACCGTCTCCCTTCCGGGATAGTCAGAAACCACGCTTATAAAGAAGCGGATTCACATTTAGCCAACTTTACTATAGGCCAATCATGACAAGTGGCAAGCTTGTCGATGTCTAGCGTACCAAAAAATAACATTAAATAATTATTAAATATTTGTGTCCGGACCAGGAATCGAACCCAGAGTTTAAATCCACGGATTTGACCGCTAGACCACGGAGGCAGTTGTAACTATGATTGAGTGTTATATTGTTATTATTTGGGCAACTATTGCAAGTGTTGCACAATCGCAATAAGGGGGACCATGTTACAAATTGAACGTCCAAATGTTATTTATTATCAATTATATTTTCCTTCAAAAAGCAAATCAGGAGTAACCGTTTGACAGCTGGAATGCCAGGCTTAAGTGCCGTTAGCCGTTCGAATACGGTAATAATCATAGTGTGACCAGCAGTGCAGTTATAGCGGACCAATGCTTACTCAAAAATGCGAGTAATTTAAATAAAACGAAAACCTGTAGGTAGGTAAAGGATTTATAAATAAAACCAAATAAGTATAGTAAGAATTTATTTTTGCACCTGACTATTAATTAAACATAACACGACAATAATGGATTATCAACAAAAAAAATATTTAAATTCCATAGGTCAACTTTGCTCAAAGGTTGTCAAAATAAATAATACATTCCAAGCATCTATTTATACTTAATAACTTATGAAGATTGTATAAATGCATCGACTTGTGATGGTTTTTCTTAGCACTGTATGTACAAACATTTGCGATCAAATTAATACAAATACAATAAAATCTTACATCTGTATTCTAAGACCTTCCTCAACTAATTTGTTCAGCTGTCAAACGGAGGTACGCCTCGGCAAGTCCCTACGCCCGAGGAGGTACCTTGAAACCTCCTCGAAGAGTGTTTATTTTATTTTCGACTAATATTTACATTATTTAAACTAGTATTTAGATGTCATAATTCTATGATAGATAGATAAATTACTTATTTTAGTTAAAGAAGACATTTTAAACAAAATATAAGTACTCAAACAAATACGATTTCATTCCAAAAATTCATAACTAAATATTTTCATGACACATGAATGTTCATGCAGCTTTTAGTGATTCTAGAAAAAAAAATAGAGAATTGCAATAGTTGCCAGATTAAAAACTTATCCTGACGGGTATATTTGAAATGGTAACATTTATGGGTGTCAATGTTTCCCTGGGAGTTCTTCGCGCCATTTTGCACGAACATGTCAAGTACAAGTTTTTCGTTTTGTAAATTAGCTTACTGTGGATATTGTTAGTCAAAAGTGGTGTTATTTTGTTTAATAATGTGCTACGTTGTAAATAATTATGGAAAACGATAAATTTGACTATACGAGTATATGGGGCAGAAATTACACTTTATTTTTTGCGGTTTTCCCGTGCTGTGAACTCCCGTATACCCTCCGTGTATATGTGGACATTGACGTGAATTACTCCATGAAAAGCATTAAATTCTGCAACACTTGGAATTTGATGATCCCCAACTCTGTTATGAACATATATTATGTAAATAAATTACGTGTTTAGGGCTGATGTATTCTGTATAATGTCCTTTAAAGACACTTAAAAAAAACATTGTGTCCCTTGAATTGGTTCCCGTTTGACAGCTGGAAGGAATGGTTGAGTGAAGGAGCCTCTTAGAATACAGGTGTAAGCCAGTAGGTTCACAAAATACTGGTTTTAAGGAAGACAACGCATTGTATCAGCTTTAAGTACTTTGTTAAAAATTAATGATTTGCAGTTTTTTCAGCCAATAGCAGATCCGACACCCTTCTATACTGCGCGACATTGTATGCTCTTACTTTAGACTAATGTGTGATACTATTGATATAAACAAACAACTGGTTTTCACTTATTATTATTTTTCTTTTACTTTTAGACTCGGAGGTACCGGGTTCGAAATCGCGGGTTGTAAGGTTTGAGACATTAAGATCCTTAAATTTTTATTATATTTAATTTGTTATTTAGATTTAGTTTATTTTTCTAGGTTAATTAATAATATTGTAATTATTTTATATTGTTTGTATATAACTTCGAATAAATAATATTATAACACTCTTTTACTCTTATTCCTGTGTTAATTGTATTACCTAAATAATATAAAATCTCTTTGGCTTGTGTTCCACTATTTCTACTTTGTATGTTTAATATAATAAAGTGATTTTTTAAAAATAAATAAATTAATACTCTTTTGAAATGTTTTTTTTTGTTCACCATACAAATGTTAATTTATAAATTGCCAATGAAGAAGTAAATATTGCTTTTTTGGAAAAAGTTGTATATTCTATCAATGGAATAACTTAGTGTGTAAGAGCATACAGAGTCAACCTGTATAATATAATACATGAAACTGGTGCAGGTTTAGAACAATAGATCTATTAGACCTTTATTAAGTGTACATACATTTTATAAATAATTATACTTAAATCTAATTCTTAACCATAAAAACAATAAAGGCAATGTCTTAAAATAAAATTGTATTTTTTGCAAATTATATCTATTGACACACCATTGTGAAAAGTGTAGGCTAACCTCACAATTCCCATTGCCTGCATCTATCTGTGAATTCGAATCGTCAATTTATATTAGTAGGTACCTCATACGTTATGGCACAATTATTTGATTTAATGTGGAGTGAGGACAATTCGAAATCGCATACTTTATGCCGAACATTACTTTTTGTAACTAGGTGTCATCCTCTTCAGAAATGATCTGATGGTTCGTAGTGATATAGGAGAGAGTGGGGGTAATTAAGAACGGCGGGTAATGGGGTGTATCACTAACTTTTTATCACGATAGATGGTACCTAATAGAACTACTCAGTTCGTAATTCCGAAAAGCTCGAGATTTTGAGATGCCTACTATTGAGGAGTTTGTCGTTGGCCTGACTCGGGCCGACAACGGACACTTCAAGCATCTCCAGAACATCTTCCGTCTTGTGCACGGCCCCCCAACGGCAGACCACTTCCTAGAGAAGTACTCCTGGAGTCTGTCTGACTGTCAGTTGCATAGAAATCTTGTATTTTTTTACGAAATTTATTATTTTCTAGATATTATGCCGAAGTGAGCAGCTTGTAAGTGTACAAATCGACATTTTCAAGCGAAATCAAAGCTACAGTTATCTCAAAATTGCCGTTCTATTAATAAAACCTTTTTTTCTTTTTAAAGACGGGGTGTGCGCTTTTTAATTCGTCTTTTAAGGTAGGTAACCTTAATTTGAAATATTTTTTTTCTGTTATAAACATATGAAACCATGAAAACATTTAAAAAAATATGCGATATAGGTGTAAAATAAGGTTCTATTGCCGCTAGCGACATCTACAAAAAGCTTTGCCAGATACACCCCATTGGGAACAGTGAGGTATCTGATACTTTCTCTCGCACTACAATCTCCCGCATAATTTTAAAAGATCAGTCAAGCATCACGCACGCAGTACACCGACAAACGCATGATTAAGAGGCAGTTCGCGTTTTTTCACGGTAAACCTGACAAGATATGTTGTATTTAAATTATAAATTTCGTTGTATATAGTAATTGATATTGTATTAAGATGTTGGTATTAATTAACATCATATTTTGTTACCTTCATAGATGTCTGCTAATAGACTCTATATAGTTTAAAACGTACGAAAAAATATATTGCGAGTCATGGCATATTTAATTTTATTAGCCGACTTCGGGTAATTGGATTCGGCGACAAGAGGGTGAATAGCAACGTTCTTAATCAATTGATTGATCATGTAAGCCCAGTTACCGCATATCCTTTCTATTTCACCCTGTTCTCATAACCCAACATGCATTCGGGTAAAAAGAATTTATATTTTTTAATTCTATAGTTTATTTTGAAGAGAGTTGATGTATTTATTATGTAGGTTGATTACCAACGTCACTCTTGCAATGACTGCATTTGTAACTCTATTTTATCATTTAAGAGCATTTGAAATTAGGTGTTTCCAATTACCCCACTTTCCCCTACTGCTGACAATAAAAATGCTATCGTCTATAATACAAAATAAGTGTACAAAATCTAATTGATGATCTAAACACTATACGATAAAGGATCCAATTACCCCACTTTCCCCTACTGCTGACAATAAAAACGCTATCGTCTATAATCCAAAATCTAATTGATAATGATCTAAACACTATACGCTAAAGGATCCGTTAGCTTGGGGTAGCAGAATGATCGCCCAGACCATGACATGACATGGAGTCTACTAGGATGACACCATTACCTTTCGTCATGTTCACATAGCCCATCCATACTTGTTTCATTCTATTCTAATCAGACCTTTTCCATCTGCTTTCTCTCTCAACCTTCCTTATTAAATAACAATGATATCAGCTCAGTTATATGTATTTGGTACATTTTAGTGCTTCAGTGTCAGTTAGCCTGTTTTAACTTGAATCAATCTCTACAGCAGGGCCGAAGATAATGTGATGTGATGTTACTGTTAAAAAGATCAAGGGCATCGCCCAGGGGGAGCAAGATGATAGAAAAACTACGACTTGTAAGTACCGTCAAGAGCACATGAAGTACTTGTTCCTTTGGCGAACAGTACAAAATCCAATGTATAAAGCTTTACGAATTTTAGACTGTACAATAAATAAAATTTAGTTTTTTTTTTCCATTCATTACAGCCCCTAAAACACAGCGTCCTAGATCTCTACTGCTAGAGATGGGCCTTCCAGAATTATATCTGGAGAATTTGGCCCACACTCGCCACGCTGGCCAGACGGGTTGGAGTAAATAGTTATAAATCATATTATTGGATTTTATTTTTTGTCAAAACTCTCTCAAATTGTAGTCTAGCAATGATGAGTGTGCACAGATTAGTGCTTTGGTTGATTTGCATTTGGCTACATCCCTCCCTGTCCCCCTTGGCGACGCCAAGTTACTCACTGGGTTGCAAAATGAAGTATATGTAAATGTTACAATTAAAGTTAGAAATAGTTTAGATTGTACCTGCTGAAAGCTGACCTTCTAAATAAAACTGATGCATTCGACGCCATTTTTAACTTTAATCGTTTCATTTACAAACTTCATATTGGTGCAACCCAGCTACATCGTTCGGTTAGCCTCAAACTTATTTATTAGACGATTGAGTACAGTAGCTATAACACACACAAACTTCGTTACTTACGGAGTATTTGGAGTTCCGTTACGTCGCATCTCATGGCGCTGTGTAAGATCCCATACTTCAATAGTGCTGCCCAATATTGGATTTGGTCTTGTTATTGCGTGTCTCGCAATACTGCTAAAGAATAATTCTATGTATATTATTTTTTAAATTGTAACTGGGTCGCGTGTTTCTTAGGGTTCAGAGAAAAATAAGCGAACCCTATGGATGACTCTGGTGTCTGTCAGTCCCTATGAAATATCTAAATAAACTAATTTTCGATTCCGAGTTCCGATGTGGAACTGATGGTTTTTTCTTCGCTCTGACAAAGTTGTTCGAATTAGTGAGTAAAACATCATGTAAAGTTATACTTCGTGGAATTTGTTAAAGAGCAAGTATTTTTATATTATAATCTAAAATAAAATTTTCTTTAAAATATGGACACTCATACATACCGTAATCAAGTAGGTAGCGAGAGATCGATAATCGCGCGAATGCTGACTTACGTAATTATTTCTCTTTTATTTCGTCTTTCAGCTATAAACGAGATCAATTAATGATGTTTTGTTTTTTTTTTTTTTATTTAATTTTATTTTAATTTCTTAAAGGGCCTTTTGATTTGAATGACATCTGAAGCCTAAAAAAATATTTACTCTTTTGACAATTACATGCGTTTTCCCCTTCTCAACTCTATTATTCCTTCTAGCTGTCAAACACTCAGCAGGGTGAGGCGGAGTGCATAATCGTCCGAAAACGTACTGTTTAAGATCGATTACGTTTTAATACGATTGTGGACTCCGCCTCGCAGATTATAAAGATATATGACAGTGTTCGTAGGTAGATTTTGGACCGTAGTGTCAGTTCAAAATAAGAAACAAACCTTGGTATTTTTTTAATAAGTGATATAATTTATTAATATAAATTAAAAGCTACCTAAATAATAAAATTAAAAATAAACTAAACTATAAATAACAAATGTCCTCTAGAGACGTCCCATCCGAGATAGTCCTAAGGAGACTGGCAACATTTCCCCTGCGAGGCTAATACGTTGGCAGAAATAATTGCCAGCCTTCCTGTCTCCAGACCTTTCTGTCAGCCGCTTTGACAACTTCTTGGCCAAGCGCCTCGCTGACGGTTCCCATGGGCCCATCGTCTCGACCCCAAACGGCGCAAATTCGTAACCGACACCAAGGTTGGCGTATTTGCGCAATTTGAGGTTCTCCGCAGTTCATATTTTTTTAATAGAATTTTCTTATGCAAACCTCCGTTTCTAATTTTGAAACTGACACTACGGTCAAAAATATACCTATGAACACTGTCTATCTATCTATATCCTACATAATCTGTGCATGGAAGGAATAATTGAGTTAAGGAGTTGTTGTGAAAACGTCTTAGAATACGAGTTTTATTGATTTTGTTACAACCACTATATACATTTTTTATACAAGTATTACCAATTAGATTTCTTGCGACACTCTTGGACAGTACCAAAGCCCAGAACCAAGACCAAGAACAGTAGTTCTGATACAAGACCAAGACCATGGCGGGTCAACACTCAAAATTCAAATTAATTTAATTATCAAAAGGGTTAGTAAGTATTTGCTTTGGGCAACACTATATTTCAAGTTCTCGATTCGATAACAGAGTCTGTGTGTGTTAGAGCTACTGTACTTGTATAGACTGTACTGTATGGAACGCTAGAATCCAATACAAATACAGCCAGTTTCTCGAACGTATTTTTGGCTCTTAGTTATTAGTGTTCATACTTAAGTAATTATCAAGTACCAAAAATACGTTCGATAAGCTGGCTGATAGTCTTACGCGATCGATGAAAGTTTTTGGACACTTATATTAGGACGGAGAAGAGAATCTATAAGGTAAACAACTTTACGCGCAATTTGTAATGGTTACTAGTGGCATATTATTAGTTTATTGTATAGGGCTCTCTAACGTGCGTGTTTTGTGCACACAGCATACACGGTGCTTTCTTCTGGCTCGCACAATACAGCATTTTTAAAGATTAACCCAGTGTGAGTGTACTTTTAAGAAATCTAATTTATTAACTTATTAGGAAATAAAATTTCGTACATTTTAGACATATTCATTCATATACCTAATTTTAGACAGAGAAACATGTATAACGATTTTACTCTATTTTACTAAACAAATATATCATAAATATATATAGCGCGGTGGTGTCTCGGTTGTAAGAATGCGTTCCTTAAATCCTACAAAGGTCGGTTCAAACTCCCCCGGCATGTACCAATGAGAAATACACTTTTCTTACGTACATTTGTCATAGATTTACAACACCACCGTTCCCGTGCCTCGGAGAGCACGTTCAGCCGGCGGTCCCGGTTCCACTAATACCAACTTGTGGAATCGTTAATAAATTGTCATAAAAAATTGACATCATATCCTCGCCAAGCCGTCTGGCCAGAGCGTGGCGAGTGTTGGCCATATTCTCCAGATATGTGTTCTGGAAGGCCCAGCAGTGGAGGTCTAGGACGCTGTGTTCTAGGGGCTGTAATGATAAATGATGTATTGATATCTCTAAAATCGCTGGAGACATCGACGAGCTTGCCACTTGTCATGATTAACCTATAGTAAAGTTGGCTAAATGTGAATCGGCTTATTTATAAGCGTGGTTTCTGACCACCCCGAAAGGGAAACGGTCGTGATAATGATGATGATGATAAAATGTCCGTAATTTTATTGCCTAGAAATAATACTGTATTGTGCAAGCTAGAGAGATGAAAAAGCGTTAAACGATCCTAAAATGCATGCAACAGCTGGGATCAAGTTAACACTAGGACTGATACCCATCTTCTTCTTCATCGTCTCACAATGCGTATCTGCCTGGCAGGCAACTCCAGGGCAGAGGCACTCGAAGGAGCTATTCGTGGGCTACTCAGGTAGGTACACGATCAAAGCCCTTCAGCTATGCAAACCTAAATTAAGAACTCTCACTAGAGCCTTAACTAGTCATTGTAAATTAAACAAGCACATGTTTACCATGAGCTTGGTACAAACAGACAAGTGCAGATTCTGTCGCGAGGTGTCTGAGACACCAGTCCATCTCCTCTGCGACTTTTATGCCCTGCATCACAAGCGAAGCACCATCTTGGGTGCTCACAGTTTAAGCCTCGAGAAGGTGCGACGCCTCGCACCTAAGCCCATACTAAGGTTCCTTGAAGCCGTAGAGCTAGCGATGGGAGGTTACAATATCTCACTACTAGTCGCAGTGACTTAGTGACGAGTAGTCTCACCCTATTTACAGATAATAATAAAGATACCCATCTTCCAACCTAACCCAGGTTAAGAAATAATAATAATAAATAATATTCCTACTATCCAACCCGATGCAGGTTGGAAGATAGCACTGAGTTCCTAATAGCCAACCTGGGTTGGATTGGATAGTTAGGTTGGAAAAAGGGAATCACTCAAAACTAGCCGTAGTTCTAAGAATCAAAAGACAAGCATCAAACACATACAGTGTAAACTCTATATAACGAAGATGGAATCATTGTATGAAAGACAAGCTAAACCAACCAAAGCCAATTGATTTCGACGCTTTAGGGAGTTTGTCGTTAAATCGAGTGACGTTACATGGAGTTTACACTGTAGTTATCAACAGTAACCTGTGATGAATCGACGAAATACCCGTAAGTATACGAGTATCACCATAAAAATAGCGTATTGTATCATTTGTATTCTGTCCATATCATCTATGCCAAAGTTTATTTCTATCGAGTAGGTAAAAAAGTTCGTAAAAATATAATTTATATTTTTAAAAAAGTAACGTAGTATATAATGATTCTTAGATTGTATATTATTAAATACTCGTACTTGGGCAAAGGTATTAGACAACTGACTAATTGCTCATAACTTTGTGACATCTAGGTAATGAGATCTTTATAAGACATATTTTTAAATTTACAAGTATTTTATTGTCGTTTTTTTTGTTTAGTCCAATTATTTACTGCACTTAATGTTTTGTGATCAACAAAATTAATAAGCACGTCTAATACTTTCGTCCAATGCGGTCTGTTTATATTACGTTCTTAAAAATGGTATTTAATAATATTGCTTTTTTCGGCATCATCAAACATTTCATGCTTTATTAATATTAGTTTATACAAATAAGAAGTTTAATTACTAAAACATATTTTAACACTGAAATGTAAACCGGTGTCATTGGTAATGTTTAGACTTGGAATATGAGATATATGCTTAAATTGTAACGTCTAAACATAAGCTATGCCATCTTTTTACATGTTGTACACAGCGACGGTGACAATAATGCCTGGCCGGATATATTTTTAAAAAAGTCATCCAATTCAAAAATAACAACAAAAAAAACTGAGAAATCTAAATTCATTGCAATGTTCTCTACATCCCTCGGTCGGGCACTCCCAGCTTTTTTCAAGTCTAAGTGTACTTTTGAGAAATGTCTATTAGCTAGAAATTATATGTACTAGAAAGTGCATAAATTTCCGGATATTTTGAAGATAAATTTTCAAATCATAGATTAAAAGAAAACAAGAGGAAATCAAATTGTGTTATTTTTCTCTGTCAACATTAAGTAAATTGGGTCAATCCCTGGTATGGGATTTTACCTGTTGGGATTCCCTAGCCCCTTCCCGCCTTCAAGTAACTTCTGTTAGAGCTGGTGTTGCAGCGGAACAAGCGCAGATCAGCAAGCGTCGAAAACATGAAATTGCAATAGTTACTTTTTCGACGTTTGCTGTAGAAACGATGGGCCCGTGGGGATCGGAACTTAAAGCTTTTTATAAAGAAATTGTTCCAAGGCATTGACGTCTCTGGTGACAATAGGGCTGGCAGTTATTTCTCCCAATAATTAAGTATCATCATTCAAAGGCGAAATGCACCATTTTTAGCGATTTGGAGGAGCTATTTTTTTTGTAAGTATGTATTTTTATTGTCTATGTATTTATTTTTTTAATTTTGCACCTACCTTTCAATATAATACTCAAGTTGTCCCAATGGTTGGCTAGGATAGAATGTCTAGCGGCATTATAAGCCCGCCTTTGTCTTTGTGCAATAAAGATTTAAATAAATAAATAAATAAATATTATTAATATTAATTTTTAGGTTAAATTTAGATTTTGTTTTAATATAGTTTATTTAATAATGTAATTCTTTTATTTTTTTTAAGTAAATGAAAGTGAAAAGTTCAAAATGATAGTAATATAAACCGAATTGACTTATAGAACAAGTATCATATAAAATATTTGTCAGTTTAGCCACCTGAGATAGAGATGGGATGTTGCTAAGAAATATTTATTTGCAAATTACGAAAACTTATTGTAATAATTTTGTTTTATTTGAGTTCTCTTTTTTTTTACCCATAATAGTAGATTTAATACACAGACATTTAAAAAGTAAACCTGCGCCACCATCTTAGAAACAAAATCCAATTTTTTTAGTGAATGAGTAGTAATCACTATATCATAGATTTAGCATCCTTTACCAAGACTGTGTCTATTAAATTCTCCGTCTACGGATTGACTATTTCTCAAAAAAAACACTTAGTAGCGAAAAATTTAGCCAGACATATCATCTAGTCACTAAATCAATACTGTTTATGTAAAGTTCCTATCAGTCCCTATTTGGGTGTTCGCTAATATAATTACTTAATAATGAAACAATGACATTTCGTCGAGAGAATGGCCTAACAGTATATTTCAGGTACCTAATATACCAGGCGCCCACGGTATAGGCGTTATGCTCCCATCCCACCTACTGACTCTACGTTGAGAGTGGCCCATTGTATTTCAGGTACCTAATTTAACAACCTGGTTTTAAAACACTGACACCAAGGAACCTACCTATCTTATTTAAATTATGAACTCCTCAATCTTATTATTACTTACTATACTTCTATTCTTAATATGTACCTACTTATATCTTAAACTAGCTATTATTATATAATATAGGGTATCTTCTATATTTACAGCCAAAAAATAACAAAATACTAAATTTGGACCACAAAAAAAGGAACTGTGGTAATTTTGACCCATATAAAAATAAAACTCGTTGACAAAGTAAAACTGTGATTAGAAATATGGAAATCACTGTTGAGAATATATCCGTGTGTCGATATTTATTGAAAAGCGATTTCAACTTTTCAACCAATCTGCGGTATGCCTCGGTGCTCCGACGTTCCAACTTGTTGCAATTAACCCATAACTGTAATAGTAAATAAAGATAGATGTTATTTTTTTTTTTTCAAAACGTCATAATATATTTAGCTATTCAGGCTACACTACTCTATATTCGCGATAGCAAACAAATATATGTAAACAAACAGCTGTCAAAAACAGACCAGTTCTACAGAATGCATCTGTCATAATCACGTAATTTAATCATAACAGAGGTCATAACCGAGCTGGGATTATCAAATTCCAAGTGTTGCAGAATTGATGCTTTTCATGGAGTAATTCCCGTCAATATAACCTACACATGGGCGTTCACAGCTCGCGAAAACCGCAAAAAAATAAACTGCAACTTCTGCCGATATACTGCGTGGAAATTATTAGAAATAATCTATAATAAAAATAAATAACTACGATTTTTTCATTTGTATTTATTCAGTAATAAAACTACTCATACTACTGAGAATAATCAAGTAGGTAGTGAGAGGTCGACGATCGCTCGAACGTTGAATTACGTAATTCTTTCTCTATCTATTTCATCTCTCGGCTGTGGGCAAGATTAATTAATAATAACCATTCCCAGCCTTAGGTATTGCATGCTTAGGTAGTGTTTTGTTTCTCAGATGTTTTTTTTTTAAGTATATATAATATTTTTATTTCAAATAGAGGTTTTATTAATGACAAAAAATATTTGCTCTTTTGATAATTACACGCGGTATAGACACAAATTTATTTTTCCATAACTAATCACATTGTAGCACATTATTAAATTAAATAATACCACTTTTGCCAAACTTTATTTACAGTAAAGACAAAAAACTTGGGACTTGGCATGGTCGTCCATCACATCGAAAATACAATATTTAAATTATATTTAAGTTATAAATTAGCTACATCTGAATAATAATTACGATGGATTAGATATTTAAGTATTTTCAAATGTCTGTAATGTTAACGTTAATAGCAAAAAGCACTTAATAATTTAAATAACAAAAACAGTTTGAGAACAAATTGTTTGCTTGTTTACATAATATTTTTTGCTATCTTAAATAAGTTATAGTAGTATATTTCTTTTAACAAACGAGTACTTGTTTCTATTAATCACAAATAGTTGAGACTGGAAAGTCTAGTTTACGCTCGATCCGCAATATTACAACATTGATTTTTTGTAGGTAATTAATTTTGTACTAACAGTAGATGCGACTAAGAGAACCATAGATATATTCACCATAGCCCCTAGGACAATCTTAAACCTCCACTTTTGGAATGGACCTACCAGAATTTTCTAGAGAATTTGGCCTACACTGACAACGCTAGACGAGTTGGCTTGGCATTATTTATAATAAAATATAATTAAAAACTAATATATGAATTTCTTAAAACTGCCTTCGTGGTCTAACGGTTAAGTCCGTGGATTTAGACGCAGAGCTACCGGGTTCGATTACTGGTCGGAACACAATCATTAATTTAATTTACTTGTCATATTTCTCGGATTTGGTACGTTAGACATCGACGACCTTGCCTCTTGATATGCCGGGTCTATAGTAAAGTAGACTTAATGTGATCCGAATCGATAAAAAAAATGCATATCTTACCCGCATAGAATACGGTCGTAAAGATATTTTACTTTTTTATGTATTTCTTGTTAATAATTAGTTAAATTACTTATTTAAGTTTGATCAAAACATTCAAATCAGATTTCTTTTTAAAATTATATATTATTTTTGTAAAACATATTTACGAGTATAATAAAAAGACAGCTTTATAGAACTTATTAGTGCTAGAGCGTGTAGTAATTCTGATAAAATTAATATTTAGAATACAGGAACGCAATTTTCAATGTTGCCAGAAAAAAAATCTTAATCTTACCGGAAATATTTAAAATGGTAACATTTATGCCTTTCGAGGCTTGAAGGGTTTAAAACTAATATCGATTTTGAGGATCCCTTTGGCTTTCCCAGCTTTTTCCTTTGGCTTAAAAGGAATAGTTGTGGAGAAGCCGTTGATAAAACGACTTAGAATACAGATATAAGACTTTGGCAAAAATTGCAAGAGTCCCAGACTTTTGGACAACTCCTTGGCCAGGCGCTTGACTGAGGGTCCCATCGTCTCGACCCCAAACGGAGTAATATATAAAGATCTATACCGAGGTTGGCGTATTTGGCCAGATTGATGTTTATATTTAGTACTCGTTGGATAAAAGACATACCTACTACAGTCATTTAATTTTAGTTTGCTATGCTTTATTCTAATGATATATAATAATAATAATAAATCGTTTATTTCCAATAGTACTGGCATTGCGCTTATGCGCTTCAACAATATTATGTTGATTTGTATTAAAAACTCGCATTATCTATGATGCGTTGCTTAGTATTAAACGTACATGCAATGCAAGTGCTTATAATATTATTATATACAAGTATTGTACTTACGGGTATGTTGGTTTGGAGATCCTCATTCATATAACAAAGATTAATACACTCGCTAAACACAATTAACCACCACATACGTAACAGTAATAAAAATGATGCGACTCTTCATTAGTAACAAGTATTACATGTTATAAGTATTTTATTTAAAGACAAAAGGCTTGCGACGAAAATTCGCTATGAAATCTAATTGTCTAAGAACGACCTTCACCGCGTATCCGAATGAAATCCAATATTTTTATCAAATACTAGCTAACCCGGCGAACTTCGTACCGCCTGACAGTCAATAAATGTCATTATTATTAATAATAAAACAAATCACGGAAAGAAAAAACAATACATTTTGTATTTTTACACAAGCGGATATATACGAGAATATCTCAGCTTGTGTAATAATACAAAATGTATTGTTTTATATATTTAAAAAGCAAGTGACAATATATATACTTTGAAGAATGTATTTTAGATTTTAATCATTAATATATCCAAATCCAGCAATTCTAATTTTGGTCGCCAGTCCTTAACCCTCAAATAAAATACTAATATTACGGTTAAGGAAGCAAGACCTCATTTATTCGTATTGACGCATTTTTTTTTTTGGAAAATAGTTTTACACTATGCAGAGTTGTTGGAGATTAGTTCAATTTTGATTCATAGCGTTTCGGAGCTAAGAAACCAAACTTCGATTTCTGCGCAATTTTAATCGGCCGGTAACTAAATTATGAAGATAAACGATGACGGTTATTACATTTGTGTGATTTAACAAAAGCGATATTGGAGTCGAAACGCACTCGAATTCGCATTTCGGACGCAGCATAAGTTGTTAACCGATATTGAGCAACGTCTCCGATAGCATTACGGTTTACGAATTCGCATGGGCGGTTAATTGTGCATACATAAGTGTACAACAGCAATGCTTATGAACATTATTTGATGCAGCAGAAACGATGACTCCGTTAGTCTCGAAGAACACAGCACAGCGTTATAGACATATGATAAAAAAATACCATATGTAGACCTTTTCGTTTTGTTCTGTTGTATTTATTATCAATACGCAAGATAATTATATACAATCTATTTTTTTAAGTATTCGTGGATGGATAAATCCGAAACCCTGAAACTACAGCCTGCACTATTCACGGTGGAAATACGCTAGGACCTCAACCACCGGTACTATATTGAGAGCATTACCAAAACAGCGTCTAAAGAGGTGAAGCCGTTTTCCCCGCCTTTAATCAGTCTATCTCAGATTATCTGTGGGATTCTAGTATCCTTTAGGATGGTACCTCTAAGCACCTTACATATCAATCAATATCCTGCAGAGGCGATCTGAACAAACTGAGGCCGATGCCACAATCTCTGTAACTCTCGAATTACTGCGGCTTGAATCTCTGTTCTGAATAAGTTTATAGATCCTTTCCCTAGAATCGCATATTCGGATCAAATTTTAATATGTTTAACGGCAATTCGATAGTTCTTGTAGTTCAGTGATTTAGCCATCCACGCAAACCTAAAAGATTCATTCTGTATCACAAAGGAATAAGAGATGCGACCACGATAAATAGCTTTTACTTATCGTAGCCACCAGCATTGCGTATTATTAGTATAGTAACTTACCAAAAATTAAAAATGCTGAAGTTCAAAACATCGAATCGTTTAAAATATCCAAGGTGACATTTGATGTTATCAAACATTTTAATATTCTGTAATTTCACCTTCAGTATTTTGACCATACCATAACTATGATACATAACTATTCGATATTATGATTATATATTCGGTATTTGATCTTTACAAATTTAATTTTCGGTATTCAGATAGATTAGTAGCAGTTGCATAATCATAAAAGGGAGTACAGAAAAACAAATTATTTAAATTACATTTATTATCGAAAACTTTGTCAAAGATCATATCAATACTTATTTGCAGTCATTAATTAATAAAAAAATCTCCCATACACCTTCACACATATTCAATCATTTTTTTATCACAGCAATTTATTATTTTATATTATATTACAGGACAACTTGGTGTACACATTCAAAAGTATATATTTTTCAAAAAATAAAATTATGTAAAAGTGGAATATTAAATACTTGTTTTCTTACTAACAGTATTTAAAGGACAATGCCACAACAAAAAGTTAAATGCCCAGAAATAGCATGTATATCGTCGTGTAGACCTATAGGTATAGTGTATATGTCACATTTAAGCTTGTGAAGAAGCTGGTGGACAGCAGATATTTAACCACAAAAATATATTGAACACCTGTTTTTTAAACATTTCGACTAGATTTCCAGACACTGATCAATAATTTATATTTCGTTCGTATCTCACGCTTCGTATAAGCTTATAGGTAGTATGATTTGGGGCCATATGTCACAAAACCACTACCATCGATGTAAATAGATAAATTAATTCAATACAATACACTGCCGAAGAAAGCTAAAAGCAAAATACTATTAATGCAGTTTTGGAACGAATATTAAGCATAGTGATTTTCAAAAAAAATTTTCTTCGGATTTTAATAATATCATACTATTTCCATAAATATTAAATTTCTGGCATTGTCCTTTATTGTATTACATTGATTAAGTACATAGGAACGCGGCGTCCATAAACATATGATTATTCAGTCGTAGTTATAATTATACCTAACTATGACTAGAATCTAAAACACAATTAGTGTATATTAAATAAATATTTTTTTTAAATACTGATGACTGTTTTCTCATCAAATGAGATTTAAGGTACAAGCCAACTGCATGCAGCAATGGTAGGCGACGCGACGACGTGTCGCCGAGTCGCTACACGTTTCTACGAAATACCTTTCCTATCTACCGACGCATTCTTGCAGACAAGTTTGTCGCAGCGAGGGTACACGTTCGTAGCGGACTGCACGCAGCAGTACCAATTGTACCTTAACCTTTAAGTACCGACTTGAGGTATAACAAACATTATGACATGGGGTGCGATTTATAAATGTCACCGATACTTAATAATAATAATGTAACATAAGTCGTATTTTTAAAACGTCATATGTGCGGTACCAACTTATAAATACTTGCACATTGATTTTCCTTGCACCAAGAAAATATTGCTTGCCGTTCAAATCGCCTTTCTTGTTTCTTATAATAAATATATTTCAATGCTTATAAACTTAATAACGGAACAGATCTTAACGTGCATTAACTGTATTATTGTGATCTTAAAGATTATAATAATAATTTCAATAATTAACTATTCATAACTCAGCGCTAAAATCAATCAGACAACTGACATCAGTTACTTTATTTTCGTCGGACACACGTATTGATTGAATACAGCCGATTAGATTCGAAAACACGAATATTTTTGACGAATTGATGACTATTTCAGTAATCATATATCCGTGACATTCAAAAATAGCACTCCATGTTTACAATATTAATGTCATCTCTTAGGTATTCGGTACAATAAAAACAGATCTACCAGCAGTTTCAATGATTCTTAAATTTATAGGAATATCCAAGTTAGCATGAAAAGAAAAATATTATATTATAGTTAGGATATATCGTAGTAAGTAGTTAAAGCAATGAGACGTAAGTTTCGACAATTGGGTAGCTAGTGGAGAATCTGGATCGTAAAGTGATACTGTTATTTTTCGAGGCAACGTGTTGTTTTAGGGTTCCTTTAAAATTTATATATTTTTTTGGCATAGGAAACAAGTTAAAAGTATTGCTACCACGGAATGCACAGAAGATTCAAGCTACCACGACTATAAAAAATAGCTTTGGGTCGGCGCAGCCATATAAACTTGTAAAGATAACGCGAATTGGATGTAAGTCGCTCGATTGCATGTATCTTCTACGTTTTATTTTTTTAGGTTGATTTTCCCACATTTCGGCATTTAGGGAATCACTTCAAGACCCAGATTACCATTTGCCATCCGGTTGCGCCTCTGGACAAAATTAACGTTAAATATAAAATAAATAAAAATATATTAAGGGTGTCCGAGCCCAGAATTCGACAAAAAATATGCTATAATAAAAAAACACAGTTTATATTAATTTATAAAAAAAACAGTGAATTCTTAATCAAGTGCGTTATTTGAAAAATAGTTTCTTGTAAATATGGTCCCTTGTGTCGTGCGTGTGACAAAAATATTTTTTTCCCTTCCAATAGGTTTATTCCCCAAGGATCTCAAATTGGTTTTTGTTACAGTTGTCTTCTTGATTCTACCCAAATCTCTTACCCAGCAATTTCTTCAGTTTTGAGAAACTGCTGAATAAAGTTGCAGTTCGTAGCCTTATTTTTACTATTTTGTTAAGGTGTCTGCTTATCAAACACAAACTTAATAACGCAACTTGCTCAAAATTAATATTTAATTTAATTGTGATATTACCCGAGTTTGGTATGCTAGAAACATCGACAAGCTTGCCACTTGTCATGATTGGCCTATAGTAAAGTTGGCTAAATGAGAATCTGCTTCTTTATAAGCGCGGTTTCTGAAAACTACGGAAGGGAAACGGTCGGATGATATTTTATTTACCAAACCATAATGTTTTTAAATTTACAATGTGTACAATAATTATTGTTTGACTTATATTTTATAAATCTTAAAATTATATTTATTAAATGAATCACCTAAGACCATCGATCGGCGTTCTGGGCCCCGATTCTCGACTTTATCTTCTATCTTTGTCGATGTCTGGCTTTTTCACTTTTTGACACATAAGTCAAAAGCGGCAGACTTAGGATTCGGAAGATTAGTACCTAGATAAATTATTTAAAAAAAACATGCCACAGCTTTATCACAATCGTCAGATCTGATTTTTTTAATTATTGTAACCCGTTAACTTGCAATATAAATAATTAGCAATATATATTCTTGGACGGAATTAACAATTAATGGAATACGGTTACAAAAATAACAGCGAAAATACTTGATAGAATTATTCTTAGTATATAATGTAAAAATAATTTTAAAACTTCACAAAAACAATCAGTGTTATACTCACTTATCTTATAAATTATGATAGAAGCACTTACAACATGGATGACGAACATATTCAGTATGTACTTTTTAAACTAAACGCTATTAGGTAATTGTAATTTGATGAAATTGTACTATTTTGTTTCATAATAAATTATTTACTATTATTGCTTGCTTATTTGAAACAATAAGTATAACATAAGTAAGATATAGTGAATCGTGTAACTGATATTAATAGGGGGTCACAAACTCAACAAATCATTAATAATTTAGTTTTAAACAGAAACTAGAACTATCCAAGTTCCTAATTTTATTTCATTTTCTTTTCTTACCACTAATTAATACATCTATCAGAGAAATTATTAATGAAACAAAAATATTGATTAATTTAAGTTTGAATCATTTTTTAAAGTTATTTTAGACATATTTTTTTAATCACAAAATATCACTTTAGGTGTATAAAAATGCAATTACCTTTGCACGGTGCTTAAAAGTTTTAATAATATTTTAACACTCATTTACATACACCCTATACCCTAAAATGACGATACCTTACATGAACCCTATATCAAATAATTCAATATATAGGGTATAATCAGTCTCATAAAATCCTTATTATTATTTTTATTTGTTACACCGTAAATAGCACCCTGAGTAAGTATTCATTTTATAATAATAATTAAATATAAACCTACTCAGTCTCATAAAATTCTTATTAATAACTATTTTTATTTGTTACACTGTAAATAGCACCCTGATGTAAGTATTAATATTATGAAAATAATTAAATATTAACCTACTCAGTCTCATAAAATTCTTATTAATAACTATTTTTATTTGTTACACTGCAAATAGCACCCTGATGTAAGTATTAATATTATTAAAATAATTAAATATAATCCTTCTCAGTCTCATAAAATTCTTATTAATAACTATTTTTATTTGTTACAGTGTAAATAGCACCATGATGTAAGTATTCATATGATAAAAATAACTAAATATGAACCTACTCAGTCTCATAAAATTTTTATTAATACCTATTTTTATCTGTTACACTGCAAATAGCACCCTGATGTAAGTAATAATATATAAAAATAATAAATAGGTTTATACTCAGTCTTATAAAATTGTTATTAGTAACTATTTTTATTTGTTACACCGTAAATAGCACCCTGATGTAAGTATTCATATGATAAAAATAACTAAATAGGAACCTACTCAGTCTTATAAAATTGTTATTAGTAACTATTTTTATTTGTTACACCGTAAATAGCACCCTGATGTAAGTATTCATATGATAAAAATAACTAAATAGGAACCTACTCAGTCTTATAAAATTGTTATTAGTAACTATTTTTATTTGTTACACCGTAAATAGCACCCTGATGTAAGTATTCATATGATAAAAATAACTAAATAGGAACCTACTCAGTCTTATAAAATTGTTATTAGTAACTATTTTTATTTGTTACACCGTAAATAGCACCCTGATGTAAGTATTCATATGATAAAAATAACTAAATATGAACCTACTCAGTCTTATAAAATTGTTATTAGTAACTATTTTTATTTGTTACACCGTAAATAGCACCCTGATGTAAGTATTCATATAATAAAAATAATTAATATAAACCTACTCAGTCTCATAAAATATTTATTATTAACTCTTTTTATTTGTGACTCCGTAAATAGCACCCTGATGTGAGTATTCAATATAAACCTACTCAGTCTCATGAAATTCTTATTAATAACATTTTTTATCATTACATCGCAATTAGCATCCTGATGAGAGTATTCATATTTATTAGCACATACATTTATATACAAAGCGAAGCAAGTGCGAAGTGACGTTAAATTAAACTTATATTATATTTTCTTAAAAATTATATGTAATAATTTGGAGGAACGAGTAAAACGTTTCATTATTCAAATAAGAGTATCATAAGAAAATATTACAAAATAATATTTATAAACAATAATAAAAATAAAATTTCACAGCTTTAGAACTAATCAATAAGTTAGTTAGTCCTAATACATAACCGATTCAATTTCTTTTAACAATTCAAATTATTTCTTAAGTACCTTTTATCGATTATCGTACCTACTGAGGATTGACATGACTGATTACAGTTTATATGGAAAATAATCAAATTTCAATATTATAAAATAATAGTAAAATATTTAAGTTTTTTTATTTTACATTTTGACAATGTCAATAACAAGTAGGTACAACAGTTCATAACTAACGTCGTAATCGTGTAACCGATTTTTCGATTATTAACGACTGACGGTCTCATCACTACATTTATAGAGGTAGCAGGTAACTCATATATATAACATGATATACCGCCTGTAGTAATATTATAAATTTTGGGTCTATTTTTAAATTACTGTAACCGAATTTATTATAATAAAAAAATATAAAAGTTGAAAATGGATGTCATGGTATAGAGGTATACTCACAATCATAAGAGATTGTAAATAACAAACAACTTCCCCAAATAAAAACGAGTATATATTTTTTTGTTAGTTTATTCAGTCTTTATTATGATATTTAAAAAAAATGGAAATATAGCTTATCAAGATAAAAACATAAACTTTTACGTTAGGTAGCTAAACATGAGATCAACTTATATTTGGTATTTTGTAACATTACCCGCATAAAAAATCCCAAAGCTAGTAATAAGAATACTTAAAAATACACAATTATCACTTTCCGTTGTGGAAGACGTTGTTTGTACAGTGGTTTGCAATTAATGTTTAGTACTGCAAAGATATACATTCCACATTGGTTATATCCATCTAATCTTTTATCATAGCTAGTTGTATAGAGATGTTGAAGGCATCGCAGCCAAATAGTCGGTGGGATCACTTTGTCTCTAGTAGGGTCACAAATTTACTGATGAATACTTTAAATGACGCTCACGCATTTTATCTAATCACTTATAAGATCTGTAAGCTTCCATCATCTTGCCGGAAATGTCGACTCCACCTTTGTTTTCGTTATATTTTCTCGCAGTGTTGAAACATGGTACAGCAATGTATATCTTAGTTTTTATCCCAGCGCTGGACATTCTCTGACAGGTTAAGCTCCAATACAAGTGGAAGCCATCAGCAATGACATCGTGTCTTACGATATAACTATAAAGTACAATTTTTTTTTTCGGCTGCAGTGATCAATGTTTTTTTTACTTCGTTCGTAGATGTTTGTTATTATATATTGGTATTATTTTCCAACTTTTCGTAATAGGTCAGAAAATGTGGTCAGACAAACACCTAAGTGTATAATGAGGAACACAAATACTACATTAATCTTGCGGTGTTATTGGTTTAGACTGAGATATTCTCCTGCTGTAGATATTTTTATTGACAGGAGCTGGCACAACCGGAGCACTTGAGTCGTCTTCTGACTTTCAGTTGTCACTTTCACGTGCCAAATCTGGTGGCACGTTTTCATCGGAGTCCTTATCAAAATTAGAATTATTGATGGCATCCAAAATAGCTTTTTCTAAACGACGTTATTTCTACTCATAGTTTGTTAAACAACCCTAAAATAATGACATATAAACATTTACTTCTACAGTTCAGACCAGAGCCTCATATTCATTTACTATCATTCATAAACATAAATAACTGTTACCCAGTCATTCAGCACAAAAACAAATTTAAATTAGGTACTTACAAATGTTATCCAAAGCACACGATGCAAGAAAACCTAAACGTTTATTCGCAGCTGCGATCACACTGACGCCCAGCGACGCAAGCTAAAGCCGCGATTCTTTTTAAACGTGTAACTGACTACACTCGCAACCGCGCCACGTTTTCCCCGCCGCCGTCCGCGTCGTAGCAAAGCGTAAAATATTAATATATTATCACAAAATGACGCTAACGAGAGTGCCTGGCCCTTTGAATTTAATAATTACTAATGGAATGGCTATAAAATATTCTTTTAATTATTAAAAATAGGTACAAAGTGCTTGAAATCCTTTTGAATAATAAAATGATTTAAAAAATACGTTTTATGATATTTCAAAAGTAAAAGAAACTAATGGAATTAGTACAGTATCATGAAAATGATACATTACGTAAAATCAGTAAATTATGATTTATTATTACTGCGCTTTAACTAGATGCCGTCTGTGAATATTGTTAATCATGTGCAATTAGGAAAACGTATATAATTTGCTTTCAGTTTTGTTTAATTTAATTGACTCAAATCATTACATGTGATTCTTTCTTATTACCATTTTGCAAACTTCAAACCGTTGCTTGTCCTTTAACTTTCATAATTTATAAGAAATTAGTCTCTGAAATTCGATACTATTTGGAAAAGTTGCCTAACAAAAATAAGAGACGAGTTGTTTATTATTTTTTGAAAGAAAATATGCCATTAACTGAATTCTTCCTTTGGTTCACTTAACACTTTCAGGACCATAAGAGTATGAAACTTATTTATTTATTTTAGTCATGTAAAAAAAGATCATGCGGTATCAAAAAAACAATATAACTAAAACACGACAAATGCAATGGGGTTGAAATGGGAGTTGAGGACATATATGTCCCTATGGTCGTTACAAGTGACTTTTTTGTTCTGAGATCTTTAGATATACTATTTATTAGGTTTATTTTGTAAAAAATAAGGATTTTGTTAAAAACTTGTATAAGAAAAAAAACATATTATAGCGCCAAATGAATTATGAACTTCCAATAACTATGGATATAAAATGGCGCCATGGATGTAGTTGCCAGCTTAAAAATAACAAAAGGTTTGTTTCGAGACTAGAAAATAATTAATTCACATTCAAAATAGTAATAATTATTAAATAATTTGTTTTTATTTGGCTTGGGACGACCGTGTCCCCGCTATCGTCAAAGGTTTAATAGCCACGTTCCCATACAAATTTCTGTGAACAAAAGCCACTAATGAAGGATTCAGTTACCGGCTTCGAGTCATTAAATTGGATACAATCTAGCGACTTATAGGATTTTTTTTATTTTTATAATGTCGTTTTTATTTTAAACTTATAGTTGTCTCATAACAAAATAATATTTAATATCATGACTGGTAAAGATCAAAATACGATTTATCGCCTTACAAAGTAATATGGGTGAAACATTTTTTTTTATGTATATTGTAATGTACCCATCAATAATATTGTAAAAAAGATAACGTTCAGCTTAAAATAACTTTATATAACTTCAAAAAATACATATAGTGTTCCCATTATCTTATTAAAGTTGTCATTCTTTTTTATAATTTAAATATTAAGCTGTTACAATGGTAATGCAGTTCACGGAAAATACCCCGAATAAAAATAGCACCAAGTAAAACTGCGTTACCATTATGAATTAGGGTAGTAACTTTTCACGCATTTAATACTGTTTAATATCTCATAGGATATAGTATAATTGTGTACAATGTTGTTATGACAACATAAATACTTTAAATAAATTACGTTTTATAAATACGATTAATACGTATTACAATACCAGTCAATCGTCGCCTTATAACTAACCCCAGTCTCCAAAAGGATGATTAAAATATTTTGTGATTTGTAGTTTGCTTGTCGCTTAGTTATTTTAGGCACTCACGTCATAAGTAAACGTTAAACGTGTGTTAATTTAATCATGGTTTCGGAAACCAGCGCGTTGTCGCCTTAAAAAAAAAATGTGACGGGATGACCCGTCAATCGTCGCCTTATAAATTAAAATTGTAACGAGCTTTAACTGACGGATTATTGTAAGACACAATGGATTATTGTTATAGATATAAATGTGTGGAACTAAAGTAGCCATCAAAGATAAAACGAGAAATGTCTTGAAGATTATTCTACTCAAATATAAAAATGATTCTTACAATGATCCGCAATTAGAGTCGTCTTATGACTTATGTATGTACCTCATAAGGGTTCTGGGTAATAATATGTGGATCCAGACGAGTAATGTTCAGATGGCTGCTGCGCGGAAGCTGCGAAACAGGGCGGCGCCACGCTGACGGAGTTCGCCACCGTGCTAAATGAGGTTGGCGCTGCGCTGAAGGAGGTTGTTGCTGTGCTAAAGGAGGTCGTTGCCGCACTGAAGGATATGGCTGCCGCGCTAAAGGAGGCGGGCGCCACACTGAATCCTGACGGTGCCACACTGAACGCGGCCGCGGCCGCACTGAACGAGGCCGGCGCCACGGTGAAGGAGGGCGGCGCCGCGGTGAAGGAGGCCGGCGCCACGGTGAAGGAGGCCGGCGCCACGGTGAAAGAGGCGGGCGCCACGCTGAAAGAGGCCGGCTCCACGCTGAAAGAGGCCGGCGCCACGCTGAACGAGGTCGGCGCCGCACTGAAGGACGGCGCCACGCTCATAGAAGGTCTTGAAGCATTACTTGGGCCTGCTAATAATAACACTAACGGTAAAGTAGCAGCTGACCCAGTTCGTGACAAATAATCTCCAATCCAAAGGTAGAGAATAACTTCATGGTATACTTGCCAATATTTTTTATTTGGTGTGCACTAAAGTATTTATTATTATTATGTTTGTCAATCGTCTTTTACGCGTTCATTACTGGACCGATTTAAATTCCTTTAAATTCAGGAATGGAAATAAGACATGACCGATGTCGTATCACCTGAAGGTTTTTTTGCTGTATATCGTACGCGGTACGCTAAATGAAACAGCAAATTTATTATAAAGGTGTGTAAAAAAGGAAATAAAAACTAAAATAACCATTTTTCAACATGACTGACATTGTAGGAGTAGGCAAGATTCTCAAGTTTGGTCACTCGTCAGCAGATTTTCCTAAATCTACTTTTTGTACTTGATGAAAAGCAGAATATACGATTGTAACACGTGAAAACAGTACCAGGACTAGTACTTATCACGTAAATATAAAAGTGATTATTTTATACCTAGATTTGTTAAAATAATTCATACTGAATTTAAAGACTTTTAAACCTCGGTCGATAATAAGGAACACATATTCATTGCATTTTAAAGAGATTTGCCCAAAACCAGTACAGAATTACAGGTACAACTTTTAATAAATAACATTAATTATTTTTAAAAAAGTAAAGTCACGGCCGTGTCCCTTTTCGGGGTGGTCAGAAACCTTAATTAATAAGCGGATTCACATTTCGCCAACTTTACTATAGGCCAATCATGACAAGTGGCAAACTCGCGAAATATCACAAATAAATTAAATATTAATTAAATATATTTATTAACATTAAGAAATATTTCTGTGTCCCGACCAGGAATCGAACCCGGTACCTCCGAGTCTAAATCCACGGACTTAACCGCTAGACCAAGGAGGCAGTATAATTATTTATTAAATATATTTTATTTATTTTTTTCTTAGTAAGAACTTGTCTCTAGATAGAATATAAAATAAGTAGGTTACAAGATATTTTAGTCTTATTTCGACATCTTTAAAGTAAGTACAATGTTAGCATTTGAATATTTTTGTTTTATTTTATTATTATATTATTTCATAAATCTCTACTTTTCGAACAACCGTATCACATACGAGTACGTGCCCGCGGATTTATGCCTGTGTGAGTCTTTGCAATGTTTATTAGGAATAAAGTTCTTTATCATCGACCCTACCGTACCTTATACTTTTTAACACATCCTCCAGACGCGAAAAGAAAAAACACTAAAAAAATCACACGTAACAAAACCTTTCTGAAGGTTTAATGATCCGACCAGATCTTGTAGTCATATCTTTATTTTTGTCTATATCTTCAATATCATGTTTCAGTAACATTTCACATTCATCTCCTTCGGTAGACTTCATCATTTCCAGATTTTCCTATGCCACTTCTTAAGTTTTTGTATAGGTCTTAGCAAAACTCCACTACTTGTCTATTTGCCTTTCGAGTAATTCCATCAATATCTGAAAATATTTCCTTTATCACACCCATAGGCCATGCCACACGTTTCGTTTCTTTTTCTACAAATACCACATCACCAGTTTTAGTTTATACCTTATTTACCTTTATGAAATAGAATTATTTTTTATTTGATTAATACTTGTCATATTTGTTTTAAAATCTCTGTCTTAAATCATTTCTTAACTGATGAACATATTTCATTCTATTATCAAGTGACTTCGCATAAATTTCATCAACTTCACTCTTTGGTAGACTTTGAAGAAAATTATTTGTAGTGAGAGGCACTCAATCATCACATTCTGTGACGTATATTAGGGGCCTAGTTTTGCATTTACTATTGCTTCACAATCACAAATTCTAGTTTGTAGTTCAATAAAATTTACTGAGGCTCTACTGAGAACTCCTTAACAAGACGCACGGGACGCTCCCACTAACCTCCCCTCCAAGGTGCTGCAGGGAGTTTGAAAAACTTTGTCTTCTTAATATTTGATTCAGATGTAATTCAAGACCAATAATAAGCCTTTAAATAAATTATTTATTTCGAGAAAATTTGAACCATTATCGCTGTAAATAATTGTACAACGTCCTCTCCTAGCAATAAAACAACGCAATGCCATAATAAAAGATTCAGTAGACAATGAATCGGTCAGCTTTAGGTGTAACGCACGATAAACAGCACAAGTAAAAAGAACAATGTAACATTATTGTCTACATTTTAGAAACAAAGGGCCCGCTAAACCAATACCACATATTTCAAATGTAGAAACTTGTATGATATTATTAATTCGATTTCGTGGTAGAGGTGCAAATGTTGTAGTCACAGCTTTAAATTTTAGTTTTTGACAAGTGACATAATAACGTACTACGTTCTTAGCTATTTTACGTGATCCAATAGTCTTCATATATAGTTGTCATAAGTGTTTGCCAATATAATTTTGCTTAATATGTAAAAAATATACAAGTAGATGAATAATTATATTAGAACTGGGTAATATTATAGGAAATTTATAATTGTTGCATTTTTCGCTTAGAGCTAATTTTGTATTGGCTCTTAATAACTCTTCTGAGTCGACGTCTAACACAGTGTTTTAGTGCATACGCCATCATAGTATAGAACTTGTCTTGTGTAGTCGGCAATTTGTCGTAGAGTATGTTTAACAGTAGCAATTGCTGACGTTTTGCTTGAGATACAACAAGTCCTCAAAGTTCTCTATAAACTTCGAGTATTAAATAATCACGTGCGAAACGTTATTTTAAATGTTGACCAGCTTTATATTTTTTTTACCAGATGGTGGGAAGATTTCAATTAACGTACGTGCATCTGAACCTACCTCGGTGGCCTGCAGTATATACTTTATTGTCGATTGATGGATCTTCATCGATCTTACGGAATTGACCCCAAAATCTTATCCAATTCTTAACATCCCCATTAAACTTTACTAACTCAAGTTTAGGAAGCTGAAAGTTCCTTTTAACCGCCCTATTAATAGGTTCATCAGAGTGTTTTACAACTGGATTAAGAATGACACTTACAGATCTTGGTTGTCTATCCCTTACCAATTTTTTGACATCACGTGTTATTTCTATCCACTTAGTACGATTCATATTCTATTTGAATCTCCTCTTCGGAATCATCAATTAAGAATAATGATTCAATATTTTTTTTGTCGATGAGATATAAGCGATCGATTTTGACTGTGAGTATTTTTAACCTTGTCTTTACCTATTTTTACCTCCTCAACATCAATAGAATCGGCCTTCAGCATATCTTCAAATTCCTTGATTTTTATGCTGCATAACCTGAGTAAACAGCCTCGCTCCTAGGTCAGACCCCAGTTCACCGTTAACACTATTTACCGCTCTTTCTAACCGACCATTCCTATAATACTTTCCATCTGTAGTGAAAACATTGCTCAGATAGATATAAAATTTCATTTGTTTTAAATTACACAAATCAATTTCACTCGTTCTAGAGTTTCATCATTAATCTTTATCATCACGTTTGTTATACTATTCAAACAAAACTAACTTAGAATTTCTCGCATTCCAACGGAGACCTATTTGTTGTAAATATTGTTCTTGTAGGTTTTTAGGTTATTATATTATCTTCACCTTGCTCTACTCCATTAGTTGGTATAAATTTATTAGTAATTACATTTTCGTTATCATTTATAGTTTCATTATTATTTGTAATTTCTATTATAGGTTCCTGATTGACAATATTTGATGTAGTAGCCTCTTCTTCATCCATTACTCCAGTTTCATCAAATACAACATCTCGAGATCTAATAATTTTCTTAGGTTCACTAAGGTCTACTAATCGATAACCTTTGCTTTCTTCACAATAACCAACTAATATTACCTTCTTGCTTTAATAATCTAGTTTCTTCCTTAGTTCATTAGGAATATGACTATAAGCAGAACAATCAAAAATTAACCTGTGATTCTTTATATTGTTAATTGTACAGATGTACCTATTTTAGATGATCCTGTGACAGTTAAACAAGCAATGAGTCGGGCGGATGCGGAATATTGGAGACAAGCCATTTTGGAAGAATATGAGTCGCTTGTCAAAAATGGTACATTGCTGTTGGTGGATTTGCCGCCAATAAATGGGTTTTTAGAGTTAATAAAGATGAAAATGGGTGTGTGGATAGATACTAGTAGCAAAAGGTTTTACACAAAGATATGGTGTCGATTATTACGATTCTTTTTCACCGGTGGTAAGAACAGCTACTGTATGATTATTAGTAGCAGCAGCAGTTGAAATGAAAATTAATGTTGATCACTTAGATGTTAAAAAAGCATTTCTTAATGGAGAACTAAAGGAAGAAGTTTATATGTGACAACCTCAAGGTTTTATTGCACAAAGACAAGAAGGAAAAGCATCAAGAGCATGTAATAAAAAACTACATGAAGCTTTATGCAATATTATACACACTGTAATTATGAACCATGTGTGTATACAAAAAATGTAAATGGAAAACTAATTATTATTACTGTGTATGTGGATGATATATTGATTTTTAGTAAATGTAACAAAGAAAAAGAAAAGGTTAAATAGTGTTTAATAAAGAAATTTTAAATGAAAGATTTGGGAAAAGCAAAACAACTATTGGGAATGAGAATACGTCGCAAAAATGGAGTTATGTATATAGATCAAGAGCAATATATCAAGTCTTTACTAGAAAGGTTTAAAATGAGTGATTGTAATGCTACAAAATCGCTGATGGAATTAGGGCTAAAAGTAAACAAGTTTGACAATTGTGCTCAAGATCTTCCATATAGGGAATTATTGCCATGTATCTCCAAACATTACGTATTCAACAACGTATCTCAGTCAATTTAATAATTGTTACAATAATGAACATTGGCAAACGGCGAAAAAGATTTTTAAGATATTTAAAAGGAACATCAGAATTGTGTTTTGTTTACAGAAAAAAATAGTCATATATGATTGGGTATACAGATGCTGACTGGGCAAACAAAGGAGCAGTGAGTTGGCAAACGAAGAAACAAAGCACTGTGGCTTTAAGCAGCACGGAGGCGGGGTATATGGCCCTAACTAATGCTGCGAAAGAAGCTATTTTTCAAAAGAATTTAATTTCGAAATTGTTTGGTGACTGTAAGAGTATTAATATTTTTAATGACAATAAGTCAGCACTTGAAATTGCAAATAATTATATCTGTAACAATAGAACTAAACACATTGATGTTAGGTCTTATTATATTAGGGAAACTATCGAAAAGAACATGGTGGTAGTTAAACATTTGAACACTAATGATATGATGGCTGATATTCTCACGAAACTTTTATCAAGGTCTAGGTTTGAAAGACTCAGGTCTGCTTTAGGTTTAGATAGTTTTGATTCACATGTTGTTTAATATAGACTCAAGGAAGTCTTTATTAAGGGGGTGTGTTGTAAATATTGTTTTTGTAGGTTTTTAGATAATTATATTATAAATGCTGGCTGTGTAAATTTGTAGTAAACGATATGTATTTTTGTATGTTCTATTTGATGTTTAGTTTTATATGTCACTTGTAAAAAATGAAGAAAAGGTAAAAAGATTGACAAACCGTTTGAAATTGCTTTTTCTGTTCTAACACAATTACTGCACATACTACTTTCATTTCTGTAATTTCATCCTCTTTAAATTTTGGTAATTTGTCGAGTTATAGAGTGTATAAACGGCAGTTTGTCATCCACCCCATACTCCCAACTTCTTTCTTACAATAATCTTATAGCTATCAAAATTCTATTCTGCTTTTTGTAATATTGCGGAGCGAGAAGACTTGATTAGTACATTCTCTTCCAGGTCTAAAGCCTTCTTGAGCCTCCCATAAGTAAAACTTCAGTCTTCTTTTGAAGGCGTTTCGTGAGAATCTTGTCATACGAGTATATCATGATCGCCAACCTGATCTTTGCACAATCTAATCTAGAACCTTTACTTGCCTTTTTACAAAGTTAGTAGAATACCTATTTTTATGTTAGTAGTTTTTTTAAATATAATGTTATAATAATTGTTAATAGGCAAAATACTTTTTATGGGGTCTAAAACGCCTTAAACTCTACTTTTAAATATTGTATTTAAATTTTCGTTTGGAAACATCGCAGTAGCAAGTACCGGATATCGTCACGTAATAGTAAATAAACAATTAATTTACGACTCTATCATAACTATTTGCTTTTATTCATCTTTCTTTTACTTTGTGCTAAAATACTCGGAATAAATGATCCTAATTAAGCAAATTAACAATTGTGGCAGTTTACAATATTTACAATTATTTGACGTCACTCACGTCAACTAATGTTTTAAGGTAAGGTTTTTATAGTATTTCTATTTTATTTATTTTATTTTATTAATATATAAATGAATGAATAAATTAAAACGAAAATCAGAATGATCTTAGGTTCGCTGATAAAATACATATATGTAATAAAACTTAAACACATATGTTTTTACAATAGACCTTATTTCAGACACTGTACGTTTATTTTGGATACCGTTGTCTTTTTATCAAGTAGGTGTTAATGAAGAATTATCTTGATTAATTATTATTGACTGATATCATTTAGCGTTTTTACCATTTTACCAGTTACTTTTTCTCTTTTGAGCACGGCGGACCAGTTTATTTTTATTATATATTTTATATTTAGTATTAGTTGGTATTGTTTATTTAATATTCAATTTCACTCCGGCAGTCACATTTTTTAAACTCCCAAAGTTTATATGGTGGAAAATACCTCGCCTAGGGTGTCCCTAAAAAGACATATTTTTTTTTTATCAATACGCATAAACTCTATTTTTATATAAATGCAATAACTTACTTAAATATAAAATTTTAGCTTTCTAGCATGATCGCAACCCGTGCCGACTAAGCTTTAAAGTTTATTAATAATCGTGTTTTGTCCTGACATTTCGGTCTGCTATAAAATATATAAATAATAATACAACAAATTAGGTGAACAAAAGTTAAAATAAGATGAGGTAAACATTAATCTTCATATTAAAACATAGAATTATAACAATAAGTAATAATCACATGATTTGCACTTTTACTGACAGTCAGCCTGACTTTGTGAATATTGTAAAGTAACACAGCGAGAACTTGTCGATTAGATCGTAATTTTGCACTATTTATTTGATGACTATATTTTATCTAACAAATACAAACCTTATGTGGATGAGGTCGAGCATTTAGAAGCAATTATTCTCATGTTAAGGCTACCAGATGGTCGAGAAACGGCTATATCAAATAGACAACTGGCACCTATAGGTAAATCACATGTAGAGGAAACAGTTTTAGAAGAAGAAGAAGCTTTTGTAGAGGTTTCACCGGAACGACCAACCACACCAAACATCTCTGTAGATCCAGAGCCACATCCTTACAGAGACAGACACATTCCAATTCGTCTTAATGATTATTGTTTATATTAAATCTCAATGGAAGATCAAAATCAACAGGAGGGGGGGGGGGGGGGGGTGAATGTCGTATCTTATAAAGTTAAAAGTATAATGTCAAATGTCAATTATGACATACTATGTCAAAGTTTTAGTTGAATAAAGCTAATTATTTTCTAATATGGTTTTATCTTATTTATAACACTAGGTACTCCAATAAGGAAAACATTTTGTTTATCACTTCATCAATCTACCAAATCTTTATGCAATTAACAATAGCGAACTAACAGTCTTAAAAATCACGATTGAAAGGACAATTTAAACACGTTACAGGTCGCAGCGTGTTACCCGCGCAACTTGTATGGACAAATTTAAATCGCAAGTCGGCACGTATCGTGTATAAATCGGGCTTATATTTTTTCCTAGACCATTATGGGTTATTACTAAAATTTTAAGAAGGTATGCGTAAAAATATATCAAACTTTAAATTTAAGGGACACCCTAACTCGCCGCATAAAATCTGTACATATCAACTTTAAGTTTTTTATGTTTTAGTGCCAAAAAGTATTTATATTATTATTTTGTTATTTTGAATCAAACTAGGGTTTAGTATAATGAATAAAGGCGGTGGTGGTTGAAAGAACACTTTCCTTAAAATCCTTAAAAGGTCGGTTCGATTCTCAGCATGTACTAATAAGTAAAACAGTTTTCTCGCGTACATTTGTCTTATTCAAATCAGCACGGTTCTCATGCCAAGGAGAGCATTTTAAACCGTGCCCCGGTTCAATTAATGACTTAATTAAAACTTGTCGATTTATTAATCAATTGTCATTCAAAAATTCTCTAGAAACTTCTAGAAGACCCATCTCTCCAACAGTAAAGGAGTAGGACTCTGTGTTCAAAGGCTGTGATGATGATCATGAATATACAACTATAATGAGTAGTGTTAATAGAACGCGGGTATATATATACTCGTAGATACTAACGTATGGGCTGGTAATAGTTGTTCATCAGCGGCGGCGGCATGTTAGGATCATAGTTTGCGTAACATGGACCACGAGGTGCTACAGGTCGATTGAACTCTAACCGCGGCAGCCTATTAAACTTGGAACCTAAAAATTACAAACATGTATCAGAAGTTGTTTAGCTGTAAACTACAGTATCGAAAAAAATGTAAAAGAGTATTGGAATCGATTTTGATAAATGTGGCGAATGTAAGCCAAATTCTTAAGAAATTATTTGGAAAGCCCATATCGTGCTTCGAAAGTGTGGAGTAATAGCCCACCTCCCGATACAAAATAAAACCAAACACACACTATAAAGTAATAGCTTATGGAAAGGCAGATAGAAGTCACTGGAATCACCCTAAAATGTTTGGTGAGTTATATGTAAGTTTCTACTCTTCACTAATGTTGGAACGAATATGTATATGTTAAGAAATGTATTTATTTATTACTAATAATGTATATGAATATACCTTGTTTATTTATTTTTATTATTATATAAGTATTATATCGCGGGGTTAGAGCGAAAACCAACTAACTATTTTTGTTAGTAAATCCCATTTCTTACACCAGTCGTTTATAAAGCTTCTGCTTTTTCCAGTAATAAAATCGACTAAGCACTGTGATGCTTAGTTATGAAGATAGTGGGTTTTAAAAGCAATTAAACGAACAGTTTTAACCAAAAATGGAAATTTAAAAGTAATTAAAGTTGCTAATATTTTTGTGCAAAAAGGCTAACTTAGTTGGTTTTTATTCTAACAAGGCGATATATAATTCATGAAACTGTTGCATAATAAGGGGTATTATACACGAGTGTGTTTAAAAACTTTTTAAAGGTTTTTAATAGTATCACACGAGTTTTTTATACCTATTTATGTGCAGTTTCATACACTAATTTATCTACTCTCATACATTGGGATTGAACCTACTAAACAAAAGATAAAAGTTAAAAGAGTAAGAAGTTTAAGCAAGAATAAAAAAAATCATACGAAATTCTATACAACAAAACGTATTGAATGGCGCCAATTTTTATTTTTAACTTTTTTAAATGACCATGGTACAGAATACATAAGTCCTAAACAATGAAATGGCGCCAAAACCTGGCTTATGACCGCGCACGCGCTATGACGGGCGCTGCCATAAACAAGTAAAAATTGGAATCAAAACTTTTTTGTAATGGAACCATTGCCTTAAAAAAAAGTGTTATATAATATGTATGATTCTATTTTTGAAATGAAATATAACATTATTTTGTTAGATAAAAAGTGTTATGTGATTTTATTTTTAAATTTCAGCAATATGTTCATAAAGTATGTCAATATAAATTCGTTTTGAAGTTTGTAATTCGCATTTTACGATATGAGAGTAGATAAAAAAAAAATTATATATAAATTATTATTAATAAATTCCTCTTGTGTCTCATAGTTGTTTTTTTTATTGCATTTTATTGCGGGCATACACACTACGGTCCATCGGAGAGGTAGTCTGGTGCGTGTGTGGGAATAGACCAGTTTTTGAACCTGCGCAGGCGACCGGCGCAAGATCTAAAATTAATTATATTCGAGTGACACCGTACCTGGTGTACCTGTACGTGTGTGCAAGTACTGCGGTCACATGTGCAGGTCGCGTCAGTTTTTTTGTAGTGTCTGTCCATTCTAAGATAGTTTTTAAAATCATAAGGTTCGAATTTTAATTCATTTAATAGGTTAACTATATTTTTTTCTTTTCAATAACCAATGCTTGCACCATTTTCTTTTCACTGTTTATATATTTTTTTTTTTCCAAACTAAGGCAAGGCCTTACAATGCCAGCGCCTCATTGTCCTCAATCGATGCCATCGCAAAAATAACTGAACGCCGCTCCGGTACACCAGTACATCTCCATACACGCTATCAAAGTCTAGTCTATGTTTATTTACACACATTTTCAAGTTTGCACTTATTGCTAACAATTATAAATTAAAAGCATAAAGGTTTATAAATTATGAAAGTAATACTTACATTCCTCTAATAATTTGGTAATAATATTATCGAATGTCTCTTCTGTGTCATCCCGGAGAGTATTGGAGTCCATATCCTTTAACAAGACAAATTAAAAATTAAAACCGCATATCAGACTTTTTTGATTCATATTGAATTTTACTTGTACCCTGCTAGATAACAAATGACAATTATTTTGCAAACCATGTGTTAATCGTTCGGATACCGATTTATTATGTGTCTAGAAAATAGGACAGAAATATCTTAGCAAACCATGGATTAACTGTTCAGATACAGAATTTTCATGTGTCTAAGAAACAGGAGATAAATAACTTAGAAAACCATAGATTAACTGTTCGGATGCAGAGTTATCATTAGTCTAAGAAACAGGAGACAAATATATTAGCAAACCTTGGATTAACTGTTCAGGTGCAGATATCTTGTGTCTAAGAAACAGGACACAAATATCTTAGCAAACCTTGGATTAACTGTTCAGATGCAGATATCTTGTGTCTAAGAAACAGGACACAAATATCTTAGCAAACCATGTACCTACTCGTATTAACCGTTCGAATATCGTGATATCGTGTGTGTGTGTGGAGGGCGGGGATAAAAACAGTGTCTGGGTCATTTGAATGGCTGTTTATTTTATTGCGCAATAACACACTCCCCATCCAATATTCTGCTTTTTGCTCTATCCAACCAAATAATGCATGGACGTAGTCAGACTAATGAGGGCAGACCAGCTGAGGCTAAATTGTTTCAAGGTGTGCAATATTTTAAATTCCTATCGCTCCAACTTCAACTGCGTGAAGTTGAGATTTAAAATTTAATACATTTTGTTATTGGACCTAATCATTATTTCGACGCAGAAATAAAAGAAATGTACTTACCATGTCAAGCGTTAATAGACGTACTAGATGCTGAACCAACTCTAATCTATGGTTATCAAACTGCAAATAAATAATAGTAAGTTTTAACAGAATGTAAAATATAACCAGTTTACGAATACTAAAATAATTAATAAAAGAAAACAAGCTAATTAATAAACATAAACAATAAGTTATTTTAACAATAATAACCAACTATATAACAAGCTGTTTGACACGGCGCGGCGTTGGCCCGCATAAAACCTGCATTATAGGGGTGATGGCGAATCTAAACGACAGACAGATATATGACCGTATGGTCGCATGTCGTGGTCGAATGATGACGTCATATATATAATGCATTAAATACTTTACCAATGTTTTACGTGACCTTTGACCTTCTATATCTAAGGATACTAACTCGAAAAATAATTAAGATATAGTGTCGAATTTGAAAATTGTACATGTCGAATGCGAGAATCAAACACATAAGTATAGGTATAAACGACTAATTAGATGGTGCAATAATGCAGGATACTACAACCGACAACTTATGTGTGTCATTAACTGTTTTGTATTTTTTATATTTTGGTAAAATTGTATTGATACTTACAGACTTGTCATATGCGTTTATCGATGTAGATATAGATTTTCTCATCCATCCGTCGTGTATGTCCAAGTCGATATGGCCCTTAAAAACAAAGATAAAATTGTTTATACCTACATAAAAAAAAGCTTCTGAATTAATATTTTTATCCACGGAACCTAACTTCTAATTAAGTTTTTTTTTATTAATCAATCATAGATGGGAAACGAATATCCCCATAAACTTTGAGTCTTAAATTACCGGAATACCAAATATTCATAAACTATGATTCTAAAATATTTTAAAAAACATAAATGAATATAAATACTAAAAGACGTACATCTATAAATTGTAGTAACGACTCGGTTGTACGTTCTGTTGCCAAGATAGACAAAAACAAGTTCACAGTTTTGTTGTGGTGATCCAGTTTTTGAAAGTAGAGAAGTTCTCTGTCTGCTTCTTCATTCAACATATTCTGGATTTTTTGGTTATAGTGCTCTATCCTGAAATTAATAAGTTTACGAATTTATTCTTACGTCTTTTTTGAAGGACATGATATAAATTTGTATATTGTATATTAATATAACTGCTGGACAAATGTTTTAACGCAAATAAAATCTAAAACACGTTGCACAAACAAGTTGCAATGCCAAACCCTACAAAATGCAAGCAGTCAGTTGTCCAGTAGGTTTTTTAGAGTATTAGTACTGGGCATATAGAAATTTCAATCTTAAAACAAACTAAAAAGGTATAAATTTGAATACGTTAAATCAGAATATTAAGGCGAGAAATAAAGCAAGTAATGTATATTTTGTTATATCGTATAAAGCAACGAAGACATAACATTTTCAATTTACTTAATAGTTAGTATTAATAATTAATAATTCCCTTAGTTTATTTTGTAGAATAGTTTTAATTTCATAGGTATGTTTAGTTTAGTTTTATTTATAATTAGTTTTTTAATCTATTTTATTTTCATATTTTTGTATCTACTTTTAATAAATATTTTTATTTACTTAATTAAATTAACCAACAATACATTCTAAAAGTTTAACCGGTTTAGTATGTTTAGTTTGGTTATTTTATATATATGAGATATGGCCGTTCAAAGTTGCGAAAGTACCTTCTACGGGCTCTTTTAGGTTAAACATTAACAAGTCATTGGAATCTGGTAAGCTGCTAGTCTTCTGCCAACAGCTTACTCTTTGGACCGCATTGCTGCTTAGTCTTTCCCTAACAGGAGTAGAATCATTTAAATTATTGACGTGTCACAAAAGCCAGCAATAGGTTTACGTGAATTAAGATATTTTGGAACAGGGTGCTTGAAGGAAATCTAATAAACGATATTGGAAATCCGTAAAAAATGATATATATATATGTATATATGGACTAACAACCCCCGTCGACATGACTTTGTCTGTTTGATGACGCAGCCCTACCACCTTGCACACTCCGCAACACTTTCTGATTTAACATACTCCAATTTAAACATATATCTTTTTGTTTGTATTAAAAATTAAAATGAAATATAAAAATACCTTGTACTATACTCGTATACTATCATACCTTTGGGCTAAGGATCGTTAATATGAGAAAAATGCTACATAAAACAAAACTTTTTTTTTATTTTTTCAATGATATAATTTATTTACTAAATCCTTCACAGTGAAATTATTGTTTTATTCTAGCGACCATTGCCAATCTTTTAGAAGACAATAATGAAGTTAAGGGTTAAGTATACTACATTAACTATGATTAAATATATTATTATATAAAAAGCATTGCTCAAGAATTATAAAAATATTTTTTAATTTTAACTATCCATGAAAAAAGACATATTCAGATATTAATTAATTTGTATTGCCAGATGTAAAATTATTTAATATAATTTTATTTGATGCCGCTGGCGTTTCATGCTGATAATTTTGAAATCGGGGATTTGCTAAGAATTCCATAATCGACTTTCCCTTACACGAAGGCTACATGTTCAGTAAATGCTATAGTCCATCAGTTTAATAAATACTCTAGGTCACAATAATTCAGACGATAGTATTTATGACGTGAGTATTGTATGTATTGTTTCGTAGAGTTCTGACTAGAAATGGATACCAAGTTAAAAACTAAAGCTTGTGTGGCTATAAGCTTTGCGTTTGTTTTTAAAAAAAAAAAGATAGAATTGAACAAAGTATTAGCTACAAAGGAAGGAAAAATACATATATTTTAATTTATTATATGAAATTAGACTACATGATGTCATAGAAAATTACGAAAATTGTTTTCGGATACCTCATGTCCTCCTACATTGTTGACGCGATGCGTATAAACGTAATATCGTGGTATTTACTGACCGCGTAAACTAGTGTGTTGAGGAATGTCGTTTTTTATCACAAACTATCAAAAATTCGTGATAAATACTGACGTTTGACAATGCACTAGATTACACGATCAGTAAATATCACGATATTTGGTAAATATTAACGGACCACAGTATTTACTGAACGTGCATCATTCGCCTTACATGGAGATGTAACGCTTTGAGCATAGTGTACATATTTTGGAGTTGCGCAAGGCAATTTTAGTTTTAATGGCTCTAAGGTGCTGGTTAGCGATGCGTCAGATTGCGATAAAACGTTTATATGTTGTTATTGCGCTGTGCATCTCTATAATGCGCTGTGCATCGCTCTTGCCCTTTGTCGCCCTTTATTGCGATGCAGCACCGTGTACTGGAGACTTCCGAGTAGTAATGCCAGCCCAAGCGAAAGAACACTACGTAGCCAGCAGAACGACTACACTAATGTGAACGCGAGATTATAGTTTTGTTAGTAAAAACGATATTGGAAAATATTCTTAGTAAGCGGTCTTTGGCCGCAAGAAAAAACAGTAATTTCAATTAGTGACATAATTCTTTTCAGTTTATAATTGGTAATATATAAATTGACGTCAATGAGATTAGTGGAAATTACTCGAATGTTAATGATATCGCCAGCATAGGCTTTAATGTTTCATTACAGCGGCTATACTAAAATTATTATTATCAGATTATATATCTGCAAAGTTTATATAATATAATATATACGACCCGCCCCGGCTTAGCATGGGTAGCACTAAATATCTATATGACACAAAATTGCCAAAAATAATCTGATCGCTACCACATTTCGTAAGAACCCCCGCGGGGATGTTCTGAAATTTGCATATTTGTATTTAAAAAGCCATTTTATATATATGCCGAAACATAATAGGCAACAATTACCAAGTGACATTTTAACGATATTTGGCTAAATATAATTGAAATCAGCAAAACACTATGCGGCATCCTTTCGTGTAAAAATCGAAAAATAAAAATATTTTACTTGGTAATTTTTGCCTTTCAAGCGTCAAAACAAATTAATGCCTAATTGTAAAATGTATAAATTTTATAAACAATATAAAAATACTGTATTAAACCGTATGTTCACTGAATACGACTTTAACAGGATTATTTTTTTGTTGACATTTAAAATATTTTTACTAATTAAAAGTGTATTGAAACATTCGCTCACTCAGTGCACGTCACTATGGCTAATACGGTTATCTTAGAATGTCACAAAAAATATCGCGCGTTCTGAGTTTGACATAAATATCTCTTACAAAATATACTTGTATAAGCATGCAGATACATAATGTGTTATTTATATTTGTCAAACCTTATCTTCCGGTAAACGCAGTCTACACAGTATCCGTAGTCGTCGAGTGACGAGTTTTGATCCATTCTAACGCTGGACCCGGCTGAGGACAAAACAAAATCATCGCAGAGCTAAACATAGCATCCAACACAGATAACTGTTAGCTTATACTAATCAAACCGCATTATTCAACTATAGCCAATTGGGTCTTAATTAAGTTGTTTTTGAATAATCTCGAACACTTAGTACGAATATGATATGAAGTGACCAAGTTTCAATGATATATAGTATTGATTATCTGATTTAAATAAATAATAGTATAAAAAAAAACTTGTGTAGAAACATGAAATTTGGTCAGCTGCTTTCAAAGATATACGAGTACACGTATTTTTAAATTGTATCGGGTACAATTACAAAGTAAAAAAAACATAATAACTTCCTTTAAATTCGTTACTCAATTTATAATTTTTAAAGCACATTGTTATGAAATGTAAAATAATGCAGCTTGTACACGCTGAGAAAAGTCGCCGAGCCTTTACAAGAACTCGTTTCCTTAAACTTGCAAGACAAGACAATATAAAAAGTGTATGATCGTCGTGTCTATCGCCTTCAAGATTATTTTCTTGTTGCAGTGTACACAGTTCGTGTGTAGAAACAGAAATTATTTTGTAGGGCAGACGACTTTTTTAGCGTGTACAAAGCAGCCTAATGGTTATGGCCCTTAAATTTCATTTTAAAGCAGTGTCATATCAATAATAAACAGATTTGATAGAGCATTTAGCGCACAAGAAATAAAGTTGATTATTGTACACAATTAAATAATTATGATATATCATAGTAAAAAATGCTCTTTATTTACAAGTTTATTTCATATTTTATTATAAATACCGTAAGATAGCCAATTGTAAACACTTTAAGGGTTACCTTGTCCCAAAAATATTTTTTTTTTTTTTAAATTGTCTTTAAAGGACATTGCACAGAATACATCAGTCCTAAACACGTAATTTATTTGCATAATATATGTTCATAACAGAGTTCATAACCGAGTTGGGGATCATCAAATTCCAGATGCTGCAGAATTTGATGCTTTACTTGGAGTCACTCGCGGCATTATAGCCCAAACACGTCGGGTAAAATATGGGAGTTTACAGCGCGGGAAACCGCAAAAAATAAACTGCAACTTACGGCCCCATATTTAAAGTCCAATTTATCGTTTTCCATAATTATTCGCATTGTAGCACATTATTAAACAAAACAACACCACTTTTGACCAATAATATCCACAGTAAATTAATTTACAAAACAAAAACTTGCACTTGACATGTCCACGCAAAATGGCGCGAAGAACTCCTCCCAAAAATAATACTAGCTAAAACTTTTGGCCGCTTAATTGAGTTTTTTTTTTTTTTTAATTTATTTAAATGACATTGTACAGAATACATCAGCCCTAAACACGTAATTTATTTATATAATATAATGTTCAAAACAGAGTTCATAACCGAGTTGGAGATCATCAAATTCAAAGTGTTGCAGAATTTGATGCTTTTCATGGAGTTTTTCACGTCAATATCGCCCAAACACGAAGGGTATACGGGACTTCACAGCGCGGAAAAACCGCAAAAAATAAAGTGTAACTTCTGCCCGAACAACTCCCGCTTGATTGAGATCTTAGTAAATGTTACCAGGGCCGGCAGTCTCGACAGATCGCTATCTTAGCATTTCGGTCGGTAAGTCATAAAAAATGTTGCCACTTACAAAATAAAAAATCTGATGGTCTATATCATTAGTTCAAAAGGACGGTAATATTTTAATATGAGAACTTATGTCATTAAAAACTTAGGCAGCTCCATATTAACTCATTTTATACCCTGTGTATTATATCAATGGACAATAATAGAGTTCTTCGCGCCATTTTGCGTGGACATGTCAAGTGCAAGTTTTTGTTTTGTAAATTAATTTACTGTGGATATTATTTGTCAAAAGTGGTATTGTTTTGTTTAATATTGTGCTACAATGTGAATAATTATGGAAAACGATAAATTGGACTTTAAATATGGGGCACAAGTTGCAGTTTATTTTTTGCGGTTTTCCCGCGCTGTCAACTCCCATATTTTACCCGTCGTGTTTGAGCAGTGGATGGTTCCGCGAGTGACTCCAAGAAAAGCATCAAATTCTGCACTATCTGGAATTTGATGATGACCTCATTAGATCATTAAAAAGAAAGATATATTACGTCAGACTTGGCTGTATGGACTAGACCCTTTGCCTTCCCTATCATCTCATTCATCATCCATCGGGAGAATAGAACAAAAAAAAAAAAAAACAATGGACAATAATATTTATTCCTTTGCAAACACTAGAAGCAAATGCCAAAGTCAGCTGGTAGCCGTCACACGGTAAAACTACGTATATTGATAATATTCAATAGCTTTGTGGACTGTCAAACTTCGTCGCTAAATAGTTTGCGAAAATTGCTAATTTGACAGATAAATTCGATACGATTCCGACATTTTTATGACTAAAGGTAGGAACTTACTATACATCCAAATGGACGCCGTATTAATCAAACTATTCGAATAGACGTGCGTCCAATTATTTAGCAGACTGTTGATCGATTTTCGCATTCAGCGTTCGCGATGCCATTTTCAACAAGATTATGAAAAGCTGACGTCGTCACTGGCGGCGGCGCAACGAAAAATAAACTGAATGGACGCACACGTAATCAAAGGCTGTGACGTCGTTTAAAAAACAATATACGTTTTTGACAATCGTGAACAAATTTTGATTTGGCCGCTTTATTTAAATAATAGGTGATTTACCCAATTATTGACACCACACAATTTACACTGATAACATACAAAACTGCGCTTTATCTTGCATGATAGGTATTAAACATAAAATAACAATCAAACAACTTTTATTTTGCTCTTACCTACACGACATTGTATTTTTTTCTTGTTTTTACGAAAGAAATATGTAGTGTAAATAATTGGTGTGGAGTGAACAGTTGGATGTTTAATAAAAATTTAGACTGGTTGTTAATCTAGTATAATAATAACAATAGAAAATACAAAACCAGTTATTGACAATGAAAAGAAGCACAAACTAAAATATCAGCATGACTGCATACCAGGTTCCTGTGGGATGTGCAGAGTTTAAGCTCAAGCCTATTGTTATTAATTTTCGTTAAGTCCTGTCCGATTGAAATTTGAAAACCCTTGACAGGCCAGATATACACATCCGAGTTATCACCATTATAATAACTTATGATGGCGATAACTAACGTGGACAGTCTTCAGACCACCTGGTACTGGTCTCGGTCTTGCACTTCTAATCTTGGCCTTGGTCTTGCGCAAGAGTCTCGCAAGACCAATACCTGTGAGACTCTAGTGTCTGTCTTCGAACTACTATCTCGAGGACTAACTAGGCCCCGATTCTCGCGCCTTAGACATGAATGTCCGCACGATTTGCTCGAATGAAACTGACAGTTTTCTATGGAGATCTGTCGCCTTTCATTCGAAAATTTCGAACCCACACACAAGTCGAAAGCGCCAGAATTAGGCCCCTGGTCTGACTTTCTTGAAATTTGGAATGGTAATAGATCTTGTTGACAAGCATGTATTTTGATAAGTGTATAGTTATTAAGATAACATGATAATGTAATAACATATCATAATAGTATATGATCATAACGCTTCAATACTAACAACGTTTCCAATGCATAAAAATCGTCTGCTCTACATCGGAAAAGTAGGTACTTTTGGAGATATTTAATAAGGACAGACAGACACCATAGTCATCTATAATAATATAATAAGGGTTTGAATTATTCCCCTCAGAACAAATAAAAACAAAAAACCTTATTCCAAAATTATATATTTTTATGAAAATTGGGAAAAATGTCTTAGTAAGAGTCTTGGGCAAGAACAATACCAACACTAAGGTTAGTATTGGTATTACTAACATATCGGTGGTCTTGCCAACTTATCGGTGGTCTTGCTAACATATCGGTGGTCTTGCTCTCGGTTTTTGTCTTTTAAAAAGCATGAACAAAAAGTAGGCAACACTAATCATAACCGTAACCCTAGCTGAGTGGTCAGAAACTATATTCTTGTAAGTAGCGAGTTCACATTTAGCATAAATTATTAAAGGCCCATCATGACAAGTGGCAAGCTCCTGTCAAATAAATTTCATATTTTATTAATTGCGTCATGGACTAGACCCAGCACCTTCGCAATCTAAGGCCTTAACAGCTACAACAGATGGATTGTTAACATTTGGATTAGATTAGATATGAATTTCTTTTTTTATATTGTTTTATGTTTTAGACATATTTATTGTTTGAATATTATTCAGTTTATCAAACTCTGTAAATTAGGAAAAAGTAAATAGCCGTGTCAAATGTTCATTCTAATATTATAAATGTGAAATAGCTTTGTCCGTATGTTTGCTTAGGCTTTGGGCCTATTAAAAATATTAGTAAGGTGAGTTTGATGTAATTTGGCAGAGATGTTTCTTGGAACCCGGGGTTAAAAATTTGATACAAATATAATATTTGTTTATTGATCGAAATTTTGTGTCAATAAATGTTTCTTTATATAATTTATAGCTTCTCCTGCCTTTACTTTAAACATTGGTGGCATAAATAAATTCGTTTGTGTTGTTTTGATATACAATTATAATGGTACATTTTTAAGCAATCGTGACATATATATTAATTAGTTGCTTATTGCGTAGAAATTACATACTGTACAAATATCAAAAGATTTAAAAACAAATTTCGTTTAAAAGTTATGTATTTTTGGTTGACGAATTTCTGTAATCTTTTCCAGTTTAAGTTGCAGTTGTAATAAGATTGTTTTTAGAGTGGTCTTAAAGGAATCTAAATTAGTTACAATATAGTAGTTTGATGTTATATAATGAATATTTGGCTATTTATTTTACTCACACAATTAGTGCTTCAAAACTTTTTTTTATATGCTAATAATAAATTCGTTAATCATTTTGGTAGTATTATTTTATAACAATTATTATAGATAATAAGTTATTACAATAATGACTAATAAAGCATAATACAAGAATAATAAAATATACCATATAAATTATAAGAATCAACCATTTTCATTTATGCGTGTTCCAATGTCAAACTAAAATTGGTATTTCTCTGTTATTATTTTATGGTTTTGCGAAATGATAAATTCGTTTCATAATACACTAATTGTTCCACAATCTTATAAGTTTCGTTAATTATTATAAATGTTCTTAAAGATGGTAATTATTACTCCGCCTTTAATTCTGAAATAAAAAAATATAGGTACCGCTCAAAATATCGAGAACTAAGAGATGAAAGATATTGTTCTAAACATTTGTATTTATTCTTACGGTAATATATAATAAAACAAATATATTTTTATATTTTTTCATGTATCTATAATTTTTACAGCTTTGAATTTTATTTCAAAGGGTAGAATTAGACGTCAAAAGATGATTTTTTTAAAATAATTTTGAGATATGACACGGCCTTAAGACAATTTTACTGGGTCTGGGATATGTGACTTACTCCTATTACTAGGGCCACATAGCACTGTACAATTTATAACGCGCTAACATTTCTGAGAGTCTGAACAAAATAACGAAACGATATATTTTATTATCATCAGGTGATTAGTAATTGGCTGGACACTGTGTTAGTTGGACTTATCACATGCCTTATAATTAAAAAGTTAAACCTGATCAAATTAGCTTGGTGGCAATTATTCACCCAATTTACTTTGAATAATTACAAGTATCTGTTTGGCAAAAATTACGCTTTATGTGACTTGATGATTACCGCGTGCTTAGCAGAGACGCAGCTGGTTAATATATGTCAAAAATGTAAGTTGTATTTTAAAAGTTGTTTAACATGAATTTATGATATTCACTCAATTTTGTGAGATTAGCGATTAGGTGCACTTTGACAGTGTGGGGAATAACAACATTATACGCACAATGATAAATATGCCAGGACAATAGAAATCGTATTTAGTACATCATAAAATCAAGCGCTTCGTTTAAGGCAACCATTTCCATTCCCTTAGTTATCTAAAAAACTTCTAAATTTAAAGAAATGCTTACCATCGTTAACATCAATACACCTTCGTTTACATCCATAAATACCGTTTTCGGTAGACAAATGATTGGTATCTCGTGATGATGATGCACCCATATTGATTATGTCATTATTTCTCAATTTGTTAATGTTGTTCAACATCGGAGGAGGCTTTGTTTTATCAAATCTAAAAGTAAAAGTATAATAACAATGAGTATCTCCTAAAAGTACCTTAAAACTATGAAATCACTAAATACTTACATAAGTGTAGGACTTGCAGGAATAACAGATGTTCCATAGTTTGAGCCCAAAGTACTCGGCAACAAATTCGAATGTGGCGCCGCTTGATGCACGGCCTGCGGTACGCTATATTGCTGTGGTTGTGGTAAGTGGTTGTTTGCGAGAGAAGGCGCAGAATGGTTAACAATAATAGATGGCGCGGTATTATGTTGCGGAGAATGGTGTTGCGGCGGCGTCGAGTTGTGTTGCGTGACAGGAATGCGCGCCGGCGGCGGGGGAGGCTGCGACTGGTACATGTTGGGATAGTGATTGGACATGGGGCCTTGAATCATTTGCGACTGAGGAGGCAGAGGGCTTTGCATCATTTGCGACTGAGAAGGCGGCGGGCCTATCATCATTTGCGACTGAGAAGGTGGAGGACCTTGCATTTGAGACATCATTGGAACTTGCGGGGCCATTGTACCTTGCATATAAGGTGGAACAACCTGCATTGGCATACTAATAGAATTTTGCATGGGTGGTCCCATGGCACCCTGCATTGATGGACCTTGCATTGGTTGTCCTATCGAATTTTGCATCAATGGTCCCATAGGATTTTGCATCTGCTGCGGCATATGCTGTGACATCGCCTGCATGTGTGTTTGCCCTTGTATCTGTGTTGGCATAGGAGCTTGCACTTGGGCTGCTGGAGCCTGCATCTGTGTTGCGAGTGGGGCTTGTGTTATGGGAACTTGCAACTGTGGAGGCATTTGGCCTTGCATCTGTTGTGGCATCGGACCTGTCATCTGTTGTGTTATTTGACCCTGCATATGTTGCGCACCTTGATGCTGCTGTGGTGGCATATGTTGCATATGCTGTGACACTCCCCCTTGCATCGGCGGTGGCATCATGTGGGCCATTGGAGCTTGAGTGTGCATCTGATGGGTCATAGGTTGGCCCTGGACCTGGGACAAAACAGCTTTACTAGCCTTTGCAGCTTCCATTTGTGCTGCAATTTTCTTTTCAGACTTTAAATATCTTTCTAGGAGAATTGATGGGGTAATATCAAACTTTTTAAAATTATTTTCTTCATCCCGTGATGTATGAAGATATGAGCAGGTGACACGGCTACACCCATGATTCTGATAATCGTGACAGAACCGTAAGGTCTTTTTCATATATTCAATTTCTCGGATGTGCTTAAAGCGACATTGGGTCTGATGTTTGTCGCAGGTCCCCCATATGTATTTCCTGCATATCTGTTCCTCTGCCTCGGTCCTGTCCGTTACTGGGGGTAGAACCGCTGCTGGTGGGGGCGCGGGCCCAAGAGGCGGCGGCGGCACACTGGGTGGCGGAGGTTGCTGAGGAGGAGGCTGTACAGGCGGAGGAGGATCATTTTGTTTTGTGGATGAAGAAACAAGTGTCTCCTTATTCTGATTTTCCATTCTGAAACAACACTTTTCCTATACATTTCAAAAAAACTAATTAATTATAATAATTACTTGCAATATACATAAAATGGCTAACCCGTCTGGCCAGCGTAGCGTATCTGTAGGCCAAATTCTACAGATATATGTTCTGTAAGGCCCATTTCCAACAGTGGAGGACTAAGACGCTATGTTTTAAGGGCTATAATGAAGATGAATACATAATATGAACTGGATGCCTAGCGGTTAAGGCTATAGATTTAAATACAGGGTTCCATTCCTATTCCAGAGCTTGATAAAAGACATAACTGGAACAAGCATTTCTTAAATAAACTCCAGTCAGCAAGCCTGACAATGTTGCAGTGCTGGAAAATGTTGAAAGTGTATCAACTTTAAGATTGTGTTCTGGCTTTACACATCATTTGCTACATACAGAGCATCCATGTGGTGGCCCAGAGCCACTCTTAAGACAACACATTCAGTTACAGCAATTCCAGAGGATGACATGCCTATCAATTGGATTACGAAACATGGCATTGGCTCCACACCGACGAAAACTCTGGAGGTGATACTGGGTATTCCACCCTTCATTTACACCTGACCAGAGGCTAATATATTACTTATAAAGCTTACAAGTCTCCTTGATTGCAGAATGATGGAGATATAAAAATAAATTAATTTATTAGTTATACATTTTTGGTTGAATATATTCTGTATTTTTTTTTTTTTTTCGTTTAGTTACAATAGTAGTTTGATATTGTATAATTATTTTTTGGATATTTATTTAAATCACACAATTAGAGATGCATCGTTTTTTTTTATATACTAATAATAAATTTGTTCATTATTTTGGTATGCTTATGAGTATTCCTCTTTGAATAATGTAAAAAAAATCATACAATTTGTATATTTCTGGGACAATCATAAAGCGAAACAATCTGTTTTTAAAATCATAGATAGAAAGATAGATAAATTCTTTATTGCACAGAAAATAATACATTTTACAGTACATAGGCGAGCTTAATGTCTAAAAACATTTTCTAACAGCTAACCTTTGGGAGATGTGAGCAGGGATTGTGAGGTGCATGACCGCTAATATTTGAAATAAAGAGATTGATTGAGTTAAAAACTTATAACTAAAAAAAGAACGATATTAAATCTATAATATAAATACATACAATACATAGATAACACATACATATACTGGTTACATACTATATTTATATATATATACATACAATAATATACCAATTTAGTCAAGTTATGTAGACTCGTCTTGCTGTTTGTGAAAAAATCATAATTGAGATATTTAAAATTCTAACAAGAAGTTATTGCCTACCCACCTAGCCAACATTTCCCTGTCATGGAATGAAATAGATGAGAAAATCCAGCAAGACAAATGTGAAATATCACTTCATGAATAACAGAGTTGTAAATATATTTTTTTTTTCTTTTTTTAAAACATGCGCTAGCGTACGAAAGCCTATGGGGTGGCCCCGTTAGGCTGCAGTTTCTCTCAGCGGGCAACAACCCGCCGGTTTCTATTTTTACCCTGGCCTAAGGGTGGCCAAGGAAGGGGCTACGAAAGTTGTGGCCCTTTGTGAGCGGTGTCTATGTGGTAACAACGGCACGGGCTACGCCTCGGTCCTCAGGATCTCCCGGGGCAGGCGGCGGCCTTCCGGTGGCCGTGCGTGGAGAGGCGCGATTCCCCGAAGATGGTCGAAGCGGCTGTGGTCAGCTCGATCGAGCATGGACTTTGTGTTGTAAATATGTGTAACAAAATACCAGAAGACATATTTCATTATGTGACTTTTAGTTCTCAACTGTAAACATTTTAAAAAACATACTGAACAAGTGGCTGGTGACAATAGACATAGACAATGGTGATAACTGACTTTATGAACTTTACACCAGTGCTTGATGCGAGTATGTGCATATCAGCAATACGCTGCTTGCCTATTAATCAATAATAAATAATCCTGAAAGCAGTGCAGACTTTTGCATTCTTACTGACAGTATGACCTTGGCCCTAAAAAGCAACTGCATCAACTCTGCGATGATTCTTGATTGCCACCTAGCCCTGGTGACAGTGTGCAGAGACAACAGAGTCATGCTACAGTGAATAAAAGGCCATAGTGATTCACTGAACAATGATGTAGCCAATGAACTGACCAGAATGGGGTCAACAACACCAACAGGCCCAGTACCAACAATCCTCCTACCATTCCAGTTTATGCGAAGCTGGTTTCGACAAAGAACATATAGACTGTACAAGCAGATTTGGTCATCAGCATAATGCTGGATAAAATAAATATCTTAGATTTGTTCTTCCTAATGTAGAAACATTTATTTATTTATTTATTTTTAGGAAAATTTACAGCCTCTACAATAATACAATAGAAATATAGTAACTTAAAGCCTTACAAATTTTCACTGATAGCATTAAGTTAGTAGTAAACACAGCAGACAAAACGTGTTAAAATAATACAATTCAAATACAAAGCCACCACCAATACAATTAAGAGAACAATTAAAGACTAAACTAGTAGAACCATTAAACAACAACAAACAATTCCATTGAGAAAAATAATAATAATAATAAAATTTACAAATAATATCAAAAATATGGTTGTATAATTCCTGAAGACGCAAAGACACAAAACCAACGAAACACAATATATAGTGAAGTAGACCTATCCAAACTTGATGTTAAATATAGTAAATATAGTAAACTGACACATAAAGCAAACAGTGTAATTTGCGTTGTCGAACCTACTCAAGATGCTCATCACAGTACTGGGCAGTCATCAATCGTCTAAGAATCATCGGAGAGGTAATTTTCTCCAAATATTAATGGTAAGGAATTGGAGTTCAGGGAAAGTTCAGTATTATTAGGTATAACAATAGATTTCAAACTGCAGTGGGGTGCTCATATAGGTGCACTATCTAAAAGAGGAGGAAGACAAATTTCTAAGCATTCCATGGATTCACCATGGGGGTGCTGGGTCCATCTTGTGTGGGTAAGAGATGAGAAGATTAGTGTCTCAGGCTTACGACCGACAATAGGCTGGTTTAAAAACAAGGCCTCCTTTTTTTATTTTAATGCTTTATAATTCGCTCAGCGTTCATAATTATACTCCTCTCCCTACCCAACGAAATACTGTATGATTCCGTTAATGTCGTATTGGAAGATCTTTTCATAAATGTATTGACATCAGAATTCTTTCAATAAGTGGTGCAAAGATTTTGCCAAAACTCCTCTAGCACCAACTTCCACTGTGTAAAGCTAAGTCTTGAACACGTAGTATTGTCTTCTGGAATTTTACTGTAGGAAAATGCTGCTGATATTGAAACTAAGTTTATTTTACAAAAGAGAGTGATTCAATATATTTGCAATTAGACCGCTTACACTTCGCTAACAGATAAGTTTAAAAAGAATGATATTCTTATAGTAGCATCTCAGTATATAAAGAAATTGTGACTTGCATACCATAGCACACGCAATAAGCACAAATTAACTTCGCCTCAGTAAAAATAGTAAGTCTTTTTTAGGACTTGGTGTTCATTTTTATAACACATTGCCAAATGAACTGACTAGCTTATGTGTAGATAAAATAATATGTTAAACATTGAGTTATAAGCAAGGATTATTATAAGATAAACTCTTTTATTAAACAAAAATGGCAGATGTGCAAATGTAATTTATTACATTTAAAACACCTTTTATTGTTGGTGTATGTTTACATTTAGGTCAATTCATATGGTATAAAATAGTAATAGTTATAGCAATTATAGCTCTGATGGATAGAATTTGAAACATTGATATTAGTCAGAGAACCAAAGACATAGCAATTAGCAAGCTGAAGTGGCAATGGGCCGGACACATCTGCAGCAGAACAGATGAGGCAAACGGATTCTAAGGACCATGTACTGGACTACACAGAGTTGGACGACCTCCCGCCAGATGACCTAAAGAAGTTGGGGGTTGGAAAGACCACATGCAGTGTCGAGCCCTGGGAGAGGCTTACAACCAGCAGTGGTTAAACACAGGCTGACGATGATAAATGTGACAATACAAATGAGCCTGGGAAGTCTAACTTGTAATAAATGATTTGACTAACTTTTTTTGCATCTAGTCTCTGGGAGAATATTGTGCATGACCTGGGCCCGTCAATGGAGTCATCCTACCTCCTTCAGGTAGTAAAATGTAATGTAATGGTGTATTGTATTTTAGAATGTTTTAACCGGTTTATTAACAAGATTAACTAGTAGTGTGCCTGTGCAGGCCGTGACAGGCTGTCGTGCCATTGATCTTGCCAACTTGTCGAACTTGGGCGAAGACAGCGGATGGCGGCAAGCACCATCAGATGCGACATATCCCGCAGTTGGGCGTCGATTGGCTGCAAGATTTACCGTGGGCCCCAGGCTTAACAGTCATAGAAATCATTAACAAAGGACAAATTGTCTGCTAAATTTAGCCTCATGCCTATTGGCGTATTTTGCTTTTCATAATAATTCGTATACTTTCTGTATAACTTAGGAATACTTTTAATAATATTACTTTGTATATTAGTCAATCCACTGTACAGCGATTCGTAATGTTGCGGACTAATGATGGGTCCACCACTTCCTTGGAGAATAATCATGTCAAACATTGGCCAAAGTAGCTTATAAAAGTAATGGTAACAAATAATCATTTCTATACTCACCTTCACCACCTTGGTATTTTTTTTTAATCTTTGGAATGCTTAATATACTAATTACGGCTAAGAAACAACCTTAAAACGTAATAAAATCAACTAAAATATAACACAATTAAATAATACGGATAATGGCCACAACCATCGCCATGACTTCTTTCAACTGGCATTCGCAACTAGCGTGGCGTCGGTCGTTGGTTCGCAGTTTGCTTCAACCAACTTCAGAAAAAGGTTCCCGCGCTATTGCACAGACTTTTTAAGTGTATGTTTTTTGTTTTTAAAATAACTTTAATGTGGTTATAGTTAGTCAATACTGGTCTTATTTTATGAAATAATAAGCCCCAATTTGAATGAAAAACGATAAACAGTCTATATTTGAGCCAAAAGTTAACCAATATACTTGCTTAGGACTTATATATACAATTATTTTTTTAAATCGCTCATCATTTTAATTATTTTGTTCTAGGTACTTTTAATTATAATCGTAGCTTTATCACAGACCATATAGCTAAAGCTTTATTAATTAATTAAAGTGCCAGCTAAAAAAATTTTTTATACAAGTACCTATTCCTAGGACCAAGTGATACCTGGTCCTAGGAATACCCTAAAAACTATTTAAATTAACAAATATCGAAATCTATTGATTTTTGGCCATACATTTAACGCAAATATATTTACTTCGCTTTCTGTAAGATAAATGGCTATTTGGATTGGCTTATGACAAAGCGTTCAACGCTTTTTTTTCTGAATTCTGCTTTAAATGTATATATTAAAACCATAGAGCAACGCCAAGTCGAACGACTTTCAAAGCGACATAAAAGGCGCTTAAGCTGGAAGCAAAGCAAAGTGATGCCTGTTTTTGATTGTTTCATCCAAAGAGTACTTTTATGTTTCATCGCGGTCATGCATAGGGCTTAATTTCTTAAACCATAAGCCCATCTACAATTTTGTACTGTGGCAATAATTGTTACATGTGTTAAACTAAAAGTGACAGGTGGTCGGTTTTCTTTTCAAGATTAGATTGAATTGAATTGTTGTAAAGTTAAACTCTGAGTAGTTTCCTTTATCTTTTAATTAGAGTAAACTCGTGTTATATTTAACATAACGTCTCGACGACTTAGATAGGCAAGAAAGTCAAAGACACTTAAACCCTCAAGCCAATAATTGCAAAATAATATTATTTGTCATCTATTGCTATTAACTAAATACACCATGTCTAAGTAAGTATTACTCTATTATTGCTATATTTTATAATCTGCCTTAATAGTTTATTGTAAATTAGACTCTAATAAAATCAAAAGTAAACATTTTACCTCTCACCTTAACATGACATTGGCAAGTAACTTCAAAATGTAGGTCAGATAGTAAGTGATAGCATGACCTTGGACAAAGTCAATCAAATCACTTTATTTGCTATGTTAAATATAACACTAATGTTCGCTGAAATATAATAAAACAAAACAGGAGGCCTCATTTGTAAACCAGCCTATTGTCGGTCGCATGACCAAGACACCATTCTTCCCATCTCTCTTTCCCACTCACAATGGACCTGGCAAAGGTCACCATTCTCTCATCTGCAACGCCAACCAATGTTGTTCCTAATCTTTTTTATATATAATCTTTTTAGTTTCTATTTTATTACCAAAATTTTAGTATGTATTGCAAGAAAAACTTATTTATTTAGGTATATTATTAAATATATTTTAATTAAATAAGAAGTGGGCATATAGATTAAAACGAAATAACATCTATAGGGAATCCATCTTAGATTTTGCATACAACCTGACAGTGTTAACATCCCAAGCAATACCAGGCCTTGCTGATTATAGTGGATGATTGCTTCTTGTGGACAAAGGCAATGAATATGAAACCATCGAAATGCATTAGCCTATGTCTGGTTAGCGGGATGAGGCGGAGTTCACAATTGTCCGAAAACATATAGTCTGTATGATTCCATTATGACGGCATGTCTTGAAGCTTGTTCCATAAATGTATTGATGGCAGACCTGCTTAGGCCATGCCATTAAGACCATTCCGCTAAGATCCCCCCAGTGATTATGACTATGTCATTTGCGAAACAGAGGTGTGATGAGATGTATTCTCCGTTTACATTCATGCCACAGTTTCTCCAGGTCAGCATTTTAAAGACATCCTACAACATGTTGGAAAACAGTTTTGGCAATATAATGGGCCCCTGTCTTTCACCTCTTCAGTTGGATTGGTTTCATATGCTGGCCTTGTATCTGGACGGTCATAGTTGCAGTACTACATAGACAATTTTAACACCTCAATGTATCGCCAGTCATCATCATGGAGTCTAGAACAGCTCAGGTCTCAAAAGAGTCAAAGGCTTTCTCATAGTCCTCAAACGCAAGACACAGTGGCAGATTATATTCTACCGTCTTCTGTATAATCTGTCGCAGAGTGTAAATATGGTCTATGGTACTATAGCCTTTTTAAAACTCTTTGTGAGACAGTTTGTGTCTGTTGAAAACAACTTGTAGATATAGCTCTGGAGTGATATCGAGGGTATTCTGCGAGAACCTGTTAAATGCATTTTTTTGATAAATAACCAATGAATGCTTTATCAATTTTCAATGCTTTTGTCTGATTTTATTTATTTTCAAAGGTTAATAGAAATTTATTTATTACCACATGTATCACAAACAAAGTCATAATTGTCATAATGTGTAATCAACTTCTTTTTTACGTTATAGCTCTAAAGCCGATTTTGCTCTCATTGGGCTTGCAGTTATGGGTCAAAACCTGATACTTAATATGGATTCAAAAGGAATAGTTGTCTGTGCATTTAATAGGACAGTGAATAAGGTATGTTATAATAATGGACCAATACTATTCAGTGTAACAAGCATCCTGCGACAGATAGGTGATCATTTCATTCAAGGTGTGAGTGACTATTTTATTAATTAGAGAATTTCCATATATGAATTAGAAGATAATTGTTATAGCTGAGTTTTAGTCTTCACTAGCAGGAGTAGAATCATTTGACGTAATTAAATTATTGATGTTTCATAAATGCCTGTAATAGGTTTACATGAATAAAGATATTTTAACTTTGATGCTTAAAATTAAGATCACATAACAGGAGTATGAAATGTAATGACCCAGCAAAGTTTACTTTCCTTCAGTTTGACTTTATCATCACTATCATATCCCTTGCAAGGTGGTCAACAACCACCTTTTTTTAAAAAGCAGATAAATTTTAGTCATCTTTACTACAAACCTATCATGACAAGTGGCAAGCTCGTCAATGTCTTTACCATACTCAAGAATCATCACAAATAAATCAAATAAGATTGTGTCCCAAAAGAAAGTGGATGGATTTCATTCTGATACTTGATTGGTAAAGGCTGCTCTTAGTACTGATCTTGTATTGTTAACGGATGCATTATGATATTGTAGGGCTCGGTAATAGCTACCTTTAAGTTATGCAAATGTATGTTATTATCAAAATAAATATTTATGTTTAATTTGCAACAGGTGCAAAAATTTTTATCTGATGAAGCAAAGGGCACCAAAGTAATAGGTGCTAATTCACTGGAAGATATGGTTGGCAAACTCAAGACACCGCGAAAAATTATGTTACTTGTAAAGGGTAAGTTAACTACACTATTATATTTACTATCATTACATTGGTATATATAGGTCTGGAATAAACTAACGAATGGGATTACGCTGAATATTGGATACCTACGGAAAAGAACTGTACATTGTGTAGTGCTGCCATAGGAACTGCTGGACACACACTTGTAGGGTGCGTTACTCTCCTAGAAAAGGGCTATTACTCACGCCGACATGACAAAGTCCTAGGTGTTATCCGTGAAGCAGTAAGTCTTTCTATTGCAAGAGCCAGAAAGGGACTGGCAAATAAAACTTTGACCACATTTGTAAAGGAAGGGCAAAGCACGAAAACTAAATGCAAGCCCACCTCGATCCTTGGCGCTGCATCAGACTGGAAAATTCTCATGGATACATTTGAACACCATTATAGGATCCCAGATGAACTAGCTGTATCAGCCTATAGGCCAGACATCTTAGTGTTTTCTCGGAACTTGAAAAAAGTTATCCTTATTGAACTTACCGTTCCATGGGAATGAAATATTCCAAAAGACCACAACATGAAGTCGAATAAATATTATGATCTCACAGAAGTAATGATCAGGAACGGGTTCAAGACTCAGCTTTACACAGTGGAAGTTGGTGCAAGAGGAGTTCCAGCAAAATCTTTGCATCACTTACTGAAAGAATTGGGCCTAAGCAGGTCTGCCGTCAATACATTTATGGAACGAGCTTCCAAGACGGCATTAACGGAATCATACAGTATTTGGTTGGGTAGGGAGAGAAGTAGAATGGTGGATGGTGAGCGTATTATCGCGCAATAGAAAAAAAAGGAGGCCTCCTTTTCTTAAACCAGCCAATTGTCGGTCGCAAGCCCAAGACACCATTCTTCTCATCTCTTACCCACACACGATGGACCCGGCACCCGCACGGTGAATCCATGGAATGCTTAGAAATTTGTCTTCTCTCTCTCTCATCACTAATTGGTAATATTCACTGGTATACTTGTATATATTTTAAAATAAGTTTAACTGCATTTAAAAAATACCTCGGCCGGGAATAAGATTTAAAATGAGTTTATTGTAATACTGTATTTTTTTAAACTGATCAGTAAGGTTGTTTAACAACAACTACTCAACATCTTAAAAAGCTTCACCCGTTTCCAGTAAATATTTAAGCTTTAGCATCAGAGTAGGTGGTCTTGGTCTTGCACACCTAATCTTGGTCTAGCGCAAGAGTCCTGCAAGACTCTTGTTTTGACTTAATATACTCGTATATTTTTCCAATTGTACTAAGGAAATCTTGTGAGTATCTGTCCGCAAACTTCTATTTTGACAACTACTGGTCAGATTAACTTAAAATTGGAAATAGTTTTTTATTTAGTTATTAGGCACACCTCTGTGGTCTAGCGGTTAAGTCCGATTAGGAATCGAACCCGGTACCTACCTACGCGTCTAAATCCATGGACTTAACCGCTAGACCACGGAGGTATTAGGTATAGGTAGGATTTAGGTATAGGCTCACCAAATTCCAAATACCTAATTTATTGAAAACATAAACCTTAATGTAAGTAAAAAGTAAACATTTTTAGCAGACTTGAAAAAGAAAACTGTACAAAAGACTATGTTAATCTTGGTATTGGTCTTGCAAGATCAAGACTGCAAGACCAAGACCAGGATTGGGCAACACTACTCATAGGTACATGGCACTTGAACCTGTGCCCTTTTCTTTTAGTTCTGACAACTCGATCACTATCGCTTAAGAAGGTTTAAGCTTTTTACCCCTCTCCTTTTCACAAACCATTTTCAAAGATTCCTCAAGTCTAAATGTACTTTTAAATACAACAACTTAATAGCAAATAATATTAAGGATATTTTAGACATATTTTCACTTCCATATACTAATTTTAGACAGAACTAATTGCAAAAATATTTTTAATTATTAATATATGTCTAAAATGTCCGTAATTTTATTGCCTACAAAGTTGATAAACTACATTTCTTTCATAATAATAATCATTTATTTTCTTAACAATAATTGCCTTGTTACATCAATGTATCCTAAGTGTTAACAGGATACAATATATTACAAGCAATTAACAAATTATTGGAACACTCACCTCTGTATAGAAAGTATACTCGTAATATACTTCTGGACCACAGAGGTTAGTTTCCATACAAATTTGGTTTGTGCAAGGGAGGGAAATGCAGAAGCGTTAAACCTTCGTAAGTGCTTTTACAATAGGATATGTAATATAATTTCAGCTGGCTCTGCAGTAGATGAGTTTGTTGAGAAACTGATACCTCTTCTTGACAAGGGAGACATAATTATTGATGGTGGAAATTCACAATATAAAGATACGCAACTTTGGTGCGACAAATTGAAATCAACTGGCATTCTTTATGTTGGAATGGGAGTAAGTAATTTTTTGTCATTATTATTATTATAATTTGAAGTTATTCTTGTTATTTCTACAACACCCTCTGGTTTAGTCCGAGGTATGTACTGGGTAGGATTCCAGGCCGGAACACAATTATGATTATGTATTTTATATTATTACTTAAGTATTAAATATATAGGCAAGCTTGTAACTTGTCATATATGCCTAAATTAAGTTGGATAAATGTGATTCAACATCCTAAAAAGTGTGGTTTTTGACCATTTTTCATTGATTTTAATTTTTTTACGACTGGAAGTAGTTGATACATGATGTATAATATGTTTTTTTACTTTTCCAGGTAAGTGGAGGGGAAATTGGAGCCCGGACTGGACCGTCAATGATGCCTGGAGGTCACCCAGAGGCTTGGCCTCACATTAAACCAATTTTCCAGGTATAGTAGTAGTACTTAGTTGACATTATATACTGTTCTGCTCTTTTCTTTGTGTAACTAAACTAAGTTTTTTTAATAAAAAATTGTCATGCAAGAAAAAAGACTCCAGAAGTCCGGAGAGAAGACACGCGTCCTGGCTCAAAAACCTCAGGGAGTGGATTGGGATGAGCACCTGATTCTTGTTCCGAACAACAGCCAACAAAATTAAAATCGCCATAATGATAGCTGACTTTCGATACTTTTAGAAGAAGAGTAGATAGGATACTGGTTCGCGGCCTTCGATTGCTCCAGCAGTAAGGAGACCTGGACGCGGCACAAGACAAAGCAATTCCCAACTCAGAATTATTAGTAGAATTAGACTTGAGCTAGCGATGATGTGGAACTCTAATTGCCGTTCATGTGCGCGGTGAAATGGTGATGATGATAAGCGGGTGTAGTCGTAGATGATAAAGATACTTTCTACCAGTAAGCGGTTTCGGGTGTATAGCGATGCGCGAGCGGTCTTCCGATATACATTGATGGCCTTATGGCGGGCTATCAGCGCGGTGCTAATAAGTGTCCAAAGTCAGAGGTCCACCCTGTCGACCGTAGCGCCATCTAGCGACAAAAACTTACTTTTACGTGACCAATACTAGTGGGCATTCTTCAGCAGTGGTTGTCGAGCTCTATATATAGAGATATATATAATGATAATTGTACATGTTTTAGAAAATCTGCGCCAAGGTCAATAACGGCGAAGCATGTTGCGACTGGGTCGGGGAAGGAGGAGCCGGACACTTCGTCAAAATGGTCCATAACGGAATCGAATATGGAGACATTCAAATCATTTGTGAAGCTTATCATATCATGAAGAATGTCTTGGGTAAGTTTAGATTTTATTTTAGTCTTTATAGTAGTTTTTTATATAACTGTTTTATAAGTGCCTCCGTGTTCTAGCGTCCGTGGATTTAGTGGAGGTACCGGGTTCGATTCCTGGTCGGGACACAATAATATTTATTAATTTAAATAAATAAATTTAATTTATGTGATATTTCTCGAGTTTGGGCGCTAGAGACATCGACGAGCTTGCCACTTGTTATGATTGTATGCCTATAGTAAAGTTGGCTAAATGTGAATCCGCTTCTTGATCAGCGTGATTTCTGACCACACCGGAAGGGAAACGGTCGTGATGATACTTTACTTTTATAATTATTTACAGGTATGGATCAAGGAGAAATGGCCAAAACTTTTGAAGAGTGGAACAAAGGAGAACTCAATTCATACCTAATAGAAATCACCAGGGATATTTTGGCATACAAAGAAGATGGTATTATTTTTATTACTTTCTTTTATTAACATTAAATTAATTGTTTTATATATAAATCAAATTTAATAATTAAATTTTGTGTCCTCGCCATTTTTCGCAGACATGTCAAGTGCAAGTTGTTGTTTTGTAAATTAATTTACTGTGGATATTGTTAGTCAAAAGTGGTGTTGTTTTGTTTAATAATGTGTATAATTATGGAAAACGATAAATTGCACTTTTAATATGGGGCACAAGTTGCAGTTTTTTTGCGCTGTGAACATATTTTACCCGACGAGTTTGGGCTATAATGCCGCGAGTGACTCCAAGAAAGGCATCAAATTCTGCAACATCTGGAATTTGATGATAACCTCAATAACTTATAAGAAAGAAAGATATATTACGTCTGACTTGGCTGTATGGGCTAGACCCTTTGCCTTCCCTATCATCTCTATCATCTCATTGATCATCCATCGGGAGAAGAGGACACAACAAAATATATATTTTTTTTAAATAATGTCTGTCAGTACATTTATTCAAGAGTCAAGACGGCATTATAATAATTATACAATATTTAGTTGGGTACGGAGAGTAGGCACTAATAGTGGTGGGGGTAAATGGATTTCGGTATTTTATTATTATTATTATTGATTAATAGGCGAGCAGTTTGTTTTTTTCTATTTAGATCAGTGATGTTTGTTTTTAGGCAAGTACTTATTGCCGAGTATTCTTGACACCGCTGGCCAGAAGGGTACGGGGAAATGGACAACTGTCAGCGCCTTGGACTACGGTACCCCTGTTACTCTAATTGGTGAAGCAGTCTTTGCTCGATTCCTATCTTCTTTAAAAGGTAATTGTAATTTCCACCTGTCCTTGCGTTATTACAAGCAAAGAACCTCAAATGGCGGAAATACACCCTTATTAAACCATGTGCATTTGTTCCGTTTGGAGTTTTTAAAGCATTTAGTACACACAGCAGTACATATATTATCACACACATAACATAGTATAATTATAACTTATCTAATATATGTACCAATTAGGTGTCACAGCATTCACCAATATAAAAAGAAGAAGAAATTAAAAATTTATTACTGTTAAAACAAAAAAAAAAAAAATAACAGAAACTATCAAATTTACAAAATAAAATATATGACTTCTAAAATAAAATTATACATTTTTCACTTTTTTAATAGAACTAATAAGGAAACATAAAAATTGCACAAATTTGGTACCTTAAAAAAAAACGAAAACAAAACACTTGTTAAATAAATTATAAGCTACTCAAATATTGATGGTTTGAAATGTTCGAGAACTTTTTTACGAATACATTGTAACGGTCATGAAATATGTCTATATCATTGTTGGCACTGCAGAGACTACTGTAGGTGTTGCACATTCGGGATGTTCACGAATGTGAACCTACATTAGTTCTTGAGGGAGGACAGCACCTCAGGAGACAACAGGGCTGGGCAATATATGAGCCAAAAAGATCAGCATTCAACTTGGCAAAACTTCTAGTGATACAGACATTTTTTATTTATTTCCCACTTGAAAATGGATCGCGACATTATGCTATTAATGGAAACAACTGATAGCGCTCAGAGTTATCTACCTCAATATCGTAAGCAGTCTCAGCACAAGGAATGATGTCATTTGTGACGTCACAACAGTTTATGTCTTACGTCTCGGAATGGTTTTAAGCCTGCTTAGGTTACTATTCGTGTCTACAAGGGATGTGAATGACTGTAATAATGCAGACATATATATGTATATATATAATCACGTGATTATATACCTTGTGACTTTGACTTACGTTAGATTAAAATGTGATTCTATTAATAGAAACTAACAACTTTTCCTAAGAAACCTTTTGTCAAAAGTGACAAAAAAAGTATTCTTGAGACAAACTGTTAATTTTAAAATACCCAAATTAAAAAACCCAAGAACAATTGTCTTTACCGACATATAGTTTCTTATGAAAAGTTGTTTGTTTCTATCAATAGAATCACATATAAGTCTAAGGTAAGATCATATAATGTTAGGTATGTCGTTGACGGAGTTCCGAACCAACAAATCCATCCTGGAGGAACTAGAGATAGGACAACAACGCCTTTCCTCAATCGTGCAATCACGCATTCTCACTTTCTTTGGACACGTGTCGCGGCGTGGAGATACATCCATTAAGCGCCTTGTAGTTCAGGGAAAAGTCGATGGCAAGAGAATGCATGGTAGGTCTCCGATAAGATGGACTGACCAGGTTAAAGCAGCAATGGATCACCCCCTACATGAGTGCTCCAGAAAGGCTGCAGTTCGAGACGACTCTCTGCCAAGAGTGTAGCGACTAAGAAGAAGAAGATCATATAAAGTCACCTCTAAAATTACCGTTTTTTTAGGTGAACGCGTGACTGCAAGCAAGATTCTTCCGGAAACATCTGAAAAATTCAAAGGAGACAAGACGGCGTTTTTGGAACACATTCGTAAAGCTGTGTACGCCAGCAAAATTATTTCCTACGCTCAAGGCTTTATGTTGCTGCGAGAGGCGTCTAAGGTAAATAATCTCCTATATTATATGATACAATGAACAATTCAATTATATATATATATTTTATTATTATTACTTAATGCCTTCCGGCATTTTATAACAGCTAATCTTTGGGAGTGTGGCGGGAACATTAAGATAAATACAATTACTTAAGAATAATTAAATACTATTACATAAATACTTACATGATATATAATTAAAATAATATATATAATAAACATAAATACATATTATGTATGAATATATAAACACAACTAATAAATAGGTACTCGTATTATATTACATAATCATTTATGAAAAAATATTAAGAAAAATAAATAAATATTATGATGTACTCATAGTTATCATGACAAATTATTTTGTTTATTAAAAAATTAAACAATAAGTAGATTTTTAAACACATTTATTAAAGGCGCCCGGCCCGTCTAATGACAAGTGGAAGCCTGTTCCACTCTCGAGCAGCGAAAACAGTAAAAGAATCTGAATAGCGTGTTTTATATATATTTGTTATACTGGCACGACATGTGACTTTGCGGCGACCTGATGGTAGTTAAGTAAGGTCTATGAATGTTAGGAACTGGAATCAGACACTCATAACTGACATCAGTTCCTAACACTACGCCGGCTTGACTAGGCTTGACAATATACAATATATATATATATATATATATATTAAATTATAGTAGTACCCTGTAGTACTTGACATATTTATTTTAACATAGTTATTTTAATATTTTATTTTCTGTATTTGACTATATGGCATTCAATATGGCTCTATCATAACTGTATTGATAGTTTGGGCTGTTTCTGGTCTTTGTCGTGTGGTTACGTATTAAGCTGTTTGAACATCATTGTGTTATCTCGTTTACTGTAGGTTGTTACGTTATGCGGGACATTAAAATAAAACAAAGGAATTTAAGCAAATGAAGTTAATATATTAAGTAAGATGAAGTTAACAGAGCAAGAGAATCTACAATTATATAAAGGGAGGGTCGTAAGCCAAAACTTAGCCCTATCACTCTTTATGCATCCGTTGACCGTACGTAGGGGTACCTTCCCTCGGAGAGCCTGAAGGTGGGGACCCGGAGAGCGCTGCCGATCCCAAGCGGACAACGAGGCGTCACGGGGATCCTGGGCGGCGGGGTTATCTTCTTAAGAGAGGTCCCAGCTCTAAAGTCCAGACATAGAACCCTGGAACGCACGGGGAACACGCGTTACGTTCCATCTCCAAATCCACCAACACTTCAGTCTACACCAAGACAAGATACCAGATAGATGGTGAGACTGCAGCGGTGGTGCACAAAATAAATTAAAGTCACTGCACGTGGTCATGACTAGTGACTGCGTACTATTTTCTATTCAATACTTACCCAAGCTCAGGGGGTGACAATATCTCACAGAATAGAAATGTGAAAAATATACTGATTTATAATTAAAGTAGTAATTGTTAAAAAAGCTTAAGCCAGGCTAGTTCGATGCAGCTGTTGCCGCGAGAAAAAAAAGCGAATCCGTCTGACAGTTGTTTTCTTAAAAATGGTGCTTACACAAGGATGTCGTTTGCAGCCGAAAACGTTCACCCTTGGTCATTGTCGATAATAATCGCTACAAGGTAACTTATATTAGTTACAGAGTATTATAAATTGACTTAACCAAGTGTTCCAGAGGGTCCCTACGGTGATAAAAAATGAAAATAAATGAAACTAGGCATGACTGCAATTCGAGCCTGATCCCGAAAGGTGTTTTTACTGGGTTTATTGGCACAAACAGTACTTCCCCACCCTGGCAGACTGGGCAAATTACCGCCTAACGTAGGCCAAATTCTCCAGACAGAATACAGCGGAGTCCAGAACTCGTATTCTAGGCACTAAATTGACTAATATGATTTTGCTTCTTTTAAGGTTCATAACTGGTCATTGAACTATGGTAACATCGCCCTCATTTGGCGCGGGGGTTGTATCATTCGAAGCGCATTCCTCGATAATATTAAGGTTAGTATAGGTATAAGAATAATTTTACAAAAATATTTGAATTTGCATATAAATATGTATTTATTTATTTATTTATTTATTAATTCATTTCCACAGCACATTACAGAACATAAAGGTTAGTATATAATTGAGTTTATACATTGGCCAAATTAGGAAAAACACTTTATTACTGATACTTAGGTGTCAAAGAAAAGTAAACTCAATATAACGACACTGAAGGGACTGTGCATTTTATGGCGTTATAGAGAGTTGTCGTCAAATGGAGATGGAATCATTGTATGGAAGACAAGCTAAACCAACTAAAGCCAATTGATTTCGACGCTTTAGGGAGTTTGTCGTTAAATCGGTGACGTTATATAGAGTTTACACTGATTTATTTTTGTTTTACTGTGAATTTCTTACTTTATCGATATATGACCGCCTCCGTGGTCTAGTGGTAACAAACTTTGCCGTGAACTCGGGAGGTCGTGGGTTCGATTCCCTTCGTAGGCAAGTTGAACATTGTATAATAGTATATTTACAAAAAAAAAAGTATAATATGTAGTTTATCAACCATCTAGTTTCCTTAACAAAAGCCTCGTAGGTTACCACGGAAATAAGATGGCGCTGTGTGATCTGTCTGGAAATATTTATATTTCTTTATATATTTATTTATACCTATAAATATATTGACATTTGCGTAGCCTTAGCCATTGATATCCACTACTACATGTATATGTATTTTTTTACAATATTTGAATATGGATTAATCTTAATAGAAAGTAAAAGTATTATCACGACCGTTTCCCTTTCGAGGTGGTCAGAATATACCACGCTTATAAATGAGCGGGTTCACATTTAGCCAACTTTACTATAGACCAATCATGACAAGTGGCAAGCTCGTCGATGTCTCCAGCGTACCAAACTCGAGAAATATCACAAATCAATTAAATATTAATTAAATGCATTTATTTACATTAATAAATATTTTTGTGTCCCGACCAGGAATCGAACCCGGTACCTCCGAGTCTAAATCCACGGACTTAACCGCTAGGCCACGGAGGCAGTTAGTTACTTAATGTCTGCGTAATTAGTGATTTTGTGTGCACGAAAAATTACTTTTGTATTACCCCTAGTTCCTAATCATGTTCAGAGCGCTTAAAATGAATTTGAGACTGACAGTTGTTTCGAATCAAACATCACGATTTGGATGCTCAGAGCTTGATTTCAATTCAGAACGGTCTAAATTACATTTTTATTCATAACATAATAGTTACCGACATTTTTTAGTTACTTAAATATTAATTATAGATTTGTTTTAGAACTATAACAAGTATATACCTAATACAAACAGTATAAACGAATTACAATATGAAATAATTCAAAAGAAAATCTAATAATAAATAAACTTGAAAATGGCGCGCGACATAATGACAAACAACTGACAGTGCTCACAGCTATCTACCTCGATATCGTGAGCAGTCTAAGCTCGAGGAATGATGTCATTTGTGACGTCACAAGGCTTTAGCAAAACCGATTATACACGTCTCGGAACACCTTTAAGCGTGCTTAGGTTACTATTATCATGTCTTGGAACAACTTGGACAAATAAAAAATGGCGTCCCAATGGTCGCGTTGCTCTAAGGGTAAAACAGATGTTGATATTAAATTTATAAAAACACAAAGTTTTGGCCAATCTCTTTAAAGGCCATTGTGGAACTGACTTAATGCAGTTTTTTTATTATTAATGATTGATTTTTGTAATTTATGCTAATGATTATCTTTTTTCTCTTGATTGTTAATATGTATTGTAATAATTCCAGGACGCATTTACGAAGGATCCTTCCTTGATCAATCTGTTGTTGGACCCTTACTTCACGGAATGTATTAAAAAATGTCAAGGATCCTTGAGACAGGTGGTGTCTCAGGCTGCTTTACTAGGTAATTATAATATAATTTGAAGTTTTAAGTTACAAGGTAACGTCTGAACATTCGGAACGTGTAGTTGCCGTTTACCTGATTTCATGTATCTGTACAAAATAGTAAATTGCCTATCTCTCTTCCTTCCGCGACAAATCTCTTCGCTCCCCTCACAACTCGCTTCTTAAAGAGGGGTGGATTTGTTTCCAGTTCTTTCGTAGTTGCTGCAACAAATCTTTGGAACAATCTCCCGACCAACATTAGGCAAGCTAACACCAGGTCGTCTTTTAAAAAACTGGTGTATTCGCATTTTATAGATAGCTCCAAACCACGGTAGTAAGTTTTATATATGTATGTTTATGTATAATATTGTGTAAATATTTGCTTTTATTATTGTGTATTGATATTATTTATAATATATATAAAGGTATATAAATATGTTATATAATATTTTTAAATTATCCTATAATTATATTATTGTTACTTTCACTTTTATTGCACCTATATTTGTTCAAATTTGTCCCAAAGGTTTGGCTGTCAGAGAATGTCTACGGGCATTACGTCCGCCTTTGTACTTTGTGCAATAAAGTTTTTAAATAAATAAAAAATAAATAATTAGTTATAGGATTTATGTAAAAACTACTGAACGGATTTTGATGAAACTTTACAGTAATATAGCCTATACATCAGAATAACACATAGGTTATATGACGTAATCATCTGACCACGACATGTGACCCTACTGTCAGTTTGTTTAATTCCCCTACACGCCTTAAGTACTGAATTGGTTTAGATAAAATTTTGTAGAGATTTTACTTGGAACCCTGGTCGCGTAAGGACTCTAAATTAACTTTTATCAGGTTGTGCGAAACTTTAATGATTTAAGTTTTGACCGCCTCCGTGGTCTAGTGGTAACAAACGTTGCCGTGAACTCGGTAGGTCGTGGGTTCGATTCCCACCGGGGGCAAGTTGTACATTGTATAATTTGTCTCGGTCTGGGTGTTTATATGTATAATATGTATATATTTACAAAAAAAAAGTATAATATGTAGTTTATCAACCATCTAGTTTCCGTAACACAAGCCTCGTAGCTTACCACGGAAATTAGATGGCGCTGTGTGACCTGTCTGGAAATATTTAAAAAATATATATATATATATATATATATATCGAACTAAAGCTACCTTTTATAAATCTAATTAGTTCCAAATTGTTTTGTTTACAGTAAGCGGCGATATAATAATAATAAATTATTTATTGTACAAAACCAAAAAAGTGTTTACATAGGCGAGCTTAATGCCGTTAATGTATTTTCTACCAACTAACCCTTGTGATTGAGATCTGTTAGAAGCGGGTGCAGACAGGTATAATAAAATATAACATCTTTCATAGGTATCCCAGTTCCTTCCATCAGTGCCGCTTTGTCGTTTTACGACGGGTATCGTTGTGCAGATCTACCCGCCAATCTCTTACAGGTCAGTATTCCACGAAACTTCTTAATTCAGTAATTCCAATTTCTACTATTTTCTTACTTTTGACATATTCTGAGAACGTAACCAAAGTATGCAACAATATATTTCCGTTCGAAAATGTTGTATTTTTTTTATCAATTTATGTATTTACATTATATTTAGCACTTTATATAATTGTAAGATAATTTAGCTATACCCATTATTTTATTACAGCCCCTAGAACACAGCGTCCTAGACCTTCACTGTTGGAGATGGGCCTTCCAGAACATATATCTGGAGAATTTGGCCTACACTCGCCACGCGCTGGTCAGACGGCTTAGCGAGGATATAATGTCAATTTTTAATAACAATTCATTAACGATTCCACAAGTTGGTATTAGTGGAACCGAGACCGTCGGCTTACAAATACCAACTTGTGAAATAGTTAATAAATTGCCATTAAAATAATGACATCAGATCCTCGCCAACAATGTAATGTAGGCCAAATTATCCAGATATATGCTTAGGAAAGCCCATCTCTAACAGTGGGGGTCTAGGACGCTGTGTTCTAGGGCCTGTTATGAAAAAAAAATATTGTTTTTATAATAATCATCATCATCACGACCGTTTCCCTTCCGGGGTGGTCAGAAACCGCGCTTATAAATAAGCGAATTCATATTTAGCCAACTTTACTATAGGCCAATCATGACAAGTGGCAAGCTCGTCGATGTCTCCAGCGTACCAAACTCGAGAAATATCACAAATCAATTTAATATAAATTAAATGTATTTAGTTTACATTAATAAATATTTTTGTGTCCCGACCAGGAATCGAACCCGGTACCTCCGAGTCTAAATCCATTCCAAAACTTAACTTAACTTTGTATTTTATAATAATCCTTTGTACATTTCCTTTTCGACAATTTGGTTTACACGCAAGTTTAGCGGAACTTTCATAGACTTTTTGTCATTCTCGTTTGTCTCATTTTTTTAGGCTCAACGCGATTACTTTGGCGCGCACTCTTACGAGCTGGTCGCGACTCCTGGAACGTTCCACCATACTAACTGGACAGGTCAAGGAGGAAAAGTTTCTGCTACTACATATAACAACTAAAACCTAAACAGTCAGCCGTAAAACATTATAGTAATAACTGATAAAATGGTGGTTCGATTGCTATCTTAGCGACTTAAGGTGGCCACCAAACCAAATGGCGTGGCCACATTCCATTTTTAAACGGCGTAATAGCCATGTTTATTCTGCGCCTCTGCTAGTGCCTGATAATCTGGTTGAAACTGGCTTCCCCAACGGTGGATGCAATTCGATCATCAGTCTGCTAAATATGCACGTCCATTCCGATAGTTCAATTAAAACGGTGTTCGTTTGTATATATCAGAGCTAACTCATCTGTCAAATTAGCGATTTTCGCAAATTATTTAGCGACAGAATTTATCGATACAGTTTACCGTTTGACAGCAGCCGGCTGACATTTTGGAATTCCTAGTGTTGCAAAGGAATAATAAATAAATAAGTTTTTGATGACATAAGATCTTATATTATGATATTACCGGTCCTTTACAACTAATTATTGACCAAATCGTCTTTTTAGATTTAAAAGTGAAAATTTTATTCACGCTTGGTTCGTGACCTATTTCGTTGAACGTACATCAGAACAGCGCTCGAGGGTAAAAACAGCGCGACGGGGAAGGGGAAGAGGGGCGGATAGGCGCGCGCCTATAGCCGCTGCCTCTCGCTTTCTCCCGCTTCTTCTTTCTCTTTCTTTCTTCCTCACGAAACAGCGCGGCGGGGAAGAGGAAGAGGGGCGGATAGGCGCGCGCCGCGTTTAGCCGATGCCTCTTTCGCTCCTTCTTTCTCTTTCTTTACGCGTCTGCAACTATGCGTGCGCACGCAGCCACGCGCATTCATTTAATCTCCATGTCCCTACCAACTACGAAATCAATAACCTGCAAGTTTAGTTATCACTTTTGCAGGACGTCCCTTTATTGACTTACCGACTGAAATCTTGACTGCGATCATTAATAAATGTCGAGACTGCCCCTGGCGTTGCTCCTATAATAGTGATCGAGTAAAATAAATTAAAAAAAAGTAATATCACGTTTTATGAATGCCACATAATTTAATTAACATGTGGTAGGCGGACTGATGGTGGTAAATTGCCCAGTCTCCCGTTATTGGGAAGTATCCACCGTTCGTGCCGATAAACCCAGTAAAGTGTATCACACGTTTTGGGATTAGGCTCGAATTGCCGCCATGTCCAGTCAAGCCGGCATAGTTTTAGGGACTTATGTCAGTCATGAGTGTCTGATTTCAGTTGCTAACATTCATTGACTTTTTTTTACATGGCATTTTTGATATCAAAATCAGCACTGGGTAACTGTTAACTATACAATTATAGTGTTTTGCGGCTGTATTTATTTTGTTTTAATTTATTAAGCATAAACATTTTTATATTTTTTTATTGTATGTTGTTGGTAAATGTTTGCAATTTGAATAAATATAATCTTAGATTTGGGTGTGCTATTGAAAAAACCGGCTTGATATTAAAGTACAACTTTATAACTATGAAAAAAAATATATAAACCTAATAAAATAAACTATAAAAAATAACGTCTTCTAGATATGCCCCAGAATAAACTATTGAATTTTGAACCATACAAGAGTGAACATAACTGCGAGTGAATTGCGAAGTGACAGTTTATATACGAAGTGACTTAATATGCCCTTACTCTAGATTAATATGGTATTCTATTGATAGAAACAAACAACTTTTTCTTTGAAACCATATGTCGTAAGTGACAAATTTATTTGGCTTCAACATAAAAATAACAATTTAAAATTTAACAGTATGTATGGTAAAGCCATTAAATTTTTCTCATTATAGAATAGAATAACATATTAGCCTAGAGTAAGACCATACAAAATTATGTGTCGGCCGGGCAACCTCTTTCGATGACATTAGTTTTTTTTATTTTGTATAAGGCATTGGTATTTAGATCCGATAAATAATTGGTTCCGATTTGCGTAACTATTTCCATTAACATTCCATTTTGAAATTTACCCTGCAGTTGCTATTTAATAATAAGTTTGGTTGAAAATACGAATATTTTTAAATGGTGCTATGAGCTTATTAATTTAGGTTTTAATTTATATAATTAATTTTAATTTTATTTAAAAGTGATGTTTGGGGAACAATAATTGTTTATTAGTATATGTCGTAGTAACAGCACACGCCTGGTTTTTAAAAACGATGACGTCATCATCAATGCTAACGTCATGGTCGTGGTAGAAAGTAAAACAATAGAGGGTTAAACTATTGAATAACAACGAAGGATCATTTAACTTGAGTATATTCAGTTGCACAGCTTGACTTAGATTTAGAGCTCAGCAGTCGTAATCCATTACTTAAGCGCAAACGTTATATTGTCCTAGTGAATTCTGTTATTTACTACCACTTTTAGCCCGAGTTTTTCCGATTATAGCCGACCTTACGTCAAAATAGCGTTTTCCACTATTTCAAAGGTCACCCATGGAGTTGCTATTTCAAAATCATTGGGAAAACGTAAATTGAATACTTAAATTGTCCGCCGCGAATTTATAATAAAGTAAACAACATTTATATTAATTAAACTAAGATTATATATTTACATTAAACGTAGTTTTATAACAAACAAAACAAAAATATAATAGTATTTTTTTAAATGAACGCATCGTAACGTTATTTTGATATTTGTAGTGGAAACCTTTATACGAGAATACCAATTTTAATAGTGTTTTACACTGACAATTACGCTATTTAAGTGATTCCACTATATAACGTTGGCGCTTAAGTAACAGAATAGGGCTCCAGTTCATTTCCACAGTCGCAACGTTCGATTTCTGGCTATTGTAACGCGCCATAAAATGAAGGTTTGTTATTGGTCCAATTACAAACCGTGGGAATTATCGTTAACCAATCAGAAATCAAATTACGAATGTTGCCACTAAGAACTAAATTGAATACATTCAAGTCCGAATACATTGATACCAAAGTAGTACTCGTATTCGTACTTTATTATTAACTTCACTCTCTAACTCTATTCAATTATTACTTTAAATTGAGCTTACAAGTTTCATTCGAATACCGAATAAACTTAAACAATATACGATTTGAGATTATCTGTTGTTTTCTTATAACTTAAACCGTGTCACGTCGCTGTTACGCCGATATATATGTATTGTATATTATATGTTTTGTTACGCTTTAAGGTACTTAATTTTGCATGTATTTTTATATATTTACATTCCAACCAGAAGACTTGGAAATTTAATAGATGTTACAAGTCAATATTGTATTTTAATTCTATGAGTTTTTTTTTTAAGATTCATAGCCATTACTTAGCACTTCTTATGTCGGATTTCTTAAGGTAATCAATAATATATCGAACGTCAGATACGAGATCAAGCTCGACTTTTAAAGTGACAAGCCAACTACCATTCTAACGCGAATAAGATAGAGCGGGCATTTATTTTTATACAAAATGTTTTTTACATTATTGTGTTAAATTGACGCAAGGTTCTCTTATCGAACAAGAACGTTTCTGACACTTTCGTAGCACGCAAGTCAGCATATTGTCCGTGAACAAAATAATATAAACAGTTTATAATTTCATGTAGAACATGACTTTAACCGGAAATTCAAAAACCTTCTTGTCCTGTCTTGTTAGATATTTAATGTACTAATATGATATTCTATTGATAGAAATAAACAACTTTTCCTAAGAAACAAAAAAAAAGTTGGAGACTTTGTATGGAGAAGTAGAAAAAAAATGTCACATATCATTTCTTAGAAAAAGTTGTTTTTTTCTATCAATAGAAAGTGTAGGACTTGGTAGAGTATATTTACACGAAAACATACTAAAGTATAGTAGCAGAGTTGCTAAGTAGACGAATATAGTTACTCGACTTGGCTAAGTCCAGTCTTATGTACTTAGAACTATCAAAACGACTTGTTCCTCAATAAAATAATACAAAAACATTTTTTTAATTTGTTAATTTTAAAATTTATATTTTGTATTTTTGGTATAATAAATATTATTAAAATAAATGTTTTATTATTTCATTTGTAACCTTTGTTATAGAAGTATCATCACGTCCGTTTCCCTTCCGGGGTGGTCAGAAACCACGCTTATAAAGAAGCGTATTCATATTTAGCCAACTTTACTATAGACCCATCATGACAAGTGGCAAGCTCGTCGATGTCTCTAGCGTACCAAACTCGAGAAATACCCCAAATAAATTAAATAATAATTAAATTTATTTATTTAAATTAGTAAATATTATTGTGTTTCGTCCAGGAATCGAACCCGGTCTAAATTCACGGACTTAACCGCTAGACCACGGAGGCAACCTTTGTTATGGTTTTTATACGGAGTGACTTTGTATGGCCTTACGTTAGAGTAATAAATGGTTCTATTGATAGAAACCTATGTCTGAAATATTTTTTCGTACAAATTGGCTATTTGAAAATAACAGTTATGTTATATATATATATGTTAATAATACAAGGGCATAATACGAAAAAGTATTTTTTTGGGAAATAGCGTTTAAAAATTCTGGATTCTTACATTTCAGCTTATTTTTCGAGTAATTTGCTTATTATTTAAATTGTAAATGTCATACTCTGCAGATTTGTTCTTTGATAACTACATTATTACATAAAAAATTACAAGATAAACTTAGGTAGATAATTCCATATTGTGCCCTTAGTATTAACATCACACTATACAAAAATCTTGTCTTTAGCCCTTATATTATTAAGGCTGCGTTATAGTTTGTTACGAAAAGTTGTTTTTTCTATCAATAGAATAACATATTAGTCTTAACTTGAGACCATACAGAATCACCCCGTATACTGTGTGGGTAAGAAATAACTTCCATTTTGTTTTTATCTGTGAACTAGCTAATAGTCCGAAACCAAATATTTGAAAAAAAAAGGCTTAAATTGTTCTTTGTGGCCTTATGACAAATAATATAATTGGTAGGTATACTCAATAAAAAATTGGTAATTAATGACAAGTACGTATTTTATTATTTATGCCTAAAAGTTAACTCTATGAAAAGCTCTATTAACAGTAAAGACGAATTGCCAGTTCAAGCAGAGGCTCTTAATTTCTGCAGTTAGCAGATCCACTCGTTTTCAGTACCTGTGGCTGTGGCCAACCGGTCGATCGCAACTATTAGACCCGTCGATCGTGGCAAGGCAAAAAATATAAATGCGTAGAGCGGGCCTAGACAACTAGGAGGAACGGAGGTGTAGAACAGCCTGTATTTAAAAAATACCTAAGATTAACCCCACAGATAAGCCTAAATATTATGAAGTTTAATTTTATCTGACTTATGTCGTAATAAGTAATGGAACTGATTGCTGTTTAGTTATCAGCAGGGCTTAAATTAGCCTGCCCATTGGGGGTTCAGTAGGTAGTTGGGTTTTTATGGTATTTAAATAAGAACCAAGTATTATAAAATCTTAACACTAAAGTGTGCTTACAAAAGCTATTAGACTTGTACTTACGTAGGCATATCAAATTATTACCGCGACGAACTTGATTCATTAAATGACATGACATTTCGTAATGTCAACAAATTAATATCACATTTTTATTTATTTCAAATTAAGTACGACACTGAGATAAGGAGACGCCAATATGTAAACACTCGCAAGGTTTCGATCATAATTTTCTAGATGAACCCTATAAATAAGTATATCTTTTCTAATCGTGTAATAAATCATACATTTCTACAGTTATATCACGGTGTGCCATTCATAATTAATAATATTAATTGTTTAGTTGTGATTTGGATGTTTGGAAGAAATGGCTGCGCCCGTATGTGCCATCGTCACTACGACTATCGGTGCTGTTCTAATAGTTTTTTTTGGCATTTTAGGATATGTTATCATTCCTAGCATTGTGCGTAACATGGTCGCAGACGTAAGTATTGATAAGTTATTTAAATAAATACTAGTCTTATAATTTGAGAAAACGCTCGAAGTGCACTCGATGCCGGCGGAGTCAGAGGTCATCTATAATAACATTTTATTATGTTAACAGGAAGTGGGACTATTTAAAGACACAATTCAAATGAGCCGCTTTGAAAAAATACCGTTTTTATTAAATTTTAAAGTACATCTTTTCGAAATTTTGAATCCGGACGAAGTAGAAAATAACGGAGTGCCAATTGTACGAGAAAGAGGACCATATATATACAGGTAAGCTTATTAATATGATATTTTACTGATTTTGCACAGTCAGCGTTTAATGCGTTGTGGCCCTACTCTGTTTCGTTAACCGCAACCGTTAAATTGTTTTAATATTGGTTTCCATTATGGCAAGTTTTATCGTTAGTAATCATCATAATCATCATCATCAGCCTGTATCTCTCCACTGCTGGATGTAGGCCTCCCCTAAGGCTCGCCACTTAACGCGATCTTTCGCTACCCTCATCCAACCCCCACCAGCGACCTTCTTTAGGTCATCTGTCCATCTGGCGGGGGGTCGTCCCACTCTGCGTCTTCCCGTACGTGGTCTCCACTCTAGAACCCGTTTGCCCCATCGATCGTCGGTTCTGCGGCAGATGTGTCCGGCCCATTGCCACTTCAGCTTGCTAATTTTAAAAGCTATGTCTGTAACTTTCGTTCTCTGACGAATATCAACGTATCGAATTCTATCCATCAGAGGCCTACCTAGTACCATCGTTAGTAATAGCAGATCACAACCAGCACACAGAATCCCGTTGCGTGGATCACTTCGGGGTCATCTTCTTTTGCACCGCGCTACGTACCTGTTAATATCTGACCGCCTATTCTTAACAATGCTTAACGCACGCAAATATTTTTCATTTATAATATTTTCCTTGTTTATAATAACACGTTGGTACTTTATGTTAACTATGCATTACCTACTGGCTACCCCATAGCGGATGGTGGTTTCCCAAAACTCTAATAGACTGACCCTTCTGTTCTTAGTACATTTCTACGTAATTTTCTATTGCGGAATATTTTACTACTTAGTTACTTGCAAAAGTTGTAGGTACATAAGCGTTTTAAAATTATGTACTTTTTTTAAATATTAAATGTTTATTGCCGCGACCAAATATGTAGTACCTATAGAAAGCGGATAAAAAGCAACCCAAATCAATGTACCAACGTGACTTTAGTAATTTCTCTCATACAAATACGAGTAGGTCGAAGTGCGTAAACGTTATGGGTAGATCATGATAGTACACCAAATGCCAACAAGAGCCAGGCATGCGCGCTAACGGTCAAGAAGTCCCCCTTCTCTCCGCCCTCCACCACGCTGGATGTACAGCCCAGCTTCAACATTCTCGGGGTGGAATTACTCTCAGACCTTAAGCACCGGAACTACATTGAGAGCATCACCAAAACAGCGTCACAAAAGTTAGAAATACTGAACAAGGTGAAGCGGTTTTTCCCGCCTTTAATCAGACTGTTGCTGTACAAAGCACAAATCAGATCATGCGTGGAATACTATTCTCACCTTTGGGATGGTTCAGCCAAGTACCTCATATGCTATATATGCTCAGAATTTCCTATAGAGGCGATTGTTCGAATTGTAGACGATGCTACTATATCTGGAACTCTCGAATCCCTGCAGCTTTGCCGAGATGTATTGCTTCTCTGAGCATATTCTACCGACTATACTTTGGTAAGTGCTCTAAAGAGCTCTATAACCCAATTCCTTCCTCTCCATTCCGCAACCTAACCACACGCACAGCACCAAAAATACCGTAGTCACTATCCCTTATTAATTAAACGCGTATAAATTTGGGGACTCATACATCTGTCGCACAATAAAGATGTGGAATGCTCTTCCAGCCTCTGTGTTTCCACTTTCCCATAACCTGCAAACAACTTCAAGCGAAGTGTGTAAAGGCATCTAGTCAAGCCGGCATAGTGTTAGGGACCGATGTCAGTCATGAGTGTCTGATTCCAGTTGCTAACATCCATTACCCTTGCGCGCCACTTACCATCAGGTGGGCGCAAGGTCAAGGTCTTGCTAGTATAAAAAAAAAACATTGATTATTGGAATGTTTCAGATTGAATCGAACTCGAATAATTCACGAAGTAGAGGAAGAGTACATAAGTTATCAAATCAAGGATCAATTTATTTTTGACTCAGAAGCTTCGTATCCTAATACAGAGGATGACGTTATAATGATGGCAAATGCCCCTTACCATGTAAGTACAAATTAAAAAATATGTATACTTTCAACTTATAATAGTTGTCGCGATATTCTTTTATGATTACATTATATTGCAAAGGCTGTAAATTTTCCCACAAATAAATAAATAAAATAAATAAACATGCCTAGGTACACTATAAAATTCAATTATGCGACAAAATGTAATCTTGATGTAAATCGAGGGGATTACAAGATTTAGATTAAGGTTTATTAACATTAACTGTCCTGAGAACCGCATATGGCACCAAGGAACCTACTCGGGAGCTACTTTATAGTGGTCAGATCCTCCCCAAAACGGGTCGATACATTGCCACGTCCATAACCTCAATAACTGATCCAAGGTCCTCCTGCCTTGCCCAATAGACCTGCCTTTTCCCCCAAGCTTCCTTAATCCTCACCTTTAACATCTTCTCGATGTATTTCGCTATAGCATTTGTTTATATAAAATTGTGCTCACCTTGGGGCTTTAGCATGCAGCTCATCTACTCCTCTCTCGCCAAATACTGCCCTTTTTTTTGGGGGGGTTGTAGTATCGCTCCCTGTGCGTGCAAGACTGTTTTACATCAGAAATAATATTTTAACAGTGCTACGGGAGATGGTTTCGTCACAGCCCCTAGACCTCCACTGTTGGAGATGGGCCTTCCAGAAATTTCTGGAGAATTTGGCCTACACTCGCCACGCCTGTTGGTCTGATGGCAATTTGTAATTACAATTTATTAACGATTCCAATAGGTGGTATTAGTGAAACCGTGACCTACGGCTTGATGTGCTCTCCGAGGCACGGGAAAGGCGGTGTTGTAAGTCTATGACAAATGTACGTAAGAAAATTGTATTTATCATTGCTACATGGCGGGGTTTGAACCCACATCTTTAGGATGTTTGGGATAGCGTCTAATAACAGAGCCACCATCGTTCTTGATCTTGAGGTGGTTTATTTTTGACAGCTAAGTTTGGTTATTTTGCATTTTTTCTTTTCAATGTCAAAAAAATAACCAAAGCCGTTCCATCTATCAAAGCTAACGGAGTTAAAAAAAAAGAAACACAGCTTAAATAAAACGGTGGTGGTGCTGGCGGTTTATGGTGATAGGATGTGATTATACGTGTAGCATAATTGTCTACGGTCAAATGTCTGAAATCTGTCAGATACTGTATTGCACTTAAAAAGCAACATTTTGTGTTAAATCAAGGTTATCTATTTTAGCTTCGCTGCGTATTTAGATATTGATTAATGGAACAAAATATTTTCGAAAGTTAAGATTAGTGATATTTTGTAATAAAATTATCTAATCGAATTGCTTATTTATCATTTGGATTTAATCTAAATTTCTACTTATGATGTTAATTTTTAAATAACAAATACTTATTATTTAGGCTCTTAATTACGTACGCAATAATACTAAATAGTTTTATATTGATTACCTACATAATCTCAATTTGTGTTAACATTTTCTTATCCTTCCCTTATAACTGTAAAATTATAATCGCAATTTTTAGCTAAAATCAAAATAGGTACTAAAATAAATTTAGGGCAGGAAAATCGTCCAGACGTATTGGCGAGAGTATTGTAGGTTATTTAAGCCAATAACATACCTTATATAGGCATACGTTAATTATGTCATATATAGCCTTTGTGCCACAAAGTAAGTCTATGGTTTTATAGAAATTTATTTTCCATTTGTCAATTGTAATAGAGCATTCGTGGTGGCTCGGTTGTAAGATCGCGTTTCTTGAATCTTACAAAGGTCGGTTCAAACCCACCCGACATGTACCAATGAGAAATGCACTTTTCTTACGTACATTTGTCATAGATTAACAACACCACCGTCCCCGTGCCTCGGAGAGCACGTTAAGTCGTCGGTCACGGTTCCACTAATACCAACTTGTGGAATAGTTGATAAATTGTCATAAAAAATTGACATCATATCTTCGCCAAGCCATCTGGCCAGCGTGGCGAGTGTAGGTTAAGTTCTCCAGATATATTTTCTGGAAGGCCCATCTCCAGCAGTGGAGGTCTAGGACGCTGTGTTCTAGGGGCTGTAATGAAAATGAAAAAATAAAATAAATAAAAAATAAAAATAGAGCATACATACATATCTTCACGCCAGATCCATTGCGAGGTAGGCAGAGACAATTGAGCGCCACTTGACACGATCACGACATACCTCTTTCGCTTCGTCGACATTCATCAACCTCTTCATACATGCCCTTATAATAGAGCACAAGCAATTTTATAAAAGATTTACGTCAGTTAGAAAAATGATTATTAAAATAAACCATCATTAAATATTTCATATACGAGTACGTCACGTGATTGGTAGTTAGCTTGTTACTTTGGTTATTTCAGCCAATGACGTGCTTTATAGGCATACGTTAAACATGTTAAAAGATAATCAGCTTTTCTGCAACTGTTCGTTAGTTGTTACGTTTCAATTTAATTAGAGTTAAAAGATAAAATGAAGCTATATCGCTTAGCAAATCTTTCGTGCACATTATTGCTCTTTTAATTCCAAGCCAATTGGCCTTATCTTCAAATTAGCGTAGTGTTTACGTCAATTGATCTTTATTACTGTAAATATTTATCATTAGTTCTAGATTTTAATCTGTGATTTGTAAATTTAATTAACATTAAGATAGGACGTGCGGCGATTTCGGCTGAGAACCTCAAGCTGCGCAATACGCCAACCTCAGTGGGTACATGTGACGAATTTACGCTGTATCGGGTCGAGACGATGGGCCCATGGGGACATTTAGCCAAACGTCTTACCAAGGAATTGTCCAAACGGCTTACGGAAAAGTCTGGAGATAGGAAAGCTAGAAATTATTTCTGCCAACGTATTAGCCTCGCTATACAGAGGGGAAATGTTGCCAGTCTCCTTGGGACTATCCCTGAAGTGTCTTCTCTAGAGGATTTTTTTACTTATAGTTTATTTTTTATTAGTTTATATTTATTTGAATTTTTACTTTAACTAGTTTTTACAAGTTCATTTTTATTTATTTATTTTGTGATATTCAAACTAGTAACAGATTCTATATCATTTATTCAAAGGAAGTAAGTAATAAGGTACATAGATAAAAAAAAAACTAAATTAATAATTGAACTAAAATTTTAAAAATTAACTTAATAATTAAAAATACAACTAAAAACTAAAATAAAGAAAAAACCAAATAAAACATATTATAAATAAAACAATTGCTCCAAATCGCTGCCAATGGGCAAAGTGCCAAGGATACTGGCAGCATTGCCACGTTGAATGGCAATGCTGATCCTTTGGCCCAATTATTGCCCAGCATTTCATGTGCACTTGGTCCCTACTGCTCGGGAGTTTCAACTCCAAACGGAGCAAAAACACATCTCCCAATAAGCTGAGTGTATTTCCGCCGTATGAGGTTCTCTACTTGTAATTCAGCAGCGCCTGGGTCCTTAGAGGTCAAGGACAAGTGGAAAGGCGCCAGTGTCCAGATAGGTGGCATCCCACACTGAATTAACTAGTTTTAATGATTTAGAATTTAAAATGGACGTACAATCAGTGTAAGTATTCGTTACCTTGATTTTAGCGTTTACAAGTATTTACACAGAATATATTTTTAAAATTTAATTCGTACGTAAGCATATGCTCAGCAATGCAAAAGTATAAGCACGCTTTATTGATCTCAGCCGCATATGTGTTTCAAAGTCTAAACGTCGAATTGTGAAGTGAAACCTGTCCATCAGTTGGATGATAAATAACCAGGATGTTTATACTACATAACTTGGAATCATAAACGTCATCTCACACCAATGAACCTTAATCAGTAATTTGTATTCATTTACATTACTTGATAAGTTTCCTGTGTTGTTATGGATTTAATTCTCAATAATTAATTAGGTATTGCCTATTAATGTTATTAATAATTTTTTGACATCAGTGACGTTTAGGTTGCTAATCCACCTGAGGTTTTCTAGGAAAAAATGTGAATAGCAAGTAAAAATTTTCAAATGCTTGTAGCATTTTTCAGTGAAGCTTTGGAGAGGTATCAGTAGGTACATACAAAAAAAGAAAAAAATATTATTTATCTTAAATCAAGTTATTTATTTATTTATTAAGGAAAACTATTGACATTTAATTCACAAGTATAGATACAAAAATAGAAACAGAAAGAAGCTTATATATATAAGGCACGCGAGCGAGGCATTTGTACGAGGAGTTGTTCTGCATTTCTGCATATCTGAAAAGAGTCCACTTCTCATCCTTTGACCACTGAGCTTCCTATGACATCTGTAGTGCAAAAGCAGCGTTAGGCCTAGAATCGATGATCATTTGAGTTGATATCAACACACACATTTAAGATTTATTTTTTAATAGTTTAGTTAATGTTCATACTGAATACACTTTTGTATAAAAACTTTATAAACGAAGTTTATTCGAAGTTAATTAATATAAATTAAAAGCTACCTAAAAAATAAAATAAAAATAAACTAAACTATAAATAAAAAAAGTCCTCTAGAGATGTCCCATCCGAGATTGTCCCAAGGAGACTGGCAACATTTCCCCTCTGTATAGCGAGGCTAATACGTTGACAGAAATAATTGCCAGCCTTCCTGTCTCCAGACCTTTCTGTCAGCCGCTTTGACAACTCCTTGGCCAAGCGCTTCGCTGACGAACCCCATGGGACCATCGTCTCGACCCCAAACGGCGCAAATTCGTAACCGGTTGGCATATTTGCGCAATTTGAGAGTCAATGTTTAATTTTATTATTTAGGTAGCTTCTAATTTATATTTAGTAAAAGAAGTAAAGTATCATCACAGCCGTTTCCCTTTCGGGGTGGTCAGAAACCACGCTTTTTAAATAAGCGGATTCGCATCCAGCGAACTTTACTATAGGCCAAAATTTTATTTAAAATAGGCTTTACTATACCCACCCCACTATATAACAGTCGTGATGATCATAATACTTAATAATGTATGTAAATTAATATTCATCATCATTGTCATCACGATAGTTTGAAAAGAATCGCGGCCACACTAAAACTTAATATGTCACGGTCGCAACACTCGTGTTTTACACATCCATTAACTTTTTTATAACATGCACATTAATTTCTTAAAAGGCCCGGATGGGATGTCCCTAATACCATGAAGTGACGGAAAATGTCTTGTCTGGGATAACTTATAATTATTATATTATATTTTATGTGCTTGTTAGCCTTTTTTTGAAGTAAAGGAAATGTGGCAAGCAATATCTTTGCCGCTTGCCACATTTCCTCTACTTCAAAAAAGGCTAAAAAGCACATAAAATATAATAAAATAAACATAAGTTATTTAAACTAAAATTATATTTTCAAAATATAAAATAAAATAAATTTTAATACTAAGGATAATGATATAAGTCCCGTCCGCGTGGAATGGTGGCAAGAACGTTGGCTGCATTTCCTCGCTGAATTGCAATACTGATTCTTTGGGCGAAAAAAAACCAAGCCCTTTTGTCACCGGAGGAGGCGACAAGACGCGGTGTGATATAATAGCATTAAATTAAATTATAACTTTGTGGCATTTGGGGTTGAAACAATAGGGGTTTATTCTCTTGATACTCATAAATTTGTAAACAAATTTATAAAAAGTATAGCGACCCGAAATGCCACAAAGTTACAATTTAATTTAATGCTATTATATTATTTAAAAGACAACAGCGCGCATAACATAGAAAACTATTTCCCTTATTATTAAACGAGGAAATGCGAAGACAGTTTTAGGTGGTAAGCCCTTAGTTTATTTTGTAGAATAGTTTTTATTTTCTCAGTATTTTTAGTTTTGTTTTATTTATTATTATTTTTATCTATGTTAATTTGTTTTGTTTGTATCTTACTTCAAATAAAATTTGATTTATAAAAATAAAATCTATAATGTTTACATATACTAGCCTAAGATCATACACAACACAAAACGTCGTTCAATATCATCATTATCACAGCCCCTAGAACACTAGGCCTTCTAGAATTTTCTAGAGAATATAGATACCACAAGTTGGAATTGTGAAACCGTGATCGACAGCTAAATAAGCTAAAGCGTGTTGTAAATGTATTAGAAATCTACGTAAGAAAAGTGTATTTCTCATTGGTACACCAGGGATGAACCCACTTTTTTAGGGTGTTATGGAAAGCATTCTTACAACTGAGCCACTATTTATTAAAGTTGTGTTTGGCTACTACACTAATTTTAATTAGTTAGCTATAGGATAAACCTATAAACAGTTTTACGGATCTCGCCAATCATAGAATTGTCATCGAAGTTTTCAATTTCCAAACCTTACGGGATCTTGCTTTCTTCTAATTCTTACTAAATTGCTTAAATATTTTCCAGTTAATTCTACAACAGGTGGAGTCTGATTTTCCCAGTCTTATCGGTTTCGTTGGCGGGAACATAGTGTTAAATGGTGTATTTAGAGAATTTTCCACACCTTTTGCCAAGTTCCGTGTCAAGGATCTTCTATTCCACGGTATCCCTATTTGTACCAATCCGGTTTTACCAATCGCTTTAATATTTTGCACTGGTATCAGAGCATCTGCAGGTCGAAGCGAAAATTTGGAAGAGCAGCCAGATGGAACTATATTGTTTTCGTTTTTCCGACATGTAAGTAATAATAATATTTATAAATTATAACCTACTAACTATTTAACCCGGCTTTGCTCGTCGTATATAGTGCTCAGAAAAAAAAAACCTTAGGTGCCTAGAGGTCGCATATATGTATTTTGGTTTATATAAAATATGTACTTTTTGTATCAATCAAGTCCTTTAGTACTAGAGCTGTCATGATTATATTTTAAACATTTTGCACACCTAAACTATATAAAAATATTGGGTTTATTCTACCACAAAATTATGATTAAACCACCATTATAATTAAACTTAAACTTAAAAAGTAAACTGTAAGCCGTTTGGACAACTCCTTACTTTTTTCTAATAAAATTGTAATCTTGTTAGAATAATTTATCTAAAAATGCATGTGAATACAATTTACAAGATGAATGATGTCCTTTATATTAACAAAAAACGTTTGTTTTATAGAAATATGGTCGGCCTGGACGCATTTACAGGGTGAACCGAGGAACTCGCGATATTGATAGTTTGGGAATGATTTTATCATGGGATGACTCCCCGAGGCTTCACTTTTGGTCGGACCATAAAGATGAGAACGGCGAGGAAGAAATCAGCGTGTGCAATAAACTCAATGGCACTGACACGGGTATTTTTCCCCCATTCGTTGACATCACCAGACCAATTTATGGTTTTAATACCGATATATGTAGGTAAGTCAGTTAATTCAATTATAGATGTAATGCATAATGGTTTTCCAACGTTCGTATTTATCGTGCTCTCTCAATTAGCTTCAGTACTTTTTGTCATTTGAACCTATAATAAAATTAAATTTTATAAAGCGAAGTTTATGGTCCGCTATAATCACGTCCGTCTCTGAACTATCAGGTCTATCACGTAGTGATGGTAAAAGGCCGGATGGTATGTTATACCATGGAGTGAGGGAAGATGTCTTGTCTGTGATACCACCTGGGATACCTTTGCCGCTTGCCACATTTCCTTTACCTCAAAAAAGTCTGGTTCGGCTGCTCATACAGCCGAATGTAAAAAGCACATTAAATATAATAAATAAATATTTCCAGACAGGTCACACAGCGCCATCTAATTTCCGTGGTAGCTACGAGGCTTGTGTTACGGAAACTAGATGGTTGATAAACTACATATTATACTTTTTTTTTGTAAATATATACATATTATACATATAAACACCCAGACCGAGACAAATTATACAATGTACAACTTGCCCCCGGTGGGAATCGAACCCACGACCTCCCGAGTTCACGGCAACGTATGTTACCACTAGACCACGGAGGCGGTCAAATAGCATTAAACAAAGTTATAACTTTGTGGCATTTGGGGTTGAAACAATGGGAGTATATTCTCTTGATACCCACAAATTCGTAAAAGAGCTGGGTATACGAATTTATCAAGATTGTGGCGACCCCAAATGGCTAATATATATAAATAACTATCTACAACAAAATATTTCCATTATTATTCAACGAGGAAATGCGGCAAGCGTTTTACGTAGATACCCTGCCAAGGGGTTAAGCCCTTAGTTTATTTTGCAGAATAGTTTTTAATCTATTTTATTTTAATATTTTTGTACCTTACTCCGAATAAAATATAATTATAAAACTATTTCATATTATTGGATATGTCACTTATTTAATACAATAATTGATTGACACTTTAGGTTTTTTTAATGGTGAATTTAACATCTCTTTGCTTTTGACTTAAGATCTGTGGAACTTCGCTTTGAGCGTCATGAAGAACATCTGGGTATTCCAGTATACAGATTCTCTGCTGACGAGTGGTTCTTGAGCAATGACGACGGCTGCTTCTGTCTGAACAAAACCCAGGGAATCACCAGAACTAACGGCTGCCTCCATAAAGGTGCCATAGAACTTTTTACTTGTGTGGGTAAGTACCAATAATCCAATAATCCTCTCAATTCAGTTTTCCATTACTGAGGAGTTTTAAAATACACTTTAGTTTAAAAAATATATATAATTATAACACTGCAAAGTAAATAGTAATAAATTAACAATAACCGTTTTTTTAAATTTATATATATGCATATATATTTCTTTAAATATTTTTTTATACCAAGAAAGCCTCAGACGACCGACATCAGTCCCTACTACTATGCCGGCCTATAAAGATGCTTTTTTACACTTCGTTTGAAGAACTCCAGGTTATAGGAATGGGGAAACACACTGGCTGGGAGAGCATTCCACATCTTCAGCGTGCGACAGATGTAAGAGTCTCCAAATTTATATGTACGCGTAGGGATAGTGGCTACGGTATTTGGATGAATATTTTGGCCTGTGCGAGTGGTTTGGTATTTATATAAAAATAACGAAAAAGGATTTATCTTGTATGGGAATTTGAGCTAAATTGTATTCACAGTTGCATACATAAAAAAATAGCCTCAAGTGGATGATGTCATATAACTTTTAAAGAGCTATTCAATGATTAAGAGTTGTGTCACTTGTATTTCATCTCAATGTGATAGTGAGATTTTACTAGCCCTGCTCAACGTTTCTGAATAGAACTGCACTCAGTTTTCGATCCTCAGGAGATTGGGATTTTTAACATTGTAGGTCTGGTACTTATTAACTTTCCCTTGCTATACAAAACGCACCTTTACTCAACTTGGTTAAAAATTTGCCCACCGCACTTACATCAAAAGCAAAACAAGACCACATACATGTATGATCTATCTTAAATATTATTTGTATATGTATGATGTCGAGTAGGTTATTAGAGATATTAATTTTCAAATCATAGATGTAAAATATACTACTAGAAATGCACCCACACTCGATTCTCACTCTCCCAAATGTTAGCTGTTAGAAAATGCTTACCTATATACAAACTTGAAAATCTACTTGAAAAATATGGATACCAATTACCCAATACTTTTTAAAATCTAACTTGACGTCAAGTTCTAAATATATACCTATATTTGCATAAAACGATCAAATGATGATTGTTACAATACGTTTACAAGTTTAGGTACCGTTTACTTTATCTATTAGTAATATTGAGCAACGCCCTGATGTCATAATTTTATTAATTTATTTGCTTTACTATGTAAATAAAAATTTAATATGATTACATAATGTTTATTTAAGGGTAACACACTGATGGCTATTTATAAGTAGGTATAGAGATGATTTTTGTAAGGTGTGATGGCTAAGACAAAACTATAGGAGGGTCAAAAATGATGAATTTTAGTCTGAATCTATTTTGATGTGGCAGCATTGTCGATCAGCTTGGTCACCACGGCCTGTCTTGTTAAAAAAGTACCGGTCGTCGTTTCCACCACGGTTCTGTCAATAATATGTTCCACCGGGCTTTGGTTATCTATTGCCGGGATCCATTCGCTTCTTGAACCTTGAACTTTGGTGCCGCGGTCCATGGGTCTAACATTGGCGTGGGACGCTACTTGTGTCGATACCATTTCTCGGTCTCGTGTCCAGGTCACATCTATCAGGGCTGGGGTGGCTGCAGACTCGGCTGAAAAGGCCAAAATGTCGTGTGTGGAACCGTGAGGGCCAAGTGCCAAAAAAGTTCTTTAAAGAACTGACTAAGCAGCTGGTTAATGCTGCATGTGACAAGAGGGCTAGCTGTGCAGCAAAACAGCATAGCTGTAGCTGGGGAATGCTGCAATAGTTTAGTTTATAGTTTTATTTGTAAAACAGTAATGCTTCTTGGTTTGTAGAATAAAATTCTGAGAACTAATAAATTAAAGATACTCGCTTTAATAGATAAAAACAGTTATCAATAACCTAAGTACCATAACAGTTAATAAACTAGGTAGGTATAGGTTTTTTATAGATTTGATTTATCTATTAGGTATGTGAATGCGTAAAAATATTGATATATACGATCAATGAACGTCGAACAGCTGATTTGAATAACAGGTAATGTATTTATTATGCGTTTAACCAACAACATTATTGATATTATATTACGCCAATCTTTTATTATGGTAGTTGAACAAGCGGAGGCCGACGTCTCACCTTTTGACCTACAGTAGTCCAAACACCACACTACGGCCCGTATCTAATAATATTTAATGTATGATTGTATAGCGTGCAATCCTAAATGTCTACTGACATTGTAGGGGATCCCCTAATGACTACATTTTTTTATTTGACGATTTTTTATTTATTTACTGATCCTAAAACTAACTGATTATGATTTTGATAGTGATTTGATGGTGAGGTCACGCGGCGAGGGTGCTGGCTGGACGTGGATGAGAGCCCGCCTATACAAAAAAAGTACTTTTCGCGCTCTCTCAATTAGCTTCAGTACAATAACATATCTCATAGCTATTCTCAACTTTTGTTTAAATTTAATTAGTTACGAGGGTTGTTAAGCTTGCATCCCTCTTAGTCGCACACTTTCTAAGATTTTTCAAGTACCTTAAAATATATCAGTTTCACAGGAAGTAATATTATAGACATTAAATTAATTAATTTATAGATTGATGTGTGGAAAACCGTACAGAAATTTTATAATAACCTTTAGAAGAGTGTACGTTTAATTAAATGTATTATCATTAAATATTTTGTCAAGTTATCGATTTTTATACCTTACGATTTATTTACCAAAATTTGACTATTATTTATAATAATTTATTGACGTTCCCACAAGTTGGTATTAGTAGAACCGAAACCGAAGGCTTGACATGCTCGGGAACAATGGTGTTTTGAAATTCTATGACGAATGTACGTAAGAAAAATATATTATTATTATTTACTCAGCTAGCCCTTTGACTAGTACCTACAGTTATTTCCTTTTTTTTTTAATTTTGAAGACTATCCTAAACAACTAATAAAGAATACTAGTTACTAGGTACATGTATGTATATTTATAAAATCGATAACTTACGCCGTTTAATAAATTTGATAAATTTTATGTTAATGAGAATTTAAAGACCGGTGACCCTTAATTGAAATACCATTATAAATTTTATATAAGCATATGCTCATCAGTTCTTAATACATCTCAGCCTCAAACTATCATAGTAAGATACTCGTATAATTCATTAAACGAAGAAATTTTATTAATGTTAATATTTTGGCTCTAATATTGTCTGGGAGAACAGGATGTAAAGCTTAAGAATAGGTGGCAATAGCATTATTTACAAATGGTGACTTTAATCCCAGCAGCAACTGAAGTTTTTTCTATAAATATATTATTTATTGATATTATATTGCATAGTTGTTGTGAAGCTAGCGGACTACACCACTGACCATGTCTGCGGAAACGAATTGTGGTGAGCGACCTATACTGCAGATGATCACAACCGTGAAATCAGTATAGACATTTAATTAAAATATCTTATCATATAAAATAAAACTTGGATAATATTTAATTTAGGTGTATAGAACAAAAGTGAATTTGCAAATAAGGCTTCAGCTAATTACACAATTGTTAAATACACGAATACAGATATAATTTACCTAATTATGATAGGTCAGATAGCGTACTAGACTTGTAGTAATTTAATTTAAAAAGCCTTTATATCCTATAAAAATACTTAATATTTGATGATACTAATAAAATATTCATTTTATTACACCTACTGCTTTTATATTAAATTAATTAATTACCAAATTGTATAATACCTACCTATATAATTGTTGGTTATATGAGTTTGAATTGTGACGTTTTACACCAAGGTAAACCGCTGCCCCGCTCACCTAAAGCTCAGGTGCCCAATTGATTCCACATGTCCTGTCGCGAGGATCCGTCGTACACGCACGTGTATAATTTATTACTTATAAATTATTAAAAGATTTGGTTACTTATTAATCGTTCTGATCTTCGTGACCTTTTTTTTGAGATGTAATTAAGATTACCGTTAAATAACGGATGTGACACAAATCTGTGCCGATGCACAGGAGAGAGTTTAAAAATCGCGCTGCGGTCAGGTATGCACATGATGTTCGATTCGTTAAAATACGGGTGTGACACAGATCTTAATCGATATTTTGTGCGCAGATGCACAGGAGAGAGTTTAAAACGGCCCGTACGCACCTGACTTCGCGCATACACATCATGTTGGTGTTCGCGCTTTGTACGTCTGCCCTGCTGGCCGCAGCATCCGCAAAATTATACGATGAGTGTGGACTGGCGCGAGAACTGAGGCGTCTCGGCGTACGGCGAGACCACATCGCCATCTGGGTCTGCATCGCGTTCCACGAGTCTCGGCTCGACACGACCGCGCATAATCCCGGCAGCGGCGACCACGGCCTACTGCAGATCTCGGAGTTGTACTGGTGTGGTGCTGGGAAAGTATGCGGCCTGCCGTGTTCTGCCTTGCGCGACGACGATATTGCCGACGACGTCCGATGCGCTATGCAAGTGCAGAAGGAACACACTCGTCTGCAGGGAGATGGCTTCCTGGCTTGGACTGTGTATCCTTTGTATTGTCAAAAAGATGTTGAATATTATATTAACGGCTGTAGTTTCGGTAGGCAGATGAACGATCTTAACGATTCAAAATATAATGATACAAGCTATAAAGTAAAAATTGACGACTTACGTCCGCCGTATTTAACTGTAAACGAAATTTATAATCAAGATACGGAAAAGAGAGACAGAGATGAAGAAAAACGTAGGAAATATTGGTTGGATTACAAAATAAGTAATATTGATGACCTTAGAATTCCTACTGTTAAAAATAAAATGATGATCACACCTATTTCTACAACAAAGATAAAATCTACAACGATTTCTCCCCGAACACTACCTGTAACACCACGTACAACACCTGTAATGCCTCGCTCATCACCTGAAACACCTCGTCCAACACCTGAAACACCTCACCCTGCACCAGTAACGCCTCGCACAGCACCTGTAACACCTCGCACAGCACCTATAACACCTCGCACAGCACCTGTAACACCTCGCACATCATCTGTAACGCCTCGCACAGCACCAGTAACACCTCACATAAAACCTGCAACATCTCGCACAACATCTGTAAGACCTCATACAATACTTACGACATCTCACACTCCACTTGTGACAACTCGAAAAATTGATAAATCTAAACGAAAAGAGAACGTGCGAACAACTTTATTTGAAACATTTAAAGGAAAAGCAAAGCCTTACGAACAACAATCCATCTTTCCTGAAAGGTTACTAGCGAAGAACGTCACTACAACAATGGCAAGTAAATTGTCTGCGAGTAAATATTATGAACGTGTTACGACAGAAGCTAGCGTGTTTGACTTGTACTTGAATACTCAACGACCTTCCTTGGCCACCTACAGCTTCGCACCCTTTGTCGGAAAACGGTTTAAATTAACCATATTCTCTGAGGGTAGTACGACCACGCCGCGTTACAATTCTAAGTTCGCTCGTTTGGAAGATCAGAAGACTGAAAACAGATGGTGGAATAGAAATAATGTTAAAAGACATTCTTAACTGTAATTATGAGTATATTATAGTTTGTAAGGACTATCTAAAATAATATAGAAGTAATTTGTAATATGAACTTGATGTACCTTGATTTCTTTATAAATTAAATATTTATTTTATTGTATTTTTATTATTATTTTTCACCACTAGCACTCTAGCACGCATAAACTCTGTTTCGTAAAATTTTATTTCGAAACTGTCAAACTGTAAATGTTTATGGTTCTTATATCTGCGTAGACTTTTTTTTGAGTCGGGACCACCACTCAAGTCTGATAGCCGTGGCGCTTGTGAAGCATTTTATAATTATACCATTGGAATTATTTTTTCCCCACATTTAATTATCATTATATTCTTCAACTTTCCGTAATGTAAACTTAAAATAATTTTCGTATATATCCAATTGTGTACTCGTATAAGCTAAAATATTTTATATTTATTTAATTAATAAAACAAGAAGTTAATAGTCAAAAAAGTCAATATTTTTTGACTAAATCAAATCGTTAGCTAAATCTCTAATAATAAATGCTTAAAATAAAATGTTGTCTCCTAAAACCTCGATTTATTTTTATTTTATTTATTCATTTAAAAACTTTATTACACTGTACAAGGGGCGGGCTTAATGTCTTTTTGTATTTTTTTAAGAATTTTGATTATAAGGTAATAAAAGGGATATGAAACTTAATTTTAACGAAACATTTAATAAACTTATTCTATGATACAATAATACCTATTAATATACATACAATATACCATTTTCTTAAATAGTGATCTATTGGGTGCTTCTACCTGCGAATTTCTACTGGCAAATTGCTCCACAAATTAGCTGTCACTACTGCGAAGGTGTTTGACCGAAAGCTAGAGTGGTGAGATGGAATAGATAAAACATAATTGTGGACAGAGCGAAGTGACTAGAAGTGACCTGTTATGAAGTGATGAGGAATAGGCAAACTTTTCCTTGAGGTATTTCGGTGTCGCAGGCTCATTTAGAATAGAGAAGAGGAAGCAGAGGATTTACCTATTAAAATACCCAATACATTTGCCATATTTACAACACTCCTGAACACCTCATTCGGTTCTGTTTCCACTAATATTATAAACAGTATATTTCTTACATAAATGTTCTCCTGTTCCAAAAGTGTCGGCAGATTTTCTCGCCACGGCACCCTTAACGATACTATCAAAAGGGCTCTAGCCACCATTGAGGTTCCAGCTCTTCTGAGCCTGTTGGAGTTGTGATGATGGCAAGAGTCCTGATGGTACGACGTTGGTCCCCTGGGAACAAAGACGTGCTCTGGTGTGGGACGCCACGTGCGTCGGAGCCGCGTCGTATCTCAGGGGGACAGCGCATAAAGCAGGGGTCGCGGCGGAAAATGCGGAATCCAGTAAGTGGCGCAAGTATGTAAGTATATTAAAAGATTACATATTTATGCCGTTTGCTGTAGAAAATCTGGGCCCATGGAGTCCAAGCGCATTTTTTTATTTAAAAGAACTTTTACTATTAAACATAACACCGCGTCTTGTCGTCTCCTCCGTTGACTAGAGGGCTGGCTCTTTTTTCGCCCAAAGAATCAGTATTGCAATTCAGCGGGGAAATGCAGCCAGCGTTCTTGCCACCATTCCACGCGGACGGGACTTATATCCATTTCCTTTAGTATTCATATTTATTTTATTTTATATTGTGTATATATGTTTTAGAATTAAATTAAATTATATTAAATATAAAAATATCTTAAAAGATTAATAATTGTGCCGTTTGCTGTAGAAACTCTGGGCCCATGGAGTCCAATGAGATTTTTTTCTTTAAAGACTGCTGTAGTCGTTTTCTCCGGTGACAAGATGGCTGGCTCTGTCTTCGCTCAAACAATCAGTATTGCAATTCAGCGGGGAAATGTAACCGGCGTTCTTGCCACCATCGGACGGGAGTACATGCGTATTCGTAATATTAATTATATTTAGTAAATATTTTTTTATTAGACGTGGTTAAGTCCGTGGATTTAGACTCGGAGGTACCGCGTTCGATTCCTGGTTGGGACACAATAAATTTATTAATTTAAATAAATAAATAATTTATTTAATTGTTTTGTTTACCGAGTTTGGTACGCTAGAGACATCGACGAGCTTGCCCCTTGTCATGATTGGCCTATAGTAAAATTGGCTAAATGTGAATCCGTTTCTGACCACCCCGGAAGGGAAACGGCCGTGATGAAACTTTACATTTATTATTAAGTGTACTGCCAAAACAACTATTAAAAACAAGTCATACATGAGTGAATAAAAAACCTTGAGATCCATTTATTAATACGGGCTCTGTGTTTTAGAGGCTGTAATAATATGATGATAAGCTAGTCGCTGAACTTGGCACCTAATAAAGGTGCGTATAGATGTATCCTATAAACAGAGGTTAAGATCACGAGCGAATGCTGCTATTTAACAAAATATTATTCAGAAAACAGAGAATAATCATTCTTTCATTGTTATTTCTTTGCTTGCGAAAATTATATGTTATATATTAAGACTTTTTATTAAATTACAAACGCTAACAAAAGCAATGCCATACTCGTTCGCATGAACCAAGGAACATAACCATGAACTAAACTTCAAATGACCATGATCGAGAATTCTAGTTCTTGCACGTGCTCCATTTTTGCTCTCTGGCATTTTTTATTTATTAATTATTTTAATAAATTATTTATTGTACACATACAAAACAAGTGCCGGTACATAGGCGAGCTTAATGCCGTAAATACATTTTCTACCAACTAACCTTTGTAATGGGGTGTATCAGCTTTTTGTAGATGTCGCTAGCGGCACTGGTACCTTGTTTACACCTATGACGGACAATTTTTAAAATGTTTTTGTAGTTTTTTATTTTTATAACAGAAAAAAGAATTTTAACTTAACGTTACCTACTTTAAAAGACTAATTAGAAAAGCGAAAACCGTCTTTAAAAACAAAAAAGGTTTAATTAATAGATCGGCAATTTTGAGATCACCATATCTTTGATTTCGCTTGGAAATTTCGATTTGTACACTTAAAAGCTGCTCACTTCCGCAATCTATCCAGAAAATAATAAATTTCGCAATAAAAATACACGTTTTCTATGCAACTGACAGTTCTATTAGGTACCATCTATCATGCGCCATCTACCGTGATAAAAAGTTAGTGATACACCCCATTGAGATAATATGTAATAAGCGGGTGCAGAAGTTTACGAAGATAGTTGAAATTATTACTATATAAAACAACAAATTAATTACAAACATACATATAAGAACTATAGTTATACATAAATAAATGTAATATGGAAACAAATAAATATAATAGCCTTTTGGTCTTGAGACAATGGGACCGAGGGGGCCAAACGCTAACAACTTCTCTAAAGAACTGTAAGCGGCTGGTTAACGCTGCGCTGTATATGACAAGACAAGAGGCTGGCAGTTTTTTTCGCGCAGCAAATCAGTATCTCTGTGCAGCGGAGGAATGTTGCGAGTGTTCTTGGCACACTGCCTCATGATCAAGTCATGGCTGAATATTTTTATATATAGTTTAGATTTTGGTTTTATTTTTAATTTAGTTTATACAAGTATATTTTTATTAGCTTAATTTGTATTATTATATAAAAAAAAAACAAATTTAATGAATATAATATATATGTATATATATATATCTAAATATAAAATACATATATACCCATATATATAATAAGCGAGTTATTGCGAATTATTCTGTTTATGACGACGTAAGTATTTGTAAGTATTCTTGATAAATATGTAAATGATAAAAAGAGTTATCGTTTACACCAAAAGAATGACAACTGATGTTGTTGTTCTGGCTCTAGCTCCTTGTTCGTTTGGTATAGATTGACCTTAATATGATTTAGTAACTTTTACGGTATTGCAATCAACGAGACTTGGGTTATTTTTTAAGTGACTGATAATAACTAGTAGATACCTACTATAATGTTTGTGATAAGAATACTATTAACAAGCGGGTTAGGTCACTAGTCCAAGGTTTCTAAAACAAATTAAGTAAAGGCCTAAGTAGGTATATTATTGTAATATTCATTTACATATTGCGATAGATTACTTCAATTTTAAGAAATTCGGAACATTTTTTTATATATTTTTTTATAAATTTGACTGCGTAAATGTCAGTAAAAGTAATACATTTGTTCCTGCAGTAGGGTTCTTATTTCTTTAAGCGTAAATGTATTTACTGTTTGTTTAGTATAGCTTATTTGAAAGAAGTACCTAGGGTACACTGATTTTTAAAAAACTAAATTATTAATTAAACTAAAATTTTCAAATCATATAAATTACTATTATTTAAAATTAAATATAAAACAACTTAATAATTAAAAAGGAAACTTTAAATTAAAATAAAATTTATTCGAAGTTAATTACATTACAAGTAGGTACATTAAATATAAATTAAAAGCTACCTAAAGAATAAAATTAAAATAAACTAACCTATAAATAAAAAATGTCCTCTAGAGACGTCCCATCCGAGATAGTCCCAAGGAGACTGGCAACATTTCCCCTCTGTATAGCGAGGCTAATACGTTGGCAGAAATAATTGCCAGCCTTCCTGTCTCCAGACCTTTCTGTCAGCCGCTTTGACAACTCCTTGGGCCCATCGTCTCGACCCTAAACGGCGCAAATTCTTAACCGATACCTAGGTTGGCGTATTTGTGCAATTTGAGGTTCTCCGCAGAAAACGCCGCTCTCCCCGCGCCTGATGAGGACGCCTGGATGTGAGATGGAGCTAATGTGTCGCATCCCACACCAGAGACCTGCCAAATTTCCACGGCCCAACAGTCATTCCGTCGGGTCTCTTGCAATCGCTCCGCACAATCCCAGATGGTTCTAAGATTGCGGGTACACCAGCAGCAAAATAAAACTAAAAATAAAATACAAGTAAAAAAAGAGACCAAAAGTAAAGAGTGATTCCCTTCATTCAACCTAGCTATCCAACCCAGGTTGGATATTGGGAACTCACAGTGCCATCTTCCAACCTGCAACGGGTTAGATAGTGGGAATTTAATTAATTATATTTTTTTTGCTTCCCAGGACTGGATGAAGGTAATGACTCAACGTAAAATCAATCATAATTCTAACACCCATATTCTAAGCCATTTCCTCAACGCCTTCACTCAACATTTTCTTCCAGCTGTCAAACGAAAATAAGGCTACTATTAAAGTTAAAAATAGGGCCGAGCCGACAGTTTAATTTTGAAAGTCAGCCGTAAGCTTTAGACGCCATTTTTTATTTTAATCGTTTCAATTCATTACAGCCCCTAGAACACAGTGTCCTAGGCCTGGACTGCTGGAGATGAGCCTTGCAGTACATATATCTGGAGAATTTGGCCTACTCTCGCCACGCTGGCTGGTCAGACGGCTTGGCGAGGATATGATGTATATCTTTAAATAACAATTTATTAACGATTCCACAAGTTGGCATTAGTGGAGAAGGAGTTCTTCGCGTCATTTTGTGTGGACATGTCAAGTGCAAGTTTTTGTTTTGTAAATTAATTTGCTGTGGATATTATTGGTCGAAAGTGGTGTTGTTTTGTTTAATAATGTCCTACAATGTGAATAATTATGGAAAACGATAAATTGGACTTTAAATATGGGGCACAAGTTGCAGTTAATTTTTTGCGGTTTTCCCGCGCTGTGGACTCTCATATTTTACCCGACGTGTTTGGGCTATAATGCCGCGAGTGACTCCAAGTAAAGCATCAAATTCTGCAGCATCTGGAATTTGATGATCCCCAACTCGTTTATGAACATATATTATGCAAATGAATTACGTGTTTATGGCTGATGTATTCTGTACAATGTCCTTAAAGACAATAAAAAAAAATGGCAATAATGGAACCGGACCGACAGCTTAACGCTCTCTGAGACGGTGATGTTGTAAATCTATGACAAATGTACGTAAGAAAAGTGTATTTCTCATTGGTACATGCCGGGGGGATTTGAACCGACCTTTGTAGGATTTGAGGAACGCGTTCTTACAACCGAGCCACCACCGCGCCTTTTTAATTTAGGAGATTTAATTATTGTTTGACAGCTGGTAGGAAATGTTGAGTGGAGGAGGCGTTGAGGGAACGTGTTAGAATGCGGATGTAAGACTACTCGTATATCGTTTTAAACTCGACTTCAGTGTTAAAAGTATTCTTTCAATAATTTCAAATTAAAATAGTCAATAATCGTACTCTTTGGTTCATTGTAATATCTATACGTAGCTACACATCCTCACTATTGAAGAGGAGGGGGGGGGGGTCATTTCCAGCGTCTTAATCTCCGATCTATATCTAAAAACGTATACCAGTAGCGTTAACTATATATATACATATATCACGCTATTAAGGTTGATATTTGCACGGACGCTGTCAAGGTCGAGCGCTTTTAGAGTTGAGAATTGAATAATATTTTGTAATTATAACGCAATCTCTAAGGTAAATAACGAAATCCACTAATAACGTTTGCGGCTAAGTAACAGAATAGGGCTGCAGGTCGTATTAGATTTTGTTTTTAATTATAAATGATATTTAATATATTTGTGATAGAAAAAGGTTACAAAAAATATATCACACGTTTGGCGGAACTGTTCTACGCAAGTTTAAAATTACCTTATGACTGGCCTTTTGAAAGTGTATAATGCCCTTCTATAAATATAAATTGGATGACAGATAGTTGATCAACTAATAACAGGTTTCACGTAATTATATAAATAATCTTAATTATTTACCTACTAGGTAGTAGTTCTTGGAAAATTTAACTTATCAAATGCCATCCGACCTATATACACTTTACATCATAACTATTTATTCAAAGTAGATACAAAAATATTAAGATAAAATAGATTAAAAAAACTAATTATAAATAAAACTAAACTAAAAATACCTCCGTGGTCTAGCGGTTAAGTCCGTGGGTTTAGACTCTGAGGTACCGGGTTCGATTCCCAAATACATTTAATTAATATTTAATTTATTTGTGATATTTCTCGAGTTTGGTAAGCTGGAGACATCGACGAGCTTGCCACTTGTCATGATTGGCCTATAGTAAATTCCTGACCACCCGAAAGGGAAACGGTCGTGATGATACTTTTTATTTTATTTTAAATACCTATGAAATTAAAACTATTCTACAAAATAAACTAAGGGCTTACCACCAGGGAGGGTTATTACACAAGTTGAAAAAATATATAAATATTTGGTTGACTGTCTTGACAAGCTATCATAGACGAATGGTCACCGTGGACCCATCCCAAAATCATTACGTTCACAATCAACGATAGGCTCACTTATTAATAATACAGGCCTTAGCTGTGGGATGCCACTTTGGCTTTGTCGCACCAGCGCTAAAAGCGGGAGCCGCAGCCGAAAGCGCAGAGTCTGGCAAGCGGCGCAAATACGTATCTATAATCAAAGACTACGTGTTTGTGCTGTGTGCTGTAAAGACTTTAGGTCCGTGGGGTCCAAGCGCTAAAACATTTTAAAAAAACATCACCCCTCGTCTGCTCTGGGGACAAGTGGGCTGGTTCTTTCCTTGCCCAGAAAATCAGCATAGCGTTCTTGCCACCATGCCGCGCGGATACGATTTATATTTCAATTAGGTTTTCTTTTAGTTTTTTTTTTTTTGTACATCTATGTTCTAATAACTTATGTAACGTGCTGATTTCTCGCACAATACAGCATTTTCTATTTTCATTTCTATTCAAGTCTAAGTGTATTTTTGGGAAATGTAATAATAATAAATTCTTTATTGTACAAAACCAAAACAAGTGCAGGTACATAGGCGAGCTTAATGCCATAAATGCATTTTCTACCAACTAACATTTGTGACTGAGATATGTAATAAGCGGGTGCAGCAGAACAAAAATGTTAGTTAAAATTATTTATTACTATATAAAACACACATTAATTACAAACATATAGTACTTATACATAAATAAATGTCCTACATAAACAAATAAATATATAACTAAATATAAAATACATAGGTACATATACGCATACATAATAAGAGAGTTATGGCGACTTATTATGTGTATACTCGTAGCTTATCTTTAAATATTTTAAGAAATGTAGTCCACTAAAAATGAGTTAAATCGTTATACATGTGTAGGTATTTGCTATTTTCCCCTGTCTAAAATTAGGTATAAGAAAGTGGAATAATGTCTATAATATTCGTAATTTTATATTTTCTGTATATCTTTTATATTTCCTACATTTCTCAAAAGTACACTCAGTTATGAATAATCTTTTAAAATGCTGTATTGTGCGAGCGAGAGGGAATCACGAACGTTAAAAGCAGAAAAAATACTATTATCTAAATAAATTAAAAATATTTTTGCATATCTGGATTGAGGTTTACCAAAATAAAGAGTGACCCTTGCCATTTCACATTTTTTAAATAAAAATAAAATGGTATTGAATGCCTTTATCCATTCATCGCATGAACAGAATAAAATTAAAAATATAGCGACGAATGATGATCGATAGAGTAGCGGGCGCCGAGGAGTGCATTTTATTCAGAAGTGTATTATGTCAGTGCAGCACAAGGAAACACGACAAATAATTTTGCGGAGTAATAATTCGCAACCTCAAATTAAAATTATAATAAGTGATACATATGTACCAAATGATTTCTTTTTTATTTAATAGTTATAAAATAAAAAATAAGCTAATAAAATTATATAAACTAAATTAAAACTAAACTACGAGTACATATATAAAAATATTCATGGCCTGATCATGTGGCAGTGTGTCAAGAAGCATACCCCCGCTGCACAGCGATGCTGATTTGCTGCGCGAAAAAACTGCCAGCCCTCTTATCATATACTCGTACATTATTAACCAGCCGCTTAGACAGTTCTTTAATGAACTTCTTCGTGGGAACGGACCCATTTTCTCAAGGCCAAAAATCACAAAAACCATTAGCAACAGACTCGTATTTGCGATATCTGGCCTTTTCAGCCGAGTCCGCAGCCGCCCCAGCACTGACAGATGTGCCCTGGACATGAGACCGAGCAAATGTTGTTATTTGTGACGATTAATACGCATCATCTCTTATACCTTATAGACCGGTTTGTAAAGTATTATAATGATGTTACAAGCGATAAATTAGGTGAAGCATTTATCCTCGAAGGTAATAAATTTAGCGACAATGACTTATTAAGAAAACTTATTAATATTAAAAGAGGTGACCTATGAATTGGGTTTTTATCAAAATTATTTCCTAGGAACCTATTCGCCATAAACAAGGAAAAAAAAAAGACGCATAAGGTGGCACCAGGGCGGTGGTTTGGTTGTAAGAACGCTTTCCTTTAATCCTAAAGGTCGCGGTTTGAACCCCGGATTGTACCAATGATAAACACACTATTCTTACGTACATTTGTCATATATTTACAACACTGTGCCCGCACTCGGAGCCGTCGATCCCGGTTCCAGTAATACCAACTTGTGTAATCGTTATTAAATTAAAGTCTAGAACTCCGTGTTCTAGGGGCTGAAATGATGATGAATCTGAAGTTATTATGCTGATTACCAGTACGCAATAATATTTTTAAAATATCACTACTTTAGAAGCCACTAAATCATCACGTAAGATAATTTAAGGGGGAAAAAGGGGTCTGCCATAACTTATTATTTCTTATAAATAGGTAGGTATATATGCTTAGCTGGGCATTAACTCGTTAATCCGTTAATCGTTAATTAACGAAGTTAACATTTTGATTAACGGGTTAACTTTTAAGATAACTTTTAAAAATGTTAACGGACACATTAACTTCCGTTAATATCCAGAAGTCCGTTAATCGTTAATGCCACTATTTACCGCACGGCACCGCGGTGTGGTGCGAAAAACAGGTTCAGACAAGTCTGAAACGACAAGTGCCGGGCGCGGCGGCGCGTGAGACAAAAACCAAATTAGATATATTTCGCCGGCGCGTGCGAGTAAGAAAACTGCGAAGTACTAGCGCCAGTGCTTAGAGTGACGAGTGTTGTGTGTTGTTATTATAAATTACTGTCAGTGATAATTTGTGTGTTAATAAAGAAGAGTGCAGTGTAATTAGTTAGTTAGAAAAGTGTACTGTGCAGTGTAGTAATTAAAACTATATCATGGAAGACATGGAATCGGAATTCAGCGGTCCTGATGAGAATCCTTGGCCACATTTGACTGAGTATGTGGAATTTGTATCCAGATCGGGCCAGCAAATACTTTTTGCTTGTAAGCGTTGCTTGCCGAGACACCAAAATAAAAGTTCATGTATCAAGCCTGAATAATTTGAAACAACATGTAAGAAGGGTACATGAGTCACAATACGTACAGTTTGAAGAGATTGTTATTGTTGCGGGCTCTAACCAAGGCAAGACAAAAAAGAGAACTTATTCTGACAATATTATATATTAACCTGTTAACTTCCAGAACCTAAACCACCAGGTTTAATAAGTTCACTAACGCAACGATATAAAAATACAATTTTACACATATTAACGGATTAACGATTAACATTAACTTCCGTTAATTCTTCCGAAATGTAACGCTTTAACGTTTAACGAAGCTAACTTTTTTTGTAGCGGATTAACGATTAACGAAGTTAACTATTTGATTAACGGTGCCCAGCTATGTATATATGTATATTTGTTGTGTACTTCTGTATTTGTAAATTGTAAATCTGAGTTTTCCTTGCAGATACCTTTCTAAGTCAGATTAATGTCTAGCGACATTAAGTCCGCCCCTTGTATATATTGTGCAATAAAGTTTTAATAAATAAATAAATAAATATTAACAGGTTATTGGAACTGGTCACTGGTCTTCTGCTAACAACTTACTGTCACAAATGCCTGTAATAGGTTTATGTGAATAAAGATATTTTGACTTTGAAAGTATATATGGTATTTTATTAATATTTTTTTCTTTTCAGGAGGATACATGGTGTTGTCATACCCGCATTTCTTATTTGCTGATTTTGTGTACAAAAATGGAGTCATAGGTACTACACCAAGAGAACATGATCATAAGATTGTGTTGGACTTAGAACCGGTTGGTTTGTTTTTTTTTCCACATATGAGATGTACCTACATTTATCTGATATTGACATGCAGTTGTAAGAAATATTATTAATTGATTGTGTTTAATAATTATTGTATTACTCAACTGATTTGTAATTTGTTATGACATTTGAATTTTTGTTTAAGTGCTTATACTCGTAAGAAGAATTATAATTGCCTTTGTGACATGACTGTAATTGCTGTAATAATAATAATAAATTAAGATAATAATAATAATTTATATATATTTATCATAATCCAGTTATTAGAACGCTTTTATTAAATTCCAAAAACTAAGGGAACACCGACACATTTGTAATAGATTTACACCTTTGCCTCGGAGAGCACGTTAAGCCCTCGGTATTGGTTCCACACTTGTAGAAATGTAAAAAAAAATACAAAAGAAATACTTGAGGCCCTGACCAACCCGTCTGTGGATTTAGACGTCTGTTGATTCCTGGTCGGAACACAATCATTTAATATATTATTTTATTTGTGATATTTTACGAGTTTGGTACGCTAGATACATCGACGATTCTCGTGTTGTGAAAAATAAAGATATAGCTTGCATTCTGACCATCCCGAAAGGTATACACGGTCGTGATGATACTTTACTTTTGCTCGATCTGTGAAGGTTGCTCTTAGACGTATCTCATTTTATTTATTTATTATATATAACAATGAAATCATACAGCAAATATACATATATATGTATATAGATAAAAGATAAAGTAAGAAAGGGCCAATTACAATTTTTCACAGAAATAAATATTGAAATATAGATTAATATTAAACACTTACTCAGTGTACTGACAGTGTATGACTATAACAAAAATAATGGTGAGATAGTGACAGAATAAGACAAATCAACAATAAAATATAAATACAATAAAATATTATAGGTAAATAGAAATAAGCTACGATAGTTTTTGTATGACACCGGCCTAACTGATATATTTAAGATACCTAGCTAAGGTTTTGAGAGATAAGCATATTTCGATTTGTGATAGATTTACGTTTGTATGTGATGTGACCCTGGAAAAAATAAATATTTTTTTTCTTTACAGACCTCTGGCATCGTGGTGCGTGGTGCTAAACGTGCTCAATTCAATTTCTTTTTGCGCCCAATTAGATCAGTGTCAGCAACAGAAAAATTACGAACTACATTAACACCTGTATTTTGGGTTGAAGAAGTATGTATTTTTGTTTAACAATCTTTATGTTTTTTAGATCATTGTTCTGGAGCCCATAAGCGCGCCGCTTAGACTGATTTTGACTTTATGATGCCATCTTAATCAGATGCTTGGTATTTTGAGTTTAACTTGAGAGCGTTTAACGCAGTCTTTCGCAAAGTGGGCGATAACGCCACCTTGTGGGCGCTGGACGCCCAGGCGTTGGCATGGTTTAGGGGGGAAAGTTTATATTTTATATTTCATTGAAATAAAAACCTACCTATTACACAACATCAATTATTTAGTTATAACTGTTGTGCTTCCCTCTCGCTCGCACAATAGAGTACAATGTCCGTAATTTTATTCAAAGTTAGTAGACTATATTTCTCAAAAGTACATACAGACGAAATTTCTTTAAAAATGTACAGCATTTTTGTGCGAGCGTTAAACGCTCTTAATATTACAGCATAAATATATGACATAGAGAATCTATTTAATGATTTATAAGTTGGATGTTATTTCCAGGGAATGGCTCTACCGAAAAAGTTTGCGGAAGAAATGGATGAAAGACTGTTGAGGCGGCTTCATGGAGTTGAAATTTTAGTACCTTCGTTACTGGCCGGCGGTGCTTTAGTTTTAGTTATAGGCATAGTGTTGTTAATACTAAAGTTTAACCGGTGATTTTATAACTTAACTCTCAATATATACTCGTAAGTTTAATTTTAGTAAAATAAATGATTTATATCTGAAGTACCTTTATTCATTATAAAGCCTGTGTCTATCCACTGCTGCATGAAGGCCTCCCCTAAAGGATCGCTACTGCACGCGGAAAGATGAATGGTCACCGTGGACCCAACCTTAAAGTTCACAATCAAATCTAAGCTCTCTCAGGCTCTAAGCATTATTTTCCAGTTTTTTTTTTTTATTTGTAAAATTTCTTGTATTTTTATCCCACAAAAGGCTTATACCTACATCAAAAATGTTATTTAGGATTCATCAAAATAAAGAGAGATCCTTGCCATTTCACATTATTTTAAATGCCTTGGTTGTTGTTGTTGCTTTGAATGCATTCATCGCATGAATATAATAAAATAAATGATAGCGACGAATGACGTTTGATAGCGTAGCGGGCGCCGCGCCGCCGAGGAGTGTACCTATGTCTGAAAAAAGCAACTGGATGACTCTTGGTATTTAAGTTCCTGAGGCAATTTGGAAACTTTTTTGTATGGTAGGTACCTCATAACCCAAAATCGGAGAAAAAGGCACCCCTTTTAAATTAATTTTAAAAAATAATTGTTTAGTAACCAAATGGGAAGGCGGTAGCATTAAAGTACGCGTACTCTCTGTTGTTTAAAAAAACAGACAATTATAGTCGTATAATTAGTATTATAAGTATATATAATAATAAAGATAACAAATATGTAAAAATAAGGTAAAACAATATCATGTAAGAAAAAAATAAATGGGGTTAGGATGATCTCCTGAAATGGCTTGATATAAAATTTAAGTATTACTATAATTAAATGCACGTACGAGCAAAAAGAGCAAATATATTTTGCGGCTTCAGGTGTCATTGGTAGAACCCCATTTTGAAATAAAAAAGGTAACTGTTTTTAAGGGTAATAATCATCCGATAAACAAAACAATACTGTATGGTGAATAAGGCGTCAGAAAATCACAATATCTATCGAAATAAATACCTAAAGGCTGAGGAGTGTGCCTATGTCACACGCCGGCCTGCAACCTCGCTCGAATCTCAAGGCTCTTTTTTACGTACCTAAGTCAAAAAGTCAATTCCGCGCAATCATCGACCTTTCGCTACCTACTTGATTATGAGTATGATTCTCGGTGTAAGTGGTGATATTTTTAGGAAAACTTCTCTGCACCGTAACTTACGATTTTATTACTAAATATTAAAACAGAAAATGCGTACGTACTTTATTTTTATTCTAGATTATAATATAAAAATATTTGATCTTTAATAAACTGCACGTGGTATATTACCCTTTTTTACTTTGTAGTTCTTAAAAATCCTTTGCGTACGAGCATATGGCAATGGGTGTTAAAAATAAAACACATTTTTATGTATTAGGTACATTTATTGAGATAACTTCACAGAACATCTACTTACTGATCAGCTAAACAAGTACAGCAATTACGAAGTTGGCATAAATGCGGTTTCCTAATCTACTTTGACATTTAATTATGAAATAGTTATTAAATCGGCAGAAGAATACTTGGTTTTACCAGTAATATAGACTGAATTTAAAATCTTAATTATTATTTATTTTTTTCTCTTTTTTAGAAGATTAACGGCTAGTTGCAGACAGGGTGATTAAAATAATCAGTGATCAATATTTTGAGACGCCTCGTGATTGATAGTTAGCTTATCACTTTGGTTATTTCAGCCAATGACGTGCCTCATAGGAATACGTTAAACATGTCAAAAGATAATCAGCCTTGCTGCAACTGGCCGTTAGGCTAAGTTCACATGACAGCATATAACGCGCGGCAGTCTGGCGTCCACATTGCTTGAGCGATAGATATCTATGAGACTGTCCATTCCAAACCGCGCGAGAGAATGGAACCATTTCTTAAATGTCCTTGAAATTTCCTTTGGCGGCAAAAACTTTTTAGGAGATAGTGGGGATTAATATATTGTTTTTGATTAATATTATTGTTATTGTAAATAACTACTTTGTAATAAATATGTATTAATCATATGTGAAGAACAATTACTAACGAATTGGCTTAGCGTGTTATATTATGGTGTGTTCGAAAACGTTAACGTCATGTTTGTAGAACATGTACCGTGCAGTGACACGAGACAAATTGCGCGCAGTAATGTTAACGATAAACAATATTTATGTATGTGAACTTAGCCTAATCAGTCACGCTGGCACGTGTGATAAGGGAGTCATGAGTGTGTAGTTCTCTGAAACGCACTGGTAGGTAACGCGCGCGTAGATCGGCGCGTCTTAAGCGCGCTTTTATCTACAAGGTCGCCATATATGTTTGTAGTATAAAAAAACATGTTTTGGTATAAAAAACGATACACGAGGTTTTTACTCGTCGCCAACGTAATGTATACTCATCAATTTTGTCCCCTTCAAAAAATCTCCCTTAACAAATTTATTTTTATGATCTTGCTCCATCCGATGCAGTCTTTATCGCCTCAATCGTTTGTTTTTCACACAAAAATTGATACAGATTCTACGATTCATTTTTTGGAATAGGCCAAAGTTAACATTTCCAACCAAAATAGCTGTCAAAAATTAACTAAACATACCGAATGTCCAGACCTTGTTTTGCGATACTTTTTGAACAGACCTCGTATATAAAACACGTTTAACAGCTACGTAAAAACCAGTGCGCGTGACAACCGCGCGCTTTTCAGCCGCGCTGACGGAAAGCGTCACTAGTAACCTGCCTTACGACTGGAGTAAAAAATTGGTCAAAATACTGACTAGCTAACTACCAATCACGTGGCGTATATTAGACACAGATTACACATAGAGTATTTTATTTTAACCTGGTAATAACTACAGTTCGGCTGAGAGATTACGTTTCTGAAATGCTGAAATTGTATATAAAAATAGTTTTAAAAATAAAAATCTTTGTTAAACATTTGTGGGTACCCACAATCCCTGCTCACTTCTCCTAAAGGTTAGCTGATAGATAATGATTTTACACGTTAAGTTCGCCTGTATACTGTATTTTATATTTTCTGTGCAAAGAATCTTTCTATCTATGAAACATTTGTATAAGTAATATTAATTCAGAAAAAAAAAGTTTAAGCTGTGCTCATAATACTTAAACAAAAAAAATATTTGTTAATCAAATATTAATATTTTTTGCATTTATTAGCTGTCAGGAACGCATCCTCTCAGCAACCATACTGTAAGTATTTGTGTATTGGTATTTACTTCGCAATACTTCTGCAGACTTTAATAACCAAGAAAACTTATCACTACACATATAAGTTGATTAAGTAGACATAGACATTTAGATATACTAAAATATGTGTTAATTTAATGGTTGGGAACAGTCTTATTTTAACAAGAATTGAAAACTACTCAACTGCAAGATAAATAGTCAATATATGTTTCAGAAGTCAAAATAGTCATGATTTGAAAAATAAATGCGTGTTTTTTTTGTAATCATGACTATAGTATCCACAGTTGGATGTGGGTCTTCCAGAAATTTCTGGAGAAATAGGCCTACACTTGCCAAGCTGGTCAGACGGGTTGGCGAGGGTTTGATGTCAATTCTTATTGACAATATTGCCTGGTTTATGCCGCTGATTTGCGATAGATTAAAATTTATACCGGGGTAAATGAGACTCGATCTTTGCCATCTACCCCGCTGAATGTTAAGGACGAGGTTACCGGGTTCAACAATGTCAATACTATTTTTCCTATCTGCCCCGTAGACTTTGATTACTTGGAATAAATGCTGGGTTTCTTAAGAGGATCATTGAGATATCGAAAGACTTTTTTGTAATACGTCAGGTGATTGGTAAGTGGTTTGTCAAATTTGAAAATTGAGTCAATCACGTTCTTTATAATGGAAAATATAAACGTTAATGTATGTATATATATTAATGATCTCTCGCCAACCCGTCTGGCCAGCCGTGGCGAGTGTAGGCCAAATTCTCCAGAAATTTCTGGAATGCTCTTGCATCAGTGGAAGTCTATAACTATGTTTACTAGGGGTTGTAATGATAATCTTAATAATTCCCTCAGAAACCCAGCCTAAGTAATTTTGGTCAATAGAAATGCTTGTTTTGGACACAAAAGATTACATACATAATATAATAATTTTAAAGAACTGAGACAGTAAATTATTAGTGTGCTTTAAGTTTAGCTTAGTTTAAATTTTAATGAATACTATTTTTATTTTCGATTACCTTTGACTATGTTTAATAATAATAAAATTGATTGACGAATATACTACTCTACATTTTGATAGCAAAAAAAAAACAAACAAACAATTCAAAAATGAAATAGGTTTTTAACCTGACGGACTTCTGATGATAACACAAAATGCATCAAAAACATTCCTGTGTATTAAATATTAATTAAACGTATTACACATAAAATATAAATTTTAATTATAAATACCTACATCTGAATAATAAATACAGTGGATATATATATATATATATATGCGGCGTGTAATTGTCAGAACAGCAAATATTATTTTTAGGCTTTAGGTGTCATTAGTTAAACCTCTATTTGAAATAACAAAGAACACTTTTTTAAAGATAAAAATAATTATCCGAAAAACAACACTACTGCATGGTGAATAAAGCCGCGTCTGAAAATCGCGAGTGATAAATACCTAGAGGCTGAGGAGTGTTATTATTAATTGATCTCGCCCACATCCGAGACGAAGTAGAGAGAGAAAGAATTACGAAAGTCAATGTTCGCGCGATAGTCGACCTCCTGCTACTAACTTGATTAGGCTCTGTATGAGTGGCGACATTTTTAGGAAAATTTCTCTACACAGTAACATAATATATTATTAATAAATAATTAAAATAAAAAATACGCTGTTCTTTATTTTTATTCTAGATTATAATATAAAAATATTTGCACTTTAATAAATTCCACGCGGTATATAAGTATACTTTAAGATTAAAAAAATATATATTATATGTTATTGTTGTGATAACAATTTGCGTTGGACTAAATAATGTTAAATATTACGTCGAAATATTTGTTTTTTAAAACGGTCAGGTATCTCTGACATGCATACTCTCGAAGTCTCGCTGACACGCTGTTGTTATATGTGAGTTGCTCTGAACTCTAAAGTGTATCTTGTTATGGAATTATTATTTATGCTATAAAATAGGTGTGAATATAATCGTATATAGATAAAATTTATTTTGAGAGTTCAGACCTTATTCTCTCTAATTAGGTTCAAAATAAAAACAGTTTACAAACAACTTGTTTTTTTGTTTACATTTTTTTTTGCTATCTTAAATAAGGTATAGATATATTTTTTGATTAAGAGTTGTTTTTCTCCAACTGTTCACAACCATTAAAGCAACAATTATTAGAATGAACTTGTGTTCATTGTAAATAGACATAAACACTTAGCAATCTTTTTAAGGCTGGTATAATGTAAAAATCTTTAATAAAAGTGCAAAAATATAAAATGAAAATTACGCCATAATCAAAAGTTAATAATAATAAGTATAAATATTTAATATTTTTGTAACAGTAAAGTAATAAATGGCGTAGGTTTAACGAAAATCATAATCCATAATAAATCACTTTGATACTAGATTCTCCCGCGCCTCTCTTCGACCCGCAATTCCGCGAACTTTAAAACGCCCCTTCGTATTTTGAGACTTGCGCAGAACAATAAACCATTCTACAAGTATTGTTAATACAAATATAGTTCATCATCATCAAACATCATACACAGCCTTAAACAAGTCCTTACAACATTTGAGCTTTCCATTTAAAGACTCACAAAACGTTTTCTCACTTAATTAATGAAGAAAATACTAATATGTAAATATATTCTAAATAGAGGATCGTGTACAGTACAGCTAGGAGGCCAATATATTAATATCAAACCCGACATAAGCGATTTTTTATTATAACAATTTGAAGTTCCTATACTATACGTTCCCATAACTAAACCAATAGAACGAAATTAAACCTATTTAACTTAAATAAAACAACAGAAATCAACCCTCTTAAAATGATTTATATGAAAAGCAGCTATTCAGTTACATTATGGCAAACTAATTGAATTCGGAAAAGCATAACGTACAATCCTTTACCAGACTGTATTATTTAATGTAACTAAGGAAAGCAAGTTAAAATATAGATAGCAACAGAAAATTAGGCTTCACATAGATATCGAGAAGTTACTACAAAATAATATATATAATTATATAGGTATATATACCATGCCTACACGGAGTAATAATGTGCACATATCATTGAGAATACCCTGTCTACTGGGTGAAAGACCATTAAAGGACAGGTCACCTCTGACAACGCGAATGTGCATATTCCTGTTTTACATTCCAGCCAATAGGCATGCATGTAACCCTACAAACTTCTTTAAGAAGTTATTTTTAACAATAAAAGAACGCAAGGTCCTAAATACATTTCATATCTACATTTAGAAAAAAATATATTTTAATTTTAATAGTTTAAGACAACTAAATGGTAAATCGGTAATATAATATCGTTGCCTATTATTACATTTTCGTAAAATGATTTGCAGATCGAAAATTAATGCATAGAAAACGCGAAGAACAAAATAAATATTGCCCCAACCCACATAACGTAAATATTATTCTAAGTTCCACTAATCTCATATTATATAATATTAATACGTATAGAAAGTTATGTAACATGTATTTTTTTATATGTTTTATAATAGTACATATTTAAATATATAATAAACATTAAGACTGTTAAGAAGCATATTAGATAAATAGTCAATATCAATCTCGCTGGAAATTGATTTGGTATTCATGACAATAATAGATGGACGCGTGGGAACACCTAGGCTTAGCCTAGCAAGAGAACAGTTGGACGTAGTTTAGCAGAAAGAACTCAATCCACAAACTGGTAGAAAATTTGTACCAGAGCGGCAGCAGAAAGGATCCACAAGGTATTTTTTGTGTATTCGGAACTAATCCACTTTCTTTCGACGTATTTATTTTGTATTCGCTATAATGACCTAATCTTAAATCATTTTTGATTTCCTTAATCAATTTACAGAAATTTATTTATTATAAAAATTAAAATACATGTTGGCGGAGCAAATTTGCGCATTGCAGTAATAGACGAGTTTATTTATTGCTTAAATTAATATTATATTACAAATAAGAAAAAAAAAAAACTAATAAAAGACCGCTTGCGTAATTTTTTCCCGCCCCCTTTTTCATTGAATAATACTTTTTATTCTTGCATTTCTATCTAAAAACTAATAGGTGTCAAAACAGAATCAACCAAGACTATTCATAATAACAAATATTAAAGTTTGAAATAAGAGCAAAAATATGTGTCCGCGAATGAACTTTATAAGGGGGCGGAGCGTCAGGAACCAATCAGTTCCTGTGCAATTTGCGGCCAGTACCGGCAACTGTAATAAACTCAAAACTTCAAATTAACAGCATCCCTGAAGAATACTAGTCTGAACTTCTTTGCTTATACGTAATTTTGTGTGGTATAAGTCGTTTCTGCCGAACTACGTTCAGTTTAACAAAGATAGTAATGATCATACATAATCGCAATATTCATATTATGAAAGAGTATAAATAAGTGTTATAATCGTTCAATCATTTTAACGTCGTTGTATTAATTTGAAAAACATAGAAACACACGTTCCCAGTTACTTAGCGTGTGTGGTGACTAGATTTACGTTTTCAAATTAATCTTGAACGACGTTATCACATGGGCACAGATGTGCACGTCTCGTTTCGGTCATCATTACAAATCCGGTATTCATATCACATCTCGATGATACAAGTCACATATTCGAGTGGTATTTAGTCGCAACGACTGCTACAAACACAGTCGCTTATTAAAGATTCCCAATAATTCCTACATGCTTCATCGTTAACCCCTTTGGCTACCTTAAGTCTAACAAATAAGCCTACAGCCCGGTCGCTGAGAGAATGCGTAGTACATTCTTAAACCATTAATTGCTGCTGTCCTCAGTTATCAGAAATGCATTATCTCAGCGCACCAACTATATAATACTACCTGGGTGCATAATACCAGTGCAAGATTTCATTGCAAATTACTATTTTACAATTGATTATTATTTTAATAGTGAATATATAAGTCTTACAATCTATTCCAAGTAAGGAGAATCTTACACTAATAAACAAAGAGGGCAAATTTAAAATAAAATGAGTTAAACCTAGTACTATTTATAATATCATGACACAAGATTAAAACATAAGTGCTAAAATTAAAAATTAGATATATATATATATATATATATATATATATATGTGTATATATAAACAAAACAAAGATAATCAAATTTATATATATAAATAAAATTGATTATTTTTGTTTTGGTGGAATAATGTATTGTATGATTTAAGAGTTAAGATACAAATGGAAACAAATCATCAAATTTTATATGATTGATCGTAAAGTTTAATTTACATATCAATACGATAAACATTACATAAAATGGAATTTAAATGTGATTTTGTTATTATTTACATATGAATAAAGTAAATACACTAAATTAAACCTACCTACAATTTCATAAACATTTTTTTATTTTTTTTTTATTTTTTTTTTTATTTTTTTTTTTATAAATCTATAATTTAGAGAACATATATGTACATTTTAAAAAATGGTTTTATATACGATAAAATCGCACTATACGAGTACAATGAAGCAATGTAGGGAATATAATCGTCAAATAATGATGTTATATTGTGATTTTAGTCATTTTTGTTTCGTTTACGTCCTTTGGCATGTGCTAGCATAGTAACTAACTTTTTGTGACTATCTCCTACAATCCATCCGTGTTGCACCACGCGAGGCTCTCCTGGCGCGCTTTCCTCGTCGGACGACGGCCAGCGGTACGGCGAGGCTCGGTCTGAACTGTCACTGGTCTTCACTGGCATATTGACTTTGCCTTTGCTTGGTCTAAAACTAATGTGCCGATTGCGCCGAACGAAGTGTTGATTTGTGTTCTTCTTGGATTTCTTTTTCCGGCCTGATACTGCAGCATTTGCGCTGGAGGGGCGTGAGGTGTCGGCTTCGGACTCTGAGCTCCAGCTCTCGGCTAGCACGTTCTGTTTGCCGACCGCACACTTACGGCGCGCGCGCTGACGAGCCACTCCATCGTGGTTTTCGAGCTCCTGCTTTATTTCTGTTGGCCAGCTGTTCGGTTTTAATAGCGAGATGCTTCGACTTGATATGGCGGTGCTCGGCTCAGATAGAGAGGTGCTCGGCTTTGGTACGAAGGTGCTCGGTTTTGATATGGAATTGCTTGCCTTCGATAGGGAGGAGGTTGGCTTTGATAGAGAGGTGCTCGGCTTTGATAGAGAGGTGCTCGGCTTTGATAGGGAGGAGCTTGGCTTTAATAGAGAGGTGCCCGGCTTTAATAGAGAGGTGCCCGGCTTTAATAGACAGGTGCCCGGCTTTAATAGAGAGGTGCCCGGCTTTAATAGAGAGGTGCCCGGCTTCGATGGCAAGGTGCTTGGCTTTGATAGAGAGGAGCTTGGCTTTAATACAGAGGTGCTCGGCTTTGATAAGGAGGTACTCAGTTTCGAAAAAGAGGGTTCTGGGTATTTTTGCACAAGGCTTGACTTTGATAGAGAGGTTTCTCGCTTTGATGGCATGGTGTCTGGTTTTTTCGAATAGTTCTCGATAGTGCTCTGGTCAGACAGTAAATTGTTTGGCTCATTTACAAGCAGGCTATCAAACAGCTCATCTAGGTTGCTCTTGTCATTTGTTGGTTCTGGAGATAGTCCGATAGGCGAAATGTCCCTATTTTCAGTGTCACGTACAGCATTATTCTTAAATATTTTCTCCATTGCAGCATTCTTGCCGGCAGCAGTATCTTTTGAATACTTTTTAGAATAATTATTGTTATCACTATCACTTCCATCGTCAGAGCTGGTCAATAAACTATTCTCACTTTCGTCAGCGCTCACGTCAGACATGTACACAAAGTCATCTCCATCAGATTGATCAGTACCACTGGAGTTTGCAGCTTGTTTTACAAATAAATGATCAACTTTTGAGGTACTGTCAAGTGGTTGTTTTAGGCTCTTGAAGTGTTGCAAACGTGTAGCTGTACGGAACTCCAACGTTTCAGTTTCCTCATTATCCATAAATTCATAAACATCAATTTGTTTCGGCTGTTTATCTTTAACACTTTCGGAAACTTCCTGCTGTTTATAGGAATAATTATTGGAATGAGACTCAACCATTTTACTGATTTTGGAATGAGACTTCCTTTTCTTCTTACGATCTTTCTTTTGTCGTTTAGGTTGTGTTGAAACAATTGAAGAAATATCAATGTCTGTGGTAGGTATAGACACTTTGACACCTTCAAATCCTTTTAAAGCTCCTTTTGTTAGTACTATACCTGGGCTTAACTTTTTAGAACTTTTCTTGTTCTTTGATTGTTTGGTAGACCTCTTCCTTTTATTACTCTTAATTCTGAAAAATCAAAATGATAAATTATATTGAAATATTTTTAGCTCATATTATTTGGATATAAGTTATATTAGGTTAAGCATGTAATTTATTTAAATTAATTATTCTATATTAGAAAACTCATAAAACAGTAAAGAATAATAGGTATAATAAAAACAATTCTTACCTTTTAACTTTTTCCACCAGGACAGGTTGCATACTTCTTTCTTCACGATTTGCTGCAGCAGCTTGTGATCGACATTTACGTTTTATTTTGTCAAATTTGTCTTCAAATACTTCTATGATACCATCAGTATTATCAATGTTCTGTAACTCTGGTTTAACTTTAAGTTGCTTGCGAGCTTTGCGTTTCTTAGTTCGTTCAAGTTCAGGAGTCAAGTCCTCATTATCAATATTATAAGGATCACTAGCATTAGCACATGAAGTACTAGCTCCGTAATTAATCTGTCCAAGTTGTAAACCCGACACTGAAGCTTCTTTAAACCCACTTAATAACTCATTTTCCAAATTGCGTACTTCGTCACTTTCCAAAATGGTTTTTGCTGTAATAGAGTCCACATCACCATCACTTCGATTGTCAGATTTGTATGGTACACCAGGCTCGTCACAACTGAAAAACTGATTGGCAGAGGAGTTTTTCAAAGTTTCTGAGTTAATACTTTTGTGAGATTCTTTTAACATTTCGCAACAATCAATGAATAAAGCTTCATCGCAACTTAAATCACGACGTGTTAATTTTTCTTCATTAGGGCATTGTAATTCTTCTTCCTTTAAGTATTTTAGCTTATTAATCTCCTCTATAATATCAGTCAGTGATGGCAGCTCAATTTTGATAGATTTATCGAGTGGCTTATCTGATTCGACATTCATAAAAGTTCTTTTAAGGTTATCAAATACCTTATTGTACAATAAAATCGGATTTGACACATCTAGAACTGGTTGCTTCATATTTTTTAATTCTGTTTCCAACAATTTAGAGACGTTACTTAGAGTAAATAGGTGACTACAAAGGTTATCGTCCCGCTTGAATTGTTTTTGGCACAATTCACATACAGGTCTATTTGGGTGATGTCGGTGTTTCTTCTTACGATTTTTGGATTTGGATTTTGATCGTAACCCAAGGCCAGTTTTTTCATCCTTTCGCTTTCCTGACTTGATCTTGTTATTAGTGTGCTCAGATGATAGTTCAACTACTTTAGGCGTAAGTAAGAGCGCATCAGATGGTTTAACATCTAAATTGTACATAGTTTCATCTATTTTTAAAGGTGGTGAAGCTGGCTTAGATGTTGTCGCTAATTTGGATGTGGGCTCAATTAGTTTATATGTGGGAACTACTGTTATTTTCGACTTCGGTCCCGATAACTTATTGGGTGGTTTGTTATCTTGTTTATTTTTTGCAAAAAATACTTCATCACTTTCATTGACCTTATTAAAAGTCTCTGATATTTTTTTTGTAGCAAGTAAGTTTGAACGCCTAGGCTTTCTTTCAGAAAAGAAGCCAAAACTCTCCATAAATTGTTCAGACTTGATTTGCTCATCCGTAAGGTTCCCGCTGTTATTTAAATCATTAGATGTTTCAGTACTCATTGAATCGTTTATTTCTTTTTCTTTGTCTTTAGAATACTTTTCAATTAATGATATATTTATACCACTATCATTTATATGTTGAGATTCATTTTTGTTATCTTTCATGTATTTACGTACAGGCATATCTAGTGAATCTTCGGAGTCGGTATCAATAGTCCTTTTAACAATTGTAGATGTAAAGGCTCCGTGTAGTGAAAATCTTTTTGATAATCTTTCATCGCTATTACGGCACTGATAATTGTAACCACTGGTGGAAGGCTGCTGCATGTCAGTTGCCATTTTACGTTTCGGTGTTGTAGTGTATTTGATAGCTTCTAATTTATAAGGATTATTATTAAACGAGGGATCGTCCCCATTTCCTGAATCATTTATCGGCTCTTTAGTTTTCTTTGGTTCACAATCTATTTGCTGTTTTTCCAAATTTGTATCTGTAGTATTGTGATTAATATTTAATTCATTATGTTTAGCAGAATCTGTTGTTATAATAACCTTTGCTAAATTAGATTCTTGATTTTGATCTATTTCCATGTTAGTTGTTATAACGGCCACGTTTGTTGATGTATTATTCTGTTCAGAAATTTTCTCATTAGACATCTTCTCAAGTTTCTTCTGACAGATTTTCATTTTATTAAATTTACCCACACTTAAATGGTAATCATTCTCTTCTATGAAATCAATGTTCTCGAAGTTTTCAAGGGAGTCTTCACTTTTTTTCTTTTTAGATTGTACATTTACCGGGGACTGCTTCCTTTTAGTGCATTTTTGTGTTATATCACTATTATCTGATTGTTTAGCTAGAGTGTCATTTCGTGTGCCGTCAAATGGCTTAACGGCAAATGCTTTAATTTCAGCAGCGTTATTGTTCATATTTTGAGAATTATATTTGGCATTATTTTCTTCATCAAGTAATAGTTTGGAAAATATAAGCTGTTTTTTAGTAAGCGGAGTTCTGCTTTCCATGACACGTTCGTTTAATACCGTTGCAGCTGGATTTTCGCTATTGTCACCATCAAAATATGTCGATTTTCTACGTTGACTACGGCGTAGATGTTGTGGGGAATTTTCTTTTGTAGGCTCATTTTTATCTACAAGGTCATTTTCCATTTCTGAAAATTTAAAGCATATTTTAGATTTATTTTGCTTCTTTATGTCACAATTGGTATGGTTCTGCTTTTGTTCAGATGTTTCATCTTCTGGATTAACTGTAGCAGATATCTCAGTTTCAATACAATTATTCTTTTTACTTGCAGATTTACGACTACGAACCGGCTTTTCTTTTGTATTTGTTGTATATTTAGGCTGTTCGTTTAATGCAATGCCTCCCAACTCAGAAGTATTATTTAGTTCTAAAAGTTGTAATGGTTTAGCTGATTGCTTTACTGGTGTTAGATAGCTTTCACCGTTTGCATTACCTGGATTGTCATCTTTTATTTCAACAGGTAAAATGTTTACGTCAACATCTGCCTGTGTTTTGGACTTTTTATAAGTCTTATCCTTCTTGTTATTCTTAGTTGTTCTTTTTCGGGTACGTTCCATTAGCACTTCGTCATTATCAGATTTATTTTTTTGTGATTGGTCTTGTCTATTTTTAACAATTACGGCCAACGATACATTGTCTTCAGGGTCTTCATCATCATTATTTTCAGAAATCGGCGACTTCGACATCTTAACAGAAGTACCGTGACTCTGTTTCGTTGTAGGCGTAACGCTTTGACAATTTTGTTCAAATATCTTATCATTGAGTAGAAGCCTATCAAAGTCTGTCAGTTCATTCGATGATTTCGTATGTGGAGCAATGTCCGGATAAATATTGTGAACAGCAATATTAGCATAGGAGTTGGATTTATTGACTTCAGGATTTCCTTCGCCCTCATTTATTGTTTTAGGTAATCCTATTGCATTATTGTTTACAGTATTGTGTGGTGTTTCATCAAGGTTTGCTACATTATTATTAAATTTAAATGGTCTTGGAATGAACGTAGAATTTCCGAAAGGATAATTTTTTGCAAAACCCGTCCTGCTTATATCTGTCTGTTGTAGACCAGTTCTGTTTACATTATATATTTCTTCATGTGTAAGTTTAGCCACATCCGGCTGACTAGAAATATTTTTTAAAGCAAATAACCCTCTGTTTGTATTAACATATTTATTTTTGTCGTTCAGTGACTTTATGCGAACAGCTCTTAAACTAGCGGTTTGTTCGTTGGGCTTACGGAATTGCTCAGTTGGCCTGTGCATTGTTTCGTAAGTTGGTCTGATTGGTGGCACTTCAGAGGCTGGCTCATATTTTTTAGTAGTTTCATTAGACCCAGTTAAGTCTATGAAGTTATTATAAAAATTTGGAACAGGTTTAATTTCAATGTTAGATCGTCCAGTAATATTACCTGTCGAAATAGATAGAGGGTCAATAAGATATTTTTGATCGCCTATGTTAACCAATTGAGAAGGCTGTACTGTAGGAAGCTCACAAAATAGCGGCGCCATTTCTAGTTTTCTTCCAGTCATTGGATCTACAAAAACATCCTCAACATAATTAAATTCTTTGACAGTATGTGGAACCAATTGCGGCATATGAACTGGCAAGTTACCTAAAATATCTCTTTCGTCTTTTCGAACATGATTCGGATATTTCTCATCGATATCATCTTGTTGTTCAAATTTAACATATTCGTAAGGACCTCCAGCCTCATAATTATAAAATGGATCGTAAGGAGGATATATTGGCCCCACGGCTACAGGGTCATTATGTTCTGTTTCCATATTTGGATGATCTCTATTTGTTTTCAGATCAAGAATATTTTCATCTGTCTCCATGTTATTTCTTCCCGATTTATCTGTTAAATCAAGAACAAAATCCTCATACAATGGAGAATCATTAGCCTCTTCCTCTGATTCATAATTAGAATCATATGGATCATTATTTGACCTTTTAAAAGACAAATCTAATGTACCATTATCATCATATTGATCTTCTGGCTGGAAATTTTTCACACTTAAATCAATTGGACCAATTTCAACATCTTCCTGGGGCGGATCGACTGTCTCAACATCAATATCGTCTGTATCGCTATAGGAGATGGCATATGGCACGTACATGTCATTTGTATATTCCAACATATCTGATGGAATAGACATCAAGTAATCTCTACAAAGGGATTCAATAATATGCAGGGGTATATATTGTTCAGAACTTGGAATATCCTCCGGAAACTCGTAATATTTTGGCATATTTAAGATACTTGGCGAAATTGGACCCTCTACCATTACTGGCCCGCCTGCTATTTGCACAGGCAAGTTTAATGACGGTGCCGCAATGGGCATATGTGCAGAACTATCAGTTGTATTACACATTGCATTTATTGGTATACCTGACACACTTGAAATGAATGTGGTTAGTATTGAAGAAAAAACAGTTGTAGATATAACAGATGCAGGTTCTCTTCGAACGTATGGAAAGGTTTCCTGCAATCCTTTCATACCACTGAATGCAGTCTTTGTTTCTTCGTGCGTAACATTTCGCACCGGATTAGATGATGATGGCATATAAATCGGCATAATTGCTGTTGGATTACTAGTAGCAAATGTAACAGTCGCTGACTGTGCTGCAGAATCACTACTACCAGTAGAGTTAACTCCTCTACCAGAATAATTATTTGACGCATACGTATTGTTTACATTCGGTGATATGATATCAAACGGCATATTTATATTGTACCCATACGAGGGATATGCTACTCTTTGTGAGATGTCAAATGGCTTAGGTCTATTTGGAGTATTTGGTTTCTTAAACTTCCCCTTTTTCTTGAAGATTGGACTTGCAGGAACAGAATAAGTAGAAGCCGTGGCAGGACACCAACTCGAGGTAAACAAAACAGGATTCTGATGTGCGAAGCTATCAACAGAATACCGAAGAGGTTCATTTGACATATAGAATTCGCGTCTTCGAGGTGTCACTGTATTAACGGGAAGAATTGCCGTTGGCCCAATTGAAGTATTTATTGGCATGTCTGGTGGCACCAACTCGTGCGCCCTTGCATTGCGTCTAGTTTCAGAATTAATTTGCGCAGCAGCATCAGGTATTATAATATTCAGTTCATGTTCATTTGAAATGGGCTCATGTAATTTATTTTTGAGCATAGCAATACAATCATTTAACCCTTTTCTGGGTTTATTTGGTTTGATTTTTGATTGTAACGTATAAGGATCGTGTTTCGGATGTTGATTTGATATAGGTGGTTTGTCAACTTTAATAACTACTGCTTCATTTTCAAATAAAGGCTGGCGGCCCACTGACATGAGGTGTTCTCTTTGTGTAAAATTTGTAATATAGGGTTGATCCGTCAAATCCCCCGGTTGTCCGTATCTAGATGGTCGGTTTGTGTGAAGATTTTCTGTAATTTTTTCAATTGAATGCTTCAGTGGAACTTTGTTAGGAGTTGAATTTTTAGAGTTATCATTTTTGCTATGGTCATTAGACCCTGGTTTCCATGGGTCGTGATTATTGGACCTACCACTTTCCTCCTGTTTTGAATGTTGTTTTCCATTATGTGCACTATTGTTTAGATTTATTCTATCAGGGTTGTTGTGCATTGATAGCTGATCACCTCCACAGTTGTTAGGTGGCCCGCCTGTTTCAACTATGTCTATAGGAGGAGTTTCGCTATCTGTTGGAGTAGTTTTAGAAACGTTTTCTGAATTGTTTATACTGTCATGGCAATCCTTTATTTCCTCCTTTACACTTCTACGTGAGGGATTGCGTCTTATTGGAGGACGTAAAGGTTTTGGCTGCAATGCACGAGTAGTAAATAAAACTTTTTTAATTTCGCCGTTTTTTGAATTTTGTTTACTGTCTTTTCTTAACAGTTCTTTTCGAGCTTTGTTATCTGATAAACGTTGTCGCAGTCGCAATTTATTTCTTGACAACTCGTTTCGTTTATGAATCAATAATGAATTCATAGGAAGACGGCGGCGTTTAGCTGGTAAATCCGCTAACATTTTCCTAATTGTGTCACCATCACCAACGTCAGTTCGTTTGGTTCTTGGAAGCATGTGTTTTTTTTTATTAGTTGTTGGGCGCATTTCATTTCTCATTTGTTTACGAATCGTGTTATCAGGCAATCGGGTACGTCGCCGTCGAACTCCAAAGGGTCGCGGTCGGCATTTTCTACGCACGACAGGCGTATCACCAGCACATTCCAACATATGCTCATGCAGAACATCCAGCGAAATAGATTTTCGACATTTAGTGCAATCTCGTGTTCCTCTGAGTGGTCTGTTTCTATTTGGAATTTGACTCGTGGGCACGTACAAATGTTCCAAAATATCTGCATGTAGTAAATGCTCTCCTACGATCTCATAGTGTTCTACTTGGGCATTTGGATGTTTAAATAAGATATGACTTGTTAGAGCTTTAGAATCTTCAGCTTTTTCGCCACATGCGCTGCAAACGTATGTTCGAGGTCTTGCCCATTCGCCACTAAGAACAGCTGATTTCAAGTCATGAGTTGGACGAGAAGGCATTAATCCTAAAAATGCAGGTATGTCATTATTAAAAGGTGAAACTGTTTCGTTGTGTTTATGCACAACATATGAAGACGGGTTTGGTATTTCTTTGCTTTCGAGAATAATTCTTAATTCTTCATCTAATATATTATTTTTTTCATTTTTCTTTATATTAGTTGAAGGAAATTTAATATCAAATCGTTGCCTCATGCGAAGTTGAGTCCAGATGTCCAGTTTTGACATAGCCGTGATAATACACATGTCGGAATGCGTATCTCTTTTAATGTTACCCGATAATAACAACTTATCGCATTCGCCGTTATCCCACTTCCATTTATGCTTAGGAGCGATTAGTCTGCGGGTGTTGTAACTGAAATCGTCTCGAGAACATTGTTCTGTCGCTAAGAGCACTGGAAACCCCTCAACAGTATTAGACGCACATTTTTTAAATTTTCTTTTTATTCCAATGTTTTCACCATTATGATTTATTTTAATTGAACCATCTAAAAATTTTGTAAGATTTTCTTGTATATTATGTGTAACCTTTGAAAAGAAAACTTTGTTAAAACATTTTTCAAATTTTGATCCAGTGTCAAGTACGTCGCGTTTAACATATTCGCCATTTCTCGGCGAGCGGTGAACCACGCCAAGCCGGGAAAGAAATTGATCTGTTTCACTATTGTTATGAAATGGAAAATTTGGAAGTTTGTTAATATTATTCTTTTTTAAGATATCTTCTCCATTGTTAAAAACATGAGTGTCAAGTTTACTTTGCGGTATAATAACGTTTGTTGTAATATTGTTTTCAATGTCTGCATCTTCAATTTCAGTCGGTTTTAATTCGCAGGAAATAGGATAGGTGACTTGATTTTCAACTTTGTCGTCAGGTTCGTCCTGTATACTATTAGGTGTAGGGTTGCGTCGTCTACGTAGTTTATTCCTGTATATAATCTCAGATTTGGTGGCTTTCTTTTTACAGTATTGAAGTTTATGGTTAGAAAGTTCTGCAGAAGAGGTAAATCGTTTTTGACAATCTGGGCACGCAAAGTATTGAGTTGGATGATTAACAGTCATATGCTTCAAAATATTTAAAGCATTAGTATTGGTGTGATGACAAAATAGACATTCAATAACAAAATTTTCATTTGCAGTAGATGGTCTTAAATGAAACCGATTAATATGCTTTGACAAAGATTGTTTTAGCGTAAATGTTTTGTCACAATAGGGACAAAGAAGATGTATTGATTCACGAGATAAACTTTTTTTTTTGTGAATATGATTTTTCTGTTTATCTGGCGAATGACTGTTAGATGTATTTTGTCGAGTGTGACGTTCATTACATTTGATGACTGTTCTTGATCTTAACCTTCCATTTGCGCCGGACGCTACCTGGTCATCCATTATTTCGGAATCACGGCGCCTGTAAATAAAAAGAATTTAATTGTTAATTTAAAGAATTGTATTAATATAACAATAGTTTACTACCACTAATCTTAACCTCTTACTAACAAGGAATATCAGGTGGGAATCAAAATACTATTTAAACGGAAACGTAAACATTACGAAGGCCTGAAATGACCAGTTGTTACGATACATTATGTGTTATCCACTAACACGGACTAGGTCAGCGACGTACTTATGTTATTCAGAAGAAACAATACCTATAAAGTAAAGTATCATCACGACCGTTTCCCTTTCGGGGTGGTCAGAAACCACGCTTATAAATAAGCGGATTCACATTTAGCCAACTTTACTATAGGCCAATCATGACAAGTGGCAAGCTCGTCGATGCCTATGATACTTTTATTTCGATTTACCTACCATGTATAATAATAATAATAATTATAGCAATAGTTTTTTTTTTTTTATTTACTTACACGTTCAATTCCAACTCTGTCAATATATGGAGACATTTGCCCGCCGAGGGGTCCGGAGCAATGATGCGTGGGTCGGGCTCTACATCATGCTTGGTTTTTCTTTTTGTCAATAAACCATGTGTATATCTAAGTAAAATACAAAAATATTAGTTTTCAGACACTTCGTTGAAACAAAGCACAGCCAAATTGCATAAAAAATATCCGTACGGAGTAGACTGAGCCTGATAGACGAGTAGATTTGATATAAATCCAATGGCATATTAATATATATTTCCACGTTTGGAAAGCTTTGCTTTAATTTTTTAATTATAACACGCCAGAAACAGCAATGCCATAATACAATCGCATGTTTTTTTAAAAGATGATTGATGAGCTAGGGTGATCCCGTTCACGCGAACTTCAAAGAATGTGTCACCTATTTTGTGTTCAGTGAATTAGTGCGAAACATTAAACTTTGGGACAAAAAATATATGTGAAAATGTATTTTGAAAACCCAGTCTGTATCATTATATAAAAAATACGCGAAACGATATTTCTACAATGTTAGAAATTACTATCAGTTTCAGTTGTAACTTTACGGCACTAAGATACAATATTTTAACTGTATACTTGTAATTTAATTTGCTTACTGAAAAAACGAATAATAAAAAAAACAAAAGTTCTCAGTGTATGTTATAATAGGAATTTAATAATTCAAAGACCCACACCACAACAACTACAAAACAACTTTTAACTATAGTTGGTTCTTCAAAAGGAATGCCTATAAATTTAAATTATTTTTAAGTATATATTTTTAAAGGTTGACTAAGATTTTATCTTATTTTTCTGATAGCTGTCACTACCTGGCCTACCATTTATAACGGTTTAACGTTCATTTATGGGACACCCAATAATGGCGTGTTTTACCATCTTTTTTCGTTTTTTCATTACATTAATTCCCTTTGAAGATGTATGCTAAAAAAACTTAATTGGATTTTAATGGAGGGTCCTCGCCAAATATTTCAAATTGTTGTGGTAACAACTATTAAAGTATTATACTTTAATAAAATGTATCATCATGATCAGTCTGTCTCTCGTGCTGGATATATTAGGCCTCTCCCAAGGCTCGACATTTCACACGATCTTCTTCCACCCTCATTCAGCTATCTATTTCAGATAATTCGACCATCTGGCGAGGGGTTTTGCCACTCTTCGTCTTCCCGTGGTCTCCACTCAAGAACCCGTCTACTCCAATGGTCATCGGTTCAGCGACGGACGTATCCGGCCAATTGCCACTTTTGCTTACTAATAAGGCGATTGGTAACTTTGGTTCTCAAGCGGATGTCAACGTGTCGGACTCTATCCATTAGAGAAATACTGAGAATAGCTTTCCCCATAGCTAGCTGATAGACCTTAAACTTATGGACCAGACCAGTCCACTACCAGTGTCCACAGTGCTACGAACGACAATACTAATAGAACGCAATGGTTGAAAGCTTTCAACTTCAAACACTGGTATGTCCGATAAGATGTGGCGCAACTGTATGAATGCTTTCTATTATAGCTAAATGCGTCTATTATAACTGAATGCGTCGGTATTCTTTGCTGAAGTTGGCTACACCTAATTGGATAGTCTATCCAAGGTAGACGTATTTTTGCACAACTTCGACGAATATTGGTCTCGGTATGACACGATCGTTAAAGATACCCTAAATTTTGTCTTGTCAAAGTTCATACCGAGACCAACCCGTTGAGACGCCACGTATAAGGCGTTCAGCATTTCACTAAGATTTTCCAGCAAGTTGGCCAATATGACTATGTTATTGGCCGACTATGATGAGATGAGGGATGAGAGATGTATGCTCCTTTGACATTTACGCCGCAGTTTTTTCAGTCCAGCATGTTGAAAACCTTTACCAAACCCTCTGTTAAACAGTTTGGCTATTATATCACTCTGCCGCACACCTCTGAGCGGTTGGGTTGGTTTTGTATGCTGGTTTTATATAGTCCCTTAAATATAAATATAAACCTATCTAAACGGTTTTCAAAATTCACGCTATAATTGTATATATATTTTCTTGTATTTAAAGCATAAACTATATTATATTTAGGAACTTTTTTTATTGTAGATTATACTTGTGATTATTTTCTTATAAAAGGCCATGTAGCCATGGTTAAACAATACTTTTACATACTTATTTATTTATTTGGATAACGGCATTAAAGAAAATAAAATGTAATACAAATTTAGACAAACACATAGCTAATAACTTGTGTTCACAGTTAATAATAATGTAAAATACATAAAATAAAGTGCTCGTCAATTACAAAGATCAACTAGCAATTTATTGCCAAATTTGTTAAGGTTAATTAATAAATTAAATAGTATATCATAAGATTAATAGTAAAAAAATACAGTTGAGTATTAGAAAAATAATTCTAGAATAATTTATCGTCGTGACAAGAACCATAAGAATTTGTAAATGTAACAAAACAGAGAGAACGTCTTATCGACGTTAGTATCGTCTTTGCAGAAGTTATTAAATCGAAATAATCTAACTATTATAACGGGTTTTCACGATAAAGTAGCGTTGTTTGTCAATCTTGGTGATTCTAGTATCTAGAACCAGAATAAACCAACGCGTTCGCCGCAGACGTCCGGCTTATTCCACATAGTTGGTGTAATTTTGTATTAGTTGGTGTAATAAATAAACGTGGGGTCAGGTATATGGATCGGTGATGGAATGAGAAATAGGCTACATATTGCCGCTATGGTAAAATTCTGTATATCTTCTCGACGATGGCAAAAAATACGTTAACTTCTGGTTGATGATAGTGGGCACGCAACCTAATAATGCTAGTTATTTAAGAATCTGAATTAGACTTGGCAAAGGGTTCATTGTTACAATTCTGCAGTTTTATTTAAAAACACTTCCTTGTGTAAGATGTAGTTATTGGAGGGAAGGCTTAGGGGTCTGCTGCAATACGCGAGCATATATGAATTATGAGCATCGAGGCAAGCAGTTTATGTATGAAAGAAAAATTTACACTCAGTCGTCTACCCCGTAAGGACAACGAGGTGAAACAGGCTTAGGACTCACTGGTGGAGATGAGGGGCGGCGCAAAGCGCGCGCCCCCGCTTGTGCACAGGTCCACACGTGGCGCCTTCTGCTTCTTGATTTTAATAGTCAAAAATTCAGCTGGTATTAGCTTAGACGGTATACGGGTGAGTACAGCCAGCTTGACAAATGTTCACAACAAGCTGAACCTGCAATTAAGAATTATTCCATTTGTGAATAAATGGATATAAGTACATATAAAAGAAACATTATTGACCGTTTTCATATTTTATAATTCTGAAAAATCATATTTCTAAAAACTGTTTCTAGCATTTTCTCGTAAATTGTGTACTATTGATGTTTTGCTTTTATTTTAAATAATAAATAATAATATTAAATAACTTTAGGTACCTACATAATATATTAAATTATACAAATCGTAAAGAGTTATGTTAACTTTTTTTAAGCTTATTGTCATTACATCCGGGTATTTATTTGGATTAATTTATTGTTATGTAAATAATTATTCAATAAGATGTATTGTCCGGAATACATAATTATATAAAACTATTTATTGAAGGCTAGAAAAAACAGATATATTAAATTAGAAAACGGGCATTTAATTGTTACAATTATATGTAAGTATTGTTTTTATTATCACATGTCATATAATAATAATACATGCAAATGACACAAAACTGATAGTAAATGAGATGATTGTGATCAGAAGATAATGAAGGATATGAAATTACAAGTGAAAAGCAAATATAAACACAAATAGCACTATTAGGGTAAATGTCCACCTATCGGTAGTACGCACGACCGTACTTTGTCGTCTTTAAAGTGTAATCATAGTCCTGGATTTACCGATACCGATACGTGGAAACGAATGAAAGCGGCTGTCCACACCGATAACGAAATACTGAATTATTATAAATGAATTATAAGGCGGGTATAAGTAATAACAAAAAATATGGTGGGCCCCATTATTTAATAGATTAATCGGTTTAGTCATCGGTGCAGGCGAGCCCTACGACAAACAAATGTGGTTGTAATTACAACTAAAGTTACAACTTAGTAAAGAACTATTTTACGGATTCATAATGATTGCCACATATTATATTAGTGTAACCTAATATTACATTTAAAACTCCCGACCTATTTAAATACTTATACTCTGTAAGAAAACTAATTATGATTTGGGAACGTATGCAAGTATCCTATACAATGAGATTATAATAATAAAGTAACTATTTATGTTCTATATCGATATTGTATATATGTATTATTATTTGTATATTTCATCTATATAACAATCGTTATATCTTGGTATGTCAGTTATCAAATTTAAAAAAAATAACAATAATGCAATACTATGTATAGAAGACAAAGGAGCATTAGGAACACAATACAGCAGAAGGCATAAGACCACAAAACTATACAACTATTGTAATGAATTTTCCGTTAAAGGCATGTGTCAATAATTTCTGACAGTTATAAAAAGCATCATTTTGGAAAAACAGTTTTAATTTTGTTTTAATTTCACTTGGTGTAATCTAGTTATAATCTCAGGTAGTTTATTGTATAATATAATTTTCAATGGCAATTTTCATTTTTGTTTCTTAGGTTATACTTAATCAAAATAGAGATTTTTGGAAGCTCATTAGCTTAGCATTAGAAGCTATAGTAAAACTTTGGTCAACCTGACAACAGTAACAATATAAACTACAAAAATTTTGAGCTTGAACTCTCGCGCATGTACACCTGGATCAATCCTATTTAAACTAAAAAAAATTTTCTTTTATAAATCTAGAAAAACTAATATTATTAGGATTCGGGTAAACTGACGTCTTGGCTTTCTTGCCGTATAGGTGTTCGAATCAGGAATCCTATAATGAGATTATCTTATAATGCGCGATTTTTGAGTTAAAACAGCGTTGATCTAGGGTTGCGATATAATAGTTTCATAAATATTCGGGTCCTCACGTAAGGTAACCTTAGACTTACGTATTTAACCCAACGTTTGGGTAAAGTTGTATCGACAGTTGTCACAAGACCAACTGGGTAGTGATTGAGTGAAGTTAACTACTAATAAAAAAGAGAGCTGATTTAAGTTATTATATTTATTATGAATATATTAGTTTTATTCGTAATTTCTGGGAGATTGTATGTTCCGACTGCTTTGACAATAATACAATAGCACTGGTGACAGAATCATTTTGTACTCAATGCTAGAAAATGCATAAACGTTCTTAACGATATTTATTAAATATAAATTAAAAGCTACAGATTAAATATAATACAGAATAAAATATATAGATTGAGATTGTCAGCTCTGTGGGTCAACAAATAAAATGTAGAATGTTTATTGCTAAAAATAAATTATGCTAATCAAACTAAAATAACAATAGGTATTATATTTCTGCATTAAGTGGAAATGACCAAATTGCAACAACCAATATTGGACATGTGTAACATGAAAGGTTATTTTGTATTTAAAATAATAGGTATTTAATTAATGATATTAATTAACGTTAGTATGTATGTACACCATAAATAAACGCCGAACGACTCTGTCCATCTTGAGCCTTAATCGACATTAAACAACAAAGAGACATATCCTCCTCTGTTGTTTAAATTAAATATGATGTTATACCGAACAAAGTTGATTTTTAAGGCGTCAAAACTGCATAGACCAATTTTATTTCTGGTAATGTATGTAGTTTTCAAACGAATAAAGTACAGTTTAGAAAAGTAACCTAGTACAAACACCAAACTTCTTAGTGTCAGCACACTAACTGCTACTGTCACTTGCGTGTTGACAAACTTGGACACAACTTCAAGGCTCAACGTATGACATTATACTTGCATATGAAAACAAGAGTACATGATGTCACGGTTGAATTTCATCTCCATTAACAATGAGGTGTCTAGGTTCAGGTATAAATAATACTGAATATTAATTATTGATAAACATGCCGATAACAGTAGTACTAAAAAACAATAGCACAACCATATTGGAAAGTATTTTAATATACATTGATAGTAAAAAAACATTGCATTGTAATTAAGGTTCTTGCAAAAAAGCAAAAAACACCATGTTTATTTTTTAAATTGAAGTTTACATTCGGATAGTCACATCACGAAATACTACCTGGTGTATTCATAAGTCTTTTGAAAAAGTAAAAGTAAAATATTTTTGGTACAATGTTAATTATTTTATACATTTATTGTTAACAGAAATTATAACTGTCAGTCATCTAGAATAAATATAAAATAAGTTATTCAAAATGAGAGAATCCAGATGTCTGCATGCCCTTAGATCTAATTCAGTGCATAAAGAATAATGCAAATGATTTAAATAAGGACTCATCAATCTTCGCTCCGAATGAAGCCTGGCAAATTGGCCTCCAAACAACGTTGGGTAGACTTGGCTTTATGAGAGGGTGCTGAGTCTTGTTGATAAACCCAGTATTTTCCGGCGAATAGTGTATCACTTAATCATTTAACCACCGCTTCCAATATGTCATTTTGGTAATTTTGTTCTTTCACCTTGAGGACATGCTGGCAAAAATTAAGCGAACCTCGTAGCAAATACCCCACCAAACCATAACATTTGTTGGATGATGACCGTGGTAGAAATTTGTCTCAAGACTTTTGAACACACGGGGTACATTTTCTTTGATAGTGGCATTTTTGGTGTTGTTATGATTTATTTTCCTATTTATATCAACCTATTTGTGTGGTGTTTTTTGGAAAATAGTATGGTTATGCAATGTTCTTATTAATTAATTTTATGGAGTGTTTTATTAATTAATAATACACTAGCGTTCAAAACATCTTGTTTACAAATAAATATATGCATGTAAGTCACCAAATAATACTAATAGAAAATAAATTTGTTCAGCTGGCTAATTCTATACGACACACACTTCACTTTACTGAAAAAAATAAGTTTTTTCGTATCTTGTCACTATCGATTTAAAACAGCAACTTGTTGACAAAGAGAATATTTAAGAATATATGTACAATACAACCAAATTTCAAAATGTTGTTCTTTTATTAAACTAAATTTATTTAATATATTATATAGTCATAACTTCAACTTTAACTGTCTTTTAACTTATCTGACTGCATAATATTAAAAGAAGAAAAAAGCAATCCTAAGCAGAAGGATTTTTTCTTGTCGGCATAGGTAGGTAATACAGAATAAGTTTAATGTTTAAGATCATTGAAAGAGACAAAAAATGTGACTTCTAACATACGAATATTTAAACATCATACTCTGAATAGCTATGAATATGATCAAGATAGGATAACCTAGACCTAGAGAAAACAAAGAAATGACTAAAATAAACAGTTACGTACGTAAGAGAAGAAAAACTTATTGTTAAGCTAATGAACTAGAAATAACTTATGCACTGAAAGTTTGTTTGTGATTTTACAATAATTTATTTAAAAATAATAGTTTTAGCTTGTAGTTGATAGTTTAATTTGCAATGAAATCTACTAACAGCTAAACCCATTTGCTAACGACCTCTATAGTTTGATTTTTTATTTACGTTCCTATGACTCCTTCATATGACCGTCCGTGCAACAGACTTAATTTAATGATAAAAACATAATAATTAAACCTCTATGGCTTAATTATACAGACTCATCTAAACAGCTTGTAGGATCACTAGCATTTATTTTCATTCATTTCAATAGAATAAAATATGTATTGTTTATATAAAATCTGCCAATTGCATTCCATTTGTAATAAAGAACCTTAATTTTCGCGCTATTTAAAATAATAAAAAAGTAATTTTATTTTTATTCTTTTAGTGTAAAATCTCAATTTGATTTTTGTAAATTTATTAAAATTAATCCATTTTGTGTTTTTTTTATTTTTATTAAACCAATTTTAATTTAGCTAAAGAATTATAAACATACAGATCAGCTAGTAATATATAAACACTAGGTTTCACTGTAAGTAGATAACACAATATGAAACAGCATGTCAAATAAAGCTGGATCTCCAGCTAAGTGAAAATGTTTTTAGTCATCACCGGTAATTGAACATTGTCCATTGTAATAAAAAAAGATGGTTTCCAAGTGTGAAAACATTAGTTTATACGAGTAATAACTTTAATAAATTCAATAAATTATTGTGCCCCGACTGGAAATCAAACCTTGTTGAAGCCTGTCAATTAGTCGGTTTAGCCAATCACTCCCATATGTGATTGGCTTGATATTAGCAAATGTTAAAGATTAATCATTATTTTGGAACCCAGCAATTAATCAATTTTATATTTGTAACACAACAGAACAATTTTGGGTTCATACATTAAGCATGGTGAGATTTATATTAGTATGCAATGTGTTGTAATGGCTTGTCAAAAGAAACTCATGAAACCAAACCGTTGTAACAACACAATACGTCAGACAAATATAAAGCTTGTTTTAGATTAGGACCTTGTCTTCCATCATCCATTTTTTTGGTCATAACTTACCAATACAAATGTTGTTAAATAAGTTAACATTGATAAAATGAAAAAGTTATAAGCCTGCTTTATTTTAGAATAAGTTTTAGTGTTGCCAAGTTGACTGCACTTTATAATAAATAGGATCATACTAAAACTACATGCAACAACACCCAGTCTGATACACATTATCATAATATAATTATTTTGATTATGACAATAATGGATGTAATTTAATATGCTTTTATCAAGTTACTAAGGTCCAATAACCTCCTTGCTCCAGGACAACAAGAACACAATAGCATTACTAATATAGGTTGTAAGATATGTGTATATGTAACTAGTCTGGCCATAAATATTGTTACAACTTAAAAACTATTTATTATGAGGCTTTCAATTTGATTTCCTGCCAATATAGATAAAAATATATATATTTATTTTAACTACAAAATGTAATGGGGTGATAAAGAAAACAGAATTGTAGTATCCCATGACACAGGTGAATACAACACAAAAATCCTCTTAATGATAAAAGGAAACCACTATTATATAACAAGGTAAATGAGTAAGTGTACTCTCTACTCTTCTGGGTCTAAAGAAGTTTAGCATTCAATCCCGGAAGTTGCAGGACTGGACATTCTCAATCCTTCTATAGAATATGTAGTTCTATACAGGTTTTTTATTGTTAGTAAAACTTTGCAAATAAATTATGGACAAGTTCAGCCTTTAAGGGTCTTAAATGAAAGAGAGAGAGAGTGTTTCTCTGATGAATGGAGTTCGAAAGTTAACTTTTCTCAGAGGACCAAATTTACGGACATTGTCTTCTGAATTAGTAAGCTAAAGTCGCAATGGATCAGACGATACCTAAGTTTTGGTGTGGAGACTAGTGAAGGAAAGACGCAGAGTGGAACAATCCTTTGGCACGATGACCTGAAGAAGGTGGGATTGAGCTGGATGAGGGTGGCAAATCGTATGAAATGTTGATTCTTGAGCGAGGCCCTATGCAGTGGAGATGAAGAAATACTACAGACAGTGGAGTTATTGTGGATTTTTACTTTAGATTTGCGCCACAGTTACTATTTTTTCAAGATTATAAGTTGAATATGTAGGTACAGTACTCTGAATTTGATATGGCACCTCAGGAAGAAAAGTGAGATATACAGCTAAGATCGGATATGTATAGCCCCGCAAACCATGACTGACACAGGATGAGGACAGTGTTGCACCTTTCACTGGAAATACCACAATAACTCCACTGTCTGTAGTATTTCATCATCTCCACTGCATATGGGCCTCGCTCAAGAATCAACATTTCATACGATTTGCCACCCTCATCCAGCTCAATCCCACCTTCTTCAGGTCATCTGTTCATCGTGCCAAAGGATTGTTCCACTGTGCGTCTTTCCTTCACTAGTCTCCACACCAAAACTCAGGTATCGTCTGATCCATTGCCACTTTAGCTTACTAATTCAGAAGACAATGTCCGTAAATTTGGTCCTCTGAGAGAAGTTAACTTTCGAACTCCATTCATCAGAGAAACATTCTCTCTCTCTTTCATTTAAGACCCTTAAAGGCTGAACTTGTCCAAAATTTATTTGCAAAGTTTTACTAACAATAAAAAACCTATATAGAACTACATATTCTATAGAAGGATTGAGAATGTCCAGTCCTGCAACTTCCGGGATTGAATTTTTTTTACAGTGTTGCTTTCCCTAGGTGAATATCGATCCCTCTTGACTCCCACAACAGCATATTCCAAGCGGAATGCGTAGGCATCCTACAAGCAGCGCAAGCTGTACTAAAGAGAGATGTTAAAAACTTTGAAATCCGCATTCTTTCAGACAGTATGGCCGTCCTTCTGGCCCTCAAAAGCAATTACATTAACTCTGCACTGATTCTTGACTGCCACCTAGCCCTGGAAGCAGTGTGCAGAGACAACAAAACAATGTTACAGTGGATAAAGGGTCACAGTGGTTCACTGGGTAATGATGCTGCTGATGAACTGGCCAGAAGGGGGTCATCTACAATACCGATAGGCCCAGGACCGACAATCCCCCTACCATTGCAATTCATGCGAAGCTGGCTTCGCCAAAGAACTGATAAACTGCACGAGCAGATGTGGGCATCGACCACAGACTGCAGACAGTCCAGGAAGGCCCTTCCCAAACCAGACAGGCGCCTCACACAACATCTCCTGGGCCTTGACAGAGCCAGGCTTCGAATAGTGGTGGGGGTCTTGACTTGATTGTGATTACGGTGGCTTTTCCGCACTTAATCTCCATTGGACCATTGTGCGTGACCTTTACTCCTTCCGCGGAGCCATCCGATATCTTCCAGGAAGGCCAGGAGACCCGTTACGTTCCTGCAGACCTCCGGAAGAGTCCTCGCAGTCTAGAGGAACCTTAGTCTAGGCGCAGCCACACTGTCGCACTCCATGAGCACATGCATGGCCGTCTCCTCCTCCGCCATGCATCCTCTACACAGTGGGCTATCTGTAATGTTCACAATATGGAGATGTTTGTTAAAGGGAACATGTGCCTTTAACAAACATATCCATATTCTGAACATTACAGATAGCCCACTGTGTAGAGGATGCATGGCGGAGGAGGAGACGGCTGCGCATGTGCTCATGGAGTGCGACAGTGTGGCTGCGCCTAGACTAAGGTTCCTCCAGACTGCGAGGACTCTTCCGGAGGTCTGCAGGAACGTAACGGGTCTCCTGGCCTTCCTGGAAGAGATCGGATGGCTCCGCTGAAGGAGTAAAGGTCACGCACAAGGTCCAATGGATACTAAGTGTGGAAAAGCCACCGTAATCACAATCACAATCCCTAGGTGAAAGAAGAATTCTGAATAGAAATATTTTTATTTATTGCCGCATTATATTACATGTAAGTTTTATTAATATTATTTGTACCTATTACTAAAAAGTTAAATGAATTTTCATTTGTAACAGAACTCTTGGCTAGACTATGCTATATACAGAAATCTTTATACATATTGTTACAAGTAGGGTGACAGGTGTGCGGCTTTGCACGGAATGTCACGATTGTCAAGGGTCAATCCCAATTTACCTTAATTAGGACAGTCCCCATTTTTTGTAAAGTGGTCATAAGATTTAAACTACTATGATGCACACTTTGATATTACAGACAAAAAATATAGCACTGCATCTAAAAGTGCTGGTTGGTGTCATAAGAGTGATCTCATAGAAATAATCTTGCTTTCAAGCGAAATCCAAGATTGATTACAATAACTATTTTTTTGTTGTACCAATTTGATAACTGTTATCCCGATTTATTTTCCTTTTGTCCCGAAATTTGGCATATCAGACCTGGCAACACTAGTTACAAGTGTTGGGTTATATAAATATCAACACTAATAGCATCATGCAGATTTTAATACATCAATTTCTACTATTATAATACTTACACAAGGAAACTATGTATAAACTATATTATTGCAATTGTATTTTAAAATGCATACAATATAGATGACCAATACAATTTTTGTTACTGAAGACTCAGAAATCACAATATGTTTTTTTCTGAGTATACAGTATTTCCCAATACAAACATTTCCTAATATACCTACGTTTCAATAAAGACCAGTCAAAACTGTTCTGGGCATCTATAGATATATCTACCTATCTACATTTATGTTATAGTTGGTACCATGCACGTATAGATGATAAAATATGGAGGATGCAATCCGGGCTTCGACAACTATAAGCACTTATGTATCTCAAAATTATATACTTTCCTTTTTCTAGAACATTAACAACAATAAAGCAAAATATAGGCAAGTGGGCTGTCGTAATCACGAATCGATGAATTATACTGTGACCATTCTTCCATTGCACCGCCCAATGCTTGGATGCTAATATGGCTAAATTGTCACTTACCGTGCGTTTGAACGACATATTCCATAAAGTAGATTGAAGAACTTAAAAAAGGGACTGTTTAAAACTAAAATTTAACAGAAAATAAGCTTAATTTAGTTAAAAACTACCACTTATTCACAAAACAATAATAGTCGCGCATCCACTAACGCACCACTCTGAAGTTGTCGCCAAAGAGCGATCCAAGATGGCCAACATGGCGGATAAAATCAATTAAACCAACAAGGCAGGCGACATTTTGAAAACCCTTTTAGAAAGATGCCTTTGTTATAAAAATAATTCACATTAATTAATACATTTAAATTTATCTTGAAATAAGCAAATTTACAATGTAAAACGTTAAAACAAACAATACAACTTATGTTAAAAACTGAATTTTATAGAAAGCTTTATAATTATTTTTTTACAACATTAATTAATACATCTATAGGCATACATACAATTGAATACATCATGGATCATGCACACAAATGAGATACACAATAGGGACGACAAGAAATGTATAAAGAGTTGATGACAAGGAGATGGGTGTGAAATTGTTTGATGAAACATCAAAAAATATATTGCTACAGGATCACTGCAACTTATAACGAAAGCGTATTATAAAAAAATACAATTTAAGTACTAATTAAATACCGAAAACTATTATCGCAAGGGAACTGCATTAAGTTCCTTTGCGGTTCAGGTAGAACTAAAATAGATGTGCCCTATATTTCTATAAAGTGGGAATTCAAATCGAAAACGATGTATGGACTGTAGAATACGTATAAAACTCGACTCTCAAACATCAGCGATAAGTTCTTATTTACGAGGCCCGATGGTAATTTATTAGTGACCTGCGCAGATGCATATCCTTGCTAAATTAAAATTTAAATTCGTTCAGCGAAGTGGTATTATTTGAATTCTCCTTCATTCGTGGTTGGGTTGACATTTTTCAATAATGAATAAAATTTACAAGTCAATTGTTACCATATAAGAAGCAGTTTTACACTTTTGACAGCTTTAAAAACGATTTTACTTATTATTCGGGTTAAGTTTTAAATTCATCCCTGTACGAAAACCCGCGCATGCTCGCTGTACGAGGTCGCAGTATTGACGTCGGATACATAACTTGTCGCTGGGGAGGGTGCGAAACCTATCTATCTAGAACTGAACTATAATACTAGGTACCTTACTTACTTAATATACTTACCTAATAAAATCACCTTATAATTAGTTTTCCTACTGAAATAAAGTAGATTTTATGTAAATTTATTATTTGATAAGTCTGCTGTTTTAACATTATGAACAAATTTTTTTCATATTTTTTTTTATTCAAAAGCATACAGATCTTAGAACATTAACAATTAACAGCTTCCACCAAAAAAATAGATTTCGAAGGCTGAGATCTATAAAGCGTGGCACGACTTTGACACTGTTTAGCCAAATTATCTCGAAAAAATTCTGGCCCGTTGTATCACACTTATGATGTGCGTGGAAACACGAGTCTATGATATCGGTCCTCTGACCGAAATATGGCATTTAAGTGGTAGGGCATAACAACTTCCTACTAAACTAAATCGGTCCCCTCTCCTTACTCCAGTTAAACCAATTACTTAGATGGTATGACTATAGTTATGATTATTCATCATCATCAGTCTATGTATATAGGCCTCTGGACTGCTGGATATAGGCCTCCCCCAAGGCTCGCCATTTTACACGATCTTCTGCCACCCTCATCCATCCCCCACCAGCGACCTTTCTCAGGTCATCCGTCCATCTGGCGGGGGGTCGTCCCACTCTGCGTCTTCCAGAGCGTGGTCTCCACTGCAGGACCCGTTTACTTCATCGTTCAACGCTTTTGCGACAGACGTGTCCAGACCATTGCCACTTCCGCATGCTAATTTTTAAAAGCTATGTCGGTAACTTTGGTCCTTTGAGAGTTCAGAGAAATCCCGAGTATAGCCCTCTCCATAGCTCGCTGAGCGACCTTGAACTTGTGTATCAGACCCACCGTCAGTGTCCACGTCTTTGCACCATCCGACATTACTGAAAAAACACACTGGTTGAAAACTTTTGTCTTCAAACACTGTGGTATGTTAGATAGGAAGATGCAACTTCCCGAATGCTGCTCATCCTAGCTGAATGCGTCTATCGGCTTCTTTACCGAAGTTGGCTATTCCTAATTGGATGGTTTTTCCAAGGTAGACGTATTGTCGATAGGGGCATTTCCCACGTAGATTGGTCTCGGTATGACATGTCCGTTGGACATGATTTTTATCTACCAAGTTCATACCGAGACCAACCCGCTGAGATGCCACATTTAAGCCGTTCAGCATTCCGCTAAGATCTTCCAGCAAGCTAGCTATTATGACTATGCTATCCGCGAATCGGAGGTGCGAGATATATTCTCAATTGACTTTTATGCCGCAGTCACTCCAGTCTAGCATTTTAAAGACATCTTCCAACGCGTTTGTGAACAGTTTCGGGGATATGACATTACCGACGGCATTCGGGAAACTCCGGCACATCCTCTAATCGTCCATACCACAATGTTTAAAGATGAAGGTCTTTAACCAGTGCGTCCTCTCAGTAATGTCGTACTGACCAGAGACGTGGACATTGACAGTGGGTCTGGTCCATAAATTAAGGGTCGCTCAGTGGCCTTGGAAATAGCTATGCTTGGTATTTCTCTAATGGATCGAATTCGAAACGTTGATATTCTGACATAGCTTTTATAATTGGCAAGCTGCAGTGGCAAAGGGCCGGATACATCTGCAGCAGAACCGATGAACGATGGGGAAAACGGGCACTAGAGTGGAGACCACGTACGGGAAGACGCGGAGAGGGACAAACCCTCGCCAGATGGACATATGACCTGAAAAAGGTTGCTGGTGGGGGTTTGATAAGGGTGGCAAAAGATAGCGTTAAGAGGCGAGTCCTGGGGGAGGCCTACATCCTGCCGTCGACAAATACGGGCTGATGATGATGATGATGAGATATCTATACGTTTATATCATATTACACGGACTCACAGTTTTATAATAATATTATATGTATTTATTACTTATATGGCTGATTTTAGCACTCTAATACTTGGTATGCCTAGTACGTCTAATAGTAAAAATAAATTAGGTAACCTAAATGAGTAAAATTTAACTCGCAAAAAAATTGAAAATAAAATATAAATAAATTAAGGTATCAGAATATGCGAATGGCAAGGTTTTTAATTACAAATTAAATTAAATTATTATTATTAAATAAATCAGAACTAATATCAAAATATGTTTCTTTTATATACAATTTGTTATTATTGATATATTAGATTATAATATGTCCCTTGCCATACTGTATCACCCTATCTGGCCAGTTATTTTGTTTACACATTATTAAATTTTGATTTAACCGAGTATTCCGATAGGATCCTATGGCGATAAATATCAAAACATCTAATATATCAAAAATAACGATTACTTTCATATTCAATTAAATATTACAGCACGTCACTACGATAATCAGTTAAAAGCTGTACCAGCGATCAAGCAATATGAATGTCGCATGCACTTAAGAGTATTTTACAAAATGGATACATAATAAATGGATTTACTGCGATATGTAATGTCGCATTCGAAATTATCTCTACAGCTCAAGAATTGTCCCCCAAAGTGTCGGTTATACAATTGTCATTTCGAATTTATAAAAAGACTGCCGCGGTTAACGATCCGGTGGCGGTCAAATATACAAAAATACCATAATACAACCAACAAAATATTTAAAGGTTTTATATAGCGGTCTGTTGCGTAATACTTTTCTTTCTAAGGACACTTATGCATAAGGGCACTTTCCATAAGACTATTAAAAAGTATAAAGCCCTAAAAATACGTTTTATATTTTATAATAATTCTATACATTTTACTCAAGGAGTTAATTCTCGAGCAGTAGCTTTATTGTGTTCCTTGAGCATGCAATATTTTTAGTTTCATTGTTATCATGCTATATTTTAATGTCTGCATTTTCAAAGATATGTACATATTTCGATTAAATGTCGAATGCGATATATATCTCTATAGCTCGTGAATTGCCCCCCAGGAATAGTGTACGGTTCTAATTCTAATAAAATATTTATTCAAACCAGACCAGTACTTCCAGAGAGCTATTACCTACAAACAAAAATATTATTTTACCTCTTTATAATATTAGTGAAGAGCTCGCGTACTGCCACAGCCTGCGGCGACGTTTACTCGCGATTACTCGATCTCAGATCTCATTGCTTGAAGAGACGCAATAACTCGATATTCGCCCGATGGCGATTTTTTGTCTTTGGTTTAATCGTAGCGTTTTGTCTGTGGTCTTAGTGTGAAGATAGCCACAAGTTTAGTAAAAATACGTTGTACATTGTACATTGAAGTTATTTAGCAAGCAATGTATGATACAAAGAGAATTTTCTCAATTAAATAATTAAGAATTTCATATGAAAATATTAAAAACAAGGATAGAAATTTATAAAATAGTGTAAAACTACAATTTTAGGAACAAAAATCCCTACTTGCTCCTAGAAAAACCCCTTACTTATATAACGATCAGTTCCAGAGGCTGCGGTGCTAGCATCATCGCAAGCTAATTTATACTAAAAATGCATCAAACACTAGGCAAAAATGCTACTTGTTGATGCTTATGGTATCATTACCTATCTGAGGTTGGTTGGTAATGGTTCCAATTTTTATTTGTTCGTGGAACACGTGGGATTGGAAAACAGTATTTTGTATAGTTTAGCGGTGCTGATCCCAAAACGTATTTATGTAGCCGATCATGATCACCGCTTTTTCTCTTTTCTTCACATTACATTTTGTATTATTTGTCTTCCTCTTTTAACGAATGAGAAGGAAGGACTGAGTCTATTACATTCTCTGTCTAAGATGAAAACGTAATTATAACGACTTCCAAAGCGAAATAAATCGCTTAAAGTGACAAGTCCCGCACAGGATTACGTCGTCGTACTAGATTAAGGCCGTGTTTGGCTTGGAAAATATTTTCAAAGCGTGGACGCTTTAAGCCAATCCAAACATACGTTCAACTTGCATAAAGCAAAGCGAAAATTTCGTTTATAGCGTTTCAACGCTACTCGAACGATATTTCGTCTTTCTTCTCTTATTTAGTTTATTCATGTGTGCGTGTGCCGTGTGTCCACCCGCAAAAAATGACAGACACTTTTGTATTAAATAAAAGCGCTTATGGCGTTTCCCCCGTGACCGCGTTGCTCTAAGACCTGCCCCAAATAACTTTTTAGAAAACATGGGATAGATGGGGCTTTTAACACTTTATTTCTAATGGTGTACCCAAGTTCTCCAGCAAAATTGAGCTTTCTCGGAAATTTCGAAGCGCCAAGTCGAACATGAAAAACAGACAATTATCCGAAACATTATGACATATTTGACAAGTTTTTGTTTTGTAAATTAATTTACAAATTTATATTTTATACTATTATAGGTGGCATTTATTGCTACTGTAAAGTAATAATGCAATCTTTAAGCAATTTCAAAAAGCTGTTTATCACAGTTCTTGTGGTTGGTGTTGTTATCTTTTGTATATGGAACAATTACACGGTGCAAACAAATAGAAAATCTTCGGAGACTGATTTCATTTCAAGGTATTTTACATTACTACCTGTTGACCTATTTCATTTTATATTATCAAAAGCTACAGAGTCAAATAAATACAACAATAGTTTGCCGGTCGCTTTCATTAAGAATCGGGAGACCATCTTACTTGTTGGATCTTAATTAGCGTATCATACACACTCAGCCTTTAATTTTTGATTAATTACTCGTGCTTGTTGTTCTAAGACTAAACATTGCTATAAGAAATACTTGTATGGTTCTTTTAAGCTGGATAATTACTAATTTTAAGGGAAGATTTGCTAAACACATTGATCTTTTTACACACTTTTGTCGAACATGACAATTTACTTTAAAAAATATACAAAAAAAAACTAATATAAAAAGAGGTTCGCATTTTTAACAATTGCTATTAGAGTTACAACATACTCTCAAATAATTAATGTGATAGTAGTTGTTAAGACCTCAAGTCTCAAGATATTTTAGGTGTTACACTTGTAATTAGTAATGGGTTATTAACCAAATAATAAATGGATTATTACTCATAAATTTCCTTTTTATACATGAATATTTATCTAAAAAGACTGATATTTTTTTTTCTTGGATTTCTCATAATAAGTTTAATACTATAAGTATGATCCTTTAGTCAGATCTGATAAAATATATTATTTTATTCATCCTTTTTTGCAACCAGCCAAGAAGATTTTGCATTCACCCTTACATTAAAAATAATGTAAACCATATTTTTTGCCCTATGGGATAAGGGACTAAAATCAAAAGTTAATATTTACTAATATATTTGTTAAATCAAAAGGTGTAAGAGTGCAGTGGTCTGTCCTTTTCTGTTTCTTTAACCACAGCTATTAAATTGTTAAAATTTCCTGTAGTTATTGTCAGTTTAAAATTTTTTCCCGCCAAATCCCTTGCCCCCGCAGAGACAATTAAGCAACATTTGTCACGATCACGACATAGCTCTTTTGCTTTGTCTTCATTCATTAACCTCTTCACACATCCTCTTTTGTTTTGATGGCTTTTTGTTTTCACCTTTAACCATTGTTTTATTTATTTAATCGTCATAAATCGTCTTTATTGTTAGAAATGTGCCAGCTTAGCTGAACATAACCAAGCTTACATCAAAATGACTAACTAGCGTGGAAAAAACTACCTATACCTGGAAGTACCCACCATATTTTATACACTATTAAAGTTGATATATATTAACGGTTACATTACACATGGTGGATGGTGAGCATTTTGTTGCGCAACAAAATTAAAAAAGGAGGCCTCCTTTGTTAACCCGCCTATTATCGGTCGCAAGCCTAAGACACAATGGGCATGCCACCCGCACTAGGAATCTATGGAATTCTTAGAAATTTGTTGTCTTTCTCTAACATGAATATCAACTTTAATAGCAGTTGACATTGATTGTGATTGATTCCTTTATATAACGTTTGTGCTCAAAGAAACAGACTAGGGCCTTAGGTAAATTATATTTTTTAAATATTTCAGTATGAAAAGATCAGTGATTGGTTTGCAAGTTAAAAACAAACTTTGCCATGTGACATGGCAGGATAGCAGAAGTTTTGGTAAAGACAAGGTCTTAAACACCATATATTTTGTTACACCAACCTATCCAAGACCGGAGCAAATACCTGAGCTGACAAGACTCTGCCATACATTAATGCACGTGCCCAAAATCCATTGGATTGTTGCCGATGACAGCCCTTTCTGTTCTGAAGAAGTGTATTCTGTTTTAAAGTAAGTAATAGTATATTCTTTACAAATACTTTTATTGCATGCACAATGGTCTCTTAGAGATTAAGTACAGGAAATTCCTGTACACCACAATCACAAGACTATTATTACAGCATTAACAGTATCATACAAAAGCAAAGTTTAAATACAAATTACAACCATTGTCAAATTCTTGCACAGGGATTAAAACTATACTTTTTTATCTTTCGAGACTAAGGACAGGAAATTCCTGAACAAGAACAATCACAAGACTATTATTGCAGCATTAACAGGATCATACTAGAGCAAAGCTTAAATACAAATTACAACCATTGTCCAATTCTTGCATACGGATCGAAACTATACTTTTTTATCTTGGATAATAATACACCTAAATTAAAAGGTGATAGATCTGAAATCGCCCCTTGTAATATTACCACAAAATTATTTAGTGCTCTTATTTCTAATAGAAGACCACATCAACGTGAATATGCTTAAAATATTAATAATAATAATATTTATTCAAAGTAAAAGAACATAACATGCATTTCATGACGCTTTGAATCCGGAGCAAGATGCTTTAAAAAATGCTATAAAAAACACCTGTGTTACGGGATTCAGGGTCTTTCAGAGGTACAATATAACAAAATTTCGTAAACATATGATCTAAATAAAATTAAGGCATGCATAATTAACATAATTGAGAATTTAGATTTAAAGTAAGCAAGCATTATTATTATTAACGCAAAAAATGTATTAATTAAAATAAAAAATATAGCTGAACTATTTCATTGTATTGGATGGAATATTATTATTGAAATGATCACAAGAATAACAATATGCACGACCACCGGATGGATGCCGCCTGCCCCGAGAGTTCCTGGGGCCCGTGACGTAACCTGCTGTCGTCGGCATAACTACTTATTATATACTCACAATTAAGGATTATGCATGATACAGCTTCACTGTTAAAATTCCAACTTATGTTCACTTTTTAATACTACCCACTAGTTAATATCAACTGTCACTTGTATACACAACACTACTCTTCTCCCAACCCAGCGTGATACACCCTACAAAGAGTGAATTCCTCCCAGGTGCCACATACCTTACAGTGGCCCCTTCCCTGCATCAATCCGGGGTAAAACAAGAAATGCCTGCGTAATAGGGTTAACCCTGAAGCGTTCCGCCAATGGCGAAGAAGAACTACTACTACTACAAGAATAACATATATAATAATAATAAGACATTGTCGTTAAATTTGATTTTAAATTGTAATAAATTTAATATCAATTGTGTTATTTTATTACTGACTGATGTAGCTTGGGGTTGTAGAGACAAGTTTTAAGTGTCTTTTTATATAATAGAAAATGAATAACAAATATATTTGAATACAATTGTAAATCTCTTTCCCTGTATTTGACTTGTCGGCGCTTTTTTTACACTTTATTTCGCTTTGAAAGTCGTTCGACTTGGCGTTGCTCTATGGTTTTTATACACTTTAAACAAAATTCGGTAAAAAAAGCGAGCTATATATACCCTCCTACTACCTTGCAACCGGCTTGATTTAGGCTTAGATTTTACAGATTACTTCAAGTTTATGAAAAAAATATATATAGTGGAACAAAATTGTCAAGAACTAAATTATTAATGAATTATTAACAAATAAGTATTATTCAATTTGATATAAATAATAATTTTATAATAATTATTAACTAATTTGGTAAATAAAACACAAAGTTTATATGCAACTGATAGTTTAGGTACCATCAATCATGCGCCATCTAAAGTGATAACATAAATATATAACATGCATTCAAAAATACATATCCGTGACTTAATGTCACTACATGAAAGTTATATAATTGTTACAGGAAATCTGGACTACCATTCACGCACATTTCAAGTCCAAAGCCCTTTAGATACATTGGAAACTTTTACCCTCGTGGTGTGGCTAACAGACTGGCTTCCTTAAAGTGGATCGCAGACAATGTTAAGAAGGGCATTTTGTACTTTGGAGATGATGATAACACATTTGACCTTCAACTCTTCAAAGAGATAAGAAAGACTAAAAGAATATCCATGTTTCCTGTTGGATTAATTGGCGGGTATGGAGTTTCTTCACCTATCGTCCAGGATGGAAAGGTCAGTATATATTTTTTATACAGTATAGCTTCACTTGTTGGTAAGGTCCATAAATTGGGGCAACTGACATTAGCCAATGATGACTACCTACCACTATTCTGAATTATTAGGACACTCTCTCGCATTTCATTTGAAGGACTACAGGGTATAGGACGTAGGGCTGGGAGACAGTGCAACAATTATAAGGCTGATATTAATAAATCAATTTCAAGATCCGACAAAACGCAAAAACCTCTGCTAATTTAGGAACAATTAATTGAATGTGTTCGGCAGAGATCCCAGGCCCCTACAGCAACACCCGATCACGGATGTAACTATATACGAGTATATATAACTGGCATATCCAACCATCCCCCCTCAAGGCTCAGGCCCTTAGGGTGCGGACCGGGACCTGACATATGTGCCACCACTCAATAACTTTCTAAGGAAGGGACGACCACACACGCCACACCATGATAACCTGAATACTAACAACGACCTTCAAGACACACACCAGCATCACCATGGCAATTACTTCCTACTTAGGTACTCACATGTCGCCGTGCAATTCCGTTAATAAACTAAAACATTAGTTATTAAAAAAGCTTTACACTTTTTACGTTTCCAAATACGTTATGTGGAAATAACTTTAAAATAAAATTGCAGGTGGTGGCATTCTTTGATTCATGGCCGGGCGACAGGACGTTTCCTGTGGACATGGCAGGATTTGCAGTTAACGTGGAAGTTCTCACCCCAAACGTTTCAATGCCGTATCAAGCAGGATATGAAGAAGATAAGTTTCTGATTAATTTAGGCCTAAAAATCGAAGACATTGAACCCCTTGCCGAAAACTGTACCAAGGTACTAGTTTGGCACACTCGCACATTTAAATACAAGAAACCGAATCTTTTGATCAATATTGAAAGGTTAAGCGAGATACCAAAATTTCAGAGCTTTGTCAAATTGCTGGATACAGTTTTGAATCTGGGAATGGCAGAGATCAGTTCAGATTCTGGCACTAATCCTATCGTATTGTATCCCAAACAAGTTTATAAAGCTTTACCTAATCATTATTAAAGCTTACTCCAAAGATTGTAGCTTGTACGCATAAAAATAATTGTAGTATAATTTACCACTATGGCCATCCATAAATTAGTCACACATATGCCATGTTTGATTTGTACTCTTTTTTGTACTAAATTTCGCTTTGACAGGCGTCCGAGTAGCGTTTTCTATTATTTAAAAAAAAAAAATCAGTAAAACAGGGCCGCGTTTTGTTTTGAACATTTGTTAGTGTGTTCGACTAGCTGCGATTTTATACTGCATTTTGAAAAGTACCTGAACAGGGTACGTGTAACAAAACGTGTGTGAGAAGCCATAAGCTTCATAAGCGATGGTGGCTTGGTTGTAAGAATGCTTTCCTTAAAATCCTACAAGAGTCGGCATGTACACTTGTCATAGATTTACAACACCACCGTTTCCGTGCCTCGGAGAGCAAGTTAAGCCGTCGGTCCCGGTTCCACTAATACTAACTTGTGAAATTGTTAATGAATTGTCATAAAAAAATTACATCAGATCTTAGCCAGCGTGGCGAGTGTAGCCCAAATTCTCCAGATATATGAATGAATAATAACCCTCTTGATAATTTCTAGATGTACAATTGCAAAATATATGATGCCACTCGCAAAGACAATTCTCATTAAATTAGTTTTTATGTAATTTATGGATGGCTACTATTTACATGTTTCATTGATGTTTGATAATCATTTGATTAGTGCTTTTAAAGAATTAGTCGAAACAAGTGAGATATAAAAACATTAAAAATAACAATGATCTCAAACAAAATAATTACCGTGTTAATGCATATTATATCTCACGAGGTCTTATCACGATGTGTATATGTCGCAGCCATTTGCAATGCGGCTATCTCACTAGCTTTTAATTCTAATGAAATAAAATACGCCTCCCACATTCAAATCGATTTTATCGACAAACATATTCTGGATTCAGTGGTGTATTTGGCCATCAACCAACAATGCGCGTAAAGAGTTCATCGCGCCATTTTTCGCAGACTTGTCCAGTACAAGTTTTTTGTTTTGTAAATTAGTTTAATGTGAGCCTACAACACGGTGTGTTATACGATATAGCTGCGACATATACAATTATATCTACGTGGTCCTAAATTCTTGTATATATATCCTTAATGTTCCTAAATTTTGTACCTAAGAAGCATAACTAACATTTTTTTGATAATACTAATGTTTCTATGAAGCATATGTAAAAGCATGTGTATTAAATACATAATGTGTTTTTTATAAATTAAAATCTTATGAAAGTGTAATTATTTGTAATTGCTCCTTAGGTACATATGTTAATATAGATAAGGCAGCTTAACATTTACGTAGATAAGTAGTCATTGGTAAGTTTTGATGACAATTCTATAATTGGCAATAATTAAAAGAGATAATATGCAATGTAGTTTTAAATAATTAGTACAATTGACCATGATTGATGATGAAATACTTATAATATGAGTAATGAATAAATGAAATAATATAAAAGAATAATATATTAAAAAGCAGATCAGACAAAGTCGGTCTATATAGCAGATTTTGGTTAAGTCAATATAATTTAAACAAAATTGTACACAATATAAATTTAACGTTAAAATATCGACCGCCTCCGTGGTCTAGTGGTAACAAACGTTGCCATGAACTCGGGATATAGTGGGTTCGATTCCCCGGTGGGCAAGTTGTATAATTTGTCTCGGTCTGGGTGTTTATATGTATAATATGTATATATTTACAAAAAAAAAAAAAAGTATAATATGTAGTTTATCAACCATCTAGTTTCCGTAACACAAGCCTCGTAGCTTACCACGGAAATTAGATGGCGCTGTGTGACCTGTCTGGAAATATTTATTTTATTTATTTATATCTGTTTTGCCTGGAGAGTGCAATGTGAAGACAAGGAACAGAACTGGTAATGTCATAGGAACATCAACACAATAACAAAAAATAAACAAAAATATATAAATATTATGGTTCTATAATAATAATAGCTAACTAACGGTTAAGTTCGTGGATTTTGAATGATTCTACTCCTGTTAGTGGAAGACTAAGCAGCGAAGTGGTCCAAGGAGTAAGCTGTTAGCAGAAATTCCAGAAAACAAATTTCAGTGACCTGTTACTGTTTAATCTGACTGAGAAAGGAATCTATAAGCAAAACTCAGCTATAGCAGATTTACAAATGAAACAAATACAGAATTATACAACAACAAATAAATATCTTTTAAATTCACCTGAGTACCTATGAGACTACAATACCTGGTACAGTACTACCCCACTAGGTATTTCAGAATTAAGAGTGCAACCCGAAAGCCGACAAAACGCGACTAGTATTTGATCCTGTCTCTCTTTTAATAACTTGCCATTCTAATGTATTAGTTGTAATCAAATCTTACAATGACTACTTAGATTAGGTATAATTAGCGTATATAGGGTGTAAGTCAACGTCAAATCGGAAATGAGTGATGGGCCAGTTACGAGGCCGACGATTAGGTATCCTTTGCCAAGCGTATTTATATATTAAAAAAAAAGACGTAAGGTCAAAAAATAATAAGATAACAAGCATGTCGTCTAAATATTTTGAACTGATCTGCTACCAAATCTACGAAACGTACCGACCGACAACTGACGAGCGGTGGTCAATACGACAATCGACCAAGAGCAAGTCTAAATACAGAAAATACCTACTTTGTTAAAAACGTCCTTTTTCTAATAGTCGGTATGAAACAAATCGTATTATGTACCTTTCTTATCCTATACCTTTTGAATTCCTATTATTTTTTTATTTACTTTTCTGTAATACCCTAGCCATTTGCGGTTTGACGTTGAATTATAGGACATCCCTGTATATTTAGTCAGGCACCAGTGATACCTAAGATATTTATGAGTACGTACTAAGTACATATGTTTTGTGATGCTAAATTGAGTTGGGCGGTCAATAATATGACTGCAATCTAAACTGTGTTATTATGTACTTATAATGTGTTATGGCATTTGACTGATTTTTATTACTAATTATTAGGAATAGAAATTTTAGGCAAGCCAAGTTAGAAATTTCAAATGCCTTTTAGACATACTAACGTATGAATCGACTTGCTCAAGTATGAGTAGATAGCTATGTAATTAAATTAAGTTGAAGTTTAACGCACAGTAGTAGTGTTGTCATTTAAATTGTATGATTAGTAATGTAACTAATACCTACTTCACACCAAATACTTATAATGGTCTACAATCTAACCAAAAATAGAAATATTAATAGTGATGGTTGCTTATTTTTTAAATTTAATTATAGTTTTAATCGAATTGGTGCCTTAATTTTTATGTTGTTATTTGTTTGGTACATAATATGTTATTTTATTGAAGAATTCAAAGATTTATTTGCATTAGTGAGAATAATCACAACATTTTAGTTAGTATATATTATTATTAACGATGTTAGTTATAAGGACTGGTATTAATATATTTTATTAAATTCATTAGCATGTGCTTAAGACACGCAAACGATAACAAATCCTTGATTTAAGTCAATATTAGTAAAGGATAGGTCAAATTTGCGCGACCAAAGCGACTGCGAAGCGGGAGCGTCAGATACGCGGCGGACGCTACCCGTGTCCTCCGATCTAAATTAGGACATTGACGGTCAGTTTAGGCGTCAAACCAGACGTAAAAGTGTGGATTACATCCAAAATTTGATCGTGAGTGTCAACACCCAACTCCAGAGTTTTAACTGACGCGCGCCACGAATTTTTCCGTGACTACCGTAATCCCCACATCCAACCAAACCTACATACAAACTGACCGTGAGTGTGTGATCTGCAATCCAATCGCGTCAGTTCGCTCGCAGAGCCCGCTATAATGGATTGTTTTCATAGTTACTATCGAAAATTAATTAGTAAAAAGTATATATAAATGCTCCGCCAATAAGAAGTTAAAACTTCCCGCCTATTTTTTTTCTAGACACAAATAGGTAGTACACGTCCTTCAAACAGTCGGCCGGTCGAAAACTGAAGAGCCGGTTTGACGCCAGTGAATGGGGAAATATATTTGGCATAAAACTGTGGATGTAAGCCACAGTTTTACGTCTGGTTTGACGCGAAAAACTGACCGTCAATGCCGAGCTTATGGCGCCTTGCACAACAACGCGACCGCAACTATATTTTTAGCAAAACTATATTTTACACGTGCGGCTATAGTGATAATTCACTAGACATATGAAGTTCGCGGTTCTCGCTTTAGCCGCGCAGGTGTGCACTTCAGGTTGTGAACGCTCCCGTTTCGAGTTTCGCGTTCTTGACGTGCAGGTTTGACCGATCCTTAATAGTCGATAAACCATCATAAGTTAATAAAACTATGATTTCACGCGTGGCTAATCTTCCCAAGGCTTATATGCAACTATATCCGGGTATAGTAAAGAGAGAATGCTGTTTGGTCAGGATATTGATTTGGAGAATGGCTATAGGCCGGATGACTATCATAGAGCCGTCGTACGATTTGCAAAATTAATACATCTCACACATTTTTGCATAAATGGCACTTGTATTAACTATGTTTAGGTCAATATAATTTGACGATTAAAATAGTTTACGATTCTATGATAATTGTCACTTTTGGATAACTAATAATTACAATAATGGATATGTGCCCTTTTTGTAAGTCCTGATTAACATTATTGTCTATGTTGTATAATAGGAATTGTAATAAAAGAAAACGGGTGCGTCGCTGGACTTACCGCAAAAGTGAGAATTAAACTTGTAGATTATTTATTGATTACGTAGTTGGTAGGAATATGGAGATTAAATGAATACGCGTGGCGTGCGCACGCATAGTTGCAGACGCATAAAAAAAGAAAGAGAAAGAAGGAGCAGGAGAGAGCGAGAGAAGGCATCGGCAATACGCGCGGCGCGCGCCTATCCGCCCCTATCCGCCCCTATTCCCCTTCCCCGCCGCGCTGTTCTGACGTACAGACGTACGAGTACGTTCAACTAAATAGGTTCCCAACCAAGCGCGCGCAATAAAGTTCTCACTTTAAAAACTTTTAATAATGTAAACTGGTATTAATGTTGAAGGTTAAAGTTCGCTACGCTACGCTACTTATGAAAAGAACAAAGTGCCTTATTATTAGCGTGCACCTCTTTTTATTAATATTTTTCAAAAGTTATACCATTTTTTCAAACAGTTTTGTACAAGTCATTTATTAATAAGAAATAGTGGTAAATAAGACAAATTATATTTTAAATCCAATAAACCAAATATTGAACTCGACGGATGCAAAGTAAAAAGAGATATCTGCAAAATAGCTACTTTACACTTCAATGCAGCCAACGTTACTTTGTCGCATTTACTTCGTAGTATTTGAAAGTAGTATTTATTGTGAATCTGCTTATTTATAAGCGTGGTTTCTGACCACCCCAAAAGGGAAACGGTCGTGATAATAATAATAATAAAATTCTTTATTGCACACAAAATATACAATATAAAGTGTTGTACATAGGCGAGCATAATACCATGAAGGTATTCTCTACCAGCTAACCTTTGGGAGAGTGAGAGATTAATATTATGGGTGCAGAGTGTGAAAATGGAAATAATATTAGTAAAAACCAGAATTAAAATATGTAAATAAATACAATATATACATTTATAATACTATAATACCCAACAGAAAAAAATAATACATAATTAAGATAAATACATAAATAATTATATATACATATATAGGTACTAATAATATGTCAGGTGATTAGGATTCGTTTTGCTTTTTAAGGAAATAAGAGAGAAGTTTTTTGAATATATTTAAAGACTGCCTGTCTGATAAACAATGGTAGCCTGTTCCATTGACGAGCTGCTGACACGGTGAGAGAATCTGAATATCTGCTAGAAGAGTGAAGAAGAGGGATAGAAAGTTGATGAAAATGATACTTTTATTTGAAAGAACATACGTAGCTGTCTTTTTTACCTACAGAAATTTATTGAAGTAAAGTAATAGAAAAAAAGTGAAGTCTTGTTGAATTAAAAAGATAGTACAATAAACTAAAAATCATTGTTTTGTAGATAGCTCTATTAACTTTGCACCCATCATAGGTCATCATCCACTTTGATATTGTCAATTCAAGTATTGATATTGTCAAAGTATTAAATAATATTTTAATACTTTACAACACTATTAATAAACAATATACTGACCATGCCTGGGCAGAACCTTATAGAAATACTATAATTACAACATTGTTGCCATAAACGGTGATTTTTTTACTAAATTTATTTACTAGGTTCTTAATATTACTTCGTGGCTGTAAAGAGGTGATGTCAGCCCCCCACAGTTTCTGAAAGGACTAAATAATGACTGCTTAACTTTGTAATTTTAAGATATAACCTAATTTGACTGTACTAACAAAGTGACAACTTAATATAATAACAAAAAAGTTCGTTTTATGACTTGTTGCTTTGACAAAAATTATAACCCAGTTTAACGCTTTGTATCCTTCTCGCTTGCACAATCGAACATTTTTAAAGAATTTTCAATTCTGAGTATTTATTTGAGAAATGTAGTCCATAAACTATCTAGGGAATAACTTAACATCTGTTAATTTAATCGAGTTTACGTTCTTAATTAAACATTATAATTACAATTCGCAAGTCCAAAATACTGTACTTGAGAGCCCTAAAAAGCCAATGAAAAAAATAATCCATGGAATGCTAAGAAATATGTCTACTTATTTTATTAAATAGAGAGAGACAAAATATTTACCTACATAACTTTGTATTAATAATAATTAATATAGTGGAACGAAATTGTAATAAACCAGTTATTTGGTCAGTGCCTAATAGTTAGAATTCAAGCTCTCTTGCCAATAATGATACCGAGCTGATAATAGATAGGATTTAGCCAAAATTGAATTAGATGTGCCATAATTTTCATTACAATTTGGTACGTAAAACCTACTTATTTTAGTTAGGGTATTGAAATAAGACAAATGGGCTTGTTATTATTTTAAAGCTGGCAACACAAGCTCAGTGTTACAAAGGTCGTAAATGAAGAAATGTGAAAAAAAAAAACTATGTGGACATAAAAGAGCAATTCAAAATTGTTTCAAAAACAAGGTTAGTTATAACTGGGAAAGACTTTTGCGCCCGTTTTAACAGGACAAGTTATTTGTTTTGTAAATTAGTTTACTGCAGCTATTGTTATTCAAAAGTGGTGTTTATATAATAATATGCTCAGTTTGAATAATTATGGAAAAAAATGAAATTTGACTATATAACTATAGGGCATTATTTTCTGTTTTTGTATTTTGAGATTTTCTCTTGCTGGAAACTCCCATATACCCGTCGTGTTTGGGCGACATTACCACCATGATAACATCATTTACTCATAAAAAATAAAGATTATAATATAGTTATTACGCCAGACCCGGTGTCAACTTATATTCCATCTTGAGAGGAGATTTAAATAACATTATATGCTAGTTAAAGGTATTAATAGTTATAACTAGGTTTTTCTAACTGACTAGGAACAAATTAATGTGTATTTTACTAATGTACTTGTCCGTGACAAAATTAATATGCTAGTTAAAGTTATTAATAGTTGTAACCAGGTTTTTCTAACAAGGTGACTAGGAACAAATTAATGTGTATTTTACTAATGTACCTACTTGTCCGTGACAAAATTCGTAAGCTAATTTAAGTTATTAATAGTTATAACCAGACTTTTCTAACAAGCTGACTGGGAACAAATTAATATGTATTTTACTAATGTACTTTTCTGTGACAAAATTCGTAAGCTAATTTAAGTTATTATAATAGTTATAACCAGACTTTTCTAACAAGCTGACTAGGAACAAATTAATGTGTATTTTACTAATGTACTTGTCCGTGACAAAATTCTTAAGCCAATTTAAGTTATTAATAGTTATAACCAGACTTTTCTAACAAGCTGACTGGGAACAAATTAATATGTATTTTACTAATGTACTTTTCTGTGACAAAATTCGTAAGCTAATTTAAGTTATTATAATAGTTATAACCAGACTTTTCTAACAAGCTGACTAGGAACAAATTAATGTGTATTTTACTAATGTACTTGTCCGTGACAAAATTCTTAAGCCAATTTAAGTTATTAATAGTTATAACCAGACTTTTCTAACAAGCTGACTAGGAACAAATTAATGTGTATTTTACTAATGTACTTGTCCGTGACAAAATTCGTAAGCCAATTTAAGTTATTAATAGTTATAACCAGACTTTTCTAACAAGCTGACTAGGAACAAATTAATGTGTATTTTACTAATGTAAGTACTTGTCCGTGACAAAATTCGTAAGCCAATTTAAGTTATTAATAGTTATAACCAGACTTTTCTAACAAGCTGACTAGGAACAAATTAATGTGTATTTTACTAATGTACTTGTCCGTGACAAAATTCGTAAGCTAGTTTAAGTTAATAAGAATATATATGCAGGTTAAACGATATTAAAACGATAAATTGGACTTTAAATATGGGGCACAAGTTGCAGTTTATTTTATGCGGTTTTCCCGCGCTGTGAACTCCCATATTTTACCCGACGTGTTTGGGCTATAATGCCGCGAGTGACTCCAAGTAAAGCATCAAATTCTGCAGCATCTGGAATTTGATCAATCAATCAAATCAAATCATTTATTTGTTTCAACACAGGTAATCTAGTTAATATATTAACCTAGTTTATAAAAGTGCAGCTGTGTTCTGCCATGAGGCGTACAAATATTGTTTATATATGTATATTGTAAAGATACATATAACTACATTATTACACAACACAAAAAAATAAAATAAAATGTTAATTCACAGTAAAAAAAAAAAAATTGTATCTAATTCTGGTTGTGGTCAAATTAAAATTAATATTTAGATGTCAATTTGGGTCATTTAAAAATTCTTGCACAGAATAATGTGATTTTTCAATTAGAACTTTAGTCAACGTCTTTTTAAACAGACTATGCGGTAAAAGTTTAATGTCGTCGTTAATAATATTAAATATTTTTGGTCCCATACAGATTATACTTTTATACATTAACGCCGTACGTGATCTTGGAGGGCATAATTTATTTCCATATCTTAGTACTCTATTACGTTTATCTTTGCTCAGTGGAAAAAGTTCTAGATTAGATTTTACGAAATTAGCAACTTCTAAAATATAAAGACACGGGAGTGTAAGTATCCCTAGTTTTTTAAAGTACGGTTTACAACTGTCAGTCAATTTTAGTCTACACATTGCCCGAATGCATCGCTTTTGTATTTTAAAGATAGCTTCTTTGTTAGTCGAATTCCCCCAATAAATGATGCCGTACCGCAGAACGGATGAAACATATCCATGATATGCCATGAGGGCAGTATCGATGCTACTAATTAGCACCAACCTTCTTAACGGATAAACAAATTTACTTACTCTTGTACTAATATTTTCAATGTGTTCTTTCCAGTTAAGGGTGTAATCAAGAGTCACCCCTAAGAACTTAATGTGATTAACAGACTCTATACACTTCCCCAGGTTGTTTACAGTAATATTGGGAGCGTGTCTTTTTTGTCTAAAGTGAATTATTTTAGTTTTGTCTAAATTTATTAGTAAGTTGTTGTATGTTAACCAATTAATAACTTCTTGTAGTCCTTCATTTATATTAGTTTCGTATGTGTTTATGTCTTCACGTTTGATCAACATTGTGCTATCGTCCGCGAACAGGACCATGGGGAACCTAGTGATCTTGGGCAGTTCATTTATGTAAACCAAGAAAAGAAACGGTCCTAGGATGCTGCCCTGTGGTACACCATACTCGGAGATTCTACTTACAGACGAAAATTTTTGCTCCGTTTTTGTTTTATAATTTATTTTAGTTATTTCGGTAATTTGTTTTCTATTAGTTAAGTAGGATTTAAATAATTGTAAAGCAACGCCACGCACACCGTTGTTTTCTAATTTATGAATAAGGATGTTGTGGTCATCATAGTCGAAGGCCTTGCTCATATCCATAAATATGGCGCATATGTCTAACCTTTTGTCTACACATTGTATCACCTCATTAAGTAGATCATAAATGGCTCTAGTCGTTGACTTTCCTTTGCGAAATCCCTTTTGTTCGTTAGCTAACAACTTATGATTTTCAAAAAATGGGTATACTCTATTATAAATTACTCTTTCCAATATTTTAGAAAATATTGGAATGAGAGCAATCGGCCTATAATTTTTAAGCATTTCAGCATCACCTTTTTTAAATATAGGTTTGACTATTGTAAATTTTAGCGCTTCAGGAAATACACCACTTTCTAATGATGTATTTATTATGTGTGTAAGTGGCGGTGCTAGCGCATTAGCGTTAAGTTTTATTACTAAAGTGCTTATGTTATCATATCCAGTACTTTTGGTATTTTTTAGTGATTTTATTATTTGCATAATTTCATGCGGCGTGGTTGGTGCAAGGAAAACCGATGCGCACGGAATTTTAATGTGATTAAATTTATTACTATTAGGTTCAAAATTCAAATTACTACTATTATAAGACGTCCGTTTGGATAAATTATTAGGGGTAATGTGAGAATTAATTGTTTTATGATTAGAATAGATTATATTAGAATTAGATGTCAATATGCTATTATTTAATAATTTATAGCTATTTGTTAAGTCAATATTATTGTTAAATATTAAATTATTTTTAGCGTCGCGGGTCATATTATTGAGGTTCAAATTAGATTTCGATGTCGTTTTTATTTCGTCAATAAAGTAGTTATTAAAGGAATTAGCTATATCAATAGGGTTTGTTTTAAGTTTGTCGTTACAGACGACTTGCTTTATTTCAGTAGGAAAATTATATTTATTTTGGTTTATTACTTGCCAACTTGCTTTGCATATATTTTGGGAATTTTTGATGTAATAGTTGTTTTGTGATTTCTGGGTAAGATTAATTATATTTTTAATTTTTTTACTGTACTCATGGAGTTTTTCTTTGTTTACAGTTGTTTTAGCTTTACGATATTTCCATAGTAACTCACGTTTTCGTTTACTGCAAATTTTTATACCTTTAGATATCCATTTTGTTTTCTTTTTCGATTTAATTGTTATTACCTTTATTGGAAAGCACTGGTCGTAAAATAAATTAATAATATCAATGAAGTTCTTATAAGCTTCATTTGTATCGTTTTGACTAAGAACGTCAGCAAATGTTAATGATTTTATGCATTCATTAAACTTTGTCAGATTCTCTTTATTGTAGTCACGTTTTGTAACACGCCATTGTTTGAGGAGACATGTCTTTTTTATAGGCAAAGTAATAACTTGAGCAGCATGATCAGATACTGCTAACTCAATTACTTCTGCTTCACCAGCTCTTATATTTGTGGCTATGTGATCAATACAGGTTTTAGAACTGGGCCTTGTTATCTGTCTAATTTGTTGTTTAAGATTAAAACTTAAAAATAAGTGTTCCAAGTCGCGAGACAATGCGTCATGGGATAAAATATTAATATTAAGATCTCCGCATATGATAATTTTTTTAAACTTTGTAGTCAAATCCGTTAACAGAAGTTCCAATTTTTCTAAGAATTGCTTAGCATTTGACGATGGTGTCCTATATAAACAGACAATTACAATATTGTCACAAACAAGATTAATCGCACAAAATTCATGATCCCCATGATCCCCAATTTTTTTTTTTGATTGATGATCCCCAACTCGGTTATGAACTCTGTTATGAACATATATTATGCAAATAAATTACGTGTTTAGGGCTGATGTATTCTGTACAATGTCCTTTAAAAAAATTATAAATCATTACCGCAGTAAAATCTTATTTATTTAACTCTTCATTGCACAAATACAAAGGCGGGATTTAATGCCGCAAGATATTCTATCATAGCCAACCATTGGGACAACTTTAAACACTTTTTATAAATATAAATTAAACTCCACATACGATTATAATGCTTTATTTCACGGGTCTTTTTCTCTTTTACAACCATTTATCACCACGCTTCCACTCAATATCTCTCTGCCTCTTTCTGTCAAACCTGTCAGATGGCCGTGCCTACCTTATTTTAAATCCTTAGTTCCGAATACACTTCTATTCGAATGCATAAAATATAATTACTCACTGCATTCTGGTGTAGTAATATAAATGCTTATGTGTTTTTTACGAGTGTGTTCTATTTTGATTGACCAAAATAATAGTTTAATAATTAAATGTTAACATTTCGAATAGAACACAACTAGTATCCATCACACACTTAACTGAAGATATAAAACTTTTAAATGAGACTAATAATTTTATGAAATAGTGCCCAGATTAAGTACGCGTGTCGTTAAATTACTTTACATCTTTCCGGCAAGTTTGTCACAGTCATTAGTAATAATTTTAACTTTGTATGGTTCTCGGCACAATTAATAAAATACGTACAAATGACAATACTATTGAGACCATGTAGTATGTAAAATGTATGTATGTTTGCGTTAGTGTTTAAATATAGAGTGAATATTAGGTCTTGATTTAGGCCTGCGGTCTACGAAGTCGTAGCTTAATGTTTTTTTTTCTGTAACATTTACGTTCATAATACGTTAATGCCAACGTGGCGAGTGTAGGTCAAATTCTCCAGAAATATGTTCTGGAATTCCCATATCCAATCTCAAGCACTGGAGTTCTAGTACACTGATTTATAGTGGCTGTAAATATAACCGCTAAGTGTGATTTTTATTTTACAGTTTTTTTTATGTCGACTTATATTTAAACGAGTAAATAAGCGGATTCACATTTAGCCAACTTTACTATAGGCCAATCATGACAAGTGGCAAGCTCGTCGATGTCTCCATCGTACTAAACTCGAGAAATATCACTAATAAATTAAATATTAATTTAATGTATTTATTTACATTAATAAATATTTTTGTGTTCCGACCAGGAATCGAACCCGATACCTCCGAGTCTTAATCCACGGACTTAACTGCTAGACCACGGAGGCAGTATATAACTTTGTTGACTTTGACAGTATCCGTTCGTTAAAAGATTATTATATAATGTTTCGCTTTAATAAACATAATGTGGCTATTATAAATTAGTTTTAGCAGGAGTATAACGATATAGTGTTTAAGGAATCAAATAATCTAAAACACTACATCCATTTATCCGTCACTATAAAGTAATTATTGCACAAACTATCTATTATAATTCTATACCTACAAATGATGTACCTGTACCATAGAACATAGGTACTCTGTCTACGACTTATACCTATTAGTATGGGCGCGTTCCCACCATGTTGTGAGGACAGATTATCGTGTTGTATATTTGTATTTATTTGTACTGTATACATTCGGCACGATACGACTTTGAACTGTCAAGAAATGGCATGTCGTGATAATAGGAACGGTTGGAAACGACAAAATAATCTGTCATCACGACATGGCGGGAACGCGCGATAAGGCTGCTAATATGTGCGTTCCGTTACCAGCGGATAAAAATATCTACCCAAAAAACTTGACATTTAATTAACATCAATATTGGATTGATTCAAAATGTTTTTTTTTATAATAATGATTAAAGTTTAAAATGTCTTCGATTGTAATCTAAACTGCGATATTTGGTTGTTTTGCATTTTTACTTGTCAATGTTAAAAATAATACCAAAATAATTATATTTATAAAAGCTAACGAAGTTAAAAAAAATAACACAGTTTAAATAAAACGGTTGGTGGCGCTAGTGTATGATGTTAGTATGTGATGCTGCGTTAGTAACAGACCTGCGTTCGTTTCTGTAACTCCGCATAGGGTTCTGACGTCATCCGTGTAGTTACTCGACACGGACATTTACGAACCATTTACGAGCAAAATGTCAGTGTCAAAATTGTCTTTTGTAATATTATCTTTACTATATTTCGTATATTATTATTATCTCAGAAGAATGACAGTCTTACTTAGTATAGTTTATATAAAATTTTAAGTACTTGTGGTACTTGTCACTTTGACATTAACAGAAACCCTGAGTTAACACCGTTGTTGAGACCAGTGTCGCTACTCGGTGATAAAAACCTCACACGGTGTTAGTTTACGAACGCAGCTCTGGAACGTTGCTATGCATCAAAAATTTTGCGAGGGATATGATTGGCGCAATCTAGATAATGATTATGAAAGATAGCACTTTTTAAATCATAGACTCCACCGTGAGTAACTTTCAAATACTTATTGATGTCTGCTTATCTTGGTTCTCCTAATAAAACTAAAATAGGCTTTATTATTTAAAAAGTGCTTTTTTAATTTGCCAATCTATATTAACCATAAGGTGTGTCTTGTATCTGATTTATAAAAATAAAAACATCATATGAGTAAAATATTGTTTTATTAAATAAAGTACTAGAATCTTAAAATACCCAGATTTTCGAGCTATAGAGACAACGTAAGTATATTTAATTATATTGAAGTAATATACAAACAGTATAAAATAATTACAATATAAATTAAAACTACTTAAAAGTAAAAATAAATATAAACTAAACCTAATAAAAAATAAACTATAAGTAAAAAATGTCCTCTAGAGACGACCCTTCAGTGATAGTCTCAAGAAGAATGGCAACATTTCCCCTCTGTATAGCTAAGCTAATGCGTTGGCAGAAATAATTGCCAGCTTTCCTCTATATATAAAGCTATAGAGATGAATGTGGCACTCGACGTATTTGTCAAAATACACACAAAAAAAACAATTTCAATTGACATTAAAAAGCAATATATAAAATGTGTTATAACATTTATAAATAACTTGATGTCTATAATGGTTTAGAAACTAAGATGATTGACACTTTTGGAATACAATCAATATTCTCTTTAGTGTTGCCCAAAGCAAGACCAAGACTTAGCAGTCTTGGTCTTGGTCTTGCATCAGAATAGGTGGTCTTGGTCTCGGTCTTGGTCTTGCACTCCTAATCTTGGTCTTGGTCTTACATCAGAATAGGTGGTCTTGGTCTCGGTCTTGGTCTTGCACTCCTAATCTTGGTCTTGGTCTTACATCAGAATAGGTGGTCTTGGTCTCGGTCTTGGTCTTGCACTCCTAATCTTGGTCTTGGTCTTACATCAGAATAGGTGGTCTCGGTCTTGGTCTTGCACTCCTAATCTTGGTCTTGGTCTTACATCAGAATAGGTGGTCTCGGTCTTGGTCTTGCACTCCTAATCTTGGTCTTGGTCTTACATCAGAATAGGTGGTCTTGGTCTCGGTCTTGGTCTTGCACTCCTAATCTTGGTCTTGGTCTTGCGCAAGAGTCTCACAAGACTTCTGCAAGACTCTTACTCTGACTCAATATAAATTTTATTTTCCAATTGTACTAAGGAAATCTCTCTTCGCGATGTCTTTAGGGTACTAAACTTGAGAAATATCATAAATAAATTAAATAATTTATTATGTCCCGACCAGGAATCAAACCCTGCAAGTCCGAATTCACGGAATTCACCGCTAGACCTCGGAAGCATTAGGTATAGGTAGGATTTAGGTATACTAAAATAAAATTATTTGTAAACGAGCTCTCCCAAGTTCCATATACCTAAACGTTATTTTTTTACCGTTATTTATTTAAAATTATTTAGCAAAATTTGGAAAAAAACTTTCAAAAACCATATCAGTAGTCCTTGGTATTGCAAAAGAGACTTAATCTCTACTGGACCGACTGAGGTGTAAGTACTTAAAATGACAGAAATCGCGAAAAACTATTCTTATATATTTTATATGAAAAAGTGAAATTTCTATATAAAATATATAGAAAAAAATTATCACGATTACTCAAACCTTAGTAGACTTTTGATCCTTTAAAGAAAGAGAATCAATTGGCAACAAAAAAAAATTAATGTAAAATTACTATTTTCTTGCTGACTCAATAACTTTTCCAATCTATGAATGCAGTCAAGCATATATCAAAAAGTTTTGGATTGTCATTATATGGTGCATTTATAATCGTGTAAATACTTATTGACATTAAAGTTCTATATAAATGAAGTATATCAGATAATAAATTAGTTCAAAAGTTTAATCTTGCTAATTTCATCTTTATAGATCGGCAACTCCACATCATCCCAGTGCATTATCACTTTATTGAAAAACCTGAAACAAATATATTTATATTTTATTTATTTATTCATTTTGGAAAACCAATAGTTGACTTGATAGATATTAAACAGTAAATTCCCTAAAAACTATAAAAGGTTTTCACATATAAGTCTTAAATTAAATTAATTAAATTAACAAGCAAAGAAAACATCGCTACAGAAGAATATTAACAATATAGGTAAAACACAAGTTACTTAAACTAATAACATTATAGATAGATAAATTATTTATTGCACAAAAAAATAAAAACATTCAAATGTACATAGGGCATTTTCTAACAGCTAACCTTTGGGAGAGTGAGAAGACAGTGTGGGTGCATGTGTATAAGTATATTTAGAAATTAAGATTTAAAATTACTAACTAAAATACTTATCAACTAAATAAACAATAAATATATATCGTACAACAATAAAATACATATAGAAATAATAATATATTCCAAACAATTAATTATAATTGATGCCTGCCATTGGCCGATTCAACATACCGAAGCCTTAACTGACGTCTAATGCCTGCAGCCTTGGAATCAAACAAATCAATGTCCAGCTCTTCCGCAAAGACATTAAAATTATTAAAGACTCTATATAATACCTATACATAAATCATCATAATTAAAAAAAAAAGATACGACACGCGCTATAATGTTCACTACAAAATACTGATCTGTTACAACTACACGCAGGCACCCCACAGTTCCATTACCGATGTCGTTAATGAATGAGATAGACAGCAACAAACTGATATATTATGATGGTTGATAAACTACATATTATATTTTTTTGTAAATAATGTAACGGTTACAGTAGGTTACAGAGTTTTATTTGCATTATAAGAAAGAATAGTATTGTCAATATACGACAATGACAGGGTTGATGGGTTTTTGTTTTAAAAGAAGAAAAAAAGGAAGATCGGGAGAGCTACATAAATTTAAATTTATATGATATATTAAATTAAAAGTGGCTTAAACTCACATTTGTAGCTAAACATATACCTAACAGCTAATATTTTAAGGAATGAAACTTACTTGACTTGAAGTTCATCAAAAACATCTTTCTCCAGATCAGTAAGTCCACTATCCAATACTTCTAGTGTGTCACTTAATTGGCTTGAATTGAAAAACCCACATACATTTGTATCTATTCCGGGTTGGTTTAGAGAAAACCAAGTTGCCAAACGTGCCAATTCAACGTTTTTAATCTAAAATATAAAAATAATTCATTAACGCTTTATTATATGAATAATAGTGAACCCTTAGTGCAATACAAAATTTTGTAAAATATCACCTCGGTCAGGTATATAAGAAAACAACTGCAATGTATGTGTTTGAATGCATTAAAACTGTTAGGTGAACTCCGATTCAAACCGCCCACACTTTGCGCACTAAACCGAAAGTTGCAGCTTCTTGATTTTGGCTTTGAAGGTGTTACAACCATTTATCTTCTGATTATTTTTACTACCCTCGCGAACCAGATAGTAAAAAACTACACAAACATTATTCTATCACCATCGCTATATTTTTTTCCACTGGAAATAAAAACACGTCTAGTCACAATAATGTTAAAATAGAGGTACCTAGATATAATACTTAATTAACCTACCTGACAAAATTCTGATGCTTTCTTGCACAAAGCCTTGATGTCCTCCCTAGCTGGATGCCAACTTTGTGGACCATTGTTCGTTAGAAGCCCCATGCCAGTAGCAGCAGCATTTATTACTCCAATTCCTTTACTCTGAAACAATATGAAATTTCTAAAGCACAAGTTGATTAAATATAGACTTGGTGCAATCAAAGCAAATTGTCCGTGGTCGAAAATGTTGTGAAATTTTGCAGCCTTCCTTTAATTTATATTTTAGATTACCATCGTCGTGTTTTGTTTTGTTTTTTAATTATAGAGATATCTCATATCGGTTATATTAATTATGATATTTAATACGTTTTAGGGTTTTGCTAATAATTTATTACAAAGAGAAAGTAAAGTAAAGTATCATCACGACCGTTTCCCTTTCGGGGTGGTCAGTAACCACGCTTATAAGCGGATTCACATTTAGCCAACTTTACTATAGGCCAATCATGACAAGTGGCAAGCTCGTCGATGTCTCCAGCGTACCAAACTCGACAAATATCACAAATAAATTAAATATTAATTAAATGTATTTATTTACATTAATAAATATTTTTGTGTCCCGACCAGGAATCGAACCCGGTACCTCCGAGTCTAAATCCATGGACTTAACCGCTAGACCACGGAGGCAGAGAAGAAGGACGAAATACCGTTCACGTAGCTTTAAAACACTGTTATCGCTTTACTTCGCATTGCTTTGCTTTATGCAAATCAAATTTGGATTGGCTTAAAGCTTCAGCGCTTTGAGGTAACAATTTAGTAGATTGTCAAATACATTAGATGAAACAAACCTTAAAATATTTTGTGTAGTTTTGTAGCCTATTATCTAACAGCGTTGATTTGGCATAGGACAAAATTGAAGATATGTGAATTTCTGATTCTTCAACAATGTCCTTCATGAGATCAATATCGTAATCGGCCAGTCCTATAAAGCGAGCTTTCCCATCGTTTACGGCTTTGGCTAACACTGGTAGAGTTTCCTTTAAGATGACTGAAATATCGGGAGCAAATGTCGGGTCGTGTATCTGAAACATTTAAGATCTTATTATTTATTACACTTGTCAACTCAACATTTCTCTTCCTCTATAGCAGTGGTAACTAAAGTAGATTATCTCAACTCTTTTAACACAACGAAATTATTATTGTTTCAATTTTCAGACAAAGCATTTATATGCAAATCAGTTATTAGTAATATTATTGTCTATGAAATGAACGTAGATAATTTCGTTTAAAACGACCGGTTAAAAAACAATTTATTAAAAATAACATCTACTTTTAGATTTATAGTTAGCTTGTTAATTATTATTTCAGCCAATGACGTGCTTTATTTAAACCATACATTAAAAAAAAAAACAGTTACCTTCAAAAAGCCGTAATTTTAAGTAATTATTTTTATGAAAGCTAATGCCACAATATCGCGCACATAGATCTAAGATATTTTAAATAAATAATATTACCACTTTACGAATTAAGAAAGATTAGAAGTATTATTCATCAGATCTCTACATTTGGGTTAAACGGACAGACATCAGTGTATGTCCTATATGTTCTATAATTGCACACCAACAAAAACCGGACACGCTTTCAAAGCGCATGCTACGTCTATTATGATTCTTGGTCCTAGGAAGGTAGATCTTATGATTTATTAAAATTCAAATAATTATAAATTATATTTATTATCATGTAACGCACACTGCGTCTCCGTGACAACAACATTCATTCAAAACTATCAAACTTTAATAATAAAAGTATATGAACACCAGCCAGTCTTAGTAACTTTACTTCTATAACAGTTGTTGTAAATTTTTGCATGCTTATGGCGAAATATGTTACCCATTTAATATTAATAAGACCTAATATTGTTTGTTACCATGTTTCCTGCAAATAAATATTTCATTTCATTTCAGTCGTCAACAGTGTAATCAAAGCAAATTGTTCATGGTCAAAACTATTGCCGGTTGCAAGTCCGAGACGGCATTCTTTTCTTCTCTCTCCGGCTGGTGGTTTGGCCTAGACGACCCCACTGTATGTATGTCCGTTTAACCCACAGACCTAGGGTGAATAATACTTCTTTCTTAATTCGTGAAGTGTATTCAAATCTATTGTAGGACATTTCTTCTCATTGTTCTTTGTTGAATATTACCTGAATAATATCAACGTAATCAATGCCCAACAATTCCAAAGTGTTGTCCACACCAAAAGCAGTTTTTTCAGCAGAAAAGTCAAACATTTTCTGCGTTTCTTTTTCATATCTTCCAACTTTGCTGCCAATAAAATATGACTCTCGTGGTATTCCAGCTAAAGCCTAAAATGATATCTGTATAATGTAACATAAATAGTGGATTAATCACATTTTAAATCCTTAATTAACGCTATTTTGCACAATAAATTCGAAAAGTAAAAATGGATTTGGTGTATGTTCGGTTAATCGATAAATAAGTACTTATCCAATAAGATTCGATAAGATCAGTTACAAATACAATGCTGTTAAACTAACTGTTACCATTACTATCAGTGAGAAAATATGAATATTGGTTCGGACGCCTAGTCGTTTTTTGATCTCTTTTAGCCTATATAGATATGAGTGTCCCTAATAATATTAAATTATATATTGAACAAAACCAAAACAAGTGCAAGTACATAGGCAAGCTTAAAAGTCAAAGTCAAAATATCTTTATTCACGAAAACCTATTATTAACATGCATTTATAAAACGTCATTCATTTAATTCTTTTGAATGATTCTAGTCCTGCTAGTGGAAGACTAAGCATCAAAGTCGTCCAATAAGTAAGCTGTTAGCAGAAGACCAGCAGCTTAGCAGATTCCAGTGACCTGTTAATGTATAATCTGAAAGGAATCTGCAAGGAAAACTCAGCTATAGCAGATTTAACCATTGAGAGATGTGAGCAGGGATTGAAAGGTTCATGACAGCTAGTAATATTTGATATAAAGAGATTTATTGCGTTAAAAACTTATAACTAAAAAAAGAACGATATTAAATCTATAATATAAATACATACAATACATAGATAACACATATATATACTGGTTACATACTATATTTATATATATATATATACATACAATAATATACCGATTTAGTCAATAAATGTTAATTATTGTATATTTTAACACTAGTTATTGTAAGTATATTGTAGAGTAAATTAAAGTAGAAATGTTATAACCTTTCCCATCGTTTTTTCGGAAGTTCCTTGTCCATACCATGGACTTGTTTCTAAATAATTGATACCTAAATTAAGCGATTCTCGTATGAGATTTATGCTTCTTTCTTCATCAAATTTTCTGAAATCGAATAAAAAATGCTATTTAATAGGTAGAAAGGTATTTTACAGTAAAAGATTTATGCACTATTATAAAGTCTCTGTATATAGCGTAAATGATGTGTATTTTTTATTGTAATATTTATTTTATCAGAGTAGGTACTTAAAATTACACTGATTTTCATTTAAGTTAACGAAATCATCTATATTAAATAAATACATTATTTTAGATTTTAGACAGTTACCTTAAAACATTAGTCAGTGTGAGTGACGTCACTTAATAATACCGAAGACCGTGTTCGACAAATTGCGCTTTTTTTTTACTGATTTTTGCATTCGAGAGCCATTTGCAACTGCAACATTTCCAAGCGCAAAAGGTGGTACGACGCCATTTTTAATATTATTTTATATATTTTTTGAATAATTACTTTATTTTAGATTTTAGAACGTTACCTTAAAAACATTAGTCAGCGTGAGTGACGTCACTTAATAATAAGAAGACCATGTTCGACTTGAAAGCAAAGCAAAGAGCGCTTTTTTACTGAATTTAACATTCAAAAGCCATTTGCAAATACAGCGTTCCCGGAAAGTGAAACGATACCATTTTTTATTTTGATCGTTACAATTAGTGACTACTTTATAATACAATACGGCCTTATCTTTAAGCACTCTGAATGACATTCACAGATAGTTAACTTACACAGTTACTTTAGATAGTACATTACGTACCTTTCAAAACTAAAGAAAGAACTATGTTATTATACAATTGACGATTTTCTGACTGACGATGATCTGACATTTGACATACATTATAATATTTAAAGTAAAGTATCATCACGACCGTTTCCCTTTCGGGGTGGTCAGAAACCACGCTTATAAAGAAGCGGATTCACATTTAGCCAACTTTATAGGCAAATCATGACAAGTGGCAAGCTCGTCGATGGCTCCAGCGTACCAAACTCGAGAAATATCACAAATAAATTAAATATTATTTAAATGTATTTATTTACATTAATATTTTTGTGTCCCGACCAGGAATCGAACCCGGTACCTCCGAGTCTAAATCCACGGACTTAACTGCTAGACCACGAAGGCAGTAAATTAAACTAATTATAAATATTATATAAATAAATTTAAAATAGGACACTAATTATATACTTTTGTGTTTGTATACTAAAGCTATTTTTCGTTAATACGATTAAGGTTTTTTTTATATTTATTTATATGCTTTATTTAAACAAAAATTTTGAATTTGGCATTTAAATAAATATATCTGTATGCCTTTAAGGGTAAAGTATAGCTGAACGAACAAACTACTGAATACCAATTCTAATATGTGTGTATACTTAAGGATGAATAAATGATTTGATTTGATTTACAAGTTTATAACCGCCGTTTTTTTTTCTCGGGGAGGTTTAAACTGGGTTCTGTATTTTATTGTACATTGCGGGTTAATTTGAAACAAACTTGTATTTAGTTTGACGATAACACGCAATGTTAAACTGCTAATTCAAAATCAAGGGTTGATTAAGAGCGGGTTGATGGAACACTCGAATCTACATCACGTCAGCGATTACATGGTATACGATCCGGTGTGCCCAGGATCATAACTGCTAACTAGGTAGATACCTATATCTTTGCAAATTTAAAATCTGAGATAACTAAAGAGTATATCGATAAAAAAATCTACTGAATTTATTGGAGACCATATGGTCTCACCTGCATCGTATATATGGCCCACTCATCATTCCCAGCCTTTGTTGACCGAGCGAGGTTTGCTGGTTTGCGACGCGAGGTTCAATGTTTGACCACGCGAGGTTCACTAGTTGAACACGCGTCGTTCACTGGTTGACCACGCGAAGTTCACTGGTTGACCACGCGAGGTTTACTGGTGACAACGCGAGATTTACTAGTGACAACAAGGAGTCGACATATGCCCATTCGGATACCGTCTCGCTCTAATGAGCTATGATCTGAACTGCTTAATTATTTTTTAAAAAACATTAAAACAAGCATTTTTATCTGATATTGTTGTTGAATATAATTAAATAATTTTGGCTAAAATGCCATTGTAGATTTTAGAATCGTAACGTCGCGATATGTACATATTGTACATCAGGCCCTAACACTATGCCGGCTTGACTGGGCATAACGGCAATTCGAGCCTGATCCCAAAACGCATGGATACACTTTACTGGGTTTATCGACACGAACTGTGGATACTTCCCCGCCCCGGCAGACTGGGCAAATTACCACCATCAGTTCGCCTACCACCTATTTATTAAGTGTCTATTGGTAAGTATTTGCATGTAAATAATTGTGAAGATGCTGGAAAATACATACCTACAGTACTCGTAAGTACATTTTTCTTAATATGAAACTGAAATTATATATGAGTATATATGTATATACCTAATTATAAATACTTATAAAATAAATAACAATTTAAACGCATAGCTAAATATAAGAAAAAAAAAACAATAATATATCTTACATATTTATATAATCACATTACACTACACTACATTACACTTTACTACATTACACTACACCCAATAAGTATTCATTAATATTAAGTTTGAGTCAGAGGAACCTGGAGTGCTTTAACACAGACTAAGCTTTCGCTTAGTTTAGTTTTGCCTCCAGTCTCCTACACAAATGTTTCTAAAATATTGTTACTAATATTAAGCTTGTGGGAGAAAATAAATACCTTTTTTTTTTTTTTTTTTTTTATTTACTTTATTAGCTAATCAGATAGAAACTTAATTTAACTAAATAAAATTATTGATCGACAATCTTAATACAGACTAGCTTATATAAATATAAGTTATAGTTACATTATTGATTTAGTTTACTAGCTGTTTCTCCCGGCTTTGCCCATATAATATAGTGGTCGGAAAATAAACTTAACGACTGGTCACATGTCGTGTTCATATAGGTACCTTTGTCTGTCCCTGAGTTCTAAAGAATATACTCGTATATAAGTATATCAAATTTAATTAAAATATGTTGAGTAGTAATTGCGTAAAAAAGCATCCAACATTCATCTATCCTCACAAACTTTCGCATTTATAATATTAGTAGAAAGTAAATATTAGCTATAAGTAATACTTGAATATATTTGTTTTGTTATTACTGGATTATTCCAAGATAACATACCCATATATGCCGCTAAAGCTGGCTCCACCTACGCTTACATGCGACACCTTTATTCCCGTATTACCAAGCTGATTATAACGCATTTTGTTTTTAAATAAAAAAAAGTACTATAATAAACAACTGCTCGCCACTAACAAACAATGATAACTCCCGCATATTGATAGTGTTAAAGCACCAACATCTTTATACCTACCTATACATCCATAACAACGAACCAATCATAATATCGCTTTCAGTGCCATCTAGTAAAATATTTGTAAACTAAATGTAGAATGTCTTGAATCAACACAAGATGTCGTTGGCTAGTTAAAACCAACTGTTTTCCAGCTTGCCGATCAGATAGAAGGTTCGGGTCTCGTTCTTGGATCTGTTCATCCGTTCTCGTCTCATCTATGTTGCGCCAGCTTCGCCCCACCTTGTCAACCTTCACCTTGTTGGCCAAGTCCAACAGGGACAAGATACAAAGTCAGCAGAACATATAGTTTAGAGTAGTCTCCCGAGCGCCGTGGTTCGTTTGTAATTCCGTCATATCTCAAGATTTGGAGATGCCTAATAGGTATTAAGGAGTTTGTCGTTAGCCTGACTAGACGTATGTCCCATTGGGTCGATAACAGACACTTTAAAACATCTCCATAGTATCGCTTCAACTTGCCCACGGCCCCCTAACGAGAGACTACATCCTAGATAAATTATCCTGGAGGAGAGCTGAAGCAATCTAACCTAACCCCCTGGGTTCGTAAGCCACACGGGCGTTGTTATACTAGTAACGATTCCCAGCACAAAAAGTACATAAATTACCCGCTGAGATCCTGCCGGGGAAAACGGAGGAATGTCCCTATCCTCAACCAGTGGACCTGCTATTAGGCATCCAAGCCTGGACGACCCCACTGTCTGTTGCGCACGGATCCGAATGCACGATTGATTAAAATAATCCATGTTTCACATTTTGATTTGTGTCACGAGATTCGTTATTACTGTTCTCCTTATATAGCAGATGCCACAGCTAAATTTGTTACCTTTTTATAATTACTTTTCCATCAGGAAAATCAACAAATTAGTAAAAATATAATAATAACGGAATTTTAAAAAATAATACAATAATCTACGCATGTGGTTTTACATTATTGTAAAGGAAGGACTGACTGGAAAATTATTATGGATACATTTGAACATCATTATAGGATCCCAGGTGAACTAGCTGTATCAGCCTATAGGCCAGACATCTTAGTGGTTTCTCGGTACTTATAAAAGTTATTCTTATTAAACGTGGAACCGTAGAATTCAAATATTCCAAAGGACAACAACATGAAGTAAGAAATAATGATCTTACAGAAAAAAATATCAGAAACGGATTCTAGACTCGGCTTTACGCAGTGGAAGTTGGTACGAGAGGAATTCCAGCAAAATCTTTGCACCACTTACTAAAAGTATTGGGCTTAAGCAGGTCTGCAGGAGATACATTTATGAAACGTGCTTTCGAGTATTTGGTTGGGTAGGAGGGATAGGTGCAGAATGGTGGATGGTGAGCGTCTTGTTGTCCACAAAAATAAAAAAGCAGGCCTCCTTTGTAAACCAGCCTATTGACGGTCGCAAGTCCGAGACATTCCTCTCATATATCTTTCCCACACACGATGGACCCGGCACCCGCACGGTGAATCTATACATTCAGACTAAGTAAAAGAATCTGAAAAATATTTGAGTAACAGGACTGGATTCAGGCTCGATCCACCACGCTGACGTTGTGTGAGTTGCTATATTCCTCATATACTCGTATATTTCCCATACGCGATGGACCCGGCACCCGCACGGTGTATCTATAGAATGCTTAGAAATTTGTCTTCTTCTACGCTTTATAATATCATCTGACAGGACTGGATTCGGGCTCGATCCACCACGCTGACCTTGTGTGAATTGCTATATACCTACTAGTATGATTTAATTAACTACCGGAGTAATTATGATAAATCAATTGATCTGGCATTATTAAAAAAATAAACTATTAATAAAGCTGAAGCCTTCATTCGTCGAGATCTTCTTAACTATAAGGGCGATATCACATTGAAGGTATATAATATAAAACAACGGCGTTGCAAATCATATTAATGATAATAACTGCTTTCATTTATACGAGAAAAATATTTACAAAATATAAAATAGAATTAATATTAATAATAAGGATAGGGATATAATTCCTGCTGGCTGTATTTGCCCGCTGAATTGCAATACTAATCAGTACAGTAAACAGTACGAAGAAAGAGCCAGCCCTCTTGTCACCGGAGGAACCGACAAGACGCGGTGTTATGTTTTAAAAATACTTTTTTGCGCTTGGCATGGGCCCAGAGTTTCTACAGCAAACGGCACGAATATGTAATCTTTTAATATACTTACATACTTGCGCCGCTTGCCGGACTCCGCATTTTCCGCCGCGGCCCCTGCTTTATGCGCTGTCCCCCTGAAATGCGACGCGGCGTGAGTAGAAGCACGTAGCGTCCCACACCGGAGCACGTGCTCGTTCCCTGGGGACCAACGTCATACCATCATCTCAGTGCACCGAGTATGAGAACACATTTAACAGGCAAAGCTGCTTGGGAGCAAGAAATTTCAATAATAATAATTTAATCTTAATACCTATTGCCTCTGTTGTCTAGCAGTTAAGACCGTTGATAATAACACAAAAAGTATTTTATTTTATTGTAAAAACTACGTATATAAAAATAAAAAACTAAACCTAATAATAATGTAACCTAATATATTTAAATTGTCCTCTAGAGACGAGTCATCAGACGTACATCATGTATAGCGAGGCTAATATTCGTACGTTGGCAGAAATAATTGCCAGCCTTCCTGTCTCCAGACCTTTTCGTCAGCCTCTTTTAAGATAGCTCTAAAGTCATCACCTCGTCAGATTATCTGCTCCGGTGACACACAGTTCTAAAATCATCACCTTTGGTCCGATTGTCTACTCCGGTGACAAGACGGCTCTAAAATCATCACCTCTCATCTGATTGTTTCCTCCGGTGACAAGGCAGCTCTAAAATAATTACCTCTATCTGATTGTCTGCTCCGGTTACAGGACAGCTCTAAAATTATCAATTCTCGACTGATTGTCTGCTCCGGTGACAAGACAGGTCTAAAATCATCACCTCTTGTATGATTGTCTGCTCCGGTGATAAGACAGGTCTAAAATCATCACCTCTCGTCTGTATGCCTAGTGTGACAGTGAAGTTTCGTAAACACAACTATAGTAGTAGAGTTTTTTTACTGAATTTTCGATGTTCATTGCCTGTTATTATAGCCAAACTTGCAATAACACGCAATGTAAAATAAAAAAACGTAAGTACAGCAGTTACGTTTTCCGAAACTTGCATTTTACACTAAGCACACTGATTGTTTGCTCCGGTGACAAGACAGCTCTAAAATCATAACCTCTAATCTAATTGGTCCCATTCTTGGACCTCGCGTAACGCTTATCATCAGCGCGATGTCACATGTCGTGATCAGTATATAAAAATAAAAATAAAACCCGAAAGCAATATGGTCGTGATGATACTTAACTTTTTTATATTTAAACAAAACCGGTAAATTTTTCTCTGTGTAAGAATGTTTCATAGATTTCTCCGTAGACGTAGTGTAACCTAGGTTCTACTATATAATGTCATATTACTGGCCTTGCAAATCCAATTAAAACTGGTTTTAATATCATAAATGTTGTTAATGTGTGTGCATCGCATCGTCTTAATTTGGTAACTCTACCCGTTACAATATGTTTCTCTTTAAAACAGTTTAAAGTATTATCACGACCGTAGTTAAAAACCACGCTATTCAACAAGCGCGCGCATTCATATTTAGTTAGCTTTACATACTATCGCGGTGGTGGCTCGGTTGTAAGAACGAGTACCTTAAATCCTACAAAGGTCAGTTCAAACCCACCCAATGAGAAATACACTTTTCTTACGTACATTTGTCATAGATTCTAAGCTGTTCATAGCTTCCAAGACGGCATTAACGAAATTATACAGTATTTGGTTGGGTAGGGAGAGAAGTAGAATGGTGGATGGTGAGCGTATTATCGCGCAATAAAAAAAAGGAGGCCTCCTTTTCTTATACCAGCCTATTGTCGGTCGCAAGCCCGAGACACCATTCTTCTCATCTCCTACCCACACACGATGGACCCGGCACCCGCACGGTGAATCCATGGAATGCTTAGAAATTTGTCTTCTATATATACCTTCTATATATACTACACCAATCGGTCCCGGTTCCACTAATGCCAACTTGTTGACATCATATCCTCGCCAAGCCGTCTGGCCAGGCGTGGCGAGTGTAGGCCAAATTCTCCAGTTCTGGAAGGCCCATCCCCAGCAGTGGAGGTCTAGGACGCTGTGTTCTAGGGGCATTAATGAGTGAAAAATGACTATACTATCATGACAAGTAGCAGGCTTTCATGTCTCTAGGTACCAAATATTATATTTAATTTTGTCCCGACCAGGAGTCGAACCTCCGCATCTAAATGCTAGACCCGAAGTAGTTTCTGTTAAAAGTTTTTTTTTAAATTAAATGTATGTCTTAAAATATGTATGATTGTTTAGAGTAATATTATAGATATATTATATAATATATTAAATAAAAGAGCGTTGGTGGCTAATTTATAAGAATCCTTTTCTTACGAGATGTCGGATTTAACCCCGGCATGTATCAATGAGAAATACACTTTCCTTAAGTACATGTGTATTACAACACCACCGTTGCTGTGCCTCGATCAGCCACCAAGCTGTCGGTCCCGGTTTCACTAATACCAATTTGTCGAATCGTTAATAAATTGTCATTAAAGCCGTCTGGTCAGCATGGCGAGTATAGGCCAATTTCTCTAGAAATTTATGGCAGGCCATTCTCCAACAGTGCACAAATAGGATTCGTGTTCTAGGGGTTGGGATGGATTAAACAAAATTTATTAATTAAATAATAAAAACGAAACTCATTGACGACATTAATCACAGCAAATGACAGCAACCCACCCAAAATGGGCCGTACGAGGAAAAGGGATCACAGTAGAACACGCTATTCAGCGTCATCCACAAGTGCACTAGGCCTGCATAGTAAATAAAATTCCTTCTGTCGTTAAGCTAATGATGCACACTTTCTCACTGGATGTTATGGCAATAGTGATGACAAATTGTAGGCCTTAAACGCAGTTGAAAAAAGATATATGTTCAAGAACAAATATATATATTACAAATGAAAATAACCAATAATAAAAATGGTCATTTACATTTATTTAATGGCTCTTTCGGCCTCATACATTTACCAGTAAATTTTTCCTCTTTCCAAAAACATCGGGGATTTTATCACTATTCTAGCAGCGTACTGATCATGAATAAAATATAATTTAACTGTTCTCCGAAACGATTGGATAAAGTACTAAGTTTTACTAAATTAGGTAATAGGTATTTAAATAATATTGTCCTGCAGAGCCGCTCTCGAATGATGTAGCTCGAGTCGTGCAGAGGTCGAAATTATGTAACCTGGTATTCTGTTTAGTTGCGATAGAATAATGCTGTTTTTTTTTTGTTAGAGTAAAATAGAGTCGCAGGATAAGGGTTGAAGGGAGTCGGAGTCGCGGGGAAGTCCGCTGGTGGGTGCCGGCCGCGGCTATAAGTAAGAGCGACTCAAGCCGCGGCGAGGTTAGTCGCCGACAGCCAGTGCTCGCTCAGCGGCTGTCGCAGCCAAACGCAAAGCTACCGGTGTGTGTTCAACCCCTCGCACTCACCATCGATTCGTACGCACCGACCTTTCTCACTCGATCACCGGCCGTCGCTTGCGCAATCCGCTTCAAAATCGAAAGGTCGGCTCTATTGGCATTTAAGCGCTCTCTGACATTAAATGGAGACGTTGCATATTTAAATGTGCATGCAGCTTCCTTATCGTAGCTGAGCTTTTTCGCAACGGTGATTCGGTTGAGAAACGTAGGTTAGTACGGGCGACCTTTTAGGCGAGGGCGCGACTTGACGTTGTCTTCTGTTCTAGTGGTGCCCGGTGAACGCTGTCGCGGGCAGCCACACTTCCACACAGTCTCTGCTCCTCAACAAGGTCTACCATGCTGTCCAGGATAGCTCTGTAAGTAATTCTTTTATTTACATATTTTAATATTATTTACAAATCATTTAAATTAATTAATAGTAACATTTTATTTATATTTTTAATATTTATTATTTTTATATTATTTATCATAGTTTAGTTAGGTCGGAGTTCGTGTGTTACATCAATAAAAATATTTACAATAACTTTCTAATAATAATATCGCGGTGACGATAATTATTATGTTCTCAAAATGAAACTCCAACACTTAGCGACTCAAAACCTGTCAGCGTGCGCATTGTCACTTTCATTAGCTGTTTGCATAGGTGAGGCGCATTTTGCAATCTCCGAGAGATGTTTTACGTAACAAGAATTTCTGGGATACGAGATTCCATTACATGATATACCGCGAGAACCCGAAATGAATTTTCTTACGGGCCCGGGTTCAGTTGCCCAACACAGTCGGCCCACTGCACGAATGGGGGCGCCATTACACAATTAATGCTGCGAAACCTTTGCTTGTAAATATGCACGACTCAGGCTTTGTTGAGCCTTCTGCGTCAAGCTCTCGCACTTCGCGTGCTTAGTAAAGCTGCTCGGGACTGCGCGTAGGTAGCTCTTCGTCAGAAATAAAGCAGCCAATCTTGAGCAAGATTATACCTACGTGTTCAATTTACATGGACGTCTTATAACACGGTACAGCGTGGCATGAGAAGCTCAGTACATAAACAGCTACAATGCATCGTCGAACGCATTCAGAATACATTATCAGTAGCTATCAAGTTAGTGCTTTTGTTGTTTTCGAGTTAAAAACGGAAATAATTGCTCAAATACTAATACGTCTACAGTATCTATACTACTGTATGAAAGACAAGTAAAACGAAAAGTTGTTAGAAATTATAAACAACTTAATAGAATTTAGTGTCAAGTGAAAACTGTTTACATTCGCCACAAATTTGCGGTTTTGTTGCGCTAACATGATACGATAGAAAAATACAATAGAAAATTTTAATTAAACTTTCGCAGGATTCTTGTGAAGATGGGCGAAATGTTTTCATTACGACACTGCTATTAATTATAGGTAATCTCGTGGGATTATTTTATAATACTACACTACCTTTTAGATTTAGGAGATAGCGCCCGGAGATAGGTACCTACATTGTGTACGAAATAGGAATTGTCAAGCTAAGTTGTAAAGTAGGCTCGACTTGTAGATGTTGCTATGCAACTCGATTAAATTATTGTTAAAGAAAGTAATTTTCCCTAGCTATCTCGGAGAGAAATCCTAGTTTTAAACTTTCAGAAGGAACATAGATGTCTGATATTTTATTATGTTAGCTTAGATATTAATCAAAAGTTAATACGATTAGTGTGTAATTTTACTTTTTATGTAGCTATAGTTACAACCTTTTGCTTTAGGTATATGCTTTTCTAAGTGTATCCTATTTACGTGATAAAATACTTTCCTTTTTTTATAAATACGTAATATTTGATTAGAATGTCAACATTCGTTTTTAGCATATATTTATGATTTGTTTGTGACGCTACACGAGACGGAGGCCATCAAATAAGTGAATACGTGAAGCGAATCTAAGTCAACGTGAGTAGCGTGTCTATGCACAGCAATGGAATAGCCACTACCTTAATTTCAGGATGATGGACTTTTAATAAGCTATACTCGTAAGCTCAAAAATTGTTCCCAACTTCTTTGTTATGCCTAGCAACGACTGTGTTAAATATTGGATTTTTACTCCGAAAATAATAGCCAATCGATCAACTATTATTTTTCAATGATAGTTTTAATATTGACAGCTACATTTGATGGCTAGCATCAATAGAATAGCTCCACGAAGAGCAGCTATAACTAATCATAAATCTATGGTTTTAAGTCTTGTACTTATATTTACAAGTATGATCGATTATTATACCTTGATCACGTTTCATGGCCTCTTAGCAGATAGGTCGTCCTAACAAATCACATGAGAAATAAAATAAATAGCATTTATTCGAAAAAAATATTTACAAAATATAAAATAAAATTAATATTAATACTAAGGATAGGGATATAAGTCCCGTCCGCGTGGAATGGTGGCAAGAACGCTGGCTGCATTTCCCCGCTGAATTGCAATACTGATTCTTTGGGCGAAGAAAGAGCCAGCCCTCTTGTCACCGGAGGAGACGACAAGACGCGGTGTTATGTCTTTTAAAAACTTTTTTGCACTTGGACTCCATGGGCCCAGAGTTTCTACAGCAAACGGCACAAATATGTAATCTTTTAATATAAAATAAAATTCGACATGACCTATAACTATCGGAGGCTTCCACTTCAAGGCTTCATCATCAGATAATATACATTGAACGTCATCGAAGTTAACATATATAGGTACATATTACAATACCTAATAAAACAATCGTTCTGTGATTGCTACAGTTTCTTTTAGTTTTATTCCCCCACTAAATGCCTCTGTTAATTTTAATGTTCTTTTTTATTATTAAAGGTCTAAAGTGTGCAAACAGGTAGACATACTCGTAGGTACATACTTTCAATGTAATAGTTTTACTTTGCTATTACCCGGCTTTGATTGTGGAGAAGAAATTACCTAATAAAATACAACATAAGATTTTAAATTTAAAATATAAACTAAGGGCTATACCTTATACCGTATATAACAAATTAGACCACAGACTTGTAATATTATTAAGTTACCCGCGGACAAAACCACTTTTTTTAAGCACTACTAAGAAGTTATCCAGTATAGAGATGCCCTAAATACCTGCTTACAATGTGCGAGGTAGCATGCGAGCTTGCCTAGTCAGTTACTGTGCAGCTACTCCCACATTGTGACCGCACCATGCGAGCTACTGTTTTGTGCGAGTAGTTCAGTAATCCACATCCTAGTTCAATATATTGTTTAAAATCGCCGCACTACGTAAAACGCATCCATAGCATTACACAGTATGTTTTTAAGACCAACAGCAAAATAAGTTCTCAAAAAGTATACACGATTTGCGCGTCCTGGTCACATATACTTTCTAATACTATTGTAGTGTATTATTTGTAACCAGGCCCTAACATACCATACTGACACTGTATAGATTTAGACTGTCAACGCCTTAACAGATATTTATAAAGTATACAACCTCAGAACTATATATTATTTAGGAAACGTAATAAAATATTTGACAATCACTTACCTACTGTTGCGCTTCATACATGCATTATTATAATACCTACATCATATTTTACTACACTGTAAAATACCAATATATATCTATAAAGAATGTATAAGAAAATTAAAATAAGATATTAGGAATTTTATGATGCAAATATTTAAAATCGCCTTCAGCTACTAGTATGTTATACTTGATTTTTCAATACCAAGTCATCACTATTTTCAAGTAATAATCTTTTTGGCAATCAAAAAGAACCAAAAACTGGTAACGAAAACAATGGCAGCGTTTAATGATGACGCAATAATTTAGAAAATAAGAGATATATACCGTTTCTTGTAATAAAAAAGAAAGCAAATTGCTAGTATCAACTAGTCGCGTATAGATTCTACGTACGTTGTACATGGATCATATACACGATTAGTGCGCAATGGTAACTAGTGTAGTATATTTTCCTCAAAAAATGTTGCAGTACATTATTGGAAAAAATACGCGATAAGTACGTAATAAAAATTAAATAAATATATTGGAATTAGAAACTATACATGAGCAGTCCCAAGCTAAACATTCTCGCCTTGTATATTGTCAATATACGCGCCACAGCAGCAGCCCGCAAGAATCGGACGGCAACTTGCACGGTATTGCAAAATGACAGTAACTCGTAAGCCTTGGCCCATATTATCCTACTAACTACTGAAACAATGCGAGTACAAACGTGCAGTAGCTGTCTACTTTCATGATAGCAGCTCGCACATGTGAGGCGAGTGCAGCTACTGTCATGTAGTTCACAGTCAATTTAGCAACTCTCACTGTGTAGTCTAACACTTGCATTTTTTTATTTTATTATCAAAGTATACTTCCTAAATCACAGCTTCTAGGTATAGTACTTTGCGTAATGCAGTGATACATTCGTAAGAGGCGAAATTGTAGAGTTCTCTGCTTGCACGCCTCAGTATCTTAAAGACAGCTTCACATTTCTTGGCTCTATACACGATCGAACCCTTCGATCTAGTTTCAACTCCACACTCTCCATTCCTTCTCATCACACCTCTTTTGTCTCCCATTCGTTTGCTGTTGTTGCTGCAAATCTCTGGAACGACATAGCATTAAATATAAGACAAGCTTCAAATCGAGCTATCTTCAAAAATTTAGTATATAGGTACTTCTTATCAACCTAACTGTTTCAACTTCTCTATTTTTTTAATATAGTTATAGTTATTATGTGTATATAGTATATTTATATAATTTATTTATGTACGTGTTATGTAATAGTAAGTAAATATTGGTATGTATATATTGATATATATGGACTTACTTAATATTGCACCTACCATCTATACTGTCTAAATATCTTAAAGGTTTGGCTGTCAGAGAATGCCTAGCGGCATTAAGTCCGCCTTTGTACATAGTGCAATAAAGTTTTTAAATAAATAAAATACATCAGTCAGTCAAGACAATTAATTGTGTATGTAATGATTACTGACATTGACAAACAACAAGAACAATATTGGGAATGCCGTCAAGTCGGATGTTGTAAGATCCGGAATTTAATTACCTAATACAATTTCACATTACTAAATATTAATATACTTAATCATTAATGCATTATTAACTTGTTCTGCCTAACTGGTATTTAATCATTAGCCAAACTAATTAAAAAATTGCAAACTAACCTAATCACACTCAGTCATCGCAATTACTATGAATTACATTAACAATATTTTAATGTACTCTTTTTGGTTTTCCCTCTTCTTAATTTAAACTTACGAAAATTATATGACTTTATTATTCTCGTCAAACATTTTAAGATGCCAAAAGTCTAACTGAGATTTTATGACGTTTTGCTAAACTTCGACCCTCTCCCTAAATCTGAAAACAAATATGATTAGGTACCTACCTCTTTATTGCCATGTCAATTTGATAATGACATTGTACATACATTTCTAAATCAGGCATTTATATATATAGCTAATATTAATAATATTTAAATTTTAGTTTTTTATTCAGCCCGCAATTTGTGAGAATTGCTTTGTTTAGCTATTCAGCACCTAATGAGCCATCACACGAGATTACCAACAACGTAAAAGAAGCTCTAAGACCTTCAGCTGCCCTGTCCTATTAACGGTGTTTCTCGTGTGAATGAGTTTGGGGATTTGTTTCCCCAGGTACGGATTTCGTACAAACCTCGCGTCAATGCAATAATGCAAACATCAAAAAACGCCTTCCTTACTGAAGCTACCCCGTGAAGCATGAGGATTAAAAATAAAATTTTAATAAATATTTATTCAAAGGAATTAAGGTACAATGATTAATAAATAATAATAATAATAATTAAACTAAAAACTTTAAAATATATATATATATAAATTACTGTTAATTAAAATAAAGAAAAATCATTTTTTTTAAATTAAAATGCTGCTAATGGTCTAAGTGCCAAGGATACCGGCAGCATTGCCACGTTGAATGGCAATGTTGATCCTTTGGCCCAAATATTTCCCAGCCCTCTTGTACCCCGAGTTGTTGACGGGCTGTTTTGATCTATTCTAATAAATTAAATATATATTATTTTATTTTTATAACAAACAGTCCCATCCTGGAGTTCCATTAATTTTGCTAACACATCAAACAATTAGACAAATAAAATATATGTAAATCAAGAACAATAATAAGAATGGAGAGGATTAAGCGATATAATAAATTACGGAAACAGATTTAAAAGAAAAACAGTTTCACCTATAAGTGAAAAACTGGAGACAACTAAAATATCAAGTAATAATAAATAATACAATAACTATCCCTGTACGAATCGCTTTAATTATCTCTAAACTACCCAACAATTTAATTCCTTTGGAGAATAGGTGACAAGAGACAAGAGAGGGATGGCTCTTTCTTCGCTAAAGAATTCAGTGTTGCAATTCAGCGGGGAAATGCAGCCAGTGTTCTTGCAACCATTCCACTCGGACGGGACTTATATCCCTATCTGTAATATTAACATTAATTATTATTATTATTATTTTTTCGAACAATTCACTTATTCCTCTAGTGTACAATAATTGCTTGTAACAACGATGATAATGCAATTTATAAATATATATGTGTTTAGCAATTGTTACTTTCACGAAACATCAACAAATATTCGCTTTTTATACTAATCCGCCATTCGCTCCGGTAGTTGTGAATACAAATTAGTCGAAAATTTCTCCATCGATACAGATTTCGATGGAATAAGTCGCTACTCTAGACACGTGCAAATGTGAAATAGAAAGCCTGTTTTACACATTAATTGACGTAACAGCTCCGAGCATGCTGTTCTAATGCTTACAATTTAACTTTACACACATAATTGCCAAATTATCTCTTTAATTTAACACGCAAATTACTTTTTGTTTTAAAATACAATGTAGTTACAGCTTTATTCAAAAAATATTAAAAAAACAAGAGTTACGCGCATCTTTCTTTGGACCTATTTAAAATTATTATATTTAAACTTTATTGCACAGAGTTCAAAGGAGAATTTTGCCTACACTCGGCACGCTGAATGCATTCGGGCTCGCGAGGGTTCGTTACGTTAGGTACAAATTTGAACAATTGGTTAATTTAATAAATATTATATATTAGAAGTATCATCACGACCGTTTCCCTTTCGGGGTGGTCAGAAACCACGCTTATAAATAAGCGGATTCACATTTAGCCAACTTTACTATAGGCCAATCATGACAAGTGGCAAGCTCGTCGATGTCTCCAGCGTACCAAACTCGAGAATATCACAAATAAATTAAATATTATTTAAATGTATTTATTTACAATAATATTTTTTTTTATGTCCCGACCAGGAATCGAACCCAGCACCTCCGAGTCTAAATCCACGGAATTAACCGCTAGACCACGGAGGCAGTATTACTTTATATTATATAATAATTATTTAATTCTAATATATTTACATTTACTTAAAAATCTCATACACCCATCGTATAAATCTATCACTCTCCCAAAGGTTAGCTGGTAGAGAATACCTTCATGGTATTATGCTCGCCTATGTACATATTTTTATTTTGTATATTTTGTATGCAATAAAGAATTTTATTATTATTATTATATAATAATAAATGTGATAGAAGCTTTTTCTGTATGTATGTATGTCTGTCAGTAAAAAAAAATATTATATAACTATACCTAATGAAAAATAAACTAACTATAAATTAAAATGTCCCCAAGTGACGTCACATCAGCTATAGTTCCAAGAAGACTGGCAACATTATTACCCCTCTGTATAGCGAGGCTAATACGTCGGCAGCCTTCCTGTCTCCAGACCTTTCCATCAGCCGCTTTGACAAATACACATAATATATTATTCTTACCTACATTTCTCATAGATTCACTCGGAGAGCACGTTAAGCCGTCGGTCCCGGTTCCACTATTACGAACTTGTGTAATCGTTAATAAATTATCATTAAAAATTGACATCAGACCTTTGCCAACCTATTTGACAAGCGTTCAATTCAATTCAATTCAATTTATTTATTCTGTAAGTAGGCATAGGACAATAAATATAATGTATTCTGCGCTTTTACATGTGAAAAAAATAATATACCTAACGAAAAGCTTATTTTCTGGGAAATAGCTTGTATTTGGAGCAGCAAATTACAACCCAAATATACATAATTATTATTCTTAAAATTATAGCTGCAGCATTGCCCAACAAACGAACGATTCACTTTACTGAGTCTAAATCTTAAAGTAACAAGTTTATTTTTACTTGCGAGAACATAATTCACAATTTTTGCGAAACATGTGAATATTCTTACGGACATACGTAATATTTTTAAAATTATACTGGCTTGCGACTGTAAGAATATTAATTTCTTTAAGTATTTCTCTAAGTGGCGAGTGTTAGGCCAAATTCTCTAGAAAATTCTGGTCGGCCCATCTCCAACAGTAGAGGTCTAGTACTCTGTGTCGCAGGGGCTGTGATAATGATGATATTTAAAAAAAAGTACTTTGATTTTGTGCACTCACGTTGCATCTGACTGCGGCCGACGAAATGAAGATCGTAATTTAAGAGGATGCAACTGACGCATTAAGCATTCCTATATATTGTGTAATTTAATATAGCTTAAGAGTGCGTACGTGTACACCGCAGGGGTAATGCATGCGGCAACTTGAACCTCGTTGCATAACCACGGACCACCAGGGGTCAACTCTGAAATCTCGATGATTCAATCTTTGGTCCAGCCAAAACCATAGTTGTACTTTTATAATTTGGAATCGCTTTCGTCAACTTCGTAATTTGATTGTAGCTTTAAAAATAATCATGGATAGTTGATATTATAAAATATTACTTATTGGCAATTATTTCTAAAAACATATTAGCTTAGCTATAGAGAGGGGAAATGTTGCCAGTCTTCTTGGGACTATCACTGCAGGGTCGTCTCTAGAGGACATTTTTTACTTTTTATAAGATTTTAATTTTTACTTCTAAGTAGTTTTAAATTATATTGTAATTATTTTATACTGTTTGTATATTACTTCAATTATATTAAACATCTAATGTCGTATAGAAACTGTGTCTAGTTTTGTAGATTCAGAGTAGGCTTCTGGCGTACACAATGGCTGCGCGCGCGTTCGGCTATCGTCCATCGCTATTCTGTTCAATGCACTTTGTAACTATTTTTTTGCCGCCACTTTACTATGTCGTGCTTGACGAATAACTGATTGTGGTGAAACATTAGTCCGTTATTGTTCTATGTACGCGATGCGTGTTCTTTAAAGATCCAGCAATCATAAGCGTATGATCATTATTTATCTGATTAATACTTACATTATTATAACTACGAGCACTAATTTCATTGTAAGGATTGCTTTTAGAAACATGTACGATATAATATACTTACTTGTAATATGAATTTAACAATGTCTATGTTTTTGTAGTATGTATGCCTCGCCTTCACGTCTAAATTACTGAACCAATTTTGATGAAATTTGGCAGATATATTCCTTAGAACCCTGACATTAACATAGGCTATGATCGGAGTACGACATGTGACCACGCAGCCATTTAATTTTGTTTGTCGGTTTGCCTTACTTTTACGCCTAAACTAATAGTGATATTTTAATAAAAATTGCCACCTATGTTCTGAAAACATTTTATGAGGACATGATGTCAACATCTGATCATAACATGTGATCTCACGGCCACCTGAAAGTTCATATTTCGCTGACCACTAAATTGCATCTCCCGGGTCAAAATGCTAGTAGAATTTAATCTAAACTCTATGCCTCATTTCCCATTTATATTACTTTAAAATGTTATAATTTAGATAGATCGACGTGAAAGATAAAAGCTGAAGCCTAATTGAAGGTATTTCGCAATAGCATCTAACTTAATACATAGTAATTGTGCTTGTAGCTATTTTTATAACCAAGCTTTTATTAACTCGCTTTCTTGTATGTTTGTCTGGGTGAAAATTTGTGATTAATTTTAAACTAACTTCCCGATGAGCTAGACACTTGAAATTTAGACCTTAGCTCACAAGTGATATGTTTGGATAACGTATAAATGACTTTTCTTATCCTTATGAAGGATACAACAACCACACACAGATTTATAACTTTTTCCAAATTATTCCTGAAAATTCATACTTGGTAACTTTTATAGCTATTATTACATACATATATGTAGATTGTAGGTACGAGTATATCATACGTATATATAATATTACCATAGTGTTTGATTTAAATGCAAATAAATTCTCATTCATGCATAATGATGATTTATAATACGGGATTCTGTCAGTTACGCGTGCGGACGTCCTCTCGATACAAGCTAGTTTCTCCGGACATCATCACAGTCCGATGGAGCAACATCCGTGAGCTACAGTCAGTAATATATTCGCTGGATCTCGTCATATTCCCAATAGTCTAAGATATGTAGAAAAGCGAAATTTACCGATTTGTTATCATATTTCTTAGATGAGTAATTTATTTATTTAAACACTTTATTGTACAAAGTACAAAGGCGGACTTATTGCCGGTAGACATTTTCTGACAGCCAAACCTTAAATCTTTAAATCCGGCTGCAGGTCGCACTATAGCTAAACTAAATTGCAATAATCCTAAACTAACAATTTATAAAATTGCGAAAGTTTGTAAGGATGTAGGTATGTATAGATATTTCTTGCTCTTACAAAATACCTACCTAGACGGATGAGTCGCACAGCATGCACCAGCTCGCCATGACCTTCACTTTCCCTTTCCAAGCAGATACATGTCTCGCGAGATGAGAAATTAAAACGGTCTTAAGGAGATTCTCTATTAAATATCCATACGAATAATATAAATGTGATAAACTGTGACTGTGTGTATATATATTTTTTTTAATAGGTGGTAGGCAGTGGTAATTGCCCATTCTACTGGGGCGGGGAAGTATCCACCGTTCGTGCTGATAAACCCAGTAAAGTGTATCCACACATTTCGGGATCAGGCTCGAATTACCGTCATGTCCAGTCAAGCCGGCATAGTGTTAGGGACTGATGTCAGTCATGAGTGTCTGATTCCAGTTGCTAACATTCATGGATCTCGCTCCCCACTTACCATCAGGTGGGCGCAAGGTCACATGTCGTGATAGTATTAAAAAAAAAAATTAAAAAAATAGGCACAGCAAATAAATTTTAGCATTAGTTATTATGTTGCCTTCACGCCTATATTCATCACTACACCTATACCTCTACGATGAAGATGTGGAATGCTCTTTCAGTCAGTGTATTCCCCCATTTCTATAACCTAGAGTCCTTCAAGAGAAGTGTTTTTCACACTTCTTGACAGGCCGTTATAATTGTAGGGTCTGATGTCGGTCGTCAGTGGCTGGCGTCGCTTGCTCCCAAACTTGGACCTCGCGTACCGCTTACCATTTTAGAAAAAAAAAACAACAAAGCCACCACTGATGATATTACTAAACAGATTTTATGATATATATGATGACATAGACTATATGACGTCTTATTTACAACGAACAATTTTTAACTAATATATCCAATTATTGCGTCATTATCGACATCTATTAAATAAAGCGAGGGTCTTTTTGATGACCAGCTCAGAAGTATCTGACCGGCGCATTTAGAACGTTTAAATTTAAGTTCACAGTTTGTACGTTATTTTTTATATCCACCAAATCATGAGAGAGATTGATAATGACCAGCATAACTACTACACCGGCGAAGTCGGGTCGAACAGCTGTCACATTAGGCGTGACATTTACTTAAACTACAGAATTTAAGTAATGACAGTCAAGTATATCAGATGAAAATTAAGTTAACATAAAGAGAATGAGTTTACAATTACACAAGGAAGGGTCGTAAGCCAAAATTTAGCCCTATCACTCTTTATGCATCTGTTGACCGCACGTAGGGGTACCATCCCTCAGAGAGCCTGAAGATAGGGACCCGGAGAGCGCTGCTGATTTCAAGGCGTCACTGTGATCCTGGGCAGCGGGGTTATCTTCTCAAGTGCCAGCCAACAATATTTCTTTTAACAGCTACTTTAAATATACATGTAGACTTAATTGCATTAAAAATAACAATTTCCAACGAAAAAATATTTTTTTGGCACAATTGGTTGGGATTTGGAGTAAATTTATAATTTATTTATTTTCACCTTTTCAATGTTTTTAGTACCTATACTTTTTTTAATATTCAATTATCGAATATACAAACAGTAGGTATAAAATATTAAATAATTAAAAAGAAAACCTAACAATAAATAACGAAAATATTAAATAAACTACTCTAAAAATAAAACATATTTTATTATTTATATTAAGTAAAGTATTATCTCATTTATTTTCATGTATTTTGTTATTTAAGGCGACTTGCATCAACGTTATTTACCCCTTAGGTTTGACCTACTATTTAGTTCCTAAAATTACACTAAATAATAAAAATAACAAAATAACCCGTCTTCCTAATTTATATCTGTCTCGTTTTATTTGTTATGTAAATTGTACCTATTTTTTCTTCATTATTATGCATGTTGAAGTATTTGTTTTTTGTTCTAATGCACCTAATCGTCTATCACACTCCCAAAGGTTACCTAGTATAAAACGCTAATTGCCTAGAGGCAGTAAGTTCGCCCTTGTACTCAACTGTAAGTTTTTAAGTACAATAAAGAATTCATGTAGGTATTTAACCGACTGCAAACATATACCTACAACCAAATCGTATTTTTGTTATTTAAAAAAACATCATTCGCATACCGAGTTCCACTCGGCCACGGCTGCTGAATAAATCAACAAATGTTTTAATTTCCTCTTATGCATGTTGCTTCCTCGCATGACTTACCTAATCCAGTTTTTTCAAATGATAATTAATTATAAGCCTAATTTAAAAGAGTTTTGCGTGGTCTACTCAATCACGTAACGTTATAATGAACTCTTAACAATAGAAGGTGAATGCGTGTGAATTGACATTTGCACAAACATGCAACACCTAAAATATAAAATTTTATTATGTTTTCTCAGCTTTAGTGAATTGATAATTAAACTAATAATAGTTATGCTATCTTGACAGATAAAAAAAGGATTGTATCATGTGGTTAGAACGTACTAGGTTTAGTTGGGGCACTTTCTATTCGTGCTGATATGTCAAGGTCAATATTTGGTGGCTTTATCTTGGACGACCGCTTGTCGGGTCACGCTTGACCCCCGGTGCAGGCTTCGGTTAAGTCCATAAATGACATCGGACTGACGCAACACCTTCGAACTGGTTCTACCGGATTTCAATACATCAAAATTCCATTAAATCGAACGATCCAACTGAAGATTTCGGATACTTTATTGCGAAACCAACATGGTTTTTTTGCACCAATAATTTATGACGTGATCGTATTCTGTGGTGGTTGTATTCTGTTTGTTTTTTGTGCTTATGCGAGCGAGGAATAAAGGAAATGTGAGAGGAACTGCGAGTAGCGACACGGTATCAAATCGAAAGCATCGATACTGGACTCATGAGTAGTATGGCACTAAAGTATCGATATTAAAATGAAAAATACCTACTTAATAACAAAAAGGAACGACACTTTTTCCATGGTTGATGTAGGAACACTATAGGTCAGCAGTCCTCTTTATATCTCTTTGGAAATCCGCCTAGAAACCTATCATATTTTTCTGTATTCGGCGAGGTGCTTAGTAAGTTATTGTTAAAAGTTATTTGTAACTTCTGTCGTATGAGGTCGTAAATCGACAATTAATAATACTAGTTAGATAATACTAGAGGGATAGATAAGGCACTCATTGTTCAAATCTTCTGTTATGAGTTTATGCCCGGTCCAAAACATAGATGATGTTATTTAATTGTTATTTAATAGACGTGAGCTACACGGGCACTGTTACTCTAGTAACGAGGCCCTGCACTAAGTGTGTATTGAGTTACCGGCCGGTAGTTTCCCGGTGAGATCCTACCGGGGAAAATAGTGAAGTGTCCCCATCCCTAGGCCTATTTATTATCCGGGCTTGGACGACCCCATTGCTTTTGTAGACGCAAATTAATTTTAAAATAATCTAGGTTTTAAAGGCTGTCACTTGCCAGCGATTCTTCGAGTGCAGAGCTTATGCGGTTTATATATCGAGTAATATATTACTAGAAGTTACTGACATAGTATCGAATTAAAAAGTACTCATGAGTAGATTCGGGTTTAAAGTATTCGATACGAAAAAGTATCGATATTTTTTTCGTGTCACTAACTGGGAGGCATCGTCGTGACGGTGCTCACGGAGAGCAAGGCCCTCGGCTCTACGCAACGAGGGAAAGTAAGCCTCGTCTATCTTCAGGATATGACACAAATCTCGAATACTACACCAAAACACAATTACATTACAACTGCTACAATACCTACCTTTGAGATTAATCTACTGGATATACTCGTAGCTCTATTCAGTATTGTTTTATTAAACCTGAACTAAGTCACCTATATTTCAACAAGGAACGAAATTGACAATACTTGTAGGTAATGTAATATATAAATAGACATAATACCTAAACCATAAGACGTTTAGAAAATCTTCTCTGCAGATCCCTGTTAATATTATAAATGTGTAAGAAGCTTTGTCTGTATGTATGTATGACTGTCAAAGTAAAAAAATCTTTATTCACGTATACTTATTACAGGTAATTATGGCACGTCATTATTAAAGTTATTTCAAATGCTTCTACTCCTGCTAGTTATTTATTTAAATACTTTATTGCACTTAAAACCTAGTAAATAGGCGAGCTATAACGCCATAAAGCACTCTTCACTAGCTAACTTTGGGGATCATGAAAGGTGATGGGCAGGATTAAGAAAAATATGAAAATATTACTTTACGCATTTATAGCACTTAAAATACATATATTTACATACACAAAATATAAACAATACACATACAAAACACATAATACATGCTAGTGAAAGACAAAGCAACAAAGTGGTTAGCAGATTCCAGTGACCTGTTAATGTTTAATATGACTCAGAAAGGGATCTTCAAGGAAAACTTAGCTATATAAAATAAAACAAATACATACATTACACAATAATGATAAACTTAATCAATTTTAATGAAATTTGACAAAATTGATCCTTAAAACCCTAAGTCGGACATAGGCTGTACGATGTCATGATTTGACTGACCCCATTGATATTTTTCAATTTTATGTTTAATTCTTCTTCATGCCATATAGGCACTACTGTACCGATTTTGATAACTACGGCAACGGTTTTTTTCGCTGATAACTATATTGGACAGGCGTAGCCGGGTCAAATAGCTAGCAAGTACTTTATGTATATAAATGTATTATTGTAGTTAATATATAGGATCTTATGCGATATTTATTTTTTAGCATTGAATAAGTACATGAGTGTTATACATTTTTTGTTCGTTTTGTGTTGTACCTTGCTTTAAATTAGAAATATTACTATTAATTTAATTTAATTTTGACCTTTATATTATTTTGATTTTTGACATTAATTAGCTACTGACAATTACTTTTTTTTCTTTTCTTTTTTATATAATAAATTCTCACAACGAAACAAATGTATGCTTAAGTGTATATTCAATGCATTGCACTGATAAATTGTGATTGGGGGTCGGTTTCAAAATCACCTCCTTTTCTCATACTGCAATATGATTAAGAAACCACCTCCTAACCTTACCATTGGAATGGTTGTAAAAATAGCAAGCTGTATGCTCAAATTTTTGAGATGAAGTCCAGATCTTAGTTAGTTGTTTGTATCTGTTTATATTTTGGTATAACTGCATCTTGTTATGAGCATCTAATAAATAAATAAAATAAATAAATTGTGATAAATCAAATTCAAGATGACACAAATATTTATATAAAAACAGTAATAATATGATGTATAATTCGAAGATTTTATTTTTGAACATCGGTCAAGGATTTCGTCTACATTAAATAAGAGAATCTTGCTTTATGTTTGAAAGACGAAATTTCAAGTTTAGGCGTTAATTTAACATAATAAAGCTATTTTTATTTAAAAATACCAGTATCTGTCTTAATGTTACAAAACCGCAGATTTTCATATCCACAATGTCATTTGTATGTATTAGGTTTCGTATTATTAGTCAATTCTAGAAGTTATCCAATACTTTATTCGAAAAAAAATATTTACAAAATATAAAATAATATTAATATTAATACTAAGAATAGGGATATAAGTCCAGTCCGCGTGGAATGATGCTGTTGGACTCCTACGGCCTTTTAATATACATACTCCGCATTATCCGCCGCAGCCTCCGCTTTATGCGCTGTCCTCTTGATATGCGACCAATAGAAGTGACCACATATTCATAAAGACCAGTAGCCAAATTATGTTTCTTTAAACGTAAACGTTATATATAGGAAGTATTGAACGAACGGATACTTTCAATGCGAACAGGTATTAAAGTTCATATTTATACTGATATGGTATTTAGAAATTATCATGTAAGCTCGGTTAGGTATATTCCAAGTCCTACCCTATGTGAAATCAACAGATACATGTATAGTGCTACCAAGTTATCTGTGAAATGGCAAAAATTAAAATTACGGACGCTACAGGTCAGTGCTGTCAGTTTTTTTTTGTAAATATTTACCAAAATAATTGCTGATTGAATTATTCCGTTAAACCCCCAAAAGAAACTGGAATCATATGGAATATTCTTGTTCCTGAAATCCCTCCTTATTTCAACTTGATGTCTTACCTAAACAAAGTTTACGAAATAAACGTTATAAATATATAAAACATAATATGCTAGCGAAAAAGTTTGTTTTGAAAGTTAAGTTTTTAATTAAAAAGAGTGCCGCCCGCATATAACGGTAGTCGTTGACGCAAAAGTCTTCAATGACATTAAATTTGAATAATATTTATTAATGTGAAATGGATTATGACGAATTACATTAATTGCGCTATTTTCCTTTTTTTTTACATGTTAAAGTTAATTTAACAATACAGAAAAGACGGTAGCAGTTCACACATAAGTAGGTGGTATGCCCTGGCCTTAATGTGTTCATATAATTAATTTAAAAAAAATGTAAAAAAAAATTTACCGGTATAACAAGTCAAGTCGCTTAGATCGATGCGATCAGTAATTAAAATGCAATTTTTAGAATTTGTTCAAAGTTACAATTGAATGAGCATTAGGAATATGATTGGAATTTACGATAAGGATAATAATAGAATGTGTCTTACATCGATGTCCGTATGGAAAGGAGGTCGACTGTCTTAGAGTTCATGACTATCCTATTTCAAAAGTGCGGGCAGATATTCCCGCCTGGAGCCTGCTGGAGTAATCTGAGATGATGGCAAGAGACCCGATAGTTTGACTTGATCCCCTGGGAACGTGTTCTTGTGTGGGACGCCACGTGCGTCTACACTCTTGCCGCGTAGCGTAAATTAGTACGATAAACTGTATCGATCGATAACTTTCGGGCCTATTAAATTCCGTCATTAAATAGTATGCGATAATAGCTAATTTGACAAATAAATTCGATACGATCCTACATTTTTATAACTAACGGTAGGCCTTAAATCGCTAAGATAGCGAACTCTATTAAATGTAGCTATCAAACTGCCCATCTCCAACAGTAGAGATCTAGGACGCTATGCCCTGGGGCTGTAATGAATGATGACAAAACAACATATTATACATATGACGTCACAATGTCCAGATCCGGGTAATAAAGTAGCCATTGTGCAAAGGACCTGGGATCATGACAAAAGCTCTCAGATATTTATGTGCTTGTGTTGTAACCGTCACTTTCGGCAGAGAACAGTTTCACTTTCCTGCCGATGACCTTTCATCGAGGAATGTGTGTAGTGAGATAACAGATGAATAAAACATTAGCCGTTCTCGTTGTTCAGTAATCAATCATACTACTTATTTATTTTTTAATAAACTATATTAAAACAAAATCTAAATTTAACCTAAATAATAATAATAATAATATTACATAGAAAATAAAAATACATACTTACAAAAAAATAGCTCCTCCAAATCGCTGTCTTGTGGCATGGTGCCCAATACACTAGCAGCATTTCCCCTTTGAATTATGATACTTAATTTTTGGGAAAAAAAACTGCCCTATTGTCATCAGAGCCTTGGAACAATTTCTTTATAAAAGGCTTTAAGTTCCGATCCCCACGGGCCCATCGTTTCTACAGCAAACGTCGAAAAAAAATAACTATTGCATCGTTTCATATTTTCGACGCTTGCTGGTCTGCGCTTGTTCCGCTGCAACACCAGCTCTAACAGAAGTTCCTTGAAGGTGGGAAGGGGCTTCATTAGAATCAAATCAAAGAATCATTCAAAAGAATGAAACTAATGACGTTTCATAAATGCCTGTACTAGGTTTACGTGACTTTCAAAGTCATCATTAAAACCTACGAAATCGAAAAAAAGCTGCACTGAGAAAGATATATAAACAAATTTAAATTACATTAAATATTCGTTTTTATCGGTGTAGAGAAGCTATATTATAATAAGTCGAAAAGGATTGTACTTTTGTAGCCTTGACTCCTTCTGTCCGTGAAGAACACGTCATTTAAACTTACGAAATCGATAATCTTCCAAGTACCTAATTTAGTTAATAACTGAGCGCAATTAAACTATTTTTGTACAGTATTAATTTGATCAAGGACATTTTTCGCGCAGACAAAATGCTTTAAAAATATTGTTGTTGAGGTTGGCCGGTACGGTTGGACAGTTCCTGCTTTACGAAACGTGTTTTACCGCCATTGTGGTAAAAGTTGATTTACCGCGCCTGAGACACCTATTTGGCAAGCGAGTGCGTAAACATTCATGGTTGTTTTTTCGGGTTCCAAACTAAAAAAAAAAGAGTATGTATTAACACGCATTAGGCTGAGTCCAACTTAACCTTCTCAATTGGTTAAATTTTGGTACGTTTCCTTAACTATTCCTTTACCCAACTTTATTCCTTCCAGCTGTCAATAGCGTTTTTTCAAGGGATCCTCAAAATTTGGTATACTTAGCTATAAACGCTCTAAATCTCAAAAGGCATAAATGTTACATTTTTTTATATGGTAACATTGAAGATTGCGTTCCTATATTCTAAATATTTATTTTGTCAGAATTATTACTCGCCTTAGCACTTTTGACATTCATAAGTCTCTCTCTTTCGAATTCATTTGTAACTAAAATTATAACTTTTTGGTCGAAATCTGACTTGTATGTGTTTGACAATTTGTGAAAAAAGTGTTTTTAACTAAAATAAGTAATTTAGTAGTATCATCACGACCTTTCGGGGTGGTCAGAAACCCCGCCTATAAATAAGCAAATTCACATCTAGCCAATCATGACAAGTGGCAAGCCCGTCGATGTCTCCAGCGTACCAAACTCGAGAAATATCACAAATAAAAAAATAAAAAATGTCCTCTAGAGACGTCCCATCCAAACTAATGGTATATATATATATATATATATATATATATATATATATATATATATATATATATATATATATATATAATTTATTTAATATTATTTTATTAGGAAAACTTATGGTTACAGAATTTTAATTAGACATCAATATAAACACTTAAACCACTAAAAAGTTTCCACAGATAGAAACAACAGACACGGCACTAAAGTATAGTGACATATCATTAATTATTACGCAATATCTTTAATATCAAATTATTATGAATATTCCTCGCCAACGCGTCTGGCCAGCGTGGCTAGTGTAGGCCAAATTCCCCAGATATATGTCTAGGACGTTGTGTTCTGGGGGCTGTAATTAAGATGAAATATTAGTTATAAAATGTAAAAGTGAAAACCTGACCTGAATCGCAGGTAGTGGCTGGATGAGTATAGCAGGAGATCGTATGAAGTAGCAAGCCTATATCCAGCAGTGGAGAGACACATGACTCCTAAGCCACTTCAACATCTACATGTATGCAGTGTCTTTAATAAATATAATGAAATACGTATGGAATGGTGGAATAGTTAACGTTGAAGTCACAATGTGGTCGAGCCCAGTCGGTGCGCGTGCCTCGCATACCTATCGAGTCATGCTGTTATTATCGTTTATAGGACATTCTTTTTTAAGGCTATATTCCCACTAAAAATAATAAATACAATTTGTTTTGTTAAATAAGATATTGTTTGAACATTACAGCCCCTGTAGTCTCGGGGTCCATTTCTAAAGATAATTTTCTTAATGCACCGATTTTCGTAAAGCAAAAGCAATGACTTTCTGAAAGCTTACCTGATACATGCTCGCTTATGTACATGTTTTTATTATATACTAGCTCGACATGTGACCTTGAGCCCACCTGATAGTAAGTGGCGCGCGAGGTCCATGAATGTTAGCAACTGGAATCAGACACTCATGACTGACATCAGTCCCTAACACTATGCCGGCTTGACTGGGAATGACAACAAATGTTTTTTAAGTAAAGTATCATCACGACCGTATCCCTTACGGGGTGGCCAGAAACCAGGCTTAGAGTTCACATTTAGCCAACATTTACTATATGCCTATCATGACAAGTGGCAAGCTCGTCGATGTCTCTAGCGTACCAAACAAATTAAATGAAATATTGTGTCCCGACCAGGAATCAAACCCGGTTACTCCGAGTCTAAATCGTCTATTATTAAGTAGATACGATTTAATAAAAAAACAGTTAATTCATGTTTGTTTAATTTGTCTAACATTAGCATTTTAATTGTAACGAAAAGCTACACAATTTTTTAATGTGCAATGTTTTTGTACGTTAGTATGTGTTAAGAAAATTTATGAGACGAATCTGAGTCAAGAGCAGAATGTTAATTACAACTATTATTAAGATATTCTGCTAATTACTCATTTATAAAATTTACGTAAATACCTTTTATTTATAAATTACTATTAATAATAAAAACAAGACTATCCAAGTCTCGCTTCGAGGAAAACTAATTATCTCATCTACTTTTGTGAAAATTACCTACTTGTATTTATAACTCGTCCAATAAAGAATTTGAATAATTAAATACTCTTCGTCAACCCAGCCCGCATGGTGTCTACCATTATTCTGAATGAACTTGGAAAGTTCATCTCTAGACATTGATTATATTATTTAAGTTTCTTTAAAATACATGAAAAAAACCAAGGTACTAGTATTTGAAAGAAAAAGGATGACAACCAAGACGATAAAGATTAATGATGAAACTCTAAAACCAAAAAATGAAATTATATATCTGGGCAGTGTTTTCACTGCGAATGGTACGTAAGTACGATGGGGATTGTTGAAAGAAGAGTGAAAAAGGGTAATAGTGTTAACCTGGGGTCACTGACCAGCAGTTGAAATATCAATTACGAAGCTCAGCTCACCATAATTAATGCCATGTTGGTTCCAATACTAATGTAAGACGTAGATATGTCAGTAAACGCATGAGAGTAGGGTTAATGCAGAAGAAATGAGATCGTTGCGTCAGATATGCGGCGTCATTTTGGCGGACCGTATAAATAAGAAAAAGGTTAGGTATAAAATAAAGCATACGGACAAAAAAAGGAAAGGCATGCTACGATGGTTCGATGGTTCGGGCACGTTGAAAGGATGAGCGAAGAAAGGATGACGAAACAGATAGGTATATAATACGAAAGTTGTGGGTAAAAGAGACCCTGAGAGACCGAGACTCATCAACCTACCCCGCAAGGGATCTGGCGTAAAACATACATCAGGCCTAAACAGAAAACTTCATTACAGAGTTTATAACCGAGTTGGGGATCATTAAATTCCAAGTGATGTGGAATTTGATGCTTTTCATGAAGTAATTCGCGTCAATATCGTCCAAACACGTCGGGTATATGGGAGTTCACAGCGCGGAAAATCCGCAAAAAATAACTGCTACTTCCACCCAAATTTCAAATTTATCGTTTTCCAAAGCAAAGTAATTTATAAAACAAAAAAAGGCGGGAATTCACTTCCTCTAGCAATATCTATGTTCTAGGGGCTGATGATCAAAGTATTCATTATCATCTGCCCTTATCTCACATTTGTTAGCAATAATGCCAACGATCCCAATCAGCGGCCTTCTTCAGGTCATCTGGCAAAAGGTCATTCCACTCTTTACTTACAATTGTGCATACAAATAGTTGAATGTGATCTCCATAGAACATGCTTTAAAACTTAAGTACCTGTCACTAGTGGAATTTAAAGAACCTTTGATCAGCTACAGTTGTTCCGTTCTCAAACACCACCTCTGAACTTTTCTATACGCCTCTATTTATTTTGTTTTTATATGTATTAATTATATTTGTTTAATAATTATGTGCATGTCACGATTTGAGAAACTTTATTGACCTCTCAGTTCTCTCTTGCTGCTGATATCGTTTATAGGGAAGCATAGCTTTCGTCAGGCTTTACCATACCTACAGGGTTAATATTATCAATGTAAATTCTAACCAAAAAGTATCTTAATTAATCGTAGGCTAAATAGATCGTAAGGTTCTAAAATAATAAATTTAACGTAATATAAAATATGCGAGGCAAAGTTCAATAAATACAATTACTTTGTGTTTAAAACTTTTCAAATTAAACTTGTTTGTATAATTATATAAATCTTTACGCGATTTGCAGAAAGGATGATTTAAATAATCTATGATCTATATTTTGATTTACGATACGTGATTGGTTAACTTGTCACTTTGCTTAATAAAGTGCCTCATAGGCATACGTTAAACATGTCAAAAGATAATCAGCCTTTCTGCAACTGTCCGCTAGTCTGTCAACTTACTAGGGAATAAAATTACAGAAAATTTAGAGATAGGTTTTAAAACATAAATAACTATTAATTAAAAATAAAAATAAAATTTCCTAATAATGAAATTACAACTATAAACTAAAATAACGACAAAACAAAATAAAATTATTAAAAATTAAAAAAAAGATCCAAATCGCTGCCAATGGACAAAGTGCAAAGAATACTGACAGCATTACCACACTCTGACATAGGGTAGGTACATTAATCATAGATTTGTTCTAGTAAAATCGTATAAATGATTTTGTTATTTTCCCTGTCTAAAATTAGGTATGAAGGTTTCTAAAAAGTAAATACACCACATTTCTTAAAAATCCACTCAGACTTGAATAATCTTTAAAAATGTTGTATTGTGCAAGCGAGAGGGATGTTAAACCCTATTAAATGTGTGCATGTCCATATTAGACGTAAAATGAGCGTTCTGGTTTTAGCGTTTATACGAGTGAGCCTACCTACACATATCTACTACTACAAGCAACCTGTGCCGTTTTAAATCGACAGATGTATAGTAGATTAAAGTGAATTCTCCTCACATAATTTGATACCGCTAATTATTATATAATACATACATTAACACCTAGGTGAGCGAACTTGTGCCGTTAATCGGAAACACCACTAGCAGCGGTATTCTATTTTTTAAGCGCAAACGTTAGATTGTAAAATAGTGTATTCCTTTAGTTATAGCGCGTGTTTACTTTTAAAATAACAAAATATTATACGGATATCAATTCTTATAATAATAACGTCCGACATTGTTTTTTCATTTATGGATAACATTTGCGGCTAAATAAAGAGAATCCCACCGCAGTTAAGGGACCGTCAAATAGGTTTGTAATATTTTAAGTTTATATGATCTGGAAGCTCTTATTTAGAACATGGTATCATGCAAAATCAACTTCAGTGTATCCCATTCACTTGCTCGCTTGACCTCGAGTTCATACCTGGCGACCCCGTGGCACACTATTTCTACTAATACCTAACATATCAAGGTAATCCTATATTACAGTATTCGCATGCATTCTTACCTCTGACATTAAGCCGAAAACCAAAATGACATCCAGCATTAACCTAGTATAGTAAAGTCTCATTTCGATCGTATCCGGTCCTTGCCAAGTGGTAAGTTCCTGACATCTTCGCGTAGCAAATCGAAATATATAATAACAAAAAGAATCAAGGTCGGTATCTCTGTCTAAATCCACGGACTTAACTGATAGACCACGGAAGCAGTCGTCCTAGTATATAGGACCAATATCAATGCTGGCTACCAATCTTCTTCTGATTTATAAATTTCTTATTAAATACAGCTTTTATAGTAATATTTCCTTTAACGGTGCTAATAGCACCGTTTACAATATTCCTCCTGCTGATTAGAAGATACCTCTCCGCGCTTCGGAGGCAGAGACAACGTTGTTTATGTACGTAGTCTGCCTCCCGTCGCTTTCAGCCACCGCCCTGATAGGTTTAATCGAAGGCAGACTCCGTCGTCATCCCCGTCCGCCTGCCCGACGCCCGCTTGACCGGATACGTTGGGCGCCATCGTCGGCCCCTCCACTCACTGACAGCTGGGTCCCAGTAACTGTAAAAATAAAAAGTCGTACCTCTATAGTCATCGTTATCTTAACGGCCCTTAGGACACAAAGTTTCAGTGCTGGAGATGGGACTTCCAAAACATATAACTAACGCTCTAGCCAGACGGTTTGGCGAGGGTCTGATGTCAACTCTATTTACAAATTAGTCAGGTACAAATACGTAAGAAAAGATAATTTCTCATTGATACATGCCGGAATTCTAACCAAGATCTAATACTAATCTCAGATGTAGTAAGTAGCCAATTAATATATAGAATATTTCGATTAGAATTTAAGCGAAACTGTTGTAAAAGTAGTTTTATGCAATCTTAATTTTATGTATTTTGCAAGCGACGATTAACGGGTATGTTTGCTTCCGTGGATTTTTTCTGGGCATCAATATGTTTTATTACTACAAGTATATGACAGTTAATTCATTGCCAGTGATAGTAACTTGAGTTGTCTTGAAGCCTTCGTACTTCCTGTTCATTTTACATAAATATCCGTACTTTATTCTACCTTTATTTCTGGCAAAAAAATGCCTGTATACAACTGCCAGCGTCCTCTATAAGATTTATACTAGTAGTTTTAATTGCCCTGACATTTTGCCAAAGATACTGTTTTGTACCCCTTCGAGAAGGACTACTACTAAGGATCTCAGTCGCTGTTTGTCAAATTACGAACTAAACAAATGCGGGCAAACGCGGGCGCCCCTCGCCAGAATGTTTTGCGTCCACGATCACAGACTTGCCTCGGTCGACATGTTTACACAAAACCAATGCGGAATTGCATGCACTTTACTTAAAAGACTGCCTCCGTGGTCTAGCGGTTAAGTCCGTGGATTTAGACGCGAAGGTACCGGGTTCGATTCCTGGTCGGGCACAAAAATATTTAATAATGTAAATAAATACGTTTAATTAATATTTAATTTATTTGTCATATTTCTCGAGTTTGGTACGCTAGAGACATCGACGAGCTTGCCTCTAGTCTTGATTGGCCTATAGTAAAGTTGGCTAAATGTGAATCCGCTAATTTATAAGCGTGGTTTCTGACCACACTGAAAGGAAAACGGTTGTGATGATACTTTACTTATTTTTTACTTAAAATAATATATAAAGGCAAACTTAATAATGTAATTATTATTTATTATATATTCATTCAGTAACCTTAATTGTGGTTCTTATTGTTGTATTTAAACCACCTACTTTCCTATATGGTCTCAGTGAGAAATATCACAGGAAGTAATTCGAATGTAAATGTCTGTTTTTCTCTATTTTACCTTCACATATAATATATATATATATATAATATATTCTACCTTCAAAGTAGAGAAAAAATATACTCTTTGATATAGGTATAGTTAACCGGAAGACAAAACGCGAGGCCGGAAATTGGGCCGCTCAAATTTTGGTTCCCTTATAAAGTACTGTCGTGGACACAATTTTTGCTTTGTTATAAACTTTTGTTATTTGTTAATCGTGTTGGTTATTGATGTCTGTATTGTCCTTTTTTTTCAATCATGATTTTAGATAGAAACGAAAGAAGTATATTATTTAATTAAAAAAGGGAACTGAGATGGAAAAATAACCAAATTTTAAACAGACCGCAGGTGATGTTAATTCAATTTTAGCAAAGCGTTAGGGCTGGACTTCGCTATATAGGGGAAATGTTGCCAGTCTCCTTGGGACTATCTTCCGACGCAATTTTTTATTTATAGGTATTTTACAGTTTTACTAGAGTGTATTTAAATTTCTTTTTCAATAATTAGCTTTCAATTTATATTAATTTACTACGAATAAAAAAAAACCTATTATCTATTTAAAAAAAAAACAGAGATAGCAAAAAGTTTTTTTTTTTAATGTTCGTTTTCAATGGTTTAGATAGAGATAAGATAACAAACTTGTTGAAGGTTAAGGCTTCAAGAATTGCTGCGCTCTAATTACTTATGGTTTAAAGGTTTCTGCAACGAAATGGCCGAAAGTCACGAAAGATTTCATTAAAATTAATTCACGCATAAAAATACGTAGAGATAATATTGCATTATAGACGGTAACATTTGGGTAGAGAGAAAAGAATGAAATTTTCGTACGTATAAAGAACTCCTGTAGCAGACACAAACCGTTATCGAATTGTGAACGTAAAAGAAGTACAGATACAGTGCATAATGTACATACGAGTATGTCCATCGGGAAAACTCGGGTTTCAATTGGAATACGACGGCACCCGAAGTGTCAACCAATTATTGTATGATATATTGGAAGTAAATTAATATACATTAAATATAAATTAAAAGCTACCTAAATAATACAATAAAAATACATAAAAAATGTCCTCTAGAGATCTGAGATAGTCCCAAGGAGACTAGCATCATTTCCCCTCTGTATAGCGAGGCTAATACGTTGGCAGAAACAATTGCCAGCCTTCCTGTCTCCGACCTTTCTGTCAGCCGCTTTGACAACTCCTTGGTCAAGCGCCTCGCAGAAGGTTCCCATGGGCCGATCGTCTCAACCCCAAACGGCGCAAATTCGTAATCGGCACCAAGGTTGGCGTATTTGCGCAATTTGAGGTCCGCAGAAAACGCCGCTCTCCCCGCGCCTGACGAGGTCGCCTGGATGTGAGATGGAGCTAATGTGTCTACACACGTCGCATCCCTCACCAGAGACCTGCTAAGTTTCCACGGCCCAACAGGCATTCCGTCGGGTCTCCTGCCATCGCTCCGTACAATCCCATATGGCTCTAAGATTGCGGGTACACCAGCAGTGACAAGAGCCCTTTGGATGATGTCGTTGTGAGCATTGACATCAGTTTCTCGCCAATGCGTCTGGCCAGCGTGACGAGTGCAGGCCAAAGTCTCCAGATAAATGTTCTGCAAGGTCTATCTCCAACGCTGTGTTTACGCCCCTAGGCTGTTATAATGAATGATGCTATTTTTCTTTTGTGCACGAATAACCGTAATCCGTCATTTAATGCTCCTAGTTTTTATTTCTAATCAATCGATATTTAGTTTACAATTTATAATTTATAATCGATGCGAAAGTAACGACTTATTGGCAGCGTGAGCGATTGGCAGTCCAATTACATTCTATCTTGGAAGTGAGAACTTCCGTACACAATTTCTTATAAACTTCACTCACGGCATGCGAAAAATTGTATAAATGATAACAACTTAGTTGACTACGATAGCCTGTCAATTACTTTCGTTAAAATTGTTCGTGACGCACCTCGTGCCACTCACAAACTTCCATATTTATGCTAATATTATATAAACTTAAAAGATGCTACGTCTGTGTGCCGGTATGTCGCCTTCACACGTATATTACCGAATTGATATTAGGTGAATTTTAAAAAATTATGTTCCTTGAAACCCTGAGACGGATTATATATATGACATCTGTTATCATCAGACTCTTTCTTCATTTTGATATTTAAATACTTATGACATTTTTATTATTAATATATTTATATTTTATTATTATAATCTTTATAACTGACTAAAATGTACAAATAATTAAACTACTTACAAGTATTAATTTAAAATAAATATAAACTAAACCTAATAAAAAAATGACCTCTAGAGACGACTATATAAATTAAAAGCTACCTTAATAATAACATTAAAAATAAACTAAACAATAAAAAAAAATGTCCTTTAGAGATCTGAGATAGTCCCAACAAAAGTAGCAATATTTCCCCTCTGTATAGCTAAGCTAATACGTTGGCAGAAATAATTGCCAGCTTTCCTGTCTTCAGACTTTTCCGTTATCCGTTTGGACAACTCCAATTAATATTATAATTATATTATTATGTCAATGCCTATCTACAGAGCAGCTATTATAAGTACGTTAGTTCAATGTTCCACAATGTTTTTCAGTTGATATACTATTATTATTTTTTGTTTAAAACCTTTATTCGAAGGAAATGAGGTACAATGATTAAAAAAAATAATAAAATATTAATTAAACTAAAAACTTACATCTTAAAACATAAATTACTATTAATAAGAATAAACCTAATTAATAAATAAAAATATAACTAAAAACTAAAGTGAAGAAAACACAAAATAATTAATTCTATTTTTTATGTTTGCTTTGCTTTAATTATGGATATATATTATATACTATTATAAGATATTGTTTTTTTCTTCATTGTATAGATTTACATGTTTTATTTTTAAATTTGACGTGTAAAAGTGCTAGCGATGTTGCCAAATTACTGAATAAATGAATTTGTACATGTGAAAATACAGCCATATTGGTCGGTTTAACTCACCTTCACGACTATATTAAATAAAAACCTATTTCGACAAAAATTGGCAGTAATATTGTTGAAATTTAGGAAGGTATAAACATTAAATGTATAAGACATTAAAATTAACTTCAAAGTTTTTTTCGTTAACCATTATACTACTCAGGCGAAGCCGGGACAAATAGCTAGCTCAGACACATTAATTTTGTTATAAAAAATACCTATTTACTTTACCTCTGTGGTCTAGCAGTTATCCGTATAAACAAACGCGAAGGCGCTGAGTTCGATTCCTGGTCGAGAAGACAAACATATTTTTTGACATTTCTCGAGTCTGGTACGCTTGAGACATCAACAAGCTTGTCACTTGTTATAATGGACATATAGTAAAGTTGGCTAAATTTGAATATTTAGTTTTAATCTATCCAAACCTTCGAAAGGCATTAATATTAATATTTTTTCCGGTAAAATTAGTTTTTTTTTCTAAAACATTGATTTCCGTAATCTAAATATATATATTTTTAATAACTACTAAAGTCCTAGCATTTTCGAAATCCATATTATAACTAATTTGATTTTATGTTTGACAATTTTGTATAAAAAAGTGTTTTTGTTTATCTAAAATAAATAATTAAATTAATAGAACACAGAGTCCTAGACCTCCACTGTTGGGCCTTCCAGAATTTTTTGTTGAATTTGGCCTAGCGAGCTAGTTCGGTTGGCGTGGTTCTGATGCCATTTTTTAATGAATATTTATTAATGTTTCCACAAGTTGAGATAAGAGGTATGGGGACCGACGGCCTAACTTGCTTTCCGAGGCAAGTTGCAAATAAATGACAATATTTTAATTTTTATGGAAAGCTTCTTTCAACCGAGATACCACCGTAGTATACTTATTGTAAATTTGACATGTAAAAATTCTCAATACAATTTTTTTTGTTCTATGCCGAAAACAACATCAGCACACTCAAGGTACGTCGCGATGTACCTTGAGTTTGACAGTTCTATTCCTTGAGCGTAGTGACGTACCGAGACGTCCCTTTGACAGCTGTAAGGAATAATTGAATTGCCGTTAAGCATACGTCTGAGAATTGGGTGTAATATTTAATTTCAAGACGGAAATAGCGTAAAGGCTAGGTATTTATAAAAATAAATATAAAATTTAATTGTATTGTAATTATTGTACGGAACCATTGGAAACGTGTTAACTTCGGGTAGAGCACAAGGCCTTAAATGGTTATCAGATACCGGTTCCAAGAGTTTCAATTTCACTAGTGGTAAGGTCGCGCTGCGGCGGCAGGCAAGGCTAGCAGTGAACGTCGTGTGACGAGAACCTACATCTCAGAAGATACAATTATCTATCAATATCTATTTTCTCTATTTACGTTAACCAACCAACTCTCAACATAGGCTATTTGACGTCTACCGCGTTCCGTTTATAGAAATTAAAATTTTCGTAGATCTGTACACATCCTCTCCTTTCTATGTGGTATCCTTAATAACACAAATACACACCTTTACCTGCGCGATCGTTTTCAATTCCTTAGGGACTCCCATACTCGTTCTCTTCGTTCTTCGCACAACAATCAACTTTCAATTCCTCTTCACTCTACTGGCAGATATTCGGATTCTCTCACAGTTTCTGCAGCTCGCCAATAGAACAGACTGACTTTGTTTATCAGACATGCACCTATTTTAATCATATATTAACATCTTCTATCTTCTTACTTTCTTAAAAAGTAAAATGATATTTAATTTATATACATGACATGGATTATTATTATTAATGTATGTATTTATATTTAGAGTATTATTTATGTAAATACATATTTATGTATGTTTATAAATATATATTTTGTGTATTTAACCGACATGTAAATTTATATACATATATTCAAATTCATTACTTTTTAATATGACATATGATATACTCAGTGAAAGGTATAGCAACCTTTGCATTTAGTTTAATATTTATTCTCTCCTTTTAGCTCTGCACCCCACAATTTCTTATGTCGTTCTCCCAAAGGCTAGCTGTTAGAGAATACTTACAAGGTATTAAGCTCGCCTATGTACTTCATTTTATTTTGTATATTTTAATGTGCAATAAAGAATTTTGTTATTATTAAAATTTAAAAATATTCAGCCATGATTTGTTCATGGGGTAGTGTGCAAAGAACACTTGCAGCCCCCGCTGCACAGCGATGCTTATTTGCTGCACGGGAAAACTACCAGTCCTCTTGATACTTGTTAAACAGCATTAACCAGCCGCTTACAGGTCTTTAAATAACTCCTTAGTACTTGGCTCCCACGGACCCAAAGTCTCAAGACCAAACGGCATAAACAGTCATTGTTTTTAATATTGTAATATCTCTGCTATTAATTGAAAATATGCTATGGTTACAATAATGTGTGCTTGAAATATCCGCCTTTCCCCGGTAAAAAAAGTCGTGAGCAAGGTAATGACTTTTTTTCGTAAGTAGCGTGCTGCGAATTGCTCTTGCATCGAATAAAATTGTGTGTCTTAATTGCCTTACCTAACTCAAATCTAAATAAATGTAACAATAATACTACCATAAAGTTTTTTTAAATTTTTTCAATGTCCAGTATACTCGCACATGAGCCTTATTTTATGAAATTGCAGACTAGAAATTGCTTTCTGCACTTAGAAAAATAGGTATTTAGTGGAATATAAAAACATCAGTTATTTTTTTAGGATTTTCGGGGTTAAGACTACCAGTTATTGTATTCGCATAGGTGAATTTAAAATATATTTATTTTCGTTCTGTCTGTATTTGTTTCATTTGTAAATCTGCTATAGCTGAGATATCCTTGCAGATTACTTTCTCAGTCAGATTAAACATTAACACGTCACTGGAATTTGCTAAGCTGCTGATCTTCTGTTAACAGCTAACTGCTTGGATCACTTTGCTGCTTAGTCTTCTACTAGCAGGAGTTGAATCAGTCAAATAATTTAAATAAGAACGTGTCACAAACACCGGTTTACGTGTATAAAGATTTTTTTAACGTTGAATAACACCAAAACGGTTGGTGTCTTTAAAAAGACTATACCGTTAAATTATTTTTATGTAATTGTCTGTATAGGTACTGATCTAAGGATTATTATTATTATTATCATATATATTTTTAAAGAATCTCTGCATTTAGCCGTTCACATAGTAATGCTCAAGGGCATAGGTCAAGTTATTATTATTATTATTGTTAACTAGCCTCGTGTTTCCCGGGCTTCAATCGATTCTTTCTTAGTAGGTGTAACAAAAAAACTCAAAAGCACGTAGGCATATATTATTGAAGTTAAATGTATCTAGTGAGCACATTGTCTCTCGTGGGATACAATACTGTAGGAACAGGTCAAGGTTTGTAGCTTAATTACCATTGTGTAACTTAAAAAACAAAAAAGCGTTTTAATATATTTTAACACATTGTCTTCCATACGTAAATAAATACTCGTATTTATAATTAAATTTTGTTAATAGCAAGTGGGTCAGAGTTGACTGGCTGTGACCTACTCTTGAAAGGTTGTATCAATCTGGAGGTCTTAGTTCAAAACACAACGATGATTTCAAAATATATTTTTTATTGAGGTGACTCGTAGTCTATACAACCTAGAATTGTTTTGATTGTAAATCTTCATATACGATTACACTGCGGGGTAAGGCAGAGTGCGTAATCGTCCGAAAACGTATCGTCTATAATAATAATAATCATTTATTTTCTTTACAATAATTGCCTTATAACTAGTTACATCAACGTATCTTAAGTGTTAACAGGATATGATCTACAATATATTACAGGCAATTAACAAATTATTGGAACCTTAACCTCTGTATAGAAAGTATACTACTTCTGGACTACAGAGGTTAGATTCCATACAAATTTGGACAACATTTTTTATTTAAATTTAAAGTCAAATATAAACATGCAAAATGGTTAGTAATTATTAAAACATAAAATAATAATAATAGTTTTTTGACACAATATGTCTAAAATCGATTATGTCTTTTAGAAATGTTAAGAGCTAGATGGAATGCCCAAGATTTTGACATTTCTGACAGACATAATCGATCTTAACGTTTTTGGACGATTATCCACTCTGCCTCACCCTGCTCGTCAACACTACTTTTATTTCCTCATATTTTATACTGTTGAGCATTCCAAGGACTCTTATTAAGAAATAAAATACTGGAATGTTCAAAAACAATCAAGAGCGGTGGTGGCTCGGTTGTAAGAAGACGGTTCGCGGTTCGAATCAGGACATGTAGTAATATCAAAAAATACTTTTATTATATTTGTTATAGATTTACAACTCATATCAACTTGTGAAATCTTTAATAAATTATCATTAAAATTGGTATCAGACCTTCTGTAACTAGCGTGGCGAGTGTAGGCAGATTCTTCAGAAAGTCTGGAAGACCCGTCATCAACAATGAAGTTTCTGTTAATTTTACAGTTTTGTTTGAAGGATCTCTGACAAAATTCTCTGGGTTGAGCAGATAAGGATTGTTGCCTTATTTATAACTACTTCTGCCTTGACGAATTACAAGTATGCTAAGCTGACACATTTAGACTTTTTTAAATCTATCTACAAACTTAATCGAGGGTCATTTATTATTCAATTAAAAACTTTAACCTACACGAAACATTCTTTGACCGTCAAACTAAAATCATTTGTTTTAAATTTAATATATCGGGTTAGTAATATTAACATTATATTTGTTGTTTTCATAAAAACTTTTTAACGCTGTAGGTATTCGCCATCGTAATGTTACTTTAGATAAATAGGTATGGTATGAAAGTGAATTATGTTTTAAACACAGCGAAAGTCATTGTTAGAAGTTACTTCATCTCCAGCACGGAATCAATATTCGTAATGCACACCCACGTTCTGATTTGCCATTTCTCACGTCTACATCACTTTTGCATTCATAGAACATACGTTTTTCTGACGCATTTTACGATGCTGTTTTTAAAACAACACATTTACATACTATTGTTAGGAATTATTGTACCATATTCACTACTTTGTATCCTTATCTTAATACTATTATAATCGCGATAGTTTGTGAGAGTGGATATGTATGTTTGTTGCTCTTTCACACTAAAATGAAAATCAGATTTATATGAATCTTAATAGGAATTTTGCATACATTATAATAACACGTAGGTTTTATCACATCCACCCATATCGCCGTATGTATGTTGTTTGTTGACTTCAAGCAATAAACATATCTTGTCATACATTGTGTAACTTTAACGAAGAGCACTTGTCTTCTGAAACACACTCTGTTTATTCAGACAGGAGACAGAGCACAAAGATTTTTTATTTATTTTTATTTTTATCCAGCAACTAAACATTAGTATTATTAATAAGATTGTTAACTGGAAGTAAGTATTGTCTGGAGTTGCAATTTTAAATGTATCCTGAATTGGAATTATGACTCACTACTCCTTTATTTCCTAATAGAGGGCTTAGTACCTCGAACTCTGATTAGGCGGATAAGATCTATTGTGTTCATGTATGGCAAATATAATTAATAGGTAGGTTTTTGTTAGCGTAGGTTTAAATAATAACTGAATAAAATTTAATTTGTGATATACTATATGAAAGCATATACCTGTACTTTATTTCATGTGATATTAATTAATGTTTTTCGTTGTTGCAGCTGTTTGCTGGTCTGCTCTCTCCCCCACATTTATTCAGTCGAACTGATCACTCAACCTCGACCGGGAGAAGAGTATGTACTGGTTAGCTCAGGAGGACAACAGCCAGTAAGAAATTTCGAAACATCGCATAAAATACCTGAGAAACACCCACAACACCATGTGCATAGAAACGATGACGATGGTAAAATAGTAAAAAAACTGAGCACAAAAAGCAGTAAACACCCTGTCGAAGGCATTATTTCTATTGAACAAGAAAAACGCGTTTTACTGAAAAAAGGACAAAAGAACAAGGTTCCAGAAACAATAGAAGTTGATATACCTGTGTCAAAATTGGAAGACATTAAAATTAAGGAGAATGTTAAGGACATCGATACTAATCCTAAAATGGCAGTGGATTTAGAGGCTATGTCAGAGTCGGGTAAATTAACTGCTAGTTCGGGAACAACAACCCAAAAACCAATTTTAACTACAGCGGCACCAACCACAACAAGTGCTTATGATTATATTCCAGTAAACTTCGACTCTATTGACGATATTAACGATGGGCTTTTATCGTCAAGTGTAAATTTAGATACAGCTGGTACCGAACAAAAACAACATTCTAGAATCGTAGTAAAGAAAGGTGAAAATGGGCAGGAATACGAATATGAATATATTTATTATTACTATGATGATGAAGAAGGTACACCCAAAACTAAAGATAAGTCTACACCAGCTCCTATTCATAATTCCCATGACGGACCACAGAAAGCGGAGGCAGACAATCAAATCAGCAAAGAAACTAAAACGAGAAATAAATACAGTACTATAGATCGGTCTGGTGCTACCACGACTTCTAGCGTCAGTGTTGCACCTGAAACTCAAAATGAAGTATTGCCTTCGACAAGAGGTAGACAAAGAGGAAGAAATATTTCACCAGCACCAGTACAAGAAGAAATCGTTGAAGAAAGGTATACTCGTAAATTCATTACTATAACAAATCAGCATGCTTTGTTATAAACATTAAATTATAGTTACATGTTTTTATTTTGATTTTAAGATTACCAGCAAGTACACGATTTCCTCCAAGATCAAGAAATTTTGTAAGCACCACTCCAAGCACGCCAGAAGCTTCATCAGAGCCAATTAAGCAGCGGGGCAAGGCACAGGTTGATAATGTAGCTGATGAATCTATAGGGCAAACCAGAAGTAGGACTCGAGCTCATATAAGGTATTTCCTTGGAAAGTTTTTTTTCATACATTTATTTCATACTTGGTATATATCTATATATAAATTTGAATAAATCCTATGATCATTTTCAGGAAGTAAATACTAATATTTTTTTGAACTTTTTCAGACGTCCAAGTTCAGAACTCGTCGATTTGGACAGTTTCAAAACAGGAGATAGTCCTTCTCAATATAAAGAACTTCCCAGCAAGTATAGTGAAGAGGAGACTGAACAGCCAGCAATACAAAAACACGCTGAACCATCGCACTCTAAGGAATCTGTCCGTGAAGGTCATAGTTTACCTTCATCTGTACGGTTCCAAGAGATACTTGACGATTCTAAACTACCAGCCGATTATAAACCAACAACCAGTAACTACGAACGTGACACTACTGAGTATACAACCATGACTGCTATGGAAAAAATTGCCTTGGAATTGTACGCCTTGGCTAACATGGTTAACGAGAATTCAAATAATGATATCAATCCTACTGAGGATGATCTCATGAGTTGGTCTACTACTGTAGAAGAGGATGGTTACACGACCGAGGCTTTAAGTACTACAGAAGAGGCTACAACAACGACGAGTACTACGACTACAACCACTACTACAACTACCACAACCCCTGCGCCTACCACTACTACTACAGCAACCGCAGCACCCTCAACGAGAGCATCACGTTTCAAGCAGAGAGCTGGAGTCCGTGTTCGCACTTCGTCGACTTCCACCACTGAAGCGACCCAGGAAGCCTCAACTAAAGGAAGAGGTAAATAATCACTAAATTTCGAGTTTAAACCACAAATGGTTTAACATAGTATAAGAAAAAGTTATAAGTTAAATAGGATGATCCTGTTTCTGATATTAGCGAAAGTGGCTGTGAATATTATCTGTAGTATTACTGGTTAAGCAACGTTTGGTGTGATATCGCTGCCGACTGTATATTTTTCGCAATTCATGATGTGTCTTAATAGTTTGCAAAGCGAGAATTTTTATAACGCTTGCATCATATATTTGATTTTGTAAATTTTGCATTGCGTTTGTTTTTTTTTTATTATTGTATACTTATAAACGTTTTTAATTACTAAAATTACAGTTGGTGGAAGATTTAATAAGCCTTCATTCGGCGGGCGTAGGACAACCGCAGCACCTGCAGAATCTTCTCCCGTAGAGGAAAAGGTGGAAGAAAAAGTAGAAAACACAGGCGTTCAATCTAAGGTTATTTTTTTTTTTTTTAATTTATATAATTTTCGATTTAAAATTAAATAGCACTGCAATATTTATTTTTGCACCACTTACGCGAAGTGTTGCTAGCGATTACTTTTATGTTACCTGTATTTTGTTCTATTCGCGCATCCGGCTTCAAAGTTGTTTTTGTTTCCAGGCTCCAGGACGTAGTAGGTTTGGCAACAGGTCACGTCTCGCTGTTCACTCTACATCTGCATCAACTGCATCACCTGCATCATCTGCCTCATCTGCATCTGAGTCTGGATCTACAACTCCAAAAGCTGCAACAACTAGGTATAATTTGCAAATATCTACTAAGCATTTACAAAAATGTACTTTTGCTAATAATATATAAAATATTATATTATCACATAAAGCGATAATACTGTCTTCATTTATATTTAACTCACAAATAAAATTTTGAAAAAAACAGTCATTATTTATTCTCTCATATTTACTCGTATCATTATCATCACTTTAAAACCTTTCAGCTTTAGCTAGTTACCAATTAATTAAGTGTGACAAACACAATCGCGACATTAGACTCTGCAATTTGTTATTATTTACGTTTATTACTTTTATTTTTGGTATATTTAAGCTTATTTTTTCAGAGCACGACTACGTCCATCGTTTAGCATTCGTCGACCTGGTGCAACGACCAGTACTACAGCTGCGCAGTCAGAAGATGCTTCAAGCAATACTGCCACCACTGAAGCAACGTCCGAGACATCCGCAACTCCAACACGGACTCTTGGGTAAAGAATTTGCCCAATTCCGTTTAGTTAAATAGCATCACAAATTAGCATGTTACAATTAGAACAAGCAACTTTAATCAAAAACTAGTTTCTAGATTGTACCTAATCAAGTATCTTTAACGACTGACTCAGGGTCAAATTATCTTATTGCTTTAATTTGCTTATATTACTAATTTCAATAAAATCTTTATAGTTGTTTGTGAGTTGTGCTTATTCTTAATTTATGAATGATAGAGTGAGATAAATCCATATATTAACAGTATTGCATTAATTGATTATAAAAAGGAGTATAGAATGAACTTTTTGGATCCATCGAGTACTACTGATAACTAACATTTATTTTGTAACTTGTCCAGTCGCGCTAGACTTCCCGGTGTAAGGCCGCTGCGTCCTGGTCCAAGGCTGTCCCTTGGCAGACCAGGAGCTTCAACTACACCAGCCGCGACGGAGATCTCAGATGCGCCTGCAGAAATATCAGCTTCCGAAACTGTTTCACATTCAGAAGCCGAAGCTAATGCTGAACAGGTAATTGACCACTGAGAATTTGAGACTTGAATGTATAAATTATTAAAAATAGATAAAACTTACCTAAAAAAATCATAAGTCGTTTTATTAAAACATATTTCAGCCCACAAAAGCCTTTTATGTATTAATAATAATAATAAATTCTTTATTGTACAAAACCAAAACAAGTGCAGGTACATAGGCGAGCTTAATGCCGTAAATGCATTTTCTACCAACTAACCTTTGTGACTGAGAGCTGTATTAAGTTACGTATTTATAAGATTACTGGGTTATCGCTCTAAAGTTATATACATTCTAATTATTGTCTTCATAATGTTGTCTAAAGGTTTGCAGGCACATATTTAGATACCTAAAAACACGCGTGAAGAGTTAAAAAAGTTTTAATATTGTGTCAAGTATTTATATCGGTTGCAGAAGGCTAATAAAATTTTGGCATGTTTAACACATCTATGGCTGAAATAACCAAAGTAACAAGCTAAAAAATCACGTAGTGTATACCAAAATATTAGTCATCGATTATTTTTTTAATGTTTCTGCAACTTTGTCTTTAATAAACTAAATTTTTGAAATATGTTGTTAAACACCATAATGAATAATGCCTAGTTTTTATCATTATTACAGCCCCTAGAACACAGCGTTCTAGACCTCCACTGTTGGAGATGGGCATTCCAGAACATATGAGTGGATAATTTTTCCTACACTCGCATTTGTTAATTGCTAAGCTATTAGGATTAGATTAGCTAGGAGTTCTTTCATAAATTACCAATATTTTATTTTTATTTAACAGGCGGAAACTACACCAACTAGTCCACTAAATAGATTACGTGGTCGTAATCGTTTGACAGTAACAGCTGCTCCAAAAACTCGTCCATCTACTGGAGCTCCTGTGCGTCGTACTAATCCCCTTTTAAAAAGGAGACTGTCTACCGCTGAGGTTAGTGACTGACCAACTTGATTTTTATATATTTTTTATTTTCTTTTTCGCTCTCACCTAATGGTAAGCGGTACGAAGAATGGGAGCAACTGACACCAACCGCTGATTGATGACATGTGTCTCTAGCGTATGCTGACTATACATATTAAAAGGCCTTGTTATATTAAAAGACCAGGTTTTTATTATGATAGATATACTTTATTATTTTCTTCTTGTTTCCAGCCCAAAGAGCCAGTAACAGAGGCTTCAGAGCCGGCGGCGACAGAGGTTGCAGAGAGTGACACCAGCTCCGAAAGTAAAGCTGAAACTGAACAAGAAGAGGTAGTGACTGAGCCGCCTGCACCACCTCGAGGTCTCAACGCTTTATTAGCCCGACGTCGTCTAGCTGCTGGAAGACCAGTCGCTCGCTCTGTATAAGGAAACGAGCTACATTTTATGCCACACTCCAAACCTCGGATTACAATTCTATAAACACTTCTATAAGGTCATCTATAAACCACGTGACGCATTTAGGTAAAAAAAATAAACCTCTAACGACACTACTCTAGCTCCTTTTCCTTTCCTAAGCTAATGACAGTTTTAGTGATTTATAAATGCCCTTTAGTAATAGTGTAATAGTTTAGTTAGTTCTTTGTATTCATGAACTTTATATCGCTTTATTACCGCTTTATGGAGTCTGCCCACTACACCGTATCATATCATGACCGTAATAGGAACGTGTCAGGCAAAAAAATATTCTTTGTATAGAAAAGCATTACACTACTTCCACTAGACCGTTCCGTCACCGACCCGTACCGTCGCGTGCCATGCACGGAGCGTTAATAATTGTCGGTGAGAATATTTTGCCGGTGCCGATACGCCCCGCGCATGGCACGTCAATATTATACACAACGTCCAATATTCTTCTTCAGTTCTTCGTTCTTTTAGAGTATCGTAAATCCAGTAGCGTCGAGTGGTTTTTTGGTTCTCTTCTTCTTCCTCATCCAATATTATGGCAATCATTGCCAGTTGTCTAACAGTTAATATTTTAATAGCCATACCTATTTTATTATTTTAAAACTTGATAGCACTCCCCAGACATCCAGGCATTACCGATACACATGCGAGAATGAAACGGCTTCCTATCAATTTTACGTCATTTACGGGTGGGCAACATACGGGTTGCATGCATACGGACACCATACCGGCTTCACACGGGCATCAAACGCCGTCGATTCGTTTCAGTGGGCATTCAAGCCGTATCGTATTGCATTCCGTGCTTGATACGTTCATAGCACAGTCATGGTATGATACGGTGTAGTGGGCAGACTCCTTTATAGTGCAACCGAGGTTTTGGTTCAGCGTAAAGAGTAGATCACTCGCCAAATACAAACCAAATGTCGTACTCGAAATTGTTACGTTTTATGGCGTTCTTAAACTCTTGAAGTTTACGTTCTCTGTATATGTAACGATAATAAGAGATCCCGAAGACATTAAAATAACGACTGAAGAAAATTATATTAATTCCCTATATGCAACAGCGAGGTTGTCTACCATTTCTCTAATCCTTGTTCACTTAACACGGATTAAATACAAAACATTGTTTTTAGTTTCTCCTGTAGCCCTGTTTTGTTACTTCCGCAAACGTTATTAGTGGATTTCGTTGTATACGTCAGAGACTGCGTCATAATTAAAAAATATTATTGAATTCTCAACTCTATAAGCGCTCGACCTTGACAGTATCCGTGCAAATATCAACTTTAATAGCGTGATATATATAGTTAACGGATTTCATAAAATAACGTTTGCGCTTAGGTAACAGAATAGGGCCGCTGGGCAAATAAAAATGTAAATATTAAGGTATAAATTATTATTTTTTAACTATCCTGGGCCTTATTTCTAATTTAAAAATGGTTTTTATAAACATTAATACTTAAATTTATTGGATCTATTTTTTTTTTGTAAATGCATGATCATAATGTCATGAATCTCATCATTAACAAATATTTATGTTTACTTGTGCTGGATTTAATGTAATAGTTAAATAGAGAAAAGTCGTTAATTATAAGAGAATGTAGGTGAATGCCTAGTACTTTATCTACAATTTATTGAAGCACTTGCATGTTAGTGCCATCGTGATATGTTTTGTATCTTTCTAAGTGTGATACTGATAATAAACTAGAATTACTTTTATGATTTGTTTTATTTTTGTAAAGTACCATTTACGTTAATTTTCTACACGCAAGTCTTCTTCGTCAGTCTTGATCTTGGTTTTGCATTAGAACAGCTGGTGTTGGTTTTGGTCTTGATATTGCTCTTGCGCAAGTCTCGCTGACTTAAAACATATCCATTATCCAACATAGCGAGACTGGTTGGCGAGGTTTGATGTCATTTTTTTTGACAACTTATTAATAATTCCACAGGTTGGTATTAGTAAAACTGAAACCGACAGCTTGACATGCTCTTCGAAGCACGGGGATGGTGATGTTGTAAATTTAAGACAAATATATTTAAGAAAAGTGTATTTCTTATTGGTTCGAAACCACCTTTTTTTTTAAGGAAGCGTTCTTACAACACAGTTCCAAAGAGACTGGCAACATTTTCCCTCTGTATAGCGAGGCAAAAATAATTGCCAGCTGTCCTGTCACCAGACTTTTCCATTAGCCGTTTGGATAACTATTGGCTAGACGCTTGGCTGAGAGTATAACATAGGTTATTGTAAATGCCCGGTCGATATATATAATTCAATGTTTTTGTAACTTAAACACTTACTTACAACGCGTCTTTATACCTGTCTACCTTATATTATAGCTAACACTTTCATTGAAAATGAAACCTTAGTAAGAAGGTAAATAAAACTCTATAGGTAGTTAATATTTAATCCACCGCCGCTCAATATAATAAAAATACTAAAAATATATACTTTAGTGTCTGTCAGTAAAATACTATCTCAAGAAGTAGTAGGTCGTCTGATTGAAATTTGTAATAGTTATAGATCTTGTTGACTAAGACGTATCCAAAAATTTATATGTACAAAAAGGTTGTAACAAATACTCGTATGACGCTTTTTTACATTGTGTTTTATTCATTAATACGAAATTTGTCAGAACTTCCTCCCTGGTCTAGCGGTAAAGTCCGTGGATTAAGACTCGGAGGTACCGGGTTCGATTCCTGGTCGGGACACAAAAATATTTATTAATGTAAATAAATACATTTAATTAATATTTAATTTATTTGTGATATTTCTCGAGTTTGGCTGGAGACATCGACGAGCTTGCCACTTGTCATGATTGGCCTATAGTAAAGTTGGCTAAATGTGAATCCGCTTATTCATAAGCGTGGTTTCTACCCACCCTGAAAGGGAAACGGTCGTGATGATACTTTACTTTTTTTCAATTTGTCAGAAAAGAACGAAAAAAATGTAGTTTATTTCACATCAAAACTGTTTTAGGGATATTTCAAAAGACATACACGATTCAGTTACAATTTGAATAAATACGTATCCCAAACAATATACCTATATATATTTTTGTAGTTAAATACTAAATTATCCAATATCACAATTAGGTTTTGCAAAAAACCAAGAGCAAGACCAGTAGCCCTATTCTGTTACTTAGTCGCAAACGTTATTAGTGGATTTCGTTATCTACGATAGAGATTGCGTCATAATTAAAAAATATTATTCAATTCTCAACTCTATAAGCGCTGGACCTTGACAGCGGCCGTGCAAATATCAACTTTAATAGCGTGATATATATATATATAGTTAACGGATACCACAATATCGTTTGCGCTTAAGTAACAGAATAGGGCTCCTGGTCTTGTTCTTGGTAACACTAGAAAAATAGTACTCGTATCATCGCCATTTCTGGTGAGTGCGGTAATCTAATCGCCGAGACGTCGACTCCCAAAGTGTGTTCTACAAACTATACTACGGTAACTGTTCTAAAGAGTTATGGAGCTATAGAGCCTAGCTTCTTCTATGCACGCGTACATATAATTTTGTAGACTATGACTTCTCTCGAACGCTATAGATGTTTTTTTATACTGAACACGACATGTGAAATAGCACCCACCTGAAGATACGTGGTACGCGAGGTCTAAGAATGGAGCAACGGATAGTCTACATTTTTGAAACGTTATTGGCTGAAAAAAACAAAGTGAGAAGCTAACTAGCAATCATGTGATGTTCCTTGATGTGACGTATATTTCAATTTATTGATCATATATTATTTTAATAATTCTTTCTGCAACTGGCAGTTCATCTTCTCGATTCGATAATGGAGTTTGTATGCTAGAGGCTCTGGTTTATTGACACGTTTCTGAATAGAGCTATATTATAAAAGAGACAAAGAGCGGTGAGAAATGAGAAATACACTTTTTTTACGTCTATTTGTACGTCTTTTACAACACCACAAGAGCACGTTAATGTGTCCCATTATTTGTGGAATTATTAATAAATTGTCATTAAAAAGTTATTAAACATTTACAACAGACCCTCGCCAAACCGTCTGGACAGCGTGGCGAGTGTAGGTCAAATTCTCCAGATATTTCAGGAAGGCCCATCCGCAACGGTCTTGGACTCTGTATTCAAGGGGCTGTGACGATGAAAGAGGCTTAACGAGGTAATATATTATGTGAATCAAACAAAGAATAAATTTATAATAAATTTATAAAATTACTTAAGCTTATAATTTACATGTAGAATTTTGGAAATGGCTTCGTGTCGAGGAATTCCACAGGAATGAGAATAATAGATAATTTGTTCCTCGAGTTGTGTTTAGAAACCACCTCGTCTGAATGTTCTGCCGCTTCTGCCAGCGGGCGCTGTGTCGATGACCTGCTGCTCCTCTTTCTCCGGCTCTTGAATTGATCTTACTGCGGCTGGAATAAGAAAGACGAAATCATCATCCTGTGAAGTTTAAATTTAGCGTGTACGTTCGTATTCCAAACTACCAATTGGTTACGGCAATGGGGTGTATAACTAACTTTTTATCACAATAGATGGCGCATGATAGATGGTACCTAATGTAACTGTCAGTTGCATAGAAAACTTCTATTTTTAATACGAAATTTATTATTTTCCGGATATTAAGCCGAAGTGAGCAGCTTTTAAGTGTACAAATCGAAATTTATAAACGAAAACAAAGATATGGTGATCTCAAAATTGCCGTTCTATTAATAAAACCTTTTTTTCTTTTTAAAGACGGTGTGCGCTTTCTTAATTAGTCGTTTAAGGTAGGTAACGTTAATTTAAAATACATTATTCTGTTATAAAAATAAAAAACTACATTTTTTTAAATAAATGATGCGATATAGGTGTAAAACAAGGTACTATTGCCGCTAGCGACATCTACAAAAAGCTTTGCCTGATACATCCCATTTGGGAGAGTTTACCGCTTGTGTTTCCCTCTCGTTCGCACGACTTAGGCTTGGTGGTTGGTATCTACGGGTGTGTGTATTGTGTGTGAACAGATAAGGTAAATGGTGTAATTATTATTTGGAGTTGGGTAGGATCTTAGGTAGCTTGCGAACCGAACCTACACGGCTCGCCAATCGCGAATAGCCAGTGATCAAAGCAAGACCAGCCCACGAACCGAACGTAAACGCTCGCAAACCAGCCGCTGTGTGTCGTGTGTGTAAACAGATGTTATAATATTGTATTTCTTGGAGTTGGGTAGGATACGGCTCACGAACCGAGCGTAAATTCCTCGTAAACCGGTAGCGAACACAGAAGTAACGCCTTGCCAACCGAAAAAGTGGCTAGTGACAATTAAACTTTACAATGAAAATTAACTGATAATTTAATAAACTTTACACTAGTGCTTGAGATATAGGCATATTAGCAACGCGCTGCTCGCCTATTAATCAATAATAATAATAAACAGACGATCCTTCTGAGAGCCTCAAGCATTATATATAGGATATATACGATATAGGAACCAATTCTCCTGAAGAATGATAATGGATTTTTTGTTTCAATGAGTGCTAAGCTTAAATATAAATGTAAACTTACGCCTGCCAAATCTGCCTCGGCTTGGTTTAGCTGGAACCACTACCTCTTCATTGTTTGACTCCTTTGCAGAGAACCGTTTTTTATCTGAAAATTTAAATTATACCTGTAATTTATTTTGTTATTTACATAATATTTTTATGGCAAACTCCTTTTAAGTACCTACTTGTATTATTTTTACCTTTTGAAATGATGGCCTTTACTGGTGCTTCTGTAGCCGCACTCTCCTCTCTTACTGGTGCGGATGAATGTCCGAGCTTAGCTAAAATTTTTAAATATATAAAATTTTTTTTAGATACCTTTCCAAAAGTTTTTTTATGGATGTGTCATATTTTGCAATTACTTTCGAACAATAATTATACAAATAGAGTCCTTACTGGCCAACTTTATACTGCTTTGTACTGTTACTAAACTATTACTGTCAGTGTCCACATTATATTAAAATAGAGGTATTATATTTTATATTAATCAATTGTATAACCATACAAAGCGAGTTTTGTTACCTTCAGCGGCCTGTGCTCGTCTCCTTTTGAGAGCTTCCAAGAGATCAGTGTTGCTTCTGAAAGGCCTAACTCCTCCCGCTACTAACTTCTTGCCTTCAGTAGAAGATGGAGGAGCTTCCGTAGACGGCTCCTGAGCATCACTGTCTTGAGGATATTCGCTCTCATCAACGTATTCATCATCTTCCTGAAATAGTAATAATACTGCTATTAGAACTCTGTTTCTACATTTAGTAGAATAGGCCATTAATGGGAAAACGCTAAGTAAGATCACTGGCAAATCAATGGAAGACCTAAATAATATTGCTATTGGAGGCTGGATAAATGTGGCAAAAGATATTCCTATATCTAGCAGAGAAGGGAGACAATTACAATACATAAAAGCTAATAAATGCAACTTGATAACTAAAAAATTCGCCACAAGCTTCTTAATACAGATCTTTAAATAACTTTTCAGCACTTGGCCCCCACGTACCCATTGTCTCAAGGCATAAACACATAATTATTAGCAACAGATTCGTATTTGTGATATTTGGCCTTTTTAGCTAGGTCCGCAGCCTCCCCAGCCCTGACAGATGTGTCCTGGACATGAGACCGAGTAAGGGTGTCGACACAAGTATCATCCCACACCAATGCGCAACCCATCGACCACGACACCAAAGTCAATCCGACGGGTCTTTTACCATCACTGCGAGAGATCCCAGACGGTTCAAGAACCTAAGAGAATCGATTTGTTCATTAATAATCTAAAATATTAAATAAGTTTAAAATAAGTATTTGCGAACAAAAAGAGTATTCTAAATCATATAATAATAATAAGTATAAAAGGCTGGGATTGCTATTTGCAAATTATTTGTTTTCTCCGAAGTATGTTATACACGTAACATGGTTGTAAATTACTGGAAAAACTAGCACTGTTTTATTTCACACGACATACATAAGGATGAGGTCGTCCCGATCACATACGAGTACAAATTGTTCCTATTTGCGATTATTATCCAACTACTTTTAAAATACTTGTAATATTTGAAAGCTGAAACATGTGACACATGCAGCAAATAATTGACTTTTGCTTTTGCTCAACTAACAATTTTATTGAACCGCAAATTATGTGAACCGATAATTTGGTTCTTTTATTGATACTCTCTACACTCTTTATAGAGTCTGGCTTTTGAAAGTAGATAATAAAATTATTTGGAAATTTTAATATTACTATTGTTACAGTGTCAATTTTTCAATATGGCTGTTCTCAAACATTTGCTTTGAATTATTTATTTATTTTATTTTATTTTATTTTGACAGCAAACAGTCATTTACATAATATTACAAACATAATTACCACTAACAAGACCTTGAGTGTCGAGAATTTACACAAAATACAATAAACGAAAACAAAAACAAGCACAGCAGATTAATAATTAAGCAAAAAAATAAAATTATTAACATCAAAATTGAATTCAGATAGTAAGTTACGAGTATATCATATCAGAAGCAATATTACTAATACTACATATATATATATATATATATATATATATATATATAGTCCAAAAAATACTGTTTTACATAATGTCCACAAAGAGAAGTTGAATTCAACCAAAAACAAGATTGTTTACGTGTGGTGTTGAATTTCTTAGGTAAGTATGATTTATTATTTTAAAAATTGCAACAAATAATCTTTTCGGTGAAAGCATTTAGTTTCTATTTGAAATTAACCGAATATATCTAGTAAGTTTTATCCACATATTTTATTAAACTTTGAGGGATACCATACTATGATTTTTTGAATTTTCCGCGCTTTTTCGTCATCTACTTTCATTAGCATGTTTTTCATTTCCAATCTTAGAAGTATTTTAATAGCTATTAAAAGTATGAATTTTCACGATAAATTAGAAAAAGTTATAAACCTGCATGTGATTTTATCCTTCATACGGACTAGAGTTTTTTTTGTATTAGTTACTAGTTTTTATTAGTTACTACAAATCCTATTTGTAGTAACTAAATTACAAATCCTATTTGTAGTAACTAAATTATTTAATATAATTTCTTCATACATTTTCCTAGCGCATTAATATTATTATTTATTTAAAAACTGAATTTCACTATGTACAAAGGCGGACTTAATGCCGCTAGATATTCTCTGATAGAATGAACCTTTAGGACATTTAGATAGTATAGATGGTAGGTGAAATTCTGATAGAAAAAACAGTTTAAGGGTGCGTTTCCGCTATTTAAAGATTGTCGTCCTGTTTAAAGCTTTCTTTAAAGAATTCTGCAGCCCTATTCTGTTACTTAAGCGCAAACGTTATTTAATGGAATCCGTTAACTATATACATATATACTCGTATCACGCTATTAAAGTTAAAATTTGCACATAAGCAGTCAAGGTCAAGCGCTTACAGGGTTCAGAATTGAATAATAGTTTGTAATTATGACGCACGCTCAATTAAATAACGAAATCCACTATAAGCATTTGCGACGATAAGTAACAGAATAGTTAGTGCTGTACTATATTATAACTGTGTTAATTATTATGCACATTGAACTGTAGGTATTAAAAGTTTGTATAAGTGGCGAGACTATTTTATCGATGTTGAAACAATTAAACTAAATTGTAGTCATCGGTTGAGCGCATAATGTGTGATGCATCTGGTTCAAGGCGAGTGGGTGAGATGGTAAACACCGGTCCCGGAGGCCAACTCTTAACGCACAAAAATTTAAAACTTTGGGACTAATCAGAATTTTCTTACTCTGCACACAGTTCTTTAGCCGCAAACTTTAGGTACCTATATTACTAACGGATGCTCTAAATTATAATCGCTACTAAAGTTGATATTCGCAGTGTCAAATGCTAACTTAAATCGTTTCAATTACAGAGACTTTGTTTTGTTACAACCCAGCCTAAAGCTGACAGTAAATAATTTAATTTTAAGACTGATTTACGGCCAGTTGCATGTTGATTAAAATAATCCCTGATCAATATTTTGAAATAAGCTACTTGATTGGTAGTTAGCTTGTCGCTTTGGTTATTTTGGCCAATGGCGTGCCTCATAAGCATACGTTAAACATGTCACAAGATAATCAGCCTTTTTGCCATTGGCCATTAGTAATTTAATTTTAAAACGTTTGTTACTGTTAAATTAGTTTTTAAATTATCTAGGTACAAAATAACGAGTAATGTTCAATAAAAATACAGAAGCCAGAGAATAGTAACGAACAGAAAAGTAATTTTGATTAATTTTACCTGATCGATTGCGTCCTATAACCACGAATTTCCAGAATTAGTTTTCCAATAATCCTCTATTACGATCAAATAAATATAACACTAGCTGAAGGTGCAGCAAAGAGTCTACGAAACAAAAAGGCATGAATGAAAAGGTTGATGAATGTCGGCGAATCGAAAGAAGGGATGACCGTGACAAAAATAATAAATACAATATATATTTTCGTTATACCGCGTGTATATGTCAAAAGAACAAATATATTATTTTAATGCTTTCTATTTGAAATAAAAAAGGTTAGTTTTTTATAAAATTAAAAATATTATCCGATAAATAAAACACTACTGAATGGTGAATAAGACCGCGTCTGAAAATCGTGATAAATACCTAAGTGCTGAGGAATGTTATTATTAATTGATCTCGCCCACATCTGAGAGACGAAATAGAAAGAATTACGTAAGTCAACGTTCGTGCGATCGTCGACCTCTCGATACAACTTGATAAGGCTCTGTATGAGTGGCGATATTTTTCGGACAACTTCTCTGCACCGTAACTTGAGATTTTATTACGGAATAATTAAAATAACAATTACATAGTTCTTTATTTTTATTCTAGATTATAATATAAAAATATTTGCTCTTTATTAAATTCCACGCAGTATATTGCATGTTATTTGAAGTCAAATGTAAAATATTCACGCACCGAGGTATAACTTTTATTTACTTATATACGACACAATAATATAATATAATAATAACTTATATATATACCAATTAGGTGTCACAGCATTCACTTGTCATTATTTATCGAATCGGCCAATGTAGGCCGAATTCTTCAGAAATTTCTGGTCGTCATATCTCCAATAGCGGATGTCTAGGACTCTGTGTTCTAGTGGCTGTGATGAATGAATAAAATACAAATATTATCAACTCTAATAGTGGTTGACAGTGTTCGTTAGTTAAATATTTATTATTTACGTTTAGGCTCAAAAAAATAGAATCCCACTTTAGAACTTTATTTTTTCCTAATATCATTTTATAGGTAGGTATCGTATTTGATTTGTAAATCTCTGTATTCGAATCTAAATAATCATTCGAAACTTCGTAAGTTTGTTCTGTGGAATTTCAGAGTAACCGCCCAAGTTCGGGTCACCTTCAGCTCTGACCTTTGTACGGACGAACGACCTCCTTTTCCTTATAATACCTGCTTTAAGGGTAAAAAGGAACATCATTGGTATTTTAATACTCATCCGTTGTTAAATTATTTTGCTGTGATTAAATAAGAAGGTAATTTTAGTACAGGTACCGGCAGATAAAAAGAGCGTTGGAAAGCTGCGAGCGGAGAAAAAATATTAATTATTTAATTATTCATCATCTTTACAGCCCCTAGACCTCTATTGTTAGTGATGAGCCTTCCATAAATTTCTGGAGATGTTTTTAGTGACCGATGGCATAACGTGCTCTAGGAGGCCCGAGAAAATTTATTAAAAATGTATGTCAGAAATGCCGGAGTTTTAACAGACCTTTTTAGGATTTTATGGAAAGTGTTATTATTATTAAATCCTTTATTGCACGAAAAAAAATGTACAAAGGCGAAGATTAATGCCTACAATTTTCTAACATCTAACCTTTGGGAGAATATGAGATGAAGGGTAGTGCTGATATAAAAATTAAAAAAATATTAAGATAACAAACAATATACTACATACTAAGACATACATACATACACTACATACTAATAAATACATATTATAAGTGTTTTTTCGAGCCACCATTTATTTATTTAATAATACATAAGCCTCAAATTCCCAGAGAATAGTAACGAACAAAAAGGTAATTTTGATCAATTTTACCAGATCCACTGCGTCAATATTACGATCAAATTAATAAAACACTAGCTAAAGGTGCAGCAAAGAGTCTACGTAAAAAAGGGCATGTATAAAGAGATTGAGATTGTTGAATGTCGACAAAGGTATGTCTTGATCGTGTCAAGTAGCACTCAATTGTCTCTGCCTACCCCGCAAGGGATCTGGCGTAAAGATGTTTTATTTAGGAAAACTTACAGCTAAAATTTAATTTTAATATTTGTGTATCTAAGTACCTACTTCGAATAAATATATATATTATAGCTAAAATACATGTATATGAAAGAAATATAATACTATAAAGCCGATGACAAGAATTCACAGATAGATACAAGAAAAACTCTAGAGAAGATTAATAAAAAATAGTAAACAAGATCAACAATAAAAGATACAATATAAATAAACAATAAGAATACATGAGAAATAGATACAACTGTCGTACAGAAAATATAATATATAGTATTTTTAATACGAGTATAACTTGGTAGAAATAATCACAAATTACTCACAAGGTCATTAAAATCTATACTATATATCTGTGGTGTCAAGGAAAAAGGAGATGAGTCGAAATATTGAAAAATTACATTTTTGCACCTATTGGTTCAAAACATTCATATGCGTTAATGCAATAAGGAGATGAGTCCTAAAACTGTACAGTTTATTTTTACACCCATACGTACATAAAGGGGCTAGTCGTAACATTAAAATGTATAAATAAGTACAGAGTTCAATCGAGTTATCTCAGTATCGCGCTTTTACCGCCAATAATTCAGTTATGCATAGTGAGATGAGTCGACTCGTACCTAAAGTATGCGACTAATGATATTACGTAAAATAAAAAAAATCTAATTATAAAGATGAGTTGTTTTCTTAATTTGCCTCTAGTGAAAAGTTCAAGTTATGTACTTATCCCCTTTTTCCTTGATACCACAGTATAATCATAAATAACAATTAAAATGTAAGGAAGGATTCAGTTACCGGCCCTTAGTATAGATTTTAATAGCCTTGTGATTAATTTGTAATTATTTCTACCAAGTTGTACTCGTATCTGTGCAAGAATTTTAATTTGATATTATTAAACACAACAGCCTACATTTACTGCACGTGGCTTGATTTACAATTATCTCGTACGAGCGATTGAAGTTTATTTAACGGCCAAACTTAATAGTGTTTCTACTGGTGTCTTTGGTTTTGTTTCGGAGATCGTCTCCCAATATATAAGTGTCAAATTTTTATCTTCAGTAAGCTAAACCAAAGAGACAAGAGGGAACGATAGCAATTATTTATTTTAATAGAACATAGTAATAATAGTATTAATTATTTTTATTAAGCTATTGCATAGCTTTGATCGCGGCGATCGAATCAAGAAATTCCGTAACGAAAATAAACCTAACACCCCCCACTCCGACCGGCACAGCGGTGCGGCGTTGAAAGCCGTGCATCGTCTAACGTCGTTTCAGTTCGGCAGACTTCGGCACGGTGTTTGTGTGCGTGCGACTAGACGTATGCGTGTAGACTAGCTGCTAACTGCTCATAACTGATTCTATCTCTTTTAGACAAAATGCTAGGTGAGACAGCGTGCTTTTTGGCCGCGTCCACGAGTAATATAAAAAACTTGAATTAAAAAAAATAAAAATCTAAGAAAAAAAATACTGCATAAATAAATATATTATAATTGTTATGCAAAATGATAAAGTTGATAAAAAAATGTTATGCAATAGCTTTACCGCGGCAGTCCCCGAGTGCCACGCGTATTTTTTATTATTATTATTACAGCCCCTAGAACATAGCGTCCTAGACCTCCACTGTTGGAGATGGGCCTTCCAGAACATACATATATCTGGAGAATTTGGCCCATGTCACGCTGGCCAGACGGCTTGGCGAGGATATGATGTCAATTTTTTATGACAATTTATTAACGATTCCACAAGTTGGTACTTATTAGTGTAACTAGAACCGACGGCTTAACATGCTCTTCGGGGCACGGGAACGGTGGTGTTGTAAATCTATGACAAATGTACGTAAGAAAAGTGTATTTCTCATTGGTACATGCCGGGTGGGTTTCAACCGATCTTTGTAGGATTTAGGGAACGCATTCTTACAACCGAGACGCCACCTTGCCTTAATTTTAATGTATATTAATTTATTTCGAATAAAATATTTTATAGTTAAATATAATGTACAACATTTTCACCCATTTCTGAATGTCAAATTTATGATTATATAGTCTTACATCTAGAGGTTCGATTCTTCTATATCTAGACACAATAATTTATTTAATTCATTTGTGCATGGTACTTCTCGATTTTGCTACGCTAGAGACATCGACG